>JAZKJV010000529.1:98213-1361268 GCA_037367405.1 Ottelia alismoides | reverse complement strand
AAATAGAACCGGAGCACCCCAAGGTGAAGTGCTCGGCCTTACGAATCTCAAATCAAGTAACTCATGCAACTGCACCTTCAGCTCTTCTTAACTCAGTCGGTGCCATGTGGTAAGGAGCCATCGAGATCGGCTGTGTATCTGATAGCAATGTGATCTCGAACTCGATCTCTCTCTCAGGAGGTAATCCTAATAGCTCATCAGAAACACATCTGGGAAGTCTGATACTACTGGTATGTCCTGTGTCATCAGCTCCTGGTCAGATACCTCCCGAATAAATGCAAGGTATGAATCACAACCCTGATCAACAAGTCGTTGGGTTAGCAACACTGAAATGTACTCCATGGTGGAGTCATGTATAGTAGCTTCAAAAGTAAACTCGGGTAGATCTAGATTCCGAAAGACAACCGTCTTCCTAAAGCAATCAACAAGTGCATGATGAATTGACAACCAATCCATGCCTAGAATTAAGTCAACTCATCAAGTTGTAGGAGTAAATAATCTGCGATCATCTCGTGACCGCCAATCGGTACGGGCAATTGCCTGACTATCAGAGAAATGATAAACAACTGGCCACCTGTCCCTTGTATGTGATATGGGGAAGAGAGAGTCTCTGAGACTCTACCTAACGAAGCAAGTAACCTCGAAGTAAGACACTGATCGGTAATGTCCCCATTCGTGACATCGGTAACATCTGACTGGTCGAGTAGATGGGGTGGTCGTGTCTGCTCGCTGCGACCCAGATGGTCGAGCAGAATCTGTGACACGTCCGGCAAGTGCTCCTCCTAATATAGTCGATAGAGATGAGCGAGCACTACCCGAAAATGCTTTTTCTCTTCTTGGGATATACTATGAAAATTAATGAAATTGGTGCCATTTGTTGTTATTTAATTCGAATGTCATATTTCCCTTCTCGGACTCACGACAAGTCAGAAGACCGTCGCTATCCGAGAACTTAATGCGATCGAAATTGAAATACTGCGAATGTGCGTATTGGGGTACCACTGCTCTGATACCAAACTGTGAACCTCTCAGGATCTGGGTACCCGTTAATCACACACTCGCACTATTATTCACATGAGATCGCATGAAGTTACAGAAAAGCAGGGAAAATTTTTCGCGCGGCTAATTATCCACATGACATTCACATCCACAACATAACCACAAAGTAAAAGAGATACAAATGGCACCAAAATTCCTTTTTTTTTATATTCATATCCATTTACAACTTCCACAGGCATCTTCCATATTACAACATATATCCCAAGTGATACAAAAGAGATAGCATTTACATCATCATCCAAACAAAATCTGAGACAAATATTTCATACCGTCTAGTGTATACTCTGTCTCCAGGAAGCATGTATAGCTACTGAGCTGCTACTAAACTGCAGGCTGTTTGCCTGCCAAACACGTTAGGAAAGAAGAGGCGTCAGCCATTGCTGGTACCTCCCAAAAACTTATATAATAACTAGATATTTAGTATGTGCAAAAGCAAGCAAGTAGAAAGGTAGTACAAGTAAAATCTACATCTACTTGCGTAAGTAAAAAGGGGTTTCAAGTTGTTGTAATGCATTTCTAATGATTTCCCCAGAACCCAACATTTTCCCATATATGACACATTGATATTGTAGTTGAATATTCATGAGTAAGAGTATAAACATGTATATCATTTTCTAGAAATCTTAACTTTTGATCATAACCTCTCCAAACCTTAACTTCAATAGATTCAGATATAACTCCAGATGATGTAGATATAGATATGGATGATCTAGATGTAGAATCACCAAGTTTGTTGGCGAAGTAAACTCAAGCGGTGAAGAAGCCTACAAATGGCTCTTCCGTCTCGCCCTCTAATTGGAAGCGCGGTCCAATAGAGGGATAGGTCTACTCCCCAACTACGCCAGTGAGACGGGTGAGAGAGACTCCCTAGAAAAGTCGCTCTAGAAAACTGCCCGACTAGTACGGGCGGACGAGCTCGTACGTAAAACTGAAAACCAAGGATCCCCCGCCTGGGTATCCTAAAAGACAGGGTCAGCGGAACTGGTCTAAAGTCAGGATCCCAACGAGGCGTAAAAATACTGCGAGCTCGCGTAAAAACCGTGAAAAGACTGGGATCCTAGACCCGCGCATTAAGCGGCCGCTGCCCTAACTGGGCTTCCTTTCCTCCGCCCAGTTGAGGGTCACCGCGCCCTCGCACAGTCAAGTGTAGAGTCACCATGACTGGCCAAGAATTGTTTTTCCTACTCATTCACTGACACATTCACTTCCTTGACTATTCATTTTGTCTTCAATCATTTCTATGGTCAACTTAACAGATCTGAGTATGTTATTAACAATAATAGTAATTCATACTAAGAATTAATTGACGAGTTAAATGGTCTTACTGATCACAGAAATTTATAATTTAATTCTTATATATGAATTTACTAATTTCCTATCAGAAGAATGGTCAATCAAGAAGAGATCAAGTGCTTAGTCTGATGAAGATAACCTCAAGGTTATTTTAATTTGCGTATATAAAATGCCAACAAAACGAATATATGTAATTATGTTTTGAGACTAAAATCATATGGGAGGCCTCAGATTATAATAGCAGATAAACTTATCAATCCAATAGTAATACAAACAAATTATTTCTTTTGTTCATATTTTGAAAATTTGCATTGGGTCTCAGACAATGGTTTTCAAATTTTATCTGTTTTGGATTTTGATTTTAATAAACTTAATCAAATTTACCCTCATTGCACAACCATCCAGTGTTCTCATCCAAACCACCACTGTTACAGTAGTAGTATTATGGTTACAAACAGGGGCCAGCTACTATACGAAATGTCGCAGTGAAATGACCAAAAGTTGTGAAGATACAACTGTATGTCCAATTTTTCTTATTCTGTTATATATATACATGTGTGTGTACATAGTATAGAGACAGAAATAGCAATAGGTCAGGCATTTTTTTTCCAGAGATATGCATCTTATTATCTAATATGATTAATCACTATCATATATTAATTTTAAGCTCATATTGGTAAGTCGTGACTTCACATAAAGTTATGAACAATTGTACCTCTAATCCAAGCTTAACCTCTAGAAATAAATCCCCCATGTTTATTATTATTTGAACTTGAATCTAAAAATAACTTACAGACAGAGAGAAGCAGATAAATTTTCATATATATATATATTTAACATAAACCTGGTAGCAAACAGAACACAGAAACAGAGAAGTTATTATATAGGAATAGTGCATTTTCATGGTTCACTTATTTATAGGAACTCTTCATAATAAATCCAGTTTGCCAAAAATGCATATATATATTTATATATCTTTAAGTCAATAACGAAACCTACAACATGGACCTCTATTCTATATATATAATGATATGAGGTTCCTACTGGTGCATAATATAATTTGCTAGAGCATTCTATTCACACTGTATAACCCAACATCAAATCTGACCCCTATCTTGCAAAGAGAGAGAACATCCTATGGGTTAATAAGAAGTAAATTTTTTTATCTGAACTAAAATAATTGTTAGGTTATAAATATAACTACATGCAATTGGTATAACTTGAAAGAGAATCCATATTTAAGATCCAAACATAACTTGAAGTTTAAAATTCATCAGCCGAAAATGTATTTCACAAGGAAAAGAACATCAAGAATGTGAATCAACATGTATGGCAGCAAATGGAGGATAATGGAGTGTACCTAATTGGACCAAAATGGCATGCAATAGCTTTGATTTGCAGAAGAACATCAGTTGGATGAGGAAGGAGGCTTCAATCCCAGTTCCAGCTGCAGTCCAGAAAGGGGAAGAACAGTGGGTTTTGGTTCCCTAAGGCTGGAGAAATAGAAAGTTTTGAAGAGAAGGCTGCTCTATATATATAGAGAGTGAGGGCTCAAATGCTTGCCAAGTGGTGGAGGAAAATGTTAAGTGGAAAGAGGGTAAAGGCCATGTGTGGAGGGAATAAAGAGATATAGCCGACTGATGTCTGCTACCAGAATTAAATATTTTAATAATATTATTTTTTAACCAAAACTCTCATTATTTGAGATACTAAAAATTGACCATAAACGCGCATCGGACCTCGGATTTCGACCCGCGATATCTTGATTTGATCGTCTTTCAACGACGATCAAAATGAGTATAATATTGATATACTCCCGGTCGAGTTTTGAATACCCGAAATTTTCGGATACGGTTTTTGTTTAAGGTTAAATTTTATGATTTAAAAATATCAAACGACCTCCGATTGACGAACGGTCGATTCCGTTGGTCTTGTATCGTCGAATCGGATCTAATGATGGTCTCGGTTCATTTTGCGGTTTCTGAATTTGCGTCGCGGCTTTTTCACGGCGCGCGCTACGATGCAACCGATTTTCGGTCGATTTCGCCCGAACGACTTTTGATTTACGATCAATGGATCGTTTTAGGTTGTTTGACATTGACAAACAACTTTATTGAATTAATCGGACTCTAATCGGTCGGGTTCGGGTTTAGCGGATTCCGGATGTTACATATAGCCTCCACAGACCCTCCAAGTCCCACCACTGGTAGATGTGGGACTAAACTCTGGGATGTGGTAAATGGTTCCTGAAGAGATCCAATACCCTTCTACATATATGTGATGCCTAATCCAACAATTACAATCGATGTAGGTCTTCTTATATATCCCCACAAGAATGACTGAGTCCTACTCACAGATGATGTGGAACTATATCCGTGGACATGGTTCGAAAAGGCTAGCCTCGAGGCGGTCGAGGCGTACGCCTCGAGGCGAGGCGGTCCCTTTTAGCCTCGAGGCTTACGCCTCAGACCAGTCCTGTGAGGCGTGCGCCTCGAGTGGTCGAGGCGTAGCCTCGAGGCGGAACGCCTCGAGGCGGTCGAGGCGTTTCGTGAGGCGTTTTTGCTTTTTTTGAAGTATTTTTTATTATTTTCATGGTTTCCTTAGTAGTTTGAGAAGCTTATCAATATATGTTTATTTAGGATAATGATTATATAAGATGAATGCCTAAATATGATGTTTATTTCATGCCCATAACTTCATATTTACAATTAATGTATCCAACTATTTTGGCAAACTCTTACTATTTCACTCTTAAGAATGAATTCATAAATATTAAATTAAACAATACTTGTAACTTAACAAGATTTGCAATATATCAAGCAAAACAAAATGGATAAAATTCATGGTTTCTCATGTTGCCTTATATTATATATTAGACACAACATAAATTTCTTCGACATATATTAATCGAACTTTTAATTACAACAATATTTCAAAGATTTGCTCGAAATGGATATGATTCATGGTTTTTCGTGCGATCATATATTATATGTTAGACACATAACATAAATTTCTTCGATGTATATTTAGTCATACTTTAATTACAACAATATTTCATAGACATATATGTATTGCTTAATTCTTTCACAATATCTATAGTCAATGAATTCCTCTTTGATTGGATGAAAATGTGTAGAAATGTATATGATGTTGTTCTAACTTCTATTTTGGGGTTCTTATCTTTATTATTTCATCATATATTGTAGTGTAAATTATTATATATTGGGCAGGGAACATATAATTACATAGAGATATATATAATTGTAGTTTTATACATATTTTTCTATATAAACTGAGGCTTACGCCTCGACCGCCTCGAGGCTACGCCTCGCCTCGATTCCAAGGAGACCGCCTCGTTCCGCCTTTCGTTTTTTCAAACCTTGTCCGTGGATGTGAGGGATCCAATTACCCATCTCTTACACATACTCTAACACTCCCCCTTAAGCTAGAGCATGCAATACTCAACTTGGACAAATTGAAAGAAACTGCTCTCTCACACAATAGAGGACACTACATATAGTATCAACTCAACGCATACTCTACTGTTTGCATGCTGAGGACATTGGCTGTCATGCCGTGCTAGTGACGAGAAATTGAAGGGATGGAGTGTGAATTAAACTGGGTCTCCTCGTCGGAGAATGCGAGCTCTGTATCGCATCTGTCAAAGTCATTGAAACTGAATGAGTCTCCACATGGAGAACTCTGGCTCGTAACTGCTCCATCTCTCTAAAGGGCCAAAGTAGTGAAGCTGTGGAGATATCTTCGTCGGTGTCCATGGACGTTAGAGAATGGAGTATGAAAAAGAGTATCATCGTTGGAGAACTAGGTCTCTTCCATAGAACTGATCCAGAGTCCCAATAGTCCACACGAAACCTTGATCCGAAATCAAGATGGGGACCTCTCACATAGCCTCGAACTTGTAGATTTTGAATCTAACCTCTATCTGAATCTAGCTTGTAGAATCTAATTCCGAATTATAGAACTCCGCGTAATACTCTCTCTTTCTCCTATGCCTGTTGGAATATATGAAATTGACTAAGTTGGGAGAAGACATAAAAATAGGTGAAAAACCAAGAATCAAAATATTTTTTCAAAATATTTTTCGGCCAGTTCTCTCTTTTATAGCCGTCTCCATCCTTTTTTTTTCAAAATATTTTTTCCATGCATGGCTTTATAGCCGTCTCCATCCTTTTTTTTAGACACATCCAGATGACGAGCGTGGAGTGCGAAGGGGCGAACGTGGAGTGTGAAGTCGCGCGCGAGGTGAGATCGTGTGCGGCTACAACGAAGGGGAAGGAGGTGCTCACTGACGTCGCTGATGGATCTAGGAGTGGGGAAGGTGCTTTCGAGAGGAGACTCGCAGAGGGGGAGTGGGTGCACGTTTCGCATAAGAAGCCTGGTAAGCGTTGTTTCCGTTGTGGTGAAAGGGGTCATCTGGCTTCTCGCTGTTCTCTTCCGCCTCGGTGCTATGCATGTGGGAAGCCGGGTCACCGTCGCGCTTCTTGTTGGCTACTTCGTGGTTGCCGCCACCTGCAGTCTGGGGTGGTTTCCTCTTCGTTGAAGATGCGAGGCTTGACAGGTTCTCGTTCCGGTCATGTTGCTTGGAGGGAGGTTCGCTCTTATGCTCAGGTGGTGGCTCCTCGCTCCTGCTCGTCGGGCGATGGCTCCTTCGATGCGGGTGTTTTGGCGACTGGTGCGGAGTCGCTTCACCACACCTCCTGTGGCGATGGCGAAGAGATGGTGGTTGGTGGTGCTGATGGTGCTGCTCGTGTCTCGGTTGGGGTGGCGGTTGTGGGGGTTGCTTCGTCGTTGAAGGATGCCATGTTACGTGCGAATGTGTATGGGACATCTTGCATGCTGAGTCGGTGCGTGGGAAGGGGGTGTTTGACGTTAGCAGGTGCGTGGATGCTATCGGGGTGGCTCGACGGTGGAATGTCGACTGGGCTGGTGTTAGTTCGCATGTTGGCGCCCTCTTGGGTCCACTCTTCCGTGGGGACTTCTTTCTATTGGACTCTTCTCACTGCTGTGTGCGTGGCTTGTCCCCGAAGCAACGGGATAGGCTGCTGCGCGTTGGCTCTACCGACGACGTTGTTTGGAGGGTGACTCGAGTGGCGGATGGCGCCTCTCAAGCCACTGAGGTCTGTGTGGCGGCCATTCGTGGTGTTCCTTTCCTTTCGAGGACTGTCCCCTGTCTCTCCATGGCTTTTCACCGTTGGGGGGAGATCTTGGCGGTCGTTGACGACGGGCTTGCACCGGAGGCTGATTGGAAGATAACTAGGGTTCTTTTCGTGTGTAGCAAGGCTCTTCTCTGTGATGCACCAGGCAAGATTTTCTTCGGCTCCCTAAAGATTGGCCGGTGGTGCTTCAAGCTGGAGCTCTCCATCATCGTCCCTTCGCCGGCGGCGGCGATGCCGGACCGGGTCGCGCTGTCGGCCGGTCCGGTTGCTTCGGGGCCAGAGCGCGACGCTTCGCCTTTGGCCTGCCACGTGGCGCGTGTTGCTGATTATTCCGAAGCGTCTCTCCCCTTGCATGACGTGGATGGAACCTTCGAGGCGCCTCTTCGTTTCCCGTGCCCACCGCCTGCAACTCCTGGATTCTCTGAGTTAAGGGCGCCCGAGGTCGATTCCGCTTTTCATTCTCGACAGGTTGGGTCGGCTCCTGCGCTGTTGCTTGGTTTTTCGGGTCCCTCAGCGGATCTTCATCTCGTGAGGGATGGCGGATCCATCACTTTCGGATCTTGGCCGCGGATCTCTCGCCCGAATGCTCGGGCCTTCTCGCCCGTATCTACTACGGTTTTGCCCCGAATCCACATCGAGGAATTGCGGGTTGATGTGGACGCAGGAGGAGAGTCCTCGCTCTTGGCTTCGCCTGCGAACCCGGTGCGGGCCTCCTCGGACCTGGCTGGTGCCGTCTCTCCCCACCTTCCCTCGGGCTCCGCGATCCTCTGCGACGAGGAGGGCCTTTCTGCTGGACGTTTTGGGAGGAGCTACAGGAGAAGCAATTGTTCCAGGCGGGACCCTGCGGTGAGGCACTCT
The DNA here is from genome assembly GCA_037367405.1 of Ottelia alismoides. NCBI lineage: Eukaryota > Viridiplantae > Streptophyta > Magnoliopsida > Alismatales > Hydrocharitaceae > Ottelia > Ottelia alismoides. The sequence continues at coordinate 1,352,881 of JAZKJV010000529.1, read as the reverse complement.
TGTGCGACTCAGCGGGAGGCTGTGGCGGATGCTGCGGGGCTATGTGGCCTTGGGGGAAATGACGAAGGTTATTAATGAAAGTTCTCTCATGGAATGTTAGGGGCCTTGGGGAATCGGACAAGCGTCGCTCCTTGGGTTCGCGACTCTCTGAATGGTGTTGTGATGTTGCTCTCATCCAAGAAACTAATCCAAGAAACTAAGTTGCGAGGTGTGGATGATATCATGTGGCGCTCTCTTGGTGCAGGTTCTTTCGATGAATTCCGTGCGGTCGATGCGTTGGGTTCAGCGGGGGGCTTTTTCATAGCCTGGCGCTCTCAAATGTTTTCTTTTAGCTCGATCCTTGTGGGGGCGGCATATGATTTCTGTGGCTTTGAACCGGGCCGATTCCACTGAGCCGATGGTGTTCTCTTGTATTTACGCCCCTACGTGTTATGTTTTGAGGAAGGAACTATGGGAGGTCATTCGTGGCGCGACTTCTTTATTTAGGGGCCTCCCTTGGCTCCTGGGGGGAGATTTCAATGTCACGATTCATTCTTCTGATCGGCCTCGCGGCAGGGGTGGCCATGATCCGGGATCGCTTGATTTTATTGAAACGTTGGATGAACTTGCATTGGAAAGCCTGGTCCCTAACGATATCAGCTACACTTGGCGGAATAATTCATCTCGTTCCAGAATCGATCGATTCTTGTCTTCTGGCAAGTTGTTGGAGTCCTTCCCCCTTTGTTCGGTTTCTTCACGCCCCCGTTCTTTTTCGGACCATTCACCCATTATCTGGGACTCTGGCGAGGGTCTTCGACATCGGGGCCTTTTTCGCTACGAGAAATGTTGGATACTGGATCCCAATTTCAAGCAGGTGGTGCAGGACCATTGGGCTCATGTTTCGGTTTCAGGCTCAGCGGCCCACAAACTTGATCAAAAGCTTGCATCGTTACGGAGGTTGCTTGCGGGGTTCAGGAGGGATTCTAGGCTGGCGTGTATTGCTTTGCGCGCGGAGGCGGAGGAAATTATCTTGCGCCTTGATTCGATGGAGAACGAGCTGGACCTCTTGCCTGAGGAACTTCTGGAGTGCCTCTCTGCTCAATCTCGGGTGCAGGCTGAGGACAAGAAACGAATCGTTGAATGGCGGCAGCGTTTGCGTTTAAAATGGCTAAAAGAGGGCGACGCGAATACGACATTCTTTCACCGTGTTGCGAGCAATAGAAAACGTTTCAATATGATGCGGGGTCTCTCTGTCAATGACGTTCAGATTGCTGGGGAAAGTGAGATGGGGAGTGCCATTGTAGATCATTTCAGACGCTTCCCATCGTCTTGTTCCCCGCGTAGGTGGCGCTAGCTGGGTCTTGGCGCGTCTTCTCTTTTGGATTCTGACGCTGCGATTCTAATTCACCCCATTTCTGTGGAGGAGACAAAGGAGGCCGTGTAGGCCTTAAATGCTGATTCATCCCCGGGCCCTGATGGCTTCTCCGTTGCTTTCTATCGCGATTTCTGGGAGCTTGTCGCCTGCGACGTTATGGACGTCATATCGGATTTTTGTGCGGGCAACTTCGGTTTTGATCGTCTTAATCGGGCTAACATTGTATTGATCCCAAAAAAGACGGCGACGCAGCGCATCGAGGATTATCAGCCCATCTCTGTCTCGAATGGCATCTACCTTATCGTGGCTAAAATCTTAGCCACTCGTTTGGCTCGGGTTTTGGACACTCTTATTTCTCCGGTCCAGGCCACATTCATTAAGGGCAGGCAGATCGCTGATTGCATTGTCGTTGCATCTGAATTGGTCGCTGAGTGGAAAAAAAGAAAAAAAGAAGGGGGTACTCTGGAAGATCGATTTTGCTAAAGCGTACGATTGCCTGGATTGGCGGTTCCTTTGGTCGGTTCTACGGAGGCGCGACTTCCTTGACTTGTGGATTTCGTGGATGCGTAGGTGCGTCACCACTGCTTCCCTCTCTGTGATGATCAATGGCAGGCCGTTTGGTGGTTCTTTCCAACCTAGAAGGGGGGTGTGCCAGGGCTGTCCTCTTGTGCCCCTCCTTTTCGTGTTGGCATCGGATGTTCTCGCGCGTATGGTGGACCGCGTTATTGACGCTGGGCTTTATAGCGGCTTCCGTAAGGGGGATATCTGTGTGCCCTTGATCCAGTTTGCAGACGATACTATTTGCTTTATCGAGGGTGGTCGTGCGGAGGTCTCCGGTATGGCCACCACTCTTGCCCTCTTCTGTGAATTGTCGGTCTTGTCGATTAACGTCTCCAAATCCAACGTGGTGCCCTTTGGCCTTTCGCCTGCAGAGGCGGCGGAATGCGGCCGGCTGCTCGGATCGTCTCCTGGTGAGCTTCCAATTGCCTATCTTGGTTTACCTTTGTCGGTGGGTCGAGCCAGAGTAAGGGATTGGAGTGTGATTACTGAGCGCGTGGAAACGCGCCTTGCTGGTTGGCAGGCGGCTTTGCTCTCTCGGGGGGGGGGGGCGTCTTATTCTTCTCAAATCGGTGCTCTCCTCTATCCCTTTGTACTTTCTCTCCGTTCGTAGAATGCCGACGGGGGTTCAATTGCGGATCGAACGGTGTATGCGTCGTTTTTTGTGGGGAAGGAAGGGGGGGGAGGGTTGGGGCCTGCACCTGGTTGCTTGGGATGACGTTTCTATGCCTAAGCGTTTTGGTGGCCTCGGTGTTGGGGACGGGGGACTCTTTCAAGTTTTGGCTGGATGATTGGTTGGGCGGTGGTCCTTTTCAGGTGCCTTTTCCACGCTTGTTCGCATTAGCATCACATAAGAATGCCACCGTAGCTGACTGTTGGGTGGACGGGTGCTGGTCTCCCCGCTTCTCCGCGAACTTTTCTGAGCAGCGGGTGGACGATTTTGTTTCGATGTTGGTGGCCCTTCGTGATGCTGCTATGCCGAATTTGCAAGTGGATCATTGGCGTTGGAAGGACGGCACGTTTTCTACGAGGAAGGCCTACCGGGCTCTGGTCTTTCCTCCTCCCTGCTTCTTTTCTTCTTGTGCGTGACTGTGGATTCTTTTGGGGCTTGCGCTTGTCGGAGCGCATCGGCATCTTCCTTTGGTTACTGCGCAGACGGAGGCTGATGACTCGTGATCGTTGTGCTACAATCTTTGCTAACTTCAGTGCCTCCTGTCCCCTTTGTAATGCTGAGGATGAAACTATTGACCACCTTTTCTTCGGCTGCCACATGGTGTCGGGGATCTAGGACGACTTGCCTTGGGCGAGAGCGGACAACCTCTCCGATCTCTGCGAGCTTCTTTGGACCAACAAGAACAGGGATAGGCGGGATCTCTTGGCTCCCGTTGCGCGGCTGTGGTGCATATGGCTTGGCAGGAACGAAGCTATTTTCTCCGGGCAGCGGTTTCATCGGGAAAACATTCTTATTCTGTGCGCTCGCTTTATTCGCGACTGGTGTATTCTGTAGGGTTTTGGGCCTTCTTGTTGTGGGCCGGTGTTTTCTTTAGTCCCGGGGTTTTTGTTGTTTTTGGTTGTGGTTTCTCATTTCAACTCTCCCTCCTTGACTTTGTAAGTATTTCTTCTTAATTTCTTTTATACATTTCTGGGGCGAACACCAACGAGTGTTTCCCCCTTTTTGAGCCTCAAAAAATGCATGGCTTTTTTTAACGCTAGCCTTTCTCCCAAAAAACATCTTTTCTATTTTTCGTGGGCGGTGGGCCCCATTTTTTAAACAGGGACCCTTAGGCCTCAAATCAAAACATCATGGCCCATGGGTCTTTACAAGCAAAGACCTCCTCCCCCCCACCACTTTTCCAGCAGCAGTAAACATGCTCGTTGGGCTGAAACTAAAATCCCAATAGTATGCTATTTGGGGTCATCATGGGAATCTTTCTGTCGTTGTTGCCACCTGTGATTGGGTTTATGGATGGCGGCGCTGGAACTGATGGTGAGGGAGGAGATGCTGAGACCGTGGCTCGATCGCTTGATCGGAGAGGCCTTCGATGATAGGAGAACCCAAAGCTGCCACATTTCTCCGTAAGAGGTTCCGGTGGGATGAACCCATCTTGAGTCACACATCATTGTCGCCTCCTGCTTCAAATATGAAACCCAACACTTGAGTTGAATGCGCACTAAGGCAACCATTGCAGATAGGAGAAGAGGGGTGGCACTGCCTTGCTGTGTGACACTATCGAAGCATTATGCCCCATTTAGGGTTTCGAAGAACCCATTGGCATCATCTTGAAATTTTCAGGGCTTGCTGGGGTAGTTTTGGGTTGCTACTGCTTTGTTGTGCACAAACATAGATGCACGTTGGAGGAGGTGGTTGCATCTTGAATCTAGAGACGATGCATCGTGAATCTGGGGATGGTTGGGGCATCGTGAGGAGACCAAAAAAGAACAAAAGGGCCCAGAGGAGATTGGTATCGGTGACACCTTGAGATTTTGCGAAGATTTTGCCAGTGGGATGGAGATGAAGTTGCGTGTGAACCCCCTAGGATCCGTGTACCCGTTTACGACACAATTCGCGAAATTCCATTTATGACATCGCATTAAAAGCATAGTTTTTATGGGGAAATTTTTTCGCAATGAATATATTTGCAAGTGACATTCGACATTCACATTCACCACCACAAGCTAATAAGGAAAATTGGCACCAAAATCATATTTCATTAATTTGCATGTATTTTTTTTACATCATGTACAATGTCTGACAGTACATACAGTATATCCCAAAAATCTGACTGAAGAGAAAATAAGCATATAACATTAACAACCGAACAAAAACTGAGACAAAAAGAATAACATACCGTCTGGTACAGACCTTGTCTTCTGGAACCCTGTATAACTACTGAACAATAGACTCCTTTCCTGCCATGCGTGCAAGGAAGAAAAGGAGTCACAAACGTGAATACAAACCCGTAGTTTAAAATAAATAACAAGTAATTTTATGTGCAAAAGAGAGCAAGTAGAAAGGTGGAATAACTAAAATTTACATCTACTTGCGTAAGTAAAAGGGTTTTCAACTGTTTGACATTAAGTTCATTTGTTCTCCCCTTTTTACCATTCATCCCATATTTATATATATATATATATTTATATAAAGTTTAGATAAAAGACCCTAACATATAATGATTTCATGTGTTTTAAGATCATGATTTTGGGTCTTGGAGATCATGTTGCGGAACTTAATGGCTACTTTCTTGTCATTGAGATCATGTCATGGGTTTCGATAATGGACTGATATGATGATGATGAATTTGATCCTTAATTCTATTTACTCCTTCTAAGTTAGTGGATAGTCCGTGGTCTTGGTCTGTGTGTAGCCTCACACTATGACTCTAAGGTATTAACTACCTTAGGGTTGGGGGGCCTCCGTAGGCATGCGGTGTTGTGTAATGCATCCTAACTAAGTTCCCAACACGTCCACTAACTTATAGGGATTTCAAACCCGATTAAAGTCACCTCCAATCAACTCAATTTTAATTGTAATTTCCTCCAATCCTTCACTCTAACTCTCTCAGATGCAACTCTTGATGATTTAGATGTAGATATAGATGTAGATATGAATGATCTGGATGTAGAATCGCCAAGTCTGTTTGGCGAAGGTAAACTCAAGCGGTGAAGAAGCCTACAAATGGCTCTTCCGTCTCGCCCTCTAGTTGGAAGGTCGGTCCAATAGAGGGATAGGTCTACTCCCCAACTACGCCACTGAGACGGGTGAGAGGGACTTCCCGGGAAGTCGCTCTAGAAAAACAGCCCGACCGGTAACGGGCAACCGAGCTCGTACGTAAAACTGAAAACCAAGGATCCCCCGCCTAGGTATCCTAAAACAAGGTCAACAGAATGGTCTAAAGTCGGGATCCCAACGAGGCGTAAAAACACTGCGAGCTCGCGTAAAAACCGTGAAAGAGACTGAGATCCTAGACCCGCGCACTTGGCGGCCGCTGCCCTAACTGGGCTTCCTATTCTCCCGCCCAGTTGAGGGTCACCGCCCCCTCGCACGATCATGGTAAAGATCGCCATGATCGGCATAATTCATTATCAGTCATCCTAAATTCTTATTATCCGCATAGATTCATTGATTACATATTCATATTTCTGTTTTATGTGATTAGCTTCACAGATCTCAATGATTGGTGTATACTGTCCATTTTCATAAAAGAAAAAAATTTGATCTTCTACTCAAACGATTAGATCTAAACTTCAGAATAATTTAGTCATTCTCAACTCTTAAAGTCCCAAATTGAAATCAATAATAAGCATAACAATGTTACTATAAAACCGTTACGCTTGGACAGTTGATCTCTCAATTTACTAAAAGTGATATGATTACTAAATCACGGCTCTTAAATCTCAACTCTCATTACCATTAGTAGCAAAGGTTTACCACAATATCCATACCCTTGCTGTTCACCACCAAACTTAATCACTGTAGTTATAAAGCACGGCCATCCTTTGCAGATCAAAATTTCAAGTCCTTTATTTTAACTCAAATCAAGTGTTCTTCGAGTGTTATGGACACATTGGCTCCGACCAATATTCTAGCAGTGCAAATCTGTAGGACTCAAATAATTGCTTTAATGTTTTGGCACATATTACAGAATGTCATTAGCCCCTTTGAAATCACTAACCCATCTGGCCATAACAAAATTAGTGGCTTAATTGATCATAGGTTACATATTGAGATAGGTTATATTACAAATCCAGGAGGTCATGCTCACGAATGACAATGTTTCATCAAGAAGGGATTATCACAGTGAAATGAAAGATCGATCATATCTCAGGCCATAATACTACTAGGTAAACTCTGATCATTCATAGTCATATAATTTCAATAATGGACACCATTTAGGAATAAGGTTTATGAACAAAATATGCCATTTCTTTTTTTTTTTTAAAAAAAAACGGAGGGTTTCTTAGTGATCTAGGCATAGTTAGCAGTTCGGTGTTTATCTTGTATTAATTGACACGTCAATCATCAATGATAGTTCTCAGTCAAACTTCATATGATTCCTTTAGCTCTTACACATCTCTAAAGATCTTGTTTTCAGTGGAGAAAATCAACTCATTTATCACTAACACAATTCAGAACTGATTGAGGTTCAGATGCACATTAACTTGTTTGACATAAAAAAAATGATCAAATTTGGGGCAACGTCTCTCCAGGCTTTCAATCAAGGTGCAGGTGTCACAGTTGGTTGGATTCAAACATGTCAGATAATCAGATTTTGGTACATCAGATTTTTCACATCTATCTTAAATGATCAAGGACATTACACAAGAACCACATGGAGACAACTTATTTTCAACCTTGTACATAGATCTCATGTACCTTATTTTAGTTAATTATGTGACGAAATTGAAACTACTAAATGGTTTCAGAAATCACAACCTTCAAGAACAGAAAAGGCTTCATGATCAAATCCAACATTGTGTCAAAATTTGACATGCAAGGCAGCAAGAGGGGAGGGCTGAGATTGTACCTAAAGGTATCTCCAAAATTTAGAGATATATTTTGACATGCAGCAACTCCAAATGACTGTTGGAAGGCTCTCAAGGCTTTGGGCAGTAGCTTTGGCTGTAAATTAGTTGCTGGAGAAGCCGTAGCTGCAGTGGCATGGCTTGGAAGATTGCAACAGCAATACTGGAGTGCTGGACAAAAATTCCAGCAAAGCAAGGGGGAGAACTTTAAGCTCCCAACGGCTGGGTTTGAGAGAGAAATGGGTAGAAGAAAAGGGATGGCTTCGTTGGAATCTCTTATATAGGGAGAGGAGGGAATTGAAAGGGGGAAACTTCCAAGAAGCTTCCCATTTATATATTTTTTTACACATTTATAACATCAGCCATGACCTCATCATAGATGACCTCATCCATGACCACATCCTCTATAATGTCATTAGTCTTTTAATATATAATTCTATTTTGTATATATATATTTAAATCTGCAACAGGACACGGTCTGTTACTGTAGCAGAAATTATTATTCTCTTTTTTTTATTTGAGATGTTTATTAATACCCGTATGCGCACATCGAGCCTCTGATTTCGACGCGCAATATCTCGTTTTTATCGTCTCTGAACGACGATCAATATGAGTATAATGTTGATATACTTTCGGTCGAGTTTTGAATACCCGAAATTTTCGGATACGATTTTTGTTTAAGGTTAAATTTTACAAATTAAAAATATCAAACGACCTCCGATTGACGAACGGTCAATTCCGTTGTTCTTGTATCGTCGAATCGGATCTAATGATGGTCTCGGTTTGTTTTGCGGTTTCCGAATTTACGCGGCTTTTCACGGCACGCATTACGAAGGGACCGATTTTTGGTCGATTTCGCCCGAACGACTTTTGATTCATGATCAATTGGTCGTTTTAGGTTGTTTAGTATTGACCGACAACGTTTTTGGGTTCATTAGACGCAAAATCGGACGACTTCGGGTTTGATTGGAAACCGGATGCTACATTGCGCCACCCACCATTCTTCTTCTTGGTCTGAGAACTAGGGGTGCAACAATCCAACAGAGTTGTTGCCACCTTTGACATGATTCCATCGCATGGTTTGCACAATCAGCTGCTGCAGTCGTGAATCTGATCGTCGTAATCACATTGATCTGTTTTGTCTTGATCTCACATTGGGGAATCACATGGTCCAGAGAAATCATAATTTTCTAGGGTTTCATAAACCCTAGATTTTCATTGAACTCAGTGAACATCTTCCAAACTTTATACCCATTTTGAACATTGAATATAATCTTCAAGAACAAAACAATAACCTCGACAATTTGGACTGGCCTTGGCCCGAACATGAATAAAACCATACTCTAACAAGGGTAACCTAAGCATATTCAGGGGGTCATGCTCGAGAGGTTGGACTAGCCTTAGCCTAAACCTGATCTTCAGTATGCCTTAACCGGGTTAAGGAAAGTGCTTAATGCGAGTGACCTGACACATCCCAATAATTCTTGTTGATAGTTTTAGCTTAAGCACCAAGAATGGATGTAATTAGATTTGTTAGGTGTAAAAAAGAGAATGTAGAAGTGTAATCAGATATAAATATAAAGAACACGAATAACACTAGGTTTCTACATGGAACTCTACTCCTTAAGGAGCAGAATGAGACGACGAGTGAACTGCCTCGAAGGGCTTATGTTTCTATTAGTCTCTCTCTCTCTAAATACATATGGTGTGGGGCTTCTTATATAGCCCTATCAGTAAAATCAAGTCCCACTAATAGACGATGTGAGACCAAACCTGTGGATTTGATAATTAGACCCTGGAGGGATCTAATTACCCATCTACGCATGCATACTATAACACGCTCCCTCAAGCTGGACCATGTAATGCTTAATGCAAACTAATAGAAAGAATTCATTTGTATACTACAAGAAACTACAAACATTATCGACTCAACGCAAACTTCGCTGATTACCTGCTGAGGACGTTGCCTCTCATGCCATGCTGGTGATGAGGAACTAAAGGATTTGAATGTGAATTGTGTCTCTATGTGCCCTATACTGCATTTTCTAGAGTCATCGGAACTGAACTGAGCCTCCTTGTCAATGAAAGCATGCCCTATACTGGATAGAGTCGCCTGAACCCTAATAAGTCTTGTCATCGGAGAATTTGTGCTATGTACTGTACAGAGTCTCTGAAACTGGAATGAGTCTGCTCATTGGAGTCATGCTCTGTGTTGCACAGAGTCATTGAAACTGGAACGAGTCTCTTCGTTAGTGAACTCTGGCCGGCAACTGCTCCATCTCTTTGAAGGGACAAATTGAAGAAGCATGTAGAAATATCCTCTTCAAAGTTCACATGGAAGCTGAATTGAGTCTCCACATCAGAGAATTAGGTTTCTCCTACACTGGTTTAGAGAATGGGATCTCTACTCTGGAGTCCTATCGATCTCTCCATATCGAGCCTCTACCATAGGTCCCTGACATACATGATCCACAGGAAAATCCTGAGCTCAAATTAGAGTATGGGGACCTCTCGCGTAATATTCCCCATTTGTCCCCAACTTGAAAGAAAAGGAGGACATCGACCAAGTTAGGAGAATAATAGAAGCATGGAAAACAAATTATCTTTTTTTTTCTCAAGAAGTCGTTTCTCTTTTCTTATTCAGCTTTTCTCCCCCTTTTTTCTAGACTTTTTTATATGGCTTCTTTTTGTACGATCACCTCTTTCTTTTCTCATATGGTCTCTCTGATGAGGAGGCTCTCTTGTGTAGCGCAACATTGGGCACGGATTGTGGTTCCCTCCCCATCCGGTACTTGGGGTTGCTCCTGACGTGTGGATAACTTAAGATTGCAGACTGATTACCGGTGGTGGAGAAATTGGAGAGGAAGTTGACGGGTTGGAGGGCTTCTATCCACGCTCGGGGTGGTTTTATTTTGGTAAAGGCGGTGTGTGCTTCCATTCATGTTTACTTCATATCTTCCCGCTTGTTACCTATTGGTATTAAGAAGAGCTTGGAGAGGCTGATGCAGTGATTCTTACGGAGCAGATATGGGCAAGAGGGCCAAGGTATTCACTTGGTGGACTGGGACACGGTTACTTTACCTAAGGACATTGATAGCCTTGGGGTCAAGCGCTTGGAAGCTTTGAGCGAAGCTTTGATACTCAAGTGGGCGAGCAAAAGTGGGAGGGGTGACGATATCTTCTGCAACCTCATTCGTCGCATCTACTCCATCTCTCTGTCTGATTCTCTGGATCTTCGGCCTGGGCGACACTGGTCGGCTTTCTGGAAGGGAATTTTAAAGGTAATGCCTCATTTCATGGAATTGTTCCGCCCTGTCTTGGGGAGTGGCGCATCCTTTGCTTTCTGGACAGACAATTGGTCGAGCAAGGGGTTGTTGTCTAGTCGTTTCCCATGACTTTTTGCGTTAGCTGCTTATTGTTAAGTTAAAATATCGTACTATGTATGTCTTATTCTAATTTCTTCTTTCTTAGTGTACTTATCACGTAATTAACCCAGGGCTATTCTCCTACATAAGAGAGCCCTCGGGTTCGTCTAATGCATCGACTACGTTTCTCCCATCATGGTATCAGAGCAACGGTCCTAGGCCGGGGTCTCGGTATCCCACCCAAACCCTAACCCTAATCCCTCCACCCGCCGCCCCCCTCTCACTCGCGCACCCCTCCAGCGGGTCCAGGCGCTCCTGTACTCACTGCCACCGACCAGGCCACTCTGAGGAGACGTGCTTTCACAAGCATGGGTATGCAGCCTCTGCACGGGTTGCAGAGCAGTCTGAGTCTACATTTGCACCTCTTCTAGATACTCGCTTTGAAGATCTCGTCTCACGACTTCGTGATATGATCACTACACCCTCGTCTTCGTCTCCAGGTTCAACGGATGCTGCAGCTTCGGCCAGAGCGTCTTCTAGCTCATCAGGTATCCCTTATGCACTTACCAGTACTACTTGCTCGGACCTGACAGATTGGATTATGGATTCCGGAGCCTCTCATTATATGTGCGGCGACAGACGACAGTTTACTACCTACAGATTGCTTGCCCCAGGAAGATCTGTAGTCATTGCCAATGGGGTCCGATTACCCATTGTGGGTCCGGGGGAAATCACCATGACATCTTCTTTTAGTCTTCAGAATATCTTACATGCATCAGACTTTCAGATGAACCTGTTATCAAATTAGCCAACTTACAAAAGATTTACATTGTCATGCCATCTTTGACTCCTCTACTTTTGTGTTTCAGGACATACTGACTTGCAGGATGATTATTGGTGGCCGTGAGCAGAAAGGCTTGTATAAGCTTGCTATATCATCATGTGCTGACACCGCTACTATTCCCTCAGGATCCATTTCTCCTTTCTTTTGGCATCTCCGATTTGGCCATCTGCCTCTGCAGAAGATGTCTCATGTCTTGCTTGTGAAGCCTGTCAGCTTGGGAAACACCATAGGTCTTTGTTTCCAGTTCGTCCGAGTCGTCATAGTAGTCGGTCTTTTGAACTGTTTCACTTTGATATTTGGGATCCGAGTCGTGTACCTGATCTTCAGGGACATAGGTATTATATGGTTGCTGTTGATGATTTTTCCAGATTATCTTGTGTATTCTTGTTAAAACAAAAGTCAGAAGCTTGTGCTATTATTTGAAAAATCATTCTGGAAGTTAATAACATTTTTTCTACCAATATCAAAGCCATTCGAACAGATAATGCTTTAGAGTTTTCAACATTGCATTTGTCCGATTTCCTTAGCTCATAGGGAATCATTCATCAAACCTCTTGTAGTTACACGTCACAACAGAATGGTGCGGCGGAACGCAAACATCGTCACCTTCTTGATGTCACCCGGACACTGTTGATCCATAGTCGTGCCCCTCACTCCTTTTGGGGCGATGCGGTTCTCACTGCATGCTACTTGGTGATTCGCATGCCGTCTACTGTTTTAGGAGAAAAGATCCCCTTCTTGATTGCGTTTTCCGAGAAGGATCTTTTCTCCCTCACACCTCGTGCCTTTGGGTCTGTTGCATTTGTGCATAATTGTACTCCTGGTCGTGATAAGCTCTCTCCAAGGGCTATCAAATGTGTGTTTGTTGGGTACTCTCGTACTCAAAAAGGGTATCGCTGTTATGATCCGACAAATAGGAGATACTATGTGAGTGCGGACATCACTTTCTTTGAGTCTATCATGTATTTTTCTCCTACAGGTGACAGGTTATCCAATGACAATACAAATGATATTGTTGTTCCTCCTCCTCCATCTACCACATCAGCCGAACCAGAAAGTCAAACTCTACTACCACCACTGCCTTCACCACCACCACCTCAGTCGAAATTTTTACCCATTGTTTACACCCGCAGGTCTTCTACTAGCATTTCTGCTCATCTGCCGTCCACATCTTCCAGCACGCCTGAGGTATGTCATGATAACACTGTTTCTACTGATGGCCCTGGAGTTTTACAGGATGACTCTGCTGTAGAGGACACTGTGGAGGACTATCTGGATATTCCTATTGTACTGAGGAAGCCACGTCGTCAATGTGCTAAATATCCACTTGCAGCGCATGTCTCTTTGGATCATCTTTCCGATGACTACAACAAGTTTGTTGTTGGCCTTTCCGTGGTTACTATACCCAGAACATATATGGAGGCATTACAGGACAACATGTGGTGTCAGGCGATGGGAGAGGAAATGGTAGCCTTAACAACTCGTGGGACATGGTCTATTGCCCCTCCTCCACAGGGTGCTTCCATAGTAAGCTGCAAATGGATATTTTCTATTAAGCATAATGCGGATGGGAGCGTGGATCGCTACAAGGCAAGGTTGGTGGCCCGTGGCTTCACCCAGACATATGGGGTAGATTATCAGGACACGTTCTCTCCAGTGGCGAGACACTCGACGCTACGGATTTTACTAGCAGTTGCTGTTTCACATGATTGACCGTTATTCCAGCTTGATGTGAAGACTTAATTTCTATACGGGGATCTTCACGAGGAAGTTTACCTGCAACAACCACCTGGGTTTACTGTTGAGGGGGAGTCATAAGGCCATATATGGACTTAAGCAAAGTCCTAGAGCTTGGTATCAAAAGCTGTCAGAATTGATTGAGCAATGGGGATTCAAGAGGTCCACTGCGGACCACTCTCTATTTGTTCAGAAGACACAACGAGGTACAATTGCCATTCTTATCTATGTAGATGATATTATTGTAACAGGAGACGATGCTCAAGGCGTTCAGGTAGCCAAGAAGTTCCTAGGTAAAGAATTTGTGACCAAGGATCTTGGCACCCTTCGTTACTTCCTGAGGTTAGAATTTGCCTGGAATCATCGGGGTCTAGTAATGACCCAGAGGAAGTTTGTCATGGATCTCCTGTCTGAGACATGTATGACGGGGTGCAAGCCAGCTATGACGCCTATGGATCCAAATGTGAAATTGTATGATGATGACACTGAAGAAGTATATAGCAGGAGGTACAAGGAGCTTGTGGGGAAGCTCCTATATGTGACTATCACCAGACCTGATATTATGTTTACAGTAAGCAAGGTTAGCCAATTTATGGAGTGTCCCAGAAAGACTCATATGGATGCTATCTATATGATCTTGACATATCTGAAGAATTCACCTGGTTCAGGACTCCTATTCAGTAGGGGCAGTTCATTGGAGGTAACAACGTGTGCAGACACTGACTATGCAGGATGCCCCACGGACAGAAAGTCTACTTCATGATTTGCTGTTTTTGTCAGTCACTCACTTGTCTCATGGAAAGCAAGAAGCAGACTGTAGTTGCCAGATCAAGTGTAGAATCAGAATACAGAGCCATGGCTCAAGAGAGTATAGAGATGATGTGGGTTAGATCGGTGTTGACTGATCTTTCTATAGATGTTCCTCTTCCTATGCAGCTATTATGTGTTAATCAAGCCGCATTATTCATTGCAAATAATCCTGCTTTCCATGAACGAACGAAGCATATTGAGGTGGATTGTCATTACACTCAAGATCTGATCCAGAAGGGGCTCATATCTACAGCTCACGTGTCTACAGGAGATCAGACAACAAATATCTTCACCAAGGCTCTAGCACGAAGTCCTTTTCAGAAGTGTTGGTCCAAGCCGAGCATGATAGATATATATGCTCCAGCTTGAGGGGGAGTGTTAAGTTAGAATATCGTACTATGTATGTCTTATTCTAATTTCTTCTTTCTCAGTGTACTTATCATGTAATTAACCCAAGGCTATTCTCCTATATAAGAGAGCCCTCGAGTTCGTCTAATGCATCGACTACGTTTCTCCCATCACTTATCGTGCGGTTCATGTTGTGGATTGATGGGATGACGATAATTGGATGCCTGCTTTCTGGACGATTTTTTCTGACCAGCGTTTGAAGGACTTCCTTCTGCTTTTGAACTCTCTTAGACAGGTGAGTGGTCCTTCTGAGGGTCGTGACCACTGGGTGTGGAAAGACAACTTTTTCTCGGTTAAGAAGGCTTACAACACAATTTGTAGACCGCCCCCTAGTAGAATGAACGATTTGATCTAGAACTGCAACCTTGTCCAGGATCTGGGGCTACCAGAGAGGATTGGGTTTTTCTTGTGGCTTTTTAGGAGAAAATATCTTATGACGATAGATCGATGCTCCCTTTGCGAGAATGGAATTGAATCGTTGGATGTGGAAAGACGTGAAAGATGAATTCTATTCCTCGTAGCCCTAGAGCTCTCTTATATAGGAGAAAAGCTCTAGGGAGAAATTATATAGAGAAGACTGGAGAAATAGAAAAATATAAATAAAGACAAAGACATATAATTATCTCAACACTCCCCCTTAAGCTGGAACATATATATCTATCATGCTCATCTTGGAACAGTAACAGTGAAAAGGACCCCTCGCAAAAGCCTTGGTAAACATGTCTGCAATCTGATCGCCTGAAGCAACGTGAGAAGTCGAAATAAGCTCCTTTTGAATCAAATCACAAGTATAATGACAATCTACATCGATGTGCTTTGTTCTCTCTTGGAAGACCGGATTATTAGCTAAGAACATGGCTGTTTGATTATCACATTTGAGATGCATCGGAAGAGGCACCTCAATAGCTCCAGGACTTAACCCACATCATCTCTATGCTCCCTTGGGCCATAGTCCTATATTCTGATTCATCGCTAGATCAAGCAACAACTGTTTTTTTCTTACTCTTCCTTGAAACCAACGAGCTACCAACGAAACGAACACAGTGAAGCTTGAAGTAGACTTCCTTTCCTTGGGTCATCCAACATAATCCGCATCTGCACATCCAGTAACTGAGAGAGACGTAATCTCTTCTGAAAAGAAGACCTGCACCTGGAGAAGATTTCAGATATCTCAAGATCATGCACACTGCATCCATATGAACCTGTTTAGTTTGCTCCATAAACTGGTTGACTCTGCCCATAGCGAACGATATGTCAGGCCTGGTAATAGTAACATATAGCAACTTCCCTACCAGCTCTATGTACCATCGCTTATCCACCTCCTCAGAGTCATCATCATAGAGTCTAGCATTGGGATCCATTGGTGGTGGCAGGTCTGCATCCTGTCATGCCTGTCTCAACCAGAAGGTCAGTAACATGCTTCCTTTGCGTCATAACCATACCATGGTGATTGCGTGCAAACTCTAAGCCAAGAAACACCTACTTGCTGCCTACAACAGACGCACCTAGAGGAGCCTGTAAAACACTCTACGTACCTCGAGGCTGTAACGCTGCCATCTCCTCCTCCATCACCAAACATCAGTGACTACTCTTCAACGCCTCCTGATAGGAATGTGGTATCTCCACAACTGACATACCCACAACAAGCCTCTAAAAATCCTAGGAAGGCGGTCCAATGAAACATGGGAAGCAAGATGATGCATAGTGTATGCACACTTCTGCTTCCATAGTGCAATAGACACATCCTGGTCTTCAATATTCGCAGAAGTAGCATCCTTTACATCCTGCACCTCAACATGTACATGCAAATCACCACTGTCATTAGAAGAACTCAAATGCTCAGAACATACCTTAGGCATGCTGGATGATAAAGAGTCACATGAGCACGAGGTCGACGCTGGTAAACCCGAGGAAAGAAAGTAGGTGTGGAAGGTGGTGGTGATGGAGGTAATTGTAGTGGTGATGGTATAGTGGAGATCAGAGGTAGAGGCATATACACCTTTTCCCCATCCTCCGAAGAAATGAGCTTGTCACCTGTAGGAGAGAAGTACATAATAGACTCAAAAAAAGTGACATCTGCACTAACGTAGTACCTTCGTCGAATAGGGTCGAATCAGTGATATCCTTTTTGGGTCTTGAAGTACCCAACAAACACACATTGACAGCTCTAGGAGAGAGCTAGTCAATACTAGGAGATATCTGATGAACAAAGGTCATTGAACTAAAGACACGAGACGTGAGCGAGAAAAGATCTGTCCCGGGAAACACAATCAAGAACGTGATCTCTTCCCCCAAAATTGAAGAGGGCATATGATTTATCAGGTAACAAGCAGTTAGAACCAGATCCCCCCAGTATGAATGAGGAGTACGACTGTGAATCAAAAGTGTCCTGGTAACATCCAGACGATGACGATGTTTTCGTTCAGCACCCATTCTGTTGGGAAGTATGATGCACAATACCATGCGATGCAAGAAATAGGGCAAGTTGAGTACTACAAAATTCCAAGGCATTGTCAGAAGGCATAAACTTGATTTTTGCTGAAAAATGTTCCTTATTTCATTAATAAAGGACTGTTATATAGAACCAACATCAGACTCATTTTTAAGAAGAAAGACCCACGACAACCTTGAAAATTCATCAACAACAACAAGATAAAATATATGCCCCTGATGATCTGGGATACGTCTGGCACCCCAAATATCAAAATGAATTAACTCAAATAGACTATGACTACTCCGACCCTGACGACTCTGGAAAGTGGACCGATGATGCTTCCCAAGCTGGCATGCCTCGCATTGAAAGGTAGAGCGAGGAGAAATCTGTGGAAGAGCATGACACAACTTTTGCAGAGGATGGTGACCAAAACGAAGATGCCATATATAAGGAGACGTAGATCCAATGCGAAGAGAAGAGGCACCAACATAAGGAGACATCAGTAGTCTATAGAGACCTCCTTGCTCATGGCCAGAACTAATCACCCTGCGCGTTAGAATGTCCTGAAACACAAGAGCAAGCATATCAAAATAGCACAGACTAATAGATAGTAAATTCATGGAAAACTCAGGAGCATAAAGAACATTCTGAAGTCTCATTGCAGAAGTTAACTGTACCTCCCCCTGACCAATAATGGGAGAGTGTGTCCCATCTGCTATCACAACAGATTGTCTGTGCTAGGTTGGATTGAAAGCACTAACTGACCTCCGTCACCGAAGCGATGATGAGATGCACTTGAATCCATGATCCATTCTGACAAGTCTGCTCTGTAACAACTAGTAAAGGCATATGCTATACCTGATGTAGATGCTGATGCAGAGGTGTCTACCTCTGAGGATCCTGAAGGAGAGTTGGTTGACTCAGGAGTAGGCATAATCTCATTGAGTATTGCCACTAGTTTGTCAAATCTCTGGTCAGATGCATGTGAGGAATTGCTAGCCTGCTGAATCTGTTTTGCGACTCGTGCTGAAGCTGGGAACCCATGCTTGGAGTAGCATGTTTCCTCAGAATGACCTGGTCTGTGACAATAAGTACAAGGCTGGCGAGGGGGCCAACTACCCCCTCTACCATGAAACTCTACAGGGCCTTCTCTACCGCGAGATGCTGCCATGGCTGAGGATGTCTGAGACAACTGAGTACTACCAGAAGATATGGAGAGCCTACTCAACCTGTGATATGCTTCATCCATTGGAGGTATTGTGGCATCAGTAAGAATCTGTGCTCTAGAGGCATCATACTCTAGGTTGAGAGCCGCTAGGAAAACCCCTGTCATCACTGAATCCCTATATGCCTTGAGCTGCTTTGGTGTAACAGTCAAGGTAATGTAACCATGTAACCTCTCAAACATACCCCTTAGGGAAGTGTAAAGGGTATGGAGAGGACGATCATTCTGCTTCGACTTGAAGTTGTCGTGCTGAATTTGTAGAATCTTACTCGTTCTTCGTTGGAGAATATCAATATGTAGCAGCGAGAATGTTGCACATAGCCTTTGCCGTAGGCTGACTCAATATGTCATTGGCTATCTCTGTGGAAACTGTTGCATAAAGACATAAACGTGTATAAGCATCATCTGCCTCCTATGAGGCGTTAACCCCAGTCTTGTCAATGGGCTCCTCGTGTGTGAGGATATGCTTTTTGCCATTGCATTGCATTAGACTCATGAACTGCATGGCCCACAACTCATAATTCGTTCCATCCATCTTTACAATGGGTGTTGGATCTTTGAAGGCACTCAGGGATGGAATCTCTGCTTTGTTGTCTGACATGATGACAACAATCTCTAAGACTAGGGTTTGCAAACTGTAAGAATAATGTCTACACGGACATATAGGAAGATAATTGTGGGTGTAGACTCATACCACAACTACTTCCATTCTTTGGTGACTCCTTTGGGTGACTATGGTGTTTTAGATAGTCACACTACACCCTAGAGGCCCAAGTGTGTGGAGTGCAAGGCAACTGAGAGCAGCCCTAGGCGGCTGCTTATTCGATGGCAGGCTGCAACAGTGCAGATGTAGGCACATAGTTGCACGTAGGTGCACGCGAGCGCATGAGGCGCAGGTACAGTAGCGTACACAGGTGCATGCACAGGAGCGCACACAGGTGCAGGCGCAGACGCACGTTGAGGCGTGTAAGGCTGGCACGCAGGCGCAGGTGCAGGCGCGGACGCATAGGCTATGGCATGCAGGACAGCGCCACGACATGGAGGCGTAGATGCACGGAGGTGCGGAGGCGCGAAGGCTTTTTGTGGGTTGGGACTTTTGGGCATAGGCTCCGACCTAAGACCGTCACTCTGATACCATGTAGAAAGACGTGAAAGATGAATTGTTTTCCTCGTAGCCCTAGAGCTCTCTTATATAGGAGAAAAGCTCTAGGCAGTTTTTACATATAGAAGACTAGAGAAATAGAAAAATATAAATAAAGACAGATATATAATTATCTCAACATTGGAGCATCTCTTTTTCTTTTGCCCGATTTCGTCGCCGATGTGGGGCGAGGTTGGAATCAGCTGGGTCAATGTTCACAACCTGGAGTTGTTATGGAGTTCGATGTTTAGTGCGAGGAAGCGTTGTAAGGAGGAATTGCTTAGACCCATTGCTTTGTTGTCGGCTATTTGGCTTGCGCGAATGATGTACTTTTTTTCCTCCCAGTGGTTCTATTGCGATTTGCGAGAATGTATTCTCTCCAAAATTCTTTTGTCTCCAAAATTCTTTTGGAGTCCTGGCTCCTGTAACATTCTGTACTATTTTCTTTTGTTAATTTTTAATTGATTGAGGTGGGCACCATCGCGTGTTTCTCCCTTTTTTGGCTTAAAAATGTCCTTTTGTTTCAAAGCTTATGAACCCCTTCCCTTTTTAATGGGCCTTCATGCAACAACCATGATCGAATTAGGCTTGAAATACCTTCTCTCCGCTCCTTTTCTCGTTTTTTAATGCAACATGCCTGTGACTATATTGATATATTTGTTTCAGTCTACAACCCCAGTCACATCCGTTTCCAGACTCTTTATCATCATGTTAGAAATCAAGGATTACTTCTCCACGTCTGGTGCCTTGAAGGGCCCAACGACCGTTGAGAAGATGGATGCGATCAATTACGGGTTGTCATATATGCTGTTTATGAACCTGATGCAGTGTAATAACAAGTAGCACATTCTGAAGTAGGCAAATCTAGCTGACAAGACTGGGGCGAATGCTTCATGGAAGCAGGATGACACGTACGTGCGTGTTTGGCTCTTTGTAACTCGGACCACATAGATAGCCAATGACATTTTGCATCAGCGCACTTCCAAGGCAATGAAGGATATCCTTGCTGCCACCTATGATCAGACGAGGAATAATACCAAGATTTGGTAGTTATAGTTTGACAATTTTCACGACCAAAGACTGTAGTTGTCCTCTACACAATCCCATACCACTCAGATCTCCTAAGCAGTGGCTGCATCTCATGGCAGAGGTGGTACATCTTATTTCAGAGAGTGCGATGTACGTGGAAGAGGAGGTGGATTTCAGCATGGTCCATGTACTTACTGTCATCGACCTGGTCGTTTGGAGGAGACCTGGTACCTGAAGCATGGCCACCCCACATCTGCTCATATGGTCGATCATGATGATGGAATTCGAGGGTAGCATGGAGGGGCACCCCCTCCTAATTTTTTGGATAACATAATATATATACTTAATTATATCCCATGGATTTTTAAAAGGAAAAAGTTATAATCTTTCCTATGTATAATGTTGGTTAGAGCATGCGTCACTTATATGTAAAGATGGGTAAATGGATCCTATATAAAAAGTCACTTACCACATCCAGGAGTTTAGTTCCACATCTACCAGTGGTAGGACTTGGAGGGTCTGTGGAGGCTATATAAGAAGCCCCAAACCTCCTGTATCTAATGAGAAAGTTCAAATGAAGTATATGGCCCTTTGCGGCTTTCTCCCGTGGTTTCATCCCGCTCCTTAGGGAGTAGGGTTCCACGTAAAAATCCCGTATTACTCCATGTTTTTTATTCTTTTCTCTGTAATTAGCTTCCCATTATATTTTCTAACATGGTATTAGAGCAGGTTCAATTCTCGAGGATTTTAGTTCTTTGTTTTGTTTGAGATTCGAGATTCAATTCTAGGGTTTCTATTGAAATCCTAATCATGTTCATGATGATTTATCGAAGATTATTATGTTTGGATTTATATCAATCCAAGTTCTAGGGTTTTATCTAAACCCTAATTCTGTATGGTCCAATGTTCTGAAAATCAGATTATTATGTGCGCTTCCATGTTCAGAAAATCCTCCATCGATCCAAAATTGAGGTCGACAGGTTCTGAGTTTCATATAGGGCAGGTCACAGTTAGGGTTTCTTTGATGAAACCCTGAATCCACGCAAGACCTGGAGTGACGATGCTCCAGGTGGTTGGGGCTATTCTCACAGCATCTTCAAGTAGTGACCGAGCCCGGGTGAAGTCCTATTCTCCTAGCCTCTCCAAGTCCCAGGTGAAGCCCTATTCTCACAGCATCCTCCCGATGCTTCGTGCGGTAGGGGCTCCTCCTTTGAAGCCCCATCGAGTGCCCTCAGGCAGCAATCTCCAGGCCCCAGGTAGCACTCATCTCATCAGAGATGCGCAACATGCGGCACCACCCTTTCCAGCGATGTTCCCTAGTACGAAGATGTTCGTCGCCTGGAGCCCCCGCTTGGGACTCCTCGCGCTTGTCCGACACACCTCTTGCGCGCGAGCTCCTCTCCTCTTGCAACACCAACACTCATGCACGGCGGCGACACGAGCGCATCTCCAGGCCGCATCTGCTTCAACGACGTTTCTTCATCGTCTCTTGGCGGTGCATCCTTACCGAAGGTCCTCGCGCCCGATCTCCATCGCACTGCTTTAGGCGGTGCTCGGTGGTCCTTCGACCTCCAGCCGCTTATGGCGACAACTCCAGAAGGCGTTGGCGGTGCTGCAGATCATACTCTGGGGGGGGGTCGCCATCCTCAGGAAGCGCCGTTGCTGTGCGTGAGAGGGGTTCCCACTACAGGAACCCTAAATAAGCAAGGGCCCCAAGTGGGCCGTGTTTGATTAAATTTTTTTAGGCCCAGTTCGGTTCTTTGGGTCGTGAGTTTCAAAAAAGGAGAGAGAGAGGCATGCTATTGTTTTTCAAAAAAAAAAGAATTTATTTTAAGATAAAAAGGGACGCGTACAAAAAAAACCCATACGCGAATAAAATGACGAGTCGACTATAAAAAGGAAAGAAAGAAAGGAGAATACAAAAAAATGATTCAAAAGAAATGTGAAAAAACGTAGTATAAAAACTTGAGATCAGCTTTTGCTTGTTTTGTTTCCCTCATTCTCTTGCCTTCAACCAACTTTGTTGCTGTCATTATTTTCCGACAAGTATGTGAGAAAGGGGGAATATTGTGTAGCGTTACAAATCGGATTCAGATTCTCCAGACCGACCAAATTTGCAGACTCTACAGTTCAGTTTCAGACTCTGCGGAATGGTTCGGAGTCCAAGTTCGAGGCACTCCATCTTTAGGTGATCCATTTTCTTCGAGTTCTCCAGAGAGAGACTCCTTTTCAGATGTGCACATGTTTGCCATCATTTGTCGTGGTCCCCATATTTTGTTTTTGGTCAGAGTTTTCATGTGTTCCATTGTGACTCCTTATTAGAGATCCTGTTTCCTATGCCATGTGGGCTTAGGTTTTCATGTGGTTTCATAGGGACTCCAGAGTAGCAATCCCATTCTCTAAGCTAGTATGGAAGAGACCCATTTCTTCAATGATGAGACTTTTTAGACTCCATTCTCCAACGACCGTGGACTCCGATGAGGATGTCTCCACGGCTTTTTCAGTTCATCCCTTTCAGAGATGGAGCAGTTGTCCACATGATGTGGCGGGTCAAGGTTCTCTAGGTGGGGACTCATTTTCAGTTGCAGTGACTCTGACAGGTGTAGTACAAAGAACATGCTCTTCGACAAGGAGATTTAGTTTGACTCACAATCCAGCCCATTTGTTCCTCATCTGCACAACATGAGAAGCAATGTCCTCGACATTAGCTGACAGTTGTGTGCGTTGAGTTTATGTTGTCTGTTGTGTCGTGTATTGTGAGTTTGAGATTTTTTTCTGTTTGTCCAAGCTGAGCATTGCATGCTCCAGCTTGAGGGGGAGTGTTAGAGTATGCACCACTTACATGTATAGATGGGTAAATGGATTCCTCCAGGATCCATTTACCACATCGAGAAGTTTAGTCCCACATCTACAGGTGGTGGGACTTGGAGGGTCTGTGGAGGCTATATAAGAAGCCCCAGACCTCCTGTATCCAATGAGAAAGTTAATGAAACATATGGCTCTTTGAGGCATTCTCTCGTGGTTTCATCCCGCTCCTTACAGAGTAGGGTTATACATAAAAATCCTGCATTACTCAATGCGTTTTTATTCTTTTCTCTGATATTAGTTTCCACATTATATTTTCTAATAATGTTCTCTTTGGATTTTTTGATGGTAAAACTTATACATGCCCCTCTTCGTTTCTTTGAGAAATAAATATTAGTGATCTTTACCAATTGATAATATGTCTTTTACCATAATTTTTTACTGAACAATAGCAGATTTTACCGTGAATCAACCTACATTGACAATTCTGAAATGTATCAACTTATAATGGATCTCTATATGGATATTTACACCCATAACCCTGAGTAGTTTCATATTTACGTACATAATCCTTAATAATAAGAAATTACATAGAAAACCTTGAATAATGCTTAGCTCTTGCACAACATAACCTTGTGTTATTTTCTATCTCAGTTCTCCGTTAAACTTAACATATGTTGTTAAAATTAACATTTTTACCCCTGGGAATATTCAAATTTCTTTCCAGCTCTTAATCTCCCTTTCTTGTTTCTCCTATTCCTACCTCCATCATCTCCTATGATAGATTATCATGGATTCAAGGCTGAATCGATTCTTAGACTTGATTTCCGGTATGCATTAGGCATCCCGGAATCTTAGACCAGTTCCTCCGACATCATCTTTTAGAGTTCGCTCCTAATCGAAGAACGCCTTGAATCGTGTGCATCTCGGTGCAACATTCAGCTCCAGGTCTTGCTGCATGTAGAGCGATCACCAGAAGATCTGACACCCTATACTCCCATACAAGAACCCTTAATTCTACTCTAAGTAAATTCCTTTACAGATGTTTCAAGTTTGTTGTTTCAAACTTTTATTCTCTTTACATCCTTAGTTCCGAATCAATCCAATTCTATTTGTTCTTGTTAGAAAACAAAGAATACAGAAAGAATACACATCATTGAATACTGGAATTTTTACGTGGAACCCTACTCCCTAAAGAGCGGGATGAAACCATGGGAGAACGCCTCACAAGGCTGATGTTGCATTCAACTTTCTCATCTATTACAATAGGTGTGAGGCTTCTTATATTGCCCCCACTGACTCTCCACATCCCACCACTGGTAGATGTGGGACTAAACGCTGGATGCGGTAATTGGATCCTACCCATCTTTATAAGTGACACATATACTCCAACACTCCCCCTCAAGCTGGAGCATGCAATGCTCAGCTTGGACAAACTGAAAGAAATCTTAAACGCACAATACAAGATAGTACATATAATATCAACTCAATGCAAACACAATTGTCGATTGCCGTCGAGGACGTTGCTTCTCATGTCGTGCAGGTGAGGAGGAACGACATCGATGGAGTGTGAGTCGAACCGGGTCTCCTCGTCGGAGAACGTGTGCTCTGTATTGTGCTAGTCAGAGTTACAAAAACGAAAATGAGTCTCCTCGTCGGAGTACTCTGACCCGCCACATGTAGAAGACTGAATCATGTGGATAACTGCTCCATTTCTGAATGACCGAACTGAAAAAGCTGTGGAGACAACCTCATTGGTGTCTACGATCGATGGAGAATGGAATTTGAAAAGTATCCTCTTCGGAGAACTTGGTCTCTCCTTTACTAGCTTAGAGAATGGGATCTCTACTCTACAATCCCTATGATTCACATGAAAACTCCGAGACCAAAAACAAAGATGGGGACCATACAAATGATGGCAAACTTGTGCTCATCAAACTGAAGATTCAGAACTAATCTGGACGTCGAGTCTGAAATTGAAAAACTCCGCAGAGTCTGAAATCTGGTTGGCCTGGAATCTGTAGAATCTGAAAATTTGACCTGTAGAACTCTACACAATACTCCCCCTTTCTCCCATACTTGTCGGAAGACATTGACCATCTACAAAGTTGGGAGAAGACAAGTAAATGGGGAGAAAAAAATCAATAAACTGATCTTTTATTTTTTGCGACTTTTCTTCTCTCATTTTTTGAGCCATTCCTTTTTTCGATTTTTCTTTATCCCATTTTTCCGGCCATTTTTCCTCTCCTTTTTTAGAGTCGACTCCTTTTTTTAAGCACACAATGTTTTGTACTCACAAAACTCTCGGCCCACTTGGGCCTAAAAATACCACCTTCCCCTCCCCTTTTTTTAAAAAATACACGGCCCAAAATGGCTTGAAATAACAACCACCTTCCTCTCCTTTTCTCTCTCCTTTTTTTAAAATAAAGCCCAATTGGGCCTAAGATACAACAATTGAAAGGAGTAGGGTTCGTAGGGTTCCTCACCATCTTCAAAAGGGGAACATGGCAAGGGTTTTGGAAACCCATGCCACCGTTGCCTGGACTTAGGGATTCGTGAGGCACGCAGGGGCAGAGGAGATGAAGTTCATCCTCGCCGTCGTTGGCAGGTGCTCGAGTGTGCCGCCTCGAGTTGCGCCTCCGATGATTGGATCTGGGTGAGACCCTAGGGTTTGCACGCAGGACTTGCATCATCGCTTGGGCTTGGAGAGATGGAGGTTGAAGGGCTGGCTGCATCTTGTGTGCTTGCGGAGGCTTGAGAGGCAACAACGCAAGATGCGGCTAGCTGTGTGCCGCCACCATCTCTGTTGTGGATCGGAGTAGTCAAACTCCCTTTCACGGAGGGTTGGAGTGCTGCTGGTGCTTGTGCATGGTTCGAGAGAGTCTTGGCGGATGATCTGCGATGGGCTGGAGATGGCTTGGTGATCCCCAGTGGAATCACCAAGCACCTGCTGCTCAGAGAGGTCCTCTAAGCAGGACTTGAAGGAGGCTTGGAGGAGGTGGCTACGTGATATAGGGTTCCAAGGAAGGAACCCTAGCCGCCATTTGCCGGAAAAGAAGAAACCTGCTATGGCAAAACTCGAACAAACTCACGTTCACGTGAACTTTTCTTTTTTGATTCGCACGCGGAAATGTACGCATATCTTGCCTTCTTCAAGAACATGAGCATTCTTGTTGTGAGATATGGAGCAACACTGAAATTCGTGTTGCAGAAAGAACCCTCGTTGAATCAAAGTGCAAGATCAAACCCACATAATCAACTGTTCTGAATTATGGTTTCAAGAAAACCCTAAAAACTGAAACTCGAAATTGAACGATCTTGAATAATGAAAAAAATAATCTTTCAACAATGAATCTTCAAAATCAACCAAGAACGACCCACTCTGATACCATGTTAGAAAACGAAGAATGCGGAAGTGTAATCGGAGATAAAGAATAATATTCATGGAAACATCGGAATTTTTACTTGGAACCCTACTCCGTAAAGAGCGGGATGAAACCACGGGAGAATGCCTCACATGACTGATGTTGCATTCAACTTTCTCATTTGTTACAGTAGGTATGAGGCTTCTTATGTAGCCCCCACTGAGTCTCCACGTCCCACAACTGGTAGATGTGGGACTAAACACTGGATGTGGTAAT
This sequence comes from Ottelia alismoides, assembly GCA_037367405.1. Taxonomy (NCBI): domain Eukaryota; kingdom Viridiplantae; phylum Streptophyta; class Magnoliopsida; order Alismatales; family Hydrocharitaceae; genus Ottelia; species Ottelia alismoides. The sequence goes on along the minus strand of JAZKJV010000529.1, from coordinate 1,326,007 downwards.
TTGATTACACAAGTGATGCATATACTCCAACCATTCTATTACAGATTTAGTTTCATTTCTTGCATCTATTGTTCATGTTCTGAATTAGACCTAGATCCTCCAGTTATTGAATACCAAAGCTTGAGTGTGTCCTATAGATATGTGCTGAGATTTTTTGCAAGATTAATATGTTCATATGTAGAGTCTGGTTCTTTGTCAATTCATGAATCGAGTCGAATGCCATTCTTGCAGGTCCGAACTGACCATCGACAATAACCTGTAACCTCGTAAAAATTGTACCACCTCCAGATCTGCATCACCTTCAACACAACGTTCAACACACCAATCAACCACCTTCCTTCCTCGAGCTATCAGACCCGTAAAAAACAATCTGGAGCCCTGTTTCGTCTCAACGCGAAGATTGCAGAGAACACATTCCCTGATCATCAACACCTTGCAGCCGATCTTCACAGATATTGTACCAACTGCAACGAAGTTCATCATCGCGCGAGGCACCACTTGGAGCACCATCAGAGTCTCCTCCAAATAAGAACCAAAGGACCCACATGCAAGAAATTCATCACCTGCAGCCATATCTTTGATTTGAAGCATAATCAATGAAGCGCCTCATTGGGCAAGCCGAGGAGGGAGGAACCATCTTCTACCCCTGCTATCCACATGCTCTAATGCCACCGCCTCTGCTATGTGCACCTCCGCCTTGTCGCAATCCCCGTCACACACCGCCTCCTGTGCTCAGGGCTCTTGAGTCTCGGAGACGACAAACATCAGATTTAGTTTCCTCTCCATGTTTCATTCCTTTGGTGATGTTGAGAAGAGGAACGAAATGAGATGTTTATTCCATAAAGCTAGGGTCTCTTATATAGAGAGAAACCCCAGAGAGTACAAGGGTTACAGAACTCAAAGGATCACTTGGGGTTACAGAACTTGAAGGGTCACAGAGGGTTATGGAACCCGAAGGGTTACAAACATAAATGTAAATATAGTGACTCTAACACTCCCCCTCAAGCTGGAGCTGAGAAAGCTGCAGCTTGTAACAAAAAGAAAAAGTATACACCACATCTTCACACAATGCACCATAAGAACATATGTCCGCTGCTGGTAGAAGACCTCGCTCGAGGATGGGTCTGCGACTTTCAGGTCATCGGAACGTATCTCTGCCATGCTTGTAGAGTCGCTGCGATATCAGGTCACCGGAACGTATCTCTGTCGTGCCTGCAAGTCACCGGAACATATCTCTGTCGTTCCTGGAGAAGAATCGTTGTAGACAAAGTCCAACGTGGAGTAGTAGTCGGGTCGTAAAAGAAGAAGTATACGCCCTGACGAAGAAGTCGATGCTCTGTGAAGACTGATGATCTGAGTAGTAGTCTGGAGTGTTGATCTGTCAGTCATGGTAGGGCAGTAGACGTCCTGAAGAATCATCTCTGACTCCCTTTTTCTCCCATACTTGATAGAATAAAGAGTATGGAACATGAAGTTGGGAGAAACAAAATGTTGGGAGAAACAAGTCGTAGTGAAGCATGGACTGTTGGAGGGGGGGGGGGCTCGAGGCAGTGCCGACGACGTCGGATGAGCGACAAGAGCTGCTGGAACAGCGGGTGGCGCTTTAGGTGTCGCTGGAGGTGGCAGCTGGTGCTGTTGGGGACTCAAACTGCCATGCGCGAGACCATCGAATCCACGAGCGATGCAGGAGGTCCAGCCCTCTCTCCTTGTTGGCGGAGAGAGGGCTGGTGGTGGCGGCGGATTTAGGGTATTAGGCCCCGATCTAGGATCGTTGCTTTGATACCATGTTGAGAAGAGGAATAGATGAGATGTTTATTCCATAGAGCTAGGGTCTCTTATATAGAGAGAAAACCCTAGAGAGTACAAGGGTTACATAACTCGAAGGATCACTTGGGGTTACAGAACTTGAAGGGTCACAGAGGGTTACGGAACCCGAAGGGTCACAGGAGGTTACGAAACCCGAAGGGTTACAAACATAAATGTAAATATAGTAACTCTAACAGGTGATGTACCTGCAAGTTGAGTTTTGGAGAAGACAACCATCTTAAGCTTCGAAGAAGACAACCATAAATTAATGCATGGAACCAAACACATAGAAAAAAAGAAAATAATTAAAATAGAATAAATACCAACCATCAGATTTAATCTCGTTATATTAACCGTAGGAAGTGATTGGGCTAATAGACTAAACTAACGGAGGGGTATATTTGTAAGACGGGGCAATTATTCTAGGTTTTATGTGTAATTCACAATTATTCAGTCTTATGTATGTAAATATGAAACTACTTAGTGTTATGAGTGTAAATATCCCGTCTCTATATTATTATCTTATCGAGTATCCATTTTTCTGAGGACCAAACTAAAAAATAAATGAGTTTGCCATCCATTCTCATTACCACTTACACAAGATATGAGGTTTCCAATCTCTAAATTTTTACCTTTTCTAAAATCAAGTCTCATAGTTTAATCATTGGTTCTATTTATTATTAAGTAAAGTGGTCAAATACACAATATTCTTGATCTATGCATTTTTCTTCATAGACATTAATATTCTGATCGTTTATAACAAAAAGTACATGTAGAATTATGTGTTCTATATTTTCAGTTTGATACATATTTGGAATACATGTAGTTTATGTTGTACTTAATCAACATCGAAAGACCATATTTTACAAAAATTGAAAATATTCGAATATATCTAGTCTTTTAAAAAAAGGCTATAAATATAATTCACAAAACACCTTAACAACATCAAACATATATTATATCAATTTATGCAAGGTTGAATAAAAACATACAATTGATTAACAAATAAATTCGAAATGAACTAATATTTACGTGAAAAATAGTGGCTATAATTTATCCCATACAATACTATAACAATGTAACGAGTATTATAGTATGATAATTGCTAGACATATTTTTTTACCATTGTACCCCCTCTTCAAAAACGTTATAGCTTCATCCTTGTCGAGCAGGTTGATCCTACTACCACTTCTGCACCTACTACTAATAATAAGTTGAATGATATTGTCTCATGTCTGATGGAGATCGTGACTCATGTTACGCCACTACTAGTGCTCCTGCAGATCCTTTCTACGTTGTTGTCACCTCATAACCTCTCTAGCATCTTAGTTGTAGCCTATGCCCTTCCCAGTTGTCATATGGCTTACATGACAGAGTGAATCATGGATTCTGTTGCATTTCATCATTTATTTGGAGACAAGACTCAATTCGCATCGTACAAATCTATTCCTAAGGAAATTTGTTGTCATTGCAGATGAGAGTCATTCCTCTATTATAGGACATGGGGCGGTTTGTTTGATACTGTCTATGTGTTTGTAGAATGTGCTTCATGCAACCGATTTTTCGATGAATTTATTGTCTATCAGTCAGATTTGCATTATCGTGCCATATTTGACATATCTTCTCTCGTGTTTCAGAATATACTCATAAGTAGGGTGATTGGATGTGGTTGTGATCAAGGGGGTCTTTTCAGACTGGTCTAGTCTCCATAGTCCATATGCTAGTAATTCTTCCATTCCTACTATAGACCAATCTCTCCATAGATCAATTTAGCCACCTTCCTCTACAAAAGTTATGTCATGCCCTCACACAGATACCCTCTCGGTCCACATTTCAGTATGGGGCTTGCCAAATTGGGAAGCATCACCTGTCTGCTTTTCCTGGTCATTAGAGTCATAGTAGCAGTAACTTCTTTGACCTCGTTTATTTTGATATTTGTTGTCCTAGTTTAACCATCTGGGGCACATGTCTATCTTGTAGGGGTTGGTAATTTTTCTAGACTGTCATGGATTTTTTTGAAAAACAAGTCTGAGGCTGGGTCTATTGTTCAATCTTTTATTCATGAAATAAAGAACATTTACTGCTGTTGTAAAGTATGTTCGCTCTGACAATGCCTTGGATTTATGCAATTTACAACTTTCTTAGTTCCTCAGGTCTCTTGGCATCATGCTCCAAACTTCTTGTGCGTACACTTCCCAGCAAAACATTGTTGTTGAACGCAAACCACCAAAAAACCTTCACGAAAGACTAGTTGTGAGAGGTTAGAGATATATTAGGGCATCACCTTCCTTAAGGTGGTGGAGGGGGAGAGCTCTGGAGGTGGTGGCCGTACTTGCAGAGGCGACCGAGCGTGCGAAAATGGGTGGAGGAGAACAATAACTGCAACAAGGAGGAAGAGAACAAGAGGTGCAACAACAAGGAAGAGAAGAGCAGAATGCATGTGGAGGATTTCGCGGACACATTGGGTTAATATGCCCGTGGAAGTTGCATCTTCAAGAAACAACTTGTACTCATCCAAAGCCACCTCTTGAATAGGCGGCTTACCTACGATACATAACAAAAAAAATAAATTGCGATCACCCATGGGCAATAATTTTTAAAATTTGCTCCTGGGATGAATTTTCCTCCACTTATGGCTAAATGGATTGTTAGTCTATGGGGGTGAAAGTGACGATCTCATTTTCTAGATTCTGAGAAGTATTTACGGGATTGGTGCTACTTTCCAGATACCGTCGTTGAGATCTCTCTCCCCTCTGTGGAAAGGGATCTCTAGGGTGCTGCCTGAGATGGCATCTCACATCATGGCACCAAATTTCGTCAAAATTCGGTCGAATTTTTATTTCAACATATGATCGAATTTCAATCGAAATGGTCAAAATTTCAGCCTTTAAGGCAGGCAATAGAAGCATTGGCGACCGAAATAGCCAAAATTTCGATAGAAATTCGATTGTTAGAATAAAATAATGTGGAAGTAGAATCGTTGAGCACAAAAAAATAAACGTGGAATGCTTAGTTTTTACGTGGAACCCTACTTCTTGAGGAGCAAGATGATACCACATAGGATGGCTCCAAAAGGTTGGATCTTCTATTTTGAATTTCTTAGCAAGTACATGGGGGATGGGGTTTCTTATATAGCACTACAGACAGACCTGAGTCCCATGTATAAATGTAGGACTAAACATGAGAACATGGGAGATCCAATTACCCACCTTTTACATACTCCAAAACGATTCATGCCGAATTTTCACTTCGGCCAGTCATCGATATGGTGGCTGAAATCGATGTTTAAGCCTTGCCTTACATGAGCCCAGTAGTGGGAGGTGGGAAGACTTTTCAATTCTGATTGGACGATTGGAGTGGTACCGGGGTTCTTGCTGATCGCTTTCGTAGACTTTCCACATTGGCAAATGATAGGGAGATCATGGTTGCACAAGCATGGTCGAGCGAGCACTTGGATTCCTACCTTTCAGGTTGATTTTGCGGAGCAGCATCTGGAGGAATTCATGAGACTGAGCGCTGAACTAGTAAACTTCGACGACCCTACTCTTGGTAGGGGTCACTATGTATGGGCAGAAGGCCGTTTCTCCATCAGGAAGGCATATCAATCTTTCACGGACATGACAAGATACAAGGCACATTGGGTCAGGACATCAAACTAATTTGGAAAGCAAATATCCCATAGCGAATAAAAGTTTCCCTTTCGCTTCTAAGGCATGATAGGCTCTCCTTATGAAAGTATTTAGGGACACACTTTTCTGGACAAAAGATGTGACTTGTGACATTTGTGCTGATGTTGAAGATCTTGATCACCTCTTCTTCAGGTGTGAGCTTTCTGCGCATCTATGGCCAAATGTGGATATCCCTTGGCTAAGGACAAGCGGTACCATTGCCTTCCGGGACTCATTAAAGCATTCAGTGGAAACCCTCAAGTGGACACTGTACGGCCATTTGCTTTTTGTTAGAGTAATTAAGTTATTGGTTTCTTTTTTTTTATTGTCCCTTTTCTGTAATTTACCCATAGAGCTTTTCTCCTATATAAGAGAGCTCTAGGGTTTGATTAAAATCATCTCATTTATTCCCAACAACATGGTATCAGAGCGACGGTCCTAGGCCGGAGTTCTTGAACCCTAACCCTACCCTACCCACCCGCCGCCCTTCTCTCTCCATCTCGAGATCAGCGCCTCCCCTCCGATCGGTGCCTCCCCTCCGATCGCCTGAAGCCCATCGCGCGTCTCGTGCCTGAAGCCCATCGCGCCTGGCGATCTCCTGAAGCCCATCGCGCCCATCGTGCCTGGCGATCTCGCGCCAATCGCGCGCCAATCGCGCGCCTGAAGCCCGCATCGGCCTGGCGATCGACGCATCGCCTGAAGCCTGAAGCCTAAGTCTCGCCTGAAGCCTGCATCGCCTGAAGTCGCGCGAGCCCAAAGTCTGTAGCCCTAAGTCGCGCGCGTCGTTCTCGCGCCTGCACCGTTCTCGTGAAGCCTATCTCATAGCGCCATCGGCTGTCTGCATCGGCTGTCTGTAGCCCTAAGTCTGCATCGGCTGTCTGTAGCGTTCTCGTATCTCATAGCGCCATCGGCTGCACCGTTCTCGTGAAGCCTATCTCATAGCGCCATCGGCTGTCTGCATCGGCTGTCTGTAGCGCTTTCTCATAGCGCCTTCGCATGAAGCCATTAGCTCAGGAAGACTGAAGTGATATGCGAGAAGTCCTGTGCAACCCAGCGTGACTCTGCAAGTCCTGTGCACGCAAGTCATGTGCGTGTGCACTATATGCCCTAGTCGTGCCTCCTTCAATGCACATGTTATGTGCGCGTGCCCTCGTTGAGTCTATGTACGCGTAGACATTGTCATCTGATTGTGTAACCCCAGTTACAGGTTATTGTTGTCGTCATGTCAGACAACAAGGTAGACTTTCCATCTCTGGGTGCCTTCAAAGGTCCAGCACCCGTTGTGAAGATGGATGGCACGAACTATGAACTGTGGGCCATGCAGTTCATGAGTCTGATGCAGTGCAATGGCAAGAAGCATATCCTCACACAAGAGGAACCGGTTGACAAGACTGGGGTTAATGCCTCATGGGAGGCTGACGATGCTTATGCGCGTGTTTGGCTATCCGGTACTGTGTCCATGGAAATAGCCAACGACATTCTGAGTCAACCCACTGCGAAGGCTATGTGGGATATCCTGGCAGCCACATATTCTCCGACGAAGAACGAGTCCAAGATCTTACAACTTCAGCATGATATCTTTACCTCCAAGCAGAACGGGCGTCCTCTTCATACCCTGTACACCTCTCTGAGGGGTATGTTTGAGAAGCTACACGGATACATTCCACTGACAGCTACACCAGAGCAGCTCAAAGCGTACAGGGACTCAGTAATGACTGGAGTGTTTTTAGCAGCCCTTGATCCGGAGTATGATGCCGCCCGAGCACAGATTCTTACAGATGCCAACATACCACCTATGGAAGAGGCATATCGCGGGTTGAGTAGACTCTCCATATCACATGGTGGAGTTCCGACACCTTCAGCCATGGCTTCTTCTCGCGGCAGAGGAGGCTACTCCCATTTCAGAGGTAGAGCTGGTCGTGGTCGAGGAGGAGGTAGCAGACCTCCAAGACAGCCGTGCACCTACTGTCGCAGGACTAGACACACTGAGGAAACATGCTATTCTAAGCATGGGTTTCCTAATACTACGGCACGTGTGGCAGAGCAGGCTCAGCAGGAAGGGGGTCCTTCCCTAGTTGCGGATCAGAGGTTTGAGGAGTTAGTATCGAGACTCCGGGAGATCATGCCTAGCCAGGGACCAGCTGGTACTTCAGGATCTTCAGAGATAGCCGGCTCAGCATCAACATCCTCTTCAGGTACAACGTATGCACTTACTAGTTGTTACAGAGCAGATCTATCAGAATGGATTATGGACTCAGGAGCATCTCACCATTTATGTGGTGGCAAAAAGCAATTGGATGATTTTACTGCGACTCAGACAGGACGCTCCGTGGTAATTGCTGACGGAACACACTCTCCCATTACTGGTCAGGGGGAGGTGCAATTGACCCCTGGGATACGACTTCAGAACGTTCTTTATGCTCCTGACTTTTCCATGAATCTACTATCCATTAGTCAAATCACTAAAGATTTACATTGTCGTGCCATATTTGACTCATCTACTCTTGTGTTTCAGGACATACTAACGGGCAAAGTGATTGGAACTGGCTGTGAGCAAGGGGGTCTTTATAGACTGGTGCAATCTCCCTATGCTAGTGTCTCTTCTATGAAGGCTGGATCGGTGTCACCCTACACTTGGCATCTTCGATTTGGCCATCTTCCATTGCAAAAGATGGTTCATCTTCTTCCACAGATTTCTCCCAAGTCCAATTTTCAGTGTGAGGCATGTCAACTTGGCAAACATCACAGGTCGTCATTTCCGAGTCGTATAGGTCCAAGTCGTCATGGTCTGTTTGAGCTGTTACATTTTGATATTTGGGGTCCCAGTCGTGTCCCTGATCTTCAAGGACACAGGTTTTATCTTGTTGCTGTTGATGAATTTTCTAGATTATGTTGGGTTTTTCTACTTAAAAATAAGTCTGATGCTGCGTCTATTATCCAGTCTTTCATTATTGAAATAAAAAATATTTATTCTGCTCGAGTGAAGTTCATACGATCTGATAATGCTCTTGAATTATGTAGTTCTCATATCTCAAAATTCCTTATGTCTCAAGGAATTGTGCATCAGAAGTCATGTGCTTACACTTCCCAACAAAATGGGGTAGCTGAGCGGAAACATCGTCATTTGTTGGACATCACCAGGACCCTTTTGATTCAGAGTCGTGCCCCTCACTCCTATTGGGGGGATGCGGTTCTAACTGCTTGCTACCTGGTCAACCGTATGCCTTCATCAGTGTTAGGAGAGAAGATCCCATTCTTGACTGCATTTCCCGAAAAGGATCTTTTCTCACTAACACCTCGCGTTTTTGGCTCCGTTGCATTTGTTCATCTCTTCTCTCCTGGTCTTGACAAGCTCTCTCCAAGAGCTGTCAAATGCGTTTTTGTGGGTTATTCCAAAATCCAAAAAGGGTATCGGTGTTTTGATCCAGTTAGACGACGGTACCATGTTAGTGCTGATGTCACCTTCTTTGAGTCCATTATGTATTTCTCTCCTACAGGTGACAGCCTCACTCATTCAGACGAAGGAGATGATATCTATGTCCCCCCTCCACCATGCTCTACTCTACCACCACCACCACAGCCTATACCACCACCACCCCCACCACCACCACAGCCTATACCACCACCACCCCCACCACCACCTTCTACTTTTTATCCTCAGGTCTATCAACGTCGACCCTCTGCTCATGTGCCTCCTCCATCATCCAGCACGCCCGAGGTATGTAATGAACATTTGAGTACTACTAATGGCACGGGTGATTTGCATGCGCAGACAGATGTACAGGGCACAGATGATGCTACCACTACTCCAGTTGATGATCTTGATCTTCCTATTGCCCATAGAAGGCAAAAGCGTGCGCGGACAATGAATCCCAAATATGGGATGGACTTTGCATCACAGGCATGTTTGGAGCGGTTGTCCACGGAGTTTCGCAAGTTCGTCCTTGGGTTATCAGCAGTGGAAATCCCAAGGTCATATCAGGAGGCACTACAGAGCAGTCCATGGCGTTTGTCTATGGAAGAAGAGATGGCGGCATTACAGTCACGTGGTACGTGGAGTGTTGTGCATCCTCCAGCAGGTACGTCCATAGTCGGAAGCAAATGGGTTTTTACTGTTAAGCATAGGGCTGATGGTACGGTTGATAGATACAAAGCCAGGTTGGTTGCTCGTGGCTTCACCCAAACATATGGGGTAGACTATCAGGAGACGTTTTCTCCAGTAGCCCGTCATTCTACCTTACGGATTCTCATTGCAGTTGCTATTGTCCGTGACTGGCCTCTGTTTCAGTTAGATGTCAAGAACGCTTTCTTGTATGGTGACTTGCAGGAAGAGGTCTATATGCAGCAGCCACCGGGTTTTGCTGCTGAGGGGGAGTCCAGTATGGTGTGCCGTCTTCATAAGGCCATATATGGCCTGAAGCAGAGTCCACGGGCTTGGTTTCAGAAGCTCTCGGAGTTGATTGAACAGAAGGGCTTCGTCAGATCTACAGCAGATCATACTCTCTTTGTAAAGAGAGACCAGCAAGGTATTGTGATCATCTTAGTATATGTGGATGATATTGTTATCACTGGTAGTAATAAGCAGGGCATTCAAGCGGCCAAGGATTTTCTTAGTGAGCAGTTTGTTACGAAGGATCTGGGTACACTTCGTTATTTTTTGGGATTGGAATTTGCAAGAAATGAGCAAGGCATGGTAATGACACAGCGGAAGTATGTTACTGATCTGTTATCTGAGACAGGAATGGCAGGATGTAGACCAGCTACTACTCCTATGGATCCTAATGTCAAACTCTATGATGATGACTCTGAGGAGGTGGACAAGAGACGGTATAGAGAGCTCGTGGGAAAGCTGTTATATGTCACTATTACCCGACCAGATATATCCTTTGCTGTCAGTAGGGTAAGTCAATTTATGGAGCAACCCAGACAGGCTCACATGAATGCTGTTTTTATGATCTTGAGATATCTGAAGTCGTCTCCAGGTGCTGGTCTTCTGTTTAGGAAAGATACCTCTATATCTGTCACAGGTTGTGCTGATGCAGACTATGCCGGGTGCCCTAATGATAGAAAGTCTACTTCAGGCTTTATTGTGTTTGTTGGCAGCTCACCAGTAGCATGGAAGAGTAAGAAACAAACTGTCGTGGCTCGATCCAGTGCAGAGTCAGAATATAGGGCAATGGCCCAAGGTAGTGCTGAGATGATGTGGGTTAAATCGGTCTTGACTGATTTAACTATTGACGTACCTCTTCCCATGCATCTTAAATGTGATAATCAGGCAGCCTTGTTCATAGCCAATAATCCAGCTTTCCATGAAAGGACAAAGCACATTGAAGTGGATTGTCATTATACACGGGACTTAATTCAAAAGGGGCTTATTTCAACTTCTTATGTATCATCAGGAGAGCAGATTGCAGACATGTTCACCAAGGCTCTTGCTAGAGGTCCTTTTCATCTGTGTTGTTCCAAGCTGAGCATGATAGATATATATGCTCCAGCTTGAGGGGGAGTGTTAGAGTAATTAAGTTATTGGTTTCTTTTTTTTATTGTCCCTTTTCTGTAATTTACCCATAGAGCTTTTCTCCTATATAAGAGAGCTCTAGGGTTTGATTAAAATCATCTCATTTATTCCCAACAACACTTTTATTTGAGCTCTTTGATCGACTTGGAATGAACATATATTTCATGGTCATACCTTTAATTAAGAAAATGTTTATGAGCATGGTAGGCTTATGTACCAAAACTGGATACACGTTATGCACGTATTTTTAACTTTTATTAATCGAAGTTTGTGGTGGGTTCTATCTTGGGACTACACCCTCTATTTCTCTAAAAAACTGTCTTGAAATTTAAAATCATGGTTCACAATATGTTGGATAAACTTGGTGGGTTCCCGTTGCATCTCACCTGACGCGATTGGTTGCAGGGTTGGGCAGGGTTGGGTTGGGCTGGGTTGGGATGGGTGAATAGTAATCTGTGAGGAGGAAGTACCCTTGTGAATAGTAACCAGGGTTGGGCCAACCCTGCCCAACCCTGCAACCAAACAGGCCTGTGTTCCAACCCCATTAACCCCAATATGGATGCCATTCCATGAAACATGATATAGATGGTATTTCCCAAAGGTTGATTGACACTGTTAAATTTTTTTAAACACCTCGAACCTCTTCGTTGTTTTAATCCCCATCTTTGTCCGTGTTAATGTACAAAACATATTGTTAGTTGTCTCGTCTATATTGTTAGCTGTCATTATGGTTTGGATTCATGTATCGGTATGGTTTCTAGGTAATAAGAATTTTGTACCTGAATGATTTTGAATTAATTTTGTTTCTGAATTCATATCCTTGAATGCTTCTGGTCCTAGTTAGTCAGTTGTTTTCTGTATTGTGTCAATATTTGACCTTGTACTTCTACAGTTCTTTATTTCTTAAATCTTTTTGCATTTGTAAGTCCTTATTGTAGCGTTCCTTATTAAAGCGGAAGTTCTGTTGCTCTTTCTAATGTGCTGACTCAGCATTTCTAGACATGAGCTCAATTTTTGAGTTTTTATGGTTTTGCTTGTACCATGTCACAGGCTTGCTATTCAGAGACTAGAGATTGCAAAAAATGATTTGAAGAACCGTATAGCAAAAGAGGTAGATTTGGATTTTTTTGCAGGAGTCATAGATGTTCTTACATTTACCATTTGCAACTTGTGGTGCATATTTTCTAAAACATTTTATGTTAGGAAAAGGGGAATGCTATCTTGCAAGCAAGCTTGGAAAGACGCAAGCAGGCCTTGCATGAACGGCGATTGGCACTTGAGCAAGATGTATCAGGCTGCTTCCTTAAATCAGTGGCTTTTCTATCTCATATTTTTATACTGATGCTTATTTTTGATAAAAAAAATCTGCTACTCCTCTCTATATCACATGACCATTACAAAAAAGCTTTTGACTCCTCCATTTTAAGATGTGGTTTTAAGTTTATTTCTTGATCTTACACCTTACTTTGCTTTAATAAGTAAAGTTTTTATCCCTTTTATTCCCGATCCTAAGTTCAAGTGGGGGAAGGGTTGAATTAGGCATTGGATAACTCGTGGAAAGTTGTTGGATTTCTTTTAATATGTATTCTTGCATTTATTTAGATCATGATGGTATTTCCTCAAATAGCAACCTCTCGGGCTTTCTTGAAAAGGTTGTCATGGTTTCTTGCAAGGGGATAATCACGAGTGCAAAAACAAGTATTAGTTCATTAGTGTTTAGGCGTGCATTGCGGAAAGGAAATGAATGGTTGATACTGAGAAAAGAGCCCTAATCCTCTTTATATAGACAATTAGGTTTAAGGTGGACACTATTGAAAGAGAAGATACACGTATCTCCGAAGAAGTATAACTCCAACTCTAACTCCCATCAACCTAGAGCAAGGATGTTTAACATGCTCTGTGTGGCACAACATCGCTCGAAAGAAACTCTAGGAAGTGCTTTTATTAAAATATATGGTATCTCTAGTGAAATGACAATTAACCTCTATATGTTTAGTCTGCTCATGGAACATGGGGTTGCTTGATTCTTGCATGGAAGGTGTGTCGTCACTATATCACCCAATAACTTTCGTGATTGGAATGTGATGATCAATGATTGCAAAAAGGAAAACAAGAGAGATAACTTGTTATGGACCATATGATTCTCTTATATAGAGAGGAAACCTAGAGATAGAAGGAGGCTACCATGTTGGGAAACATAGAACATAAAATAAACGGTTGGCATCTTACATATTACTATAACTGCTTTATTACTATAACACTCTACATCAAGATAGAGCATAGATGTCTATCCTGCTTAGCTTGGATGAAACCTTTTAGAATGGTCTGTTGGATAGTGTGTGCTTTAATGAATACATTAGTCATCTATTCTGTCAAATCGACATGGGCAGCAGAAAGGAATCCCTTCTGTATCATTTCTCTGGTTTAGTGGCAACAATGACTTAAATTTTGGATTTCTATTTCGCTTTGACAAGTTCGACAAGAGAAATTTCGGAGAATTTCAGTGGAATTTCGTTGAAATCGTTGAAAATCTTGGAAATGACTCTAAACTTGACTTTCTCCCCATACTTAGGTTTTTAATATTCCTAAGTCAATAAATAGAATATAAATGTGCACTTAAATAAAAGTTTTGATGTAGTATTATCGTCATAATCATCATACATGTTGATATGTAGAGCAACATGTTTTCTAGATTCGGAACTGTATGCTAAACTGGAAGCAAAAGCCATGATAATCACCTCTTTAATGAGAATTGGACGATACATATAATAACTACTCAAAACACATATATCAAAATAGAGAAAGAACAAAAAACATAAAGCCCTTCAGCTAAAACTTGATTTTAACTCTTAAATCTTATGTCTACTGATTTGGTTTGGATTTAGATCTAGAATTTAGAAACCATCTAAATAAACTTTAAACAATATAAAACACTCTAATAACTCAACATATCGACAAATAAATAAGTTGAAATTCATTAATATATGCAAATTTTGATGAAAGCAGAGCATAAATTTCCTTATTTTGTTGTTTCGTTGAAATGCATGCAATTTCGATGAATATTCATTGACATTTCACTGATATTTTGTTGAAATCGTGGACCAAGAAATAATATAGCCTTTCGATTTCAGTGACCTAAAGAAATGGAAATTTAGGAGAAATTCAGTGAAATTTCGTTGAAGTTTGGGGCCATGAATGGTAATATACCTCAATAAGTTTGGTTCACTCATGGAATGCCTGATAGCTCACAATGAATAATGCTGCTAGATTGTCAGACAAAATTTGCGTAGGAAGAGGAACATCAATCATTAGTTCAGTTAGAACCGACCTGACCATAATCATCGATCTTGCCTCCATTTTTGCTTATTTATTTCCATAAGACGAGAGAGCTACCAATGGACACAACAAAATCGTTGGTTGATTTTCTAATTTTAGGACAACCTGCACAGTCTGCATTTGGACATCTTGTTATTCCGTGGGATGTCCCTTGCTGAATAGAGTTCTTATACTAGTGGGGACTTGCCGTATTTCAGAATAATTGTGAATGCATCCATGTGGACCTGTTTTGACTGCTCCATGAATTGGTTGACTTTTTACACAACAAAGGAGATGGGGTATGTGGATGGTCCATGTATATCCTCTTATCGATCTGTCTAACCATTCGTGTATTTTTTTGGATGAAGCATATATATGAGTTTGATATTATTATGCAAATTTTTATGATTGAAATAAAGAACCTTTTTTCAGCCGCTATCAAGTATGTGTGTTCTTATAATATACTAGTATGTGCGTTCTTATAATATACTAGGGTTTTGCACTGGCCACTTATCTGTCTTTTCAAGTCCCATGGGATTTTACATCATACCTCTAGTGCTTACACCTTTAGCATAGTTTTATTACAGAGGGGAAATATATGCATCTTTTGGATAATTGGATGTCACCAAGACCCTCCTGATATGAAGTCATGCTCCTCACTCTTACTAGAGAAATGTTGTACTTATTGGATGCTACCTAATTAAACATCTGCCATCTTCTATGTTCGAAGAATAATTCCTTTTTTGATTGTGTTTCCTGATAAGAATTTGTTCCCTCCAACTCTTCGAATCTTCTGCCATGTTGTATTTGTCATCACTTGACTCGTGTTCGAGACAAGTTGTATCCTTAGTCAATCAAGTGCATTTTTGCGGGATATTCTCGGACCCAAGATATGTATCCGATGCTTTGATCTTTTCAACGAAAGTACCATGTGAATGATGACATCACCTTCTTCGAGTATGTGATGTACATCTCTACCCACATATGATATGATGACTTCATTTCAGTCTGACATTGAGGTTTACATACTGCCTCCCATATCTTGCTCCATCTTTGCCTACTTTGGTTGTATGGTCTGACATGGACTTAGAGTTACAGAACCCCCGGTCTTGTTCCCTAATCATCCAACACACCTTGGTAAACACTGAACACTTGGTTTCTTCTAATGACATATTTGATGTTTATGTTCAACAGGATGGATGATACTATACCGCAAGAGGATGCATGTGAGCTATAGATTACAGTTCTGTAGGATGGGCCTTACAATCCCTTTGATGATCTTACTCGACCCATTACATTTTGGAAGTTGCGGTGCATATGTGCCATATACCCTCTTTCTTATCATCTCCCTCTTGATCATCTCTACAAGGATTACAAAAAGTTTGTGATAGGATCATCAACTCTTACTGTCCCATGCATACACCAGGAGGCACTATGAGATAGACGATTACATCTATGGAAGAGGATATAGTAGTGTTGCAGTTCAGTGGAACATGGACCTGTCACTGCCCTTGTTGGTGCATCTGCATAGATTCAAGTGGGTCTTTATGATGAAGCATTGGGCATATTGTAGCATGGATCGCTACAAAACTCACAAATAGCAAAACGTTTCACCCCATACATATGGGGTTGACAATTAGGGCACCTTCTCTCCTGTGGCATGCCATTCTAATCTTTAGATAACCTCTCAAATGCGGTCGTCATATATTGGTCCCTATTTCAAATAGTTGTAAAGAACACTTTTCTATATGAAAACCTGCAGGAGATATATATACAGTAACCACCTGGGATTGATGCTAAGTGGGAGTGTCAGAAGATATGCAAGCTTTAAAAGGCTATTTATGGCCTTAACCAAAGTCTAAGAGCATGATTCTAGAAACTTTCAGAGCTTATAGAGAAACATGGCTTCACAAGATTGATTGTAGATCATTCACTATTCGTAGACAGGACACCGAGAAATATTATCATGATTTTGGTATACATAGATGACATCATTGTTACATGACATATATGCAAGACATTGAGGAGATAAAAATACTCCTTGGACAACCATTTATGTAATGGCCCGATTCCACAGATCTGGATTACCCATTTACACATCATTCGTAGTATCATATTCGCTAGGGATCGCATTAGAATACTGGAAATTAAGGATTTTTTTTATAAATGACATTCACAAATTAACCAATAAACCACAGAACTACAATATGTCACAATTATATTGCATAAATTTCCATAGCAGTTAACATGTAACAACAGAAATTTCATAATGTACATGCATCCCAATTTTAGCAGAAGAGAAAGAAAAGCATTAAAATATCCTAAATAAAAAAACTATAACTTACAAACCTGATTTGTTTTACTGCTGCAACTTACGTTCAGTTCTCTTAATACCACAATGCAGGTTTTTTCCTGCAATCCATGCATTAGGGAGAAAAGAACGTCAACAAATGTTGAGTAAATCTATTTAATTAGAATTACAAGAAATTTAGTGGCTCCAAAAGAAAGCAAGTAAATGGGGCTTGACATTTGAATCTAATGAGCTACTTGCATTGAAACATGTTTTCAAGTTGTTTAGTATGCAAAACCCCAATCTACTCATCCTACATTAATTTCCCATATTAATCATTTCTATACAAATATTATATGATCCATATTTAAGTCATTGTCTTTTTATTAATTATAATATATGTCTGATGGGTCTTGGGAATGCGAACGATGAGTCTCTGAAATGATCTTTGTCTTTATTAAATGCTTATGATGAGTCTAGTTTTTTGATTCTTTTCTTGTTGAATTTTCTTAAGCTTAGTGGATAGTCGGTGGTCTTGGTCTAGGCAAGACCTCACACTATGACTCTAAGGTAGTAAGGAAGCCTTAGGGTTGGGGTGCCTCCATAGGCATGCGGTGGAGTAAAATGCATCCTAACTAAGTTCCCAACATGTCCACTATCTATTTCAAACAACGGTAGTAGCTTGTAGTCTAATAAGGATGATTTTCATAAACTGGTTTTTTCTCTTCGTCAGGAATTACTGGCGGAATAGTAACTAGCTCAATGGAAACTAAGCTCAACTACAACCAACTCAATTGTAACCAAGCTCCCATTTAACCAACTCAACTGCAATTCATCTCGACTTTAGACAAACTCATTTGTGACTCAATCCAATCTCGAATGTAACTGCTCCAAATTCAACTGTAATTGATTCAGATGTAGTCATAGAGGATTTAGATGTATACATGGATGATTCGGATGTAGCATCGCCAAGTCTGCTGGCGAAAAGTAAACAAAACTCAAGCGGTGAGGTAGCCTACAGAAGGCTCTTTCGTCTCACCCTCTAATTGGAAGTGCGGTCCAATAGAGGGAAAGATCTACTCCAAAACTACACCCCTGAGACGTGTGAGAGAGACTCTCTAGAAAAGTCACTCTAAAAGAAAAAACCGGCCCCACCGGTACGGGCAAACGAGCTCGAAAAATTAAAACCAAGGGCCCTCCTGCCTAGGTATTCTAAAGAACAAGGGTCAGCGGAACTGGTCTTTAAAAGAAACCTGTGGATCCCAGAGTGGCGTAAAAACTCCGAGCGCTCGCGAAAAATCGAGAAAAAGACTAGGATCCTAGACCCGTGCACTAAGCGGCCGCTGTCCTAACTGGGCTTCCTATCTCCCACCCAGTTGAGGGTCACCGCACCCTCACTCAGTCAGGTGTAAGGATCACCATGACCTGCATTCTTAATTATAATTCATCACTGAATCATCGTTGCTGACTTGATTCTTCTTCCTCTCTTGGTCTCTGATGTGGTTAACTTTACAGATCTAGGCCTCTTGTTGACAATCTTAATGATTGACGATCCATAATTTATGATTCCTTACCTTTGCTATAATAGCCAGTCAAATCTCACGAAAGATCACAAGAATGTATTGCACGTAAAAAAAAAGAACCCAAATGTTAGGCATAGCGTTGGGCCTTCCTAATCAGTATTTAGAAGAGGATTCATTCGTTTGGTGAGGGATTGAAGCACCTTCTGAGGAAAGTAGTGTGATGGGCAGAAGGCATTGATGAAAGAACAACCTTTTCAGCAGTTTCAGTCAAAGGAACTTGAAGGTCCCGTAGTTCCCTAATAATAGCAATTCAGAAGATGGTTGGGGCTACAATTGGTAGAAGCTATCAAGAAGATATTGAGAAACTGATGATGAAACAAGGTATAGTTACTAGATCAAGGAGCACAATTGTTCCAACTTTGATGGTATACAATTGGAAACAAAATGATTCTACTACGTGAGGACTTTGGACTATTTGTAGCTCTTGATTATGAGGGAAATGGAATAAGATACATATTTTTGTTGATGTGAGCGATGGAGCATATTACTATACTTTAAATTTCCACAAAGGTAGGTAGGTGATTTGCTTTTGTAAAAGTTCCACAATAGAGATCCATGAAGCAACACAAACAATCCCTTTCACATATAAGGATCTAACATAATACCACAATACTCCTTTAGCTTATTGCCAAGGTCTAACAGTCTAGTTATCTTCACTGAAAACGTTTTTAGGAAAGGCATTAAAGGACCTTTTTAGGGCTAATATTACAAATCATCTATTTTGTTAAGTTCTTATTGAATCAAATAAGTGTAAAAAATGTATACTCACTATTCTACCATGATTAGATGGCTTTGATGATTTCCTCCTAAAGTGAGTAAATATGCTCTCTACTGGTATCTGTTTTGCATTTTTTTAAACACTTAAGGTTGCTTCAGGCATACATACAACTGTAATCATGACGACTAGCAAGTCATCAAGATAAGCTAGGATACTAGCCACCTCTTGTTGTATTGAATCATTACTGGTCAGGGCTTGGCAGCCTGGATGAGTCAACGTGTCATCACAAGATACTTCTCAAGATTCGTAGATGGAGACTGCAAAGAGATTGATCAAATTTGCAGACAGATTTTATGCAATAGCGTATACTTTCTTCATCTTTTCTCATTATGGCGGCAGATGCATAAATGAATGTCTTGAACAGTCAAACCCGGTGTTATAACAATGGAAAGGCAAACTAGAAGTATATCAGACATGCAATAAATGTCATATCCATAACAGAAATATTGCTTCGCATTGTATACAGTAATAATCACATCAATCAGAACACCATGCTACACACAAAATATTGCCGAAGAGACCAGTAATCCTAAAATAGAATATAGTTGCACGGATTGTAGAAGATGACAAACGCTCACAACAACTTTAAAGAGAATAATGATACTCTCAATTGTTATATGTATGCCACAATCAAGTGCCCAGATTTTTATACTGATCCAGGTGTAAAACTCCACATTCTCATCTGATTTCAGATCCAGTTTAAGAGATTAAGTCATGCATGGAAGGCATCAAGAGGAGGGGGAAAGATTTTACCTGTGGATCCTTCAATTTTGGAGGATCGAAATGCATGCAGCAACTGAACAAGATGGCAACAATTATTGGCTGGAGCTTCCAGTCCTTGTAGCAGCAGGAGATTCTTTAGTTCTTGGAAATGACAACGACAAATGAGGACCTTCCAGCAGTGATTCCAACAAGGGGTCTCTTTTGAGCAAGAAGCAACTGCTGCTTGGAGTAGTTACAGTAACAATAGGGACTGTTGGATGCTCCAGCAGTGTACCTTGGATGGAAGGGGCAACAATAGTTGCTGCAATTAAGGCAACAATAACTGCAGATCAAGGAAAAGAGGGCTGGGTTTTCCATCTGCAGTTGATAGAGGAGGAGGGCAACAACATCCATCTCTAGCTCCTTGGACAGCAGCAGAACTAGGAAGCGGAAATGGCTGGAAAGAGCTCTTTCGGCTCTAAAAAACTGGAGCAATTTGGGAATAAGAGAAGCCTTTGTGGTGCTATAAATAAGGAAAGGGAGACCTTCTCTTATTCCCAAGTGGAAAAAAGAAAGTGGCAAGTGGAAGGAGTTGTAGGACAACAACAGAGACTGTCTTGTACTTGGGATTTATATATATTTTTATTTATTTTCCTACATTTCTCTCTGTTATTTAGAATACCGAAGTTGCCCGCATTCGTGCCTCGAGTCTCGGATTTTGATGTGCTATAGCTCATTTTGACCGTCTCTGAACGACGATCAAAATGAGTATAATATTCATATACTTTGGATCGAAGATGAATCTCTGAAATTTCCGAGATAGAGTTTTGGTTTATAGCTAAATTTTGTGGGTTTAAAATATCAAACGACCTCCGATCGACGGACGGTCGATTCCGTTGATCTTATTTCATCGAATCGGATTTTGAGGTGGTCTCGTTTTATTTCATGGTTATGAATTTGCGTCGCGGCTTTTTCGGGCACGCATTACGATGCGATCAATTTTTGATCGATTTCGCCCGAACGACTTTTAATTCATGATCAATTGATCGATTTATATTATTTAACGTTGATTAATAACTTTACTGAGTTATACGGACCCTAATCGGGTCAGGTTCGGGTTTGTACAGATCCGGATGTTACAATTTATCACCCAGCTCCTTGTGGAGCTTCAATACTTACCTCGGCTTAGTTTTCGAGAAATCACAAAGGACTTGTAATGAGTAAAAAAAGTACATGAGTGATCGCCTTTTAGATATTGGGATGGTAGTGTGCAAACCTGCCATTATTCCTATGGATCTCAATATGATAATTAATTATGATGACCCATAAGAGATCAACAAGAGGAGATACATGGAGCTTTTAGGAAGCTCATTTATGTGAACATCATCAATCCATATATCTCTTTTGCCGTGATCAAAGCCTGCCGGTTCATGAACCAACCAAGACATGCCTAGATGGATGTTGTCATACCTAAAGTACTCATAAGGTATATGGTTGCTCTTCATCAAGGGGACATCCCTTGGTATAACATGATGTGTTGATGCAGAGTATGCCAGCTTTCATAAAGAAAGAAAGTCAACCATTTGTTTTGTTGTATTCATTAGTAGAGCTCTTGTCTCATGGAATAGCAAGAAACGGATTATAGCAACCAGATCGAGCTTTGAATGAGTACATGGCCATGGCTCATGTTTGCACCGAGATAATGTAATTAGGCTAGTCCTGTATGACCTAACAATTGCGTGCCTCTCCCTGTACAGTTTTTATGTGACAACCATGCATCATGTGGAGAGTTTTGGAGAAGAGACACACGCTTGTTCTTTACATTAATCTTATAAAGGATATGTATAATGGGGCTTCATTTTATGTAAGGACTGTGTTGACGCATATAGAGTAGTGCCTGTACCTCTTCATTATTTTTACTTTCAGTTGTATGCTTTATGTAATTTACCCATAGGCTACTCTCCTATATAAGAGAGCCTAGGGCTTATGGAATAAACAAGTTGTTCATTTTTCCCAACATGGTATCAGAGCGACAGTCCTAGACCGGAGTTCTCGAAACCCTAGCCCTACCCCACCCCACCCGCCGGCCTCTCCTTCTCTCTCCATCTCATCGGCGCCGTCGGAGATCGCCGTTGCCGCTCCAGCGCCGGTGCTCCAACATCCTCGCGCCACTGCCCTCCTGGCGGTGCTCCCCTGTGCTGCGCCTCTGCGCGCTGTGCGCGAGCGTGCCTGTGCACGCTGTAGCGCCTGTGCACGCCTGTGCACCTGTGCACGCTGTAGTGCCTTTGCGCGAGTGTGCGCCCCTGCGCCTCCCTGCGCCTGTGCGCCACCCTACGCCTGTGCGCGAGCGTGACTTGGAGCCTGTGCATCGCCTGCATCTTCTCCTGCGCATCGCCTGTGCATCTCCAGTGCTGTAGCGTGCATCTCCTCTAGCGCGCATCTCCTGTCCGCGCATCTCCAGTTGCGTGTGCGCGTGCTTCTTGCACGCGTGTACGTATGCTAAGCCCTAAGCCCTAGGGCACACACATCTTCATCTACATGGGTTTAGTTGCTTGAGGTCTACACGTGCAACTAAACACGTCAATGTCATTGTAGACGAAGATCATCATTGGTCAATCACTCCAGTCTTCAGTATCCAAGATGTCAGAAAACAAGTCATATATCCCATCTATTGGCGCTTTTCATGGTCCAGCGCCTATAGTAAAGATGGATGGTACAAATTATGAATTGTGGGCAATGCAGTTCATGAGCATGATGAAGTCAACAGGCAAGAAGCACATCCTTACTGAACCTGAGCCTGCCGAGAAGACTGGAGTCAATGCCTCTTGGGAGGCTGATGATGCATATGCCAAGGTTTGGCTATCTGGTACATTGGCTATTGAAATTGCCAATGACATCCTACATCAACCCACAGCCAAGGATATGTGGGATATTCTGGCGGCAACATACTCTCAGGCGAAGAACTAGACGAAGATTCTGCAACTTCAGCATGATATATTCACAATAAAGCAGAATGGTCGCCCTTTACATTCTCTCTATACATCACTGAGAGGGATGTTCGAGAAACTCTATAGCTTCATGCCTCTTACAGCCACGCCAGAACTACAGAAGACATACAGGAACGCGAACATGGTGGGTGTGTTCCTGGCTGTACTCGATCCAGAGTATGAGGCGGCACGATCACAGATTTTGGCTGACTCTACTATTCCTCCCATGGAGGAAGCTTTTCATAGATTGAGTCGGATCACAGTTCCTTCCACGGCTGCGAGTCAGAATTCTTCAGCCATGGCAGCCAATAGAGGTCGCGAATTTCATCACCAGGGCCGTGGACGTGGACCTCGTGGAAGAGGTGGTCGCACTAGGCCAACATGTACCTACTGTCACCGAGTTGGACACAATGAAGACACATGCTACTCGAAGCATGGATTTCCTGCATCCGCACGAGCTGCTGAGCAGATAGAGCCTCCATCTGCTGCTACTTTGGATCAACGGTTCGACGATCTAGTTGCCCGTCTGAGGGGCATTATTCCACCATCTGGTCCAGCACCGACTACAGAGAGTCATCTTGATGCCGCTGCCTCTGCCTCTGCGTCTACCAGTGCTTCAGGTAGTATACTTGCACTCAACAGTAGTAGATCAGATATATTACCATGGATTATGGACTCGGGCGCTACACATCACCTATGTGGCGACCAGAGTCTACTTACAGGATACACTCAGATCCCTCCAGGACGGACAGTAGTAATTGCCAATGGTACACATTCCCCCATCACTGGTCAGGGGGAGATTAGATTGACATCTTCTATGCAGCTCAAGAACGTGCTACATGCACCTGATTTTTCAATGAATTTGTTGTCAATTAGTCAGATTACGAAGGATCTACATTGTCGGGCAATTTTTGATCCATCTTCTTTGATTTTTCAGGACATCCATACGGGCAACGTGATTGGTCGTGGCTATGAGCAAGGAGGCCTCTACCGCCTGAATCAGACCCCATTTGCTGGAACCTCATCCTCTCCTTCTGGACAAGTATCTACTTTATTGTGGCATCTGCGCTTTGGTCATTTACCGCTTCAGAAGTTGCGTCAAGTGTTACCTTATGGTCTTCCTCACACAACTATTCATTGTGAGGCGTGTTAGTTGGGAAAGCATCACATGTCGTCCTTTCCCAGTCGTCCAGGTCAGAGTAGTACCTCCAAGTTCGAGTTATTTCATGTTGATGTCTGGGGTCCGAGTCGTGTAGCTGATCATCAGGGACATAGATTTTATATAGTATTTGTGGATGATTTTTCTAGAGTGTCATGTGTGTTTCTGATGAAAAATAAATCTGAAGCAGGAAATATCATTATCCATTTTCTGAATGAAATACAAAATATTTTCTCCACATCTGTGAAGTTTGTGAGAAGTGATAATGCTTTAGAATTGCGCACCAATGTTCTTGCCAATTATTACTCCTCAAAAGGGATTGTTCACCAAACCTCTTGTGCTCATACATTTCAACAGAACGGAATTGCTGAAAGGAAACACCGTCACCTTCTTGATGTCACCAGATCACTCCTTATACAGAGTCATGTTCCCTACTGCTACTGGGATGATGCAGTTCTCACTGCATGTTACCTAATCAATCGTATGCCTTCTTCTGTCTTGAATGAACAGATTCCGTTTTCCCTCATTCATCCTGGCAAGGATCTGTTCACTCTTACTCCTTGTGTGTTTGGGTCGGTTGCATTTGTCCATCAGTTGTTGCCTGGTACTGACAAGCTCTCTCCTAGGGCTTTCAAATGTGTTTTCGTTGGGTACTCCAGAACTCAAAAGGGGTACAAGTGCTTTGATCCTCTGCGTCGGCGGTATATGATCAGTGCAGATGTTACATTTTTTGAATCTTTTATGTACTTTTCAGCCTCAGGAGACAAGCAGCTACCACCTTTATCTACTGATGCCATATACATGACACCACCACCTCAGATGCCATCACCAGCACCACCACCTCAGATGCCGTCACCACCACCACCACCACCTATCTCACCGCTACCGTTCCATTATACCCGCAGGCCTCCTCCCGCTCATGGTCATGACTCGTCTACTCGCTCGCCTATGGTATGTAATGAAAATATTACTGTTGATGGATCTAACGACATTTCTGAGCAGGATATGTTGCAGGGGCCAGATGAGACTACAACTGATTTAGATGTTCCCATAGCTCTACGCAAGTCGAAGAGGAGCTGTGTTACATATCCATTATCAGCATCCGTGTCTTTTGAGTGGCTATCTGGAGATTTCAGGTCATTTGTTGTGGCATTGTCAGCTGTAGATATTCCACGAAATCATCAAGATGCTCTGCAGGATAGTAGATGGCGGCTAGCAATGGAGGAAGAAATGGCAGCACTTCAGTCCAGAGGACCTTGGAGTTTGGTTCCTATACCTCCAGATGTGAACCCGGTGAGCTGCAAGTGGGTGTTTACAGTGAAGCACAATGCAGATGGCTCTATTGACAGGTACAAGGCGCGTCTTGTTGCACGTGGCTTTACACAGACATACGGGGTGGATTACCTTGACACATTCTCGCCTGTGTCACGTCATTCCACTCTCCGGATCTTGTTGTCAGTTTCAGTTACTAGAGACTGGCCGCTCCATCAGCTGGACGTGGAGAATGCATTCCTATATGGAGATTTGCAGGAAGAAGTTTATATGCAACAACCACCTCGTTTTGCTGTTGAGGGGGAGTGTTCCAAGGTAAGCAGGTTACATAAGGTTATCTATGGCCTTAAGCAGAGCCCCAGAGCATGGTTTCAGATGCTCTCAGATTTCATCGAGAAACAAGGATACAAACGCTCCAATGCTGATCATTCCTTGTTTGTACAGAAGACTGCTAGAGGTATCATTGTAATTTTGGTTTATGTTGATGACATCTTGATTACAGGAGATGATGCGCAGGGCATAAAGCAGGCGAAAGAAAAACTGGGAACCGACTTTGTCACCAAGGACTTGGGAGTCCTTAGATATTTTCTGGGGCCGGAGTTTGCTAGAAATCCATATGAATTAGTAATGTCGCAGAGGAAATATGTTACAGATCTATTGAGTGAAACAGGTATGCTTGGGTGTCGGCCTGCTATGACACCAATGGATCCCAGCATGAAGCTCTATGATGATGACACAGGGGAGGTGGACAGGAGAAGGTACAGAGAACTGGTAGGCAAACTACTGTATGTCACGATCACTAGACCTGATATATCATTTGCAGTGAGTCGCGTGAGCCAGTTCATGGAGCAACCACGTCAGGTCCATATGGATGCAATACACATGATTCTGAGATATCTAAAATCATCTCCGGGTGCAGGCTTGCTATTTAAGAAGGGAAAGGAGATCTCTATCATAGCGTGTGCTGATGCAGACTATGCAGGATGCCCCAAGGACAGGAAGTCCACCTCAGGATTTGCAGTCTATGTTGGAGATGCTCTAGTCTCGTTGAGGAGCAAGAAACATACAGTGGTAGCTAGATCCAGTGCTGAATCTGAATACAGGGCTATGGCCCAGGCTAGCACAGAAATGATGTGGGTGAAAGCTCTACTTACAGATCTATGTCTTGATATACCGCTTCCTATGAAGTTGGAATGTGATAATCGGGCAGCCTTGTTCATTGCAAACAACCCAGCCTTCCATGAGAGGACCAAGCATATTGAGGTTGACCGTCACTACATACGTGATATGATTCAGAAGGGGTTCATTGCTACATCTCATGTCACCTCAGAGAATCAAACTGCTGATATATTTACCAAGGCATTACTTCGAGGCCCATTCCAGAAGTGTGCGTCCAAGCTGAGCATGATTGATATCTGTTGGAGCATAAGTTGTATGCGTCTATTGAGTTGTAGCATGGTAAATGGATCCTAGAGAAGATCTATTTACCCCATCCTGTGTTTAGTCCCATACCGCTCAATGGTGGGACTTGGAGGCTCTGGGAAGGCTATATAAGGAGCCCCAGACCTCCTGTACTCATTGAGAAAAAGCAATGAAGCATATGCCCCTTTGAGGGCTTCTCCCGTGGTTTCATCCCGCTCCTCACGGAGTAGGGTTCCACGTAAAAATCCCGCGTTCTATATGTTTTTATCTTTTATTCCATGTTTCCGCTTCCGCTTCCGATTTTATAACATGGTATCAAAGCGGGTTCGATTCTCGAAGAGTTTTATGCTCTTTGTTTTTTGTATTCGAGATTCGATATGTTATTGTTGTTCTTGAAGATCTTTTCATGTTCAAAGTTTAAGATCTAGGGTTTTGTTTAAACCCTAGAAGTCCTGTTCCAGATCAAGACATGTGACCATTGTCATCTGATCGTTGTTGTGCTGATTCTGCATCATTCCCAAGGCAGCAGGAGGCAGAAGCCCAAGTTCCATGCGTGCGGCATGGCATGGTGCTCCTCTCGCTTCCAGGCGGAGGCGCTGCTCCAGAACCTCCGCGAGGGCACCACAGGCGAAGGCGGCGGCCTCCAGAAGGGTCTCTACCAGCGTATCCTCCTGTCCAGGCGATACTGGCGCGGCTTCGAGCGCCTCCAGATCGACGAAGGCACATCTTGCTGCCATAGCAGCGAGCTCCGCCTCCCTCTCTCTCAGCAGGCGAACCCCAGTCACCCCGCAAGCACCCCGCAAGCCCTCGTCGATGGCGAGCTCCTCCAACCTCTCTAATCGCGCATCCAGGCGCGCGACGCGCAGCCCTAGCAGGCCCAGGCGATGGTATCAGAGTATGAGGCAGAGTATGAGGCAGATCTTATGCCATAGGCGATGGTTTTTTTTTTGTGACAGAGGGTTCCCGTGGGAACCCTAAATGAGTAGCGGGTCCGTTATAAAAAAAAAGGTGGGCCGAAGTAAAAAAAAAGGGATGGGCCCAGTGACGTTGAGAAAAAAAGGGGTGCAAGGAAAGAGATGGGCCCAGGTGGGCCGAAGTAAAAAAAAAATATTTGTTAAAATATATATATATATATATATTTTTGAAAAAAAAGGCGCGTACAAAAAAAAGCCGTACGCATGGTATAAAAAAATGTTTCAAAAAAAAAGGGGATGGCTTTAAAAAAAAAGAAGGAGAATGAAAAGCCGCATGAAATTCTTTGAGTATGTGTTATTTTCTCCCCATTTATGTTGTCTTCTCCCAACTTGGTCGACGTCTATGTGTTCCGACAAGTATGGGAGAAAGGGGGAGTATATGTAGAGTCACATGTCTGTTCATGATCCAGATTCCAGATTCAGATGCCAGTCTCCAGACCAGCCAGTTGATCAGACTCTACATTTGTTCAGACTTGACGATCATTGTTTCCGAGTCTCGAGTTTCAGATACGCACGAGTGTGCGGTCATTGTCAGATGAGCATATGTTGCCATCATTGTCAGAGGTCCCCATCATTCTTCTAGTTGTCAGGCCAGAGTTTTCATGTGAGCCATAGGGACTCCAGAGCAGAGGACCATTCCCTTGAGGGCAAGGGTTTTCATGTGGTGTCATAGGTACACCAGAGCAATGCACCATTCTCTGAGCCAGATGGGAGAGACCCAGTTCTCCGATGAGGAGACTTCAGGCGCAAGTTCAGACTCGATGGTCAGGTCACGAGTCTTCAGTTGACTCACACTCCAGCTCGTTCGTCCTCCTCACCTGCACGGCATGAGAAGCAACGTCCTCGACTGCAGCAATTTGCGCGTTGGGTTGATATTGTCCGTAGTGTCTTGTAGCGTTGAGTTGAGTTTCTGTCTGTTTGTCCAAGCTGAGCATTGCATGCTTCAGCTTGAGGGGGAGTGTTGGAGCATAAGTTGTATGCGTCTATTGAGTTGTAGCAGGGTAAATGGATCCTAGAGAAGATCCATTTACCCCATCCTGTGTTTAGTCCCATACCGCCCAATGGTGGGACTTGGAGGCTCTAGGAAGGCTATATAAGGAGCCCCAGACCTCCTGTACTCATTGAGAAAAAGCAATGAAGCATATGCCCCTTTGAGGGCTTCTCCCGTGGTTTCATCCCGCTCCTCACGGAGTAGGGTTCCACGTAAAAATCCCGCGTTCTATATGTTTTTATCTTTTATTCCATGTTTCCGCTTCCGCTTCCGATTTTATAACGATATCTATGCTCCATCTTGAGGGGGAGTGTTGACGCATATAGAGTAATGTTTGTACCTCTTCGTTATTTTTACTTTCAGTTGTATGCTTTATGTAATTTACCCATAGGCTACTCTCTTATATAAGAGAGCCTAGGACTTATGGAATAAACAAGTTCATTTTTCCCAACAGACTGCATCATGGTTTAACTTTCATTCCATTCCTTTTTACTTTGATTATGAACAAGTTGACTTGTCACGTTCATGATGAGATATCATGATGTATATTGTTTGTCGATGATATTGAATTGGTTGATGAGACTGAACATGGAGTAAATGAGAAGTTTGAGGTTTGGAGACATGCCTTAGATGCTATAAATTTTCGTATAAATAGATCTAAGACCGACTATGTGGAATGTACATTTAATGTAAGCACTTGTGAATGAATCAAGTTGAAGATTGCAAAAGATAACATTCAGATGAAAGACTCTTTTAGATACTTGGAATCTATATTGTAGAGATATAGCTTATGTTTATGTATCTGTTTATCTATTTTCTCTCTTCTCTTTCTACTTGATGTAATTTGCCCATAGGTCTCTCCATATATAAGAGCGCCTAGGGCTCAAGGAATAAACACCTTTTTCTAATTTTCCCAACATGGTATCAGAGTGGCGGTCCTAGACCGGAGCTCCTGTACTAAAACCCTAACCCTAATCCCCACCTCAAGCCTCCCCCTGCCGCCGCCGCTCAGGGCCCGTAGCTCTCCACCTCATCGTCCAGGGCCTCGCGCCCCCTCGCTTGAGCCTAGGGCCACCTGTCATCTCGCGGTCCTTGTCGCCTCGTGGCCCGCCACATCAGGCTGTACCACCTTGCAGCCCTGCCACATCTTGGCCTAGGCCTAGGCCGCACCACCTTGCGACCCTGTCACATCAGGTCGCACTGCCTTGCAGCCCCGTCTCGGACCTTGGATCCCGCCGCCACGCACCCCCCACCATGGCATTGCAACCGCACCTCTCACGTCTAGAGGTGTTGCCGTTCTGTTCCTCAAAGGGCTCCTTCTGCGGCCTTGTCATCCTTCGGCTACCAACACCGCATCTCTATGTTAATACGTTTGGTTGTGTAAGTCTACACATGCAACCAAACCACTTCATGTCAGTGTAGATCAAAGTTTATCTAGTATACAACTCTAGTCGTCCCTAGTCATCATGTCAAAGAGCAAGGTAGATATCCCCACCACTGGCGCCTTCAGAGGTCCTGCACCTACTGTGAAGATGGATGGGTCGAACTACGAATTATGGGCCATGTAGTTCATGAGCCTAATGAAGTCAATGGGTATGAAACATATTCTTACCGAGGAAAAGCCGACGGAGAAGACAGGATTGTATGCCTCATTGGAGGTTGATGACGCATATGCTCAGGTATGTTTGTCTGGTACCTTGATTCCAGACATTGCAAACGATGTCTTGCATCAACCCACTGCCAAAGCCATGTGGGACATTCTTGCTGTCACGCATTCACATACCAAGAATGAGACAAAGATTCTACAGCTTCAACATGACATCTTCACTATAAAGCAGAATTGTCGACCCCTGCATGCTCACTACACTATATTGCGGGGAATGTTTGAGAAGCTTCATAGCTTCATTCCCCTCATAGCTACTCCAGAGCAGCTGAAAACCTACCTGAATGCCACGATGGTGGGAGTCTTTCTAGCCTCTCTAGATTCACAGTATGAGGCTGCTTCTTCTCAGATTCTGGCAGATGGTACCATTCCTCCCATGGAGGAGGCCTTTCGTAGATTGAACCGGATCAATGTCTCTAGCCTTGCTCTAGTGCCAAATTTTTCTGGTATGATCGCCTCTCGTGGAAGAGGTGGCCCATCTCAATTCCGTAAATGAGGACGACGTAGAAGAGGTGGTCGTGGCCGTGGACCACCTTGTACCTATTGCCATCGGACGTGTCATACCGAAGACACATGCTACTTCAAGCATGGTTTTCCAGCATCTGCCCACGTCGCATAATAGATTCAACACCATGGCGCTCCACCTGTATCAGATCAGCGGTATGATGAACTTGTATCTCGACTGCGAGATATTATGCCCTTGGCCAGTACTCCTCCGATTTTAGAGAGCAGCTCTGATGTTGCTGCTATTGCAGGAGCTAGTACCTCAGATAGTGCTCATATCTCTACTTCCCATCATGATTCATGTATCTCGGAATGGATTATAGATTCATGTGCAACACATCATTTATGTAGAGACAAAAATCAGCTCATATCCTATAAGCAGGTTTCTCAAGGAAAGACAATGGTCATAGCAGATGGGACTCATTCTCCCATTACTGGACTGGGGGAGATTACCTTAACGCCATCTATGAAGTTACAGAATGTATTACATGCCCCTAATTTCTCAATGAATTTACTGTTGATTAGTCAGATTACTAAGGATTTACATTGTCGAGTAATATTTGGCCCATCATTTCTTGTGTTTCAGGACATTCTTACGAGCAGAGTGATTGGGTGTGGCCATGAGCAGGGTGGGTTGTATCGACTGCTCCAAACACCATATGTTGGAGCATCCTCTCATTCTACTGGACCTGTCTCTCCTTATCTATGGCATCTGCGCTTTGGCCATCTTCCACTTCAGAAAATACGTCAAGTCCTTCCCCAGATCTCACCTCGCTCGTTGTTCAATTGTGAAGCATGTTAGTTAGGGAAGCATCATCGGTCTGTCTTCCCTAGTCGTCAGAGTCGGAGCAGTAGCTCCTCTTTTGAGTTTTTCCATGTAGACATTTGGGATCCAAGTCGTGTTCCTGATCATCAGGGACACTATTTACTTGTTGTGGATGAATTCAATCGTCTATCTTGGGTTTTCTTGTTAAAGGATAAATCAGAAGCATTTAATGCTATTATGAATTTCATTAAAGAAGTGAAGAATGTTTTTTCCACCTCTGTCAAAATTGTGCGAACTGATAATGCTCTTGAATTATGTACCCATATACTATCTCAATTCTTTTCATCACACGACATCCTTCATCAAACATCTTGTGCTTACACGTCCCAACAGAACGGTGTCGCAGAAAGAAAGCACTGTCATCTTCTTGATGTCACTCGTACTCTCCTTGTCTAGAGTGGTGCACCGCATTCATTCTGGGGTGATGCGGTTCTTACAGCATGTTACCTCATTAACCGTATGCCTTTATCGGTGCTGGGGGAGAAGATACCTTCCTCCCTTGTTTTCCCTGCCAAAGAGTTGTTCTCTCTTACCCCTCGTGTTTTTGGGTCCGTTGCATTCGTCCATCAGTTGTCTCCAGGGATTGACAAGCTCTCTCCTAGGGCTGTCAAATGTGTTTTTGCCGGGTATTCCATGACTTAAAAGGGTTATCGTTGCTATGATCTGTTACGCAGGAGGTATTATGTTAGTGCAGATGTCACATTTTTTGAGTCAGTCGTGTTGTTTTCTCCTACAGGCGACAGGTTGGCACAATCAAATTCATATGATGAAATCTATATTCCTCCACCTATATACCCACCATCACCTCCACCACCACCACCTTGACCTCCACCTTCACCACCATCACCTCTACTAGCATTACCTCATCCCATTGTTTTGGTTCCTCCTCTTCCACATCCCTATAATCGATGGCCAGCTCTTGCTCATGATCATGGTCAACCATCCAGCATGCCCCAGGTTTGTTCTGACAACATTAATCCTAGATTCCTAATGATGGGTCTGATGATGTTTCTCGGCAGGGGTTCTTTCAGGAAAGGGATGAACATACAATTGGCACAGATGATGTAGAACTTGATTTGCCTATTGCTTTGAAGAAAGCAGAAGCGTTCATGTGCTTCATTTCCGATTGCTTCTCATGTCACCTTTGAGCGTTTGACAGGTGACTTCAGGAGGTTTGCAGTAGCTTTGTCCGTTGTGGATATACCACGGACATATCAGGAGATATTGAATGATAGTAGATGGCATCTGGCTATGGAGGACGAGATGGCCTCTCTTCAGTCGAGAGGTACTTGGAGCCTTGTTCCAGCTCCCACTGGGGCATCTATAGTAAGTTACAAATGGGTATTTACAGTGAAGCAAAATGCAGATGGTAGCATTGATATATATAATGCTCGCTTGGTTGCCTGCGGGTTTACTCAGACGTACGGGGTGGATTATTGTGAGGCCCGCTCCCGCGGATCTGGGAAACCCGTTTACATATCAGTCGTAGTATCATGTTCTCTAAGGACCACATTAGGGTACTGAAAATTTGGGGAAATTTTTTTTTATGACATTCACGTTAACTAACAAGCCACAGAACTATAACATGTCACACTTATATTGCATAAATCCCATATCAGTTAACATGTAACAACAGAAATTGCATTATGTACATGCATCCCAATTTTATCAGAAGAGAAATAAAAGCATAAATATCTTGAACAAACTATAACATACATACCTGCTTTGTTTTGCTTCAGAAACTGACATTCAACTCCCCCAATACAACGGTGCAGGTATTTTGCCTGCAATCCATGGAATAGGGAGAAAAGAACATCAACAAATGTTGAGTAAATCTTAATTAATTAAAAATAACAGGAAATTTAGTGGCTCCAAAAGAAAGCAAGTAATTTGGCCTTGACAATTAAAATTTAAAGCTACTTGCAATGAAACAGGCTTTCAAGTTGTTTGGTATGTAAAACCCCAGTCTACTCATCCTACATTAATTACCCACATAATCATTTATATATAAATATCATATGGTCCATTTTTGAGTCATTGCCTTTCTATTAATTATAATACAAGTTTGACTGGTCTTGAGAATATGAATGATGAGACTCTGATATAATCATTATCTCTATAATGCTTATAAAGATGTTTAAGAATCTTGTGGATTGATCATAGTAAGAGTATATGATGGATATGTGGTTTTGATTCTTTTCTTGTTGTTTTTCTCAAGCCTAGTAGATAGTCTGATAAGGATGATTTTCATGATATAGTCTTTTCTCTTTGCCAGGAATTATTGGTGGAAAAGTAACTAGTTCAACTTAACTGAACCAAGCTTCTATGTAACCAATTCAACTGTAATTCAACTTTAGCCAACTCAATTGTGACTCAATCCAATTTCAATGTATCTTTTTCAGATTCAACTGTAATTGATTTAGAGGTAGCCATAGAGGATTCAGATGTATACATGTATGATTCAGATGTAGCATCGCCAAGTCTGTTGGCGAAAAATAAATAAAACTCAAGCGGTGAAGTAGCCTATAAAAGAGGCTCTTCCGTCTCGCCCTCTAATTGGAAGGGCGGTCCAATAGAGGGATAGGTCTACTCCAAAACTACGCCACTGAGACGGGTGAGAGAGACTCTCTAGAAAAGTCGCTCTAAAAGAAAAACCGGCCCGACCGGTACGGGCTAACGAGCTCAAAAAACTAAAACCAAGGGTCCTCCAGCCTAGGTACCCTAAAGAACAAGGGTCAGCGGAACTGGTCTTTAAAAGAAAACCTGTGGATCCCAGAGAGGCGTAAAAACTGCGAGCGCTCGCGAAAAAAACCGAGAAAAAGACTGGGATCCTAGACCCACGCACGAAGCGGCCGCTGCCCTAACTGGGCTTCCTAATCTTCCGCCCAGCTGAGGGTCACCGCCCCCTCGCACAGTCAGGCGTAAAGGTTACCATGACTGGCACTTTTAATTACTAGTCATCATTGAATCATCATCACTAACTTAATTTCTCATCCTCTCTTGAACTCTGATGTAGTCAACTTTACAGATCTAGGTATCTTGTTGATAATTATATTGAATAGTGATTCATACTTTAGTGATTTTGAATGATTGATCACAACGATCTTCAGTCATTGATCATAGATGATCTCATCAATTGGCGGCTTGCTTATTGATCTAGATTTATGAAAATATCTCAATGAACTCCTTTTTCAAACCACGAGATCATAAGTTGTTTATTGGAACTGAATTTAAAATTTAATTTAATGTAGAAATTTTACTTTTGTTATTTAACTCGTAATTTAGTGGCAAGACTCTTGATCTAATTTTTATAAGTCTCTTGTATGAAAATACCCTAATATAATGAACAAAAGATGAAAAGATGGTCGATGCAATCCTTCCTGGCACTGCAAAATTTCACCCTGAATCTTCTCTTCCACTAGATCTCAAGTCATTCTAATAATGCTAACATATTGAGATTATTATTTACTTATCCACCGTAGCCATCTTTCGATTCTTTATCACTATTACTAAGAGATATTGAGAAACCCTCCCAATTGGATGTATCAAACTCCCAGCCAAGAGTTATACCCCTTTAGCTACTTTGTATCTTCCTACCCTTGCTAAAAAAAATATGTCGGGTTAATTACGCGATCTTGATATCATTAAGCTGGATCATAGTTAAATTCTTTATCTTTCGTCATTTTCAATAGGTTGAAATAGACCTTCTGTGATTGTTCTCGAGATTAAGAATCCAAATAAGTTGATAACAATATATTTAACAGATTTCAGAATACTTAATATTGAGAATAATCTCCTGATTATGTCATAAAATGGAATATGCTCCATTGAAAATAATCTCCTGATTATGTCATAAAATGGAATATGCTCCAGCGGTATAGATATTGTGCATTAAAAACCATAAAAAAATGTGGCAGATTCTTAAGTTGACTATACTCTGAAGAGAAGAATTTTGCTTGCATTATGCAGATTTGTCTAATGTTTAAAATGAAGCAGAATACCCAACCTTTAGTTGAATACTGCTATGCTAGGAATTCTAGTTTTAAAAGGCTAAATTCTTACACACATGTCTGTATATGTGCAATGGACTGTTCAGATATCCATTGATTGTTGATCTTTTTCTTCCGGATCTGGAATCTCCATATGAGGTCGTGTTGTCACAAAGGATTACCACATCAAAGATTTCTTCTAGTTAGGAGGTACATATTAAGTTGAGTATATTATCTATATTATTTCATACACCTAAGAAAGGTGAGACCACCTCTGCCATGGTTGCTTCTTCTAGGAGGGACAGATTAGGTCCACTCATGCCCACAACCGTGATTGTTTTACATCGAGATGAGCCACATATTATTTTACTTTTCAAGATGTAGTGGCCATAGAGAAGATTGTTGCTGGTTAAAGCATAATAAACTTGTAGCTCATCAAACAGTCTTTTGAGATGTTGATGATATCATGATTCTATGTATACCATCTCAAGAGATAAGTATGATGACCTTCTTTATAGGCTTCATTAGTGTAGTATATCCTTACATTAAACTCTAGTCCAATGACCCTTGTGCAGAACATGATATCACTGCCTTTACCGACCCTCATGTATATCTCACAATGGTTTAAATGTTCTTGGGAATCATTTGTACTTCTATTATTAGTATTGAGATGTTATTTATGTATTCACATCACATTAACCAGGAATATACAATTAGAATTTAGATGAAAGTGCAATCTATCTTCTGCCACATGCAATACACAAGTATTATAGAGTCAAATTTCCATGGCTTTAGATTACCACAAGACCCTTGTTCCCAACATGTTATAATATATGGTAACCCAGTTATAGCATATCTAGAATATACAACACTCAAGCAACCTATTACTATCAAAATGTGTAAAGACCATGCATGGAAAGCAGCAAGAGAGGGGAAAAGATTGTACCTTTGATCCTTTAAGTTTGGAAGGATTTTGTGGCTTTATCTGACATACAACAATAGATAAAATACCTGATGGATAGCAACATAAAAAAAAACTTAATTAGAAACTTCAACATTGACTTTAATGAGAACAAAGAGGAGAGAGATATGTACCTTTGAATATCTCCACTTTGGAGATCCAAACTTGCTTGCAACATCCTTTTCTTGACAGGAGCTTCAGTTCATTCAGATCCGGATGTTACAAATATAAAAACCTCAAAGGGAGTCTCGTCCTCGGGTCAAGGTCACTTTGTGTCTTGTTTGGATCTTATCTGGCCATAAAAACCTCAAAGGATTTTGATCCCATAAAAACCTCAAAGGAAAAACAAGCCGTGTTCTTTCAATATATATAATTAAATGGGCTTGTTGTGACAATTACCTGAAAGAGTTGTGGGTATCGTGCCCGCATATCCACTTTTGTCTTCCATGTTGCCTCTTTGACATCATGTCGGTGACATAGCACCTTTATTAGAAGAATCTCTTTGTTGCGAAGCTTTTTTTTTTACAACACTATCGAGTATTTGTACTAACCTTCTCTTTGTAAATCAAATTTGACTCCACGTCAAGGTTCTCATAGCTGATGACGTGGTGAAGGTCGTACTTGCAATTCCTTAAATTGATAGGTGTAGAGAAAGGGTTACTCGATAGACCACCTTACACATACGACTAAAAATTTCAAATAATCCAACGTATCGTGGTGTCAACTTGCTATGAGCACTAAATCTCTGTACTCCCTTTATGGGGATTACTCATAGAAACACTCAATCTCCTTCTTGTGTTTTCAGGAATTCCATCAATATGAAGGATTGAGTTAAATATTGATAAGTTATTATTTGAATCGATTAAGAGAAGAGGATCGGATTACATGAAACTCCAAATTTCTTTTTTGACGGTCTGCATAGCTCTTCTAGCAGCTCTGAGTCATCAGAAGCCTTCCCCTTACAAGATCGATCAATAGTTCTCGTAGCCCCTTCCCAAAGAGATCTACAGAGTAAAATGTATGTTCACCTACCTTACGCCAACTGAGAGGTGCGAGACATCTCCGTCCGTATAGGGCTTCGAATGATGTCATACCAATACTGGAATAATGACTGTCGTTGTGCGGGAGTTCTACCAATGACAGGTGGTCCTTCCAAGATCATTTCCACTCTAGAGTACATGCACATAACAAATTCTCAAGTATCTGAATAACACATATTATCGTATGCAGAACTCATCTTTAGCTCTGTCTGTGGTGTTGACATAAGCCGGTACTAGTAGTGAGATATAAACCTCGAGTCTCCATCAGACACTACCTCATGTGGTATATCATAAAATTTGATAATATTTTTTTTTGCACATGTAATCTAGCCAGTCTAGATGGAGTGTAGGTCATGTTGATATGTATGAAATGGACTGACTTGGTCAATTTGTCAACAACATCCCAATAGCATCGTGACCACCTATTGTCTTTACTAGTCCCGTGACAAAATCCATAGAAGTGTTCTTCCACTTTTATTCGAAAAAGGGGAGAGACTGTAACAACCATGGTGGTCTCTTATGTTCTGCCTTGACCATCTGATAGATCACGCACTTGCTAACACGACATGTTGCATCTCGCTTCATTCCGTCCTGCCAGAATGTAGACCTAGATCCTGGTACATCTTTGTGCTACCAAGAAGAATAGACAATCGTGAATTGTGTGCCTTATCAAGAATATCTCTGCGCAACTACTCATTGTTGGGCGCAAATACCCAGCCAACCTTCCACAAAATAGACTTAGTCCTCACAAAATCATCACGTTTGTCCTTGATGACACGCATGCATCTGTCTAAAATTCAAGGATATGTCCTATATCCTTCTACTATGCAATCTCAAAGATTGTTGAATCGCGGAGGTATGACAGTAGATGAGGACGCACTCTTATGAGGATGTCAATTAGTCAAGGTTACGAGTATATCTCATGTATATAGCTAGTTTGCCGTATGTGTGTGAGCTTTCCTGCTAAGCGCATCTGCCACCACGTTTCCTTTACCAGAATGGTAAGAGATCATGTATTCAAAATCCTTCAGTAGTTCAAACAACCGATGTTGTCTTATATTTAGCTCTTTCTGATTATAGATGTACTTCAAACTTTTGCGATCTATGAAGATATCAAAATTCACCTCATATGGATAGTGGTGCTAGATCTTAAAAACGAGGACAACTGTTACCAACTCCAAGTCGTGGATGGAGTAATTCCGCTCATGCAGCCTCTATTGACGTGATGCATAAACAATCATGTAACCTTGCTGCATCAGAACCACTCTTAAACATTCATTTGAAGCATTTGTATATACTGTATAATCTTGAATGTTTGAAGAAAGTGCAAGAATGGGCACATTTGTTAATCTTTCTTTTAATGTCCTTTAAGGTCAATGAAAGGAACTCTCATCTGTGTCAAAATGACTCATGGAAAGCCACAGACGAAGCATCTATAATAACTATCTAGTTCAGGAAAGCTTCGAATTCGAGTGACTGTCTTGGAATATTCCCAAGACATAACTTCCTCAATGTTCATAGGGTCAACTGGCATACCTGCTCCAGAAATGACATGTCCAAGGAATGAGGTTTTGGATAACCATAACTCACATTTGTTCAGCTTAACATACTACTTATGCTTTTGAATGTTGTCTTCCGAATATCCAAATCTTGAATCCTCAGCTAATGGTAGCCAGATCGGAGATCGATCTTTGAAAATACCAAAGATCCATGTAGCTGATTGAACGAGTCATCAAAGTATGACAGAGGATAATGGTTCTTCACCGTTTCTTGTTCAGTTGTATGAAATCAATGCTTAATGTCATTGATCCATCCTTCTTTCTGATAAAAGAACGGGAGCACTCCAAGGTGTAGT
The DNA here is from genome assembly GCA_037367405.1 of Ottelia alismoides. Classification (NCBI taxonomy): domain Eukaryota; kingdom Viridiplantae; phylum Streptophyta; class Magnoliopsida; order Alismatales; family Hydrocharitaceae; genus Ottelia; species Ottelia alismoides. The sequence continues at coordinate 1,286,704 of JAZKJV010000529.1, read as the reverse complement.
GCTCGACCTTCCGAAACTTAAGTCAAGTAACTCATGTAGCTGCACCTTTACCTTTCTCAACTCGGTTGGTGTCATGCGGTACGGAGTTATCGAGATTGGTTGTATATCTCGTAGTCATGTAATTTCGAACTCGAACTCTTTATCAGGTGGTAACCTGGCAAATCATTAGCGAACACATTAGGGTAATTTGACACTATCATAATGTCCTGAGCCATCGGCTCTCTACCAGACGTCTCTCGGACAATTGCTAGATATGAATCACATCCCTAATCAACAAGTCTTTGAGTTCTCAATACTGAGATATACTCCATTTTGGAGTCATGTAATGTATCTTTATAGGTAGACTCGGGTAAGTCAGGAATCTTGAAGACAGTCGTCTTCATGAATTAATTACCCAAGGCATGATGAGCTGACATTCAATTCATACCCAAAGTTAGGTCAAACTTATTTAGCTGTAGTAGCAGACAGTCTGCTATCGTCTCATGTCCACCAATCAACATTGGTAGCTATCAGACTATTAGTCTTATGATGATCAACTAGCCACACGGTCCATAATGTGACAAGGATGATCTAAGGCATCTGCACCTCTACCTACTGAAGTTAGAAGTTCAAAGATCATTCATCGTTCCAGAATCAATTAAAAATATAGAAAGGTCGGCACTAGACGCCATGGTTCTGTATAAGAACCAATATCCTTAATTACAATAGTTGATGTTCGCGGATATTTCTATTATGCTTTTTCTCTTCTTGGGATACAATATGGAAATAAATTGCAATTGGTGACATCTGTGGTCATTTATTTTGAATGTCATATTTCCCTTTCAGATTCGCGACAAGTCAAAGAACTGTAGCTATCCAATACCTAATGCGATTGGAACTATAATACTACGAATGTATGTAGCAGGACACCACTGCTCTGATACCAAACTGTGAGGCCCGCTCCCGCGGATCTGGGAAACCCGTTTACATATCAGTCGTAGTATCATGTTCTCTAAGGACCACATTAGGGTACTGAAAATTTGGGGAAATTTTTTTTTTATGACATTCACGTTAACTAACAAGCCACAGAACTATAACATGTCACACTTATATTGCATAAATCCCATATCAGTTAACATGTAACAACAGAAATTGCATTATGTACATGCATCCCAATTTTATCAGAAGAGAAATAAAAGCATAAATATCTTGAACAAACTATAACATACATACCTGCTATGTTTTGCTTCAGAAACTGACATTCAACTCCCCCAATACAACGGTGCAGGTATTTTGCCTGCAATCCATGGAATAGGGAGAAAAGAACATCAACAAATGTTGAGTAAATCTTAATTAATTAAAAATAACAGGAAATTTAGTGGCTCCAAAAGAAAGCAAGTAATTTGGCCTTGACAATTAAAATTTAAAGCTACTTGCAATGAAACAGGCTTTCAAGTTGTTTGGTATGTAAAACCCCAGTCTACTCATCCTACATTAATTACCCACATAATCATTTATATATAAATATCATATGGTCCATTTTTGAGTCATTGCCTTTCTATTAATTATAATACAAGTTTGACTGGTCTTGAGAATATGAATGATGAGACTCTGATATAATCATTATCTCTATAATGCTTATAAAGATGTTTAAGAATCTTGTGGATTGATCATAGTAAGAGTATATGATGGATATGTGGTTTTGATTCTTTTCTTGTTGTTTTTCTCAAGCCTAGTAGATAGTCTGATAAGGATGATTTTCATGATATAGTCTTTTCTCTTTGCCAGGAATTATTGGTGGAAAAGTAACTAGTTCAACTTAACTGAACCAAGCTTCTATGTAACCAATTCAACTGTAATTCAACTTTAGCCAACTCAATTGTGACTCAATCCAATTTCAATGTATCTTTTTCAGATTCAACTGTAATTGATTTAGAGGTAGCCATAGAGGATTCAGATGTATACATGTATGATTCAGATGTAGCATCGCCAAGTCTGTTGGCGAAAAATAAATAAAACTCAAGCGGTGAAGTAGCCTATAAAAGAGGCTCTTCCGTCTCGCCCTCTAATTGGAAGGGCGGTCCAATAGAGGGATAGGTCTACTCCAAAACTACGCCACTGAGACGGGTGAGAGAGACTCTCTAGAAAAGTCGCTCTAAAAGAAAAACCGGCCCGACCGGTACGGGCTAACGAGCTCAAAAAACTAAAACCAAGGGTCCTCCAGCCTAGGTACCCTAAAGAACAAGGGTCAGCGGAACTGGTCTTTAAAAGAAAACCTGTGGATCCCAGAGAGGCGTAAAAACTGCGAGCGCTCGCGAAAAAAACCGAGAAAAAGACTGGGATCCTAGACCCACGCACGAAGCGGCCGCTGCCCTAACTGGGCTTCCTAATCTTCCGCCCAGCTGAGGGTCACCGCCCCCTCGCACAGTCAGGCGTAAAGGTTACCATGACTGGCACTTTTAATTACTAGTCATCATTGAATCATCATCACTAACTTAATTTCTCATCCTCTCTTGAACTCTGATGTAGTCAACTTTACAGATCTAGGTATCTTGTTGATAATTATATTGAATAGTGATTCATACTTTAGTGATTTTGAATGATTGATCACAACGATCTTCAGTCATTGATCATAGATGATCTCATCAATTGGCGGCTTGCTTATTGATCTAGATTTATGAAAATATCTCAATGAACTCCTTTTTCAAACCACGAGATCATAAGTTGTTTATTGGAACTGAATTTAAAATTTAATTTAATGTAGAAATTTTACTTTTGTTATTTAACTCGTAATTTAGTGGCAAGACTCTTGATCTAATTTTTATAAGTCTCTTGTATGAAAATACCCTAATATAATGAACAAAAGATGAAAAGATGGTCGATGCAATCCTTCCTGGCACTGCAAAATTTCACCCTGAATCTTCTCTTCCACTAGATCTCAAGTCATTCTAATAATGCTAACATATTGAGATTATTATTTACTTATCCACCGTAGCCATCTTTCGATTCTTTATCACTATTACTAAGAGATATTGAGAAACCCTCCCAATTGGATGTATCAAACTCCCAGCCAAGAGTTATACCCCTTTAGCTACTTTGTATCTTCCTACCCTTGCTAAAAAAAATATGTCGGGTTAATTACGCGATCTTGATATCATTAAGCTGGATCATAGTTAAATTCTTTATCTTTCGTCATTTTCAATAGGTTGAAATAGACCTTCTGTGATTGTTCTCGAGATTAAGAATCCAAATAAGTTGATAACAATATATTTAACAGATTTCATAATACTTAATATTGAAAATAATCTCCTGATTATGTCATAAAATGGAATATGCTCCATTGAAAATAATCTCCTGATTATGTCATAAAATGGAATATGCTCCAGCGGTATAGATATTGTGCATTAAAAACCATAAAAAAATGTGGCAGATTCTTAAGTTGACTATACTCTGAAGAGAAGAATTTTGCTTGCATTATGCAGATTTGTCTAATGTTTAAAATGAAGCAGAATACCCAACCTTTAGTTGAATACTGCTATGCTAGGAATTCTAGTTTTAAAAGGCTAAATTCTTACACACATGTCTGTATATGTGCAATGGACTGTTCAAATATCCATTGATTGTTGATCTTTTTCTTCCGGATCTGGAATCTCCATATGAGGTCGTGTTGTCACAAAGGATTACCACATCAAAGATTTCTTCTAGTTAGGAGGTACATATTAAGTTGAGTATATTATCTATATTATTTCATACACCTAAGAAAGGTGAGACCACCTCTGCCATGGTTGCTTCTTCTAGGAGGGACAGATTAGGTCCACTCATGCCCACAACCGTGATTGTTTTACATCGAGATGAGCCACATATTATTTTACTTTTCAAGATGTAGTGGCCATAGAGAAGATTGTTGCTGGTTAAAGCATAATAAACTTGTAGCTCATCAAACAGTCTTTTGAGATGTTGATGATATCATGATTCTATGTATACCATCTCAAGAGATAAGTATGATGACCTTCTTTATAGGCTTCATTAGTGTAGTATATCCTTACATTAAACTCTAGTCCAATGACCCTTGTGCAGAACATGATATCACTGCCTTTACCGACCCTCATGTATATCTCACAATGGTTTAAATGTTCTTGGGAATCATTTGTACTTCTATTATTAGTATTGAGATGTTATTTATGTATTCACATCACATTAACCAGGAATATACAATTAGAATTTAGATGAAAGTGCAATCTATCTTCTGCCACATGCAATACACAAGTATTATAGAGTCAAATTTTCATGGCTTTAGATTACCACAAGACCCTTGTTCCCAACATGTTATAATATATGGTAACCCAGTTATAGCATATCTAGAATATACAACACTCAAGCAACCTATTACTATCAAAATGTGTAAAGACCATGCATGGAAAGCAGCAAGAGAGGGGAAAAGATTGTACCTTTGATCCTTTAAGTTTGGAAGGATTTTGTGGCTTTATCTAACATACAACAATAGATAAAATACCTGATGGATAGCAACATAAAAAAAAACTTAATTAGAAACTTCAACATTGACTTTAATGAGAACAAAGAGGAGAGAGATATGTACCTTTGAATATCTCCACTTTGGAGATCCAAACTTGCTTGCAACATCCTTTTCTTGACAGGAGCTTCAGTTCATTCAGATCCGGATGTTACAATTATCTTGACAGATTTTCTCCCGTGGCTCGTCATTCTACCTTACGGATTCTTTTATCTGTTGTTGTGGTTCGAGATTGGCCCCTGTTTTAGTTGGATATCAACAATGCTTTTTTGTATGGTGATCTTTAGGACGAAGTCTACATGTAGTAGCCACTAGGGTTTGCTACTGAAGAGTTTTCAGAGGTATGTAGACTTCATAGGCAATCTATGGCCTTAAACATAGCTCGAGAGCTTGGTTCCAGAAACTCTCAAATTTGTTTGAGAAGCAAGGGTTCAAACGGTCGAATGCATATCACTTTCTTTTCGTACATAGGACCTCCAGAGGTACGCCTGCTATTATGGTGTATGTTGATGATATATTTATTACAGGAGATGATATTCAGAGAATAAAAAGAGGAAAAGAATTTTTGGGCCATGAATTTGTTACCAAGGATCTAGGAGCTCTTAGATACTTTCTGGGACTGGAGTTTGCCAGAAATCAACAAGGACTTGTGATGACTCAGAGAAAGTATGTCACTTACTTGCTAAGTGACACGGGTATGCTTGAATGCCGACCGGCTACTACACCCATGGATCCGAGCATGAAGCTGTATGATGATGATACTGATGGGGTTGACAAGAGAAGATATAAGGAACTGATGGGAAGCTTCTTTATGTTACCATTAACAGACCTGATATTTCATTTGCAGTCAGTCGAGTGAGCCAGTTCATGGAACGACCTCGTCAGGTACATATGGATGCTATGCAAATGATACTATGGTATCTTAAATCATCCCCAGGTACATGGTTGCTATTTAAAAATGGTGGCACTATTACTATTTCAGCATGTGCAGACGCAGACTATGCAGGGTGCCTCAAGGACAGAAAGTCTACATCAGGATTTGTTATATTTGTTGGAGAGTCACTTGTATCATGGAAAAGTAAGAAGCAAACCGTTGTTGCTAGATCTAGTGCTGAATCAGAATATAGAGCTATGGCACAAGCATGTACGGAAGTGATGTGGGTCCGAGCAGTTCTGACAGATCTACATATAGATGTTCCTCTTCCTATGTCGCTAAAATACGATAATCAGATCGCCTTATTTATTGCTAATAATCATGCATTCCATGAGAGGACAAAGCACATTGAAGTTGATTGCCATTATATACGGGACATGATCGAAAAGGGCTTCATTTCTATATCCCATGTCAGCTCAGGAGATCAGACAATAGACATCTTCACCAAAGCCCGACTTAGAGGGTCCTTCCAGAAGTGTTCATCCAAGCTGAGCATGATAGACATCTATGCTCCATCTTGAGAGGGAGTGTAGAGATATAGCTTATGTTTATGTATCTGTTTATCTAGTTCCTCTTTTCTCTATCTACTTGATGTAATTTGCCCATAGGTCTCTTTCTATATAAGAGAGCCTAGGGCTCAAGGAATAAACACCTTTTTCTATTTTTCCCAACATATATTACAACATGATTGAAAAATCATTGGAATAAATGCGGATTGCCAAAAGTGGAGAGAAGGCTTTACTATTCTATGCAATAAGAAATTCCATCGAAAATCAATGAAAAATATTACAAAGCAGACCAACTATACTTTGTGGCTCTGATTCTTGGCCTGTGAATCATCGACCTGTGCAGACAATGACAGTAGCGGAAATGAAAATGCAATGGTGGATGTGTGATCATATGCACGAAAAGATAAAATTCGGGATGATGTAATCATAAGGAAAGTTGATGCAGATCCAATAGAGGATAAGATGAGAGAGAACCTCTTAAGTTGGTTTGGCCATTTGCATGAGGTTTGGTGATGCACCAATTAGAAGATGCGAGATTCGAGGTGTTGAATCGACTAAGAGAGATCGTGGAAGGCAATCTTTCGAGATATTGTTATATATCGTCTATATATCAATGGGGGAAGGGGTTTCGATATTCACCTATATATCGATTTCCACGATGTCGATCGATATATCGCTATATCTGCCTATATCAGTCGTAATTGAATGTTTGCAGTATAAATTTTCCCATATATCGGTCGATATCGACTAATACTACTGATATTGGGCTTGTTTTGCCCGATATGACAAATTTTTATTTTTAACCGTCGATTCGTCTGAGATTTTACTTATATAGCTACTCTCGAAATTAAAAGTACAGGATGATTTATATATTTTATTTCCGATCGAGGGGGGAGGGGAGGTCTTGCATACTTTTTGATGATGGATATGAAATAATTCTAAAGCTGATCAAAGAAAGTTTGCATACGTTTATTGTACATATTGCTACGTTAATATTTATAAATTAGTAGTTATTACTTAGTATTAGTAATATAGTGACAGAGAATCATAAAATTGTGACATACTCCGATGGTATTGATTTTCTTTAGTTCAGTCAGAAAGTTTTGTTTCTAATCTATTTTAAGCCATTTTGTATCGTTTAAAATTATGATTGTTATGAATGATATTATTTCAGAACTATATGTTATCATGTTCATTTGCTTGTTAGTTTGATTTTCAATATAGCTCAGCATTTTATTTATACGTAGTATGTGATGTGATATAAAAATAATGTGCTAAATAGACATCCTTTATATTTCTAAATTGTTTTTGTCTTAATATCATATTTTCCCTTCTAATACCTCTCAGCCGTCATTGGTCACCAATCAACAACCGTCATTTGCGACAACGATATGTTCGATGTAATGTGTATTCATATGCTAAAGATGCCTCATTGTTGCATATAAGCGTGTATTTGGATATTTATTATTTTAAAATCCAGGATGATCTTAATTTGCGAAAAAATACTTTTTGCACCACTTCCGAGATTTCCGTTGATATCGTCGAGACATCGTGATATAGCCCTTTTCGGTGTGATTGATACGTTATTGATTTTTGGAACATTGTGGAAGGCCCAAAAAGTGTTGGAAGTAGACTATCCGAAGGGATCTTAGTTACTTGTATTTGAGTCCGAGAAGAACCGAAATTGATCTGAATGGAGGCAAAGAATTCATATAGACGACCTTACTTAACGTGGGAGAAGGCTTTGTTGATGTTGTTGCTTGAGGGTTCAGTAAATCTGTATAATTTGGCCATAAGCAACCTGGCTGGCTTACATCTGTACGGTGGCTACTCTGCATTTCGATCAGTAGTTTTTTTTTGCATCATTCACTTCTTATATTGTAATATGCTGTGCATAAACACATTAATCATGCCATTTATTGCTGCTAAATTTAGTAGATATACTTATTTAACTCATATGATCCACAGTTTTATGCACAGCTCTCAGAATTTTTATTAACATATGCGTTTCATAGAAATTTACTTGTTGGCAGGTTGCAAGGCTTCAAGAACAATTACAAGCAGAAAGAGATCTTAGAGCTGCTCTTGAGGTAGGGCTGAGTATGTCCTCAGGACAGTTTTCTAGCTCACGCACTATGGACTCAAAGGTTATTTTTTGGATCTTTATATTATATATTGTAAAGATTGAGATAGCTATTTGGACTAAGTTATTCCGAATATTTTGGATGAAGACAAGAGCAGAGCTTGAAGAAATAGCACTTGCAGAAGCAGATGTTGCCAGATTGAAGCAGAAGGTTGCAGAACTTCATTTGCAACTTAATCAGCAACGCCTTAATCAATATGGATCTTTATCTGAAGTGTATGATCGCTTCCAGCATTTTCATAATCCTCAAATGCAAGGGTACAATCATACTTTGTTTTTTCACTCCCTAAATAATCTCTTTCCTTGATGTTAGAATAAAAAATATTACTTGTATTTTCAATATTTTTTGTATTTCTTATATGCGTCTATAATATTTTCCGTCTCCCTCTATAAATTGCTCTATTTCTTACATGCATCTTTAATATTTTTCGTCTCCCTGTATACTGAAGTCACTCTTATCATAGTAATACATTTTGTTTCAAATGGGAAATGAAATGACGAAGCCTTCTCCCACTATAAGTAGGGTCAGCTACATGGATTCTTGCTCAAATCCATGTTGAAAGATTCGGCTATTTTTTACGCTGGCTGTGGACTACCTAACGCAACCTCCACAATGAGGGATCGAACCTTGGTCTTTTGGGTGGTAGACACACTGCACTACCACCGGACCATTAGTGGATACATGACAATAGAGTATTATTATATGAGTTGGAATGTGAGACATTTGAATGAGCAAGTTTGATATTAAGGATGCAAACGAGATGCAGTCCAAATGGTGATATGTATTGTTATTACTAGAAAGTCCATGGGATGGCATCGATTATGATAAGCTCTAACTTATGGCATCGTACTCAAATTGCACATTAACACGCGTATGTTTCTGAGAAATGTGAAAGAGGCCTCCTTTCGATGGGGCTTGCCTTCGCATTTCCTTAGAAGTTTAAGCCATCCAAGGTTGGAATAATAAGTGATAATGAGTGAGAAATGTAGACATTATAAGTGCATGTGTTTTATCTACATGTTTTTGGATAAAGCCCCCTATCCCCAGTAAGTATGCTTTATCATCATCACTGGCTCAGTCTGGAGTATTATTTCGGCCTACTTTCCCCTTTTTGACTGTAGTCTGGGACAACTGGCTTCTTGCATTTGACTTGATACTGGGAATTGTGTTTTTTTTTTCACAAACCGCAACTTCTATGAAGTTCTCTACGTGCAAGCATCTGCAACTATGAGACTCTAGAGGCCTACTCTCATATAGGGTGTAGCTCCTGCAAGTTCTTTCTGTATTGCTGTTCAGGGAAATAGTATTTATGTTTTAATTTTTTTATGTAATTTTCCAGTTTGTCATTTATCCTATAGATTTCTCCTCTATTTAAAGGAGCCCTATAACCTCAGAATAAACAAGTTATTAATTTCTTTGCACATGTTATTATAGCAACAGTCCAAGATCATACCTTTGATATCTCCGTGATACTAGAACCCCACCCACCGACCTCTCCTTCCCTTCCTCAGATTTCGCCCTACCTCAGGGATTGCGTCCCGCCTCGAGAACTGTGCAGCCATGGGTCCATTAGATTCCCACACCTCGCAGCGGTGCCCGGCCATAGTGCAGAGGCTCCCAGTGGTGGCCACTACAGGGCCCTAGCACCCATGCAGAGGGCGCCCAACCACTGTGCAATGGCCCAACAATACCCTAGCCCGTCAGCAGCTGCCTCGTGATGAATGCCGACATGCGTAGACCCTGATTTTTATGCAGATCAGGGTGAGTTCAGTCATTTAAAATCAATTCGGTTACCCTAGAGCGTTAACAAAATTGATAGAAAAAGTTGTACTCTAAATCTGCATACACAACATGTTCCCCACATGATTGTGTATAGAAAATCAGACCATTTTACCACCTACTCGCATCCTTCCCGGTTTCCTTTGTCACAACAGAAAACAGTGTTGATATACCTTCACCATTATCCTTTGAGGCATTCAGAAGGCTCTGCGCCCGTCGTCAAGATGGATGAGACCAACTACATACTGTTGACAATGTAGTTCATGAGTATTATGGAGAGCAATAATAGAGAATATATCTTGACACACCTAAAGTTGGTCGACAAGACTGAAGCAACTACTTTATGGTAGCAGCAAAACAATGTATGGGCACATGTTTATCTCTCCGGCTCTCTTACATCAGAGATCGCGAACGACATATTACATTGGCTTACTACTAATGCAATGTAGGACTTACTGGCTACTACATACTCCAAAGTGAAGAATGAGATGAAGATCCTCCAGCTCCAGTATGATATCTTTATGATGAAGCAGGATGGTCTCATTTTCCATGCTTTCTATTCATGGCTACGAGGCATGTTCGAGAAGCTTTATAGCTACATGCCCTTGACCTCTTGTCCTGAGCAGCTGGTGGCCTACAGGAACACCACAATGGTGTGCATTTTTCTTGTTGCTCTCAATACCAGTACGATGCCGCCCACAACCAGCTTCTTACAAGTGTCTATCCCTCCCATGGAGGAGGTCTATAACTGTTTGTGTTGGATTACAATCTCTCTTACTTCTACTACTCAGACCTTTGCTATGGAAGTTTTTTGCGGTAGAGGAAGTTCGACATAATTTTGAGGATGTAGTGTTCATGTCAGAGGAAGTGGTCGCCCTCTCCTGCAGTGCACATACTGCAACCGTATTGGGTACTCTGATATACATGTTATCAGAAGCATGGTCGCCTAGCATCTTCTCGTGCTGCAGAGTAGTTTGCGGCCACTGCTATTCCTGCTGATTAGAAGTATGATGATCTTGTTGAGATAATTATATATCTTTGTCTTTATTTATATTTTTCTATTTCTCCAGTCTTCTTTATGTAATTTCTCCCTAGATCTTTTCTCCTATATAAGAGAGCTCTAGGGCTACGAGGAATACAATTTTCATCTTTCACGTCTTTCCACATGGTATCAAAGTGACAGTCCTAGATCGGAGTCTGTGCCCTAAAGTCCCACCCCACCAAAAGCCTCCGCACCTCTGCACCTCCGTGCCTCCATGTTGCGGCGCTGTCCTATGCCATCACCTGCGCGCCTGTGCCTACTCCTGCGTGCCTGCCCTGCGCGCTTCAACGTGCTCCTGCGGCTCACATGCTCGCATGCACCTGTATGCAGCTACATGCCTGCCTGGGCACTGTTGCGGCTCGTCATCTAATAGCAGCCACCTAGGGTTGCTCTCAGTTGCCTTGGACTCCACACTGTTGGGGACCTAGGGTTGCTCTCGGTTGCCTTGGACTCCACACTGTTAGGGATCCTAGGATGTAGCATGATTATCTAAAGCACCATAGTCACCCAAAGGAGTCACCAAAGAATGGAAATGGTTGTGGTATGTGAACCACCTTGGATCCGGGTACCTGTTTTCAACACATTTGTGGTATTTCATTCGTTAAAGATCGCACAAGATACATGAAAATGCGGGGAAATTTTCCGCGTTTGATATTTGCATTTGACATTCATAAACAATAATGTAAATACCCACATAACCAACAATAATAAGTGCCACCAATGCATTTTATTCATTTCCATTACATGTAACAAAATTTATCTACAATGTATCCATGTCCCCAAAAATAAGAGAAAGACAAGTACTGTACAAAACCTAAACAAAAAACTGAACAATTTTATCGTCTGGTATATACTCGGGTGCCATGAATCATCAGTCAGTTACTGAGTCGCAGGCTGCTTGCCTGCCAAAACCTGAAAGAAACAAGAGACGTCAGCGGGCGCTGGTACATCCCGAAACTTATTAAAACAAGCATGCATTTAAGGTGATTACAAAAGAAGCAAGTAGCAAGGTATAAACAACTAAAAAAATTAATAACTACTTGTTATGAAAAAAATTTCAAGCTACTCTGAAGAAATGCCTCAAATTGTACCCATTACCTTGTATATGTCATATTCTTATATACTAGTTAATGACTCATTTGTAATTATATTAATCTCCTGTTATTTAGAGATTATAATTATAGATTTTGATGATGGGGAAGATGAGGTTTTGGACTGATTCTTGATTTTATCTAAATTCTCAAGTTTAGTGGATAGTTTGTGGTCTTGGTCTGTTTGTGACCTCACACTGACTCTAAGGCGTGAAGAGTGCCTTAGGGTTGGGGTGCTTCTGTAGGCATGCGATGGGATATAGTGCACTTCATCCTAACTAAGTTCCCAACACGTCCACTTAGTATATATTCATGGTAATAGTCCAAAGATACGATGATTTGCTGACGATTGATTGTTGATAATGATTAATGATGATATGCTAGGCTTGATTTCAATCAGCTCTAATCAATACCACCTTAGCTAATCTCAACTCTTAGTCATATTCTATTGTACCTCATTTCACTCTCAATTTGTCACTCCAAATTTTCAACTGTAACTGATTCAATGTAACCCTAGATGATTCAAATGTAGCATCGTCAAGCCTGTTGGCAGGAAGTAACCACAATTCAAGTGGAGAGGAAGTCTCCTAAAAGACTCTTTCGTATAGAGGGATATGTCTACTCCAAAACTACGCCACTAAGATGGGTGAGAGAGACTCTTCGGAAAATTCCCTTTAGACGGACCCGACTGGTACGAGTAGTTGAGCTCGTACGAAAAACTAAATCCGAGGATCCCCCGTATGGGTATCCTAAAACAGAGGGTCAACGGAAATAGCCAAAAGTCGGGATCCCAACGAGGCGTAAAAAACATTGCAAGCTCGTGTAAAAACTCTGAAAGGGACTGGGATCCTATACCCCACGCACTTGGCTGTCGCTGCCCTAATGGGGCCTCCTATCTTCCGCCCAGTTGAAAGTCATCGCACCCTCGCACGGTCAGGTGTAAGGGTTACCATGACCTGTACTATTAGTTTTCAATCATCCCTGATTCTTACTAACCGCATAGATTTGTTGATTACATATTCATAATTCCATATCTTGTATGATCAGTTTCATAGATCTTACTGATTGATCCACACAATCAAGTCCGTCATTTAGTAACATGATTCTTTAGTCAAAATTGTCAAATGATCAGATCTGAAGCTTAGATGTAATGGTATTTAAAACCTTCATTTTATAAGGAGGAACAAAATAAGCTGGGCAAAATAAGGACTTCTTTATCTCCGAAAATTCCCAGCCTTATAACAGTTCAGGATTGTAAGACCTGTCATGGACTAAGTGAGTCTAACCTCATCATCTAATTCACATAGACATGTTATTCCAGTATGGCATACCATATATAACTTTTACTTCTAATAACTGAATTTACTGAGGCATGAATGATTACTGTAGAGACCGATATTATTATATGTTATGTACATGTTCGTAATTTCTTATTGTTCTCTAGACTACTATGTATTTTACCCATGAGGTCTCTCCCTATATAAGAGAGCCTAGGGTTCCCTTGAATAATAGATCACTCATTTTTAACAACATGGTATCAGAGCCCAAGCCCTAGCGCTCTCCCGCCCGCCGCCCCCCTTCTCTCTTCACCGCCGCCCACCTCCTCTCGGCTCCGCCTACCGCCTCTGCCTCTCCGGTCCACGCCCCCGCCTCCCGCCTAGTCACAGGCCCCCGGTCTCCCGCCTCCGGCCCCTGGCCCCAGCCTCCGGCCCCAGCCCCCGTCTCCAGCCTCCCTGCCTCTCGTGCCGGTCCCAGCCTCCGCTCAACAGCTCCGGTTTCGGCCCCTCGCTCCGTGCGCCGGTCCCATCTCGCCGGCTTCACCCTAGCCTGCGCTCGCCCTCTCCTGTGCCCTCAACCGTAGCCGCCTCCTTCGTCGTATCTATGGATTTGGGTGTGTAACGTCTACATACACACTCAAATCCTATGCAGTTCATGTAGACACCTGTATCTTTGTCTCAAACCCTAGTACTTCATCTCCGGCGTTATGTCAGACTCCAAGGTTGATATGCCCTCCATAGGCGCGTTCAAAGGTCCCGCGCCGATAGTGAAGATGGATGGGATGAATTATGAGCTTTGGGCGATGCAGTTCATGAGCCTCATGAAGTCAAACGGTAAGAAGTATATTCTTATCGAGGAAGAGCCGGCAGAGAAGACAGGGATATATGCCTCGTGGGAGGCTGATGATTCGTATGCCAAGGTTTGGTTGTCAGGCACACTGTCGATGGAGATTGCCAATGATGTCCTCCATCAACCCATTGCCAAGGCAATGTGGGATATTCTAGCTGCAACGTATTCCCAAGTGCGGAATGAGACCAAGATGTTACAGCTCCAGCATGATATATTCACGATGAAGCAGAACGACATGCCTCTTCACTCCTTGTACACGTCCCTGAGAGGGATGTTTGAGAAGTTATATAGTATAATTCCACTCACAGCGACTCCTGAGCAGCAGAAGACATTTCGGAATGCCACCATGGTGGGCGTTCTACTTGCAGCCCTAGATCCTGAGTACGAGGCCGCCCGCTCTCAGATTTTGGCCGATGTAGTTATTCTTCCAATGGAGGATGTTTACCGGAGGCTCAATCGTATATCAGTTTCTTCCATCTCATCTACTCCACCCTCACCGGCGATGGCAGTATCGCGTGGGAGAGGTGGTCAGTTTTCTGGTCGTGGACGTGGACCCCATGGTAGGGGTGGTCGCTTTCGTCAGCCATGTTTCGTACTGTCACCGCACATGCCACTCGGAGGTTACATGATACTCTAAGCATGGGTTCCCAGCATCGGGGCGAGTAGCCGAGCATGCTCTGCCCCAGTCAACATCCAATGTAGACAACCGTTTCGAGGGGTTTGTGGCATGTCTACGTGATATTATGCCACAATCATCTACTGATTCTTCTGGTGGACCTTTACATGTTGCTGTCACAGCTTCTGCCAGTTCCTCTTCTGCTGCTAGTACCTCAGGTAGTGCTACTGCATTTACGTCTTGTCATGATATATCTGATTGGATTATAGATTCTGGTGCCATACATCATCTCTGTCGAGATCGAGAGAGACTTGAGTCCTACAGGGACATTCCCCATGGCCGTTCAGTACAGATCGCAGATGGTACTCATTTCCCCCTTGTTGGACAGGGGGAGGTCTTCCTATCTCCTTCTATGCGTCTACAGAATGTTCTACATGTTCATGAGTTCTCCATGAATCTGTTGTCTATTAGTCAGATTACGAAGGATTTGCACTGCCGTGCTATATTTGACCCCTATTCTCTTATTTTTCAGGACAAACTAACGGGCATGGTGATTTGCTGTGGCTCTTAGCAGAATGGTCTGTATCGGCTAATCCGAAATTCTTATGCTGGCATCTCTTCTCATTCCGCTGGACCAGTATCTACGTACATATGACATCTTCGCTTTGGTCATCTCCCGTTCCAGAAAACGCGACATCTTCTGCCTCAGATCTCTCCCAGTTCTTCCTTTCGCTGTGAAGCGTGTCAGTTGGGAAAGCATCATCGGTCTAGCTTTCCTAGTTGTCTGAGTCGGAGAAGTAGCTCCCCGTTCGAGTTGTTTCACATTGATATCTGGGGTCCTAGTCATGTACCCGATCATCAGGGACACAGATTCTATCTAGTGGTAGTGGATGATTTCTCTCGTGTATCTTGGGTCTTTCTTTTAAAGAATAAATCTGAAGCAGGAGATGTGATTAAAAATTTGATTATTGAAGTGCAAAATGTGTTTTCCTCTACCGTTAAATATGTCTGTACAGATTATGCTCTAGAATTCTGCATGCGGTCTCTCTCTCAGTTTCTTTCGTCGAAGGGCATTATTCACCAAACTACTTGTGCTTACACATCTCAGCAGAATGGCGTGGCAGAAAGAAAGCACTGCCACCTTCTTGACATTACTCGAACTCTCCTTATTCATAGTTGTGTTCCTATCTCTTTCTGAGGGGATGTTGTTCTTACAGCTTGCTACCTGGTCGATTGTATGCCGTCTTCTGTCCTTGATGAGAAAATTCCCCTTTCTATCATTTTTCCTGATTAGGAATTATTTTCACTTACTCCACGTGTCTTTGGTACTGTTGCATTTGTTCATCTCCTGACTCCTGGACTTGACAAACTCTCTCCTAGAGCTGTCAAGTGTGTCTTTATCGGTTACTCTCGGACTCAGAAGGGCTATCGTTGTTATGACCCCATAAACAAGAAATACTTTGTCAGTGCTGATGTCACGTTCTTTGAGTCTGTTATGTATTTTTCCCCTGCAAGTGACAGGTTGGTACCATCCACTACCAACGATGATGTCTATGTCCCTCTGCCTCCTAGTTGGAGTTCACCTGAGTCCACTCCTGCTCCTGTTACTACGTCATCTTCACCACCACCACCTCCACCACCACCACCTCCACAACCTCCTATTCCACCTTTACCAAAATTCTATACGCGTCGGTCAGGTCCTACTCAGGATACACGTCAGACATCCATCACGCCTCTGGTATGTTCAGATGGCATTACTACTGACGGGTCAAATATGGTACATGTGCAGGATTCTTCATTGCAGGAGGAGACTACACCATCCAGTACAGTGGACGATGACCTTGATATTCCTATTGCTATCCGGAAGCAAAAGAGGACGTGTACATCTTATCCCTTTGCTTCACAGGTGTCTTTTCATCGCCTCACAGGCGACTTTCAGAGATTTGCTGCAGCTTTGTCTTCCGTGGACATATCACGGACCTATCAGGATGCTATGAAGATTGATTGCTGGCGAATGGCTATGGAAGACGAGATGCGTGCGTTACAGTCTCATGGCACATGGACCTTGGTTATTGCTCCTCCTGATGCATCCATTGTTAGTTGTAAATGGGTATTCACAGTTAAATACCATGCTGATGGTAGTCTAGATCGGTACAAGGCACGACTGGTTGCGCGAGGTTTCACACAAACCTATGGCGTGGACTATATGTATACATTTTCTCCGGTGGCTCGTCATTCTACTCTTCGCATTCTCTTATCAGTTGCTGTGGTATGTGACTGGACTATATCTCAACTGGATTTTAAGAATGCCTTCTTGTATGGAGATCTGCAGGAGAAAGTCTACATGCAGCAACCATCGGGGTTCACTGCTGAGAGGGAGAAGCATATGGTGTGTAGACTTCACAAGGCAATTTATGGCCTCAAACAGAGCCCAAGAGCGTGGTTCCAGAAGCTTTCCCATCTGATTGAACGACATGGATTCAAGAGGTCGAATGCAGACCACTCGTTGTTTATTCAGAAGTCTTCAGCAGGTACGGTTGTCATCATGTTCTATGTTGATGATATTCTGGTTACAGGAGATGATGTTCAGGGAATAGAGAGGGCAAATGCATTTCTAGGCCGTCAGTTCGTCACGAAGGATCTTGGAACCCTAAGACACTTTCTGGGTTGGAATTTGCCAGGAATGCACAGGGTCTGGTGATGACCCAAAGGAAGTACATTACAGATTTTTTGACTGAAACATGCATGGTTGGATGCAGACCATCGAGTACTCCCATGGATCCAAGCATGAAGCTGTATGATGATGACACTGCTGAAGTGGACAAGAGGAGATATAGAGAAATTATGGGTAAGCTCCTTTATATTACCATAACGCGACCCTCTATTGCCTTTGCAGTAAGCCGGGCGAGTTAATTTATGGAGCAACCAAGACAAGTTCATATGGATGCCATATAAATGATACTGAGGTATCTGAAGTCTTCTCCAGGTTCAGGGTTGTTATTTCGAAAGGGCACATACTTATCTATTTCAGCATGTGCAGATGCCGATTATGCAGGATGCCCTAAGGATCGAAAGTCGACCTCAGGGTTTGCCGTTTTTGTTGGGAGCTCTTTGGTTTCTTGGAAAAGCAAGAAACAAACTGTTGTGGCAAGGTCCAGTGCTGAATCTGAATATAGGGCCATGTCGCAAGCAAGCACGGAGATGATGTGGGTTCGATCTGTGCTAGAGGATTTACATGTAGCCGTACCTTTACCCATGCAGCTTCAGTGTGGCAATCATGCAGCATTGTTTATTGCCAACAATCCAGCATTCCATGAAAGAACAAAGCATATTGAAGTTGACTGCCACTACACTAGAGACTTGAGCTAGAGAGGATTGATATCTACAGCTCACGTGAGCTCAGGGGATCAGACTGCTGATGTACTCACCAAGCCGTTGCTCAGAGGACCCTTCCAGAGATGTTCTTCCAAGCTGAGCATGATAGACATCTATGCTCCACCTTGAGGGGGAGTGTAGAGACCGATATTATTATATGTTATGTACATGTTCGTAATTTCTTATTGTTCTTTGGACTACTATGTATTTTACCCGTGAGGTCTCTCCCTATATAAGAGAGCTTAGGGTTCCCTTGAATAATAGATCACTCATTTTTAACAACTATTACTGGCTTTACGTTCTGGCAATAAGTGCCCTCCCATTTGGTGCTGTGGATGCTTGTCGTGGGGCATAATTGATGACGGACTTGCAACAAATGGAATATCCACACTCTTCCTTCTTTGAGTTATAGATGACATGATGTTAATCCATTGAGAACATTCCAAAATGGCAGTGACAACCGAGGCTTTTCTAAATATCCACAGAAAGGAATCTAATCTAGTGATACGGTAAACAATCATTTTTTTCTGAGAAGATTCAGAGGTAATTGCAGTGGTGGGCTTCCAAGAGTCTGAACCAGTTCTGACTGGTGTTATAGAAGGCTATCATTTTATTTCTTTGATTTATTACCTGTTTGTCTTTAGACAATCATTAAGGTGGAGTCAAAATTTCATTAATATATACCATATCATTACTTCCCTTGTTCATGCATATATAAGATTCAACATCAAATCATCAAATCATTACCAGATGACATTATATGGAGAAAATACTTTATTATTATGAAATTGCTATTCTAAAACTACAATATATTTTAAAGGAAATAAACATGAGTACAATATTTATATATATAGGATAACAATCAGCAACTCAGATTTCAGATCTGACCTTCATTTTTTTTATCAGCCATTATTATAAATGAGCAAATTCGATAAGATACTCCCAGCCGTTCTAACTTTCTTCCAAATATTTTGCTAATGATTTTTTGTTAGAAAGGTTTTTGAAGAACACAGTTGAGAATTCAAAAGATCTAAACTTCTTATTTCTGAAAACTGAATGGAATATCCTTGCATTCTTATATATGTACATCTTGAAAACTACATAGAGGGCAACAAAAAAAAGTTAACTTGTACATGCATGGCAGCAACGAGGAAGGAATAAGGATTGTACCTTTTTGGATCTTAAAAAATAGAGATAATTTCCTCTGCATGCAACAACTCCAAGCGGTAGATGATAGCTGCATCACATGATCTTTCAACTGCAGAAATTTGGATGCAGCTTTGCTGCTGGAGAAGCCGTAGCTATGGCACATGCAGCAACCAAATGTAGAAGAAACATGGGGCTTCCAGAAGTAGCAACTGCTGCCTTCGGCAGCACCAACAGTGGCTGGTTGAAGTGGTTAATCGGTAGCAGGGGCTGCAATAGTAGCTACCTAAAGTGGAATAGATGAAGGGAATTGGACTCATTGGTTGGGATTGAGAAGCAAAGTGAGAATTAAAATATGGGATGTTGGTGTTTATATAAACAAGGGAAGCTTTTGGGAAGCTTTTGGAAATTTGACGAGTGGAGATAGGAAATATCCAAATAGAATGAGAGCTGCTCACTGCTGAAGTCTGTTGTTCAGAAGAAAAAATTATTTTTTAAAAAAACCATTCTTTCTTTTATTTAAGGTGTTAAAATGACCGTATTCGCGCCTCCGGTATCCGATTTCGATGCGCAATAGCTCGTTTTGATTGTATCTGAACGACGATCAATATGAGTATAATATTGATATACTATAAATCGAGTATAAATACTCGAAATTCTTGAGATACGGTTTTGATATGGGGTTAAAGTTTGTGATTTTAAAATATCAAACGATCTCCGATTGACGATAGTCGATTCCTTTGGTCTTATTTTGTCGAATCGGATTTTATGATGGTCTCGGTTTATTTCGTGGTTTCCAAATTTGTGTCGCAACTTTTCCAGGGCACACTTTACGATGCGATCGACTTTTGGTCGATTTCGCATGAACAACTTTTGATTTGTGACTAGTTTATTGTATTAGATTATTTAACGTTGATTGATAACTCTATTGGATTAATCGGACCCTAATCGGGCCGCGTTCAAGTTTAGTTGGACCTGGATGTTACATGGTATGAGTCTACACCCACAATCATCTTCCTATATGTCCGTGTAGACATTATTCTTACAGTTTGTAAACCCCAATCTTAGAGATTGCTGTCATCATGTCAAACAGCAAAGCAGAGATTCCATCTCTGGGTTCCTTCAACGGTCCAACACCCATTGTAAAGATGGATGGAAGGAATTATGAGTTATGGGCCATGCAGTTCATGAGTCTAATGCAATGCACTGGCAAGAAGTATATCCTCACACAGGAGGAGACCGTTGACAAGACTAGGGTTAACGTATCATAGGAGGCAGATGATACGTATGCACGTGTATGGCTTTCTGGAACAGTTTCCATGGAGATAGCCAATGGCATTGAGTCAGCCCACGGCGAAGGCTATGTGGGACATTCCTGCTGCTACATATTCTCCAGCGAAGAACGAGTCTAAGATTATGCAACTTCAACATGGCATCTTCACGTCGAAGCAAAATGGTCGTCCTCTCCATACTCTTTACACTTCTCTAAGGGGTATGTTTGTGAGGTTACATGGTTACATTCCCTTGACTGCTACATAAGAGCAGCTCAAGGCATATAGGGATTCAGCAATGACATGAGTTTTCCTAGCGGCTCTCGATCTAGAGTATGATGCAACAAGAGCACAGATTCTTACTGATGCCACAATATCTTCAATGGAGGAGGTATATCACGGGTTGAGTAGGCTCACTGACTACCCCCTCCCCTACCACAGCCTCTACCACGAAACTGTGCAGGGCCTCCTCTCTTCGCACTAGATCTGCGTCTCCCTATATGTAGCATCTTCGTTTTGGCCACCTTCATTTGCAAAAGATGTGTGTCATGTTCTTCCACATATATCTCCTTGCTCTACCTTTCAGTGTGTGGCATGCCAGCTTGGGAAGCATCATCGGTCCCCTTTCCAAAGTCGCCAGGGTCGGAGTAGTCATAGTCTGTTTGAGTTAATTCATTTGGGGTCCCACTTGTGTCCCAGATTATGGGGGTATAGATTTTATCTTGTTGCTATTGATGAGCTTTCAAGGTTGTCGTGGGTCTTTCTTCTTAAAAATAAGTCCGATGTTGGTCATGTTCCTTTATTAATTAAATAACGAATTTTTTTAAGCGAAAATCAAGTTTATACGTTCTGACAATGCCTTGGAATTTTGTAGTACTCAGCTTGCCTAATTTCTTGCATCCCATGGTATTGTGCATCAAACATCTTGTGTGTATACTTCCCAACAGAATGGGTTGGTTGAACGAAAATACCATCATCTTCTGGATGTTAACAAGATTCTTTTGATTTAGAGCCATGCTCCTTATTCGTACTGGGGAGATGTTGTTCTAACTGCTTGTTACCTGGTTAATCATATGCCCTCTTCGGTTTTGGGGAAAAAAATCCCATTCTTGATTGCGTTTCCGAGACGGATCTTTTCTTGCTCACACCTCGTATCTTTGGTTCAGTAGCTTTTGTTCATCAGAAGTCTCCTGATCTTGACAAGCTCTTTCCTAGAGCTGTTAGATGTGTGTTTGTTGGGTACTCCAAGACCCAAAAGGGATATCGTTGCTTCGATCTTGTTCGATGAAGGTACTACTATGTTAGTGCAGATGTCACCGTTTTTGAGTCTATTATGTACTTCTCTCCTACATGTGACAAGCTTATTTCTTCAGAGGATGGGAAAGAGGTTTATATGCCTTTACATCCGATCTCCACCATATCATCACCACCACCACCTCCACCACCACCTCCACCACCACCGCCGCCTCCTTCTCCACCACCACCTTCCACACCTACTTTCTTTCCCTTAGTTTACCAGCGTCGACCTCGTGCTCGCCATTATGATCGCTTCTTAACTTCGTAATTGTAGTTCCTTGTTCATTTTGAATCCACTTGGCTAGCTTTTTAACTTTGAGAAAGCTGATTTTTCCTTGTAAAAAACAAAACCCAAATGAATAATCGTCGACAACTATAAACAATAATGAATTACACTTAAAATTTCAGATTTATCGGTCTAACAAAATCTAAATTTAGTGTCCTATCGGCCTGGTTGTGCTAACAAACTTATTGCTCTTAAAGGAGACTTATGTAGCTTACCTAATTCACATGTTGAAGACATGTTTTTTCCTCGAGGGTTAGCTTGGGTAGTCCTTTAACTAAGTCAAGTTTGCTAAGCTCATTGATTAGTTTCTTGTGAATTTGACCTATCCTTGTATGGTAGAATAAAAGATCTTCTTGTGAGGATGATAAGCAGCCTAAAGATGAATAATCATCAAATCTAAGTGTGGATACTTTTGTTTCTCTCCCTTAAGAAAACTTCGTGTCTGTCATCTTTGAATACTTCAAAGTAGTTTTTATAAAAACACAATTCAGAACTTTTATAATCTGAGAAACATTAGGCAGGTTATGCGTTAAACCTCTAACAACATTTACCTTATCAACATAAGCAGACGAGTTATCAATTGTACCTTCACCAATGATTGTACATGTATGGTTGTTGCCAAAGGTGATTGTCCAACCTTCTTTACGTTCTATATTGATAAAAAGGATGAAGTATCCAGTTATGTGCTTAGAGCATCCTCTGTCTATGATCCACTCGTCTCTTTTGATGTGCTTGGTATCTTACGAAATAATGCATGGTCATGTGATCGTTGTTTCTCCATCTAGAGTTTAACTTGCTGATTGGATGTAATATCTTGTTTCTGATTTTCTAGATTCACTCCGTGTTCCATGCTTTTCTAGTATTTTTTTTTTTGCAAAATAAATATCGAGGTAGTACTTTAGTACCTATGTCTTTTGGGTCCTTAAAGTGTTAACTTGGTTCCTAAGTCGAGTCCAAAGTTCCTTACCCTTGTGGTTCTTGTTATTTCCATTATTCTTACTGTTGTGGTTCTTGCTTGAACGAAGGTAATTTTACAGACTCCTTAGTGTGTGAAGTGCTAGCAGTGTTCTTTCCAGAGCAAGGATCATAACCAATCCCATACTTGGTGTAACATCCGGTTTCCAATCAAACCCGGACCCGATCCAATTTGGTATCAGAGCAATGGTACCCGGATCCTCGGGGGTTCCAATTCAAGTGGTTATCCAATTATCTTATATATATATACATCATGGTATTACTTTTTCCTTTTTAAATTCAGAGTTCAAGAAAATACTACTAGAATGATCATTACTTAATATATTTATAGTGTTATAGATGACAAAATCAAACAACTTGGATATTCAACCACCAGTTCCAGGTTTTACTGTTGATTAGTAAAACTATTGGGAATAATTGGAAAGCTATCCCTCAAAATTTCTAGAAGTTTTCTTTCATCCAAAATCACCGGAATGCTCAAGAAATGGCATAACTGTGGAGAAAATTGACAGTATAATTATGTACAACATCAAGAGGTCTCTTCTGTGATGCTCGGTAATAAATTTTCAATACATAGTTTGGAATTTATCAACCCTTTTAGTCAGTTGTATAAAGCTGGATTCATTGAAATAAAGTCTACCTAATATATATATTGAAGCATGTTTGAATTTCGAGAATACCATATCCTTGAACAATCAATGTTTCACATTTTTTTTTAAAATAAGCAGAGCCTGACGTATCATTATATATATATATATATATATATATGGGAAAATGGGAAAAAGGGGAGAACAAATGAGACTTCACCATTTAATATGCTCATGGTGAGAACATACTGATATCTGGTCATGCTTGGTACCGGTCTTTGCTTTTAGAATATCTATCCATTCTGACCAACTTTCTCCAGATCCTTATACTATTTGCAGAGATTCGGTGTTCGTGGCAAGTTGGCGCCGCGATATGTTGGACCGTTCGAGATTCTGGCTAGAGTGGGGAAGGTTGCTTACCGAGTAGCTCTTCCTCCACATCTTTCTGCTATTCATGATGTCTTCCACATACCCGGATCCTGAGGGATTCACACTTGGTATGAGATTGATAAAAAGGCTTTGGAAATTTATCTAGTCATTCCTTTCCCTTAGTGAATTTTGCTTGGTCATCCACAAAAGATGTAGTCTGATTTTTTAATTTATTTACATTACTCTTTTAGTTTCTCTATCTTATTTTTAAGCATCCAAATTTTAGATTCATACTCATTTTGTGCATCTAATTTTGGTTTTTCTAAACTATATTTAAGTCTATCAACCTCATTCATTCTCTTTTTGTGTATTGCGTGCAGTATCTTTAAGCAATTTATTTTATTCAATCTTACAACAAGATCACGAGTTTAAGCTAAAACATCTCTTAGTTCATCAATAGAATTTTGTCAGCGTCTACGTTATCCCAAGTGCCATGTATCGAGCATTGCTCCCTTGTTATCAGAGCTCTTCGATTTGCATTCACTTGAGTAGGATAAGTTCTATGTTGCTTGCATGGCTTTTCTCTTTGGAAATTTCCGTAAGTGTCTTGATGAAGCTTTTGGTTTCTCATTGTCACCTTCCTTTTTGTAGGATTCATGTTGCTTTCCATAACTTTTCTGACTTAGATAGCAATCTTTTTGAAAGTGTCTTTTCTTCTTCCAGTTGTAGCAAGCGACATTACTTAATTTCTTTTCTCTTGGAATCTCTTCTCTAGTATTTCTCCAGTTGTCTTGTAAACGTGGCTTTTTCGTTTTCATCTGAGATTTTTCATGATGTTGACATATTTGCTTGAAGAGCTAGGGTTGTCTTCTTTTTGATTTCATCTTCAGTTTCCTTTTTATGTGGCTCTTTAGCTTCATAGGAGAGAAGCTTACGGATAAGATCATCCATCAGGAGTGTATCTGAGTCGTTTGCATCCTTTATCATAGGTATATTGGTTCCCGAGATAGAATTTAGTGATCTTAGGATTTTCTTGCCTTGTTGATTTTCTTTAGTTTTTACATCAAAATTCATAAAAACCACTAATGATATATTTATATATATATGAATCTCATATACATGTCTTGGATGGTTTCTCATTCCATTCTAAAAGGTTCATATTTTTGTTGCAGAAGGTTGAAGCAAATTTCTTTAACCTTGTTTGTGCCTTCGTATTTGACACTCATTTTTTTTAATCTCATAAGTTGTCTTGTTTGTAGGAACCTGTTTGAATTGTTCCTTAGTAATTGCACAAAAGAAAGCTTTCATCGCCTTGGAGTTGTGCGTAGCTTGCTTCTTATCGAGTTCTGTCGAGACGGTCTTTTCTTTGATCACACGACGTGTATTTGATCTTGATAACGTTTCACATATCAAAATCTATTGACTCTAAAAAGATCTATATTCTACCTTTCCGTCAGTTATAGTTAGTCCAATTAGAAGGAGGCAGATTTATTGCGAATTGGTTTTGAAGTTGTTCATTGAGGTCATAAAGTATTGAATTCCACTTACGTAGGATTTGATACCAAATGTGGATACCCATAGAAATGAACTGGTCCTGCGACTATAACAATTATAACAAATATAAAAAATGGCGAAGCTTTCTCCCACTATAAGCAGGATCGGATACATGAATTCTTGCTCAAATCCACATTGAAAGATGCGAATAATTTTTACGCTGACCGCTGACTGCCTAACGCAACCCCCACAAAGGGTATTTGAACCCTGATCTTTTGGGTGGTAGGCACACTACACTACAACCGGACAATTTAAGTGGGTAAAATTATAACAAATATGGACAAAAAAATAATTAAGCATACCGATCATGAGTAAAGAAAGCAAACTATGGAAGCAATCCAGTTGCACTAGTATATTTACGTGGGAGCCCAACTTGGTGAAAAACCATGATCTAAGTCATTGACTCATGATTCTCGAACAATCTTGCTGATCAGCTTTCCAATATCAGAGTTATTTGCTGTAGACATCTCAATCTTTTACAATCTTTTTGATGAAATCCTAAAATGCTTACAACCATGGATGGTAAACACAGATTCATTGTGCTTTGGATTAAACATCAAAGTCCTCCTCTGGACAACGAACATCTAGCTAACATCGAGCCTGCGAACTTGGATCAAACACTAAATCTTCATGCAAAATGTCATGTGAAAAGTGATACATAATATATATTTTTTTGGATATCAAGCCACATATTATTTTTGCTATGCATATATACATATGATAAGAACACTAGCAATATATGTCTCAATATCGACAACTAGTGAATATCAGAATGAGAAGTCTGAATGTATAACTAGTAGGGTAATCACCTATAGAGAAGATGCCTCTAATGAGTCGTATAGAACCTGTGAAGTAGGTGATCGTGACTTGAATGAGAGTGATGGGTGCTACAACGAAATGATCGTTGCACACGGAGCATAAACATGCTAAAAAATAATCTCACTGAATGATGAATATCAACGGAGAATGGTGCATAAATGGGAGAAAGTAATACAAAAAATAACATGGATATAAGTAGAGAACTTATGTATAATATACCTTCTTCTCAAAAGGGTTGAAGACCACTTTTATAGTGCTCAGCGACGTCTAAAACATATTAGAGCCGTTGGGTAAAATATAGAAATAGTTTGATTTAAAATAAAAAAGTTGTATATGATCAATCATATCAATTAAGTTGATCGATCATCGACGATCGAATAAAAAACATGCATGTGATCGATCATTTTTTAACGTTAAATGATTATTAGAATTTAAATTTAAAAAGTTATTAATCAGATCTTGAAAGTGATCTATAATTTGTCTTTTAGAGGATCCAAAATAGAACCTAGAAATGATGAATCATGATCTTCAATGTGATCGATCATTTATAGACATTTAGCAAACACGATTGATTAGAATTGTAGAAATGATGAATCATGATCTTCAATGTGATCAATCATTTATAGACATTAAGCAAAAGCGATTGATTAGAATTTGGCAATTAGCAAGAGTCAAGTCATTAGAGTTATTATATTTACATTTATGTTCGTAGCCCTTTGGGTTCCGTCAAGGAAGGCCGTATCTATATCGATATCATTTTGGTCTGCCCGAAATGGATATATCGGGATATATCGTCGATATATTGATGATATCGGTGGAAATGTCGGGAATGGCTCAAAAAAGCTATTATTTGTTGTTTTTTCAGAAATTAAGATCATACAAGATATTAAAATAACAAATAACCTACAAATACACAATTATGGCACACATTTCGGTCATTTATAGCCCATATATCGCACATATCATTTATATCGAACATATCGTTGTTAATGTTTATTCCCGATCTATAGATATTGGAAATGGATTCCATTCAAGTTTTTATAACATTAAATAGCTTACACATAAACACTTAGATGGCACATATAAATCATTTATGAAGACTATAATCCTTATATTGCACATATCTGTCATATCGAACATATCGCTGGTACTGTTAGTTGTTGTTGGCCTATATATGTATATTGAAATGGAGTTCATCCAAGTTCTTAGATCACTAAATAACTTATAAATATACTCTTAGATCACACATATTGGTCATTTATGAAGCTTATATCGCATATATCGATCATTTCAAACATATCGATATTATTTAATGTTGATTCTTGACTTATTGATATTTTTTTGAAGAATTGACTTATAGATATTGGGAATGGATTTCATTCAAATCTTACAACATGGAAATAACTTGCAAATATACTCCAAGTTGAAGAACCATTGTATGCACCCTCATGTCGCACCATACCCTACCAGTACGCGGTCTCGTGAATAATAACATTGATATATAGAGATATCGGCGATATCTGTCAATATCCAGGATTTTTTGTACTAAATCCAGTCATTTTTGACCGATATGAGCCGATATGGCGATATCCCTGTAAAAGGATATGGTGGCTGATTTCGATACCCCTTCCCCGTTGAAATCGATATAACGGCGATATATTGCCGATATATCACCGACATGGCCTTCCATGGGTTCCGTAACCCTTAACCCTTCAGGTTTCGTAACCCTTTGAGGGTATTTATGTATTTTTCCTCTTGTACTCTCTAAGGTTTTCTTTCTCTATATAAGAGACCCTAACCCTATGGAATAAACATCTCATTCGCTTCTCTTCTCTACATGGTATCTGTTGAGATATTAGTTATCTTTATCATTGTTTTCTCATTTTCTATTTCTCTTTTTTTCTTTCTGTAACTTGCCTGATAGGTTCTTCTCCTATATAAGAGAACCCTAGGGCTACTCATAATGTATATATTTTCTTTCCCCTCAACATAGTATCGGAGTGACGGTCCTAGATCGGAGTTTCCACATCTCCACCCTAACCCTACCCTACCGTCAGCCCCCCTCCCCGCGTTGCCCCTCCTTCTCGCGCTGCCCCCCTCCCCGCGTCGCCCCTCCTTCCTGCGTCGCCCCCTCCCCGCACCACTCCTCCTTCCAACACCGCCCCATCTTTGTGTCGCCAACTTGCTGCGCATCATCTCCACCGCACCGCTCCTTTCTTCGGTGGTAGATCTCCAACCCTTTGAGGCGCATCCCAGGTCGATCATGCCAACGCTGGCTGCTGCCCATGCCCTCCTTGGCACTCCCGGCCCTCCCGCATGCTATCAAGGACCCCTGAGATCCGACGTGCTTCCTGATTTTGACCGGTGGGCATCCTTTCAACAACAAAAAATACGTTTTCCGACCTTAACAAGCGGGAAGATTGATGATGATGGTTGCATAGGTCTACACGTTCAACCAATCCTCTGTATGCTCGTGTAGACTTGTTTACACCGCTCTACTCCCCAGTTGAGTTCCGTCTTTGGCCATGTTATCATCATGTCAGATAACAAGGGTGACATTTTCTTGTCCGGAGCATTTAACGACCCGACTCCCATCGCTAAGATGAATGGGACCAACTATGAGTTGTGGTCCATGTAGTTTCTCACCCTCATGCAGTGCAACAATAAGGAGCACATCTTGACAGGTCTAGAGCCAACGGTATGACTGGGACGAATGCTTCTTAGAAGCAGGATGACACATATGCGCGTGTTTGGCTATGTGGGACCCTCGCCCCAGAGATAGCGAATGATATCCTGAACCAACCCACCACCAAGGTGATGTGGGACACTTTGGCTTCTACTTATGCTCAAGCAAGGCCCTAAATGTCGGTTTCGGTCACCATTTCGGTGACTGATCGAAACGGAATTTCGGTGGAATTTCGATCGAAATTCGACCGAAATTTTGGTCATTTCGGTCTTTTTTGTACTAGGACCCTCATATTTCGGTCATTTCGGCCATTTCGGTCGAATTTCGATTTCGACAGGATATCCATATTCGACAGAAATTCGACTGAATTTCGCTGAAATTTGAGGCCATGTGCTCAAGCGAAGAATGAAGCCAAGAATGCAGCCAAGATTTTTTAGCTACAGTTTGATATCTACAATGCCAAGCAGAATAGTCATCCTCTGCACGTGTACTACTCTTCACTTCGTGGCATGTTCGAGAAGCTTCATAGCTATATCAAATTGTCAGAAGTTTCTTTCAATATGTTAAAACTTTCTTTTCTACCATTGTTGAGATCATTCGTACTGACAGTGCTCTTGAGTTAACTCAACAGGACTTGACCTCTTTCTTTGCGTCTCAAGGAACTTTTCACCAAACATAGTGTCGACATACCTCGCAACAGAATGGTATAGCTGAGAGGAAACTCTGACACTTGCTAAATGTTAACAGATTTCTTCTTAGTCAAATGAGTGTTCCTAATCACTACTGAGGGGATGCTATCCTTACTGCAGTTTATCTCATCAAGCGTGTTCCTTCGTTTGTTCTCAGAGGGGAACTCCATTTTCCTTACTTTACCCTTTACCCTAATGAGTCTTCTTTTCCCATACCTCTGCGAATTTTTGGTCGTGTTGCCTTTATTGGTAACTTTCATGCAGCTGACAAATTATCCTCTCGTGTCATCAAATGCGTCTTTCTTGGGTACTCTCGTACCCAGAAAGGCTATGTTATGATTTTGTTGGGCGTCGATACTATATATCTATTGATGTCACATTCTTTGAGCAAACAAGTTATTTCACACAGACTGTGAGTGACATTCCTCTGGACCTCCCTCCACTAATCGTCTATACTCTCCAGCATACCTTTATACCTTCTACACCAGTGTCTGTACCTTTGTATGTCCTTTTTATGCAGGATGATATGACCACTTCGAGTGCTCCCACCACTGTTGTCTCGGATGTACTTGAGGAACTTCCTATAGCTCTACAAAGAAAAAAAGACAATGCATGTATCACCCCATGTCACATTTTACTTCTACTAATGGTTTATCTAGCTGTGACAAAAGATTTGCAGATTCTCTGAATGCTATTTCTATTCCAAGAGATCATTTCAGTACAATGCAGAATCATGGTTGGCAACATGCCATGGATGATGAGATGGATGCACTTACCTCTCGAGGCATGTGGGATCTTATGTCGTGCCCCTGGAAGTTCGCTTTGTGGCTTGTCGAAGGGTTTTCACGACCAGACGCATGATGGTTCTATTGACAGGTTGAAAACCAGACTTGTTGCCAAAGGTTTCACATAAAGATTTAGGGTTGATTATTTTAAGACCTCGTTCGTTGTCCTAATGGGGTCTATACATACTACTCTCTTTATTGCTGCCAACAAGGCTTGGCCGATTTATCAACTTGATGTGAAGAACACCTTTCTTTATGTTGACCTTGAGGAGGAGGTCTACATGATGCAACCGTCGGGGTATGTAGTCGAGGGGAGCATGTATGTCAACTACGTAAGTCCATTTATGGCTTAAACAAATACGCATGGCATGGTTTGACATGCTCACTGCGGATATTAGCACACTTGGTTTTCAGAGGACAACATTTGACTACTCTGTCTTTATTAAACGATGGTCTACTGGCATGGTCGTTCTTGTTGTCTACGTTGATGATATGGTTGTCGTAGGAGATGATGTAGATGGTATTCAGGAGACCAAGACCTTCCTTTAAGAGGTCTTTATCACGAAAGACCTTGGTCAGCTTCGTTATTTTCTTGGCATCGAAGTAATACGCACTACAGAAGGGCTCCATCTTTCACAGAGGAAGTATTGTCTCAATATTTTGACTGAGGCAGGACTACTTGGATGCAAGCCATTTGGCATCCCTGCAAAAGTGAGAAAATATTCAGCATTTATTGATCCAACTTTTGAGGATGCAACATGGTACAAAAGCTTAGTCAAAAAATTACTCACTGTTATTAGGCCAGATATATCATATGCTGTGAGCAGAGCCAGCCAGCATATGAAGAAGCCTCTTTACAATCACTGACAAGATATTCTTTTGATCCTTCGATATTTGAAGAAATCTCCCGGACATGGACTCTTCTATTGGGTGAATGGGCACACTCATATCTCAGCATATATAGATTCTGACTATGCTAGATCTCATGAGGACTGTCGATCCACTACAGGATACACCATGTTTTGTTGGGGATAGCTTTGTCACCTAGCGAAGCAAGAAGCAAACAGTAGTCTCCAGATCTAGTGCGAAACAGAATACAGGGCAATGGACTAGGCCACCTATGAGATCACATGGCTTGTCTCTTTCCTAATAGACCTTGGCATGCCAGTCGCCACTCATGTACCCTTATACTACGACAAGTCTGCCACATACATCGCCACCAATCCAATTTTCCATGAGCGGACAAAACACATTGAAGTTGATTGCCATTTCATTCGTGATGTAGTACGAGGAGGAAGAATCAACACTCCAGATATCTCCATTGAACTTCAACTTGCAGACATCCTCACAACGGCTCTTCCAAGGAAGCGCATCATGTATTTAGTATCCAAGTTGGGTATGATCGACAGATATGCTCCAACTTGAAGGGGAGTGTTAAAGTTATTATATTTACATTTTTGTTCGTAACCCTTCGGGTTCCGTAACCTTTAACCCTTCAGGTTATGTATCCCTTCGGGGGTATTTATGTATTTTTCCTCTTGTACTCTTTAAGGTTTTCTCTCTATATAAGAGACCCTAGCCCTATGGATGTCTCATTTGTTTCTCCTCCATACAAGTCATTAATAAAACGTGACTGGCATACTAAGAACAAATATGTAGAGGTGAAGCTCCTCTATCTAACTATTAATTGTCCTGACATCTTTATAGTATTCTTTCTTTCTCTGAACCTTGCCTAACTCCTTTTGCCTCTTGACAAGTTTAATATATAAAGTTACTTTTTTTCTGCTTTGGTTTAATACAATAGCCTCTTGCTACACCTGGCGTGTTCACCGCAATTGGATCTGGAGTGCGCCTAGGGGTGCACATGGATCGGATTGGATCAGATTTTAGCTCAATCCGTATCCAATCCAACCTTAACGGATTTTAACTTTTTCTAATCCAATCCATCAAATATCTAAATCCAAACCAATCCAATCCATCGTATTACGGATTGGTTTAGATTTTTTTATACTTATGTATTTCACCTCAATTGTTTATCCTCTCATATTTGTGTTTAGTTGCATACTCGCCCTCAACATTTAAATTAGGGCTCGAAAATTGGTAATATTGATTAGATGTAAAGAAAAAAATGATCACTCAATCAAATTAAAGTTGAATAACTTCATTAATACGTAATAAAAAAAACTGAAGACCATGCAATCAACGTAAAGAATTATATTGAATTTAGAATTTGAGATTCCTTTTATAAATGCTGCATTAGTATGTAATTTTTGCAAATGATTTCCAACAAATGATTCAAATAAGAGTAATACAAGTTACCAAATAATGATCTAAAGATAAGTTACACAAACAAAAAATGTGATCTTTGCAGTTAGATATTGATGAAGTCTATGGCTAATCTAAACTAATAAGCTATGTCAAACCAAATTACTTCCAATAATACCCTTCAAAGTCCTATAATATATTATTAACAAATGAGAATCATAAAATAATTGTACACGATTGACTACCAGGCAAATCCAACTTAAATATAGCTCACCAATTGGGTAGCATGCCTCATTTAAAATGGAATTTATTTACCAGATTATATCTATAGTCAAAATATGCATTTTGTTATAAAAAAATAGATCAAATTTGGATATCAATTTAGAAAAGAAAAGAATTCAAGTAATGCTTATGAATTCTTAGATGGGTTTGAAGTGTAGGATTATATATATACCAATTGAATGTA
This sequence comes from Ottelia alismoides, assembly GCA_037367405.1. NCBI lineage: Eukaryota > Viridiplantae > Streptophyta > Magnoliopsida > Alismatales > Hydrocharitaceae > Ottelia > Ottelia alismoides. Next base: position 1,253,383 of record JAZKJV010000529.1, on the reverse strand, counting down.
TATATATAATCCTACACTTCAAATAAATAGGTCGATAGATATATTACCGACTCAAATGTACTCCAGTTTCGCTCGCATCCAGAGGATGAGGAAGTCAAACTCAGAATCTTGACAGCCATAGCTTGCAAATGGGGGGTTTCAGTCCCATGAATAGACCACCAGGTAGTTGTTCAAGCATGTGAAGTTTAAAAACCCAATATATGACTGATTCTATTCAAGTAGTACATTATGTTAACAAATATAATACCTGGGTCAGAATGTCCATCATTTACCATCCTTTGTCTCACTGCCAATGGCTTACCAAACAATCCTTGAGCTAGTTTATATGCATTTAACTCCTTTCTCGTGATGATGTCTTGAACATCCAAATCTGGATAAAACTTTTCCATGCAATTCATAAATCCATTCTTCACAACAGCATTTGTATTGAACATGCTACAATCATTGTAGAAGAAGTACGGGTTCAAGAAATATGCAGTAAGGTGCAATGGGGTATCAAGCCTTCCTTTTGTTTTAGAGACAATTGCATCAACAAATGGTTTATAAGATGACTCCAAACCATTAAAAGATGATATTATCTCTTGCTTAGCTTGTTCTAGGCCGCCATATACAAAGCCCATGGATGGCTTGCGATCTGCATCAACAACACGCAGGAAATGAACCAATGGTGTAAACACTTTAATTGCAAGTGTAATTTGGTTCCAAAATGTCGGGCTCAAGACTATAGATGATACTTCCTGCCCTTTTCTTGTCCTTGACCATTTCAAAGCTCTCCATTCATCTGAAGAGAACATCAACCGCAATTTGTCTTTTTTTCCAAAATGCTTTCCAAAGTTAAAAATGTTGTTGCAAATCTAGTTTGCCCCGGTCTTGCAATGTCTCTCTTCTTTGTGAACATCCGCATCAAGCTTAAAGTTTTTGTATGACCATATATAAAAACTGTGAGTGTCCTTGCCTTTGTAATTGCACTTTTGATCCTTGGTTCTTTGCTAATTTCTTCCAATGCAAGATCAATAGAATGAGCAGCACATGATGTCCACCATATATGTGGATACTTTGTTTACAACAATCTTCCTGCTGCTACATTTGCGGAAGCATTATCAGCAACAACTTGTACAACGTAATCGACCCCAACTTCTTTGATACATTGATCAACTGATTGGAAGATATACTCCGCAGTATGTGCATCTTCTGATGCGTCCATGGACTTTAAAAATGAAGTCCCAAGAGAACAGTTGACACAAAAATTCATGAGACTTCTTCCATGAATGTCTGTCCATGCATCATTCATTATCGAACAACCTGTTGATTTCCACATCTCTCGGTGGCAATTCAACTCATCCGAGACTCTTTTCACCGCATTCTTCAAATATGGACCGCTTATTTCATGCCCCGTGGGAGGTTTAAGGCCAGGACCGTATTGCCCAACTGCCTCGAGCAACTTCCAAAATGATTTAATTGTTAGTGCATGAAATGGAATCGATGCCATATATGCCCAATCACATATGTAAGAGACGACTCTTTCTCGATGATCCTTAGCAAATGCATCTTTGATTGTCATTTGGCACGTGGGTCCATGGCTTCCCATGTCCTCACCAACTGATTCAGATAATCGAGGTCGTTTATCTATTGCTCCTGATCCAACATCACTCATGATGTCTACTTCTCTTCGGATATCATTAATTTCTTTTGCTTTTTGTACCTTCTTCTTCATCAGTTCATCTAAATATGCAAACATCTGCTTCTTTGTTTCTTCATCAACTTTTGGACATGGAGCGATATTCCCCCTTATGTGTGCAAGGTGTTGCTTAAATCTGAATATTCCTCCCTTCAACACCTTCTTGCAGAGTCTACAAACAACAGTATTTGCATCTGACGGTTTTTGAAGGTAACGGAATTGCCAAGCAGGATCATTCGATCCTGGTGGCGTATAAAATGTTGTGTCACTATCGGACCCAACATTTGCACGTGCAGCCATTTCTACAATTCACAAATAAAAAAATCATTATTAACAAAAAAACAACAAGCAAGTATACAACAATAATACAACAAAGCTTTTTCCCACAGTTAAGTAGGGTACAACAACAGAAGATGGTTATAATTTTTTCAATAGATATGTATGTTTTATCTGAAACATAGCAGAAAAAACTATGTTGATTCCCTTGCTAGATATTTCAGTTGAAAAGCCCCCTTTACACAGCAGATTTTTACATTGCCAAATTTTCTTTATTGCAGGTGCCTTATCTCCATATAAGTGAAAATAACTGGACCCTAAATTGTGACGTAAATGGCAACTGGAATGTAAAATACCATTTCTAATTTTTCCTTTTTTCGGCTCCCTTCAAGACCCCAATACATTATATTGTTTCTGATGTTGAAAATATTTTTGAGTATAATGATTTTATATGATCCAAGTATACACAATCTGAGATTATGAAATATGAAATGAGAAATTCTGAAATTAGAAATAAAAAAATTCACAATCCAAGTATATACAATCTGCAAAAATAAAACATACACAGGTATGATCCAAGATTCCAAGTAACACATTACAATATGAGATTATGAAATCATAAATGAGAAATCTGAAATTAGAAATACAAAAATTCACAATCCAAGTATATACAATCTGTAAAAATAAAATCCAATTCAAAAAAATCACAAAACTGACAATAATATGTATACAAAAAAAAATAATCACTGAAATAAAACAACTGAGATGTGCAAACGACAAAAGAAGTTAATATTTTTATTTTACAACAAGGATAAAATACTACTAAAATAAAAATACAATTTACCAAATTAAAACTCATACCAGCGGCAGTGATATCTTGATGATTTCTGACGCAGCAGGTTGAAGGCCACGCAAGCGATGAGAGGCGACGAGGTTGAAAAGGATGGGTCACAGGAGCTTCCTGAAGCTCTGAGCCTGGCCGCAAGATCTCCGGCGCAGCAGCTAAGGGTTTCACGGCGTCGCAGGTCGCCCTTTTTCGCAGGAGCACGTTAGGGCTTCTAATCCCAAATGGATCGCGCGAGGGTTTATTTTTCGATTGTTTATGTACGGGTTTTTAGATCCGGGTCGGATCCAAAAACGGATCTGACCGCTGAACCTTCACAATCCCAGTCGGCCGAGTATAAGCCCGACTACCCCGATTATTTGGCCCGCATAGTCGTTTTCCCGATTAATGGCCGAATAGTGGTTATTCTAATCGGAGTACCCCCCGCACCGCATATTCGGTCCGACTAATCGTTCTAGTCGGCCGAATATTGCAACACTGATTCTTAGATGAAAAAACTGATCCAGTTTCATCGTTACGATAAGCTTGCAAGTTGGAACAAGTAAAATGTAAGAAGCACAAAGGCTAAGAATAACAAATAGATGTACCAAACAACTGTCTTAAATCTAATTTCTTTTAACGGAGATCATACGAGTGTCAATACGGTTGGAACAAATGATATCGCATGGGAGGGAAACAACATTGTATGAAACAAGTAACGACATCATGAGGGAGGAGTGATGGTATTGCGAGGGAGGATTGGCGATGTTTTGCTAGAGGAAGGTGTTGAAATGGGCTAAAAGAGAGATGGAACTAGGAATGAAATATTGGTGTCAAGAGTGAAATGAGAGAGGATGGGGACTAAGAGGGGAATAATTCAATGGGGATTATAAGTTTACAAGGTATAATTATTGTTGGAGTATGCGTTATATGCGTCACATGTATGGGAGATGGGTAAATGGATCCCTCCAGGATCCATTTACCCCATCCAACAGTTTTGTCCCACATCGTCCACTGGTGGGACTTGGAGGCCCTGTGGAGGCTATATAAGGAGCCCCATGCCTCCTGTATCAGATGAGAAAAAGCAATGAAGCATATGCCCCTTTGAGGGCTTCTCCCGTGGTTTCATCCCGCTCCTCTCGGAGTAGGGTTCCACGTTAAATCCCGTTGTTCTTCTTTGATGTTTATTCTTTTTCCATGTTTCACTTCCGCATGTTTATTTTTCCAACATGGTATCAGAGCGTGTCAATTCTCGAGGATTTTACGTTCGTTCATCATTTGTTCAAGATTCGTTGTTATTGGAGATTATTATGTTGTCATTTATTCAAAATTAGAGATTCATTGTTATAGGGTTTTACTGAAAACCCTAAATCTGAAGGTATCATTGATTTCCGTGAAGATCCAGTCCCAGGCTTTGTGCGGCGCACCCCTGCGCAACTTCAGATCGACGAGAAAAAAAAAGAGGTGCAGCAAGTCATCCAGGCCTTCAAAACCCTACGCGATTCCCGAGCGGCGCTCCAAGTCTCGCGCAGCCCAGCAGGCGGCACACGCCCGAAGATCGGCTCCTCGCAGCTTTCTCCTCTCTCTCGCCTTTGGCGGCCGCCAGACGGAACCCGACGTAAATCAGCATGGTGGGATCCAGGCGGCACCGCCAGGGCCTTTGGGGCGGCATCCAGATCAAGGCTCCGAAGCCCTAGAGATGATTGTCCTAAAAATAAAGGAAAACTCAATCCAAGGTGGCAAAGCCCCCTCTCGCGTTAGATCACCCAAGCGATATCTCGTCGTAGATCACCCAAGTGGCCTTTCTCTCCACGCAGCCGTGCTCTCTCTCCACGCAGCAGCGATAGGCGGCGCATATCCCTGCCATGCTCCGCTCCGACGACTGCACGACTCTGACCAGCCGTGCTTTCTGTCCTCCAGGCGGAGCTCGCGCACCCTCCAGCCGTCGCGAATCCCGCGTTGGCGGCGCCGACGCCTCCATCGCGCCTCCTCCTCCCTGTCCAGATCGAGCTCCAGCCAGGCCGCGAGTCCCAAACATGGGGGCGGCAGTACATGATACGAAGGGTTCCCACGATGGGAACCCTAAAGGGGGTGGCGACGTTATTTTAACGGAAAAAATTGAAGAGCTATTTTGAGCCCCCCCCCCCCAAAAAAAAGGAGTTTGCATATTTTGTTCACAAAAAAAGGAGGGGTTGTTTGAAAGCCCAAGTAAAAAAAAGGAGGGAGAGCGTGGTTGAAAAAAAAATGTTAGAGAAGTAAGAAAGGGGGCGACCAATGTTCTTAGGTTGGCCATGTTTTTTAAAAAAAGAGAAAGATCGACATTTGTTTGGACCTTATTTGGGTCAAAGTTTCAAAAAAAAGGCGCGTACAAAGAAAAAGCCGTACACAAGTGAAAAAAGGGATGAAAAGCCGAAAAAAATGTCAACGTCTTAAAAAATTGTTTCAAAAAAAATGATGAATGTTTTGAAAAACCGACAAAGTTTTGATCGGCTAAGTGTTTTTTTTCTCTCCCAATATGATCTTGTCTTCTCCCAACTTGATCGACGTTCATGTTTTCCGACAAGTATGGGAGAAAGGGGGAGTATATGTAAAGTCACAAGTCTTCTCCAGATTGCAGATTCCTCAGACCAGCCAGATATTGTTCAGACTCTACAGATCGGTCAGAGTCCAAGATGGAGGCACTCCATGTTGAGGCCCATTTTGCGAGCTCTCCAGAGAGACTCCAGTATCAGCCACGACTCTTTTTCAGTTAGGCCCTTTTGAGAGATCGAGCAGTTGTCCACATATTGTGGCGGGCCAGAGTACTCTGACGAGGAGACTCATTTTCAGTTGCAGCGACTCTGACAGACACAGTTTAGAGCGCATGCTCTCCGACGAGGAGATTCAACAGACTCACACTCCAGCCCGTTCGTCCTCCTCACCTGCACGGCATGAGAAGCAACGTCCTCGACTGCAGCAATGTGCACGTTGGGTTGATATTGTCCGTAGTGTCCTGTAGCGTTGAGTTGAGTTTCTTTCTGTTTGTCCAAGTTGAGCATTACATGCTCCAGCTTGAGGGGGAGTGTTGGAGTATGCGTTATATGCGTCACATGTATGGGAGACGGGTAAATGGATCCCTCCAGGATCCATTTACCTCATCCAATAGTTTTGTCCCACATCGTCCAATGGTGGGACTTGGAGGCCCTGTGGATGCTATATAAGGAGCCCCAGGCCTCCTGTATCAGATGAGAAAAAGCAATGAAGCATATGCTCCTTTGAGGGCTTCTCCCATGGTTTCATCCCACTCCTCTCAGAGTAGGGTTCCACGTTAAATCCCGTTGTTCTTCTTTGATGTTTATTTTTTTCCATGTTTCGCTTCCGCATGTTTATTTTTCTAACAATTATATTTTATTTTTTAGGAGTTTAGCATTTATCTCTCAAAATAGAAAAGATGGTGGTGACAAGAGGACTTGTATCCACTACTGATATGAAAAAAAATGATGATATGAAAAAAATGAGATGAATGTCATTAGTTATTATCTTATGGGAATGGGTGCACACGCACAGTATGTAGATATATATATATATGTATGTATATGTTAACGGATTAACGGATTGGATCGGATCGGATTTTGATGATAATCTTATCCAATCCATACTTTAACGGATTTGAAAAATTCCAATCCAATCTCATCCACTAAAATGATAAAACCAAACTAATCCAATCCAATAACATCAGATTGGATCGGATTTGCTACCTATGCGACATGAATTATGCATAGTACCTTGCAGATAGGAAGTCCACCACTGGTTTTTGGACCGACAGTTTGGGCTATCTTGACACATGGAGAAGCAAGAAATAATCCGCGGTAGTTCGTTTTAGTGGAAAAAGTGAATAATTTATAATGGTCCAAACAACAATGAAGATGCATTGGAATTTAAGTAATACTTGGTAATCATTTTTCTCTGGACAAAGTGATGGAGGTGAGTTGTGATAACACAGTTGCCATGCACATAGAGAACAACCTCAAGTTTTAGCAGATGAGTAAACATGTAGAGGTTGATTGTCACTTCACTAGGGACCTTGTATGTCGATGGCTTCTACGGACTTCTGTTGTTACTGTTGCAGATGGGATTGATATATGTTTATAAAAGCATTTTCTAAAGTCTCTTTTAATTGGTGCTATAACAAGTTGAACATGTTAGATATCTTTTTTTTTAGGCTCAAAAAAAAGGGGGACGCACTCGTTGGTGCTCGCCCCAAGTATATATTAACTAAAACGGAAAAGGTGAGAAATACATACAGGGGGGAAATGGGAAAGAAGGACGCAGAAGGAGATAAGAAATACAAACGAAACACTCGGCAAAAATTTGCCGTCACACAAAAATTTGCCGTCACACAATTAAAGACACCAATCTGATATAAGTCTATTAGTCAAAATGCTAACGTTCTCCCTATAGAATCGCATGCCCGAAAAAATAGCGTCATTCCTTGCCCGCAAAATGGACCACAGCCGCGCGATAGGGCCCAATACATCCGCTCTGGCCCTCGACCTGTTCGACCAAAGGGTCTCGCAAAAGTCTTCAATATTGTTCGCACGAGCCCAAGTCACGTCGTCCCAGACCCCCGCAACCATGATACATCAAAAGAAAAGATGATCGGCAGTTTCGTCGTCATAACGGCAGAGATGGCAAGTGGCGTTAGTCTGGAGAAAAAACTTGGCGCACCGATCCCGAGTCATCAATCGTCGTTGACGGAGTAACCATAAGAAGATGGCAATGCGCTCCGGCAAGCGCAACCCCCAGAAGAAGGCACAGTCGCGCACGAGGGTGGAAGACAAAGTAGGCAGGGGAGAGAGCAAAGCCCTGTATGCCTTGCGAGTGGAAAAAACCCCGTCTTTCCAACGCCAATGGTCCCGCTGAACAGTAGGTGTAGCCGCAGAATTGAGAGCCTCCATCATCGAGGCGAAATCAGCCACCCGCTGATCAGAAAGATTTCCAGAGAACCGAGGGCTCCAATAACCGTCAGACCAGCATTCCGCGACAGTTGCGAGCCTATCCGAAGATAGTGCAAACAATCTCGGAAAGCGCACCTGGAGAGGGCCTCCTCCAACCAGTCGTCCAGCCAAAACTTGAAAGAATCCCCCGTCCCAAGAACTGGGGAGAAAAGCGCAAGATTCCTCCGCAAAGTAGACGAGACACTGCGCCAGAAAGGGGAGGAATGAAGTTGCAATGCCCCCCGCTGCAGCCCGAACCAGTCGCTGCCCAAAAGCACCTGCAGGACGTTGCAGAAAAAAGAATAGTCCTTGCCCCAGATTTTACTCACCCATTTGAGAAGAAAAGCGTCGTTAACCAGGTCCAATCTCTGAACGCCAAGCCCACCGCAACGCTTAGGCATAGTCACCACATCCCAAGCGACAAGATGCATCCCCCTACCGCTCCCGTCCGCACGACCCCATAAGAAGCGACGCATACACCTCTCCAGGCGTAATCGGATCCCCACTGGCATTCTATTCTACGCACCGAGAGGAAATAAACCAGAATAGAAGATAGGACGGATTTTAGTAGGATAAGGCGACCACCCCGAGAAAGCAAGACGGCCCGCCAGCCCGCAAGGCGCGCCTCCATCCACTCCGTGATAGCACGCCAATCCGCGGAACGGGCCCGCCCCACCGAAAGAGGAACACCAAGATATGCAAATGGAAGCTCCCCAGGCACAGAACCAAGCAGCCGGCCACAATCCTCCGCATCCGAAGGCGACATGCCAAAAGGCACCACGATGGATTTGGAGGCATTAATCGACATCCCAGATAGCTCACAGAAAATAGCAAGGGTATTGGCCATACCCGCCACCTCCTCCGGACCGCCTTCAATGAAGCAAATCGTATCGTCCACGAACTGGATCAAAGGCACGCAGACATCCCCCTTGCGGAACCCATTAGTAAATCCCGCATCAATGACGCGGTCAACCATACGCGCCAGCACATCAGAGGCCAAGACGAAAAGAAGGGGCGCCAGGGGGCAGCCCTGACGCACCCCCCTGCGAGGCTGAAACGAGCCACCAACAGTGTAACATCCGGTTTCCAATCAAATCCGAAGTCGTCCGATTTTGGGTCTAATGAACCCAAAAACGTTGTCGGTCAATACTAAACAACTTAAAACGATCAATTAATCGTGAATCAAAAGTTGTTCGGGTGAAATCGACCAAAAATCGGTCAATTCGTAATGCGTGTCGTGAAAAAGCCGCGACGTAAATTCGGGAACCGCAAAACGAACCGAGACCGTCATTAGATCCGATTCGACGATACAAAACCAACGGAATCGACCGTTCGTCAATCGGAGGTCATATGATATTTTAAATCGCAAAAAAATTAACCTTAAACAAAAATCGTATCCGAAATTCTCGGGTATTCAAAACCCGACCAAAAGTATATGAATATTATACTCATATTGACCGTCATTCCAAGACGATCGAAATAAGATATTTCGCGCCGAAATCCGACGTTCGAGACATGAATACGATAAACATTATGTTTGTTAAGAAAAATAAGGTAAAAAAAAAATATTATAAAATAACATTTACTTTCAGTTGAATCTCACCGTGTCCTCCAATTAAAAAAAAAAAATAAAATAATAAATAGTAAAGTTTTTACACGTGTATGGTTTTCTCCCCAAAGAGCTTCCACGCATACACCCCTCTTTCCTTATATATTTCACTCAAACATTCCCTTTCTTCCCATCTCCGTTTCCTCCCAACTCCTCCGAACATTTCCCCTTTTCTCAAAATCCCCCTTTCCAGCCGCACCTGCTGTTCAATCCAGAAAGGCAAGGTTTCTGTACGTATTCCATTTCTGTCCTCTCCGTAGCCTGAAGATCAATAGCCAAGAATGTTGCTTTCCTTTCCACAAATCTGTCACATGCAAAATCCTCTCCAATTGGAATAAATTCAAAAAGGTACACTCCATTATCCTCCATTTGCTGCCATGCATGTAAAATCCTGATTTCCCTTTTTGCTGCCAATCATGAACTCTTTTCCTAATTACTTCTTTCCCTCAAATCCTGGAACAAATGGGTTTTAAAGTAAAAAATTTTACTGCGTAATAAGATCTGGGTGGAATTTCTGAATCCTAGTCTAATTGACTACTCAAATTTTTTTTGAGAGTACAATCTCTGTTCTACGGACAATATCAATTAAGTTTTTTTTTATTTATATACATTTTCTGCCCCCATTCCTTGCAACAGGAGCTCAGTAGTACGTTAATATTGTTCCTGATTTCCGTTTTTTTTTTTGTTGTACTTCTGGAACTTTGGATTCTCACCTTTCTATATCTCATTTTCATTTTAGTTTACATTACATCAATTGAATTAGGTTCATAGTAATATTCTTCATTCTTTGGGAGCATTGTAATTCCAGTTATTATAAAGAAAATAATTTTTAAATGAGGAAAAACAGAATTCCAAGATCTGTTAGTATTTTTAGAGATATGTGGCTTATATTTTTATTTGATTATGCATGCTTAATGAAAAAAAAAATTTGGTGTGTTTTAGATATGATTCCAGGTTTCTTTATATGTAAACATCGGACATGCATGGGTGAAAATATATGCATATAGTAATTAATGAGGGTTTCTCATGGTTGGTGATTACTGGAATGTCCAACGGTTTTTTTTTCTAAAGAATGTTCTAATGATTTTAGAAACGAGAATAACACTATAGTACTCTTGCGCCTTAATAAATTTATATACCTTGGAGTGCAATAGTGATCTCATACGAACCTGATGGAGATTTTGCTTCGCTGGGTTGTTAGACTGCTTGGTTTTTTTTATATGAAAAGATAGGGTAGATGATTACAATGTTAGTAATGGGGAATGGATAAGTTATACCTTGAATATGAAATAGTGATAGGGCATATTTACTTTTCTTTTGATTAATTCTACATAAATATTTCCCTGCTTTACCACTTAAATAGAGGGTTTTGCGTGAATCAAGATCCAAATTTCTGATAATCCTGGATTCTGGACTTCAAAAAGTTAATAAAAGTTTCGGTGACTACATGAATTCCTTGTTTCCAAATAGATAAAAAATTTAATCATAACTTAGTTTATAACCATAATGTTAGATCATCTTCATGAATTCATTCCTTAGATATGCTCTGCTATCCATGGATAACCATCAACAAGTTAGATGACCAAGAGATCTAGATCTTTTTGAAAAATAATAATAATAATAATAATGAAAGAGATGAACTGGTTAGTGAGGATGATCGTGATCAGTAATGAATTATAAATTATAATGCCGGTCATGGTGACCTTTGCACCTGACCGCGCGAGGGCGCGGTGACCCTCAACTGGGCGGGAGAATAGGAAGCCCAGCTAGGGCAGCGGCCGCTTAATGCGCGGATCTAGGATTCCAGTCTTTTACACGGTTTTTACGCGAGCTCGCAGTGTTTTTACGCCTCGTTGGGATCCTGACTTTAGACCAGTTCCGCTGACCCTGTCTTTTAGGATACCCAGGCGGGGGGATCCTTGGTTTTCAGTTTTTACGTACGAGCTCGTCCGCCCGTACTAGTCGGGCAGTTTTCTAGAGCGACTTTTCTAGGGAGTCTCTCTCACCCGTCTCAGTGGCGTAGTTGGGGAGTAGACCTATCCCTCTATTGGACCGCGCTTCCAATTAGAGGGCGAGACGGAAGAGCCATTTGCAGGCTTCTTCACCGCTTGAGTTACTTCGCCAACAGACTGGCGATTATATATCTAGATCATTCATCGAAATTATCTGGAGTTATATCTGAATCATTGAAGTTAAGAATTGGAGAAGTTACGATCAAAAGACTATTCTCTCTCTACCCAAGAATTTAATTAAATCAATAGATCCTTCCAATCTCTTCTTTCCATTTTTACTCACCAACGGGATCTCTGAAGAAAATGATATATGTGCTTACCCTCATACACTCATGAATACGCAACTAGTTATACATATGTCACATGTGGGAAATGCCAGGTGATGGGACAAACATTTGAGATGCTTACAAGTAATCTGAAAAGCCGTTTTCATTTGCAAGTAGAATTAAATCTTAATTTGAGTTGCTCTCGCCTTTCTGCTTGTTTCTTTTGTAAATAATAAATGGCCGTTATTTTATATAAGTTTTTGGGAGGTACCAGCAACCGCTGACGCCTTTTCTTCCTATTGTGTGTGGCAGGCAAACAGCCTGCAGTTTAGTAGCCGCTCAGTATATACATGCTTCCAGGAGATATAGTGTACACCCGACGGTATGATTTACTTTGTCTTAGTTTTTGTACAGATGATGATGTAAATGCTATCTCTTTTGTCACATTTTGGGATATATGTTGTAACATGGAATATGCTTGTACATGTTGTAAATGGATATGAATATTAATGAAAAGAAAATTTTGGTGCCATTGTCTCTTTTAATTTTTGTGGTTATGTTGTGGATGTGAATGTCATGTGGATAATTAGCCGCGCGAAAAATTTTCCCTGCTTTTCTACAACTTCTGCGATCAATGTGAATGAATTATTGCGAATTTTGTCGTAAACGGGTACCCGGATCCTAAGGGGTTCACAAACAGGCCGCCCATTAATTAATACAGAGAGCGAGACCGTAGAGACGCATCTGCGCATCCAAGCAATCCATCAATTAGGGAAACCCCGCCTACGCAAGGCCGATCATAGGAAGCGCCAATCAATGGAATCATAGGCCTTGGCAAAATCAATTTTCCAAAGGACCCCCTTCCTTTTATCTTTCTTCCAATCAGCCACCATTTCAGACGCGACGACGATGCAGTCCGCGATATGCCTTCCTTTAATGAAAGCCCCTTGTACAGGGGAGATAAGGCCATCCAAGATCCGAGCGAGGCGGTTGGCCAGAGTTTTGACCACAATAAGATAAATACCATTGGATACGGAAATAGGCCGAAAATCGTCAAAGCGCAGCGCCGGGCTTTTTTTTTGGAATGAGCACAATATTCGCCTGATTGATGCGGTCGAAGCCGAGGTTACCAACACAAAATTCCGAAACGACATCGAAGACGTCCCCCGAGACAGTCTCCCAAAAGTCCCGATAGAAGGCGACGGAGAACCCGTCAGGCCCCGGCGAGGACTCATGATTTAACGCCCAGACAGCAGCTTTAATCTCCTCCAAAGAAATGGGACGAATAAGGTCCTCGGAATCCGCATCCGAGATAGAGGATGCACCCACCCCAAGCCAACGCCACCGCCGCGGAGGGAGAGAAGAAGAGATACGTCTGAAATGATCAATGATGGCGCTCCCCATCTCCCTATCCCCGGTGAAAACAACGTCACTGATAGAGAGGGACCGCATCATATTACAACGCCTCCGATTGCTATCCACCCGGTGAAAGAATGCCGTGTTCGCATCGCCTTCTTTAATCCATTTTTCCCGCGAGCGCTGACGCCACTCCAAAGTTCTCTTCTTATCCTCCTGCACCCGAGCGAGAGCAGAAGTGCGATCACGAAGCTCGTCAAGAGAGAGTTCACGAGCATTCTCCGTGGTATCTAAATGCATGATAATCTCCTCTGCCTCGGCGCGCGAAGCACGCCGTGCCTGTCTGGTAGAAAATTTGAACTCCGCGAGAACCCTCCGAAGGGAAGAAAGCTTCTGATTAAGTTTAGATGCCGCGGAGCCAGAGACGGGGACATGAGTCCAATGATTCTAGATGAGTGATCGGAAATTAGGTTCCAAGAGCCAACATTTTTCATAGCGAAAAAGCCCCCGAGGGTTAATGCCGTCGCCAGAATCCCAAATAATGGGAGAATGATCCGAGAATGATCGAGGGCGAGAGGAAACATAGCATAGGGGGAAGGAGTCCATAGACAATCCATTAGCCAAGAAACGGTCAATCCGAGAGCGAGAAGAGCTATTCCGCCATGTGTAAGAAATATCGCTCGGGACCAAATTAAAGAGTGCCATATCATCAATCACGTCCAAAAAATCTTGCGAGCCAGGGTCGCGGCCACCCCTGCCGCGGGGCTGATTGGAAGAGTGAATGGTGACGTTGAAGTCACCCCCCAGAATCCAAGGTATCCCCAAGAATAAGTTTGCCGCCTCCCGCATGTCATCCCATAATTCCCGACGTAAAATATGGCACGTTGGAGCGTATATACATGAGAACACCATCAGAGCAGAAGAATCGACCCGTTCCAAAGCAACAGAAATCATGTGACGACCGGCAAGCATGGAACTAAATGAGAACGAGCGAGATCGCCACGTCACAAGGAAGCCCCCGGCGGATCCAACCGCATTAACCGCACGAAACTCATCAAACGGACCGGCACCAAAAGAGCGCCACGTATAATCATCAAGAGCTGCCAGTTTTGTTTCTTGGATAAAAGCAACATCACAACACCATTCTGAGAGTCGCAAGCCCAGGGAACGACGTTTGACCAAGTCCCCGAGGCCGCGGACATTCCATGAAAGAACCTTCATTAAAAGAAACCAGAAAATTCGCCCCCAGAATTGGGATGAACCAAGAGGGAACCACCAATCAGCAGCCGCCGGAGTTCGCCCCCGGGTCATCAGCCTCCGGGTGTCCATCGCATCCCCCAAGGCCGCGAACACCCGCAGCCTCAGCCACGGCCTCTCGCAGAGAAGCGCAAGATTGTATCACCCGAGCCCCATGGATAGAACGAGTGCGCCTGCTGTATGTTGACTCGAATCGTCTGAAAGAAGGGCCCAGCCCTTCGCCTGAAAGGTGAAATCCCGGAGGCCGCGGAGAAGGCGAGGAGGCCTCAAGAGAGATAGGGGAGGACCGCACCGGAGTCCAAGGCGAAGCACAGCGGGCAGAGACCAAAGGAGGGTTAGCATCCAGGCGTAGGGCCTCCACTTGAATCACAAAGGAGTCGGGCAAGGATGTCCGGGTATTCTGATAAATGGGCCGCGACCAAGATCCGAATTGCCCAATACCACCGACCCGCAAGTTGGGGAGATCCGCCGAGCAACCCGAATAACCAAACCGCAAAGCTGGAGCCGACCCGAACCGAGGGAAAAGAGAAGCCGAATCGTCCTCGGGAACCCCCACGACAGGGAGTTCAGAAGATACAGGCGAGAGATGCGGGGCCCCAAAAGGCGTCTCGAAGGATCCCAAAACGTCATGCGTGCATGGCGACTCTTCGGAAAAATCCACAGCACGTCCCACGTGGCACCTCGGAGACGAAACGTCACGCTCCACGTGATGAGGCGGAAGCGAAGCGTCGCCCTCCCGACCCATCCCGACGTCGACCGCCGTCGCAGAAAGAATCGGGACCTCGGCCATCGCCGGCGAAGCAGGAACCGTCGGGGAAGGGGGAATAACAGAGAGCTCAGGCTTGAACCACCACCGGCCAATCTTGAGAGACCCGAAGAATGTCCGACCAGTCGCCTCGCTGAGAAAGCCCGAACTGCATTCGAAGAGGACCCTAATAGTCTTCCAATCGGCCTCCGGAGCGAGGCCATCATCAATGATGGAGAGGATAGTCCCCCACCGGCGAAACGCTTTGTTGAGAACATGAAGAGTTCTAGACAAGAAGGGGGCGCCTGTAATAGAAGCCATGCAAACCTCGGTAGTAGAAGAAGCACCATCAGCCACACGAGCAGGCCGCCAAAAAACGTCAGCGTTAGAGCCATGAACTGTCCTCTTTTTAGAGCCACACAAACATGTTAGATATCTATTCTCCAATTTGAGTAGAACTGTCCTCTTTTTATATTTAGATTGGCACAATATCAAGAAGTAACAGTACCCCCAGCTTTGTTTCTTAAGTAGAACTGTCCTCTTTTTATATTTAGAGGGCTAGAGTTTGCTCCTTCCATTCGTATCTTTCTCCTTTTTTTCGACAGATGTTTAGTTATGTTGATAGCATTGCCAGAATTTTTTGTTGCCTTTTCTATTCACCTGCAAGAAAATAGTTTTCAGAAATGAAAAGATTTTCTGAATTTTACAAGTGGTGGTAGTTTTTGCTGTATTACTGACGTAATTAAGCATATTAGATTGATCGTACTTTTGCATCTTGGATTATTAATAACTCATCCTGTATTATTTGGCATGATATGATGTTAAATGAATATAAAATTCTTATACCCCAGCTTAATGTTCTTGGCTGCTATCATTGATGTGTAAAGTGGGGACCTTTTTATCTTTTATGTGAATGTAACGAGTTCCATTACTTGTTGAAACCCATAATCTATTTATGAAGGGGACTTTTATTAGCTGTCTTTTTACTTGGCATGAATTACCGAATCATATTGTTTGACCTGTATATGCTTAAACAACTTTCTTGAATTCTTTTGCAGAAGAGTTCATCCACAAGATTTTGATATGACATTAGCTTTCTGCAATCATGAAAAGAAACAAAGAAGTGAGGCACGTCTCATTTAACTTTATTCTAAGTGCCTAATTCCATCCTCTATCTCAAAATAATTTTTGCGAAACTTTTATGCATGGTTTACAATCAGACAATTGCTTCAAATATTTCAAACTGTTTAACTTGGAGTGCTTTAACTAAGGTGTTACCTTATTCATCCCTTTCCGGTATGAAGGTATTACTATTTAACTGCATTTTTTAGTTATACTCTTTATTGAGAATAGTAAATGGTTGAGTTAATTGGGTATTTATATCTTGTGGAAAGATTCATTGATCTGTATAGTATTGTAGGATCTCGTGTTTAGCCCCGAATTGCTTATTTTGAGAGACATGAGTGAGTGGATGTATAGGGTCTTGTGGTGCATGTTTCAGTAAGCAGATTCAATGATAAAGCATTGCTATTAGGCATTCTCCCCGTGGAATAGGACGATAATCTCGACTACTTCATACCTCGTAAAATAATGTTTATACTTGTTCTTGTCCTAAGGGGATGCATTTATAGTCTATTTCCAAATTCCACATTGATATATTATAATAATTGCTATGAAATAGTATTTATGTCATGTTATTTTTAATGTAATTTCCTTGTTTGTTATTTACCGTCTAGGATTTCTCCTCTACGTAAAGGAGCTCTATGGCCTCTGAATAAACTAGTCATGCATTTTTTTCGTATGGTATTAGATCAACGGTTCAGGATCAGGTATCCTCTTGATACCGTTGATGCCCACCTACCGGCGGCCTCCCTCTCCCTCCATCTCGCACACACATCTTCAGTCCCCTTCCAAAGCCTTCGTGTGCCTCTCTGTCGCCAATCGCACTGACCGACGTGGTTCCCAGCGCCACTGCAAGAGTCAGCAGGCCACCACGGGATCCTCTACGTGGTGCTCCAGCGCACAGCTTCTCTATAACCAATGCACATGGGTCACATTGGTGCTTTAATACCCTGTGGACGTGCTTGGCAACCACCTCATGAAGTGCACGAACACCATGTAGTGTTCAAGTGCTCTCCTGCATTTTGTGTGACTCATTTCAATGCTCTGTCACACTAATTTTGGTGTAGTGCAGGTCGTATTTAGTTATTTAACTCTAATTCGCCTACCTTAGATCTCCGACATAGATGATGGGAAAGGTTGTACTCAGTTACACACAACCTATTCCCTCCATGATTGTGTAGACAAAGTCATATCGTTCTATCACCAGATCATGTGTTTTCTCGTCTTCGTTCGTAATGGAAGGAGACAAGGTTGATATGCATCTATCTTCGGTTTCTGGGCCATTTAAACGCCCTTGTTCCACAGTCAAGACAGATGGGACTATATACAAACAACGACGATAAATTTCATGACCATTATGGAGAGCAACAACAAAGAGTACATCTAGATACAACCAGAACCGACCAGCAGGACTAAAACAAGCACTTCATGGAATTAGGACAATGCATGGGTAGTTGGGTACACGGTTGGCTCTTCGGTGCTCTTACAACAGAGATAGTCAGTAATATTCTGCATCAACCCACAACAAAGGGGATGTGAGATATTCTTGCCACTACATATTCTTTGGCAAAAACGAGATAAAGTTTCTTCAGCTCTTGTATTCCGTCCTCCCTATGAAGAAGGTGGTTGCCTTATCCATGCATTCTACTCTTAGTTGAGAGAGATGTTCAAGAAGCTTCACAGCTTTTCCCTCGAGTACTAGTCTTGAACAACAAATGATTTATATGAACATCATAATAATTGGTGTTTTTCTTGCAGCTCTTGACCCTTAGGGCCTGTTTGGTTGTTGGGTTGGACTGGGTTGGGTTGGGCTGGGTTGGGGTGGGTGAATAGTAATCTGTGAGGAGGAAGTACCCTTGTGAATAGTAACCAGGGTTGAGCCAACCCAGTCTAACCCAGCAACCAAACAGGCCCTTAGTATGATGCCACCTGCATCCATCATCCATCTTCTTACAAGTGATTCTATCTCTCCTGTAGAGATATTTCTATATTCTTTGTACCTTTTCAGTTATTTTTATTTTCTTGTTTCCACGTTATATAATTTATCCATAGGCCTTCTCTATATAAGAGAGCCTTGGGTTCTTTGGAATAATAACAAATCCTTTTCTCCCAACATGGTATCATGGCCAAAACCCTAGCCCACCACCTCTCCTCTCACCGCCCCCTCCTCACCTTCCGTCGTCGCCGTCCCACCTCCTCCCGCCGCCGACCCTCCTACCCCGACCATCTTCCCGTCGCTGGCCCCTCCTCCCGCCGTCGAGGCGATCTGTCGTGATAGCCGATGGGACTCATTACTCTATCATTGGACAGGGGGAGATCAATTTATCGCCTTCCATGCATCTATAGAATGTGTTACATGCTCCTGATTTTTCGATGAATTTACTTTCTATCAGTCAGATTACGAAGGATTTGCACTGTTGCACTATATTTGACCCATTATCTCTTGTTTTTCACGACATTCTTACGGGCAGGGTGATTGTTTGTGGCTGTGAGCAGGATGATCTTTATCGTCTCGTCCGAACTTCATATGCTGGCGTCTCCTCCCAGTCAAGTGGACAAGTCTCTCCATTTACATGGCATCTACGCTTTGGCCACCTCCCTCTTCAGAAGATGCATCATATCATATCTTGCCTCAGCTTTCACCAAGTTCTTCCTTCAGTGTGAAGCATGTCAGTTGGGAAAGCATCATAGATCTGCCTTTCCTTATCATCTGTTTCAGAGCAGTAGCTCCCCTTTTGAGTTATTTCATGTTGACATTTGGGGTCCGAGTCGTGTTCTTGATCACCAGGGACACATGTTTTATCTTGTTGTTGTTAATGATTTTTCTCGGTTGTCGTGGGTGTTTTTGTTGAAGAATAAATCTAAAGCAGGGGATGTGATCAAAAATCTTATAAATGAAGTGCTTAATGTTTTTTCCTCTATTGTGAAATATGTGCGTACGGATAATGCTTTGGAATTTTGTACTCGTGCTCTTTCACATTTTTCTCATCTCGAGGCATTATCCATCAAACCACATGTGCTTACATATCTCAATAGAATGGAGTTGCTGAGAGAAAGCATCGTCATCTTCTTGATATCACTCGGACCCTCCTTATCTAGAGTTGTGCCCCCATTTCCTTTTGGGGTGATGCAGTCCTTACAGCATGTTATCTAGTCAATCGTATGCCATCATCTGTCTTCTTTCTGTTGTTTTTCCTGACAAGGAATTATTCTCACTTACTCCTTGTGTCTTTGGCGTTGTTGCCTTCGTTCACCAGTTGTCTCTAGGACTTGACAAGCTCTCACCTAGGGATGTCAAGTGCGTGTTTGTTGGTTACTCTCGGACTCAGAATGGTTACCGATGCTATGACCCTATAAACAGGAAATATTTTGCCAGTGCTGATGTCACATTCTTTGAGTCTGTAATGTATTTCTCCCCCTGCAGGTGACAGGTTGGCCTCATCCACATCTGATGATGAGATCTATGTACCACCTCCTCTGTGTCCGTCCTTTCCCGTTCCAGTTCCCGTTGTCCCACCACCACCGTAACCACTACCACTACCTCCACAACTACCTGTTTCACCCTTAACGAAATTCTATACCCATCGGTCTTTTCCTGCTCATGGTGCTCGTCAATCATCCAGCACACCTCAGGTTTGTCCAGATTTTATTACTAATGATGGGTCTGAGCATATTTGCAGGAGAATAACATACCAACGAGTATTGTTTCTGATGATCTGAATGTACCTATTGCCATACGGAAGCAGAAGCGTACATGTGCATCATATCCACTTGTTTCACAGGTTTCCTTCCGTCGTCTCGCAAGGGACTTTCAGAGGTTTGTTATGGCTCTATCAACCATGGAGATATCACGGAATCATCAGGACACCTTCACCAAGCCACTGCTCAGAGGGCTATTCTAGAAGTGTTCTTCCAAGATGAGCATGATTGATATATATGCTCCATCTTAAGGGGGAGTGTAGAGATATTTCTATATTCTATGTACCTTTTCAGTTGTTTTTATTTTCTTGTTTCCACCTTATGTAATTTACCCATAGGCCTTCTCTATATAAGAGAACCTAGGTTTCTTTGGAATAATAACGAATCATTTTCTCCTAACAGCTCTTATGAAGGAGGCCTATATATAAGCAGAATCACAGAACCTCCTAGTTCTACTACTTAGTTCTTCTCTGCTATAGCAGTATCTTGTGATAGAGGAGGTTCGGCTTAGTTTAGAGGATGTGATGCATGTGACAAAAGAAATGGTCATCCTTGTCCTCAATGCATATATTGCAACCATATGACACTCTGAGGACACATGCTATTAGAAGCATGGTCACCCTATTGTACTACAGAGCCCTTTGAACCCACTACTACTCTTGTTGATCAAAAGTATAATGATATTTTCTCATTTATGAGGGAGATCATGGGTCCTTCGGTCGATACTACTAGTGCTTATCCTACCTCGTCTGACATTGCTGCCTTTTCGAGCACCTCACGTACTGATTATGCTCTTACCATGTGTATAGTGCTAATATTTCAGAGTGGATTATGGACTCTGAAACATCTCATCATTTCTGTTGTGACAGACCAGTTCACAACTTACATGATCGTTCCTCCAATTTGATCTGTTGTTACTGATGGGAGACATTCTCCTATCATATGACATGAGAGATTCAGTTGATGCCTTTCATGCATATATAAAATTTGTTACATGCACCGGAAAATAAGTTAGATTACCAAGGGCCTGAAATGTCATGTTATTTTTTAATCTTCTTCTCTTGTGTTTCAGGATATACTCGTAGGCAAGGTGATTGGATTATGTTGAGAACAAGAGGTTTTCTACAAAATGGTCATGTTTTCTTGTGCTTACGGATCTTTCATCTCCACTAAATCAGTTTCCTCGTAGTTCTGGCATCTTTAGTTCCATCATCTTTCTTTGCAGAAGTTGTGTAGAGTCCTCGCTTAGATATTGTCTTAGTTTAGTTTTCAGTGTGAGGTATGTCGCCTGGGGAGCATTGTTCTACCAGTTTTTATGTAGTCATAACAGTACTTCTTTATTCAAGTTTTTGTATTTTGTTATGTGGGATTCCAGTCGTGATCCTTATCACTAGGGGTACAAGTTTTATTTAGTTGTTGTTGATGATTTTTCTAGATTTTTTATTGATCTTTCTAATGAAAAGTAAGCATGAGGCTAGCTCTATTATGAAAGATTTGTATAATTGAAATAAATAATCTTTTTTCTGCTATTGTGAAATATGTTCATTGTGGCAACACTTTGGAATTTTATATCGGTCAATTATCCTAGTTTTTCAAGTGTCTTGGTTCCTCCATCAAATGACATGTGCCTACACTTCCCAGTAGTGTGGTGTTGCCGAGCGCAAGCATCGTCATCTCTTAGATGTTACCAGGACTCTTCTGATATACAGTCATGGTCATCATTCAAATTGGGAGATGTTTTCCTCACACATTACTATCTCATCAAATCGCATGTTGTCATCTGTGTCAAAAGACAAGGTTCCTTATTTGATTGTGTTTCACGAAAAGGTCATGCTCTCTCTGACATTTCCTGAAAAAGTCATGCTCTCTTTAACACCTCGGGTCTTTAGTTGTGTTACCTTCTTCCTTCAGCTGACTCCTAGATGTGACAAGCTCTATCCCATATTTGGCAAATGTTTTTTGTCCCAAAAAAGGTACTGGTGCTTTTTTCATGTTAGGAATTATTGTCACTATTGATATCTTATTCTTCAAGTATGTCATGTATTTTCCATATGTGATAGGATGTCATGTACTAAGTCTGATGAGGAGGTTTACATTCTACCTCCGACTCCTGCTCCCGCTACCCCTCCTCTGGTACAAACTTTGCCTCATGTATATGTTCGCTGACCATTTCACTCGACTCCATGCTCATACGCCTTCCCCAATATCCAGCATATGCCCCTGGTAAATTCTAAAATCTTTGTTCCCGGTGATGGTATTTTTGATGTTTTTAAGTAGTGGGAGTCTTTACAAGATGAGAGTGCAGTTCAAGAGATTGTTACACAAGAGTTTAATCCTTCGGAGGATCTAGATTAGCCTATTGGACTTCAAATGAGGTGTACATGTACTATGTACCCTCATGAAATGTTTCACTAAGGCGTCTATCCGATGACTTCATGAAAGTTATGGTGGGATTATTAGTTGTTACAATCTTGCACACAAACCATGATGTTCTACAAGATAGTTATTAACGCGTGGCTATGGAGGAAGAACTGGATGCATTACAATCACGAGGCACATTGAACTTGGTTACTGTCCAGCATGGGCTTTCGTGGTTGGTTGCAAATGGGTCTTTATAGTGAAGCACAGAGCAAACGACAACATTGACCGTTGCAAGGTCATACCTGTGGCACATGGGTTCAATCAAATGTATCGGGTGGACTACTATGTCACTTTCTCTTCGTTGGAACGTCACACCACCCTTCGAATTCCCCTTTCTGTTGTAGTAGTGGGATAGAGGATTATCTCCCAACTTGATGTCAAGAATGCCTTTTTGTATGAAGACCTGAATGTGGAAGTCTATATGTAGCAGCCACCTAGGTTCACCGTTGAGGGGGGGTGTCAGAAGATAAGCATACTTCATAAGGCTTCTTAGGTAATGGTCCTGGAGGGTTTTTAGAGGTATTTCATACATGTATTTGGAGATTTTTAATCTTTCTTTTTAATTATTATCAGCACGATATATTTATTATACGTTTATTAATCTACATGATTGTTAGGCACTTATTCCCATTCTCGTGGATTTTTGGTTTGATTATATACACTAGATCAGACTTAGAGGAGTATTTATGCAACATATGTGTATTTTTTTGTTTCTTTTTATATTTTGAATGTTTTGTATTTTTATATTTTTTTGTGAAACTACATTATCAAGAAATGAATAAAAAAATAAAACAATTTAAAAGGAGTTAAATGTGCCTTGTGGATTTTGTTGAAGTTTAAACATCATTATTGTGCACAGATTTAGTAAGTACCCAAAATCTAATTTTCACGTATAAACCTTATTCATCTTCAAATTATTTTTAGAATTTATGATATTTTTAGGGCTCAACTTTAAATATAAGTAAAGTTTGATTGGAATTGATATGCATGAGATATATTATGTTTTGAATGACGACCATTGGTAATTACGATTTTGGTTGTATTGCATGCATGACATGGTTTCTGATTTATTTTTTGTTTTTTTATTCACATTTTTATTGAGTGTTAACGTAAAGGATATCGTTACTTGAAGTTAATTTGAAATCTATAGTTGAAATTTTATAGGGTAAGGTTCCATTCAATTAGTACAAAAACACTTTGCAGAATATATAATATGTAAAACAATCATATAATATTGGATTGTCTATGGTACATCAATGGATTCAATTCCTCAAAAGCAAAGAGCATTAGAAACAAAGGGATACAATAGTTTTAAATATCAGATCGGAGCAAAGGATTTACCTTTTCATTTTTTTGTGTTATGAGAAAGATCAAAGTCTCGTCCTATAAGAACTCAATGGGCCTTACCCCTCGAACGATACTAAAGGGGTAAGGCCCGCTCAATGGATTCAAAACACATAACTCAACCCCTTTGCCTTTGTATTTTTGAATATTTTTAGAATTTCGTATTTTATGTGAATTTGAGTTTAAATGTGAGTTTGGGTGATTTATAGTTATTGAAAGATGGTTACAACTTTGGTAAATCTCAACATATTATGGTTTGGGATTTTATTATTGTTTGAGATTTGATCCAGTTTTTGATGTTATTTTTTGCATATTTTTGCATTTTTGTAGACCTCCATTGGTATGATGTGATGGGCATTATAGAGTGAATCCCTAAAAGTAGGGAGGGAGATGTGGACCTCCATTGGTTAAAAAATGTGCAACCACGTCATGGATTTCATCCTTGTGAAGGCGATCGTGATGCCCTCTGTCTGGTAATCTGGTGGTGGTAACCCTCAGCGACTATGCTTCTGTCAGAAGCCCTAAAATGGGTTCTATGTGTTTTTATTTTATTTTATTTTATTTTTTTTGGAAAAAGAGGAGGAAGGGACTTGATGTCCTCTACTAGTGGGCTTCCATTTCTTTGGTCATAAAAAAGGAAAAGCGAATGGTTAAATCTGAAGTGGAGGCTATAAAAGAAATAATGGTAAAAAATACGAACAAAACAAACTAGGGTTGAGAGATAAAGAGAGGAAAAATTGAAAAAAGAGGATGTGAAAAAAAATTGAAATGCCTGGTGGGTTGTAGGCTTAGTCATGTTGGTTTCAGTTCGGCCCACCATGGCCAGTGGTTGTTGGATTCAAAAATGAGAGGAAGTATTGTACAAATGTTATAAAATGATTGGAAAAAAGAGAATAAATTGTTGATAGAGAAATGAACAACAACAAAGTTTTTTCCCACAATTAAGAAGGGTCGGCAACATGGATTCTTCGCCTCCATTCAGATCTATCTTGGGTCAATCTCGGGCTTATATCCAAAATACTAAGATCCCTTCGTATAGTCTCTTTCCAACACTTCTTGGGCCGTCCTTTCCCTCTCTTAGCCGGCTCAACATCCCAACACTCGCATCTCCTAACTGGTGCATCCGTTGATCTTCTTTGCAAATGACCAACCATCTTAAGCGGTT
Source organism: Ottelia alismoides (assembly GCA_037367405.1). Classification (NCBI taxonomy): domain Eukaryota; kingdom Viridiplantae; phylum Streptophyta; class Magnoliopsida; order Alismatales; family Hydrocharitaceae; genus Ottelia; species Ottelia alismoides. The sequence continues at coordinate 1,228,634 of JAZKJV010000529.1, read as the reverse complement.
TTCTCGCATCTTATCTTCGATCGGAGCTACGTCAACTTTCTTTCTAATTGCATCATTCCGAATCTGATCTTTACGTGTGTGTCCACACATCCACCTTAGTATTTTCATTTCTGCTACAACCATTCTCTACACATGTCTATGGTTCAAAGGCCAACATTCAGATCCATAGAGTATAGCAGGTCTCACGGCTGCTTTGTAAAACTTTCCTTTAATTTTTGAAGGAATTTTCTTATCACAGAGAACATCAGAGGCTCCTCTCCACTTTAGCCAGCCTTCATTTATTCTATTAGCAACATCTCCATCAATTTCCCCATCCTGTTGCAAAATAGATCCCAGATATCTAAAAGAATCTCTCTTCCGAATGTTATTGTCACCAATCTTCACCTCAATTCCTTCATCATTGCTTTCATCAAAGGTGCACTCCATGTATTTCGTCTTAGCCCTACTTATATGAAATCTTTTAGTCTCCAATGCATGTCTCCAGACCTCAAGCTTCTCATTTACTCCATCTCTAGTCTCGTCAATCAACACAATATCATTAGCAAATAACATACACCAAGCTAACTCATCTTGAATGTGACTTGTCAACTTGTCCATAATCAAAATAAAAAGAAATGGAATCAAAGTTGAACCTTGATGTAAACCAATGTTGATGCCAAATAGTCAGTCTTCCTAGACGGGGTCCTTACACAAGATAAAGCCCTATCATACATGTCCTTTATGAGGTTAATGTATAGGATATGTACGTGTCTCTTCTCCAAAACTCTCCACAATCTCTCGTGGGACACAATCATAAGCCTTCTCCAAATCAATAAAGATCATATGGAGGTTCTTCCTTTTAGCTCTATAAATCTCCATTGTTCTCAACAAATGGATGGCTTCAATAGTTGAGCGACCTGGCATGAATCCGAATTGATTTTCTTTTATGTTGGAAACTTTCCTCAGCCTTCTTTCGATCACACGTTCCCAAATTTCCATAGTGTGACTCATCAGCTTGATACCTTTGTAATTTGAACAATTTTGAATGTCTCCTTTATTCTTATAAAGAGGCACCACGGTACTCCTCCAATCTTCAGGCATTTTCTTGTTTCGCCAAATAGCATTGAATAGATTCGTAAGCCAAGTCAAACCACGCTCACCTAGAACTCTCCATACTTCTACAGGGATGTCATCCGGTCCTACACCTTTCCCAGGTCTCATAACCTTCAAAACCTCCTCTACTTCATTTCTTTGTATTCGTCTATAGCTTGCACGATTCAAGTAACTTTCACTACTAGCTAGATCACCCAAAGTGATCTCTCTATTTCCTTACCCAATGAAAAGTTCATGGAAGTACTTCTCCCATCTAGTCTCTATGTCCTTCTGAGTAACAAGCACGTGACCTTTCTCATCCTTAATGCATCTCACTTGAGAAAGGTCTTTGGTCTTTCTTTCTCTTGCTTTGGCCAACCTGAATATATCTTTTCTGGCCCTCCTTAGAGTCGATATTTTTATAAAAAAACTTCATAAGCTTTTGACTTAGCTTCGCTTACAGCCTTCTTTGCTTCCTTCTTCGCTATTATGTAGTTTGTGACAGTTTCCGCTATTCTCTCCTTAGACATAGCTTTAAAGCATGCTCTTTTAATTTTTATCTTCTCTTGCACCCCTTTACTCCACCACCAAGCCTCCTTTTGACCTGGAGCTCCTCCCTTCGACTCGCCTAGTATCTCTTTGACTACCTTTCGGATACAAGATGCTACTGCCTCCCACATCTCATTTGCACTTCCGTTACAATCCCGAGATAAGTCTTCTAAAACCTTCTCCTTGAAGCTCGATTGCTTCAGTTGAAGACCCCACCATCTAGTTCTAGTGATACGAAAGTAGTTCGAACAGAGTAGTTCAGTGGAAGACCCCACCATCAATCCAGAGTAGAAATCTCATTCTCTTAACCAGTGTGTAGGAGAGGCCCAGTTCGATGCTTTCTTTGAGAAGAGAGTCATTGCAACGACTTTATGATGGACGCTCGTTATTCAAATCATTATATAATGCCAACACTCACATAAGACTTAGCTGGAGAGATCCAATTTTTTATTCTATATTCAAAGCATTTGAAGAGCCCAACCGAAGAACTGAGGGTGCGTTTGGTTGGCGGGTTAAGGCAGGTTAAACTGGTAGAGGGTAACCCGTTTTTGGATTTTGGTGTTTGGATAGAGGGTTAAACTGGGGGTGGTTTAGAAGTGGGTTTGGGATGATATGATTGTATTGAAGTTTGAAAAAGCGAGTAGTTATTGTGATGTGATTGTATTGAAGTTTGGAAAAATGAGTAGAAGTGGAGTAGTTTATAATTTTTATATGATATGATGGTATAATATATTATTTTTTGATAGGATTGATGATGTAAAATTGATTTATTTAATTTTTTAAAAAAAAGGAATAAAGTGGGGCCCACGGAGAGAGAGGGGGATGTGGGTTAAAGGGGGTAAACTCCCCAAAGGGGAGTTTAACCCGGTAGCCGAACGCTACCTGACAGATTCCCTTATAAGCGCAAGAAGATACAATTCAAAGTTTAAGATTTGGATACGATATATGTACTCTACTTGTGCGTGTCCAGTGTTGTGTTATTCATGCTCAGCATTCCATGCTCTAGTTTGAGGTTGAATGATGAGAAAAATGAGAGATTGAGCTATTAATGTGGAAATGGATGAGTGGTGGGATTTGCTTATATTAGTAGTGCTACAAAAATACTACAGAAAACTCAGCCCTTGGCGGATTTCTCCCATAATTTCATCCCTTTCCTTATGGGCTAGGCTTCTACATAAAAAAATATTAGTTCTTATTTCATGATTCTTTTTTCATATTTCCACAGTTATTTAAAAGGAGTTTATGTTAAATGACTACTTGATAGGGTTTCTTTGCCTAGTTGTCATTACTGTCATTGGTAACAATTATTTCGTGTGAATAACAAATTGGTATTTTGATACAGGAGAGCCCTTCCCAGACTGATTGGAGAAATGTTAACCCACAAATTCTATCTAGTAATTGCAATCAACTTTCTAGAATGCATTCCTTAGATTCCAACAGTCCAAGTGATTTGAAAAGCATAGAAGCATCTAGCAGCATTTCTGCAGAAGCAGGTCCACTACCCCCCAGTAGTGTTCCCAAACAGGCTGAGGTAGTTTTTTTTGTCGCAACTCATAAAAGTTAGTTTTAGAACTTGGCAGCTTCTCTGTCTATTAATTATTTATGATTAGAACTGCATGGTTTCATTTATCTATCCATTTTCAGGGTTTGGACTTTCAAAGAACCCCCTCAGCAGCATCATCTGTGTTGGCAGAATTGACAACCCGCCTTGACTTTTTCAAGGAAAGAAGATCCCAACTTATGGAGCAACTCCACCGACTGGACTTGAGCCATGGAACTTCATCACAGGCACCTTTTTATAAAGCTTCACCACCATGGAGCAGCCCGAGATGAGGCGTGGAAGACTCTGCAAAGGGCTCCTGTAAATCCTTAGCATTATTTTCCATTTTTTTCCCTTCCTGTTTTTGTATATGTATTCTTTTCCCACGTTTAACAAACATCTGCTATATCATTCCACCAATGATGCTTGAGAAACATTCTTGTTCTTTTCCCTGTAAAAAAATGAAAGATTTTTATTAATTTTGTTTGCTTGTCTTTGTTTTTCTGGCTTTGCGCTGTATCCTCTGTAGTACACTCTAGATAACTGAAAGCACAAATGGGTAATGTATATGTTGGTGACGATTGTTTATCCAATATGCCATTTACCTCTCAAACTGACATGTATCTTCTGGTGCCAATTTTTCTTGCCATAATCTGTAGTCCACCCTTTCATTGGAAATATTCCTCTATTGAGTTCCTTGGGAACCTTTATAGTAAATGGAATTTGCCAAGTTGTGATTAATCAAATATTGCAAAGCCCGGATATATACTACTTGGACCATAAGGAAATTTCTATTTATACAATCACTAGAATATCAGATTGGGGAGGAAGATCCGAATTCGAACTTGATAGAAAAGCACGAATATGGGCCTGCTTGAGTAGGAAATAATAAATCTCTATTCTACGTCGTGGGTTACCTGAGAAGTCGTGGTCTGCTATCAGATGTTCCAAAAGAAGGGAGAGAATGGGGATGGGGAATTCATGTTAACTATAGGAAAGTATTATCAATAGGATCAATTATAACAAGTCACACACTCATATTCTGGAAATACTGAAACAAAGGAATTTCACGGTCGAACTACCAAAACGTCCTAGAAATTAGAGTTCTCCGAATTTAATTTCTCGATAAAAGAGGACTTCAGAATTATGATCAAGAAAAACTAATTCATTGAAATTCTGAATTCTTCATTTCGAAAATAATAGATAAGAATATTGTAAATCCAGCCATTGCAACCCCCATAAATGGAGTAGTCCCCCATCCCGGAGCTACTTTACTATATTTCGAATTCTACAGTTTCAAGAAATCCCCTACAACAGTTCGTCTTAGTCTAGACCTAAAGCTGCTAGCCATAAATTCAATTTCATTCATTAGTTAGGATCTAACCAGCTCGCAAGGAGCTTCGACTATGAGGTCGAGTAATGGCATTTTCCGGGTCCATCTCCTATATTGAGATCTGTGTTCTGAACTTGCGCTTTTGGATCTCTATTGATCACCGGATGACCGCCAGAGGGAGATCTGAAGATGGATTCATCGTCTTCTAGGGTTTTCAAGCAGCTTCTGAAAATCGATTATTTTCTTTATCTAGAAATTGGGGAAGATAGAAAGAAGTCTTTGGGTCCTCCTATACTCTCATCATTTGATTATCAACTTCAACTATTTAGATAATATACAAGAAAATCAAACTCAAATCAAGGCTAAAAATAATCGCAGTTTAATCCAATACGGCTATTTACCTGCTTATCCTACTACTACCTTTTAGTGATCTCGCCTGCTAGATATCAACTCTCTTTACCGCATAACTGACCACTATCTAGTCCGCCGTTGACTTGCTGCGTCAGACTCCGCCTGCCATTCGTAGAAGCAAGTTACTGCAGAGTAATTGCTCTCAGTCTCTATCATGCTCAAAGTTTTATTATGTTCCCTTTTGACCAAGAAGTCCTGGTTTTTATTCTTCTTTTTTTTATAAATGTGAAAAGTTCATTAAATTGATAAGGGAATGTTATAGACGTATTATTTCAGTATGCTTGTCCCGAGAATATAGGATCTGACCTATTACAAGGTTGTTTGTGTTTTTAACAAATATTCCATGAAGTGATGAAAGAAATTAACTGGCGACGAAACTTGAATGGTGCCACCTCCTTTCTATGGTACATGTTCATGTCAGGTGTGTTTGGGAAGCTTTCAGTTCCCAGATCGATCATTTCTTTTGCAAAATTAATTTCCTTTAAATTGTACAAAAGCAATTGTTAAATTTAAGTTATGTTTTGGATGTCAAAGATAATCTGGCATGCCCTTTTACTCTTTAGTCCCGATTGGATCATGCTTTTTTATTATTATATTTTTGCAGGCAAGATACATATATTAAATATCAAGAAAATCAAGGGTCAGGGTTCGCAAAGTTTAAACGATGACAATGCTTAACCATGTAGGAGCAACCTTAGAGACTAGGGCAAAAAGGGAGCACAAAGCAAAATAAAAGGGAATGAGAACATTTTGTTGCCATAGATCAGGGGAGAGCCCAGAGGAAATTTAAAAAGTCGAGATCTAGGTAATACTTGCTAATGGGTCTTATGTTCATTGAACGAAGCACGAGAGAGAGATCTAAGAAGAGATAAAACAATTAGATATCAAGAAAACCAATTGCTTGTCCAAAAATAATGGCAAGCATAAAAAAAATATTTTAAAAAAGTCAATTTTATTTCCAACAAAGTCAAAGGTGCATATTTAAGTGAAGATGTTATTTTCAATTACAGAGAAGAAGGGAATTGCACATGCTACTTTGTTGCACCCCCTTTGGAATACATTTTCAAGTTAAAACGTAGCCTTTTTATTAATTCTCATAGGTAGTTAATGGATAGAGATATTCAAAGATGTAACGTTTGGCTCAATCGACTTTATTTCTAGCATAAGGCACACTGACTAGCCATATAGATGCCATTGTTTTTTGTAGATTTATGTACGTAGTATGTTTGTCATGTAACATAACCAGATAATATAAGAGGCTTTTGGCGGTATTTTTGTGTGCCAATACTTTTCCCGTCGGCTTAGATTAACCGTCGCTAGCAATGTTTCTTTGATACATTTTATTGATTAGACATGAGAAGCCAATAATTTATATCTAGTGTCGGTAGACAAAGTTGTAATATACATATGGTTATTTATAAAGATATCTCTCTTACCTAGTTCATTTTTGTTGGTACGAGCTTGGATGGTTTGCCCAAATTAAATCCAGCACTTCTATCTCACCCTATTGCGGTCGGATCATCTGTTGTAGGTTGTTTACATCAGAGTCTATTCTAATGCACTGAGGTGTGCCACGTGGAACAAACACATACCATGGTTAACGGACCAAAAATTGCAACACGCCCACTCGCCCCAAACCCTCCCTCCTCCCCCGACGTCCCCGTCCATCAGTGATCTTCCCTCCTCCTCTGACGCCAACCCATCTCGTTGCGCATCCCCGTCGTCGCACACTGCCGCTCCTTTGGTGTCATCCATCTCATCTCCTCCGACCACCCTTGCCTCCTCGACCTTGTTTGTGCATAACTCGCTCTTGACCTCGATTCTAATGCGAATATCGTCTCCTTCTGTCCCTTCACTCCTTGCACCCATGGCCATGTGCTTTCCATCACGTCGTCCACTTCGATCTCAAGTATACCTCGATCAACTTCAACCACAAGATTGGGTTTTCCCTTCTTAGCATCAAGAAGAAGATGCATAAGATGGAGTATTATTTGTTGTCATCACCACCCTCCATTCCGAGATGGAGCCCCTTGCCAAGATGGAGGCTCCAAGGGTAAGCTCCAGCAATGGAAGAGCTACAATGGCCCTCTGGCCACATCGCCGCTTCCTCCCGTAGCAAAACTACCCTCGTGGCGTTGAACTCTTCCTGAAGAAGTCCATCGTGCAATGGCACCTCATTCACCCTCTTCAAGATGAGTCCCTCTAGAGGGAGACCTTGACAAAATGGCGGAGATCATGGTTGGTGTCTTGATCCCGAGCCATGTTCAGTTGGATCTGTTATGTGTTAAAAATATACTTAAATATGTTATAAATATATAAAATATGTGTATAGAATAATAAAATATAAAATACAAAATAAAAACTACACCAAATATAGTCATTTATACTTATATGTATACATGTAAAAATTAAACACCTAATAAATTATCTTGTAAAAATAAATAAATATATCCAAAAATTATTACATAAAATAATAAACATTTTCCATGTTTGACTATTAATTAATAAATTCTTTTATTAATTTAGGTGCTTTAATAAGTGGTCTAATCTCCTGATTTTTTTGGTTGGTCCATGCGGACCAACCAGGGGCCTCTGTTTGTTGATCATCGGTTAATTGTACATCCACCCTTCAAACTTATGTCAGAAGTCACAAAAACCCTCTTCTTCTCCCCATTTTCACCCTTCCTCCATACTTCCTCCTCGAGACCTCCACCTTTCTACTCCTTCGTCATCCTTAACGCACTCCCTAGCTCTATATCCCACCAACTCCTCATCATCTTCATGCCACCTCCTCCCCCCTTTCGCCAAAAACTCTGTCTATAAATAATCCCAAAATTCCCCATTTTTTGAATTTTGATCCATGTTTCTTCCCGTAACCCCAATAGGACCTACCGGAGTTGAGATCTTGGTGACAACAAGCCCTCCTCCGCCTTGTTGGCATGGAAAAAGGTGAAGAATGGGGTTGATCCGTGGCCTCACTGGATCTCCAACGAGCCTTCATCTGCTCCCTGTTCATCAAGTTAGAACTACTAGTTTTAGGTTTAATTTGTTCCATTTCCTTCAAAAATTTTATTTTAGTTGTTAATTTCAGTAACTAGACTGTAGGATAGCTTTAATTTCAATCTTTTGTTGGTTGGAGCTTCGAGCTCCAGCTCAAAATCATTGTGAATATCTATGTTTCGACTTGCCAATTCATCACCATTTTCAACCCCTTCATCTTCTCCATAATAGACCCCATTTCCCCTTGGATTCTACAAGGATCTAAGGCCCTCGAGCTCCCGCTTCCACATTTATCGGAGCTCCATCTCCCACTTTATTCCTTTGATGTTCCAGCTTCAAAATTGGTCACGACACTTCGCCTTGATCCAAGAGCATCTTTGTGTTGGTGCCAAGCTCTGAGGAACCACCAGGAGCTCCGTCGACTCCTATTATTTGCTCCAGGTGGTGTTGAGCTATCGAAGGTCACATGTCCCATTCGAGGGGACCTAGAATCTATTAGAGAGGCCCTGCAGACGCGATGGAGCCCTAGTAACGTGATGGGCTTGACAAAGAAGACGGATTAGACCAGTGGTGGACGAAATCAGAGATCGAAGCAAGCCCCCCTCAGTTGTTCTTGACATTTCTTGCAACCCCCCCCCCCCCCCCACTACGTTGTTGGATGGACCCTCATTGCCAGATCTAACCGTTTCCATCGGATCAGAGGTGAATGAAATCCTACGTAGTTGCTGGATTAAACTTAAGTGGAACATGTAACTGATGAATCCTCATTTCATCACCTTTATTCTTTCATTTTGGCATTTAACCCCTAGCTAAATGCATGTATGTATCCTTAATTTATGAAAATAAACACTCTGTAAATGATGCAAAATATTGTATAGAGGGATTTTTACCCGGCAGACCCTGTAATCTTTTGCAATTACCACTACGACATCTGAAACATCCTAATTCCTCTCTCGACCCCGTAAACTTGCTCCGTCTTACCCTTAAAACCCTGCCGTCAATTTTAACTATATTTGAGTCAAAGACTTGAGTTAGTCTTGATTTAACCTAACTAATTTGCCATCGAACGGTTAGGATTCGTCGAAATAAAAAAAACAATAAGAAAAAAAATCAAAATCGTAAAGCGGCAGGGAGGAGGGCTTCCAACCCGAGGGGAGGGGGCAAAGCAGCGGCAGTCGGGGGGTCCATCGTCGGCCGGGGGCGCAGGGGGCGGGGGTCTCCATCGTCTACGGGGTGGGAGGGGGCGACTCCATCGGGGTGGGGGGGCGAAGTGGCAACGACCGTCAGCTCCATCGGATTTTCCCCTGGTCGCCTTCCTCCTCCAGCCGCCTTTCCCCTTTCAAACCTCCGTCGCTCGCGTATCTCGCCGCCACATCTCGTCCGCTCCGCGAAATCCGCCATCTCTGATCCCCTCGCTGCCTCGCTCTGTCGAATCCTCGATTATCGGCCGTCGCCCTCTTGTCGAATCACGTATCCGATCGCCGCTAATCTTGCGCGCTCAACCTCGTCGAATCCTTTACAATCCACCTTCCTTCCTCGGCATCACCCCGCAGCCTATAAAAGCCACACCGCTTCCCCTCGACAAATAATCTACTGATTCATCAGAGAAGGGGGTACCTCTGCCGGAGGTGACAGCTCCAGGCGACGCCCACGAGCCTGCGGCGAGATCTGAAGCGTTGGCTCTTCGTTGCAGCGCCGCTCCGCCAATGGTGCCTTGCTCCGGTCGTCGTCGTGGAGCCAAGGACTACGTCTACATCTCCGACAACCCCGTAGAGCCCACAACGAGGGGGGGGGAGCACATCGTCGAGGGGAGGGGGACATCGGCGACGAGGAGTAGGGGGGAGCAGGGAGCACATCGATCGAGGGGGGGAGGAGCAATTTGGCTGAGGGGAGCAGCAGGTCGGCGAGGCGGCGGGGGGGAGCATCATCACCGGAGAGGATGGTGGAACGACCAGGGGGTCCTCCTATGATGGAGTGGCACTCCATGTAAATTTAATAAACAAAATGGGTATAATATAAATGAATATAACGGAATCTGGTTAATTTTAACGGGTCAATTAACGGGCCTTAACTGCAGGGTCTGCAGGGTAAGAGTTAGCAACTTTACAGGGTCGGGGGAGGAATTAGGATGTTTCAGAGGTCGTAGCGGTAATTGCAAAAGATTACAGGGTCTGCCGGGTAAAAATCCCTTGTATAAAATAATGTATAATTAATGTATTGAATTCCAAAATAAAAGAATAAAGGAATAAAAGAAAATGAAATGAAATACAAAAGGTATTGAATGACCCTAGACCCCAAGATACAATCATGATGACCCAGCCGACAAGGAATAAAGTAGTGGAAGATAGGGTACAGAAATTTGTACATAAAATACATAAAAAATCATATTTCTTAATTCTTCAATAATTGTATTTTGGGACCTATTTTTTTGTTAATTTTACACCTCAAATAATAAAACCCTCTGTATGAATATTGTACATAAAAATACAAAGAAAAATACAAAATTGATTTCACTAAAAAATAATGCATAATGTGTCCGGGACACACAAAATAAAAAGGTGAAAAGAAAACTTTGTAGACATATATCTTCTCTATACTATATCAAAATTAACCAAACTCACTTTTATTGTTCATAAAATTAAATAAGCTATTTAATGAAGGTGGTTTATTCAATTTGGAGTTAAGATGCAAAGTTAGGTTTTGGGCCCTCATTGTGCAATATACATGTATATTACATTTAATATATTGGGAGCTGGGAGCCTAAGCCCCGGGTGTAGGTAACTACCTAGACCCGGCCTTTTTTTTGCATGATTTTTGAGTTTTTTTGAATGAAACCTTAGGGGGATTTTCTTAATATATTGAGAGGAATATGTGTTTCGAGTTTCATGCAAAACAAACATTCCTAACACATTCATCTAGAAGGGGTCAATTTCAGTAATTCTGAGACCGTTAAAATTTGATAGTCTTGATGAAGATGATAGGAGTATCGAATTAAGTTGAATTTTGAATGACACCATGGTGGTACATAGTGATCTAATTCCCTAAGATTTCATTTCAAAAAAAACAAAAATCTATGAAAAAATGAGTCGGGTGTAGGTAGTTACCTACACCCCTGGGTGTAGGCTCCCTTTTCTCTAATATATTTAGTATTTATATTTTTAAATTTCTTCAATTGTTATAAAATTGTAAATATTATTTAAAACACATGTACATAGTTAATAAAATCATTAAATAAAATAAATAATAAATTCCACTATATAGATAAAGTATACCTATAAATACCTGCAAGATATGTACATAATTAATTAAGTATACAAATAAATTCAGAAAAATACAAAGAAATACCTAAATATGTAATTAAATAAGTTAAAAATATATAAAATTCATGTATATAATAAATATAAAATACATATTAAAAATAGAGGAAAGGGAGCCTACTTTGTGAAGTAGGTAACATCCATTTTTTGTAATATTTTTATTCTTTTGAAAAATGCCACCGTGGATTTTCATAATTATATCCCTCTTAATATGTCATTCAAATTTCGTCAGAAACATGGACTCATACGGCCTCCATCCAGAACATGTAAAATACAACAAATCTGTGACCGTTAAAAAATGACTATCTGGATGGAGGTCGTAGCAGTCTCTATTTCTGACGAAATTTGAATGACATATTAGAGGGATATAATTATGAAAATCCATGGTGGTATTTTTCAAAAAAATAAAAAAATTGCAATAAAATGAAATGTGAAGTTGGTAAGTTACCTACTTCACAAAGTAGGCTCTCCTTCCTCTTAAAAATAAAAATACCAAAATACAGGTAGATTTACCTGTATTTATACATATAAATATTAACCTATAATAAATGACCTTGAATAAATAAATAAATAATGCCATCAAATACTACATTAAATTATAAACATTTTTCATATTTTAACAAAATTTTTATTGATTTTATTATTATAATTATTTTACAAGAAGTTTTTACCTTAGAATCATATGGTTGGTCCACATGGTCCAACCAGATTCATTCGTTTGTTGACTTCTGTCAACTGACCCCTCTTTCCTTCTCGAGCTCTGAACTTGTCAGAGCTCGTGATTTCACCCATTTTTCTGCTCGAATCCATCATCACTCAAAACAATCACGCCCAAGCTTGAGATCATATCAATCTTCATTGATCATGGAACAACCAGAGCCTCGATCTCGCTCGTCGTTCTTCCTTTAAATGAAGCTCCTCTTCCCCTTTTGATGTTTGATCCCTCTTAGATCATTCTTAGCCCCTCAGATCCAGCAAACACCCTCCCCTCGGTGACAACAATTGGTTGAGAGGATCTGCAGCGAGGAGGAGCAGCTATTGAGGAGATCCAAACCATCACCATAGTAGCTCACCGGCAGTTTTGCTTCAGTGGCCGCCCGACCACGTCAAGGCATGTTCTTCTGTTTCAAGGTAATCTCCTAGGTCTATTTTAGATTGCAGCCTTTAATTTTTCTCTGTTAGCTGTTAAAATAAAAGTATTTTCATATCCCCAATTTGACCTTGAGATTGAGCTCTATGGCAAATTAGTTCGTTTCCCATCATAATCCATCCCCATTTTCATCCCAAATCGTGCCCCTACGCGTTCTCCATCTTTTACCCCTTGTGTTTGACGCAAATCCCTCAAGATTTGGCGAATCGAGCCTCGCTCCTCCACCCCTCTCCGAAGGCTCGCTGCTCCGCTTATTCCCTTGTGTCGCAACTTCATCTGCTAGTCGAGGAAGTGCCCTCGAGCTTAGGAATTTTGTGATGCATGTCAGGTCCTTCAATGATCAATATGGGACCAATTCAAGCACCTAGAGTAGCTCCAGATCCCGTGAGGAAGGAAGGTTCTCCAAATGAAGCTAAAGGCCATATGGGCTGCATTTGAGCATACATGCACATGCGGAGGAACACCGACAAGCTACAACAGTCGTCAACAGGAGGAGAGAATGCTGGAGACACCTTGAATCTGTGTTCGAAGGTCAATGGTTGCGAGTTCTTCCACCGTTCATCTAGAGGCCTCCATCGTCGTAGGATCAAGAACACAACCCAAATCTAATCTGGACCATTAAATCATTTAGAAGCATTATGTCTCCTCTACCATCCGATGAGCCACGTGGCAGCCATGTGACAGCTAGATAAAAAGTGTTAAGTGGGGGTAAATATCATATACCCCTCTACCTTTTTTGTATTTGGTTAAAGGTCCTTAAATATTTTATCATGCATTAACCTTTTTGGACATATTGCAACTAAGCATGGGTATGCTCTTGATTGCAATTGGGTCCACTGTTAGGTCACATCACGTGGTCCCCTACGTGAGTGGAAGTTTTACCTATGTGCTCGCCCATGTTTTTGTATTGCGAGTTAGTATTAAAAATAAATTTCCAGCTCAAAAACTTTGGGTATTTTGCAAGCATGACCTCATATTTATTTTATATTACAAATTTGCCCCTGCTGGCTTAATGATTTTTATTTTTGCATATATATTTTCTATAAATAGGTGCAGTGCTGCGAAATTTGTGCAAAATAGGGATAAATGCATGATTAAATGCTCATTCATGCCATATATTCGATTTAACATTTTTCTTGCAATTATTATTTATTAAAAATCAAAAGAGCACTTTGTATTCACTATTTGACTTAAAAATACAAAAAATCATAAAACCTCCATTAAAAATTTCAAAAAATTACCTATTGTCTATTATTGTATTTTTCTCACTCCAGAACAAAAATTACAAAAACATATCAAAAGACCATCCTAAAATTGGAAACCCTTCCTAACCTAAAAATGCTACAAAATATTATAAAAAAATCCAAAAAAAATTTATCCCATAGTTTTATATATACTTATTATTATACATTAAAATTAGTTTTGAGAAATTTTAAACCTATTTTCTATTTTTAAATATCAAAACAATTCTAATATCAAACCGTATCATAATTTTATTTATTTTTACGACTTATTTAGTAGATTTTAATATTTACATGTTATTATATAAGTATATATACATGTATATTTTGTATTTCTATTTTTATTTTGTATTTTATTCCTAAATTATATTTACATATTTATACATTTATAGTAGTATTTAGTATATATTTACATATTTTTATGGTATTTTAATAATTTTATTTATGTGTATAAATAATTACATGTATATATACTATAAGTACATTATACTTATGTGTTGAACTTTATTATTTATTTTGGGTGCATTTTAAATGTTTTTATTTGTATTTCTATTTTTAATATGCATTTATATAATATATACACTAATTGAAAAATATAAGATGATTGCAAATATAAAGAATAAAATAATTGATTGTATATACATATGTCCCAGTACAATAGTACCCCAAAAAGTCTTCTTTTGGATCTTAGCTCTAATTCCAATAAAACCACCTTCATTTGATAGATAATTTAATTTTAAATACAATAAAGGTGAGTTTGGTTCAACTTGAGTTCATATTGAGCATATATTAATCAATGAAGTTCTGTTTGTGGTTTTTTCAATCAAGTGTACTAGGTGTACTGTGCATGATTTTTCTTGTCTATTATTTTTATTATTTTCTTATACAATAACATATATAAAATTTATGTTGAATATGTTATTATTTTAAGTGTGTATGATGATAAATAAATAGTGTAAGCTAGGGTATTTAGACAATATAATGTACGTAAATGAATTAAAGGTTTCTTTGTACTTTTCAATAGTAATTCACCCTTTCCCCCCTACTTTATTCCTATTTGATCAAGTCAATATTTGACTTGGTCTCGGGGTTCAGCGAAAATCAGTATCGATGGTACTTCCTTTATTTCTCTTTTCTTTTCTTTATTCATTTATATTGGGTTTAAATATAGGTATTTATATACTAATTACATATTAATGTTACCTGTTAATTTATGCAAATTAGTAATGTTTATAGGTATTTTACTAGGGATTTAAAGCTAAAATGGAAGAATAAAGGTGAATGAATGGATATTCATCACCCACCATACTTCCCTTTGCTAATAGTTAGCAAACACTTATTAGGAGAATAAGTGATTGAAAGAGAAAATAAAGAAAATGAAAATAATCAACTTAGAATGATTATGATTCTTAAACTTGTCTTCATGAAATCAAAGATTGGAGCCCAGTAAGACCTTTGGATTGTTTGTTTTTCAGAACCTTATTGGAAATAGGATCTGGAACTTCATAGCCATCAAGTTCCACAATCCTTTATTCAGTTCCCCTCAATAGTCAGGTCAGAATAAGTCTATTCATAGCCAAACTCTTATGACTATGAGTCTCACATTACAATGTATATGAAATGTGGCTTCCCACATTTGAAGTAGCAAAGAAATGGTATTCCTCAGCAAGGAAAAAGAGAATAAAAAAAGTTTTGTAAAATAAAAAATAATTAATAAATGAACTAATTAAATTTTGGTTATAAAATAAAAATTATTTATTATTTTTTGTAGAATTTTATTCATTTTTTTTATTTTTACGACTTAATTTATTATATATTACTTTTTACAAGTCTAAACATAAGTATATTTACCTATGTTTTATATATTTTATTTGTATGTTGTATTTTAAATTTATTATTTTACATACATAATTTACATAATTAGAACTTATTTAAATATACGTAATTATATTTTTATTTTATTTTTCTGAAGTAATTTGTACACTTAGTTAAATATGTATACTTATTATATAAGTAAAAGTTTAGTATATTCATATATGTATTTTTATATATTATTTTATTTTGATTTTTTCTTTATGGTTTTATTTATTCTAATATATATTCTATAAATAATATTTATAAAATTATAAAATTATAAATAATAAAAAATATAAAGAATAGATAAAAATAAATATTTTATTCAAGTATATTGTCCAATAGGGGTCCAAAACCTAACTTTGGCATCTTAACTCCAAATTTAATGAAAGTACCTTCATTAAATAGCTAATAAAAAGTTATACAATTAAAAATAATTTTGATGCATTTTAAGTTCATATAGAGGAGATACTGGTCTGGGAAATTTGGATTTTGGATTTTTGTTCTGAGCATAAATTGTACATTGTATATCATTTTAATGTAAAATAAGTTTTGTATTTTGCTACGAATTTTTATTTACAATTTCATGTACAAATAATTTGATTCATAAATAAAATAGATTAAAATAGGTCCAAAAGGTAATTATTAGCCTATAGTTTTAGGGTTTTTAGACTGTGTGGTATGTACAGTTAGCTGCCCTATCTCCTCCTACTTTATTCCTTGCCGACTAAGTCATCATGATGACCAAGTCTCGGGGGATATGGCCACTCAATACCTATGGTGTCTCATTTCTTTTTCTTTTTTTCTTTATTCTTTAAATTTTGGAATTGAAAACGATAAATATACAATATTTTATACAACATTTTGTACAAATTAAAGAATGTTTATTTTGGAAAACTAATGATATATAAACGTGTTTAGCTAGGAATTTAAGGCCAGAATGAAAGAATAAAAGTGATGAATTGGAGATTCGTCACCGACTTCCCCCACCCTCGATGTATGCCACCCTCCCGCCTTCGACGCCGCCCTACCACCCTTACTGCTTCCCAGTGTCGCGACCCCAATTCCGGGCCGTCGGATCCTCCCATAACCGGATCTGGTTGTTTAGAAATAATTTATTCAGCAATCACAACTAACATTCATAAATAGACTGCAAATAAAGTATATTTAGAAGAAAGTATTTCAACACTTTTCCATTCACAAAATAAAGTTCAGATGATACATTGTCCCACTATAACCATTTACATGTACATCATCTTGAAAGGAAAATATACCAAAGATTACTAACTGCCTTACAAAGTAAAGCTACTGTGGTTGTATGGATGTCTTATAAGGTCCTTGCGTTGGCTCACCGATACCTGTTGGGTTTTCTATAAATCATAGGATAAAAATTAGCAAATGCTAAGTAACGAAGATGGGAAAAGCAAACAAATGGGTAATTTTTCAAAACTTGTTATCACAAAAAGTTTCATTCCTTCTCATTAATTTAAGTCCTATTCCTTTCTATTCCACGTCAGGGATTAGTCAAGGGAATTACCTCACCACTATAAGAACTCCGAAGCTGTGGACACTTCGGGATTAGAGATTGCGTTGATATTGGTAAGCATATGCCGCCGCACGTCACCTCAACCAATCCTCCAATACTACCCTGACAATTTTCTTTTATTTTATTAAACAGGGTCTCAAACCCTCAGCCCGGAAAACAAATGAGCACACCGTCCTCGAGGACTCTGTTTCTTAAAACCTCAAGCTAACATTTAATCATATAACCTAGCGGCTTTAAATGCATATTATCGTGACCAAGCCGCTATTGAACCACCCGTGCCTCCACATGGCACGATCACATCTTCCGTCGTTCAACCCGAAGATATTGGCTCCCGGTACCACGCGTTGCAAAACATTTATTTCATGTGCACTTATCATAACATGGCAACCGTGTACCACCTAGGTAGGGAAACACCAATACGGGTTCCTTCCGACAAACCTACAGGTTGCATGCCCGACCTGTAGTTCTACTCCCAGTCATCCTTAACGTGACACATGATCCTTTTCAGGATCCAACTCAAACCACATCAATTCCCATGATGTAATTCTTTCGTTAAGTCTTCGATTTGCATAATCAGCAATACCTAGCATAGACTCACATATATATTATTCATATGCTTATATACTCGTATTTATGCCTATTTTAACTCCCAATCCCTAACTTTCAAAGCCACTGCATCGATTTGATGCTTAAACTATATTTTAGTGGGAATCACAAAGAATTTTTCAGATCTTGTCAACAATAGCTAAAATTAGGATTCTTTATAGCACAGAACATAAAATCATGAATTTCAATAATCTCGTTTGAAAACCCAACAGCAAAAGGAAGGATTTCATTACCTAATCGAGCTCTCTCTCGGGTATGCAGTGCTTTATCGTGTTTCGTTTTCAGAAAAGATGATTTAAGGCTTCTAAAACGATCGAATTTCATTTTCGTATCAAAAACGCTAAGAACGTGTGAAGAACGAACGAAGAACACGAAGAACACGAAGAACGCGAAGAACACGAAGAACGTCAAGAACATATTTTCTCTTAAAATTTCAGTAGAGCTTCTCCTTAAAAGGGGTGACATTTCTAGGAAAATTTCAGCAGAGTTTCCCCTTATATCGGGACATATTTCTTGGACAATTTTAGCAGAGTTTCCCCTTATATCGGGAAATATTTCTTGGAAAATTTTGGCAGAGTTTCCCCTTATATCAGGACATATTTTAAAATAAAAACGAAAAGAGTTTACTCTATAAAATCAATCGTGAGGAAAACAACAGCAAAACTGAAAGAATATACTCAAACAATAAGAGATGAAGAATCGGGTAGACACCGCGTATCTTAGGTGAGTGAATGTGTGACGAATCACAGGGTTCACTGACGTGCATAGCCGCCCGCACCTAAGTAGGGTATTACATAGATTTCTCCATCAAAATAACTATAAAAGCATAATTGAAAGAATAGAAACATACGCGATGGAGAATCGGTAGACACCACGCGTCTTAGATGAGTGAATGTGTGACGAATCACAGAGTTCACTGACGTGCATAGCCGCCCGTACCTAAGTAGGGTGTTACACAGATTTCTCCTCGAACCACAACAGAAAATGAATCGGAAAGAAAGATGAATCAAGAACAAAGCTTGGAAGAAAAGAGGATGAATTGAAATCCAATCTTATGAAACAAACTAAGAGAGGATAATACATTTCTCCTCCTCGTTCTCCCGACAGCGCTTCGCTAGCGCTCCTCCCTCGCCTCCCACTCCTCCTCTCGACCTCTCGACCCTAGCCCTTGGGGTGGTGGTGGTAGTGGAAATCATAGAGAATGAATGGGTAGGGGGTCTATTTATAGGCTCCAGAAAACCACTAACCATGGTTAGAAAACCATGGTTTATACCTTAATCATGGTTTAGCAACCCATGGTTTTGGCCCATGGTTTTGGCCAAAACCTATCTCAAACTTGGGGCTTAAGTCAGAACATTCCAGATGATACTAGATTCGCTAATGACACTTAATTAACACTAATCGTGATTAACTTTCACTAATCGTGATTTAACTTTCGCAGCTTACGCTTATATTTTGCTAATTATTGCTTAGTGTTTGCTAATGATCATTAGTAGTTTTCAATCCATCATTAGTTTCTTTAATCACACTTAATTAGTCTTAATGACAATTTTTATGGGTTAATGACTTCCTAACCCTCCTTACTTCTCTTTCTTCCGAAAATCATAACAAATCGAAACGAAGTCCGATTCACACGAAACAAATTCCGTTGGTTTTCTCTTGACGAGTCGGATCTTATGATATAGGATTCGAGGGATGCCAAGTTCATGACTTTACAAATATAACAATCTTAAAGGAAGTCTCGTCCTCGAGACTAGAAATGCAGGCATATCAACCTTAAAGAGGATTGTAACATAACAACCTTAAAAAGAATGAACGTTCTTTCATTTATAATGAACATATAAAGAATACATAGTTTTATCACTCAAACAAGTAGGGGTATTTCTCTCTCATTTCCGTCTCAGGTTCCCATGTGGCTTCTTCAAACTTTTGGTTCCGCCATAATATTTTAACTAGAGGCACCTCTTTGTTTCTCAACTTCTTGATATCCCTTTCAAGTATTTGCACATGTATCTCTTGGTATGTCAAGTCTGGCTCAACATGTAAGTCATCATAACTTATCTTATGCTCTGGATTCTTAACGTACTTTCTCAGATTTGATACATGGAATACATCATGTATTGCCGAAAGATGTGGAGGAAGCGCAAGTTTATAGGCAACTTTTCCAATCCGTTGAATAATTTCAAAGGGACCCACGAACCTGGGTGCTAACTTCCCATGCAAGCCAAACCTCTGAACACCCTTCATAGGTGATACTTTGAGAAATACAAAGTCACCTACCTCAAATTCAAGGTCTCTTCGCATGGTATCACTATAACTTTTCTGGCGACTTTGAGCAGTCAATAGTCTTTTTCGAGCAAGCTCTACAGCTTCCCGTGTCTCTTGCAGTCTATCTGAATCATAAAGGTTCTTTATTCCGACCTCTTGCCAACACAAAGGAGTAGTACACCTTCATCCATATAGTGCTTCAAATGGTGCCATGCCAGTACTTGTATGGTAGCTATTATTGTAGGTGAATTCTACAAGAGGCAAATATTTAATCCACGATCCCTTCCATTCTAAGGCACATGCTCGTAGCATATCCTCTAGTGTTTGAATCATACGTTCTGACTGATCATCTGTTTGTGGATGATATGCTGTACTCAAGCATCGTTGTGTACCTAAGGCTTTCATGAAGTTCTCCCAGTAGTGTGAGGTGAATCATGAATCTCGATCAGAAACTACTTCCTTCGGGATACCATGGAGGCGAATCACATGTGTAATATATAACTAAGCAAGCTGGTCTGGAGTGAAAGATAAGCTTATCGGAATAAAGTGTGCTACCTTTGTCAGACGATCTATTATAACCCACATACTATCTTTACTACCAGTCGTCTGAGGTAAGCCAGTAACGAAGTCCATGGAAATACTTTCCCATTTCCATTTAGGTATAGGGAGGGGTTGCAATAATCCTGGTGGCTTTTGGTGTGAAGTCTTTACCTGCTGGCAAGTGAAACAGCATTCACAAACTCAGCAACATCTTTCTTCATTCCTGACCACCAAAAGTATGAATGAAGATCCTTATACATCTTTGTAATTTCTGGATGAATAGATAATCTAGAACAATGAGCTTCACATAAAATGTCTTCCTCATTTCAGGTATGTCGGGTACACAAGCTCTGTGATGGTTATATAGTAATCCATCTTGTATATGGAATCCCTCTATCTCATTCTTCTCAAGTTGCTGTCTCAAGTCTTTAAGGACTGGATCATCCTCCTGTCCTTTCTTTATTTTATCCCAGATCTCTTATTTGTATCGGTGAGGAATAGTTATAGTATCGGCACTACTATCAAATGGTTTCCATTCACTTAACGTTGATAGTAAACCCCAGAAGTGGATAGCACTCACCAACCTAGGTGAATATGTTCTTCTGTTAAGGGCATCTGCTACAACGTTCCCCTTACCAGGGTGGTAGGAGATAGTGCAATCATAATCTTTCAACAACTCTAGCTACCGTCTCTGTCTCATATTGAGTTCCTTCTTATCAAATAGATATTTCAAGCTTTTATGATCAATGAAGATTTCAAAAGTAATACCATAGAGGTAATGTCTCCATATCTTTAAAGCAAAAACTACAGCAGCTAATTCAAGGTCATGTGTTAGGTAGTTCTTTTCATGTGTCCTGAGCTGTCATGATACATACGCAACTACCTTACCATGTTGCATAAGAACTGCCCCAAGTTCTTCTTTAGATGTGTCAGTGTATACTGTAAACCCTTCACTCCCGGAGGGTAGAGTAAGGATGGGTGCAGATGTTAGGCATTCTTTCAGTGTTTGGAAACTTCTTTCGCATGCATCTGACCATATGAATGGAACTTCCTTCTCGGTCAACCTAGTCATTGGCAATGTTATTCGTGAAAAGTCTTGACAAATCTTCTATAATATCCAGCTAATCCTAGGAAAGATCATATTTCTGTGATAGTCTTCGGGCGTTCCCAACTCATCATCGCACTAACCTTTGTAGGATCAACTGATATACCTTCCCCAGAAATAACATGGCCTAAGAAAGATACTTCAGATAGCCAGAAGTCACATTTGCTATATTTAGCATACAGTTTGTTCTTCCTAAGAGTTTCAAATGCCTTCCTGAGATGATGTTCATGCATATACTTATCCTTGTAGTAAATAAGCACATCATCAATAAAGACTACTACAAAGTGATCGAAGAACTCCTTGAATACTCTATTCATGAGATCCATGAAAGTTGCTGGGGCATTTGTCAGTCCAAAAGGCATAACTAAGAATTCATAATGTCCATATCTAGTTCGAAAGGCTATCTTGGGGATATCCGCATCTTTTATCTTCAACTGATGGTATCCAGATCTTAAGTCAACCTTGGAATACACAGTCGAACCCTTTAACTGGTCAAAGAGATCATCTATCCTTGGCAGAGGATACTTGTTCTTTACGGTCTTCTTCTTTAGTTGTCTATAGTAAATGCACAACCGCATTGACCCATCCTTTTTCCTGACAAATAAGACAGGTGCTCCCCATGGTGAAGTACTAGGACGAACGAATCCTTTATCTAATAGTTCTTGCAATTGTGCCTTTAACTCTCGTAATTCAGCTGGTTCCATCCTATATGGAGGGATAGAGATAGGTTGAGTATCAGGTATAAGAGAGATTTCAAATTCAATCTCTCGCTCAGGTGGTAATCTAGGTAGTTCCTCTGGAAATACATCAGGAAACTCGCACACTATAGGAACATCTTCTATCATTCTTTCTGACCCCTATGTAGTGGATACATAAGCTAAATAACCTTGACACCCTTGTTCTAACAGTTGTTGAGCCTTTAAAGTAGATATATATTCGATATTATCATTGGATGTCTTTCCAATGAACTGGAACTCTATCAAGTTAGGAAAATGAAACGTTACTATCTTCTGAAAACAGTCAAGACATGCATGATGCCTTTCTATTCAATCCATTCTTAGTATAAGATCAAAGTCCTCCATTTCTATTAGTAGTAGTGAAATAGGTAACTGATGTCCCGCTATCACTACTATACAATTATCCAGGATTTCTCGAATTATAAATACTTGTCCTCCTGGTCCGTTGATCAGATAGGACTGTTGCACTTCTACTGGTATCTTAGTCAAAGTGGGTACTAACCATCGAGCAATAAATGAATGTGAAGCACCAGAATCAAATAAGGCATGTACTGAAAAGCCATGAATAGTAACGGTACCTCGTACGACTATGCATGAATTGTAGGCTTATTCTTCAATGGTTGCATTTAGCTGGCCATTAGGAATAGGCAAGCTAGAACCCGCAACACTTTGTGGTGGTTGTCATGTAGGAGATGCTCCTTGTGAGCCCCGACCTCTACCATATCTTCCTTCGCGTGTTGCTCCATTGCTCGAGGTGGATGTTATACTGTTAATTGGGGTTGGTTTAAACCCTGAATCTCTCAACTGCAGACAGTCCTTCCTAATGTGACCTTCTTGATGACAGTAATAACATGCACATGTTCCTGTCTGAGCTGAAGACCCAACTACAGAGGTACTAGTTCCTGGTGCTGAGTTACGTGGGTATAGTGGAGGTCTAGAGAAACCTCCTCATCCTGATAATTCCTGACCCAAGGTATTTGGTGAGCTTATATTGGAACCGGCTGGATGATAGCGACGATCTCTACGGTTATAATGTGCCTTGCTTTTGGATGTTTCATCATTAAAGTGGAAACTTCTTCTTTGGCAGTTTTCATCCCTCTCCATCTCAATACGAGAGGCGATGTCCATTGCTTCATCTACGGTTTTAGATCTAAAACCAGCAAGCTTTTCTCGTATATCTCCCTGAAGACCGCTAACGAATTTGGTAAGACACTCTTGTGGTGAAGCTTCTAGAGCTGGTGAGTAACGTAGTAGCTCAGTAAAGTGGATATGATAATCCCGTATGGTCTTAGAATCCTGATTCAGAGAAGCCAACTCTCTCCTCTTTAATTCTTCCCAATGAGAGGGACATAAGTGAGCTCGGAACCTCTCTTCAAACATATCCCATGGAACAGGATCTGCTAATTACTTGGAAATTGCTCTCCACCATCATCTTGCATAGTCTGCTAAGGAGTAATCAGCAAAGTGCACCCAAGTATCTGTTGGTGCGTGTATTATTCTCAACATCCTGCTGACGTTATCAAGCCATAGTTCTGCCTCAGCAGGTGTCTCTATGCCTAAAAATCGAGGAATCTTTCCTTTTCGGTAATTTTCTAGTAATGTTTGGTGTCTCAGAAGGGCCTTCTCCATTGCTCCTTCAGCTGGGGTAGGAGTAGACTCAGTTGAAGGATGGTAACTAGATTCTTCCTCAGAAAGATGGACAGAACCTTCAATCCTAGCATCTGCAGGCTTAGATGCCTCGGGTCTCTCTGCTTGTGCATTGAGTCTCTCCTCCAATGCTTGTTGCCTTTGTCCCATGTGTTGGAGCATTTCCATCATGGCCGCTAATTGTCTAGACACGTCTTGGTCTGCCATGATCCTGGGAAGAGTAAAGGTCAAAGGTCAGATCCTATATGTCTTAGCATGATGTACCTAAGGGACAATGACTTGTGAATGGTACTGCAGTCATTTATTAAAATCAAAGGATCTTAATACAATCTTAGTTTTCTGAATACCGCTCATAGTTATTAATTACTAAATAAATTACTGGAGTAACCAAGCTCTGATACCCATCTGTCGCGACCCCAATTCCGGGCCGTCGGATCCTCCCATAACCGGATATGGTTACTCAGCAATAATTTATTCAGCAATCACAACTAACATTCAGAAACAGACTACAAATAAAGTATATTTAGAAGAAAGTATTTCAACACTTCTCCATTCACAAAATAAAGTTCAGATGATACATTGTCCCACTATAACCATTTACATGTACATCAGCTTGAAAGGAAAATATACCAAAGATTACTAACTACCTTATAAAGTAAAGCTACTATGGTTGACTGGATGTCTTCTAAGGTCCTTGCGTTGGCTCATCAATACCTGTTGGGTTTTCCATAAATCATAGGATAAAAATTAGCAAATGCTAAGTAACGAAGAAGGGAAAAGCAAACAAATGGGTAATTTTTCAAAACTTGTTATCACAAAAAGTTTCATTCTTTCTCATTAATTTAAGTCATATTCCTTTCTATTCAATGTCAGGGATTAGTCCAGGGAATTACCTTACCACTATAAGGACTCTGAAGCTATGGAAACTTCGGGATTGGAGATTGCGTTGATCTTGGTAAGCTTATGTCACCGCACGTCGCCTCAACCAATCCTCCAATACTACCCTGACAATTTTCTTTTATTTTATTAAACATGATCTCAAACCCTCAGCCCGAAAAACAAATGAGCACACCGTCCTCGAGGACTCGGTTGCTTAAAACCTCAGGCTAATATTTAATCATATAACCTAGCGGCTTTAAATACATATTATCGTGATCCAGCCGCTATTGAACCACCCGTGCCTCTTTATGGCATGACCACATCTTCCGTCGTTCAACCCGAAGATATTGGTTCCCGGTACCACGCGTTGCAAAACATTCATTTTGTGCGTAATTATCATAATAGGGCAACCGTGTACCACCTAGGTAGGGAAACACCAATACGGGTTCCTTCCGACAAATCTATAGGTTGCATGCCTGACCTGTAGTTCTACTCCTAGTCATCCTTAACGTGACACATGATCCTTTTCAAGATCCAACTCAAACAACATCAATTCCCATGATGTAATTCTTTCGTTAAGTCTTCGATTTGCATAATCAGCAATACTTAGTATCGACTCATATATATATATATATTATTCATATGCTTATATACTCGTATCTATGCCTATTTTAACTTCCAAACCCTAACTTTCAAAGCCATCGCATCGATTTGATGCTTAAACCTTATTTTAATGGGAATCACAAAGCAACTTTTCAGACCTTATCAAGAATAGACAAAATCAGGGTTCTTTATAGCACAGAACATAAAATCAAGAACTTCAATAATCTCGTTTGAAAAACCAACAACAAAAGGAAGGATTTCATTACCTAATCGAGCTCTCTCTCGCGTATGCAGTGTTTTATCGTATTTCGTTTTCAGAAAAGATGATTTAAGGCTCCTGAAACGATCAAATTTCATTTTCGTATAAAAAACACTAAGAACGTGCGAAGAACGAACGAAGAACACGAAGAACGCGAAGAACATGAAGAACACGAAGAACGCCAAGAACGTATTTTCTCTTGAAATTTCAGTAGAGCTTCCCCTTATACGGGGTGATATTTCTAGGAAAATTTCAGCAGAGTTTCCCCTTATATCGGGACATATTTCTCAGAAAATTTCGGCAGAGTTTCCCCTTATATCGGGACATATTTCCCGGAAAATTTCAGCAGAGTTTCCCCTTATATTGGGACATATTTCAAAATAAAAACGAAAAGAGTTTACTCTATAAAATCAATCGTGATGAAAACAACAACAAAACTGAAAGAATGTACTCAAACAACAAAAGATGAAGAATCGGTAGACACCGCGCATCTTAGGTGACTGAATGTGTGACGAATCACATGGTTCACTGACGTGCATAGCCGCCCGCACTTAAGTAGGGCATTACACAGATTTCTCCATCACAATAACTGTAAAAGCATAATTGAAAGAATAGAAACATAAGCGATGGAGAATCGGTAGACACCACACGTCTTAGATGAGTGAATGTGTGACGAATCACAGGGTTCACTGATGTCCATAGCCGCCTGCACCTAAGTAGGGTGTTACACAGATTTCTCCTCGAACCACAATAGAAAATGAATCGGAAAGAAAGATGAATCAAGAACAAGGCTTGGAAGAAAAGAGGATGAATTGAAATCCAAGCTTATGAAACAAACTAAGAGAGGATCATACATTTCTCCTCCTCGTTCTCCCGGCAGCGCTTCGCTAGCGCTCCTCCCTCGCCTCCCACTCCTCCTATCGACCTCTCGACCCTATCCCTTGGGGGGTGGTGGTAGTGGAAATCATAGAGAATGAATGGGTAGGTAGGTCTATTTATAGGCTCCAGAAAATCACTAACCATGGTTAGAAAACCATGGTTTAGACCTTAATCATGGTTTAGCGACCCATGGTTTCGGCCAAAACCTATCTCAAACTTGGGGCTTAAGTCAGAACATTCCAGATGATTCTAGATTCGCTAATAATGCTTAATTAACAATAATCGTGATTAACTTTCATTAATCGTGATTTAACTTTCGCAGCTTACGCTTATCTTTTGCTAACTATTGATTAGTGTTTTCTAATAATTATTAGTGGTTTTCAATCCATCATTAGTTTCTTTAATCACACTTAATTAGTCTTAATGACAGTCATTATGGGTTAATGACTTCTTAACCCTCCTAACTTCTCTTTCTTCCGAAAATCATAACAAATCGAAACGAAGTCCGATTCACACGAAACAAATTCCGTTGGTTTTCTCTTGACGAGTCGGATCTTATGATATAGGATCCGAGGGATGCCAAGTTCATGGCTTTACACCCAGCCCTCCTCCCTCTCGAGAAATCACCCTCCCGCATCGAGCTCTCGACCTTCTTCATCCTCTTCGATCGTGCTCCCTCTTTTTCTCCAATCTCTTTTCCATCTCTTTCAAGATGAATCCAGTACCCTATGATAACTAAATCATTATTCCTAAACTTTAACCTTGTATTATATGTATGATTGAAATTTTGGATCATTCCAATAGATGTTTGGTGAAATAATGTATGTTTGATATATCATTTTTAGTATTACTATTCATGTTAGTAGTTATTTCAAGTGAGAAATAGATGTTTGTAAGTACTTATGTCTTTAAGTAGTTTTAATCAATTTGATTGTAAGTACTTAGATGTTGAGGAGAGGAGAAAACACATGTATCCAATTAGTACTAATTGATGAGTTGAGGCTTAAGAAATTATCCATGTGTTAGATGAAAGATTGATGAATTTGTGATTTGCATTATTAATAAGTTTTAATCTTTTCTCTTGTATTAAAAAATTCATTAATGGTTTTAAGGTTGTGGTTAATTCTTGTGTACGATTAAATTAGATAATAATAAATGTTTGGTGGAATAATGTATGTTTAATATATTATTTTTAGCTTTAATATTCAAGTTGATTAGTAGTTATTGAAAGATAGAAATAGATCCTTGCATGTAGTTTGAGATATTCTTGTCATGTTGTTAGCTTGAAGGGAGAAATATCAATCTTAAAACATTACTCGCGGTTTTGGATCCCATTACATGAGAATTTTTACTTGTTTAATTAATAAAGCATACATATCTATTGAGTTTATTGTAGATAAACATTCAGATTGGGAGGAATGTCTAATGAGGTTCTTATTTCTTAAACCCCTTCATGGGAAACTAATTCCATTATAATACTTGGATTTAGGTTGACCCTTCTTTTTTATCCTTATATTGATTTTTCAACTTCAAAATTTTTTCTTGCATATATGGTTGGATTAATTTCATCTGTAGTAGTAATTGTCTTGATATGACATACACTATATGGATCACTATCAATTTGATATATTGTTTGTAGCACCCTAATTCAAATACAGTCCCATATGTGTTGGTGTATGTGTGAGTGTGCATATGTTTGTGTGCATTGGTCCCTTACAGTACTCCTTTGCTCTATTATAGTTCTATGTTATCCATCTTTTGGAGGAGATTCATGAGTGAATTTCAAGAGAAGATCTTTCCCTTAGAGGTCCAACTTAGGATGGATCTTGGGACCCTATCAAATGTTGCTGCTGCATACATGATTTTTAAGAATTTGAGTGAGAGAACATGCCGCTATGAAGATTACTTTAGGAGGATCGTTTATCCTTTCATGGCGGTAGAGGAGAGCTGTGTTCAAGAATTCGTTGATACATTTGAGTATATCATTGTTCTTGCCTCTATCAGGAATTCATACACGTGTCTGATGAAGAAGAGCCTAAGAAAAGTTAATGTGCTTTTATGAGGTCTACAACATCTATCTCCTAGAACATCTTTGTTGCTGAAGTTGTTTTACAGAATTATATCCCTATATACACTAGAAAGATGATAATGAATGTTGATGGTTACATCCAGTAGTGTCAGAGTTATTATTAGAGAGAATGCATGTGGTTAGATGTGGATCTAGGTACAAGGAAACTCTTAGAATCCTTATTGCATTATCGCCTTCTATGGTCTCATTTTTTAGTTATCTTTGAAAGGCATAAGTTTTTGTATCCCACATTGAACCATGCATTGGATTTCAGATTGATTATGCAAGTTGCTATGCTCAGGCCCTTACTCTTTAGGGCATTTGAGGGTCTATGAAAATATAAACTTCTATTTCATGGGAGGTGTAATATCCCTTGTATTGATAATTACTTGGAAGGGTTTGGACTCACTTATCTGACCATCCAAACTATTGATGCATAAATTTTAATTTTGGATGATGTATCCTTAGTTGTCGCTTATACGGATGCATGCTTCTTGCGATACAGGGGTATTGTTGTCCCAAGAGTGTTTAAATTACGGTGGTTGATTGAGGTCCCATAGTTCACTTGGGCTTCCAGACTTCAGTTATTACCAGTGGATCATCTTTAAATTTGTCGAATTGAAAAAAATCTCTACGATGCATCATCAGCCTCTGTTGCAAAAAAACAAAAGGAGGACCACAATTAGTGTATATATTTACTCTTTTGGGGTTTTTCTTCTTCATTTTGTCATATACAATAAGAGGTAAAGAGTATAATTTCTTACAATAAATTTTTATACCATGATTTATTCATTGTGTGCTATATAATATTGGAATTATATTCTCTTTATCTGTAGGAAGAATACAAATTAGCTCAAGGATGAATTTGTAAGTTTCAACACCTTGGTCTTAATATTACCAATTATGATAGTTTAACCTTATATGTGATCTACATGTTTTTTTAGTTCAAGAAAAAATGATCGGGAGATTACCCGCATCGAGGTATTTGATGGTTCAAAGAGCAGAGATATGAGAAAAGAAGTGCATTGGGTCAATGATGCCCATGTTCTAGCATGACGAACGTCTTACCATATATCTATCATCTCCAGAGTGAGGCTACACGATTGATAACACTTTCACGACTCGATGATGATGAGGATGAGAGCAACGAGAGTGAGGTTATATTAGGTTTTAGAATGTTTGTTTGGTTTTGAACTTAACTTGAACACTTTAATCTAATATTTTGCAATTTAGAATGTCTTTTTTTGAGATAAAATAGTTTTTGTTACGGGTTGTCTTTGTTGTGAATACGTTGCAGCTACATGGCACCCAATCCATTGCAGTAGATCTTTTTTTCTTTATAAAGTTCAGAGAGGACGGTCGCGATCGTCCCCTCCACATGAGGTGGGATTACTGGCTCGGATTTCGGGGGGCGAGGACACGTGGGGACGGTCTTAATTGTACACAGATCTTCTGTGCCCATCCTCGAAGCCTCGCACATGGGGAGATCTAGAGAGGATAGTCACCAACTGTCTCCTCTAGTCCTTATGGGGGGGGGGGTCGCGATCGTTCCCTATTAGAACTAGAGGGGACGGTTTGTGATCGTTCCTACGAGTGACTAATATGGATGTTCATGGATCATCTCTTCTAGTATGAATGTAAGGGATGGTTACGATCGTCCCCTCTGTCTCTGATTAGGGGCGCTTCTTTTTTGCATCTCCTTTGGTTAAATATGATTCTATTATTGGGAACTCTTTAACAATCGTCTCATATGATCAAAGGAGATGGTTTGCTTAGCGTACGTGATGGTTGTTGACTGTCTCTAAAGGTGACTCCGCTTGTAGTGTGATGGACACATAGGTTTTTATGCAGTTAGGGTGGTGAAGATAGGTTTGTGGTCCAAGAAATTTGTGGGTAAGGTTTGTGTTTTTGTTAACAAGGATATATCCAACAAGTTTGGGGAGATTAGATGCGTTGGAGCACCGCCCATTTGTTTTGGGAAGTGTCTATCCAAATAAATGAGGCACTAGGGTCATAGAGATTGAAAAGGTTTGAGTCAGTGCACCAATCCGCAAATTTACGAGAGTAGGAAGTGGGAGGTATGGTGGAGGAGGATTCACTAGGGGAACTTGTAATGTTAAAGTCTCCAGCCATAGCAAGGTTTCCATGGGAGTTGATGAGGTTGGCTAGATCATTCAGGAATGCATCTTTTTCATTAGAATTGGGGGATATTTCAGTGTTACTCGGTACGTGATGGAGGTTGATAATCGTGTAGAAATTAAAGTCAGTGCAATCGATAAGGTTGAATGTAAGGGGGGCCCATCCCCTCAGAATACCCAAGATTTACATATTCGGTTGGAATGCCAAGAGAAACGGTCAAACGATTGTAATCTCTTTTTTGGGTTAGAGTCATTGATCCTAGTTTCCTCGAACAGGAAGAGGTTGAGTTTTAGTGTCTTGCTCATATTGTTGACTTTAGCAACCTTCCATGGGCCACCTAAGCTCTAGATATTCCACGAAAGGATATTAAGATCCATTAGTTAGTGTGAGAGATCGTGGTCAGAGGGGATGAAGGAGGCTCAAACTAATAAAGCCTTTTAATGCTAGATGTTATCGATGAAAATTTTTGTATGTGGAGTCGTCAAACGATAACATTAGGTGTGGTCGAGTTTAATTTAGTTGTTTTAGGGTGTTAGGTGTGGTGAAAACCATGGAGTATGTTGCGTATGAAGGTGAAAAACTCGTCAAATTAAAAATATCAGATGAGAGATAACAAGATGGTGAGTTACCTGATAGGGGTTGCTCGCATTCTTTCTTGGACTGGAGGAGCTTGGACCAGCCCTTGATTGGTAGATAAGGAGACTACCGATAGGTTCCTTATGTTGCGAGGATTTACCCATTGGAGCTACGATGATTAGGTTTGTCTACATTCTTTTCTTTTCCTTGTTTGAGGGAAGCCATGCAGCCCGTTTGAGCATGATGTATGAAGTTTCACGCCCATTCTCTTCAAACACATAATGGTATTTTCCGTGGACCCGCGATCGAGGTTTCAGGTGAAGTTGAGGCTTGCGTCCGAAGAGAAGCCATGGTTAGAGGGAAAGGGTGGATGGTCGATGTTTTCCTTAACCAAAGCTGAGTTAGGGCAAAGATAGAAGCAGCTGGTGCCAACTCCGTAATTGGTTGGCCAACAGAAGAATGCTTTCTGTTCCAAGTAAAGGTGGAGTGGGTAGTTGGGTCGATAAAGAAGGATTTTCGGTGCGCTAAAAGTGTGTTTTTGTACGTCGTTGTGTGTACACGTGAAAACCAAAGGGACTCTAATCCCCTTCCTCTACATTTAGAAAAAATGTTAGATACTTAATATGGTCTTGGAGCACATATTTATTACAAAATAAATTAATGCAATTTTTTGTAAATAAAATGTTTATGGAATTTTCTGGTAATTCGAAATGCAATGCAAATAAAAATAATGAGCTGAAAATTATGCACAAATTGAAGGAAAATACGAGTGATTAAACATGAATTTTCTCAATAAAAGATATAAAAACATGATAAATCATAGATTCATTAGTCGACGTATTGAATCTAAGATATTAAGAATCTTGTGGTGGTTTTCTCAGAGGAGGGGATGTCGTAATGGGTGAAGATTACCTCTCCTTAGATGTTCAATGGGTGGAAGGTATCCTCGAAGACAACGCTTGTTGTAACGACCTCAATGCCCTTGGTTATTGTTGAATCTTTGGACTATCAACTAGGAGCTTGACCATTGAGGCTTCATCACAATCTTTAGTCATCGTGGGGATGTCGTATCTGAGGAGCTTCCTGAAGTTCTTGACCAGGTTGTTGAGAACATAAGGATATCGTTGGTGAAGGGGGAGACCAAGCGCTACCAACCGGTATGGGTTTGTTTCTTCTATCCTTTTTACATGGAAGGATGGAGATCATCAGTAGAACCAAATAATGACCTCATCGAAGGAAGTGACGGAAATATCAACAAGTCTCTTGTCGATTTTCTCTATGTTGACTTCGACCACCAACTGTCTCTTGGATATCTTCTAGTAGTAGCGGAAAGCATCCTTCCTGAACTCGTCCATCAAATCATCCTTAGACCATTAGAGGGAGGGGACGTCATTGGAGAATTCAGTGATGACACACCGTAGAAGTTGACGTTTACGGAGAAGGGAATTGGTACAAACACTGAGAAGTGATTTTATTATGGGACACGCTGCACAGAAAGCGGCCTCAGCTAAAGTTGCTAAGCATGAGAAGACATGTATTGACAATCAACATGTATTCATTCCTTTTGATTTTGACACCTTCGGATTTTTGGCTAATGAAGCAGTATAACTTCTCAAAAGGGTCCAAAGAATTATGCACAGCAATGTCATGGTTCTCAGATCTATTGATGTTGTATTTCGAAGAATTGGATTTGCCATTCAAAAGGGATTGGCGGCGCAGCTTGTTGCCCGTATCCCATCAATCTCTCTGTAATAGTTTGTGTTTCAAGGTGATTAAATTGGTTAAAAAAATGTTGTATTTGATTTTTGCATATGGAAATATATTTTGAGGATTTTCTTTTTTAAGTTTTTTGATTTTTATGAAAATTTAAATTGAAATTTATTTGCATTTTTTGAAATGCATGAAAAATGCTAACGGACACACATGCATAAGAGAAACCTGGTACTCATGGTAAGTTCTGTGTAGAAGTGATAATGGATAATGGACCAATAGATCAGTGAGATTGCATAATTAAAATGGAGGTAAATAATGCGTCTTTTTATACTTTTTAGATCTTATGTCTGTTTTATGTATTTTAGTGACATTGTTATTCTTTTAAAAGGTGTACCCCTATACTTAAGTGATACTTTGTCTATGTAGAGGAGTAAAATGAGTAAAGCCTTCTGACTTGGGAATTTCGCCAGCCTATGAACACATGGCCTCTAGCTACGATGCCTGCCCCCCTTCACCCAACACAATCACAAGACCCCCCAAAAAGAGCCTCTCATCCCTACCAACAACATCCATCACATCATGGGAATCTTTCCACTAAGATAAACTTCCATAAATTATCACAACAATTCTCGTGCTAAGTCCACTATATCCTCATATCAGTCCAGTATGAGCAGGCGTAGTAAGGGAAGTGAAAACAAGCCACAAACTCCATGGTAGTGGCACAAGGTGTACCTGCACCAATGGTGCCAGCGGTTCCATGCATCGACCTATCTGGTAATCGATCACGTGTGTCTCAGCTGATCGTAGAGGCGTGCGAGGAATTCGGGTTCTTTAAGGTGGCAAATCACGGTGTATCCAGTGATGTCGTCGCCAAGATGGAAGCGGCAGCTGCAGGATTTTTTTCGCTTCCCACTTCCGACAAACAGCACGCGGGGCCTCCGACCCCGCTCGGTTATGGTATTCGAACGATCGGATTTAATGGCGATGCGGGGGAACTCGAGTATCTCCTCCTCCATGCAAACCGTAGGCTGCCCAAGAGCGGCTGTTGCATGGAACAAATGGAGCTCAGGTACGTACACTCCATGTATTATATATTTCCTGCATGTCATGCATATGGCCAAGGTATTTATGCGTGGAAGCTTTTTTACTAGTGTGCACATGAATCATATTGTGAGAATATAATACGCTTTTAAATGAAAGAGAACAGGTAGGAATATCGTCTAGAGTTTAAAATCTTCAGGCATGTACGTATTCATTATCCATACTCGTATAGGAAATTATGCAATCATCAGTATTACTTTCTAAATGACATATAACTGCTCGAAATATTTTCAAGTTAATAGGCACATCTACTGTACTTTTATGATCCGTAAACCTATTGCAGTCTTGCAATAATTTCAGTAATCGAACGTAATGCCAATTTTTGGTGGATGTGCTTCCTGAGTATCCCTCTTTGTAAATATTCATATCCGCATATATATCCAGATGGCTGGGGGTTAGGATGACTGCTACATCTGTCTATAAACTATGTTCACGAATCTTTCCTAATAAAAGGACTTGACAAGACATGGCGACCATCACATGGTAGATGTTGCGTTTGCCAGGTACTCGGTGTTGGACTGCTATTAAATAAGCTGAACAGTTGTATATTTGACCACAGTTATTTAGAGGACCGGGTTAATTAAGAAAAACATCTATGTACGTAATAGATCAGATAGCAGTAGTAAGTTTGGCATATCAGATGGCAAGTTACTCTCCGTCAATTCACAGAGGAGCTCCTTGGAGGTGCATCTCTCTATGGCTGGGCGGGCTCAACTAATCAACTCGGTGGTGTGTGGTGTTTTCCTATATTAGATCGCGGACGCCCTTCTTCCTATTATAAAGTCGTTCACCGGCTCTATATGCTCTGTGCTGACTTCCTCCGGGGACGACGTCGCCATGATATCTCATGGGAGACCGTGTGCCTCCCAAAGCAAGAGGGGGGCTTGGGGCTGAAGTCGTTTGCCACCCTTCGTGATGCCATGATCGTCGCCTGGGCTTGGAGGCTCATATCGGCAGACACATCCATTTGGGCTGTGTATTTGCGCAAGAAGTATCTGCACGAGGGATCTTTCTGGGAGATCCCGCCTTCTCCTTCGGCTTCCCGCGTGTGGCGCAATATATTGGGGATAAGAAGTTATATCTGTGACGCTATCCGAGGGGATGCCCCTCCCTACGCCTGGGTTCGCTCGACACGGGGATTTTCCTTCGCGGGTGCTTTTGGAGCTTCTTCGCTCTAGGGCCTCGCAGCTCGCATGGGCTCCGATTGTTTGGGAACGTCGAACTCCACCGAGATTCTCCTTTGTGCTCTATCGTGCTATCCTTGAGCGGCTTTCTACCTCGGACAGGCTTACTAGTTGGAGCTTGAATATTCCCTCCACCTGTTATTTACGTTCGATCGAGCAAGAATCTCACGCGCACCTTCTTTTCCAATGCTTGTTTTCTTCCGAAGTTTGGAAGCTCGTTTTCTTCCGAAGTTTGGAAGGGAGCATGTGCGGCCCTTGGTCTGCCAACGCCTCCGGTCCAGTCTCTCGCTGATACGATCCCCTGAATTGCTCGCACGGCCGTTTCACGCACCCGTTCAGCCGTGGTTACGCTCCTTGCGGTTGTCGTATGGTCAATTTGGAGTAAACATAATCGGAGATGGGCGTTGTCGAGCTCCCTCTCTGCAGCGCCAACCATCGACAGCATTGTGCGTATTATCAACTCGATACAGAAGAATCGAAGGAACCCGAGTTTTTGTCTCCTTAGGTTCCTTCTTGACCTCTTCACTCACAGAACTGAACTGATGTTTTCCAATTGGCTACTGTGTAGCCCATATGTTTTTGTACGTACACCTTTTTGATGGAATACATACACTTACATTTACTTACCAAAAAATTTTCAAAGAGGAGCTCAGATCCCAACAGCATATTTCTGACGAAATGGGACGTTTACCTCAGGGGAGGGGGTAAAAAATTTTACTGAAATGAAGATGGCGTGAAAATATTTCCCATAATAGGGATATATCGGCAAACGATTTGTCGTGACGCGGTAAATCATTTGCCGCACAAGATGAACGAACGGGAGGCGAGCTTGGATTCCATATTTGACCGTCCAAATGGCGCGGCAAATCATTTGCCGCGGACGGCAAATAAATTGCCGCGCGCGGAACACGTAACGACAAATGGTTTATCGCAGTGGCGGACCTAGGATTATAGGTCAGGTGGGGCACATCTATAAAAATAAAATTCAAATCTTAGATGGACTTTGCATTTGATCCTTATTCCAAGACATTAAAATCATATGTAAGCCAAAGTTGATTTATTTTACATTGAATGTTTTTAGATTATTTTTAGCTAATACCATCCGCACTGAGTTAATTACAAAGAATGTGTGGTTGATTTTTTAATTACTGTGTAGAATTTAGATGCATGCAATTCTAATTAGACAAAAATGCATTTCCAATCAGACAAAAAAAATGACGTATATATACTTCGATGCAACTTGATATTGTAAAAAAACTAATGTAGGGTTTTCTTTTTTTTCAACTATATACATCGAAGCAACTTGATATGTTTACCTGCACTTGAGCACGATACGAAAACGTGCAATGGTGGGGATTGGGGAACCAAGCATGCGAGCAAGATGAAAATTGGTTCCTAAGCTGCGAGGGAGGCGGGGGTGCAACCGTAGCAAGTATGCAAGGGAGCAAGGAGCATGGTGCACTTGATTGGGAGGAGGGGACACATCAACAATAGGTCCCAGAGGGAGCCGAAGGTGCGGCGTGTCCAAAAGGGAGATGGGGGTACAACGAGTCCGCTAGGGAGACCGAAACACAGTGCATCCGAGAGGGAGGTCAGGGGACAATGGGTTAGCAAGAGAGCCAGGGCACATTACATCTGAGAAAGGGACGAAGGAGCGATACCAAAGGCGGAAGTGCAGGTTCGTGAGAGAATCAGGCCATGACAGCTGATGCATAAAGAGGGGGGTTGGATGGAGTTACGAAGGGCATAATGGTTTGAAGTACCTTAAAGATTTCAATAGGAAGGGGGGCACAAATGTACATTAAATTGGTTTTATTGGAACACAGAGATAGAAGTTCAAAGGACTGTAAAAACTTAGGGGGGGCACGTGCCCCACCTCCACAAAGCATAGGTCCGCCTCTGGTTTATCGATATATGTCCATTCTAAGAATTATTTTCGCACCGGTCCTTCTACCCTTACCCTGTGAAAGAGGTGCAAAAGTGTTTTTTCCGTATAAAGCCACACAAATGGGCAGAACAGGGTAGCATGAGGAACACAGTAACCCCCGTTTAGAGAACCAAAGGATAGGCGATGGATACAGGATCAAACCAAGGCAGAGAGATGTGATGGCCTCTGTAACCCGACTCGTTTCCGCTTGGGCTTCTCCGCCTCTTCCCAATTCACCTTCTCCGTCTTCGTAGCTGACCCTACAGCATCTCTCTCTCTTCTCCTTTTTACAAATGCTCTTATATAGTTCGTATTTATGCCTACTTCTTATGGTCTCCATTACATTTCCTTTTTTGGAATAAGGAAAGCAGAATTAGGAGGTATAATATGGAATAAGGTGATTTATTATCTATTCTCATTCTGTTTTGACGGTGAAATAAAGGTCAAATAAGATGACATTTTTTCTTTTGCTATTCTTGAAAATTTTGAATAGGAGCTCGTTATTGTGTAATAGTTAGTGTGAGTGGAGAATAAATAATAAATCATTCTCACCTGAAGGGTCTAGTCTCATTTCCTGATATGGTCAAAGGAAATGGTTTTTGTCATCCTTCCAATTAAGGTGAATAAGTATTTCATCAATAATTGTGGGATAAAAAAGGAATATCTATTACAAAAATAAGAAAATTTTATGATAAGCGGAGAAAGTTTGGGTTATTTATTTTAGAGTTTTTATCAGTTGTATCCCTTAGAGATATTGTAATTTCAGTTATGCACCTCTCTTTTTTGGAATATCAGTTATGTCCCTACCTTCTTGTAAAATTCACAGTTCTGCCCTTCTGTTAAGGTAAGGTAGGGGCATAACTGATAATACAAAAGGGCATAACTGTGAATTTTACAAGAAAGTAGGGGCACAACTGATATTTCAAAAAAAGAGGCATAACTGAAATTGCAATACCTCAGAGGGGCCCCACTGATAAAAAAACTCTTATTTTTATTCCCTAAAAAATGAGCCTTAAACATTCCCTAGAAAATGAGCCTTAAACATTCCCTTAAAAAGAAGCCTTAACTACATAATATTAGAACATAATGTTGTCGGTGATGAGGCTTAAACCACCTTTGTTTTTTCATTTTAGCCTTTAAACTCTAGCTAGATGGACGCATGCAATATTAAATTGCATAAAATAACATCTCTTAATGAAACTGTAAATATTGTACAAAATACTACATTTAAAACCAAAATAAAAGAATAAATAAAAGAAAAGGAATAAAATAACATAGGTATTGAATGATCCTAAAACCCGAGACCTGGGCATCATGATGTCTGGGTCGACAAGGAATAAAGTAGGATGAGATAAGGGCAAAAAAAATCAATAACAACCCTAATTTATAATTTCCCAATAAATACATTTTGGAGTTTAATTTATTCTTTATTAGTTAGACCTCAAATCAATAAACTTTGTACATGAAATCATCGATAAGAATACAAAGAAAAATACATATTTTATTTCATCTAAAAATAATGCAAAGTGTGCCTTAGACACTCAAAATAAAAAGTTAAAATCAAAACTTCACATACATGTATCTTCTCCATACGAACTCAAATATCATAAAATTCACTTTTATTATTCCTAAAATTAAATTATCTATTTAACGGAGGTGGTTTCACTCAATTAGAGTTAAGATGTAAAAGTTAGTTTTTGGGCACTCTTTGTGCAATTTAATTGAATAAAATAATCAATTTATTTACTCTATACATTTTCATTATTTTATATTTCAATAATTTTGTAAATAATATCGGAAATACATGTACATAATTAAGAAAATAAAATAATGAAAATCACAATACACATATGAATTATACATACATATACCAATATAATAAACATACATATTTATTTAAGTGTATATATAACTTTAGAAAAATATAATAAAAAATATATAAGTGTATTTAAATAAGTTATAAATATATAATTATTCTATGAGGGGAGGGAGGTTGTTTTGAGTAATAGCCAAGTTAGTTGTTACACAAGATAGTTTCCCCCCTTTTTTACTTTTTTTTCGAAAATAAAATTATGTATATTCATCTATATGTCCCTCCTACATGTCATTCAAATTTCGGCAGAAATGGAGACTCCTATGCCCTCCATCTAGAACATGTCGATTACAGCAAATTTCAGACCGTTAAAAATTATCTGTTCTAGATGGAGGGCATATGAGTCTCCATTTCTGACGAAATTTGAATGACATGTAGGAGGGACATATAGATGAATATACATGGTTTTATTTTTGTAAAAAATAAAAGGGGGGGGACTGCCTTGTGTAACAACCAAGTTGGCTGTTACTCAAAACAACTTCCTTTTCCTCTTAATGTATATAAAATAATAAAATCTAAAATAGAAAAAAAAATAAATGCATACTATATAGGTGAATATACCTATATTTATACTTGCCAAAAATAACTCATAATAATTTAACTCGAAAAACAATCATACTAAAATACTACATAAAATAATAAATATTTTTCATATTTTATGAAAAAATAATAAAATTATTTTCTATTTCTTTTTGATTAATTTTATCTTTTATTTCCTGGTTTATCTTGTAGCGGGTGACATGGACCAATAGGGATGCAACATAGGTTGACTCACCAGTCAATTGGCCCACTGCGTCCCTAGGTCTATCAAACCTCGCCGACCCCCTACTTCCTTGAATTTTCCCTAATGAATGTCTCACTCTTTTGGCTTGATTCCTTCAGTAAACTTGCTTCTTGATCCTTGCTCTTTCATGCCACATTGACTCCTCGATCGATGGAGCTCAGCAGCGAATCGTAGCCATGGTCAACGTCTCCTCGTACATATACCCCTCCACCGCCTTTATTTGAATTCTGATCACGTTCAAGCCCTCAAAATACCTAAATTTCTCCTAGGTTAGGTCGCTGGTGATAGGAGCTTCTTCGCTGGAGAGTTTGGCATGGAGGAAGAGGCATAACCACGTGTGATCCGAGATCATCGTCCATCTTCGCCGCAACTTCGATCGGCTCCTTCTCCAGTAAGGTTGGGCCATAGATTTCAACTTCTTTTAATTCCTATGAGCAATATTAGAGTAGATTAGATTTTCTTTTAAGTCCTTTTCATGTTATTTTCTGTTAAATCACCAAGTCAAAGTTCGTCGGACCTCTACTCTAGATAGTGGATCCACCATCTCAAGCCATTCTACGACCCACCTAACACCTCCATTTCGCTCCTCATCGATTTCTCTACGCCCCAAGGCCTCCCATTTATCCCGATCCTCTTTGGATCAGGAGATCGGGTCTCCAACTTCGTCGCTTGCTGGAGACCCTCCGCCCGACTTCGCTCTAATTCATCTCACCTGGATCGGACACCCAGAAGCCCATATTTGTGTGTTTGAGCTTGACGTGTAGGTTCTAGAGGTCCAAAGCTTCTTTGAAGGTGATTTTGACTCAGACGAAAGGTTCTTGTTGCTCCCCCTTTTCCTCGACCTCCTGTGACCTCATCTGAGGTTCCTTGAGCCTCTTGAAGCTGTCAGCAGCTTCGGGAGGTCATTAGGAACACTTTGCACCTT
This sequence comes from Ottelia alismoides, assembly GCA_037367405.1. Lineage (NCBI taxonomy): Eukaryota > Viridiplantae > Streptophyta > Magnoliopsida > Alismatales > Hydrocharitaceae > Ottelia > Ottelia alismoides. The sequence goes on along the minus strand of JAZKJV010000529.1, from coordinate 1,187,809 downwards.
GGAGCTTTGCTGGAGACCATTAGAGGAGGAGAAGAATTTCAATTGAAGCCCACCTACGGGGTTGTTCTTCCGTATTCTTCAGGAAGATCAATCATTGTCCGATTGCTCTTCCGCTCCAAATTAAAGCTTGACCATTGGATCGTGCCACGCCGAAACACCAGAAATAATATCAGGAGGAGGGTCGTGTCAATCTACAAGGAAAAATGACAGTCGTCGAAGTGACCACTCACAAAGATCAATCGATGATTTCAACAATCAACCCACGATATAAAAATGAAGCAATAAAAGCAAATGTGTGTGGATCAAAATTTATTATACCCTACAATAAATGCATGTATAGTTATAAGCAGAGTTTGGTGTCTAATACAAGGAGACGGGGCATATGATGTATTATTTAAATGAATAAATAAAGTAAATGTATATAAGTATGCACAAAATCATTCACTATGTATGTGGGTTTTTAAATAAAATAAAATAATTATTTTTTGATTATATATATATATATATATAATCTTTAATGTTCTGTTTTTTAAAATTTATTTTTAATTTAAGTATATAAAAAATAATATATATAAGGACCTTCCCTTTCTCATTTCAGGGTAGAGCTAAGAGTTGGCACAAACGATTGATAAGGAAGTTCTCTACGTGGGGAGACTTACGCTTAGTGTTCTTACAAAGATTTTACCCCCAGCATAGAGCAAATATAATGCGGTCTTTCATTACATATTTTTTAGTAGACCCCAAGGAGCCATTGAGAGATTCATGGCTTAGGTTTGTTGACCTATTGAGGAGATTTCCAGATCATGGAATCTCGACAACCGACCTTGTACATATCGCCATGAGGGGGATGACCGCAGAGCAGATTGCATATGTCATTTCCTCGTATGGTGGTTCACACCACAGTCCCGACATGGATTTATTTGAGACCATCTTAGGAGCACTTTCAGACATTCCATATTCATCAGATGATTTATTTGGGACAACACATGAGAGAGATATGACATCAGTTGAGTGTGTGGCACTTCATGCTGATTCAGACAGTACACACTAGTTAGAGGATGTGGATTCTACTATATTTCAGATGACGGACGTGTTGACCACCACTGTGAGTTACCATAGCTGGACATTGGTTGAGTTCCCATTGGTCTTACAACCAGATTTTGAACCAGTCCCGCTCTTTCATGTCGAAGATTCATGGATTCTAGATCTGTTAGTATCCCAAGAAACGTAGGAGGAACCCACATCTCAACTGTCCTTTCAGTCATTCCAGTGTCCATGTCCAGCTGATTCAATGTCTATTCTTCAGAAGATCCTCTTTGATTCAGATACACATTTGGGTCCATCTCAGCATAGAGAGCTTGATGAGGGACCGATTTTTTATTTGACAGACCTAGATAGTCCCGTCTTTGAGCCGTGTGTCCTCCCATTTGATGATGTCGACATATTTTTGGAGGACTTGATATTTGGCAACATAGATCCCCAGTTCGATTTTGAGTCCTCTGCCCTCACTGATGATTTTGCATTACTCCCCGAGGGTTATCTGCGAGAGGATGCCACGTACCCTGCGTACTTGATTTCACTTTCTGGGAGTGTATCTGATATGTCGGATCACGAGACCAAGTCTTCTGATATTTTTGATCTTGCTGAATTTGATTTTTCTCTCCTCGACGACCCTCGCGAGGATGATCAGATCTTTGAGATATTCGATGATGTTACCGATTCTTCTCCATTATATGCATTGGGTATCGGCTTTTTTAGTGAGTCTCCTGATCTTGATATTCCTTATCTATTCAAGACGGTGATTGATGTGGAGTATTCTCTAACAAATCCTTCCTTCTCCACATTCGATTTCTTCTGCTCCTTCTAGTCACTCCATTCAGACCTTGAGATGATGATTTCCTTTGTATTATCGGAGCCCAATTTCATTCTCCCATATCTTTACCTGGTAGCAAACACCCGCCTGATTGTTTACTTGGGTGTCATAGTTTATATTGTTGACCTTGTCGTTGTTTCCTCTTTTATATAAGGAGTTTTTCCTCTTGAGCCAGTAGACTATCCCTCTTTTGAAGCATTTTTGCAACAAACACTCTCCTATCTTTGGACATTAATGCTACTGGACGGGTTGGGGTGCACTTCATTCCCTAAACAAGGATAAATGTTTCTACTGGTGCGCGTCTCATACCAGCAAATCCAATCCTCTTACCACTCCAACTGAGTTGAGCCAAGTGAAAGGTGAAGGTGTCCAAGTTAGGTCATTATCAACAAGAGTCGTGTGTGTGCTCCAAAATATTCTACTTAAGCAGTCAAGAATCCATTGAACCAAGACTTACAATCCTCAAAGAATTAAGTCAGCTGGACCTGAATTACCTCAATTCCAGCTTCTATAAGGTTCCTGCTGTTAGGTAGTTTTAAGGTCCAACCAAGCTCCAATCTTCGAATTTTACTTAGACTTGTTCAAATATCAAACTCAATCCGAAAAATGCTAATGCTATGTCAATGCTATTTACAATGCAGAAAATATTTTTGTGATGCAATTTTCAAACTTTTGAACTTTTTACGGATTTTTGAAAAAGATGATGCATATGCAATTTTTTGGGTGTTTTTCAAAAAGATTTTGCAAATATTTTGGTATTTTAATTTTGCAAATGTTTTTGTGATTTTTGGAAATAAAAGATTTTGGCTAAAAATAAGTACAAATATTTACATGGGGATGCATCTTATATTTACAAGAACTAGGTTTTAAGAATTACAAGGGATAAGTGAACACATTTATAGATAATTATATATAGTTAATAAAGAATTTTAATGTGATGTGTATATTCCTCAAACTTATTTGAATGATTTTATAAACAATTTTGAAAATTATTGTCGAAAATATTTTTTACAAACGATTTTTACAAACATTTGCACACATTTAAAAACCATTTTGCAAAGGTTTTTCAAACAATATATATAGATTTTCCAAAATATTTTTGCAACTATTTTTCAAATCATTTGCAAATCATTTTTCAAATATTTTAATTTCACATAAAGAAAATAAATTTTACAAACAAAATATTTTTACAAAGATAAAAAATATTTAATAAAACATTTTTTAAATAGTTTTCAAAAGATTTTTCAAAAAGATTTTCAAACTATTTTTCAAATATTTTGCAAAAAGTATTTTTACCTGATTTATTAATCAGTAAATACAAAAAGAGTTTGAGGAATAATTGGCATCTTTTTATTAAGTATTTTTAATGTATTTTATAGTATTTTTATACAGAATTTTGTCATAATTATTAATAATAATACGAAAGTACGAGTTATGGCTAAAGTATATACGGAGTATATACGACCCCTATACTTAGCTTGAGCTATGTCTTCATAGGTCAAAGAGAGAGAGAATATATAACTCGTACTGAGTATAGAAAAACTTAAAGAATAAATAGGGAATAAATGAACAAATGAGAAGTTGACCATCTCCCCTATACTTAGGATTAAATAATCCTAAGTATAGTAGACTGTACACAAATCAGGGAGGGTCAAGGATGGGAATGAACAGATCGTACTCAGGTTGTCTCCCCCTTCATACCCTAAGTATAGACAAGAAGAGGAGACAATGGACAAGATCAAAGAATAAAAGAATTCGGGGTGCACACCCCTCTATACTTAGGACAAAGTACGCCCTAAGTATAGAAGATTGGCAAAAAGGTGCGATGCCTTTTCAGTAGAAAAAGAAAAAGGAAAAGGAAAAGAAGAAAAGAAGAAAAGAGAGATGAAGATAGAAGAAAGAGATCAGAGAGAATGTACGCATCACTCCCCCTATACTTAGGGTAAAAGTGACCCTAAGTATAGGCAACAACAAGAGTGATGATACGGAATGAAGAAAAAAACTCGACTCATCCACCCCCCCATACTTAGGACAAAGTACGTCCTAAGCAAGGCACACATGAGAATAGGGTGGATGAGCAAAACGGGAGATGGACGGAGGAAAACGAATGCGAATATATAACATAGTGGATATACAAAGAATCAAGAAGGTTGAAAGCGAACCTTCTTGCGGGATCGTTGAGGAATGGATCTAACAAGTGCAGGTCGATATCAGGGTCCACAGTGGACAGAAGATAATCAGGATCGACCTGGTGAAGGTCCTCAGCAATCATAGAGTGAGAAGGCACAAACAGGTTAGTGGAAGTAGTGTGGCTAGGTCTGGCCTTGGGTGTCTCGTTGATGTCAAAGTGAAAAGGGACGAACTCATCATCGGAAGAAGTAAGGTCAAGGTCATCATGCAAGGTGTCTCCTAGGTCAAAATCAAAAGGAACGAACTCATCTTTAGAAGTAGTCGAATCATGTTCGTCCTCTACAGTCTCAATCGGATCATCATTTTCATTAAAAGGCTTGAATTCTTGAATAAAAGCAACCAAATCAAACTCGGCCTTGGTCTCATCATTATCTGCCCTTCGCTCTAAGGTGTAAATTGTGTAAATCCCGTGGATGTCATCAACACATCGCCAAACACCAGGAGAAGAAACTCAAAGGTCAATGCTTTCCGAGTCTTCCTCCGTGGGGAGGAATTCTCGAGTCTCAGTGGAATCCAACATACAAAAAAGTCTCTAATCATCTCATCAAGGTCATGGTCCTCGGTGTAGGCTAAGATATGTAAGTCGCATCAAGTGCAGGCCTCTGATCAGGGGTGGGTGCAGTGATGATCACCTCACTCTCATCGATAGGACGGAAACGAATCTCTCCTAATCCATAATCAATAACGACCCTCGCAAAGGCGAGAAATTATCATCCTAGGATGATTGGAGAATGCTCCTTGTGGAGGTCTCCATGGGCAATACGATAAAATCGACGGTATAGCTCATGCCTTGAATCAAGATGGCAGCGTTCTGTATAATACCCTACGACCTCTTTATTGATCTATCAGCAAACTGAACGACCATCTTGGTTTTCTTTAGAGTCCCTAAGTGAAGAGCTTGTACCGATGAGAAGGGTATGATGCTAATCGAAGCACCACCGTCAAGGAGAGTGTAAACACATGTGTAGTCAGAGATAGTGCAACTAATGAAAGGTGTGGCAGTGTTCCTTTTCCTAAAAGAATGACTGTGGATGATGGCATGGGCAGTGGCCATGGTCAACATATGACGCTCAGATATGCTCCTTCACTTTCTCTTCTTGGGAAGAGGAGCGGATAAATGGGTCATGGCCTATTGAAGTGGGGCATGTATGATCTCATGAATAGTGGCCACCTCTTCGGTTTCAGTCAATATTTTTTTAATTTTTGGACCTCCTCCATATAAGAGAGGAGATCATAATCAACATGTACACGAGGAATGCCAAGAGTAGTCTGTACAGTGGCATCCTCGGGGTCAAAAATGGGACTAATTTTGAATGGATGTGTGGGTGTAGGGTCTGGTAGATGGGACCTCTCCTCATAGTCTGACTCGATCATGTGTCTCCTGAATTATTTTTGGATTTTTAAATTTTTCTCATTTTTTTATATTTTGGGTGATTGCAAGCTCTCATGAAAATCCTCAAGTGAATCCATATCCTCAAATGGTCGAGCGTCTATCTAGCCCTTATTTATGCAAAGTAGATCATTCATCCTCGATTTCATATGCTCCATCATTTGGTTCAAGGTCTTAAGTGTGGATGTCATGAAAGGTGACTCCAAAATCTCAGGATCAGGTGAATGGGATGAGGGTGGTGAATGTGGATAAAAATCACATTCCTGGTCAAGGTATTCTAGGAAGAGTAGATTGTCGAAATGTGGAGGTGATGGTGGTGGTAATGATGGGTAGAAATCAAACTCCAAATTCTAAAATAATTGGTTAGGTGGATATGTACAACAATCAGGAGCAAAGTCCTCCTGGGAAAGGGAGGTGGACCGGTTGGAGTGTACGAGGGATCCGCAAAGTTCTAATAAAAATAACTCCAATCGGCCATTTCAAAACAAAAAGGAAAATAACTGGGAGAGCTCGATCAAAAGAAATGAGATGAAAAATGTGCAAATACGTAGAGACGATCTAGAATGCACACAAACAATCACAAACAAATGCATGCAAAACAAACACACCCCTCAATTCACCTACTAAACTCGGTGAAGACCGTGAAAGTTCGGTCTTTTTATCTTGTCTGTTTTAGAGTTAGGTAAGAAGTCAAAAATTATACAAACACTTAGGTTGGTTTGATGGGATTTGGGCACTAACCTTAGTGTGTACGCGAGCAAGTAAAACAGAGACAATGAGGGGATTACCCGCCTCAAGACAAGATTTTTTTCTCTTTTGGTCTTTTTCAGGATCAAGTAATGTTAACAGTCCCAATTTTATTGATTATCATTTTTTTTGGATTTTCAATAAGAAATGCACGAGCCTATCGAGGAGTCAATTTTACTTAGCACCTAGGTGGTCAAAATGAGAGGTAGAGTCAGAAAAGCAATGCAAGCAACAAATCAATGATGTATGCTAAAGAGAAATGCTCACCTTGCCTCCAGCACTCTACATGCAAAGATGCTCAGCAGAATTGAAACCTATCTATATGCAAATGTAAGCCAATGAAATCGCCCTACACGAGTAACGGTTATTATCGTTAAGAACAAGATGCTAAATATCTAGAAGTGAGATCCAAAAGTCCAGTCTCTGAAGTGCATCGGTGTCCACCACAACGGATCCTACCAGCATTGTATAGCACTTCTCTCCGCGCTCGATCTCAAATCCAATTAGATAGAAATTTATATTTGACTAAGTCCAAATATAAACTATAGGAGCATGCAATGGTTATTAGGTGTTTGGACCTAATGCTATCGACAAGTAATCCTACAACTAGGGCTCAATCACACAAAGTAATGAAAACAAAAATCATAAGAGTAATGAAAAAAAAGGCGATGATACCACGAAAAATCTGACGAGGCCCCCAAGGGAACAATCCCTCGGGCACTGTACCTTGCAAAGTGTGAAGTAGTGTCCTGGAGAGTGTCCTGAATTATTACAAGTCCAATGTCTCTCTCTCTCACTGCAAATTACAATAATAAGTACAATAAAATAAATGCTCCAAAAATCCTTTTATTCAAAAACTCCAAGTTCTTTTTTGCTTCTCGGTCAAAGCCGCCTCACGTGGGTGCGCATGTGCTCCTAGAAGAGCTCCTCCCTCGATCTGCATTCCTTGCAACAAATCCAAACAAGGAGAGTGGTTAGATAATTCAACAATTAATATCAAAAATAAAGAAAATAAATGAAGCAAAAGTATAGACAAATAAAATCACAATCAATTAATGTCAATCTTTGTACAGTTGCTCCCCGACAACGACATTACTTATTTAACCCAAAAATCTAGCGGTCGTATGTTCCACACAGGCGGGAACATAGTCGTCTTGGTGATCGACAAGAAATCCGGATTAAAACAACAATTAACCCACAAATAATAATCAAGAAATGAAAAACAAATATGGATTTAAAATTTATTTTATTTAACTCTACAACAAAGATGTGTGTAGTGTGCAAGTATGTGTAGAGTTTCAAACACAGGGAGAAAATAAGATAGATCGGGCAAAAAATGCATAAAAGTGATTGTGGAATACTTGTCTATATGTTCTTTTAGTTGGTTTGTGATTTTTCTAAATTTTTAATTTTTTTGTTTTATATTTTTAATTTTGATTTTAATTTTCGGTTTTTATATTTTCTTTATATATATATATATTAATTCTTTTTCCTTTAAACTATATGATATAGAAATATAGACTATATATATATATAATGTAGGCTAGGTTAGATATAAATTTTAATAAAAATAATCAAAATGAATAAAATAAAATCTTTTTGGGTTTTAATTAATTTTTTAATATGATTTTTTAAGAATTTTTGCTAATTTTTTTATATATTTTAAAGTAAAAAATACCCTAAATAGGGATAAAATTAATAAGTCGAATTATAATGGAGGAGAAAATTACCAAATAATATCAAAATTGCTCATCGAAATTAAGTTTGATATATTAATAATAACATAGCAAAAAACATAAATTAGAAAACAAAATTTTTGGAGTTTTTAAGAATTTTACAGTTTTTTATATAGTTTTTTTTAAGAGTTTTCTTTTGTAATTTTAAGTGATTTTTGGTCTAGAGTTTTAAAGTAACTAAATAAACATAAAATATATTTTTTCGGAATTTTTCAAATACCTTTTGTATTTTGATAGATTTTCTATTATAGACAGTGATGTTTTAGGATGTTTTTTATTTTTACTAAATTGTAAAAAGTCCTAAATGTGAAATAAAATTTATGCATGGAAGTGTGTGCAATCAGGAGCATACACGTATTTTTTGGGGTTATTTAGATTTTAATTGCTATTTAAAATAAATATAAGATACAAAGAGAAACTATATTACTAGCATGGGCATAAATGTAATTAGCATAAAAGTCCAGGGCCTGCTTGAAATGTTTACAAAAACATAGAACGCGCTCAAAAAGTTTTTCGACTTAGTTTAAATACCAAGACCTGCGAGGGTCTCCTTGCAAAATGCATGCACCTCACGCACGTAGGCACGCGAGGTGATGTGGTCGTGGACCTGAACATAATTATAAGGAGTTCAAGGGTTTTTTTTGCAAATTTTACAAAAATAATAAACGATAGAGGAATGTCTTTGTCCTGAATATTAAATACAAAAATGCATTGGGTACAAAGTGCAAAATACCCAACAACGAGTGCTAGCAGACGGTTGAGATGGAGTCACTTGCCTCATGTCGACGCCACGATGCCCGATACTGGTTCGTGGATGCACGGCCATGATTAGATAGCACTGGGAGATCTGATGGTGACGCGACGGTGCATCCAACGGTTGGCGATCAACATGGCAACTGCGCTTGATTCAACGACGGCGAGACCTGGAGGACGAACAGGGAAGAACAGCGATGGGGAGAACTTCCTCCGACGATCTAGGGCCTCTCCGACAAGCTTTGCTACTCCGAAGTACCTAGAAAGCCTCCAGTGGTGGTCCTCTAGCGGTTGGAGGCATCCAAAAGCATTGATGTTCCCTAGAGTTCTCCTACGACGGCGAGGTCGAGGAGGAACTCCAGGAAGCTCCGGCGAGACACAAAATTGCCCTCCAGGCGTTCTTTTGGTGCAGGTGCCTGCAAAAAGGGGTTAAGAGGGTCGAGGGCAAACTGCCTCGACCCACCAAATGATGAGATGAGGTGTCGGTGGTTTGGGCGGAGACGGCTCCGGTGAAGGCGGAGGGAGGAGCGTCAGGGGTTCTATCTGGATGGATACGAGGTGGGCTGAAGGTGGACAAAGGTGGAGAAAGCGAAGGGGCGGCTGTAGAGGTGGTTCGTCGGAGCGGCACTCCGGCGAACTACACGGAGTGATTTACACCCAAAATATGAATTTTAAAAGCAGGAACAAAGCCTAGGGATACAACTAAGCTAAGAAAGCAAAGAAAAAGGAATGAAAGTGATACCTCAATGGTTGGACGGCCACAAAGTCGACCTCACGACCAAGGTTGGCTAGAGATGATTGAAGTACGCCTCAAGCCATGCTCGACACTGCCCCCAACTGGCTGGAGGGAGTCCTGTCACAACCACCGGTCTGGAGCGCAAAAGAGGAGGGGCCAAACTAGGTCAAAGGGTCCTCAAAATTCAAAGGGGTCGGGTGTGGTTTTTGTACAAAGTGTTTAGAATGACTCCGAAGATCGACGAAAATTGGGCGAATCAGTGATCCATGGATCGAGGATACATGTGGGTGCGTATGCACAATAATCGAGGAAGAAAAGATACTAAAGGATCGATGAAAGATAGTGAAAGGATTGAGCTATAAAAATCGAGGAAAGTGGGGTCAAATGCTACATCTGGCAGGCTGTAGGCAGGTCAGAGAGTTGACCGAAATCAACACTCTCCGCCAAGCAGCCTGAAAAAGGTTTATAAAATTGATATTAATTATTAAGTAATTTTATTAATTTTAGGTTATAAAATGTTTATTATTGTTCAAAGTATTTTATTATGATTTTTATTTATTTTTTTCGAGGTATATAATTACAAGTTATTTTTAGGGTTATAATATAGGTATATTTATCTATGTATTTGAGTCTTTTATTTTCATTTTGTAATTTTGGTTTTATTAATTTAGTTTATTATTTTATAAAATTATAAATAATTTTTATATACTTAAATATATTTTTTGTTTTATTTTTCTGATGAATTATATGCACTTAATTAAATAGATGTATTAAATATATATGTATAAGTATAGATATTTCGTTTATGTATTTTCTTTACGTATTTTATTTTAATGTTTTTATGGTTTTGTTTTAGTTTTAATATGTACATATATATTAAATAATATTTACAAGATTATAAAAATATAAAATTATAAAAATAATAAAGAATAAATAAAATGATTATTTTAATTGGGTATATTATGCTACAGGGTTCCAAATCCTAACTTTCAAACCTTAATTACAAAAAATATAAAACACCTTCATTAAATAGCTTATTAAAAGTTATATATAATTAAAGGCGATTTTGATATATTTTGAGTTTTTATTTGAGAGATATGGGTCTGGAAGTTGGGATTTCGGAAACTTATTCTGAGTATATCTTTTTGTCTGTGTATTATTTTTGTATGAAATCAGTTTTGTATTTTTTTATTATCTACAACTTTCATGTAAAAATTTTATTTATTCGAGTTATAAAAAGTGTAAAATAAATAAGTACCAAAATTAGTAATAAATGAATAAATGAATAAGAATTTTATTGTATTTTGGACCCTTATCTTTACTTTATTCCTTGTCGACCTAGTCATCGAGAGGCCTAGGTCTCGGAGTTTAAGGTCATAAAATATCTTCAATATTTTATTGTTTTCTTTTCTTTTCTTTATTCTATAATTTTAGTATTAAAAATTGTATTTTATATACACTTTATACAACAAAGCATGAATGTTAATTTATGCAATTAAATAGTATTCGCATGCATTTACTAGGGTTTTTAAGGCTAAAATGATAGAATAAAGGTGATGAAATGGAGATTCATCACTCATTCTCGTTGAAGGTAGAGAATATGATCGGATATAGTTCACAATGTCTAGACATTGAGGTCTTTGAGTACCTGTAAATGTTAGAAGATAGCCGAAGCACTAGGGGGTTTTAAGGTAATGATTTGAGGTGAATTGAAGGGGTTTTGAAGGGTTGGAGATTAAGCCCTAGTTGGGTTCTTTACCTGAGCAAGGTGAAGAATGGGTTGTAATAGGGAAAAGACCTGGAAGAAGAAGATACAGATAGAGGTATGCACGAATATGAGTGGTGTCCGGCGATTATGGAGGAGTGGTCCAATTGATGTGAATATGAGTGTGTGATAGTAATAAAATCAGAGAAAACATGCATGGGGAGAACAAAGTTCAACCTGTAGATGAAGAAGAAGGTCGGAGATGGATCGAGGGCCTTGGACTGAAGCTTCGAGAGCATTGGGGTCTTCGTTTCATGTATACGACCTGTATATGAAGCTCGAGCAGCAAGGTTGATGTTGCAACATGGCTGATGGGGCCGAGGATCTATTCAGAGAGTCAAGTTATGTTTAAATGTCTTATCTCTCATTCTAACTATCACTAGAGGGAGGTGGATGCTTAGAGTGAACCTCACGTATAGGTGGATCCGTTGGACACGAGACGATGAACGGAGTTTTGTTCAAGAAGGAGTACTTAAGGAGGTGGTTTCAACCGTCAATGACATAGGCACGTGAGGGAGAGGGTAACGACTAAGTGGTTGAAGAAGATGAGGAATGTCAGAGCTTCATGTTTGTACGAAATTATGGAGAGACAAAACGTAGGCTAACAGAGAGAAATTGGAGAAATCGTATCAGCGAAGAGGTGAGACTTATGGAGCTCAACCACTGGAGGTTGATGACAGTGAAGGAGCATTAGATCAGTCGATCTAGTGGTTCAAAAAGGAGCATGCAGGGAACGACTGGAGCTGCTTGATCAAATGATCAAACAACTCTAATGTGAGTAGGGATGGACTGTTATAGGTTGTCTGGTTAAGAGATTAGATGGTCCATATGTGGAGCGGGGCTTAAAGAAGAGCCCGATACGTGGCTTCACCAGGGTGAGCCACGTGGCCCAACCAGAAGAAGAGAAAATAAAAAATAACAATAAAATAAAAATAATAATAAATGAAGTCAAATTAAAAAGTGTTCAACATCAAAATTATGAATGTTCTTAAGATCTACAACTTTCATGTAGAACCCAAAACCAAAATACATTATATATACATTGTAATATTTTTGTAAGTATTTTTATGTATATAAAATATTTATTTTAATTGCTTTATTATTTTTTGGTATTTTTAAATAATGAATAATATAAATTATATAATATACAATATTACTAATTTTTATTGGGCTTTGAATAATAATAAAAACACAAGAAGGGAACATTAAAAAGATATAAATATAATGATTGGATAGTTTATGTGTGTACAATAATTAGCCTTGATTCTAATTGTTAAAATTAATTTTAATTAGTTAATTTTTTTAAGTTAACTCAGCCATGGCCGGTCCCAAGCCCGTTAAATGAGGAGGGATGTGTTAGGTAGCCGACAGCCAGCGTAAAATAGTCGGAGACAACTTCCTAAATATTATTTAAAAAAAACAAATACTATTTAGGAAGTTGTCTCATGACAGTCGGATCTTTTCATCATGGATTTAAGCAAACAAACATATTTCGTTGGGGCGTTCCCTACTTGCGACGCGTTGCATCGTCCGAATGCAATGAAACATTGGCAAGGGCCGCTACATCGTAGCCCTGATGTAGTTTAAAATTTGCAAGGGTTCTCGCATGAGGAACGCATGTGGGTAATTAAGCTAGTTCCGCTGCATCACCACCGAGATGAGGTCCAAATATAAATTTACAATGGTTCTAACATAATGGACACATGCGAGTAAAGAAGTTAGTCCAAAAGAGAATGCAAAGGAAGTTGCAGACTGGTAGTTGGAATGTTGGCACTTTAACTGGAAAATTAATGGAGATAGTGAATATGATGGAAAGAAGGAAGATTCATATACTATGTCTTCAAGAGACTAAATGGGTTGGAGAGAAAGCAAGAGAGATCGAGAAGACATGCTTTAAACTTTGGTATTCAGGTAAAGATAAGGGTAGAAACGGTGTTGGAGTGGTTGTTCATAAGGATTTGAAGGATTGTGTGGTTGAGATGCAAAGATTCAGGTATCGGATTATTTTGCTAAAATTGGTGCTTGAAGAAGAAATTCTGAATATCATCTCAGTTTATGCACCACAAATTGGTTTAGATGAAAGGACTAAACAAGCTTTTTGGGAGGATCTAGATAGGATTTTACAAGGAATCTCACAAAGAGAGATGATTTGCATAGGTGGAGATCTTAATGGACATGTGGGAAAAGATGCTTCAGGGTATGCTAGTGTTCATGGAGGACATGGTTTTGGGGATAGAAATGAAGAGGGAAAAGTCATTCTAGATTTTGTAACGGCAATGATCTTTTCATAGCAAACACTCTCTTCAAGAAGAGGGAGGAACATTTAATTACTTATAAGAGTGGGCAAGTAGAACACAGATAGATTACTTTGCATTGAGGAGAAGAGATCAGTTGTGTTGTAAAGACTGCAAAGTAATCCCAGGAGAGAGTTTGACAACTCAACATCGCTTGTTAGTCTTGGATGTGCAAATAAAAAGCTTGGTAAATAAAAGGAGGGTTCCTAAGATCACTAGAACTAGATGGTGGAATCTTCCACTGAAGCAATCGGTCTTCAAGGAGAAGGTTTTAGAAGACTTATCTTGAGATTGTAGCGGAAGTGTAAATGAGATGTGGGAGGCAGTAGCATCTTGTATCCGAAAGATAGCCAAAGAGATGCTAGATGAGTTGAAGGGAGGAGCTCCAGGTCAAAAGGAGGCTTGGTGGTGGAGTGAAGGGGTGCAAAAGAAACTAAAAATTAAAAAAAGCTTGCTTTAAAGCTATGTCTAAGGATAGAACAACGGAAATTGTCACAAACTACAAAATAGCGAAGAAGGAAGCAAAGAAGGCTGTAAGCGAAGCTAAGTCAAAAGCTTATGAAGTTTTTTATAAAAAAATCTCGACTCTAAGGAGGGCTAGAAGGATATATTCAGGTTGGCCAAAGCAAGAGAAAGAAATACTAAAGACCTTCCTCAAGTGAGGTGCATTAAGGACGAGGAAGGTCATGTGCTTGTTACTCAGAAGGACATAGAGAATAGATGGGAGCAGTACTTCCATAACTTTTCATTGGGGAAGGAAATAGAGAGATCACTTCGGGTGATCTAGCTAATAGTGAAAGTTACTTGAATTGTGCAATCTATAGACGAATACAAAGAAAGGAAGTAGAGGAGTCTTTGAAGGTTATGAGACCTGGGAAATGTGTAGGATCAGATGACATCCCTGTAGAAGTATGGAGAGTTTTAGGTGAGCACGGTTTGACTTGGCTTACGAATCTATTCAATGTTATTTGGCGAAGCAAGAAAATGCTTGAAGATTGGAGGAGGTGTATCGTGGTGCCTCTTTATAAGAATAAAGGAGACATTCATAATTGTACAAATTACAGAGGTATCACGTTGACGAGTCACATTATGAAAATTTGGGAACGTGTGATGGAGAGAAGGCTGAGGAAAGTTTCCAACGTAAAAGAAAATCAATCTGGATTCATGCTAGGTCGCTCAACTATTGAAGCCATCCATTTGTTGAGGAGAACAATGGAGATTTATAGAGCTAAAAGGAAGAACCTCCATATGATCTTTATTGATTTACTGAAGGCTTATGATTCTGTTCCACGAGAGATTTTGTGGAGAGTTTTAGAGAAGAGATAAGTACATGTCCTATACATTAACATCATAAAGGACATGTATGATATGGCTTTATCTTGTGTAAGGATCCATTTGGGAAGACTGACTATTTTGACATCAACATTGGTTTACTGATGAATCCACGATTCATCGCCTTTATTCTTTTATTTTAGCTTCATTTTCGTAGTTAAACACCTATAAATACCTACCAATTCTATGAAATTACCATTTTTCATGCATTTGTTAAAATTGCATTTTTAACACTTTTTGTGCATAAATAAAAGAATAAAGAAGAAAAGAAAAAGAAAAGGAGGTATTTATGCAATAAATACAGACTAACCCAAACCCCGAGAGAAGGTCAAGACTTGACCTGATCGACCAGGAATAAAGTAGGGGGAGATAGGGTCGTTTGTCTAAAATCCAAAAAATATTTTGTAAATATTTTTCATGTATATTTGTACAAAACTTGCTTTATTTTATTTGTATATAATTTGACCTCAAATTAATTATTTTTGTAAATAAAAGTTGTTAATAAAAATGTGTTGTAAATAATAAAAATAAGTGTAAAATAAAATAACTTATATATATATTGCAAATAATTACGCCCAGAAAAAGACGTAAAGTGCTAATTGAAACACCAATTCCGGCTCCATACAAGCTCAAATCGAACCAAACTCACTTCCATTATACTATAAATTAAATTATCTTTCAAATAGTTGTGGTTTCATAATTTGAGTTACGGTTAAAAAGTTGATTTTCTGGGGAGTTTTGTGCAGTTTTCCCATATACTTGTATATATATTTTATTCATATTTATTTTTATATATAATGTATATAATTGTCAATATTATTTTCATTAAAAATAAAATTTAAAATTTAAAATTTAAAAAATCTTTTATAAAAATTATTTCCTTATTTGTGCCTATGTATATTGTATTATATGTGCATAATATGTGTATACAACTAACTTCCTTAAATAAAAATCACCAAAAAATAAAATACTTCTCATTAATTAATTGATTTAATTTAATTACGAAATTCATATTTAATTATTTGATTTCTTTGAATTAATTGTTTAATAACTTGCCTTGTATATATGATTTTATACCACGTCTTATATGGCCACCATTATGTTGATTTTCATTACTTATTTAATCTATTTAATTAATTTAATTCTGAATTTCATAATTAATCAATTTATTAATTTATTAATTTAATTATTTTATTGATTTCACCAATAAAAACATTCCTTAAGTGTATATACCTTCCTTTTTCATTTCTCTTCTCTTTTTAATGGGTTCCTCCTTCTTCTTTCATTCTTTGATCGATCTTTGGTGGAGAGGAGCCCGATCTCTGAGAGCATTCTTATTGAAGAAGAGTGCCTAGCCTCCGAGCTGTCCGGTGACAGCACGTCGGCCCTCTCGAGGCCATCATGGTATTTCCGAACCACGAGGTGAGATCCAATTTTTCTTCTCGTCATTTTTCATAGGTAAATTATAGGTTTAATCTTTGCTTAGGTTTTATTAAAATTTAGATATTTAAAATCACAAAAATATTCACCACACATTTTTCGCCCGCCATCGTTTCCATCTCAATTTCCGATCCCTATATTTCTTTTTCTACCTCGCGCGACCTACCACCTCCGACCATGCACGGTGGTCGGAGACACGGATCTCTCTTTCATCTCGTTGAGATCCGCCCATTCACACATTCCATTTTTGTGTATATATTAAAAAAACTTAAAATTATTTTTCCTGTTTACCTCACATTTGTTTTTGCAGGAAGAATAAAAAAAGAAATAAAATTTTTATTTTCTCTCTAACATTTGTTTTGCAGGATCAAATAAAAAACTAAAAAAAACTAAAAACAAAAAAATTCCTTTCACTTCCTATTTACATCTCCTATTTTAAAAAAAATTAAAAAAAACAACAAAAAAAAGTTTCACCAAGCGGCGGCCACCACCCCCGCCGCCCGCACTCGCCATTCCAAGCGCCGCCTACGACCCCGCTTCCAGCTTCCTAGCCGCTAGTGCGGCCCTGCAACACAACCGCGCGGCGGCCCCCTCTGCCTTCGTCGACGCCAGCCACGCGGCGGCCAAGCGCTCCGCGCGCCACCGTGCTACCCTGCTGCTTAGCCCCCATCCTCCGCACTCAGCTGCTCCAAGGGCGGCAGCGCCGCCCGAGCACCTCCGCCCCCCGTCCCCGACCGTGCGAAGGCGGCGCGTCGCCCGCACTCCACCGAGATCTGCGCCCCCGTGTATATCCGACGCATCAGCCTAGCGCGACCGCCTGCCACGGCTCATCCGCACGACCTCCCGCCGCGTCCGAGCTCGTGCCTCTAGACTTCCGCGATGCTCCGCTCGAATTCGTCATACACCGCCTGTGTCCCCTCCGGACGCACGTCTTCTGCGCCGCCCCGTTCCTCGTGCTAGCGTGCGACCCGTGCAGCCCCCCCTTTCGACGCCCGAAGCCCCCGCGTCGTGCGGCCCTCCACCGCCGCCGCTGCCTGGGAAGAAGATAAGGCGGGCGACAGCTTCCTCATCCTTGGATTGATACAGGGTCTTAAGAGAAGGAACCCTAAGGGGTTTTTCGAATATTATAATTGGAAAATTTATGTGAGAGCCCCTAGAAATTTTCATAAGTGCAAGGAAGTCCTCTCCCGAGCAAGTTACATACCAAGCATGCGTAGTACTGGGTAAATTGCACATTTTATCTTTTGATTATTTTATGTTATTTCTTGAATAAAAAAACCTTGATTATTTACAGTTATGCCCCTGTGCTTCTGGACAATAATTTGCATGCTCTCTTTGATAAAATAAATATTTTTGTTGCTCTAAAAAATCTCAAAAAATTAGTGTACGTTCCTGCTGTAATTATTATCATTGTGTAAATTTTTCATCCATTTTTATTGCCATTTCATATATTTAAAAAATAAAAAACAGTAACTTTTTGTCTGTCCAGACTTTGAAAATTCATAAAAATTCGAAAAATTACTTAAAAATTCCAAAAAAATTAGTGTAGATGTATTTTGGTGACAATTAATTTGTGTTCAATTTTTGTGCATTAACTCTTTATATATTCCAAAAAAATTACAAAAAATGAAAATTCTTAAAAAAATGTAGAAAATTCTAGAAAAATCAAAAAATCTGATCTTGATCTCTAGTTGTAGATATTTCTGTGTATTTTCTCTAAAAAATAATTTCTAGGAATTTTGAGCACTTAAAGGCTTTTCAACATGCAAAATACTCCTGCTAGTGCATTGTTTTCTTTATTTTCTACTGTTTCATTTTTAGAAAATCACAAAAACATCAGAGAAATTCGAAAAAATTACCAAAAATATTTTAAAATATATAAAACACAAAAATATTTTATGTTTACATTTCTGAATATTTTTTTATCATTTTGAAAAATATAAAAAAAAGTGTGTGTGTATGTATGTGTTTTTACTCTTTTGTGCATTATTCAAAAAAATAAAAAAAATTCAAAACCACTAAAATTTAGATTGGAAATTTGACTACCGAGTTTTTAAATCGTGCTCCTTGTGTTCTACCCTGGTCCCTATACCATGTAAAAAGAATAGCGAAAACCGCTTACATTCATTTTCATTGATTTATTCGATTTTCTGAGTGGTTTAATTATTTTTCCATTGACCGATTCGAGTGGTTGAGAACAACGACTTTTATGATATTATTTTTTACATCTCGACCTCGTCGAATTTCGTGTCATCATTTACATCAAGGTTCAGCTTTGTGTCCATTTCTTTTTACTTTGATTATGGACGAGTTGACAAGTCACATTCAGGATGACTTACCATGGTGTATCTTATTTGATGATGATATTGTGTTGATTGACGAGACTAGAGATGGAGTAAATGAGAAGCTTGAGGTCTGGAGATATGCATTGGAGACTAAAGGATTTCGTATAAGTAGGGCTAAGACGGAATATATGGAGTGTACCTTTGATGGAAGTAATGGTGAAGGAATTGACGTGAAGATTGGTGACAATAACATTCGGAATAGAGATTCTTTTAGATATCTGGGATCTTTGCAACATGATGAGGAAATTGATGGAGATGCTACTAATAGAATAAATGCATGCTGGTTAAAGTGGAGAGGAGCCTCTGTTGTTCTCTGTGATAAGAAAATTCCTTTAAAAATTAAAGGAAAGTTTTACAGAGCAGCTGTGAGACCTGCTATGCTCTATGGATCTGAATGTTGGCCTGTGAACCATAGACATGTACAGAGAATGGTTGTACCAGAAATGAAAATGCTAAGGTGGATGTGTGGACACACACATACACACACACACACACACGTAAAGATCAGATTCGAAATGATGCAATCAGAAAGATTAAAGTTGGTGTAGCTCCGATCAAGGATAAGATGTGAGAAAACCACTTAAGATGGTTTGGTCATTTGCAAAGAAGATCAACGGATGCACCAGTTAGGAGATGCGAGTGTTGGGATGTTGAGCCAGCTAAGAGAGGGCGAGGACGACCCAAGAAGTGTTGGAAAGAGACTATACGAAGGGAACTTAAATTTTTGGATATAAGCACGGGATTGACCCAAGATAGATCTGAATGGAGGCGAAGAATCCATGTAGCCGACCCTACTTAATTGTGGGAAAAGGCTTTGTTGTTGTTGTTGTCGTTAATTTTTAAGTTAATTGATTACTCTAAGATAGAGGGGTAATTAACATAAATAAAGCTGATGAATCTGAGTTCATCACCCATCAACTTATTGATATGCCAACTGTACATATTCAAATATATAAATATATACATGTCTTTGGTCAAAGGATGTGTACTCATTTCATGATAGGTTACATTATGGTTTTTAGTATCTTAATGTCCTGAAGTTAACTCTTTAAGTTGACCAATCTGTTGCCTTCGATATCTATTTATACAGAGGATCTGCATCAAGAGTACTAGACAAATATCAACCTATAGAGAATGTTGACATCTCTTCTCAAACTGAAGATAATCTTTGAATATGATATTGCTAGTATTTTCGATATAACTCTTGAGGTCTACAACTATACACTAGCCTTTATGATCTAACTTATTATATCAACCATTTTAATGATCACCAAAGAGATAAAGGTATATATCTCTATTCGTATCGAGGGACCTTAACAATAATGCTTGATTATGATTTTTAGATATGGAATGATATATCACAATATTAAATATTGCATTATGGATCACCATGGACTACATATATAACATTATCCCCTTTCATAAGTCCTATGGGTTGTAAGAATGTTGTACCATTCACTCCAAATTAAATATGTTATGGTGATAGAATTCCTATTTTGCAACGAAGGATTTTCCGTCCTCACAAGCTAGACAAATTGTAGCAACTAGACTCTTCTCTTTATATTAAATTAAATATATATATGAGGAAAGGGAAGCTACTCCATGGAGTAGCTAACCTTAGCTACTTCATGTGTATTTTCCGCTTCTTTTTTATTTTTTTTCAAAAACTCCACCATTGATTTTCATCACTATACCCGTCAAATATGTCATTCAAATTTCGTCAGATGCAGAGACTTCTACGGCCTCCATCCAGACAGTCATTTTTTAACGGTCATAGATTTGCTATATTTTATCTGTTCTGGATGAAGGTCGTACGAGTCTCTATTTCTGATGAAATTTGAATGACATATTAGAGGGATGTAGTTATGAAAATCCATGGTGGCATTTTTGAAAAAAATATAAAAAAGAAGTAAAAAATACCCATGGAGTAGTTAAGGTTAGCTACTCCATGGAGTAGTTTCCCTTTCCTCTCTCTCTCTCTCTCTATATATATATATAGAGAGAGAGAGAGAGAGAGGCCGGGGAGGCTATTTTGTGTAACAACCAAGTTGGTTGTTACACGGAGCAGTTTCCCCCATTTTTTTTATTTTTTTTTTTGGTTTTTTTTCATGTATATTCATCTATATATCCCTCCTACATGTCATTCAAATTTCGTGAGAAACAGAGACTCCTAAGCCCTCCATCTAGAACAGGTCGATTACAGCAAATTTTAGACCGTTAAAATTACTTGTTCTAGATGGAGGGCATAGGAGTTTCTGTTTCTCACAAAATTTAAATGACATGTAGGAGGGATATATAGATGAATATATATGAAAAAAATTTGAAAAAAATAAAAAAATGGGGGAAACTGCTCCGTGTAACAACCAACTTGGCTGTTACACAGAACAACTTCCCTTTTCTCATATATATATATATATTCCTTTTACTATTCATATATGTACTTTCTCATCTAAGATAATTTTATTAACCAATAAATAAAAAAAGACATAGTAAAATAAAATAAAAAAGTATATAAATATATCAAAGATATATATATATATATAGGGGCCCTTTCAAATAGGACTGCGGCTCTTTTTTGTATAAATCACGAACACTTTAGTAGAATACGTATACAGTTTGTATTATAGGTGCACGTTATAAATACAAAGCCGTATACAAAACTGTGCATTATAATACAAACATTAAAACTTCGCATTATAATACAAAACTGTATGTGTATTCTACTAAAGTCATCCTGTTTTATACAAAAAAGAGGCTGGCCTTCCTTAGGGATGGAAGGACCAAGTCCTATTTGAAAGAAATCCTATATATATATATATATATATATATATATATATATATATATATTATAGCACTAATTTGCAGCATCAGATTTTATATCACTATAACTTTTTACTTGGAACGGTTTAACGTTCGTAGAAAATCCATTGTCAAAAGTAAGATAGCCAAAGTATTATGCCAATGTGTCCCTTGTCACTTCTTTGACGATTTTAAATTTGTTGCACCTATATTGTTGTGAGAAGCTGAAGCAAACACGCACATGCATAGACAAGCAAACCATATACATGTGGATTTACAATGTTCACTCGTAACCGGCCTACGTTCTTGGCGACAACGATCGGTTTCATTATATGTGGAGAAAGGAAAATACATAAGATACAAAGAACCCTACCCCTATGGAGTTTATACAGTACTCCTAATATATACAGATCCTAAAGATAAACGGATCCAATACCCAAATAGAATTTCAATTTGGGACGGGGGCACCGCCTTGGCTACCCTTGCATAGGGAAAGGGGACGCACCTCCTCCCCCTACCCTCCCCCTCCTCTGGCTTGTTGACCGGGCAACATGATCCCAGTGTTGGTAGGGTATGGTATGGGTTGGGCTTTGTGCGCCCTTCTTGTGGAGGGTGAAGAAAACATTTCTTTAATTGCATTCAACTGAACAAATGGTTAGGACTAAAAGCATCAAAATAATGTCTAACGAATTTTATAGCTAAAATATCTCTTACACCGTAGCAATTAAAAATTCGTTGCAAAACATTCGTAGCTAAAATTTTCCTCTCCAACTATGTCTAACAGATTACTATGATAATCTGTTACAGTGATTATAGAGGTGTCGGAGCCAACTAATTTGTCGATGAATAAAGAAGATGGATCCCTTAAAGATGTAGCAACAGATCTCCATTAGTTTCACGATTCGACTCAACGAATCTTGGTATGTTATGTTAGGATTAGAGTCATTATGATTGGGAATCCTGATAGGATTGGACTCCTAATCTTAATAATAGTTGAGTTGTATTCTATTTATAGTCTTAAAGGGATTAGGACTATAGGGACGTAATTGGGTTATCTAAAGAGGGGAGTGGAGGCAATGCCTCACCACCACCGACAACAACCATGTAGCCCCTAGAGAAAGGGGAGAGAGAGAGAGGGAAGAGAGGAAGAGAGCGAGGAAACGGAGAGAGTTGTACTCGTTCTTCTTTTAGTGATCTTTCTTCTCCGATGGTCGCGAGAGGTGACCGACCACCATTGTATCTGGTTGTTCTTATTTTCATGTGCTTCTGCGATGGTGGTCGATTGCGCATCTACATTAGTATCTACATCCGCTTCCGTATCCAGGGGTCCGATATCGGAGAGGAGACGATATCAGCAGGTCGTGTTCCCATCAACTGTTATTAGAGCAAAGTTGATATAGCTTCCGCTCCAACATGTTATTTGGTCTCTGCCAGATGTTCCTCCTATATGTCTACAGTGAATGCTAATGCTACTAACTATGATAATCAAGAAAAAGGTTAACTGAGAGAATATTTACAAAATTTCTCTACCTTTGGAATCTCCATAGTTTCGTGGCTGAAGGATAAAGTTGAGAGTTATCATCGATAACGAGTTAGATTTAGCGGCATTTTGTCAAGGTAGAAGAAACGCACGAGATCATGTCAAACAGCAATATAATTATTTTGAAACAGGTGTGTGGTAAAGGAGTACGTGGGAGCAGTGAAGGAGCTTGCATGCGAGATACTGGACATGCTGGCAGAAGGTCTGGGGATAGGAGACAGCAAGGCCTTGAGCAGCCTCATCAGAGACAAGGACAGCGACTCCCTCCTGAGGCTAAACCATTACCCTGTGGCCAACACCAACAGCAACAGTACCGATGCTGCATCGGATCATCAGAAGGAGCAGCAGCAACAGATGAAGAGGATTGGCTTCGGGGAGCACACAGATCCCCAGATACTGGCTCTGCTACAATCCAACCATGTCCCAGGCCTCGAGATCCTCTCTCGCTGGCCGCGGGCAGGCGGTGGGCCCGTCTGGACGCCTGTTCCTCCCGACCCAACCACCTTCTGCGTTAACGTCGGCGATGCTCTACAAGTAATCTTGCTTACTATTCTGTCAAACACCCTGTGCTTTAATTAGTTATAAGAAATTCCTTAATGAACATTCTGCGAATGAAGGCCATGACGAATGGGAAGCTGGTGAGCGTGAGGCACCGGGTAATGGTGAACCTTCTGCAATCAAGGCTCTCCATCATATACTTCGCAGCGCCATCGCTAAACGCTCGGATCTCCCCGCTGCCGGAGATGGTCACATGGCAATGCCCCCGCCTCTATCGTCCATTCACGTGGGGCGAGTACAAGAAGGCCATGTATGCCTTGCGCCTCGGCCACGATCGGCTGCAGCTCTTCCTCCTCCATGCCGACCACGATGAGGATAAGCCTGATGCAGAATATAATCTCGGGCTCAAGCTGTGTATGTGACTAATAAAATCGACTTGCATCTGCATGAGCTTTTAGTTTGTTTCTCCGTGCGAGAGGAAGATTTTGGGCACATAGGAGTGATTTCCATGCTGGACTTTTCAAGTAAAGGTTATTGATGCTTGATGTTAATCCCTTTCAACAATGGAGTCGGATGATCAAAAGTTGTTCCCATCTGCTACTGTAATTACCGTTATGATCTTTCATTTAGTATATGAATGTTGTCAATATGGATTATCCAGCAGTTAGTTTTGATGTAGATGTGCATCTTGTTAGTTACCCACTTTACTAAAATGGATTTCCGTGCTTGCATCAGCAATTTACTAAGAAGTAAATCACAATTATGTCGGTGAGGAATAAGATGCACTAATCCTACATGTTCAAGTTGTTAGTACCATGTCATTTGGATAGTTATTTTCTCTGGGATTACTAATTTTGTTATCGCTTGTTTGGGTCGGTTTTCTTTTTGAAGTAAGTGCCCCCATCCACAATATGATGAGAGCATCGCCATCCCTCTAATGACCATAAGGCGCATCGATACGAGCCCAATATAGTCTACCTTTGTGACTATGTGAGCACTGATATGCAAGATGTATATGGTTACGGAAGCCTGCCATGTGAACTTTTCAAATTTTGATAAACCTTTCTATGAGCTCGAGAACAATTGTATAAAAGTTGTGAGTTACCATACCAACGGAGAACACACGAATTTCAACTTTACGGTATATAATTGAGATTTCACACCCACACGCTTCTGTACAAAATTACATTCTAACCCATGTATGGTGAGCTTCCTTTACATCTTAACCTAACATTTTTAATAGTAGGTCCAATAATTTCGGAGGTTTGAAGCATCCCTCAAGAGATTCGAACTCATATCCTCTAAGGTGTAGGTACACTGCATTAACATCAGACTGCTCCTTGGATTCTACATCCTAACCCCTTGATTGTTTTACTTCACTAATTGAATTATTCACTTGACATAATATCTAAATCATATTGTTGGTAAATTTTTTTAATCCCTCCCCTCCCCACTATCCCCCCACCCCACCCATCTCCCTCCCTTCCTCATCTCCCTCCCTTCTCCCCCATCATCCTTCTTCCCATCCCTCTAGAATTTTGCTCCTTTCACCTCCTCCTTCCTCGTCTTCCTCCCTTCTCCCCCACCGTCCTTCTTCTCAATTGCACGTCACTTCTCAATGGGAAAGGGTTGCTAGTAAGACATCTCGTAGAGTGCTTGACGAGGGTGGCAGTAATCGATAGCTTCATGATTGTTGTTTACCACCAAGAAGAAGGTGGCGACAGTGGTAGTTCACTGTAATGCGAGATTGGAGAGTATAGAGTTCTAAAACCTACATGCGACATGGTGAGATCGAGGGCGAGGATGTTCATGGCTGAAGTATGATGGGATGAATATCAAAATTGCTACTATAATTATGTCAAATTATAGTATTTGTGATCAACGATTCAACCAAAACTACGTTTAAAATGTCTCGGAGAAGAGAACGTGGATTGATTTTTACCTTGACATGTCCAGGGTCGAATATAAGGATACAAGCTTACTGGGTATCTAGACTAGGTTTAAATACCTACGATAAATGACTTAGTGAGATCTAAGTTAATGAGAATGCATGCATGTTACTTTAGCCTTTTATATTCCAGTTATAACGAAACAAAAAAATATGGAATGCAGGTACACATCACACATAAAGCTCGTGAATTACATGTTTAATTAACTCAAATTTGGCAATAAGGTCAAAGCATACAAAATGATGCATTATTTACATGCTCAATTGATTAATTAAGCAATAAATTATTATGGCATCTAAGTCCTTAAGTATAGGAACTTCTAATCCTACTTAATCAGAGTTCTAAATTAATTGAGAACATTTCACATATCACTTAAACATGAAAAGAATACAATGTATGCAAATTTTTGAGTTAAAATGAATATGCACCTCACATACAACTAAATATTCAAGAAAATTGTTCTGTAAATAGATTAATCGATTCAACTTTAAATCAAAACATACACTACATAGTCTTATAGTGCATACAAATAAGATTCCAACTAGAACAAAATCACTAAATTTGGATATTAGACGCTCAAGTTATTATTGATCTAACCTAGTGGCTTATTTGTAAACAAAACATAATTATAAATATTTAAAACATCATAAATAGGTCAAAAAATGACTCAAATGTAATAAAAGAAATCTGTAAGGGCTTATCTGTAAATGACAAGGTGCGCGGAGGTAGATTTGAGAATAAAAGAACCCAACGGGGTGCAGCTTTAAATATTCTAGGCTGCGTATGAGGCGGGGCGTGCGAGTTTGCTTCGGTACGAAGCTCGGGTGGGGGAACTCAAAGGTTGAAGGCATAGAGAGCTGGCTCAGTGCTAATCTGGGTCATAGGATCAAATCAAGATGATTTGATCCAACAGTGACTGTACGTTAAAGAAGCTCTTCTCCTCTAGAAGAGGAGGCACTCGGGTGGAGCTCCAATAGAGATTCTGCTCTCCTCTGTGCTCTTGAGGCTCAGTGAAGGCCTAATCAACCTTGTGGCTGCTGGCAAAGGAGATGGAGGGCTTGATAAGATGCTATAGTAGCCTGATCCTCAGGTCGACTCCTCATCGGTGGAGGCAAAGTAACAGATCAGATGTGTATGGTAGATTACGATCAATGAGTCCTTAAAAGTACCTGTAGGGGTTAGGGCTGTCAGAAATTTCTCAGGTTCGACATTCACTCAGATTCGGCTCGTTAAAAGTTCGATTCAGATTCGATTCGAAAATAAACGAACCGAACCTGAACACGAGTTTGGGCTCGATTAAATAAATGAACCGAACCTCAAAAACATAGGTTCGCTCAGGTTCGGTTCGTTAAAAGTTCGATTATATACACACATACATATATAGAAGTATATATACATACATATTGTATATATACAAGAAAAAATACATTCTAAATTAACATAACGACATTCACTTTTTTTTCTAAACCCATCCAATCATCCACTCCCTAAGTCCCTATTCCCTATTCCTGAAACCCTACAAAACCCTCCCCTGCAACTACGGTTTTTCCCTTTGAATAGAAACATATGCACATCATTTATTCTTAAACGAACCTTTAACGAGCCGAACCGAACCTTTACGAACCTTACCCGAGCTGAGCCGAACTTGATTACAGTTTTCATTTTATCGAGCTGAATCGAGCCCGAACCTGAAAGTATGCTAAATGAGCCGAACCGAGCCTGGGTTGGTTCGTTTAGGTTCGGCTCGTTTACACCCCTAGTAGGGGTTAATCGATGAATGTTGAGGGAATGGTATCAAATGAAGGTTTGTCGGAGGTGAAGCCCTTGAAGGTAAGGGTTTTCGCCTTGCGCATCACGGAAGCGTGAAGATCACATCGCATACGATCTAGGTCGACTAGTCATAAGAAGCAGGGAAAATTGAATTTTTTTCGATGAAATTACATGACATGGGAATGATTCCCATATCGTTTCATATAGATCACAAACAAGTATTAGTGTTACCTCTTGGAGCATGCTCGAGTTGAATGAGTCTCTAAATGAAGAGACACCTTGTCTCAAGTTCGTTTCGATGAAGTGAGCACTTGAAGGTGTGTGGATGAGATACGTGCTTCCCACAATCTGAGTTAACAATTCGAGCATGGAACCTCCTAATTTCATATCATGAAATCATTAGTCTTCCTCATGACCACGGAGCATCGAAGAAGATGGAGATCTACGAGCAGTCGATCTGACAGTGCAACAATGGCAAATTTCTCTCAACAAAACCCTAGAGTAGACAATCACTAGGGTTTTAGAGATGCAAAAGATGGATGTGTATGAGAGAGAGAGAGAGAGAGAATTTTATTTCTTCAACTTGTGTGTTAAAAAAATCCTAGGGTTGATCCTTCTCTTATAAAAAAATAGATGGCTAGGATGCACTCCTATTGAAAATCAATGACCAAGATTTGTTTGCAATAATTGCAACAATAATTAATTTATTTAAATGAAATAATTAAGTTTAATACATTCTTCAACAATTTCAATTTCAATTAAAAATCAAATTAATGAGGAATAAATAAGAAGAAGGAGAGTCTCCTTCCCAATATAGGGTGGATGACCACCATGGAATCAATTCCATGGCTGTCAACTCCTAATGGGTGTTGGAGAGCCTCATTCTCTTTCCTAATTCATGAGATATCAATCTCAATCATATATTCCACATGTTGCAACAACTTGTATTGCTTGTATTTTCATCAAAATAATTCCAAATTATTTTGTTACAATTCAATCATGCCATTACAAGTTATGAATCATATTCATCCATCTAATATTAAATGTAAATCATATTTACATTTATTTATATAATGTGAATCCAATTCACATTAACCTATAAATTTTAAATCCCATTTACAATGAAATACCTCTGTGATATTATGAATCAAGTTCACAATATTTATGTTTATTGTGGATAGTGTTATATACAGTAGTCACACCTATGACAATTAAATCCAATTTAATTATCTTAGATACCTCTCTACATATGTCCAAATAATGTGAATCCAATTCACATTAACCTATAAATTTTAAATCCCATTTACAATGAAATACCTCTGTGATATTATGAATCAAGTTCACAATATTTATGTTTATTGTGGATAGTGTTATATACAGTAGTCAGACCTATGACAATTAAATCCAATTTAATTATCTTAGATACCTCTCTACATATGTTCAAATAATGTGAATAGTATACATATCATTTATGATAATTACATACTATTTAATCATCTATTTTTCAATGCCCAGTATTGTCAACAATAGAATTATTATTGAACTCTTTTAAGAACTATGTACCTTCTCCGTGGATACTTGGAGATAAGGATAATGTTATTGTATATTCTGTGTATAGTAAATTGTATAGTGATATCTAATCTTATATACAGATCTAGAAGACCGCTCAGAGATGTTTGATCATGTTGGACATAATATATAATCTTCTCATTACATCTGAATCATATTGAGATCAATGTTCGATATTTGGACTAAGATTGGATAATTAATCTACTAAGGGGAGTCACTAAAATACAAACATGTTTTATCACTCCCTCAGAATGGAAGAATTAAGGTTATACAATCGATTAAGATCGTATCCGCCTCGAGTATTCATAATACTCATACATCTTGCATACTAGAAGACTAGATCAAACCTAAAGTTTTCATCACATTTGAATTGTATCCTTCAAGATTTTATCATTAAGTTTCTCATTCAATCACTGGGATTTGGTATCAATAATATGCTTCCAAAAAGCATATATCATACCTACAAATCATGTCATGCTTCCAAAGCAAGACAAGCATCGATGGAATTTGGTTGGTCTCAATGTCTCATAAGTGAGCTCATGTATCCCAGTTCAGTAGTGAATCTGTATGATCCCTTTCAGAGATCGTATTACTCATATGCCCTTGTATGCACACCAGTTCTCTGATGTATAGACCTTGATTAGGTCATCAACCTAATGGTCTGCCTAATGTACATATTTAGACATATAGTAGTACATCTATCTCCGATCAGAGGATGCGTGCATGTATAGTGACAACATATGATATAGGTCTTGGTCATCTCGATCTCGTTAAGTCAACTCTTTGACTTAATTTATCCGATACATCCTAATCTCCATTCAGATGTAGAGGATCGGCATCAAGAGATTGGTCGTATATCGGCCTTTGGAATAAGATTGTCATCTCCTTCTCATGTTGGAGATCCTTTATCAAAAATCATTTGACGGTGCTCGATGAGTCCTCAATCTAACTCTTTAGATACAATGCAGGCACCGACCTCTATGATTCAACCATTGAATTAATAGTTGTATGATTATCAAGATGGTCATGGTACATAACCCTAATTGCACGAAGGGACCTTATAAGTTCATTCATTTGTTAATCTCATATAGGCAGTGAAATCGATAACTTTTAATGATATATAAAAAGATTACAATAACATTTACTGTAGAAATGGTTCACCTGGGGCACATATGTCCAACAATCTCCCACTATCCCTCATAACCATTCATGTACAATCCTTAAACCCATACCCATTACATTCTAGCCAAAAAACTTTTGGAATAAAGCTTTAGTAGGAGGATCAACAACGTTGTCGGTAGAGGTCACCTTGGTGATGTTGATGTCACCCCACTTTTGTATCTCATGAATGATGTTGTATTTCCTTTCCACATGTTTGCTCTTTTGATGCCATCTAGGTTCCTTCGCTTGAGCTATGGTTATCAGGTTATCACAGAGTAGCGGGATGGGAGTACCAGGGGAAACTACACCAAGCTCCAAGATGAAATTGCGCAACCACAATACCTCCATTTCAGCATCTGATGTGGCAATGTATTTAGCTCATGTCTCCAAATCAGCTATGGTGTCATGCTTCTTGCTTCTCCAGCTTATAGCACCACCGTTCAACAAGAATACAAACCCTGAAATTGACTTGTAGTCATCAAAGTGAGATTGGAAGTCTGAATCTATGTATCACAAGACTTGGAGTTGACTAGATCCATAGACGAAGATGTAATTTTGCGTCCTTCTTAGATACTTGAAGATGTTCGTCACTGCATTCCAATGTTGTCCACCATAATAGGATTGGTAACAATTTATCACTCCCACTGCATGGTAAATTTCTTGTCTTGTGTACATAATGGCATACATTAGGCTTCCCACAGCCGATGCGTAAGGGTATCCAGTCATGGCCTTCTTTTCCTCAACACTTTGAGGAGTCGTCCTTTTAGATAGATGTATATCGTGTCTTAAGGGAAGGAACCCTTTCTTGGAATTTTCCATATGGAATTATTCCAAGATCTTCTTAATGTATCCATGTTGAGACAATTCCAAAATCCTCTTTTCTCTATTTTTGAATAGTTTCAGACCCGAGATGTAAGAGGCTTCTCCAAGATATTTCATCTCAAAGGTATGGGACATCCAGACCTTAACATTACTCATCATTCTTGTAACATTCTCAATGATAAGGATGTCATTTACGTAAAGCATGATAAACACAATGGTACTCCCTTTGAGCTTCAGACATGGTTCATCAGGATTCTTAAAGAAATCGTAACTCTTTATGGTTTCATCAAATACGATGTTCCAGCTACGGGAAGCTTGTGTTGAGCTCATAGATGGATTTCTTCAGCTTGTGTCTATCTCAACTATGAATCCTTGGGGTTACTTCATATATATATATATATATATATATATCCTCGAGGCATCCATTGAGGAATGTGGTCTTGACGTCCATCTATCTGATGTCGTAGTCAAGATGTGCAACTATAGCTAGCAGTGCCTTGATGGACTTAAGCATGGCAACAGGAGACAATGTCTCATCATACTTGATGCCTTCTCTTTGTGGGTAACCCTTAGTTACTAGTCATGCCTTGAAGGTTTCTACCCTTCCATCATGTTCCCTTTTTCTCTTGAAGATCCATTTACACCCAATGATTTTACCCCCTTAGGTATATCCTCTAGTGTTTATACAACATTCTTTTGTATGGAGTCTATTTCAGACTTCATATCTACCATCCATCAAGATGTCATGATCCACGAGTGCTTCATCAAATGAAGTTGGATCATTGTCAGACACTCTTGACACATGAAATCCATACCCCCCCAAACTCCTTCAAAGATGTTAGAGTGTTTCATCTTCAATTATATCTCCAGTTTCTGGTTAAGGAATCTCAATATCCTCAGAGGATTCTCTGAATTCTTTTACTTCATTATTGTATTAACTTTTAAGGAAGTCATTCTTTGAGAATTTCACATCCCTAGAGACGAATACCTTTTAATTATCAGGGTCGTAAAGTTGGTATCCAATACCGTCCTTTACATACCCAATGAAGTAGCACTCTATAGTACGAGATTCTAGCTTACTTGCATCCACTTCCTTGGCATGGACCAAGCAACCCTAATCCTCAAGTGTCTAACACTGAGCTTCATTACGAACCAAATCTCATGAGGTCTTTGGGTACAGATTTGCTAGGAATCTTATTAAGGATATATATTGTAGTCTCTACTATATATCACCGGAAACTAAGAGGTGAATGCACTTTACTCATCATTGGTCGAACCATATGCATGATGGTCCTATTGAGTCTTTCAGCAACGCCATTTAGTTAGGGACTTCTAGGAGGATTGAGATTGGATACAAGTCCTATCTCCTTAAGGTATTCCTTGAATTCATCTGAGAGGTACTCGCCACCGGTCAGATCGAATTTATTTGATTTTCTTATCAGTTTGGTTCTCAACCAAAGCCAAGAGTTCTTTGAACTTTTTTAAAGATTTTAGATTTATGACGTAATAGATAGGTAAACTCGTATCGTGAATGGCCATCAATAAATGTCAAATAATATCAAAATTAATTTCGAGTTGTGGTACTGAAGAGACCACATACATCGGTATGTATTAGGTCAAGTATATTTCCACATCGTGTACCCTTTATTTTGGAAGGGTGCTCTGGTCATTTTACCTCAAATGCAATGTTTGCAAGTAGGTAAACTTTGGACATGTAGAAAATCTAATGGTCCATCTTTTGCCGATCTACTAATACTATTAACAGATAAATGACAAAGCCTTTGATGCTAAATCATGGTTAAATGATTTCCATCCTCTCTAGATTTCTTAGGATTTTTATTAGTGGTAGTAACATTCATGATCGATTTGTCAATACACATCATGAGTTTACCAAGAATTGAAAAACCATATGTAATATGTTTACCATAATGATTTGTGATAAGTTTCTCACAGAACAAGAATGAATATCCAATTTTAGTTAATTTAGATACATAGAATAAGTTCCTTCTAACATTCAGAACATAGAGACATTCTCTAAGTATAGGACTCTCCCACTAGATAATGATTGTTCGCATGTCCCAATGGCCATTATTGAAACAATTGTATCAGATACCATCTAAATGTCTATCTCCCCTTCATCAAGTTTTCTGGTTTCCTAAAACAGATGCAACAAATTGTATACATGAACAGAAGCACCAGAATTAAAGATCCAACTACTTTCTTATCCTAAGAGAAAATTGATTTCAATGATGAAAGTAGATTATGTGTATGTGTGTGTGTGTGTGCGTGCGTGCGTGTGTTTGCATGTGCGAGTGTGTGTGTTGGAGCCTTACATTTTTCTACGATTTTTAGGCAATCTCGATAATTTCTCTTCCAGTGCATTGACTTCTTGCAGTAATGACAAACATCAACTTTCTTTGATTCTATGAGTGTGGAAGCACAAGAGGATGAGCCAACATCTTAACTCTTCTTATTCTTCTTTTGGGGTAGATCCTTATAAGACCCTTGCTTCCGACCACACTTCTCGTTGACATGTGCAACCATTTCATTGATAGTAGGATTCTCCTTCTTTATGATGTCCTCAGTGGACTTCAATGAAGATATGAGATCGGTATTTGTCGGAACCAAATCTCTTGAGGGGTTTTGGCTATAGATTTGCTTGGAATCTTATTAAGGATATATATTGCAATCTCTCTATAGCATATCCCCAGAAACTAAAAGGCAAATGTACTTTTACTTATCATTGATCGAACCATATCCATTATGGTCATGTTGAGTCTTTTAGCAACACTATTTAGTTGGGGTTCCAGGAGGAGTAAGATTGGTTACAATTCCTCTCTTAAAAGTATTCCTTGAATTCATTTGAGAGGTTCTCAACCAAAGGCATGAGTTCTTTAAACTTTAAAAAAGTTTCAGATTTATGATGTATGAAGGAAGTAAATAAAAAATTACTATACATCACAGAAATGCGGGATATTTACCAAACAATTTGCCAAAACTATGTTAGTTCATTGTATGAACTAGATAATGTAGCACAACAATTTGTGCATCTAGAAATCAAATTAGAAAGGAAACGATTTCCATTATTATTTCTAATATCCATGTTGAATATGAAAGGTAGATTAGGGCTACCTTTGAAGCATGAGTTTCTTCAAAAGAAACCTCCCAAATCAAGTCCAAACTGTAGACTTGTCTCTCGTGGGCGTGTAGATGAGTTGTGTTTCTTCCCACGAACCCAGACATCGACTAGGTCAACAAGAGGAGAGTTGTAACAACTGAAGACTCTCTGTCAAGGGGGCACGAAATCTAGAAGAGGATTTTTCTTGAAAAGAGAAGGCATAGCCCTCCTTTTATACTTCTTGTACACGTCCAACATGTACCATGGTAGCTCTTGGATTTTAAATCAAGGGCTAAGAGCAAGTTCTAGTTCAATAAGAATCATCTCTTTATTATCTCCAATCAATACTAATTAATTAAAATAAAATAAGCAACAACTTTAGAGTCCTGATTTAATAAGAACTCAACAGCATGGTGGATCATGTATACTTAGTATACACGTTCAACGCCATCTATAAATGGAAGTTGCTATTGTAAATTTAATTAATTAATTACTTCACTTGATAATCACATTATCAACATTGAAGAAAATATGAAATTAATTCTAAAAGCTTATGAATCATATTCGTGAGCTCAAATTAAATGTAAATCTAATTTACATCTATAGAATTGATGTGAGTCAAATTCACACAATCTCATGCCTTGGAAAAATTATGTAAAACATATTTACATAAATATTTATATGGATCACATCCATATAAATATAATTATTGTGAATAAATATACACATTAATCAATGAGTTATACTTTTGAATCATATTCACAAAATTGCCCCTATCAATAATGTGTAATAATCATAATTATTACAATATTACCATTACTAGGAACGAGTCCTAATCCAATTAGGACTCATGAGATAAATATGTGGATACTTGGATATAATGTTGAGGAGATCATACTATCCATGTATAGTTACTTTAGATGTGGATAACTATAGATTTTTAGAGTTTATACCATTTTTTGTAAAAAAAATCATCATCTACGAATGTGGTGCTTGAGCTGTAACACTTTACACTTTCGGTGAGCTTGATGAAACACATCACACTCTCCATGAGTTGGACAAAGTGTCAGTGAGATGAATCCAACTTCCTTGACCATTTCTAATCATAGTCCAAATCATTTGGAGGTAAGAAATGAGCTCAAGGAGCTTATATATTTCCATTTCCATGATCATTTCTGTTTCCAACATTTGGATTGAAATTGGAATAAGGATTTTCATCTCCTTCTCATGTTGGAGATCCTTTATCAAAAATCATTTAACGGTGCTCGATGAGTCCTCAATCTAACTCTTTAGATACCATGCAGGCACCAACCTCTATGATTCAACCATTGAATTAATAATTGAATGATTATCAAGATGGCCATTTTACATAACCCTAATTGTACGAAGGGACCATATAAGTTCATTCGTTCATTAATCTCATATAGCGAGTGAAATCGATAACTTTTATTGATATATAAAAAGATTACAATAACATTTATTGTAGAAGTGGTTCACCTGGGGCACATATGTCCAACAATCTCCCACTATCCCTCTTAACCATTCTTGTACAATCCTTAAACCCATACCCATTACATTCTAGCCAAAAAACTTTTGGAATAAAGGTTTGGTAGGAGGATCAACAACGTTGTCGTTAGAGGTCACCTTGGTGATGCTAATGTCACCACACTTTTGTA
Organism: Ottelia alismoides; assembly: GCA_037367405.1. Lineage (NCBI taxonomy): Eukaryota > Viridiplantae > Streptophyta > Magnoliopsida > Alismatales > Hydrocharitaceae > Ottelia > Ottelia alismoides. The sequence goes on along the minus strand of JAZKJV010000529.1, from coordinate 1,152,306 downwards.
TCTCATGAATGATGTTGTATTTCCTTTCCACATGTTTGCTCTTTTGATGCCATCTAGGTTCCTTCGTTTGAGCTATGGCTATCAGGTTATCGTAGAGTAGCGGGATGGGAGTACCCGAGGAAACTACATCAATCTCCAAGATGAAATTGCACAACCACACTACCTCCATTTCAGCATCTGATGTGGCAATGCATTTAGCTTATGTCTCCAAATCAGCAATGGTGTCTTGCTTCTTGCTTCTCCAGCTTATAGCACCACCGTTCAACAAGAATACAAACCCTGAAATTGACTTGTAGTCATCAAAGTGAGATTGGAAGTTTGAATCTATGTATCCCGAGACTTGGAGTTGATAATATATCCATAGACCAAGATGTAATTTTGCGTCCTTCTTAGATACTTGAAGATTTTCGTCACTACATTCCAATGTTGTTCACCATAACAGGATTGGTAACAATTTATCACTCCCACTGCATGGTAAATTTCTTGTCTTGTGCACATCATGTCATACATTAAGCTTCCCATAGCTGATGCGTATGGGTATCCAGTCATGGCCTTCTTTTCCTCAACACTTTGAGGAGTCGTCCCTTTAGATAGATGTATATCGTGTCTTAAGGGAAGGAAGCCTTTCTTGGAATTTTCCATATGAAATCATTCCAAGATCTTCTTAATGTATCCATGTTGAGACAATTCCAAAATCCTCTTTTCTCTATTTTTGAACAGTTTCAGACCCGAGATGTAAGAGGCTTCTCCAAGATATTTCATCTCAAAGGTATGGGACATCCAGACCTTAACATTACTCATCATTCTTGTAACATTCTCAGTGATAAGGATGCCATCTACGTAAAGCATGATAAACACAATGGTACTCCCATTGAGCTTCAGATACACACTTGGTTCATCAGGATTCTTAAAGAAATTATAACTCTTTATGGTTTCATCAAATCCGATGTTCCAGCTACGAGAAGCTTGTGTTGAGCTCATAGATGGATTTCTTCAGCTTGCACACTTTGTCTATCTCAACTACGAATCATTAGGGTTACTGCATATATATATCCTCCTCGAGGCATCCATTGAGGAATGTGGTCTTGACGTCCATCTGCCAGATGTCGTAGTCAAGATGTGCAACTATAGCTAGCAGTGCCTTGATGGACTTAAGCATGGCTACATGAGACAATGTCTCATTATAGTTGATGCCTTCTCTTTGTGGGTAACCTAGTTACTAGTCATGCCTTGAAGGTTTCTACCCTTCCATCATGTTCCCTTTTTCTCTTGAAGATCCATTTACACCTAATGATTTTTACCCCCATAGGTGTATCCTCTAGTGTTTATACAACGTTCTTTTGTATGGAGTCTATTTCAGGCTTCATATCTAGCATCCATCTATACATGTCATGATCCACGAGTGCTTCATCAAATGAAGTTGGATCATTATCAGACACTCTTGACACATGAAATCCATATCCCCGCGAACTCCTTCAAAGAGGTTAGAGTGTTTCATCTTCAATTATATCTCCAGTTTCTGGTTAAGGAATCTCAATATCCTCAGAGGGTTCTGTGAATTCCTTTACTTCATTATTGTATTAACTTTTAAGGAAGTCATTCTTTGAGAATTTCACATCCCTAGAGATGAATACCTTTTAATTATCAGGATCGTAAAGTTGATGAAATAGCACTCTCTAGTACGAGATTCTAGCTTACTTGCATCCACTTCCTTGGCATGGACTAAGCAACCCTAAATCCTCAAGTGTCTAACACTGGGCTTCTCTACGAACCAAAGCTCATGAGGGGTTTGTGTACAGATTTGCTAGGAATCTTATTAAGGCTATATATTGTAGCCTCTACTATATATCACCAGAAACTAAGAGATGAATGTGCTTTACTCATCATTGGTCGAACCATATGCATGATGGCCTGTTGAGTCTTTCAGCAACATCATTTAGTTAGGGACTTCCAGGAGGATTGAGATTGGATACAAGTCCTATCTCCTTAAGGTATTCCTTGAATTCCCTTGAGAGGTACTCGCCACCCGGTCGGATCGAATCCATTTGATTTTCTTATCAGTTTGGTTCTCAACCAAAGCCATGAGTTCTTTGAACTTTTCAAAGATTTCAGATTTATGACATAATAGGAAGGTAAACTCGTATCATGAATGGTCATCAATAATTGTCAAATAATATCAATATCAATTTCGAGTTGTGGTACTGAAGGGACCACATACATCAGTATGTATTAGGTCAAGTATATTTACGCATCGTGTACCCTTTATTTTGGAAGGGTGCTCTGGTCATTTTACCTCAAATGCAATGTTTGCAAGTAGGTAAACTTTGGACATGTAGAAAATCTAATGGTCCATCTTTTGCCAATCTACTAATACTATCAACATATAAATGACAAAGCCTTTGATGCTAAATTATGGTTAAATGATTTCCATCCTCTCTAGATCTCTTAGGATTTTTATTAGTGGTAGTAACATTCATGATCGATTTGTCAATGCACAACATGAGTCTACCAGGAATTGAAAAAGCATATGTAATATGTTTACCATAATGACTTGTGATAAGTTTCTCACAGAATAGGAATGAATATCCATTTTTAATTAATTTAGATACATAGAATAAGTTCTTTCTAACATTCACAACATAGAGACATTCTCTAAGTATTGGACTCTCCCACTAGCTAATGATAGTTTCCATGTCCCAATGGCCATTATTGAAACAATTGTATCAGATCCCACCTAAATGACATTTTCCCCTTCATCAAGTTTTCTGGATTCCTAAAACAAATGCAACAAATTGTATACATGAAAAGAAGCACCAGAATTAAAGATCCAACTACTTTCTCATTCTAAGAGAAAATTGATTTCAATGATGAAAGTAGATTATTTGTGTGTGTATGTGTGCGTGTGTGTGCATGTGCGAGTGTGTGTGTTGGAGCCTTACCCTTTTCTACGATTTTTAGGCAATCTGGATAATTTCTCTTCCAGTGCATTGACTTCTTGCAGTAATGACAAACATCAACTTTCATTGATTCTATGAGTGTGGAAGCACAAGAGGATGAGCCAACATCTTAACTCTTCTTCTTCTTCTTCTTTTGGGGTAGATCCTTATAAGACCCTTGCTTCCGACCGCACTTCTCGTTGATAGTAGGATTATCCTTCTTTATGATGTCCTCAGTGGACTTCAATGAAGATATGAGATAGGTATTTGTCGGTACCAAATCTCTTGAGGGGTTTTGGCTACAGATTTGCTTGGAATCTTATTAAGGATATATATTGCAATCTCTATTGCATATCCCTAGAAACTAAAAGGCAAATGTACTTTACTTATCATTGATCAGACCATATCTATTATGACCATGTTGAGTCTTTTAACAACATTATTTAGTTGGGGTTCCAGGAGGAGTAAGATTGGATACAATTCCTCTCCTAAAAGTGTTCCTTGAATTCATTTGAGAGGTTCTCAATCAAAGGCATGAGTTCTTTGAACTTTTAAAAAGTTTCAGATTTATGATGTATGAAGGAAGTAAATAAAAAATTACTATACATCACGGAAATGCGGGATATTTAGCAAACAATTTGCCAAAACAATGTTAGTTCATTGTATGAACTAGATAATGTAGCACAACAATTTGTGCATCTAGAAATCAAATTAGAAAGGAAACAATTTCCATTATTATTTCTAATATCCATGATGAATATGAAAGGTAGAGTAGGGCTACCTTTGAAGCATGTGTTTCTTTGAAAGAAACCTCCCAAATCAAGTCCAATCTGTAGACTTGTCTCTCGTGGGTGTGTAGATGAGTTGTGTTTCATCCCACAAACCCAGACATCGACTCGGTCAACAAGAGGGGAGTTGTAAGAGTTGAAGACTCTCAAGACTCTTTCTCTCTCAAGGGGGCATTAAATCTCGAAGAGGATTTTTCTTGAAAAGAGAAGGCATAGCCCTCCTTTTATACTTGTTGTACACGTCCAACATGTACCATGGTAGCCCTTGGATTTTAATCAAGGGCTAAGAGCAATTCCTAGTTCAATAAGGATAATCTCTTTATTGTCTCCCATCAATGCTAATTAATTAAAATAAAATAAGCAACAACTTTAGAGTCCTAATTTAATAAGAACTCAACAACATGGTGGACCATATATACTTAGTATACACGTTCATCACCGTCTATAAATGGAAGTTGTTATTGTAAATTTAATTAATTAATTAATTAATTAATTAATTCACTTGATAATCACATTATCAACATTGGAGAATCTATGAAATTAATTCTTAAAGCTTATGAATCATATTCGTGAGCTCAAATTAAATGTAAATCTAATTTTCATCTACAGAATTGATGTGAGTCAAATTAACACAATCTCATGCCTTGGAAAAATTGTGTAAAACATATTTACATAAATTTTTATATGAATCACATCCATATAAATATATTATTATGAATAAATATACACATTAATCAATGAGTTATACTTGTGAATCATATTCACAAAATTGCCCCTATCAATAATGTGTAATAATCATAATTATTATAATATTACCATTACCAGGAATGAGTCCTAATCCAATTAGGACTCATGAGATAAATATGTAGATACTTGGATATAATGTTGAGGAGATCATACTATCCATGTATAGTCATTTTAGATGTGGATAACTATACATTTTTAGAGTTTATACCATTCTTGTAAAAAAAATCATCTACGAATGCGGTGCTTGAGCTGTAACACCTTACACTCTCGGTGAGCTAGATGAAACACATCACACTCTCCATGAGTCGGACAAAGTGTCAGTGGGATGAATCCAACTTCCTTGACCATTTCTAATCATAGTCCAAATCATTTGGAGGTAAGAAATGAGCTCAAGGATCTTATATATTTCCATTTCCACGATCATTTCTGTTTCCAACATTTGGATATTGAAATTAGAATTGAAATTGAAATTGGATTCAAATGAATTGTGATTTAATCACAAATCATCTAGCTAAATGGAGCCACTAAAATCCACCATGTTTCATCACTTCCTCGTGATGGAAGTTTCATGGTAGATGATCCATAACAATAGATGTAACCCTAAGTATTCCCAATACTTGTCCATCCTTTATGCTAGAAGACTTTTATAAGTCCATAGTTCAAACCCTGGTTTGACTGTCTTCTTCAAAATCTATTAATAGATTTGTCATTTGATAATTGTGAGACAATATTAATCATATACTTTTCAAAAGCATATATTAATACCTCGAATTCGTGCCTTATTTTATAAACAAGATGACCATGCATATAATTCATTTTGACCCTAAAATATCTCATGAGTGAGCTCTGTCTCCCGGTTCATCAACTATGAACCTGTATGATTCCTTTGAGAGATTATACATCTCATATGACTTCATATGCACACCAACGCATCGGTATATGGAACTTGGCTAGGTCACCAACCTATTGGTCTGTCAAATGTGCATACTCAGTCATATATATGCTTATATGTCTCAGGTCAAAGGATGTGTGCCTGATTGTAACAATTACGATTCAGGTCTTAGTTTATCTCGACCTCATCAAGTCAACTTTTTGACTTGAATATTCAAACACTCCTGAATCTCCATTCTTATGCAGAGGACCTGCATCAAGAAGTCGTTGGAAATCAGTTTTTAGAGAAAGATTGCCATCGCTTCTCATACTGGAGATCTTTATTGAATATCACATGTTTGAACTCAATTGTGTCCTCCCAGATTCATGGTATTCAAGATGGCCAAGGTACATAACCCTAACTGTATAGAGGGACCTTAATAATAAAGTATATTCATTCAATTATTCATTTCATTTTTGATGGATATGATAAAACAATAACTGTTATTGCATTAATGGGTCGTCGAGGGCTTACAAGTCCAACAATCTCCCACAAGCCCTTAGAGACATTCATGTACAACTTTCAACCCCATATTCAGTACATGCTGGTCGAAGATCTTTTAGGTCAATGGCTTCATTATCAGATCAGCAATGTTGTAGGTAGATGTAACCTTGGTGATCGTGATATCACCACGCTTCTGGATCTCCTAGATGATGTGATATTTCCTCTCCATGTGCTTGCTCTTTTGATGCCACTGGGTTTCCTTCGCTTGTGTTATGGAACCCGTGTTGTTGCGGAGCAATGGAATGGGTGATTTCGATGAGGAAACTATGTCTAGTTCTTGAATGAAGTTGCAAATCATACAACCTCTTTAGAAGCATCTGGTGTTGCTATGTATTCTTCTTCAGTTGTTGAATTAGTCGTGGTGTCCTGCTTCTTGCTTCTCCATCTCACAGCACCACCGTTCAACATGAATAAGAACCCTGATCTCGACTTCCTATCATCCATATCAGACTGGAAGTCTGAATCATCGTACCCTAAGATATGGAAATCGTTATCTTCATAAACCAAGATGTAGTATTGAGTTCTTCTTAGGTACTTGAAGATGCTTTTTGTCACAGTCTAGTGTTTCTCTCCATATTAAGGCAGTCTAGTGTCATAGTCCAGTGTCACAGTCCAGTGTTCTTAAGGCAGGACTGGCTACGACTTACCGCTCGCATTGCATGATAGATGTCTGGTCTACCACATATTAAGGCATACATCAGGCTTCCCATAGTCGATGCATAACAGCATCCATCCATGATGAACCTCATCTAGAGATAAACTAAAAGGCAATGTACTTATTAAGGAAAAAAGACCTCATCTAGAGGTCATATAAACCCAAGAAGCAGCTCTAGGCCATGATGAACCTCGATTTCGTCATGCTAAAAGCCTTATATTAATCCCCTAACTTAAAAATTTGTCAAAAAAGAAACCAGAGTAAATACTATATATGTCTTTGTTCTAAAATAAATTAAAAATATAAGAAAATTATAAAACAAAAATTCCATTATTTTTATCCTTTAAAAAAATGCTACCAAAAATATTTCTCCTCTTGTTTGACTTATCTTGGGTTTTGGTCAACATGAAACTTGTATATCTCATCAAGATCTATAACTTTCATGTTTTGAGTTTTTCCAAATTCATCCTTCTTCTATTTCTTTTCGAATTTTATTTTATTTTTGTATTCTGAATAATCTCATTGGACCACGTGGCTCTTTCTGGTTGAGCCACACGGCCCGCCTCCCTTTACACCACGCGCCTCCTTCCGCACCATCTGATCTCCTCTTGCGCGCCTCCATCTCAACCGCACGTCCGCATTTCATCCTCCGCCATTCGATCAACCTCCATATCTCATCATAGTCTACAGGAGACAATGTCTCGTCATAGTTGATGCCTTCTCTTTGTATGTAACCCTTATTTACTAGTCATGCCTTGAAGGTTTCTACCCTTCCATCATGTTCCCTTTTTCTCTTGAAGATCCATTTACATCCAATGATTTTTACCCCCTTAGGTGTATCCTCTAGTGTTTATACAACGTTCTTGTGTATGGAGTCTATTTCAGACTTCATAGCAAGCATCCATTTATCCATGTCATGATCCACGAGTGCTTCATCAAATGAAGTTGGATCAATATAAGACTCTCATAGAACATGAAATCCATATCTTTCAGGTGGTATAATCACCCTCGAACTCCTTCAAAAAGGTTCGAGTGTTTCATCTTCAATTATATCTTCAGTTTTTTTGTTAAGGACTCTCAGTATCCTTAGAGGAATCATTGATGGACTTAAGCATGGTTACAGGAGACAAATTCTCATCATAGTTGATGCCTTCTCTTTGTATATACCCCTTAGTTACTAGTCATGCCTTGAAGGTTTCTATCCTTCCATCATGTTCCCTTTTTCTCTTGAATATCCATTTACACCCAATGATTTTTACCCCCTTAGGTGTATCCTCTAGTGTTTATACAACATTCTTGTGTATAGAGTCTATTTCAGACTTCATAGCAAGCATCCATTTATCCATATCATGATCCTGAGTACTTCATCAAATGAAGTTGGATCATTATCAGACTCTCCTGGCACATGAAATCCATATCTTTCAGGTGGTATAACCAACCTCGAACTCCTTCAAAAAGGTTCGAGTGTTTCATCTTCATATATATCTTTGGTTTTTTGTTAAGGACTCTCAGAATCCTTAGAGGATTCTACGAATTCCTTTACTTCATTTGTGGATTGACTTTTAAGGAAGTCATTCTCTAAGAATTTCACATCCCTATTACATATCCAACGAAGTAGCACTATCTAGTAAGAGATTCTAGATTACTTGCATACACTTCCTTGGCATGGACCAAACAACCCCAAATCCTCAAGTGTCTAACACTAAGCTTGATTATGAACCAAAGCTCATGAGGAGTTTGGGTACAGATTTGTTAGGAATCTTACTAAGGATATATTTTGCATTCTCTACTGCATATCCCCAAAAATTAAGAGGTAAATGTGCCTTACTCGACATTGATCAAACCATATCCTTGATGGTCCTATTGAGTCTTTCAGCAACACCATTTAGTTGGGGAGTTCTAGGAGGATTGAGATTGGATACAATTCCTCTCTCTTAAATGTATTCTTGAATTCATCTGAGAGGTACTCGCCACCTTGGTCAAATTCAATCCATTTGATCTTCCTATCGGTTTGGTTCTCAACCAAAGACATGAGTTCTTTGAACTTTTCAAAGGTTTCATATTTATGACATAATAGGAAGATAAACTTGTATCACGAATGGTCATCAATAAATGTTAAATAATATCGATATCCATTTCGAGTTATGGTACAGAAGGGACCACATACATCAGTATGTATTAGGTCAAGTATACCTTTGCATCGTGTACCCTTTGTTTCGTAAGGGTTCTCTGGTCATTTTTCCTTAAATGCAATGTTTGCAACTAGGTAAACTTTGGACATGTAGAAAATCTAATGGACCATCTTGTACCAATCTATTAATACTATCAACAGATAAATGACCAAGCTTTGATTCTAACTCATGGTTAAATGATTTCCATTCTCTCTAGATCTCTTAGGGTTTTTATTAGTGGTAGTAGCATTCGTGATCAATTCATCAATGCACAACAAGAGTCTATCATGAATTAAAAAACCATCTGTAATATGTTTATCATAATGACTTATGATCATATAACAGAAATAAATATCCATTTATAACTAATTTAGACACAGAGAATAAGTTCCTTCTAACATCCGAAACATGGAGACATTCTCTAAGTAATAGGACTCTCCCAATTCAAGAAATATGCAACTCACATAGAACTAAATATTCAAGGGACTTGTTCTATAAATAGATTAATTAGTTCTACTTAAAATCAGAACATACACTACATAATCATATAAAACTTAAAAATATGACTCCAGCAAGACCAAAATCACTAAATTTGTATATCATATGCTCAAGTCGTTAATGAACTAATTCAATGTCTTATTTACAAACAAAACATAATTATAAATATTTAAAACATCACAAATAGGCCCAAAAATGACTCGAACGTAATAAAAGAAAGGTGCAAGGGCTTATTTGCAATTGACAAGGTGCATGGAGGTAAATTTGGGAATAAAAGAACTTGACAGGGTGTAGTTGCAAATAGTATAGGCGGCACATGAGGCAGGGCGTGCGACTTTACATTGGCACGATGCTCGGGTGCAGGAACTCGAAGGCTAGAGGCACAGAGAGCTGGCTCGATGCTAATTTGAGTTATAGGATCAAATCAAGATGACTTGATCCAACAACAACAACTGTATGCCATAGAGGATCTTCTCCTCCGGAAGAGAAGGCACTCGGCGGAGCTTTGATAGAGCTTTTGCTCCTCCTTTGTGCTCCCGAGGCTCGATAAATATCTAATCAACTTCGTGGCTGGTTGGTAAAGGAGATGGAGATTTGATAAGATGGCGTAGCAGCTTGATCCTTGGTTAAGCTCCTCCTCGATGGAGGCAGAGCAGCATATCAGAGGTGTGTGGTTGATTCTGATTAATGGATCCCTAAAAGTACATGTAGAGGTTAATCGATAGCCGAAACAAACGTGAATCTCAATGGGGGTGAAAGTTGAGTGAATGGTATAAAAGGAAGGGTTGTCGAAGGTGTAGGAGGTGAAGCACTTGAAGGCAAGGGTTTTTTCCTCTCAGATCACCGAAGTGTGGAGATCGCATCATATGCGATCTAGGTTGACTAGTCGTACTAATCGAAGGGGTTGTGAAAATTAGAATTTTTCAATGAGATTACATGACAAGGGAATGATTCCCATGTCATTTTATATAGATCACATACAAGTATTAGGTTACCTCTTGGAGCCTGCTTGTGATCAATGAGTCTCTAAATGAAGGCACATCCTATCTCAAGTCTGATCTAACAAAGTACGCAGTTGCAGGTGCGTGGATCAGCCGCTTGCTTCCCAAAATCTGAGTTGACGATTCGAATGTAGAACCTCATGATATCGTCTCATAAAATCATTACTCTTCTCATGATCGAGGAGCATGAAAGAAGATGGGTATCCATGAGCAGTCGATTTAGCAGCACGACAATGGCAAAGTTCTCTCAACAAAACCCTAGAGTAGACAATCACTAGGGTTTTAAAGGGACAAAGGATGGATGCGTATGAGAGAGAGAGAGAGAGAGTTTTGTTTCTCCAACTTGTATGTTAAGAAAAGCTTTGATCCTTCTTTTATACAAAATGGATGGCTAGGATGTACTCCTAATTAAAATCAATGATCAAGATTTTTTACAATAATTTGCAACAATAATTAATTAATTTAAAATAAATAAATAAGTTAAATACATTCTTCAACAATGTCAATTTCACTTAAAAATCAATTTAATGAGGAGTAAATAGGAAGGAGGAGAGCCTCCTTTCCAATATAGGGTGGACGACCACCATGGAATCAATTCCATGGTTGTCCACTCCTAATGGGAGTTGGAGAGCCTCATTCTCTTTCTTAATTCTTGAGATATCAATCTCAATCATATATTTCACATGTTGCAACAACTTTTATTGCTTGAATTTTCACCCAAAAAATTTCAATTTATTTTGTGATAATTTCAAGCATGCCATTGGTAATTATGAATCATATTCATCCATCCAATATTAAATTTAAATCATATTTACATTTAATTTTATAGTGTAAATCCAATTCAAATTTATTGTATAATGTGAATCCAATTTACATAAACTTATACATTATAAATCCCATTTACAATTAAATCTTTCCATGATATTATGAATCAAATCACAATATTTATGATTATTGTGGATAACGCTATCTATAGTAATCACATTTATGACAATTAAATCCAATTTAATTATCTTACATACCTATCTGCATATGTCCAAACATTGTGAATCATATCCATATCATTAATGATAATTACATCCTATTTAATCATCAATTTTTCAATGCTCTGTATTGTCAACAATAGAATTATTCTTGAACTCTTTCAAGAACAATGTGCCCCCTCCGCAAATACTTGGAGATAAGGACAATGCTACTGTATATTCCATGTATAGTAAATTGGATACTGAGATCTAATATCATATCCATATCTAGAAGAACGCTCATATATGTCTGATAATGTTAGACAGAATATAATCTTCTCATTGTATATAAATCATATTTAGATCAATGTCCAATATTTGGACTAAGATTGGATAATTAATCTACTAAGTGAAGTCACTAAAATACAAACATGTTCCATCACTACCTCAGAATGGAAGCGTTAAGGTTATATAATCAATTAAGATCATATCATCCTCGAGTATTCATAATACATGTACATCATGCATACTGGAAGACCTAGATTAAACCTGAAGTTTTGATCACCTTTAAATTATCTCCTTTAGGATTTTATCATTAAGTTTCTCATTCGATCATTGGGAGTTGGTATCAATAACATGCTTTCCAAAAAAGCATATATCATACCTACAAATCATGTCATGCTTCCAAAGCAAGATAAGAATTGATGAAATTTAGTTGGTCCCAATGTCCCATGAGTGAGCTTATGTCTCCCAGTTTAGTAGCAAATCTGTATGATCCCTTTGAGAGCTCATATTACTCATATGCCTTTGTACGCACACCAGTTCATCGGTGTATAGACCTTGATTAGGTCATCAACCTAATGGTCTGCCTAATGTACAAACTTAGAGATATAGTAACACATCTGTCTCCGGTCAGATGATGTGTGCATGTATCGTGACAACATACGATATAGGTTTTGATCATCTCGATCTCATTAAGTCAACTCTTTGACTTTATTTATCTGATATATCTGAATCTCTATTCCTATGTAGAGGACCTGCATCAAGAGATCGATCAGATATCAGCTTTAGGAATAAGGATTGTCATCTCCTTCTCATGCTGGAGATCCTTTCTCAAAAATCATTTGACAGTGCTCGATGAGTCCTCAATCTAACTCTTTAGATACCATATAGGCACCAACCTCTATGATTCAACCACTGAATTAACAGATATATGATTATCAAGATGGTCATGGTGCATAACTCTAATTGTATGACAGGACCTTAAAAGCGCATTCATTCATTAATCATATATGGGGAGTGAAAATCAATAACTTTTATTGATATATAAAATATAATAATAATATTTATTGTAGAAATAGTTTACCTTGGACTCACATGTCCAACAATCTCCCACTAGCCATCATAACCATTCATGTACATCCTTAAAACCATACTCATTACATGCTGGTCAAAAACATTTTGGAATAAAGGTTTCATAAGAGGATCAACAACTTTGTCGGCAGAGGCCACCTTGGTGATGTTGATAGCATCACACTTTTGTATCTCCTGAATAATGTGGCATTTCCTTTCCACGTGTTTTCTCTTTTGATGCCATCTAGGTTCCTTCTCCTGAGCTATGACTATCATGTTATCACAAAGTAACGGTATGGGAGTATCAAAGGAAACTACACCAAGATCCAAGATGAACTTGTGCAACCACACTGCCTCCTTTGCAATATCTGATGCGGTAATGTATTTAGCATATGTCGTCGAATCTGCTATGGTGTCATGCTTCTTGCTTCTCCAGTTTATAACACCACCATTCAACAAGAATACTAATGAATCTCTATTTCATCACCTTTATTCTATCATTTTGGCCTTAAGAACCCTGGTTAATGTATGTAAATAGCATTTATTTGTACAAAATAACATTCATTATTCGTTATATTTATTGTATATAAAACCTGGTTTTTAATGCCAAAATTATAGAATAAAGAGAAGAAAAAAGAATTATAACCTTAAATCCCGAGACCAAGTAAAGAATTGAGTTGGTCCACAAGGAATAAAGTAGGGGAAGATAAGGGCCAAAAATAGAATAAAAACTCAATCTTTTATTCATTATTTAAACATTTTTGACACATGTTTTATTTTTTACTATTTATTCATCAAACAAAAAAACTTTGTACATGAAAGTTGTAGATAATAATGTAAATAAAAATACAAAATTGAGTTTGTAAAAAAAAGAAATACAATGTTCACTTTACATACAAAATAAAAAGCCAGAAATCCAACTTCACAGACCCATATCTTCCAAACAAAAACTCAAAACATATCAAAATCATCTTTAATTGTATATACTTTTTCATAAACTATTTAATATAGGTTGTTTCATATCGTTTGGAGTTACGGTGTGAAAGTTAGGTTTTGGACCCTCATTGTACATTTTTACTCGATTAAATTATTCAATTTATTTGTTATTTATTATTTGGGAAAAGGGAGTATGCACCAGTGGGTGCAGCTAACTAGCTACACCCGACCATTTTTCTTATTGATTTTTTTTTGAAAAAAACTTATGGAGATTTATTCATGCAAAACAAACACTCCTAGCATGCCCATCTAGATATGGTCAATTTCAATAGTTCTGAAACCGTTAAAATGTCATAGCCTTGATGGAGATGATAGAAGTGTCGAATTTAGTTGAAATTGGTATGATATCATGGTGATATATGGTGATTTAAATCCCCCTCGGTTTCATTTCAAAAACAACAAAAACCAATGAAAAAAATGGCCTGGTGCAGCTTCCCCAACCCCTTATTATTTTTACAAATTCATATTTTTATAAGTTTGTAATTGTTATTTATAAATTGTATACACATTAAAACCAAAATAAAACAAAAGAAAATACAATAAAATAAAAAGATGTATGTAAAACATATATAAAATACATATAAGTATACATGTCTATTTATTTAAGTGTACAAATAATATCGTAAAAATAAAATAAAAATATATTTATACTCTAAAAATAAGTTAAAAATGGTTAAAATAAAATAATAAAATAATAAAATAAAATATGCAAAATAAAACTAAAACTGTACAAAACATAGATGAAATATACTTATAAATACACCATTAAATATTAACTACTAATAAATAAAGTCAAAAAATAAATAAAATAATAATAAAATAATACATTAAATAATAACTATTTTTGTTTTATACTCAAAAATTAATAAAATCATTTACTATTTTTCAATATTTATTTTCGAATAAATCTCCTATCGTGTCTGCCGGACCAATCAAGTCCTGTCGCGAGTTGACTCCCAGTCAACTGCCCCTCCAGCCTCCAGATTTGATGCGGTTATGTTTTCCCCGCTTTTCCGCCTTTTTTTCTCGGTCACCCCATTCATCCATCGAGATAACTTCCTTCAGCAAAAATGATCATGGATCATTGTACATACATGCCACCTTCTTCTATCCCTTGTAATACGTTAGATTCTTTACAATCGGTCGGTCAAATAAGGGTGCTTCCATTGTCTATAAATAAACCATCTCCTCCCTCCCTCCAATTTTGGCCATAGATCAGAGTCTAGGAGTCATGTTTCTTCTTCTACGGACCTTCCTCGTGATAGGAGGAGCTTCCCGGTGGTTGGAACCAGCTCCGGGAGGACAGAGGTGCGCCCGTGGCTGCCCTTGTCGACGACTCTGCTCCCTGGGTGATTCACCAAGTATAAGATCCGCTCCCCTTAGCCCTTTTAGGTCTATTTTGAGTTCAGTTTTTTTATTCACGCACTTAGTTTAGCTTGTAGATATTAGATTTAGCTTAGAAAATCCGATCCGTAGTTCTCCAGAGTCGAGCTCCGGTGAGCTCCTCCACGCATGATCATCTGCTCTCCGACCCCGCTTTCGCCCTCATTCGCTTCCCCTCTCGTTTCTCCACTCGCCAGATGTGAAAATCCCGAATACCAAACATGGACTAAAATGCAAATCTTGACTGAGTCTAGATTTAATTGCAAAATCAGTACTTTTCCAGTGACCAAAAATTGTAATAAAGAGTCCATTGCATAGGGCTCGTCGATAGCTTTCCAACGAGTCCAAGAACGCTAAAATCCTACTTCAGGAGCCCGAGTTATGGCTATTTTAGCGAGGAGGGGTCCGGGTCATATTCGGATCCGAACCCGGATCCGAATCTGGGTTTTACGCTTAAACCCCAACCCTCCCCTCGTTCAAAACGCCCCAACTCCCTTCCCCTTCGACCAGACCTCTTCCTCCTCCCCTTTTCCCTCGCCGGAGCTCCGTCGGAGCATCTCGGATCGACGATCCGAGACCACCCCCACGTAGAGAAGGTCCAAGGCATCTCCGTATACGGTTTTGCATCATCATCAGGGCACCGATCGTGCCGTTCTTCGTGGGTGAAAATTCCAAGGAATCATGTCTTCTTGAGGTACAATATCTCCTTCCCTCTTGCCGTGGATACTACACGATTCTTGACCCCAAATGTTCATCTAAAACCATAGGATTCTTACAATGTAAATTGTGTGTGGTTGTTGCCACTGCATCAGGTAGATATATTTGGATTAGTACTGTGAATTTGATCATCAATGCGAAATACATAATAGAAATAGTAGACGCCCATCTACTCGTAGCATTCTAGCTTTTAGATTATCGATGGCATGCAAATGAAAGGAACTTACGAAGTGTGTGCATATTATTCCAGTTGTTGACTGTGTATTTTACATCATACAGATCTCTTTTACTTAACATAGAAATCTATAAGCATCACAACTATGGACTGCTCCAACAACCGTCTCCATGGAACCATACCTTTAAACTTCTTTTATCTCCCTTTTCTGCAAATACTATCTTTGGAAAACAAATTTTGTTTAGTGGAAATATTCAAGATGCAAATCGATGGAATGTGTTGCAAATTTTTTTGTGGGTTGTGATTTCCATTGCAAGCACCTGGAAGCTCCAAAAAAAAGACGTGACAGAATGGTTCATGATTAGGCTTCCTCCCATCATGCCCCTCTAATTTTTTTAGTATAACTATGCATATTCAAAGCATTGTTACTGTGTTGCACCAATTATAATTGGAGGTCGGCTGAAAGCTTTGATTTTCTGGTTCTGCCTTTTTAATCTAATCCATTAGCAGAGAAGTGATAGATAATCCAACAAGTGAAAGAGAGAAATTTTCCAAACTTTCTGAACATCAATGTTTACAAGGGCACACATGTAAAACCTTATTTTTTTAGGCACAACTCGTGAATACCAATGCCCATAATATGATATATCGAGACAAATAGGAAAAATCAAGAACTGCAGCAATATCATTAGTAGATAGTCTTATCCATTATTATTGAGTGAATAATTGCAAGCATTGACTAACACCATGTAGGATGCATAGAATTTAGATTTGCTTCAAGCATGCACTGCAAGTCCCAAAGGCTGCAATACGGTTTGAAGCTCTCAGAGCATTAGAAATGCATTGCCCACCTCACCATTGGTGCACACCAAATGGAGGTAGCAAAAGCTGCATCTTATTGCACTTAAAAAAAATGTGTCTATCATCACTGCCAATAAAAGGGGGACTTTATACCATGACCCATAATACCTTGTTCAGTTACCACACCATAACCCCTACAATAATTGTAATTCCACCAGGTCGTTGGCAAGAACAACCAAGAACCAGGTTTAATAATCCATGTGATTTTTGCATGCTCTTAATAGGTTGTCCCATATCCCTTTTGAGTAGGTAAAGTATGCATTTCTAGCTCTTATGATATTTATTCTATACAAGACAATAAAGTTCTCAAAGATGCTTGTTGAGCATCCCGTAATATCTTTTCTAAAATCGATGACTCTGTATATTATGCAAGGCTTGACACTACAGTTCTCCTACAAATACTGAGATATCCCTTGTCCTAATAAATGATTGTGCCAAATATTAGGATCCCATTTATGGGTCGCTAACACAAATTTTATACGTAGTGATCATCTTTCTAATGAAGGGATAGTTCATGGCGATTGGGTAGTTGGAGTAGGTCTCCAAGGGATCGGGCATGCACCCTTGGGACCATTGGTAGAAGCCTAGATGACCGCGATCCCAAATGCTATTGTAGTTGTGATGGTTGGGGGACATGTTGTTTGGCACACCGAGCTGCTAATCTGATGGTGTTGGCATCGGCACTTGTGTGCTTTAGCCTGGTGCTCAAGCGCGAGGCAAGTAGTCATGATTGGTCACCTAGTATTTCGCTTGTCACTTAGAGTTAACACTTGTGTATAGGCCAATGTAGGCCACATTGGTTGGTATTCCGAGTGGGAGCGCTAAGAGGGGAGTTTTGGGAAATGTGGTTAATGAAGTTGGGAATGAGATATCAGTCTCCTGTGCATAAGGAGGATTGGATTGTCGCGATGATTTGCGGGTTGGGAACTAACTTGTGAACCAGAAATACAATGATAAAGCGAGGCTAAATGGACGTGTTGGGAACTTAGTTAGGATGCATTGTACCCCACCGCATTCCTACAGAAGCACCCCAACCCTAAGGTGTTTTCTTTTACCTTAGAGTCATAACGTGAGGTTTCATCCAGACCAAGACCACAGACTATCCACGAAGCATGCTTACTCATATCCATATACAGAAAAAAAATAAAATAAAAATGTAATTCTTCGTGAGACCAGTTACATAGTTGTTCTTTTGCACACATTTAAATTATATCCTGCTTGTTGTTGTATAGTTTTGTTTAATTCGTATTGGGCAACTTTGCTTATAACGTACCTACGTGTGAATCCACAGGTCTGCAGCAGTGAGTAGCCTTGGGGACATCACCACTTTTGCGTAGCTTCACGACGCTTTTTGTGGTATAGTTGTTGTTAGTTTTGCTATCCTTCTTCACGTGTAGCATTTTTGTTGAGAGACATGGCATGTAATGTATAATTATGGACATATATATTTATGCTTACATATATATTTTTGTGGACATGGAAATGATCAATGGAATGCAACAGAATTGGTGTATGCAATGAATGGAATGTATGGAATGTGAACAGGTTGAATGAGAAGCAAAAAAAAATAAATCCCTTTGCATGTTGCTATTTTCTCCTGCTTTTGTGAATGTGAAGTATTCGAATGTGGAATGTGTATGTGTGGAATTGGTTTGCCGAGTACCTAGATCCTAGGGGGACGGGCGCTACACCAGACACCTTTGACCAATCAGATCCGCCCCAGGACTGCGAATCGAAGTCTACCTCTGCCGCATCGCCGGACTTCACCACCCATAACCCATATCCAACTCATTCCACGCCTAATCAGGTCGAGGCAATTTGTTCTCATCCCGTGCTCTTTTCTATGCAGGTTGTGCATTCAACGGAGTCCTTCTGGGCTCGAATCAAGCCTGCCTGAAGGTCTTGGAGGTCCAATCTTTCCCGGGCTCGCCTGACCTCGCTGTGAGGTCCCGGAGCCTCTTTTGACCATCAGCTGTTGCAGAAGGCCTCCCTGGAGATGTAGATCCCATAGCCATTGAAGGATCCCGCCGAGAGGATGAGTAATCGACGAACGAAGTTTGGGGAAGACGAGTTCTTCCCTGTTCTTCGTAAGGAGTAGTCACCGTCCGATCTGGGGAGGCGCCCCAAATTTGATCGCAGCCTTTTAATGGAACCCTCTATTAGATCTGAACAGGTCATCGGCGAAGCGGTATGCGCCGTTGTGCAAGCAGCACGTGCCAAGTGGGTGAAGCTCAACTGTTGGATGTGTGCAACCTTTGGGGTAATTTACACATTTAGCCCTGCCTTTTTTGTATTTAATAATTAGTCCTGTAAATAAATTGTAGTGTGTACCTATTTATTAAATATAGCTATGTTGCTCCTAAAAATACACAAAAATATGGTTAAATTCCTTATGTCTTGTACTTTCACGCTATGTATTCATTTTGCATTTTTGGGCATTTTAAATATTTAATAAAGAAATGGAGCTCATTTATTCCTTGTTTAAATTATAAAATACCAAAAAAATAGAAATGTGTCTAAAAATTCCAAAAAAATTATATATAGTCTATTTTATCCTATTTTATTTACAGACTAAAAATCACTAAAAATAGGAAAACAAAAAGCCTAAAATTTGAAAAACACCAAAATCTTTTATAAAAAACTAAAAAATCCTTTACAAATTCAAAAATATGTTTTCCTATATTAAAATTTTATTTACACACCAAAATCTTTTATAAAAAACTAAAAAATCCTTTAGAAATTCAAAAATATGTTTTCCTATATTAAAATTTTATTTACATAAGTATTTATATAAAATTAATTTCGGTAATTTTGGGACTTACTTACTATTTTTAATATCCAAATCAATTTCGGGTATTTTATTTATCCCTTATTTGGGATATTTTTTATTTTAAAAATACATAAAAATAGCAAAAAATCCAGAAAAATAACAAAAAATTAGAAAAATATGACAATCCCAAAAGAATTTATTTTCTATATTTTATCTATATTTACTAGTATTTATAAATATATTAAAAATAAAATACAAAAATATAAAAAAAGAAAATAAAAATATTTAAAAAAATTAAAAACCCACAAAAAGAATTTATGTATATACATGATGAATGACTTGGTTGTACATTAATAACCATAGGCTACCTGTTTTGCTCTCTGTGGTTCGACCTCTACATGCTTGCTTACTATGCATATTATGGTAGAAAATAAATAAAATTTAACCTCACTTGTGCTTTTCACTGCCTTTATTTAATATCGTGGGTTAATTGTTGACTAACCGAGAGTTTTAGAGTGGTCAACTCATCAACCGCGATCTCGCCTTGTGAGATCGTGTGAACCTCTATCTCTCTACCTTGTTTATCAAATACAAGCCCTGAAGTTGACTTGTAGTCATCAATGTTAGATTAGAAGTCTAAATCTATGTATCCCAAGACTTGAAGTTCACTATCTTAATAGACCAAGATGTAAATTTGTGCCCTTCTTAGATACTTGAAGATGTTCGTCACTGCATTCCAGTGTTGTTCACCATAGCATGATTGGTAAAGATTTATCACTCCCACTGCATGGGTGATATCTGTCCTTGTGCACATCATGGCATACATTAGGCTTCACACAACCGATGCATAAGGGTATCCATCCATGCCCTTCTCTTCCTCAACACTTTGAGGAGCCATCCCTTTAGATAGATGTATGATGTGTCGTAAGGGAAGGAAGCCTTTTTTAGAACTTTCCATATGGAATCGTTCCAAGATCTTCTTAATGTATCCATATTGATACAAATCCCAAAATCCCCTTTTCTTTGTTTCTGAACAGTTCCAGACTCGAGATGTAAGAGGCTTCTCCAATATCTTTCATCTCAAAGGTATTGGATATCCAGACCTTAACACTAGTCATCATTCTTATATCATTCTAAATTATAAGGATGTAATCTACATAAAGTACGATAAACACAATGGTGCTCCCACTTATCTTCTTATACACACATGGTTCATTAAGATTCTGAAGAGAAACACAACTCGTTATGGTTTCATCAAATCTAATGTTCCAGCTACGAGAAGCTTGTGTTGAGATCATAGATGGATTTCTTCAGCTTGCACATTTTTCCTTTCTCAATATAGATATTATCCTTGAGGTATTCGTTGAGTAATGTGGTCTTTACGTACATCTACCATACGTCATAGTCGAGATGTACAACTATAGCTAGCAGTGCTTTGATGGACTTAAGCATGTCTACAGGAGACAATGTCTCATCGTAGTCGATGCCTTCTCTTTGTGTGTAGCACTTGGTTACTATTAGTGCCTTGAAGGTTTATAACCTTCCATCGTGTACCCTTTTTCTCTTGAAGATCCATTTACACCCAATGGATTTTACCCCCCTAGGTGGATCCTCTAGGATTCATACAATGTTCTAGTGTATGAAGTCTATTTCAAACTTCATAGAAAGCATCCATTTATCCATGCCATGATCCACGAGTGCTTCATCAAATGAAGTTGGATCATTATTAGACTCTCCTAGCAAATGAAATCCACATCTTTCAGGTGGTATAACCACCCTCGAACTCCTTCAAAAAGGTTCGAGTGTTTCATCCTCAATTATATCTTCAGTTTTTTTGTTAAGGACTCTCAGTATCCTTAGAAGATTATGTGAATTCCTTTACTTCATTTGTGGATTGACTTTTAAGGAAATCATTCTCTAAGAATTTCACATTCCTAGAGATGATACCTTTTAATTCTTTGGTCCATAAAGTTGGTATCCATTACCGACTTTTACATATCCAACAAAGTAGCACTCTCTAGTATGATATTCTAGATTACTTGCATACACTTCCTTGGCATGGACCAAGCAACCCCAAATCCTCAAGTGTCTAACACTGAGCTTGGTTACGAACCAAAGCTCATGAGGAGTTTGGGTATAGATTTCCTAGGAATCTTATTATGGATATATTTCGCAATCTCTACTGCATATCCCCAGAAATTAAGAGGTAAATGTGCTTTACACGTCATTGATCGAACCATATCCTTGATGGTCCTATTGAGTATTTCAACAACACAATTTAGTTGGGGAGTTCCAGGAGGACTGAGATTGGATACAATTCCTCTCTCTTTAAGATATTCTTGAATTCATCTGGAGGTACTCGCCACCTTGGTCAAATTGAATCCATTTGATCTTCCTATCGGTTTGGTTCTCAACCAAAGACATGAGTTCTTTGAACTTTTCAAAGGTTTCATATTTATGACGTAATAGGAAGATAAACCCGTATCATGAATGGTCATCAATAAATGTTAAATAATATCGATATCCATTTCGAGTTGTGGTATTGAAGGGACCACATACATCGGTATGTATTAGGTCAAGTATACCTTTGCATCGTGTACCCTTTGTTTCGAAAGGGTTCTCTAGAAATTTTACCTTAAATGCAATGTTGCAACTAGGTAAACTTTGGACATGTAGAAAATTTAATGGACCATCTTGTACCAATCTGTTAATACTATCAACAGATAAATGACCAAGCTTTAATTCTAACTCATGGTTAAATGATTTCCATTCTCTCTAGATCTCTTAGGGTTTTTATTAGTGGTAGTAGCATTCATGATTGATTCATCAATGCACAACAAGAGTCTACCATGAATTAAAAAACCATTTGTAATATGTTTATCACAATGACTTATGATCATAGAACAGTTATAAATATCCATTTATAACTAATTTAGACATAGAGAATAAGTTCCTTCTAACATACGGAACATGGAGACATTCTCTAAGTAATAGGACTCTCCCACTAGCTAATGACAGTATGCACGTCCCAATGGCGATTGTTGCAACAGTTGCATCAGATCCCATCTAGATGACTATCTCCCCTTCATCAAGTTTTATGATTTCTTGAAATAGATGCAACAAATTGCATACATGAACAGAAGCACCAGAATCAATGACCCAACTAACTTATCTTCCTACAAGAAAATTGATTTCAATGATGAAAGTAGATTTTATACAAGTTGGAGCATTACCATTTTCTATGGTTTTCAGGTAATCTGGACAATTTCTCTTCAAGATCCCCGACTTCTTGAAGTGATGACAAACATCAACGTCCTCTGATGCTATGAGTGTGGAAGCCTAAGAGGATGAGCCAACAACTTGACTCTTCTTCTTCTTCCATTGGGACAGATCCTTCTGAGACCCTTGCTTCCGATTGTGTTCCCCTTTGACATGTGCAACCATTTCACTGTCAATAGGATTCTCCTTCTTCATGATGCCCTTAACAGACTTCAATGAAGATATAAGATTAGCATTTGTCCGAACAAAAGCTCATGAGGGGTTTTGGGTACAGATTTGCTAGGAATCTTATTATGGATATATATATATATATATATATATATATATATATATATATATATATATATATATATATATTGCAGTCTCTACTGCATATCCCTAGAAACTAAGAGGTACTCATCATTGATCATATCCATTATGGTCATGTTGAGTCTTTCAGCAATACTAGTTAGTTGGGGTTCCAAGATGAGTAAGATTGGATGCAATTCCTCCCTCTTTAAGATATTCCTTGAATTCATTTGAGAGGTGCTCAATCAAAGCCATGAATTCTTTGAATTTTTCAAATTTTCAGGTTTATGATGTATGAAGGATGTAAATAAGAAAAATATTTACTATCTATTACAGAAATGCGGAATATTTAGCAAACAGTTTGTCAAAATAATATTTAGTTCATTGTATGAGCTAGAAAATGTAGCACAACGATTTGTGCATCTAGAAATTGAATTAGAAAGGAAACAATTTCAGGTATGATTTCTAATATTCATGATGAATATAAAAGGTAGATCAAGGTTACCTTTGAAGCATGAGTTTCCACAAAAGAAACCTCTCGAATCAAGTCTGATCTGCAAACTTCTCTCTCGCGAGTGCGTAAATGAGTTGCATTGCTTCTCACGAACCTGGACGTTAGATCAATAAGAAGAGAGGTGTAAGAGTTGAAGACTCTTAAGATTCTTCCTCTCTCAAGGAGGCACGAAATTTAGAAGAGGATTTTTCTCTTAGAAGTGTTGTGAAAAGAGAGGGTATAGCCCTCCTTTTATACTTGTTATACACGTCCATGTACCATGGTAGCCCTTAGATTTTAAATCAAGGTTTAAGAGCAAGTCCTAATTTAATAAGGGTCATCTCCTTATTATCTCCAATCAATGTTAATTAATTAAAATAAAATAAACAACAACCTTAGAATCCTAATTTATTACGAACTCAAGAGCATGGTGGACCATGTATACTTAGTATACATGCCCACCACCTACTATAAATAGAAGTTAATGTGGTAAATTTATTTATTTAATTAATTCACTTGATAATAATATTATCAACATTAGAGAAATTATGAAGTTAATCCGTAAAGCATATGAATCATATTCATGAGCCCAAATTAAATGTAAATCCAATTTACATCTACAAAATTAATGTGAATCAAATTCAAACAATCTCATGCCTTGGAAAATTTATTTAAAACATATTTACATAAATGTTTATATGAATCACATCCATATAAATATTAATTATTATTAATCACTATTCACAATAATCAATGAGTTATTTGTGAATCATATTCACAAAGTTGACCTTATCAATAATATGTTATAATCATAATTATTACAATATTGTCATTAATAGGTACGAGTCCTAATTCAATTAGGAATCATGATATAAATATGCAGATACTTGAAGATAATATCGGGGAGATCATACTATCCATGTATAATATGATCTTTCATCACTTGGCTGGGGTTTAAGCTCCGGTGAGGTTGGAATCAGCTTAGTGGCGACTTCAACAACTGTAACAGGTGTCATATATTTCATCTGTTGGTTGTCCACCATTGTGGATTCATAATCTGATTTCAAAACATCACATAGATCCGCAAAAAAATCTTCATCTCGGACAAGGATGGGTGTTCAATCATTTCCATGAATCCATCAGCGAAGATCTTATCTTAAAACACATCAGTAAATCTGAATGCGCTATCTAGGCTTTCCTTAGAGGAGAGGAATTCATGTATCTTTGTGTCATCCAAGAACAAATTGGTATCTCTGATCTCAGCCAAAAAGTCATAATCATCTTGTCCATGCTGCTCAAGCTCTTTCAAAATAGATACCACTTCAGCTGGTTTCGATTCTGGGACCGTCTCATTTGCACTTTGTCACTGTTGGAGTGGAATGATCCCTTTAGTGCTGTGATCCACCACTACTTTGGTTGTCTGCAGAAACGGTCGACCAAGGATAATTGGGGTGTGGAGCATAGGTGTGGAGGTGTCCATATCCAGGACAATGAAATCAACAGGGAACTGCATTCCTTAGACGGTGAAGATCACATCCTCCAACATGCCCCTAGGCCGCTTGACTGATCGGTCTGCACATTGCATAATCATCTTGGTTGTCTTGTGCGGCCCTACACCAAGTTCAGTGAGTAGGAAAGAAGGCACTAAATTGATAGACGATACATTGTCAAGCAATGTGCGCTCGAACTCTTGATTGAAAATCTGACATCTGATGAGTGGAGCTCCCTTGTCTTTCTTTTTATTAGGGAGATTGCTTACGACATTTACAGTGGCCATGATGAGAATATGCGTCTCAGGTTTTTCTATGTCTTTTCATGTGGTTCGGACGCCTTGTTGTACATGCATCTTTTAGTCCTTTTTTCATAGCAGACATGTATTCCATGACTTTTAGCAACGTCATTTCAAGCATAATATTTTGCAATATTTTCACAATGTCAAGATTAGATAAAGTTTTGTTTTCACTTTTTTCACTATTTTTGATTTAATTGCTTGAGGAAAAAGAATATACATCAGAAGAAATTGAATTATGAAATTTTTTTCCATATCATTTTATATAGGTAGATGGCAAGAATTTGAAAAAAAACATCTACATTGTGCAGATCAAAAATGTCTACAGACTTGGCTCCATCGGCTGGCTCTGGTTCGGATGTTGGTGGTTGCTTCTCCATCACCGACACGACTTGATCTTGACTGCTGGTTTTTTTTGTATTTTCTTGTTTTCTTCATTTTTTGTATTTTTGGTTGGTGTGCATCCACACACAAAACTCTTTGCCCCTTTTGTTGGCCTGGCTGAGGATTCGCCATCAGACTCTTTCTCCTTTTCCTTCGTTTTCTTTGTTCATTGGAGTGTCCTACCACTCCTGAGAGTTACAGAATTAGATAAAGTAATATTATTTTCACCTGAATTGGGTTGGATATTGTAGGCTACCTGCTCCTTGCGATAGAAGTTGTTCGAATTTGCTTTAACCTGATTCGAAATGATAGTTTTAGTGGTTGTCAGGCCGTCTATCTTCTGGCTCATCTTAGTCATATTCTTGATGAACTGGGCCAAATAATCAAGGGCCGGGTTGACTGGTGTTGCCTCTAAGGATTCAGTCTGTTGTGGCCTCTAACTCTGATGGTATGTACGAGGCTGTTGCTGGTAACCCTGGGAATATTGAGGAGGGGGAAGAGAAGTATATTGTTGGCATTGCAATGAGGAATACTAATGTTGGTAGTGAGAAGTCAACTGCTAATAATTCCATTGACGGTATCCAGATTGTTGATAATTCTGCCTCCAGGTATAGCCGTGTTGTGGAGGTTGTTGTAGTTGGTTCTGGTTGGGCTGGAAGTTCCACCCTCCTTGCTATTGGTGGTATGGTCGGATGGCAGTGTTCTGACCCTGGGTTTGTCCCTGAAGATGGGTTAGTTGATGATCATTACTCCAAATGCCATCGACCTCTTAAATGTGGGGAGGATGTGGAAAGCATGACACATGGTAATGTGGTTGTGGCTCAGGTAGCTCATAGAAAACCATATGTGTGTGTTGATGCTTCTGTGACTGCTCAGGTGCCTGCATGTAATATACATGTTGGACATGAGCCTAGATGGGACTTGGTTGAGGCTGATGTTGCACTGGAGGTTCCTTCATCTCAGTAGGAGTGTTAGGGGAGGCAGACACGAAGTTACAGGCACTGATAGTGTTCACCAACAGCTCCAGCAGCTTGGTGATAGTGTCTATCTTGTCCAAGCCCTTCATTCTTTGCTTAATCACAACAAGATTCTCTAGGTTCTGTGATCGTTTCTCGATGGTGTCTACCTTAGACAGGTGATTGCCAATGATGCTAATATTGTAGTTCTTGCATCTCTCCACTTCACGGGTGTCCGCCATATTAACATTCTTACGGAGGATTTATGGTTGAACTTGGAAGGAACGAGAAGAGGAAAGCGAAGCCTCTCCTTCAACCATCTCCTTGAAGATCTTCTATATTGTGTCATCATCCTAGTTGAAATGTGAACCTCTGCAGGCGGCATCAACCAGACGTTGACTGTTCTCAGTGAGTCTTCCAAAAAAATGCTTGACCAAGCCAGACTTCGGGATGTCATGGTGGGTACATTTCTCTTTCAAATCACTGAATCTCTCCAATGTCTCGTGAATAGACTCTTAGGGTCCCTGGAAGATACTTGAAATCTTGGAGCACATCAGATTGAGGTGACCAAGATGGTAGTATTTATACAGATATGTAGACTTCAACTCTTCCCACGTCGTCACCACTTTCCCCAAGTGGATGATCCAGTAGAGTGCTTTGCCCTGAAGGCTGAAAAGGAAAACAATCATCTTGACTATGCACAACAAGAAGTTGGGGTAGTGCGTCATGTTGCAGATGTGTCCAAACTGTTATATATTGATATATGTCTCTTCATTTGGGTTCCCATGAAAACTGGGAAGAAGGGAGAGGAGTTACGGCTTTAGTTCAAAGTGTCTGTGGATCAGAGGAATTTGGATCCACTCGGTGAGTCGGCAACCCTTAGGATTATATGTTTGTGGGTGGACTTGGATTGGACTCTCCTTCCATCTCCCTCGCCTCCGCGTGGTACATCTACAGAGTGGTTGTCTTCATCATCACCATGGAGATCATCATCTCCTCCTCCTTGTGCATCTCTCACGTCAGACCTCCTCCTCAGTTCATTAATCATATTTTGAAAGATGACATGGGCCAATCCTTGATCAGTCAACTGCTACCTAATTGCTTGTATGGAGGCCAAAAGTTGACTGTTCACCTCAACCTGATTTGTGCCTGATGAATCTTTATTCCATCAGCTTTATTCTTTCATTTTGGCCTTTAAACCCTAGCTAAATGCATGTAAATATCATTATTTTGTACAAATTAACATTCATTATTTATTGTAAAAAATACTGTCTAAAATACATTGTTTAAAGTTAAAATAAATAAATAAAGAAAATAAAAGAAAAAGAAATTAAATGCCAATATTATTTTATGACCCTAATCCTCGATACCTAGGCATCATGATGACTGGGTCGATAAGGAATAAAGTAGGGGGAGATAAGGGTTAAAAACAACAATAAAACCCTAATTTAAGTTCTTCAATATTGCATTTTTGGGACCTATTTTATTCTTTATTATTTATAACTTAAATAATGAAACTTTGTAAATGAAATTATAGAAAAAAATTTATTTGAAAAACAGAATTAATTTCACATAAAAATAATATACATGTATTTTATGCTCTGAATTAAGATTCTAAAATCCAAACTTCCCAGACCCGTATCTTCTCCATATGAACTCAAAATGCCAAAATTATTTTTAATTTTATACAACTTTTAAAAGGTTTTTAATGATAGTGGTTTCACCCAAATAGGAGTTAATATACAAAAGTTAGGTTTTCAATCCATATTGTGCGATGTACCCGTATATAAATAAAAGGGGAAATTATTCTTTCAATTATTTTAATTTTTTATTCATTTCATATTTTTATAACCTTGCTAATATTATTTATATTATATTAAAAAATAAAATTAAAATAAAACCATAAAATTACATAAAATAAAATAGTATACAAAATACATAGATGAATATACTATACTTATACATATATATACCTCAATTTATTTAAGTGTACAAAATACATCTGAAAATTATAATAAAAGACATATTTAAGTTCATTTAAATAACTTATAAATATAAAAATTATGTATATAAAATAATACAAAATAAAAAAACATGAAATATAGTAAATATACCTATAAATATACCCTTAAAAAGTAACTTGTAATAAGATAAGCTAAAAAAATAAATAAAAATCACAATAAAATGCTACATAAATTAATAATCATTTTTTTGTTTTAACCAATAATTTATAAAATCATTTACTAATTTATTTTCAAATTCTTTTTCTAATTTGTCTTTTTTTCAGATGGCATGGCCCAATCAGGTCAAACCATCTGTTGACCTAGGTCAATTGTCTGGCCCAGGCCCTAGACCTGTCAGAATAGCTCATTTCACCTTTTTTCTCAAAAATTTTCCGCATGATACACAACTCGAGGATGATCAATCTCTTCATAGTTTTTTACCACTATTCATCCATGATTTTCATTGAGTCCTTGCTTACGGCTGAATCGCTTCGACACACATGTGATCCTCTCTCAAACTCTTCCCATCATCACTTGTACATAACTGAGCATCTCACCTTCCTTAATTTTTTGGTTCCTCTTTCTCCACTCTTAACCCCTTGGATTTGTCCAGACAACTTCAGTAAGGTGATAGCTTGTTGTTAGTGAGGTCCGCAGCGAGGAGGAACATCAAGGAAGGAGTTCCCAGCCCTATCGTCGAAGCTCTGCTCCCGACGGTCAATCTCGCAGCCTCGGCCGCTTGAGGTGTATTTCTTAGCCATTTAGATAGCCTTAGTCGTCGGATTTTATTTGATGCTTTTATTTTGTATTTTAATTACTCATTTAGCCTAGATTTAGGTTTAAGTCTTTGCTAGAGCTTTTGAGCTCCAACCACTATCCTCATTGTATCCTCTGTTGTTCTAACCCTCCTTCAGCCACCATCTCACTCCCCAACGCTTCTTTTTCGCCCCGCGCCATCTCATCCACCAGATCCGCCATGGATCTAGAGATCGATGTTCCACCTCCGCCGCATCGCTGGAGCACCCCCTCCGTATTCCATTTCTGACCCACTCCACCCACTAATGGGTTGAGGCACTTTGCCCTCGACCTTGTGTTTCTTTGTGCAGGTCCTGAGTAGAAGGGAGCCCATCTGGGCTCGAATCGAAGTGACCTCAAGGGTCTCCATGTCATTCTTCTTCTCTGAGCTCCCAGGCCTCCTCCACCGAGGCCTGGACCTGTTGGCGACCATCTAGAGCTACGGTCTCCTGCTGGGAATCGATTGAGTATCTTGGAAGGAATGGAGACCCACAGCGTATGGAGAATCGAGGGATTGAAGCGGCTCTAAGAGGGAGTTCATCTGAGTTCTTCCAAACAAGCAGTGACCATCAGATACATGAGCTGCCTCAGTTCTGATCTCCATTGTCCAATCTCAGCTACCCTCGACCATTGATGAAGCCCCACGATCAGATCTCAAGCATTGATCGCCGAAGGGGTATGGTGTAGCCATAGCCCGCCATGTGTCCAAGTGACGAACCAAAGCTGCATGACCGCACCATTAAAAGGGGTAAATTGCAAAACCCATCCCTCGTTTTTGTCTTTTTAGTCATTGGTACAGTAATTATTTTAATTATTTTAAATTTTATCTAACAATTGCATTGGAACCCCTGTCATTTCTATTTACTTTTGGGTCCATGTCACGTCACCTCACGTGTGGTCCCACGTAGATGGCGATTTCGTAGTTAGGCCATGCATCTCTTTGTATTTCATTTTAATAATTTAGGTTTAAAGTTTAGTTATAATATTTTGGGTAAATTGCACTAAAGTCCCTACCTTTAGGTTTAATTGCAATTATACCCTTTCTAGTACATGTATCTTTTCTGCATGTGTTTTATTTATTAAAAATATCATTTGTTCTCTAAAAAATACATAAAAATAGGGTTAATTGCCTGCTAGTGTACACATTCATGCTTTTTTTGCATTTTTGGCACTTTACGTGTTTTTTAAAAATAAAAAACGGAGCATTTTATCCCTGTTTGACTTAGAAAATATCAAAAAATATAAAATATTTTTTAGAAATTCTAAAAAATTATATATTATTTATCTTACTATTTAGAGACTCCAGAACAAAAAATTCCTAAAAATAGAAATAGACAAAATTAAAAATCTCCAAAATCATTTAAAAATTTATAAAAAAAAATCCCCAAAAAATCTAAAAATATCCATTTATGTTCTGTAATTTTATTTATATTATTTATTATATATTAAACTTGATTCGAAAAAATTTGAACATTTTTTGTTATTTTTATTGTCAAAAATCAATTAGAGCTATTTATTTAATCCATAATTTAGGATATTTTTTTATTTTAAAAATACCTAAAAATTAGCAAGATTACTTTAAAAAGCATAAAATAGTGGAAATTTATATAAAATTCCTTTTATTTTTCAATGTCTACATTAACTTCCATTTTCTTCCATTAACCACCAAGTCTTCGTTTAACCTCCCATTCAACATCATTTCTTCCGTCACTTTTTTAACCTCCATCTACATTCTCTTTTTATTCTTCTCTTTATCCTCATTTTCTCATACACCATTCTAAGAGGAAAATGAGAGAGCCCATCAAGGTCGATCGGCGACAACATTCCACCACGATACGAAGTGACGACCTCCTTTCAGGTGAGATCCACTGCGAACATCGTCCTCGCATCTCGCGAGTTTCCCGTCCATCTCGCATAGTTTCTCTGATTTTTTCATCAAATCGGTTTGAGGCCACGACAGGAGTCCAACGTAGCCGCTCTGCCTTCCGACGAAAATTCGGGTTAGTGTTCCCTCTCATTTTCCTTGTTATTTTATTTTATCTAACATTTTTTCCCTTGTTGTTTCATCACACAATCAAATTTATATCACACGACCACATCATCATCCTCATTTATTCCCATCATTGCACACCAAATCACCCATTGTTCATCTTCCTTATTTTGTTTGTTCCCAGATTAAAAAAATATAAAAAATAAAATCACAATACAATAAAATAAAAAAATAAATAAAATAAAAAAGAACAGCGGGTGCAGCAGCTACGCCATCGCACCCCCTGCCCCTACTGCCGGCACGCCAGCCCTCCACCTAGTGAGCCGTGCCAACCGCGCGGTCTCTCGCCACATGCAGCCACACCGTGCCCGCAGCAGTCCCACGGTACCCACCAGACCACGACTCTTCCACATGTGTCATCGTGCCCATTCCAGTCCCTCAGCCCTCAACTAGTCCCTTGTTGATGACTGCCACCTACATCGAACATCATTGCAGCCCTTCCTCCACAAGGCGCACCCCCCTCCACCTTCGCCCCTCGCGGCTGCACAGCAGTTCGCATCTCCGCCACCATAACCACCCACAAAGAAGAAGCTTTCTTCTTCCTCAATTTTTAAATTTTTGCAAATATTGCATGCTTTGTCCTGCATGTTTCACTATTTGCAATGTAGTCCCTGTGCATTTTTTGTCTGTCAAAGTTAATTTCTTAATTTGCACCGATACCCTTGTATTTGCATGTTAAATTAGAGATCCATTTTGCATCATTTATTTTAATGAAAAATAGCTTGTTATTAAGTTATTAATTCTCTATCATCTCGCTATTTATTTGTATTTTTTGAGATTTGGAAAATTAATTAAAATTATATTAGAAAAAATTGATTATTTTACCCATTGTAAGGTCTTAAATTCATATTTAATTCATGGAGGCTTTAAAAATTCATCAAAAATCAAATATGATGCCTTGAAATGTTAATTAACAACTACCCAAATTTCATCTAACATGGAATTATCTTGTGCCTTAAATAAATTGGAGAGTGATTATAGTAAATGATTTTTAATTAAATCCATACACATTATTTTTGCAAAATTCTAACTATTCGATCGATCTTGATTGCCCGACTACAACAACATGACACAATTAACATAGGGTAATTCGAGGTTATTCAAAATGCCACCGTTGCTGAGGAGGCAAATGACTTGGGGTGTAATTTAGAAAATTGAATTTAGGTTTTCTCTCACTCAGGTAGTCTGCCCCTCGAGCCACCTTGTAATTAATCCATTTTTCTTTTCCTCCTCTCAATTATTTTTCTACTCATTTTTGTATATATTTTATTGTTTATCTCTCTAATATAAATTTCTTTTTCCTTACGAGGGCTCGGTGGACTTGGAATGCATTGTAGGTCGACAGACGTGACGTGTGCTAACTATTAAAGATCAAGGAAATTCTAATTAATTTTTGAGAGAGTTTTCATTTTTGTAAAATTTTGCAATTATTGTGTTGTAATAATTTAGGTAATTCGCTCTTTACAACGGCTCTTGTTTGAGAGGTAGCGCTTGTATCAGGACTGGACATTTGACCCGTTTTTGGTCGTGTTGTTGATTGACATAGAATAGGACTTGCACTCGCGGCTTTTAGAGCATTTTTACTAAAATATTTTTATTGCTTTTTCTCGTAATATTTAGGACCACACATCACATTTAATGAGATGCACTTAGACCGCAGAGCTATTAGTCCAAATAAAATTGTTCATCACTCACTAATAGAACTGTCTGTCTAGGAACGGTTTTCTCGTTTGCATCTCATATAGTATAAAATTTCAATTCTATGTTGCATCTCACTTGTAGAGCGTGAGGATCATTGTAAGTCTTCTGAACTGGGCATGCATCATTGATTTCACTATTTGCATCGATTTTTCTCAACTCCCTTCCCCTTGGTTTTGAAACTTAGGTTAAAAGGAAATCGGGACTGATCATTAGGTGGCCGTGTTTGGTGGATTAATCAGTGATAACCAAACTTAAAATCAGGGCTGCTAATCAGATTTGGCTAAAAAATTGATTAAAATTAACACTTGTTTTCGGGAGAGCAAAATCCTCATTGTATGCTTGTGCTATTGTGATTGTTGAGAGGTGATGACGCAGCCCTAGGACAGTACCCAAAACCTACTTTTAAGCCTTGCATAGTTAGACATATATCTTGATTTATCACCTAATTAAAACTAAAAAGATAAACGATCGTACTCTTGCGACCATCACAGTGTTGAGTAGGCGAACCCAGGGTTTGTTCTTGTGTTTGTCTATTTTGTGTGTTATTCGGTGCACTTGCACGCTTTCTTCCTCAATCCACTTCATTCTCCCATCTCTATTTGAAGATGTCGAAATATTGGTCATCATATCCAGGTCATCAAAGAGGTTATCGGAATATGCTCAAAGAAGAGAATGAAGCGATTGCCTAGGATTGAGAGACACATAGTGTCTACGACCACCTCTTTGGTTATAGGGAGAAAAATCCAAGAGCTGCAAAGTGAAGTGAATTCCTAGGTTTGATTGTGAAATCAAAGACACTACCTTCACCCATGCAAGAATCGATGATGACTCATCGATAAATATCCTCCTGACCTCCTTGTTTGCCAACTCAAACTCGAATCAAGCAGGAAGATGAGAGAGATCGTTCAGCTGGATGATCGATCTACAAAACGGTCGAGAGGAACCATTTCAGTCATCATTACTTTCCAAGGTGCTCTACTCTAGGTAAACTTCACAATCATTGACATTGAGTATCGAGGAGAGTTCACCCAGTCTCTGATCATTCTTTGAAAGCCGTTATTAGCCTTGTCTATGGCAACTATAGATTGCGAGACTCGAGAGATCGATTTCACTGCATTGGGATCACTCTAACCTCACCTAATCTTTTAGGACAAACGATATTCTAAGGTAACTAGTAAAGTTGCAGATAGTTGTGACCTCCGAGAAACAGTTGAGTCCCATCTTTCTACTACATCTAAGATACCGACTATCCAGACGACCATTGGTTCAGAGACTCCCTACACCACCACATCTCCCTTTGCTTGCATCACCACCACAGTGATAGCTTCTAAAGAGGACTCACAACCAGATGTTGCCCTGAGTTGGACACGATCATTTCTGATTTCCTTGACTATTTAGATGATCTGATGCATGAGCCGACCAATGCCAAGTCAATTGAGAACACTATGCCATACTTGAGACGTGTGTTGACCCTGCAGGAGTATTACAATGCATATGGTGACTCATCTAATGATGAACCTCTGGTCAGCACCTCACAGACACTGCATCCAAGACCACACCAAAAGAGACAACTGAAACGAAATTAACCAATCTCAATAAATCGGTTGCTTGCTCCATCCTCTAGTTGGTCATCTGTTACGAAGAAGAAGAGTATTGATTCCTCGAGGTGTTCCCCCAAACTCCTCAAGGTGTATCACTCTCCTCTTCCTCTTGATGCTTCAGGTTCTAGAAAACTAGCTAAGAAAGTTGCCTTCAACATACCAAAGAATGAATTTTCTGAGGAGTCTTCATCAGGTTCGTATGAGGTGATCTATATATGTGAGCTCATTTCAGTTGTTCTTAAGCCATATTTGAGCAAGCAACTGTGTGTCGACCCTTGTTGGATGTTCCCTACCCCTCACTATTATTCCCCTGAGGATGATTCTGACAGCGACACATATGTATACTACCCACCCCCTCACTCCTGCAAGAAGGTCCATCACAAACCTTCTTGATCCTTGTATATTCTCACTCCTCCTTGTATAGATTTTCCTTCCTTTATTTCCATCCCTCCCACGTGATTCGCATCACTCGCCCCAGTTATTTATCGTTTTCATTTTGTGGCTATACTTAGGATAACTAGATCCTAAGTATAAGGGGGTGAGTGACCCGAGTTGCTCCGTATCTTCTTTTTATTTTCTTTTTGTATATTCTTTCCCACTCTCATCTGTCCCCCAATCTTGTGTTCTCTCCAATACTTAGGCTGACCAGATCCTAAGTATAGGGGATTCGATGCACGTTGTGTACTCTCCAATGCTCTTTTTCGCTTCTATTCTTTTCTCCACTTATGCTTAGTACAAGCTATGGCTTTTTGTCACCTAGTGCCATGAGGACATATCACATGCTACGTATAGGGGGTTTTGTATATATTACATATATACTTTGACTTGTTTGTAATTATAATAAGGGGTATGAGTATATTGTTGTAAATAAGAGGTATAACAAAAAAACTTTTTCAAAAAAAAAAAACTAAAAACTCTCCTTATGCAAAAAAATGTTGTTTTTTAAAATATATACACATTTGAAAAAAATCAAATAAAAAAATCTCTTTAAAAAAAACCTTTCAACTTTTTCTCTTTCTATTAGAAAAATGTTTGTCCTTTCTTATTTACTTTTCTTCATAAAAAATGAATAAAAAACTAACTAATGAGTTAGTTTAGTCCCTGACACTTATACATTCACACAAGATTAGTGAAGTTCAAGAACACTTTGTTTATGAGATCTTGAGATTTTTAGTTAACCAACCTTAGTCATTAGGATCTTAGACTTAATTATTCACATTTCCTTAGTTAGAAAGATTTGTGTGCTATATTGCACGCTTAGTCTCTACCTTAAGAATATGATCAACACCTCACATGCACGATTGCAGTTGTGATAAGATGAGTTGAAATTTCAATTGAGAAACTAGGATGTGGGATTTGAGTTTGGACCTGATTTCATGATGCTAGAGGATGGGATAAAATCAATGAAGGCTTCATGAAACCTGAGTGTCAGCAGCTTTAACCAGTATGAGAACATGATTCTTGTACTTTCTCTTGATATTTACCTATGTACCAGGGTGTGATATCTAAAAATTGTTGATCAGTGTGTGCCAACTTGGTAAAAATAGTAGGGCTAGCCAAAAGCATGGAAAAGAAAGAAAGAAATGTTGAAAGAAAAAGTAAAATATCAAAGAATTTCCACCAAAGGCGAGCGCTCCCAATCATTTCAAAGTGTCTACATCGACCACTGCTATTAGGACCAGAAGTTGGGCTAGCACCCAAAAAGGGCCCTGCATCGTAAATGCTATAATTTTGGGTGTAGAAAGTACATTAGATACTTAAAAAGGAACACTTCAGTGTACTCCCAGGAAAACAAGTGCAGATGACTCTAACATCTCTTGACGGACACACTAATCAACAACCAAAAAATACATGTGTTGAGTTAATAAGGCACTCGAGAGGATCCTTGTTCCGATGAGAGGAAGTGAAGAAATGACACAATCCTATGCCCTCCATCAACTGGCCTTCCATCTACACTTTTAAGTCTGACAACTAAAGAGACGGTGGATTGGATACAAGAAATGGTTTATTCCCTAGTTTGAGGATCGAGTTCTTAGGAGAGTCCCTTGGACTGAAACCTTGGGTGAATTTGCTACTCTACTCTTGTAATTGCAATCCTCACTTAAAATCATATCCCTATTATACGTGTATACAAAGAAAGTCTGATGATTAGGGAAATTAGATATCTTTTGACTAGAGCTTGGTTCAACTTAGAATTTGAGGATAACTAAAACTAAGAGTTCTTCAACAAATCAAGTCTTGTATTCACATGCACAGTCATGGGTTAATCCAACTTATTCATTCTTTATTTGCTCGAGGACTAGCAAAGTTTAAGCATAGGGGGTGATGAATCAACGATTCATCATCTCAATATATTAAAAATCCCTGAGTAAAATCTCAAATAAATGTCCATAAAATCAATAAATTAATAAAATGACTCTTTTGAATAAAATAGACTAATTATTATGTATTATATTGTACAAAATAAATTAATAAAAAGACATAAAATAAAGGAGTTTTTCAATTGTAAATAGCCCAAACTTCTTGTATTTTTAATAATTTCATTTCAACACCTTTTCAGGTAATTCTTTCTTTGACTTGTTTATAAAAATGTATATAAAAATAAAAAATATAAAATAAATATACAGCTCAAATAAATACTCCTAGATACCAAAGAGAAAAGGTTGTAAAGTCCAACTTCCCGGTAAAATTCCCACTCCGTATGAAATCCAAATTCACCAAACTCACTTTTAATGTTTAAGTTAGAAAATTATCTATCCAATAAAGTGTTTCATTAAAATTGGAGCTCGTTTGCAAAATTTGAGTTCCAGGACCTCGTTGTATATTGTAATAATGCAATAAATGTGACTTTGATTTTTTTCTTGTACAAATCTAACCCTTTTTTATTTATTTCATTTTATATGAATTTCTTTATTATATATTTTAATAAATGACAGAATTAAAAAAATCTCAAGAAATGTTTTGTTATTGAAAATATGGCAAAATGACTTTGTATATAACGTACATATTTTTCTTTTCTCATTTTTATATTTATTTTTCTTAATTACTATAAAATCTAAAAAAAATTTTGTGTTTTATTTTATTTCTAGTATTTTATTTTTATTTTGTAAATATCTGTTATAAAAAATATAAAAAATTAAAATTAGAAAAGTAAAAAAATATTGTACATATGGTTTATTTTGTTCCTTGTTTTTCATCTTTAATTTGTCTGCAATTTTTCATTTTTTTTAATTTTATCTTTTCCTTTTTAATAACCTATTTTATTTTATTTTTCATTATCTACACTAACTTCCACTTTCTTCCATTAACCACCAAGTCTCTATCTAACCTCGCATTCAACATCATTTCTTCCACCACTTTTTTAACCTCCATCTCCTTCTCTTTTTATTCTTCTCTTCATCCTCATTTTCCCCCATCCGCCATTCTTAGAGAAAAAGGAGAGAACTCATCGAGTTCGATGGTGACAGCGTTCCACCACGATATGAAGCGACGACCTCCTTTTAGGCAAGATCCGTGGCGACCACTACCCCGCGTCGCGAGTTTCCCGTCAAGCTCACATACCTTCTCCTATTTTTTTCGCCAAATTGGATCGAGGCCACGACAAGAGTCCAGCGTAGCTGCTCCACCTTCCAGCAAAAATTCAATTAAGTATACCCTCTCATTTTCTTTGTTATTTTATATTATCTAACATTTTTTCTTGTTGTTTCACCAGACAATCATTTTTATACCACATCATCATCTTCATTCATTCCCATCATCACCACACCAAATCACCCATTGTTCATCTTCCTTGTTTTGTTTGTTCCCAATTTTTTAAAAAATGAAAACCTAAAATCACAATACAACAAAATATTTATAAAAAAAGAATAGCGGGTGCAGATGCTACGCCGTCGCACCCCCTGCCACCACCGTTGGCGTACCGACCCTCCGCCCACGGCGAGCCATGCCGCCCGCGCATTCCCTTGCCCCTGCAGTCATGCCACATCCGTAGTAGTCCCGCGGCACCCACCAGTCTGCGGCTCCTCCATGCGCGCCACCACGCCCATTCCAGTCCAGTGGCCCTCCACCAGCCCATTGCCGACAACCGCCACCTGCAATGAGCATCGTCGTAGCCCTTCCTCCGCGAGACGTGCGCCCCCTCCACCTCCGCACCTCATGGCAGCGCGATGATTCGCATCTCCGTTGCCCTAACCACCCACAAAGAAGAAGGTTTCTTCTTCTTCTTCTTCAATTTTTTATTTTTGTAAATATTGCATACTTTCTCTTGCACGTTTTAATATTTGCAAAGTAGTCCATGTGCATGTTTTTTTTGTTAGAGTTAATTTCTGAATTTGTACGGACACCATTGTGTTTGCTTGTTAACTTGGACATCCATTTTGCATCATTTATTTTAATGAAAAATAACATGTTGTTGAGCTACCAATTCTCTATCATTTGGCTATTTTTTTAGATTTTTGTGAGCGTTGGGTAATTAATTAAAATTGTATTAGTGAAAAATTGCTTATTTTACTCACTGTGAGATCTTAAATTAATATTTATTTCATGGATGCTTTAAAAATTCCTCAAAAATCATGTATGATGCCTTGAAATGTGCTTTAACTAATATCTAAATTTCATCTATAATGGAGTTGTCATGTTCCTTAAATATATTGTAGAGTGATTTTAGTAAATGATATTAATTAAATACGCATACATTATTTTTGTGAAATTCCAACTCTCCTAGATTGCTCATTAAAATACATTTTTGAGATAATTTACTCTCTGGATAAATTGATAATGTGGATTTATTAGGATTTAAATACTCATAGTCACTCTGTTTTAACTAGAAAATCATAAAAAACATATATTCTCAAAAAATCCAAAAATTATTGTAGCTTCAATTCATCACTTTCAGTAAAATTTTCATGATTTTTGCCTTCTAATTGTGTGAAACATTGCATAAAAACCCATAAAAGTGTGCATTTTTCATTATTGCATTTTAACCTTAAAAATTCCAAAAAAAATACATTTTGCATTCATCATTGGATTAGGTTTCTAGAAAAAATATAACTTGGTTAAATTGGATTAATTTCATATTAAAATCAATTTAGCTGAGTTGCTTGATTCCTTAATAATCCAGTTCATCTACATTATTTGCATTTGAATTTTTATTGTAAAAAAATAATACAAAAAATTCCGCTTAGAAAACCGTGAGCGAAGTCGTCTAACTTGACCAGACGTTGTTCCTTTGCCTCCTTGAGTCGACCCTGGGTCTTGTCCAGGTTAAAAATACATAAAATCACACTTGCTTTTGATTGATCCTGATTGCCCGACTACAACAACACGACACAATTAACATAGGGTAATTCGAGTTTCTTTACCTATCCACCTGCGAAGCTTCATCAACCATTCTACATCCGACGTGTGGCAAGTGAGCGCGCCTCAACATTTGGATCACACACAAGAGGGTAATTTTGCCCGATACCCCTCTGCTTTTGTATTTTTATTTCAGTTCAAAAACTTGCATCTATAGTTTAAAATATTTCGTAATATTTTCATTTAGGCCCCCATAATTATTTTACTTGTTATTTGGTCTAGTCCATGTCACCTCACATGCGCATGCACGTGAGTGGTCTGGACACTTGTAGGAAGCCCCTCGCAGGTTTTTGCTATTATTTAGTCCAAGGAATTATTAGTGCAATATTATATTCTGTGATTAAATTGCAATCAAGACCTATACCTTTTTGGATATTAGTAAAATACCCCTACCGATATGTTATTATTATTTTGTGTATTTGTATTATTAAAAAAAATCTTTTGCTTCCAAAAACTTTAGGAAAATTATTTAAGTGCCTAAAACTTTATTAAATCACATATAATTTTTGTAGGTCAATTAAATGTCTTTTCCTATTTTTCATAATACAAAAGCAGTGCATTTTTTCTTATTTGTATTTAAAATAAAAATATATAAAAATTCTTTGAAAAATTACAAAAAAATACAGTCATTTTATTATTTCATTTTGTAACTCCAGACCAAAATTCACTAAAAATATAAAAGGAAAGCACTAAAAATTGAAAAACATCAAAAAACTTATAAAAATTATTATAATTATATAAAAATCCAAAAATAGTTATTTTTATTTACATATCTCATCTATATTATATATAATATATTAAAAATAGTTTTGGAAAGATGTAAGGCATTTATCTATTTTTAAATTCCAAAATAATCTGACCTGGTATTTGAGTTCCCTATTTTGACATTTTTAATCATCTAAAATACAAAAAATAGCAAAAAAATATAATAAAATTAACAAAAATAAATAAAAACATTAAAAACCCAAAAACATTTTATTTTATAAACTATATATAGTTGTATTTATAAATAAAATACTATATATGTCTTATATATCTATATTTCTATTATTTATTGCTTATAAATATTATTAATATTTATAAATACACTAGATATTTAAAAAACCCTTACAAAATAAAAGGATTTGTAACATATGGCATTTTTCTGATTTTGTATATATACTATATATTTATATCCTATACAATATCTATGTTATACATATTAGGGTTAAATGGGGCCGCACCTTGGGTGTAGCCAATTGGCTACTCCCACCCCTTTTCCCCCTATTTTTTATTTTTATTTTTTGGAAATAAAAATATGTATATTCATCACAAAATACCCCTAACATGTCATTTCAATTTTTTCAGAAACAAAGACACATATGTCCTACATTTGAAGGGGGTTAATTTCAAAAATTCTAAGACTGTTAAAATTTGACAATGTTGATGGAGGTGATAGAAGTCTCGAATTAAGTCAAATTTTGAATGACACCATGGTGACATACTATGCTCTAAATTCCAATAGGTTTCATTCATAAAAATAAAAAAATACAGGGGAAAAGGGGTGGGAGCATGTAAGTTGGCTACACTGAGGGAGCGTACTCCTTTTTCCCTACATACTATCTATATATACTTATATATATATTACATTAATATATTTAAAAAGAGAAAATTAAAAATAGGAAAATATAAAAAAGAATATACTAATTAGAAAATTTATATATATATATTTAAAAATTGATAAAAATACTAAATATTTAAAACCTACAAAAAATAAAAAAAACCCTAATAAATACACAAAAACAATTATTGATTTTTCTTTTCAATTTTTGTGGCTATCCCCATTTATCCTTTGTGGTTTGACCCTAGACTTGCATATTGTGTATATATATATATATATATATATATAGACACACATATATATATAGGGAGCTGGGAGACTAAGCCTAGGGTGTAGGTAACTACCTACACCCTGCCTTTTTTTGCGTGATTTTTGAGTTTTTTTGAATGAAACATTAAGGGGATTTTCTTAATATATTGAGAGGAATATGTGTTTCAAGTTTCATGCAAAACAAACATTCCTAACACATTCATCTAGAAGGGGTAAATTTCAGTAATTCTGAGACTGTTAAAATTTGATAGTCTTGATGAAGATGATAGGAGTCTCGAATTAAGTTGAATTTTGAATGACACCATGGTGGTACATAGTGATCTAATTCCCCCAAGATTTCATTTCAAAATAATAAAAAATTTATGAAAAAATGAGTCGGGTGTAGGT
Source organism: Ottelia alismoides (assembly GCA_037367405.1). Lineage (NCBI taxonomy): Eukaryota > Viridiplantae > Streptophyta > Magnoliopsida > Alismatales > Hydrocharitaceae > Ottelia > Ottelia alismoides. Next base: position 1,109,907 of record JAZKJV010000529.1, on the reverse strand, counting down.
AGTTACCTACACCCTGGGTGTAGGCTCCCTTTTCTCATATATATATATATATATATATATCATTTTGTAGGGTATAATAAATTTTAGCTCACTTTCCTCATTTCTTGATTATTATTATGGGTTAATTGTTGATGCACTTGATTACAAGAATTTTGAGAGCTGAGAGAGTTATCGACACAGTTTTTATCGTATTCTTCATTTTTGACCTCCCTATTTCCCCTTTATTTTCTTTGTTTCTCGCAATTTGTACTTTTCACCTTTATTTTTATTTATTTTCTATGATTGAGTCCGGAGCATTTTAGGGTTGCTTGATTGAGTAATGTAGGTCCACACGCCTAATATCTGCATGTTCTTATAGTCTACGTTTGGATCTATATCAAACTCAGTTTTGTGCTTCATGATAATAATTCCTGCTTAGGGCAATTTCACCATCTTGCATCTCATATAGATTAGGCTTAAAATTTATGTTTTGCATCCCTCATGGAGAGAGATGGGAAGTACTGTAAGTCCTCTATCTAAGCATCCATCATTTTGACACGAGGGTGAGATTTCCACCCCTAGTGTTTCCTTGCATTTTTTTGCTGTTATCTCCATCTGTTTTTGATCTTTCAAGTCTAAAAGGAAATCACAAAAATCATTAAGCCCTTATTTTTGAAAAAAAACTCAAAAAAAGTTAAAACTAAAATATAAAAATAAGGGGGCTGCTAAATAAACTTTGACCCTAATTAAAACCCATAACGGACATCATTGTTGGGGTTCACAAAGCCCTCATTGTATTTAGGTGCATTCTAGTCAGAGTGAGCCACGACCAATAAGGAATAGATCCAAAATCCCGATATGTGGTTGCCTTAATTATCACCTGGGACCAGCGATATATTGGTGCTTCTATCGTACGTAGGTGAGTAGGGCCTTGTTAACGATGGTGATCTCGCCTTATGTAGAGAATTCGATTTGATCTGAAGTATTGAGCATAGGCCACATCCTCATGGGTATGCCTATCTCATCATCTTGCATTCGAGTACCTCATTTTTTAGGGAAGTAGTGGTTTTGCCTATAGGCTTCCTCTATTTTTCTTTAGGTGAGTAGCCCCCCAGGCCCGATATTGAGGATCTCAAAAAGTATAGATCACATGATACAAAGGAGGTGGATCAAGTACATGGGATACTTTCCTAGCAGTACACACTCTCCTTTAGGGCTAGCTGATAAGGACGTGTTATAATTTTGCATGAATCAATAGCTCTAAAATTGAAAAGATAAAAATATCCAAACCTTCACGGCTTCACAAATGTTGAGTTGGTGAACCTTATTTTGTATGGTGTTTTTTTGGACCTAGTTAGGATGCAAAGATCAGTCTCGTGCACTTGTGGCATTTTGTCATCTCTTCTTTTTGCATTTCTCTTTGACCCTTGCTCATTTTGAGCCTTCTATTATTTTACACTCATTTTATTTCTTGTTCATGACATTATCTTTCATCCTTCCTCAACCTTCCTTTTTCCTTCAAGATGTCGACTCCTCGATGGTTCGGTCGGGACTCTACCGACATTCACATCGATTCCACAGGTTTGACAACTCCAATAATTTGGGGCGATCCCCAAGTGCATTGTTCAGATTTTGCAAACCATCCTTAGGGCTCCCCATTTCTTCTACCTCCCACAGACCGAGAAAACTCTCTTCCCGAGTTCTGCCCTTTTTGGATGGATATTAATTTCACTCATTACACTTCTCCATCATTAATAAAATTCAGAATTGACCTAATTCTGAATTATTCTCTACATCCGGTGCCTGATACAGACTGATCGGGTTATTTTTCCAATTGCAGATCAAGACACTAATCTGGAGTAAGAGCAGTTATAGTTATATTCTGAGATGGCTCATGTAGGAAGAGGAAAGGGACCACAGGTTCTGAGCATCGAGAAGAATATTGAGCAGGTCACTGTTGAAGAGGATTTTTTAAGGGTTAAATATGTCTTCACAAGGCAAAGACATAGTCGTTGTGGCGACCCTCAAGAAACCCTACTTCAGACAACAATTAACCCACAAAAAAATATAAAAATGCAAATAAATGTGTTGAGTTAAAATTTATTTTATTTAACTCTACAAAATGTGTGTATAGTTCAAGTATGTAGAGTGTCGAACACAAGGAACAAACTGTAGATTTGGGAAAATAGAATTCCAGAATTTGTCCTCTTTCTTGTTTTTTTTCTTTTTGTGTTGGTTTTTAATTTTATATTGTTGTGGATTTTAATTTTTATATTTTTAATTGTTTTTAATTTATATTTTATTATTTTATTTTATTTTATTTTATGATTTTTAGTTTCTTTTTCCTTTTAAATAGATAATATAAGGATATATAAAACTATGTATACAATATAAGGTAAGATAAATATAAATATACTTAAAAATAATAAAAATATAGGAAATAAAATTTTTTGGGGTTTTATATAATTTTCTACTATTTTTGTGAATTTTCAAGTAATTTGGTAATTTTTAGGCATTATTAAAGTAAAAAAAACCCAAAATAGGGATTCAATAAATAGATCGAATTGATTAGGAGATTAAAAATAGCAAAAAGTGTCCAAAAATTTTCAAATAAATTTTAATATATAATAAATAATATAAAAAATATCATAATAGAAATGGATATTTCTAGAATTTTTGGGATTTTTTTATATTTTTATGAAAGATTTTAGAGCTTTTTAATTTTTATCATTTTCTTTTTTTATTTTTAGGGACTTTTCATTTTGGAGTTGCTAAATAATAATATAAACTATATAAAATTTTTATAGAATTTTTCAAAAAGATTTTATATTTTTTGGTATTTTCTATGTCAGAAAAGGACAAAATGCTCTACTTTTTATTTTTGGAAAAATAGGTAGAATGTTCAAAAATGCACAAATAAACATATAGCATTAATGTGTATACTAACAGGCAATTAACACTATTTTCATGTTTTTTTCAGAGCACGAATGATATTTTTAATAAATGAAACACAAGCACAAAAAATAAATGTTCTAGAAAGGGTATAATTGCAATTAAAATTAAAGGCATTGGCTTCAGTGCAATTTACGTAAAATATTACAACTAAACTTTAAACTTTTAATAACAAAACAGAATACAAATACCTACAGGGGCCTAACTGTAGGATCACCAACTCATGTGGGACCGCACGTGAAGTGACGTGCCACAACCCAAAAGTAAATAGCAGAAATGACAGGGGTTCTAATGCAATTGTTACATAAAATTTTAAGCAAATTAAAATATTTATAGGACCAATGACAAAAAGAAAAAAAAGGGGGATGGATTTTGAAATTTACCCCCATATAATGACGTAATCGCGTGACTACAGTTCGTCACTTGGACACATGGTAGGCTAAGGCTGCATGATACCCCTTCGGCGATCAATGCATAAGATCTGATCGTGGAGCTTCATCAACGGCCGATGGTAGCTGAGACTGAACAGCGGGGATCAGAACTGGGGAAGTTCGTGACCCGTTTGTCATTTCTTTCTTGGAAGAACTAAGATGAACTCCTTCTTGGAGCCGCTTCAATCCGTCGATTCTCTGCACGCCGCAGCTCTCTGTTCCTGCCAAGATGATCAATCGATTCCTAGGAGACTGCAGCTCCAGATGGTCGTCATCAGGTCCATGCCTCGTTGGAGGAGGCCTAGGAGCTCGGAGAAGAAGAACGACCTAGAGACCCTTTAGGTCACTTCGATTTGATCCCAGATGGGCTCCCTTCCACTCAGCACCTACACAGATGAAATACAAGGTTTAGAGCAAAGTACCTCGACCTGTTAGCGGGTGGAATGGGTCGGAAATGGAGTGCGGTGGGGGTGCTTCGGTGATGCAACGTAGGTGGAACACTGCTATCCAGATCTACGATGGATCTGGGTGATTAAGATGGTGCAGGGTGAAAAAGAAGCATTGGGGAGCGAGACAATGACTGAAGGCGGGTTGGGACAAGAGAGGATACGATAAGGATGGTGATCGGAGCTCAATAGCTCCAGCAAAGGCTTAAACCTAAATCTAGGATAAATGAGTAATTAAAAGATAAAATAAAAGCATCAAATAAATCCTACGACTAAAGCTATCTAAAGGTCTAAGAAATACACCTCAAGCGGTCGAGGGTCACGAGATTGACCACCGGGAGCAGAGCTCCAGCGATGGGTCTACGAAATCCTTTCGCGACGCTCCTCCTCATTGCAGACCTCACCAAGGACAAGCTGTCACCTCGTTGAAGGTTTCTAGACCAATCTGAGGGGCTAAGGGTGGAGAAAGGGGAACCAAAAAATGAAGGAATGCGAGGAGCTCGATTATGTACATGTGACTATGGGAAGAGTTCGAGAGAGGATCACATGTGTGTCAAAGCGATGCAACCCTAAGCAAGGCCTCGACAAAAATCACGAATGAATAGTGGTAGAATCCTATGAAGAGATCGATCCTCCTCGAGGCGTGTATCATGCGGCAGAATTTCGAGAAAAAGGGGGAACAATCTATTCTGACAGGTTTGGGGATTGGGTCAGACAGTTGACCTAGGTTTAGGGATGGCGTTATCTGATTTGGCCACGTCATCCGCAAAAAGACAAATCAGAAAAATAATTCTAAAACATATCAAATAAATTAGTAAATGATTTTACTATCTTTTGGTTAAACCATGAAAATGTTTATTAATATATGTAGTATTTTATTGTGTTTTTTATTTATTTTTATAACTTAACTTATTATAAGTTACTTTTAAGGGTATATTTATAGGTATATTTACCTATATTATGTGTATTTTATTTTTATTTTGTATTCTATATTTTATTTTTTTATCTACATAACTTATTTAAATATGCATAAAATATGCTTTTATTATATTTTTCTGATGTATTTTTCATACTTAAATAAATAGAGGTACATAATATATATGTATAAGTATAGTATATTCATCTATGTATTTTGTATACTATTTTATTTTAACGTAGTTTTTATGGTTTTATTTTATTTTTATATTTTTAATAAAAAATAAATAATATTTACAAGGTTATAAAAATATGAAATGAATAAAATAATTAAAAGAATTAAAAGAATATTTTCCCTTTTTATTTATATGCAGGTATATTGTACAATAGGGGTCCAAAGCCTAACTTTTGCATCTTAACTCCAAACTAGATAAAACTACCATCATTAAATATCTTATTAAAAGTTAAATAAGGTAAAGGTGATTTTGGTGCATTTTGAGTTCATATGGAGAAGATACGGGTCTAAGAAGTTTGGATTTTGGAATCTTATTTAGAGTATAAAATGTATACATTATATTGTTTTTATGTGAAATCAATTTTTTAAACATTTTTATCCAGAACTTTCAAGTACAAAGTTTCTTTATTTGAGGTATAAATAATATAGATTAAAAACAATCCCAAAATGAAATATTGAAGAACATAAATTAGGGTGTTGTTTTTGACCCTTGTCTCCCCATACTTTATTCCTTGTCGACCTAGTCATCTTGATGCCTAGGTCTCAGGATTTAGGGTCATAAAATACCTTTGGCATTTTATTTCCTTTCCTTTCTTTATTATTTTATTTTGGCCTTAAACAATGTATTTTATACAGTATTTATAAAATAAATAATGGATGTTAATTTGTACAAAATAATGATATTTACATGCATTTAGCTAGGGTTCAAAGGCCAAAATAAAATAACAAAGGTGATGAGATGGAGATTCGTCACCCCCTATACTTGCCTTTGCCAGTCCCTAATGCAAAAAATAAAAATAAATATAAAGAAAAGAAAAAAAGAACTTGGATTGATTTTAATTCTTAAACTTGTCTTCACAAAATAAAAGTTTGGAGCTTAAGTCAAACCTTTGGATTTTAGGTATGGTTGAAACCTTATTGGGAAACATATTTGAAATACAACAGCCTTTGAGAATCACAAAACCCTGCTCAAGTCTTCTCAATAGCCAGGTCAGAACAAATCAACTTATACACAAACCCTTATGACTATCAATCTATCTTGGACAATGTGTGTGATATGTAGCTCTCCTTGGCCGAAGCAATAAAAGTCAGTCTTCTTCGACATGGTAACCCTAAATCCCCAATCCAACAACTCTTTCCTCAAGAAGCGGGGTATTCCCTTCTAAGTTAGGTACAACCAGCTCAAGAAGAGGAGGTGGAGAGAAGAATGGATGGTAGCCAATGTAGCTACCTATCTTAGGTTTCTTGACCAGTGTAGCCAAGTCATCCGGTTGTAGGCTCACATACATATGACTTTGAAGCTCATGCTTGCTTATTGACTATACAAATATATACACTCTAGTAGGTATTTATTTTCAATCAGACCTGTCCACTTTTTGGAATTTTTGATTTTACATTTTTTGAATACTATATACAAAAACATTTACATAAGGAGTTTTTCCTCTTGAGCTAGTAGACTATCCCTATTTTGAAGCTTTATTGCAACCCACAACTTCTATCTTTAGACCTCATGGCTACTAGATCAGGTTGAGGTACAATGGCCACAAATGTGTGACTTCAGATGTTTCCATTGTCTTGTGTCTCATGCTAGTAAATCCAGCCCTCTACCACTTCAACTGAGGTGAGAAAAGTGTAAGGTGTAGGTGTGCAAGTTAGGTCATTATCAACAAGAGCCATGCGTGTGCTCTGAAATATTCTACCTAGGAAGTCAAGATGACACTAAACCAAGTCTCATGATCTCAAAGAATTAAGTCTAGCAGACTGAAGCGTCTCAATTCTAGTTCATATAAGGTTCCTGTGATTAAGTAGATTTAAGGTCCAACCAAGCTTGAATCTTAGGATTTTACTTAAACTTGTTCAATTATCAATCTCAATCTGAAAAATGCAAATTCTATGTACAATACAGAAAATATTTTTCTGATGCAACTTTTGTGATTTTGAACTTTTAGTGGATTTTTGAAAAATGGTTTTGCAAAAATTTTTGCTATTTTTGAAAAGATTTTGTAAATGTTTTTGGTATTTTCAATTTGCAATTTTTAGGTATTTTTCAAAAAAAATTGGAAAAAGAAATATGTACAGATACTTACATGGGAGTGCTTCATATTATCAAGAATTGGGTTTTTAGGAATTTACAAGTTTGTATATACAGTTTTGTAAGGATTTTATTTGTTTGAATTATGTACATGGTTTCAAAATAATTGAAAAGATTTTTGCAAACATTTTGAAAACTTTATTTTGCAAACTAATTTGATAAATAGTTTTTTATAAACAATTACAAAATTTGAAAACCATTTTGCAAAGATTTTTCAAATAGTATATATAGATTTTTCAAACTGTTTTTGCATACATTTTCCAAACATTTGCAAATAGCTTTTCAAAACTTTTTAGTTCACACAAAAAAAAGAAATTTTTACAAACAAAATAATTTTACAAAGGTTGAAAACATTTAACAAAACATTTTCCAATTGTTTTCAAAAGATTTTTCAAAAGGATTTTAAAACTATTTTTCAAACATTTTGCAAAAAACATTTTGAATCGGATTTATTAATCAGTATATACAAAGAGTTTTAAAGAATTTTATACAAATGTGTAATTAATTGCATTTTGACCATGCTTATTGAAAATACAGAAGTACGTGTTTTGGCTAAAGTATATACGAAGTATGTATGATCCCCTATACTTAGCTTGAGCTACATCCTTATAGATCAGAGATAATAGAGATGATATAACTCGTACTGAGTATAGAAAAGCCTATACTACAATGATCGAATAAAGTATGAAATAAGGAAGAAATGAATGAATGGGAAGTCGAACACCCCCTATACATAGGATGAAATAATCCTAAGTATAACAGTATGTATACAAGGCTGGGAGGGTCAAGGGTGGGAATGAACATAACACACTTAGACTGTCTCCAGCTATACATAGGGTAAGATATCCCTAAGTACAGACAGAAATATCAACAGGAGAGGAGACAATGGAGGGGATCAGAGAACAAACAACTTGGGGTGTGCACCACCCTATACTAAGGACAAAGTACATCCAAAATTTAGTAATGAAGAAGGGGTGATACATTTTTGGAAGAAAAAGAAAATGAAAACAAAAAAAAGAAAAGAAGAAAAGAAAGACCACTCAACTCATCCACCTCCCCTATACTTAGGACAGAGTACGTCCTAAGCAAGTCAAACACATAGAATGAGGTGGATAAGAAAAAAATGGTAGATGGAAGCAAGCAAAAATGAAACCAGATATACAAAGAGGTAGATATACAAGGATCAAGAAAGTAGAAAGCAGACCTTCTTGCGCGATCGGTGAGGAATGGATCTCACAAGGTGCAGGTCGGTATCGGGGTCATCAACAGACACAAATCAATAAGGATTAAACAGATGAAGATCCTCGGTAATCTCAAAGCGGAAAGGCGTGAAGTGGTCAACGGAAGTAGTGTGGTCGTGCTCGCCCTGGGAAGTCTCTGCTAGGTCAGAACAAAAAGTCCTGAATTTCTTGATGAAAGAAGTAAGGTTAAATTCATCCTCTATAGTCTCTCGTATGTACACCATCTACTCTAAGATGTCTATAGTGTAAATACCATGGATGTCATCAATACATCACCGCTCACCGGAAGGGGGAACTCCAAGGTCTATGCTTTCCGAGTCTTCATCTCCAAAGATTGGGTCCAGTCTCTTCCATCAAAAAGCAAACCTCTCTAATATCAGCATCAAGGTCATAGTCCCCGAGGTCGACTAACACAAGATGCTCTCGTCAGATGCGGGTCTCTAGTCAGTGGTGGGTGCAGTGATCAACACGTCGCTCCTGACATCAGAACGAAAGAGAATCTCTCCTGATCCATAATCAATAACGGCTCTCACAGAGGCCAGGAAAGTCCATCCTAGGATGATTGGAGGATGTTCCATCGGGGTGGAGGTCTCCATGGGCACTAAAATAAAAGTCAATAGTAAAGCTCATGCTCTGAATCAGAATGATATAGTTCTCTAGTACCCCTCGACCTCTTTATTGATCCACCAACAAACTAGCAAATCATCATGGTTTCTTGAGAGGCCCTAAGTGAAGAGATTGTACCAGCGAGAAGGATATTATATTAATCGAAGTACTGCCATAAAGGAGAGTGTGGTCACATGAATGGTCAGAAATGGTGCATCTCACAAGAGGTATAACAGTGTCCCTTTCCTAGTGTGGACGGTGAGTGATAGCGTCGCAGTGGCCATGGTCAAAATGTGTATCTCAGATTTGCTCCTTTGCTTTCTCTTCTTGGGTTTAGGAGCAGATAATTGGATCATGGTCTAGCGAAATGGGGCCTCAGTAATCTCATGAGTAGCTGCCACCACTTCAAGTTCAATTAACATTTTTAAGATTTTGGATCTCTTCCATAAAATAGAGGAGATTGGAATCATCGTCTACACAAGGATGACTAAGAGTAGTATGTACAGTGTCATCCTTGGGGTCAAAGGTGGGAATTGTGGTGTAAGTATGTGTGTCCAAAGGGACTAGCAAGCGTGCCCTCTCCTCACAAACTAACTCGACTGTGTGTCTCTCAAACTCTTTTTGTATTTTTAGGATTTTCTCATTTTTTTGTGTTCTGGGAGATTGCAAGCTCTCATGGATATCTTCAAATGAAACCATGAAATCAAATGGTGAAGAGTCAATGTGTATTTTATTTATACTAGTGAGGTCATCAATCCTCTTCTTCATTTGCTCCATCATTTGGGTCAAGTGGTCAAGAGTGGACTCCATGAGAGGTGACTCCAACAGCTTAGTCTCGATTGGGTGAGATGGTGGTGCTGGAAAAAATTCCAAGGCCTGATATCGTGGCTAAGGAGGATATGTATAAAATAAAAATTAGGAGAAAAGTCCTCCTGATAAAATTGAGGTGGACCAGCTAGTGGGTACAAGGGATCCACAAAGTTTGAATAAAAATCACTCTAATAGGCCATCTTCGAAACAAAAGAAAGGGTCGATAGAGCACGAAGGTCAAGTCAAGATATGCAAGAAAAAGGTGCAAATGCACAGAGAAGATCTAGTATACACACAAATACACAACTATACAAAACAACCCCCTCAATTCACCAACTCAATATAATGATGACCATGAAGGTTCGGTCTTCTTATCTAGTCAATTTTTAGAGTTGGTGAATTTCACAAAGTTGTACAAATCACGTAAGGAGGGAGGCCTAGGATTGGGGTACTACTACTTAGTATGTATGTATCAAGAATAAATTGCAAATACAATGAGGGGGTTACTCACCCCAAGACAAAGTTTTTTTCTTCTTGATTTTAAAGTCGAGTAAAATTATCAGTCCCAATTTTATTGGTTATCAGTTTTTTATATTTTTAATAGAAATGCATGATCAGCACGAGGAGTCAATTCCTTTTAGATCCTATGTGGTCAAAATCAGAGGGAGAGTCAGAAAAGTGATGCGAGGCGAAATCAATGATGAATGCTAAGTAGAAATGCTCATCTTGCCTCCAGCTCTCTTCATGCAAGGATGCTAAGTAGAATTGAAACCTACACTATATTCAATGCAAGCCGATGAAATCACCCTAGATTAGTACTTGTTATTATCGTGAGTATAAATTGCTAATTATCTAGAGAAGAGACCTAAGGTACGGTCTTTCAAACCTATCGGTGCCCTCTACAATGGGTCTTGCAAGCGTTGTGTGAGGTTTCTCATGATACCCGATCTCAAGTCCAAATAATCAACAATTATATTTGACCGAGTCCAAGAATGAATCTATAGGTACATGCAAATATAATTAGGGACTTGAACCTTAATCTATCGCTAAGCAAATCCTAAAACTAGGGCGGGCAGTGGACCTCGTGAAGTAGTAGTGTCTTGGAGAGTCCAAATTATTGCAATTAAAATGTATCTGTCTCTCTCAATTTAAAAATAGAAATAAAAATAAAATGCTATTGTCTTTCAAATTCATCCAAGTCTTTCTTTGTTGCTTTCTCTTGTCGGTTAGGTCAAAAGGCCAACTCGCTTCAGGTGGTGCATTGGCGCTCCTAAGAGTACCTCCCTCGATCTACGGTTCCTCACAACAAAGTCAAACATAGATATGGTTAGACAATTCACAAATAATATCAAATCAAAATAAATAAATGAAAGATAAAGAAAAGAGGACACAAGAATCAATCTATATGGTGTTACTCCTCGACAATGGTGCCATTTGTTGAAGAGGATTTTTCGAGGGTCAAATATGTCCTCACAAGGCGAAGACAGTCGTTGTGGTGGCCCTGAAGAAACACTAGTTCAGACAACAATTAACCCTCAAATAAATAGCAATGCAAATAAATGTGTGGATTTAAAATTTATTTTATTTAACTCTATAAAATGCGTGTATAGTGCAATTATGCAGAATGTCAAACATAGAGAGCAAACGGTAGATTGGGAAAATAAAATTCTAGAATTTATCCTAATTCTTATCTTTTATTTGTCTTTTTGTGTGGGTTTTTAATTTTATATTTTTTTGGATTTTCATTTTTATATTTTTTAATTATTTTTAATTTTATATTTTTATATTTATTTTATTTGTTCTGATTTAACTATACTTTTCTATTAAATATATAATATAAGGATATATAAGACTATATATACAATAAAAGGTAAGATAATTATAAGTACACTTAAAAATAATCAAAATATAGAATATTAAATGTTTTGGGTTTACATGTATAGTTATAGGTATATTTAGCTATATATTACGTATTTTATATTTAATTTGTATTTGAGATTTTATTATTTTATGCATTTATTTTATATATTTATAACTTATTTAAATACACACATATATATATATATATTATTATATTTTTATGAAGTCATTTATTAACTTAAAATATAGGTATATATAAGTATAATTCATCTATGTATTTAAAAATACTTATTTATTGTAATGTATTTTATATATTTTATTCTATATTTATTATGTACATGTATTTTAAATAATATTTACAAATTTATAAAAATATAATAAAGTGAAATATAAAGAATAAATGTATTGATCATTTTGTATATGTATATAGCACAATAATGGCCCAAAATCAAACTTTTGTATCTTAACTCCAAATTGAACGAAACCACCTTCATTAAATAGATAATTTAATTTTATGAACAATAAATGTGAGTCTGGTGAATTTTGACCTTGTGTGTAGAAGATACAATTCTGAAAATTTTTCTTTGGCTTTTTATTCTTAGTGTCTAGGGCCCACTATGCATTATTTTTTAGTAAAATAAATTTTGTATTTTTTGTATTTTTATCTACAAGTTTCATGTTCAAAGTTTATTGATTTGAAGTACGAATAATAAAGAATAAAAGGGGTACCAAAATGTATTTATTGAGGAATAAAAATTAAGGTTTTTGAATTGTTTTTTGCCCTTATCTACTGCTACTTTATTCCTTGTCGGCCAAGTCATCATGATGACTATGTCTCGGAATCAGGGTCACTCAATGTCCTTGACACTTTATTTTTTCCTTTCTTTCCTTATTCTTTTATTTTGGAATTAAATCCATTATTTTACATAATATTTACAGTATAAATAATGAGTATTATTCATGCAAATTAATGTTAATTATATGCATTTAGTTGAATTTAAAGCCAAAATGGAATAATATAGGTGATAAAATGGATATATATATAGAGAGAGAGAGAGAGAGAAGTTGAACACAATTTTTTATCGTGACAGTTCCATTATAGTAATATCTTTATTTTTGCATGATATTGTCGCCTCTCATTGATTAACTGATTTTTGTAATGCTCACATATGTATACTTGACTTAATTTCGATTTTAAAATTTACCTCCTATACTATATTTTCATGATACTTATTGTACTCTACTTACATAGTATTTTCGAACATGTAAATCTAAATTGATACGTTAAACATGGCATGTTGTTGAGGAATTTCTTTTATTATCTTAGTTAACATTAAAGCAATATTTTAGAAATGCCCGTTTGATAAGCCTAAGGACCTGTGGAATGTATGCCTATTCATTGCCCAAATTATTAAACCATTAAATTAACTGGATTGTACTAAGTAACAATATCGGTATGCGAGGCACAACTACAACAAAAAATGCATTAATAATAAGTCAGAGACGGATGAATTTGAAAAACATGCACCTGAATGTAGACATAAATTAAGAGGAGAAAACAGAGTCTACTCGGATCTTTCTGTGTTGGCAAATTAAAAAGGGGCAATCTTATAATATGGTTGGTTGCCCACACACATCGTTGTCGTGCATCCTTTGATCTAATTAAAATCCTCGTTCTTAAATAAATCTGGGAACAGAGATATACCTATTTATTTAAACAGCCCATGGCCACTTTGGATATTATAATTGGATGAGAGAAGAGAGTGGTATCTGCTTTTAAGTTATTGATAAATTCGATATAATAATAATATGTAGGCATATTTATAATGGAGCCATGCATGCTCTTAGAAACAGAGTATGATATATACTAGAAGACAGCTTCAAATTTTATTCCATTTTAATTTTAGTCTCGATAAGAATATTGCTAAACAATATAAAGTTGAATGTTTGCAACAATTGATTTAAGGGTTTTTTATATTTGTGCCTCTCCGAGATTCTTTAATTAAAATTGTGTTCCTACTTTTTTTGCAATAATACTTATGCTCTTTTAAATGTACTAAGCCTTCTCCCACTATAAAGTAGGGTCGGCTACATGGATTCTTGCTCAAATCCATGTTGAAAGATTCGACTATTTTTTACGCTGGTTGTCGACTACCTAACGCAACGCCTGCAAGAGTGGGATTTGAACTCTGGTCTTTTGTGTGGTAGACACACTGTAATACTTATGCTCTTTTATTCTTGCAAAATTCACGTTCTGTCCTTTTGTAATTGCAGTTAAGCACATATTTATCTTAACGAAAGGATAGAACTGTCGATTATGTAAGAATGCAAGAGTATTAGTGTTAATTGCAAAAATAATAGGAGCATAATTGTAACTATGAAACACCTTTGACCTGAGTAGGGTCAATGCCCCCATAGTTTTTTCTTCTCAATATAAGATTAACATATGTCTTCAATGATTCAAGATGCAACAACTAACGACAGATTAGCCATCAAGAACCGACCCTTCAATTGGTCCTATTTTAAAACTAGAATAGATCGTGATATCAACTACTTAGAGTGAGTGTGGATCAGGTAGAAGAAGATCAAGACCTGGACACTAAAGGTGAGTATAAATAGGTAAAGCCACTGGAACATTGATGTCTGAAAAAGCAAAAAATATGGCCCACGCCCCATGGCATATTCTCAAGTGCTTGTGGCTCATACTAAACATTGCTCTCTGTCTTTTTCTTATATACAAGGTTGAAGGAAAGCAATCGCGTTATGTATATGGAAATATTACCAGTTCTCTCCCAACTGGCAGTTGCTCTAATTCACAAGGTTGGTAGCCTAGGCTTTGCTTATCTATATTTGCTGAGATCGTTCTTTTATCATAATAGTGGAATATATAACATTTGCACTTAGTTTTCTGTACTTTGTTTTCAGACAGCGAGAAGATCATCTGCAGTACTGTAGTCTCTGCAGTAAATGCGCAAGCTGCTCGATCGAGGGGTTCGCATGAATTCTCGCTGTTTGTGAGTCCGTATCATGTGAACTCGTGCGAACCGCTCGATCAAGATCTAGCAGCTCGTGCGGTTACTGCAGTACCGCTGATGATTAGCGCCCTTTCTGGCACTTAGTTTTCTGTACTGTACCGAGGTAATTAGATTGCTACCGTATGATCGTACCTTCACTTATGCGTTCACGTATTGCAGGCAGGGGCAGCAATTCCCTCGCACTAGTTTACAGATACAGTCCATGTTCCCTGCAGGAGCGAAGCTTGAAGACGAACATATCAGACATCTTCAACCAAGACTGGCTAAGAGCCCAATCACTTCAGTGGAGGTTGTATATCCACGAATCTAACAAGAACGAAACCCCCAGTTGGGAAGTAATAAACCTGCCCGTTACATCCGCGTCCCAGCTCGGCGAGTTCGTTGTGAACATAGGCCTAGGCTCCCCATCAATGGACCAGCTCCTCGTGGTCGACACCGGAAGCGACTTGACATGGGTTCGCTGCCAACCATGCATCTCGAAGTGCCGTCCCCAGCCAAGTGCTATATTCGATCCATCACGCTCCACCGCGTTTACGAGCGTATCGTGTTCCGACGTAGCTTGCACCGGTCTAGCCCAAGTTGGGGAGAGGTATACCTGCGATGACACCGATACGTGCTGGTACAACGTAGTCTACGGTGACAAGTCCTTCACCAAGGGGAAGTTGAGCAAGGATACCATCTCTTTAGCAACCAAGGGTCTCGATGGCTTCGTGTTTGGTTGCGATAACGCCAATTCCGACGGGTTCGACGGCGTGGCAGGATTGCTCGGGTTAGCCAATGGCCCGGGATCAGCAATCACGCAGTTCTCCGGGCCATATGGATCTAGCTTCTCTTACTGTCTACCGTCCTCCCCCAACCAAGCTGGATTCCTCAAGTTTGGTGGATATGGAGGGGGGAATCCCATCATGTACACTCCTATGCCAAGAAAAGGATATTTTTACTATATCGAGCTTACCGGAATCAGCGTTGCCGGAAACATGCTGCCGCTTCAGTCTACGATCTTCTCTGACCCTGGCACCATCATAGATTCCGGGACAACCCTCACCTATTTGCCTCCCTCTGCGTACAACTCTCTCCGCGCGGCGTTCCATAGAGGCATGTCGGCGTACAAAATGGTCTCTTCGTCTCCGAGGCTATGCTACGATTTCACCAGGATGAATTCTGTGAGAGTTCCTAGCGTTAGTATGCATTTTGGAGGTGGACTGACCATCGATCTTGGCTTTGAAAACATAGTACGAACGTGGGATGGGATTGGCTGCCTTGCCTTCGCTGCTAACGCCGATGACAGTAAAGTTTCCATTGTTGGAAGCACCCAGCAGTTGACATTGGAAGTCGTTTATGACTTGGCCAATGCTCGCTATGGTTTTGCCAGTGGAGCCTGCAATTAGGCGTTGGATTCTTAGCTTGCATTGGAAAATTCTCAATGGCTCCAAGATGGATCGATATTGTTGGTTTTTCTTTACTTGTTCGAATGAATTGACCTGATTATGGACGTGTGAGCTAGATCGATATCCATTACCGTCCTGACATTTCGTGGGGCTGGACAAAAGAGGAAAAACGGGTCTTTATAAAAAAAATACGATGAAAATGTGCACTCATATAATTCTATTAAATTTTGGACTTTAGCATTGCGTTGTTTTCTGAAAATTTATTTTTATAAAAGTTTTTTTATAAGTTATTTTATCGAAAAATCGATTCTATAAGGGCTCATTTTTTAATGAGATGTTTAATCGAAAAATTCGATTCCACAAGAGCTCATTTTTCAGTGAATTATTTTATTAAAAAATTGATTATTTTTTAAAAAAAATAAAGGCTGAATACATGTAAAAATGGGTCCTTGAAGTTTATGGGCCCTAGACCATTGCACTCGAAAACTACCCTCAGAGACGGCCACGTCGATATATAATTAGCTTTTCTTCACTTGTTTGAAGGAATTGGCCCGTGTTTGTGTGTGTGTGTGTGGAACCATTCCAGAGGCCCCAACTCCCCACCACGCTGCCTGCCATCTGTTAAAAGGTCGAGCTTCAGTGCTTGTCGCCTTGCTGCGTTAGGACGCCATCGTGTAGATCGAGAGAGGATGGGCATGTGCTTGGAAAAATAACTAAATTTTTTTGAGCAATGAATAAGCAAATTAAAATATATCTATATTTAATCATAATGTAAATTACCATATTGTCATAAATGGATAATTACAATCACATTATTACATTCAATCTAATCGCTAGATTAAAGTTCAAAGATCAAAGTGTTAGCAATGTGAGCCCGGGGCGAACCATTCTTACAATGAATGTTATTGTAATGTTTGATATGTCAATAAAAATTATTGGTTTATTTCACTCCCTGTCTGAAATTAAGTGAATGAATGCACTATAAGGTCCCTCTATACAATTAGGGTTATGTACCATGGCCATCTTAATAATCTTACATATGTTGATTCAATAATTGAATCATAGAGACTGGTGTTTGGATGAATATCTAAGGAGTTAGATTGAGGACTCATCAAACATAGTCAAATGATTGTTAAGAGATGATCCCCAGCCTGAGTAGGAGATGACAATCCTTTCTCATATATGTTCATAGCTGACCGACCTCTTAATGCAGGTCCTCTGCATAGGAATAGAGATTCAGAAGTGTCAGATTAGTTAGGTCAAAGAGTTTACTTAACGAGATCGAGACAACCCAAGTCCTATATCGAATACTATCACGATATAGGCACGCATCCTCTGACCAGAGACAGATGTATTGCTGTATGTCTGAGTATGTACATTTGGCAGACCAATAGGTTGATGACCTTACCAAGGTCTACACACCAGCGAGCTGGTGTGCATATAAGGGCATATGAGTAATACGATCTCTCAAAGGGATTATACAGGTTCACTTCTGAACCGGAAGACATGAGCTCACTCATGAGGTATTGGGACCGATCAAATTCCACGCATGGTCGTCGTGCTTTAGAAGCATGCCACAAATTTGAAGGTATGATATATGCTTTTGGAAAGCATATGATCAATACTAAATCCCAATGACCAAGATTGAGAAACTTGTTCATGAAACCCTGAAGATGATAGTGTAAAATTGATCTATATCTTCGGGTTGATCACAGGTCTTCCAGTATGCAGGATGTACAGGTATTAGGAACACATGAGGGTGATGTGATCACTAATCGATTGTATAACCATGACGCTTCCATTCCGAGGGAGTGATGAAACAGGTCTATTTTAGTGACTCCTCTCAGTAGAGAAGCAATCTGATCTTGATCCAAGTGTTGGACATTGATCTGAATGAGATTCAAATACAACGAGAAGATTAGATTTGCGGCCTTGAATAAATCAAGCATCTCTGAGAGATACGTGAGATCTGGATTTGAGATATGATCTCAATGTCCAATCACTATACGTGGAAGAATACAATCGCCATGTCCTTAGTGATGAATCTCGTATTCATCATGCTAAAAGCCACTTATTAAAATCCCTGCTTAAACAAGCCAATAAAAATATCCTCTAATTCTTTGTTTTTATCATGTAATATATTGTATAAAGTACCATTAATTTATTGTATTTAATTTCTCTTATTTTTCTGTATCTATTTTACCACTCAAAAACCCCTAAAATATAGGTAGATAACTTGTCTATAAATCACTGACCCTTAAAAAGATAAAAAATACAAAAAAATCTCAAAACCGCAACTTGGTGTTTTTATCCCCTTAAAAATACCCCCTAAAAATAGCTTTTGTGCAGATGACCTCTTTTGGCTTTTTGACCAACATGAAAGTTGTAGATCTCGTTGAGACGAGCAACTTTCATGTTTTGACTTTTTCCAAATTCGGCCTCTAACTATTTCTTTTCTAATTTTCTTTATTTTTATTTTTAATTTACTCTGATTGGGCCACGTGGTGCCCTCTGGGCCGCCCACGTGGCTCGCTTCATCTCTCGCCACCCGGCGGCCTCCTGGGCCGTTGGATCACTCCAATTCCGCCTTCATCTGAGCCCTTCATCATGCCTCACTTCTCAGCCCTTGATCTGACTCTCAGATCAAATCCCGGCCGCACATTAGCGCCTAAACCTTAGCCGTCCGATTCTAGTTCCATCTGACGTCCCTCATTTAGCCACATCACCTCTTAATCTCAGCCGCTCGATCTCATTCTCATCCTACGCCTCTCGTTTCCCCATGTCATCCCTTCACCCCTCGCCATTGGATCTCATCCAACTTTTCATCTGGACCACTCATCGGCGCCTAAATCCCCGTGGCTGGATCTAATCTAAGATCTAATCAGAACCTTCCGCTCGCGAGCTCATCCCAGCCGTTGGATTAAAATCCAACGGTCCAACCACCGTCTCCTACCTCCGAAGCCTCTGCTCCCAGGCGTTACAACCCTCACGCATCCTCTGCCCCCTTCCTTTTCTGGCCAACACCTCCGACCACCTCTCCCGCTCCTAACGGTCGCCTCACATAGCCAGGTCTTCCGCCACCCTCGCGTAACCCCCTCCCTTCCTCGCCATCACTCCCACACCATTAAACCCTTGCTCCAAAACGTCCCTCCACCACTGAAACCGCCGCACACCTCCATCTATAAAACCCCTTCCTCCGTTGCCGATCACATCGTCCACCATTCTTGGCTTTTACCCTAGCCTCCTCCGCCCCTCCGGTGACAGCGGAGGGGTGGAACGTCGAGGTGACGATGGGTATTTGCTGGTGTCGACCCTCGGCGCTCCTCCGCCGAGTAGCGGACGCTTCCAAGCTCCGCCGAGCTCGCTGGCTTGCTGACCAGCTGGGCAACGACCCCGGGGCTCCTCCGAGCCTCATCCCAAGCAATCTCCACCACCGGGTTCCCCTCCCCGATGAGGTTTCTCTGCTCCCTTCTTTTTCTTGAATTTTCTCCAATTTTCCCACCTTCCACAGTCGTAGTCACCTTCATCTGATCACCTCCAGACCTTCGCCCATCATCACTCATCCTCGCTCCACCTCGCCGATCCCCTTTCCCTTCTCCAGAACCCCCAACCGCTCCGACCACTCTCCACCGGATCCGCCGGTGAAGATACCTCCGACCATCGCTCTTGACGCCCCCACGGCCGTCCATTCACTTCACAAACACCCGCACAAATCACGCCTCGGCTATCTAACATTTACAGGTGCATCGAAGATCAATGATCGGAGCTTTCGCCACATCGCCGATCTCCAGCTCCGCCGCGTCACGAGCACCGCCGCCTCGCCATTCCGAACGTCGACGGAGCTTCGCCTGGCTTCCACGGGCTTCTCCATGAGCTCAGCAATCTACACCGACCTTCAGGCGAGCCTATGGCGGGCGGTGGAGCTCCACCCAACACGCCGGAGCCTCGCCTCCTCCGGTCGTCCACGGCGGAAGAAGATAAAGCAGTTACCGTCTGATCGTTTCGATCGGACGGCCAGGATGAAGACATGTGGTGTCCCGAGCCTCCTCTCCAGACCAACAGGCTCGGAACAACCGGACCTAGAGCCAAACCTCCAGACCATGCCACGTAGTCCCAGAGCTGTGCCGCCTCCCAAGCCTGGTTCCTCACGTGCACCGCACGTGAGGTGCTGGGCAAATTGCCAGAAAGACCCTGTTGTTTATCGTAATTGCATAAACGTCCCCAGGCACGTGCCTCACATGCGTGCCTGGGTAAATTATAGGGAGGCCCTCCAAGTTTTGAAGAATTGCAAAAAGGTCCCTGCGCGCAAATGGGAAAATTGCAAAGGACCCAGGCGGTTTGATTTATTTGCATTTAGGTCCTTCTAGGGACCTAAATGCAATATTTATCCCTTTATTTTATTGCATTTTTATTACAATTATGCCCTTGCATTGTTTTTAGCATAACTTGAGCATCGTAGGTCCAAATTGCATGATTTTAGTGTCGTTTCGATCCTTGTTTTGTCCTCTACATTTTAGCATGCTCACTTGTTCCATTTGACACTGTTTTAATTTAAGTGATTTTTTATGTGAAAAATGGGACCATGCTCTACTTGTCTTGATTGATTTGATGACCGATTTTTAATGATGTGTTCAGATGGGCTCTAATTTCATTCTATATTACGTTGCTCTCATTTTAGGGTATAATTGTAGGTATTTCTGACATTTTATTCATCATGCATATTTTCTTGCATTGTTTGCCCATGCATCATTTTAACTTGCATAAAAACAAAATAAAAAATGCATGCATCATGGCATCGCCTTGTAAATATCATAGTGCATCATAATTTGCATATGGACCTGAAACTGAAATTAATTGACATTATGCCTTCATGAATCGAAATTCAATACTCAGATTAGGCAGCCGTGTCCCTGTGTTCGGCCTTGGTAGACTTGCCAAGTATAAATATTCCACAGCATTCAAAGTCTGTGGTTTTTGCTGAACCAAATTCGTCTCCTGTACTACGACATAATTCCACAATATTATAGAGGCGAATTTTGACGTTCATCACTTAGCTCCAAGTATCTGCGGAAAAAGCGCATTATTCTTGAAAGAGTTCAAGAATAATTCCAAGGTTGAATTATATCTGAGCATTGAGAAATAGATAATTAAATGTGTTTTAATTATCATGAATAATGCGAATTCAATTCACATTATCTGACTGCATGAGAATGAGTATCCAATGTAATTAAATGTGATTTAATTAATGTGGATATGGATAATGTGGATAGCACTATCCAATTATCCATGTATATTGTAAATATGGTTTATAATATACATTAGAGAGAGACATGTGTGATATTTATATCTGTTGATTAATTGTTAATGTGAATGAGATTCACATTGAATAATTAACTGAAAATATAATTACATTTAGTTTTGAGTTGTGAATGAGATTCACAATTTTTCAATGGCTTGATTGATATTTTCCAAAATAAAATTTGGAATTATTTTTTGTGAAAATTATTTTCGACAAGAGTTATAAGAGATATCATGAGATAATGACATCTCATGATATATTAAGAGATTGACCAAGTCCTATCTAACAAGAGAGGACAGTTACAACTCTCCATGTGGAGAGGAGTAGCCGTCCCCCCCCCTTATTTAGGAGTGGATCATGGTCTTCTCATTTATCCTATCTCTAGTCAAAAGTGATTTAATTTGAGATTAATTATATTAATTTATCAATATTAATTAATTTAAATTAAATCACTTGTTGTCGTATTTTACTAACAACATCCTAGCCGTTGAAAGGAACACAAATCAATCTCATCCGCTGATTGTGTGTTTTCCATGGATTGGGATCCATGGACTCCCAAAACCCTATATAAGAAGAGGTATGCCTTGCTCTTCGACTTACACACCGACTTGACGAAGTCTCTCTACTCTCTCTCTCTCTCTCATTCTCTCGTGCCCTCTTCCTCCTCTCTCTTGGGTGGTTGTCCACCCTACCCTAGAAGGAAGAAGGCCCTCATCGTCGCCTTGCGTTGTGTTTCGACGACTCTCGGTACTCCATCTTCTTTGGTGCTTCTCGCTCGCGAAGAAGACAAACGATCTCGTGTGACGAGATCAGGAGTTCCCTTGCTTGGATAACTACTTGGATTGTGAGATCCCTGCGACTCATCCCTGCGCTCGCAAGCGTCTCCTCCGAAGGTCGGACTTGAGACAGGAGGCTTCTTCTCTTAGAAGCTCGATCGTAACCACGCTACAACAAGTATTCCTATATCTACCATGTGGTTAGACGAACCGATTCATAAATGGTTTATGGATCATGTGGTTTCGTTGTTTACATTTTTTAAAATTCTGTTGCACCGAGCAATTAGTATGACTAGTCGCTCGTGATCGTATATGATACGATCATCACGCTTCCGTGATGCGCTTAAGGATCCTCCCGTATCCTTCACAAAGATGGTGGCATTTTAGAAGCCCGAAATGTTGTAGCACATTGTAAAACTATAAAATGTGAAGGAGTACATGGTAGCATTAATGGCTTAGACTAACCACGTATTGTGGCACCCTTGGAGTTAGAAACAACAGTCTCAATCGTTTGGTTGTCAGGTTACCCTACTCCACAGCTCTATCCCTTCATTCTTGAGCCAAAATAAGTTGTACGGATCTTACAATTTCTTTGTTATAATATTTTTTAATCATTTTCAAATAAAAATTTAATATTAAAATATATTATAATTATAAAAAATGAATATAACACATAATCAATATGACATCACATCACATTTATGATTCTAACCCTCCTAACTATCCAAACAGATACTATTCACAAGAGTTTACTCCAATCCAACCCAACCCAACCCAGTAACCAAATAGACAGGTGTACACCATCGTCTCAGATGCAATCGATGTCTGAACTCGATCCAAAACATACTAAAAATCATTTGCACCTTTGATTACTCACTTTTCTTGAGTTTTAATTCGAAAATAATATGAGTTTAAGTGTTGTTGTAACCCGAAAATTGAATATCAAACAAAATTTATTTTTTATTATTAACTAGATATAGAATCTATGGTCGAAATCATGGAGGTGATCTATTTTAAACTAAGGTAGATCTACAATTATATAGTTTATGGTTTTTTGAACACTTTTTATTATTTTATAAAGAGTATATGATTTTTTATTTATTTTATATGTGTTTGTGGTTTTTATATTGTTTTGTATAAACCTACTAAGTACAATTTTGCTATAGGTTTTATATTCTTTGTATTTTATATTTTTTAATGTTTTATTTTTATGATTTTTTATTTTTATTTTTTTATTTTTATTGACTTTTAATACTGGAAAAATATTTATAAATATATATATATATGTAATGAAAAAGGTATTTTTGTATTTTAAAGTACATGTAAATGCTAAAAATTAATAATGAAAACATTTGGGTTTTATATTTTCTTTGTTATTTTTGGATACAGTTAGGACTTTTATACTTTTTGAATTGATCTAAATTTAAAAATAAAGTTTTATTTACAAAAATGTATTGTTTTTACTTTTTATATAGCAAACATCATGTAAAAAACTATTGTTTTTATTCTAAAAAGGATTTTAATCGCTTTAAAATGATATGTTATACATATTTATATTTTTTATAGAATTTTATATGGATTTCCACAAGTTTTGAAGATTATTTAGATTTTTATGATTTCTATTTTATATTTTTATATGGTTTTTTAATATTTTTTATTTAACAAAATTTAGTTATTATATTTTTTGAATTTTTAAGTTAATATTTGAATTATTTTTAAATTTTTAAAGTATAAAGTGGTTTTTATGTATAATTTTTATATTAAAGTGTGACATGAATATATTTTATCAAATTTTTATTAAAAGATATATATTATGTTAATATGTGTTTAATATTACTTTGCTTTTATTTTTTGTATTGTGTACTCTATTTAATAAAGAGTGAATGGTATTTATTTAATAATATGGAAACTTGGAACATAATTGTAATTTGGTTATCCTGAACTAAAAGCTTCTAGTATAAATTATATCTATACATTATACTAAAGCTAGGTTCTCCCGGCTTTAGCCCTTGCAATGACATGTAGGTGCAGCATATGCCTCTATTTCTCTTACGTAAAGCATGATAACTCCAGCCTCTTTTGTCATGCTGACACGTGTGTTCAGCAATATGCATATGTTTCTCTATTGTTTATCGATTTCTCTCCCTCGATTTTCTTACGTTCCCAACATGTTTCGTATCTTTCGCTTTCTTTGTTCCCCCGTTCTCTCCCCCCACTTTGCGAAGCACCACCTCCAGATCCTTGCTCTTCTCATTGCTGAAGACACCATCGCCCCCAAAGGAAGCCTGGAACCCTCGCCCTGAAGCCAATGGGCCCATGCAAACCACCCCTCAAACCTAACTCCCCGCTTGAACACAAGCCCAGCCTTGAGCCCCAATCCACATGTGGCTTCCTCGATTCCCAAACCCATGACCACAACCGCCCTCAACACGATCGCCACTAACTATCCCTCCCTACCTTTAATCCCCTCATCTCAACCCAATGTCAATCCCCCCTTCCTTTAATCGCAGAAATCTAGGGTTTTTTCCTCAAATCGGAAATATGCATAATTTATGTGATGTAGAGGGCTTCTCGTCGCACGCAGGAGCTCCTGTTGTGGGTGATCCTCTCTCTGGTGGGCATGTAGGCCTCTCGCAACTCCTACCCCCTCCCTTCCGCATGGAGATGACCCTCGCTTGCATCTCCTACCTCCTTTTCCTCACCGCCTACTTCTCCTAGTACGAGCTCCTCCTCTCCCACCTCTCCCTCTAGCACGCTCTCCGCTCCGCTTGCATACCGAGCATTGCTAGTCCCATGATCTCCACCTCCATCGCCTCCGCAAAGCTGCCACTCGTCGTTGCTGCAACTACCTCACCCCCTACTATGACCAGAATCCCCCTGGCGATCACTTCATGTGCTCCTACTACGACCATATCTCCAAGCGCCCCATCCTCAACATCCCCCTCCCCGCCATCATTGGCGATCCCATGCTCAACCGTGGAGCCTGGGCTTGTGGTCAGGACTGGAAACCATATAACGATGATCGATGCCTCACTAAGGGGTCCTACTCTGATGCCGCGATGTTCACTTGTCGGGTCTTCTTCGGGCTCCTGCTCTGTGCTAGGTGGATCGGTAGGCTTTTCTCGAGAATAGGTTCCTCTACAGGAGACGACGCCATGTATATGGATGGGAGTGGGTCCAACATGAGAGGTGAGGGTGAGGAGTGTTGTCTGTAGAGCAGGAGCGAGAAGGCGAGGCAGAAGGCAGAGGGGAAGCGGTGGGCGAGACTAGAGAGGGAGATGCTGGAGGAGACGGAGGAGAGGAAGCAGGAGGAGGAGGTCTCTAAGTAGATTGAGGAGCAGAGGAAGTTGCGTGATGAGCGGTCGGAGGACAAGAAGGAAGAAGGCTCGAAGAGGACGAGGGATGCTGCTAAGAAGGAGATGGAGAAGAAGAGGCAGGAGAGGAGAAGGGACTGAAATAAAGAGTCTAGCAAGAGCAACTCCGATGGGGAAGCCGGTATGGATATGGATAGGAAGCGATATTCCGATCGGAAAAGCGAGAATGACAAATGCAGTGTTATTCACAAGGCCAGTTTGGAGAGCAGTAAGATAAATGCCTCTGAAGGCGCTGTGCAAGGAGCCAATGGATTGGCTGGTGAATCTATATGCTTTGGTAGTTTCTGTTATTTATATTTTTCGCAATTAATCTTCTCGATATTGATCTTCTGAATGAAGGCAAATCTGACATGCAATGGAGCTATTCCCGTGCAGATGCACAACTCTCCTCACATAGGATATTGAAGAAGGATTGTCCCTACTGTATATTAAATGAGATCATTAGGATTTATGTGATAACCAAAGAATCTTATACATGGCATTCTATATATGTCATACCACATATAAATAAGTGTTCATTCTTTGATATGTAGGAATTCCTAGGGTATAATATGTGAGTAACTAGAAGCCTGTCAAGGGATCAGAGCATATGTTGCTGAGATAAACCCATCTCTACCTAAGGAGATGATTTGCATC
This sequence comes from Ottelia alismoides, assembly GCA_037367405.1. Classification (NCBI taxonomy): domain Eukaryota; kingdom Viridiplantae; phylum Streptophyta; class Magnoliopsida; order Alismatales; family Hydrocharitaceae; genus Ottelia; species Ottelia alismoides. The sequence continues at coordinate 1,083,832 of JAZKJV010000529.1, read as the reverse complement.
AAATAAGATACAGATACATGCTCCTCTCTTTTCTTCGATGCAGATAAGGAGTTCGCAACAAGGTGCATTAATAAGCTAGCATCCAGTGATCTTTCTAAGGTTCAAGGTATAGTTCTTCCATTTTAAGTTTTTCAGCACTACTTCCATTCCACCTTGAGTGCGAATGCAATCTTTTAGCTTCTTCAACACCTTCCTCCCTCTACAATACACATGAAGAAAATGGCTCCATGGGTGTTTTTTGCTTGCACAGAAATTCATCTATATGCTTTTCATGAACCAAGCCTCTGATACTACAAGTAAACTACATGTAAGATTATATTGGTCAAAGTTTCAACATCACACTTGGTAGGAACATATATTTACATAGATCAAGGATGATGCTTGGAGGGTGAGTTGTCGACATTTAGTAATATTCAATTGGTCTAGGTCATTGTTGGAAGACATAAGAGTTCGAACTCTTAGAGGTCTCTCGAACTGTGATGACCAATACTTCTATAAGATAGAGGTCATCCATCATGAGTCTCATGTTCCAAACAAAATTAAACAAAGCAACCAAAAAATAAAATAAAAGTAGTATAATATACATAATATTATATTAAATCATAAAAAAATAGTTTTCAAATCTATTAAATAATCAAATAAATACTTAAACATTCCAAAAATATATATTCGATAGACTTCATTATATATTAATACATATACAAAATTCAAATGAAAATACAAAGCAAAAATAAAACAACTCTATCTGGCATTTCCATCCTCAATTGTCCGCTGACTTAATCCTCAATTGACTATGAATTAGCATGAGGATTAAATATGAATGAATCCATATGATAAATTCATGCTTATAAGAATATTTTGTGAAAAATTTACTTCAATTATTTAATTCATAGTTAATTGTAGGCTTAATATCATAGAACTAAATTACCTTATAGAAATATATACATAGTGCTCAACTTGCCCACATTCTTCTCAAAGCTTATACTAATATTGGTTTTAATATTATTATTAAATATATTCTTCATAATATATGTTATACAAATATGTACATAACACCCAATTACAATGCTTTTCTTTTCTTTATTTAGAATTGAACTAAAATTTACAAGCATAAATTATGGTTGTTCGTCCAATCAAATTTCTAATTATTCACCAACTAGGTTAATATCACTTCACTCTATTTATTTTTAAAAAAGAGTTTTTATAAGTTGTTCTCCTCCAAGATAGTGCAATATCTATTATACTCTTGCCATTTTTGCAATAGCAGTGGTGCCCCCGACTTATTGCATTGTTATCATTTGTGGTCTTTTTGCAATATCATTTGTGCCCCCAACCAAGCTAACAAAAGCGCACAAATAATCGGTGCAAGAAGCTAGGGGCCTGATTGATATTGCAAAAAAGAAAGGGGTATAACTGATATTGCAATATTTCAGATGGGCACAACTGATACAAAGTCTTTAAAAAGATATTTTTTCTAAACTTATCAATGTTGAATAAATTTCTATTACTTTATTTGTTGCATATGCAAAATATTGTTACATGAAAGATATCATTTTTGGAAAAAACAAAAAAAACTATCATATCCTACTCTTCCTTTGTTTACTTTTTTAATCCATAGAACTCCTGGATTATTTTTCTAGTGTCTGTAATTATTTAGATAATTATCATACTAACATTAATATCAATATTTTTCATAAATCTAACAGTGGCAATCTTGACCTTACTGATCTAAACTCCAGTTTAGGTAGGTCTTTTTTGAAAACAATGCTTCCCAATGTTATGCATGTTTATTGTTTGGAAGGTGTTCTATTCACTTATCTTTTTCTGCAAAAAATATACTTTATTATCTGGATTATTATTTATAATTTTCAAATAATTCCAAAAAGTTTCTTGAACCTGTAGTAAAGCTCGGGTACTAATAGGGTATAATATGCAAGATGTCTAGTCCATGTGGCTTTACCATGTTTTGTAGAATAGAATGACTAAAATGCAAAAAAGAGAAACTCCGGGGTAAGTATTACAAATTCTCTAATCTCATGTCGGACGCTTTTACCTCATCTAGAATTTATTAACGGTCCAGATCTGCCCTCTAGAATCAGCGGCTAGAATTGAGGCGTTAGTGTGCAGTTTAGATCGAATGCACCGCTCTGATACTATGGCTCTCAGTTCGCTCTAGATTTAAACTCAACCATCCATGTATTTAATCCAACGGATACTGCTTTGCTCAGAAAATGAAAGGACGTCTCAAGCGAGTTTCAATTAGTTGAATCTACTTTTCTTATGATCAAATGAACATCAAATAGGTTCCGCAAGCTTCGTATGATGGATCCCTATTGACTAAGCTTTTGATCATACCCATATATTGGTGGTCCAAGCACTTAGAGATGGAAATGGGGCTAGGAAGGTCGTTTCTAGCAGGGAAACTGTGTTTTTGGATTCGTTCCCTTTGTTTTGCCTCAATAACCATAACGAATCGACGATCGGATGTGCTACTCGATGTAATCTTACTGTAGGTTGCTTATGGGAGATGAAATCTCTTATTCAAGCTTCTATTCAAGTAGTGGTTACCTGCAGAAGATAGATCAACTTGAGTAGAAATGCCTCAGCTCAAAATTAAAGGGAAATAATTAATGGAAGGTTTCAATGGAGGCAGAAATCTAGAACCTAAGCTCCGACCAACGTGTGTGGTCTGAGGTGATTAGATCTAAGGGATTGACGGGAATCGTGAAGAACATGAGTAAGGAGATAGTGATTAGAAAAAAATCAGATAGAAATGCTATGTGGATATTGTTGGACATGCGAGCCCACGGCGAGCCATTATGCAATAAATGTTATTGTGAATATCATTCCCTGATCTGAAATGAAGAATAACTAATTTGCATATAAGGTCCATCTATACGATTAAGGTTATGTACCATGGCTATCTTAATAATCATACAGCTGTTGATTCAATAGTTGAATCATAGAGGCTACCGGCTAGTGTTTGGATGAATATCTAAGGAGTTAGATTGAGGACTCATCAAACACCGTCAAATGATTGTTAAGAGATGATCTCCAGCCTGAGTAGGAGATGGCAATCCTGTCTCATATAGGCTGATATCTGACCGACCTCTTGATGCAGGTCCTCTGCATAGGAATAGAGATTTGGAGGTGTCAGATTAGTTAGGTCAAAGGGTTGACTTCACGAAATCGAGATAACCAAAGTCCTATATCGAATACTGTCACGATATAGGCACGCATCCTCTGACCGGAGACTGATGTATTGTTGTATGTCTGAGTATGTACATTTGGCAGACCAATAGGTTGATGACCTAACCAAGGCCTATACGCCGGCGAGCTGGTGTGCATATAAGGGCATATGAGTAATACGATCTCTCAAAGGGATCATACAGGTTCACTTCTGAACCGAAAGACATGAGCTCCCTCATGAGGTATTGGGATCGATCAAATTCCATGCATGATCATCGTGCTTTAGAAGCATGACACGAATTTGAAGGTATGATATATGCTTTTGGAAAGCATATGATCAATACCAAATCCCAATGACCAAGATTGAGAAACTTGTTGATGAAATCCTGAAGATGACAGTGTAAAATTGATCTCTATCTTCGGGTTGATCACAGGCCTTCCAGTATGCAGGATGTACGGGTATTTAGGAATACCTAAGGGTGATGTGATCAATAATCGATTGTATAACCATGACGCTTCCATTCCGAGGGAGTAATGAAACAGGTCTGGATTTTAGTGACTCCTCTCAATAGAGAAGCAATCTGATCTTGGTCCAAGTGTTGGACATTGATCTGAATGAGATTCAGATGCAATGAGAAGATTAGATTTGCAGCCTTAATTAAATCAAGCATCTCTGGGAGGTCCGTGAGATCTGGATTTGAGATGTGATCTCAATATCCAAGTCATTATACGTAGAACAATACAATCGCCATGTCCTTATCTCCAAGTATCTGCGGAGAAAGCGCATTATTCTTGAAAGAGTTCAAGAATAATTCCAAAGGTTGAATTATATCCGAGCATTGAGAAATGGATAATTAAATGTGATTTAATTATCATGAATCATGTGAATTCTCACATTATATGAATGCATGAGAATGAGTATCCAATGTAATTAAATGTGATTTAATTAATGTGTATATGGATAATGTGGATAGCGCTGTCCAATTATCCATGTATATTATAAATGCGATTTATAATATACATTAGAGAGAGACTTTTATGTTTTTTATTTGTTGATTAATTGTTAATTGAATGTGATTCACAATGAATAATTAATTGGAAATATAATTACATTTAGTTTTGGGTTGTGAATGAGATTCATAATTTTTCAATGGCTTTATTGATATTTTCCAAAAGATAATTTGGAATTTTTTTGAGAAAATTATTTTCTACAAGAGTTATAGGAGATATCATGAGATAATGAGATCTCATGATATATTAAGAGATTGACCAAGTCCAATCTAACAATAGAGAGGATGGCTACAAATCTCCATGTGGAGAGGAGTAGACGTCCCCCCTTATTTAGGAGTGGAGCATGGTCTTCTCATTATTCTATCTCTAGTCAAATGTGATTTAATTTGAGATTAATTATATTGATTTATAAATATTAATTAATTTAAATTAAATCACTTGTTGTTGTGTTTTACCAACAACATCCTAGCCGTTGAAAGGAACACAAATCAATCTCATCAGTTGATTGTGTGTTGTCCATGGATTGGGATCCATGGACTCCCAAAACCCTATATAAGAAGAGGCATGCCTTGCTCTTCGACTTACACACCAACTTGACGAAGTCTCTCTACTCTCTCTCTCTCTCATTCTCTCATGCCCTCTTCCTCCTTTCTCTTGGGTGGTCGTCCACCCTACCCTAGAAGGAAGAAGGCCCTCATCGTCGCCTTGTGTTGTGCTTCGACGACTCTCGGTACTCCATCTTCTTTGGTTCTTCTCGCTTGCGAATAAGATATATGATCTTGTGTGATGAGATCAGGAGTTCCCTTGCTTGGACAACTACTTGGATTGCAAGATCCCTGTGACTCATCCCCGCGCTCGCAAGCCTCTCCTCCGAAGGTTGGACTTGAGACAGGAGGCTTCTTCTCTTAGAAGCTCGATCGCAACCACTCTACAACAGGTATTCCTATATCTACTATGTGGTTAGACAAAATGATTTATATATGGTTTATGGATCATGTGGTTTCATCGTTTATTGTTTAAAAAAAATCCGCTGCACCGAGCTACTAGTATGACTAGTCGCCCTTGATCGTATTCGATACGATCATCACACTTCCGTGATTTGCTTAAGGATCCTCCCATATCCTTCAAGTGGTATCAGATCCAGGTTTATGACGGTCTTAGATATGATCCATGAACCTACGAAGATTTGGGATCGTTTGGGTTCGTGAAGATTTTAGCATTTCAATTTCCGCAGCCCTGTCTTGTGATAATATTTCGACCTTCTTAAAATGTTTAAACATGAATTTATCACTTGGATAATGTTCCCCATTAAATAAGAAAATGTGGAATTTGTGTTTGCGTAATTTAGGTTCCGTTTACTCAAGATATGATCATTTTATTGACCATATGTCCAATGTTTCGGGGATGGCGATTAGAGACATAATTAAGATGTTAATTACGATTTTAAAATACCTAGAAATGCATGTTTATCACATGATTTCTGTTTTAAATCAAATTATCAATCTCTGGAAATTGATTTTGCTTAATTTGGATTTAAAATGAATGATATATGCTAATTTTAGTTAGTGAGGGTCACTGATGGAAAATGCATGTTTATCTAGAAACCTCGTGATTGTCATTTAAGAAATTTGCGAAATTAATAGTTAATTTTCTAGAATAATTATGGATAATATTTGTGAAATATTGGAACAATAATTATTCCCTTAAATGACATTGCCTCAACCAATGAATGATTAGATTAGATCTAGATCATCAATTGGTCACTTGATACACTTTAGGTTTTAGGAATTTATCTAGAAAATTTCCTTATAATCAAAATAGTTTTGATTATTACTATATGGTATAATTTCGGTTGAAAGATCGATGATCATCTTAAATACAAAGTGATTAGTTCAGCATTATTTTTTCCCGCGGCGGATATGGTGTCTAGTCGGGGAGCGTTGGGGGTAATAGGTTGCACTGTGTGTGGCATGTCCCACTCCCGCCGGTACTGGCTATGACAGCAGGTAGAGAATGAATGATGCCTGAGAGATCATGATGTATTTTTCTAATTACTAAAATTTCGAATTAATACGTATTTGAGATAATACCATATTTCAAGTAACAATTAAAATAATTGTTAGATATTATTTGGATCATTAATTTAATATGATTAGATTAATTGGAATCCAATCAAAATTAAAATACTCTATTATGAATAGAGTTGTTATTTCCCTTGAAAGAATTAATTATAATGAATGTGATTCATAATGATTAATTAGAATTTGAATATAAGGTGGAGGATCACATAAGTGACATCCATGGTCTCCCGTCAAGGGGAAGGGTTTCCGTCGCCAGGGATTGTATGTAGGAGACGCATGTCCGTAGTGACAGCTCCTGCATACAAGCGCATCTGGATCGAGCTCTTTGCTTCTCGAAAGAGTAAGGTCGTATGCGTAGTGACCCCAATGTCTAGTCCTCATATTATTGGGGTGATATTGGATTGCGCATATCGAATATTAGTCATGTTGACGGTTGGTTCAATTAACAACGGGTCAACATCACCTTAGGGGTGGTGGGCTCAGGTATTAAAGATCGAATTGGGAGCGCAAGTTGGACTTGCAAGGAGGAGTGTGTTCCCGCTTCTTTTTATCTGAGTTGCAAGTTCTCATATTATTGGGATGTAACAAAGATAAGAAAGAAGATCCCATATCTTGCTTGAAATATATTGGTAAGTATATCTCTTACATTCAAGTGATTAAGGGAATGAACTTTCAGTGTTGACAAGACAAGACAACTTTGATATAATATTCCTAAATCAAAGTAAAATGTGTATATATATATGTAAATTTCTTATTTCAGATAATCCTCATTAAACACACTCAGTACTATACTCAATAATAACCAGTAAAATATCATGGATTGGATCCATGATCAATATATTGTACTTGCAGTTGAACACATAATGTATGTGGTTGCAATGTGCAAGTTTCCTCATAATAATGAGGAATGACAATTAAATAGACAATAGGTCTACAACCCTAGGGTTTGTATGTCTCTATAGTCTTGATCTCTCATTGAAAGTACTTTAGAAGTGACATGTCGATGATGGTCACAATTGTTAAACAATCCTTATAAAATCTAAGAAAGATGTTCTGGCATACATATACGCTCTTGACATTTAATCATGAATGATATGGTTCATTGCATCATGCAGACTGGTGGCTCTATAAGAGATGATGTATTCAAAATACTTGAATACCTACCTGAACCAATGTTTTAAGAGTTTAGATGGGTGTAGATATGATGAGTGTCATCATTCTACTATCTATACTCTATTCATTCATGAAGCTTCATAATATTTATACTTTATGATTTGAATGAAGCATGTATAAATGTTGAAATACTCTTATATTGAAATCTTTTGAATTCAACGTAAGAGATCCTTTGTCTTAAGCCATTGTTGTGTATAGATGAAAGGAGCATAATGGAAGCGTGGGTCTCACCCATGTTAGAAGGTAAGTCAAAGAGTTGGATGTACTTCTATGGTTTCCACACATATATGACATCCAAAGAGTTGGATAAATGCCAATACTGTAATAAGTTGATGTGTTGATAGTATGACTATCAAGTCTATCTAAGAGAAGGACTCGGATAGTGCATCGAAATAATATACATCTACATATAATCATTGAAATTGACTTTCTTATTGGATAAGATTAAAAGTCTAATAAGTGTATCTCATTTTTCTAGTAACACTTGCAATTGGTTGCATATGTTTTAGAAAATTCGAGAAATTTGATCTTAAGATTTAATAATCATCCATGGATATTGATGCAATGGTTGCAACAACCTCTATTGGATAATTAGACTTCATATTTTCAGTGGGAGAGCTCTTAGGACCTGTTCGGTTTGGGAATAAGCAGGAATAAGGATGGGGAATATGGAGAATAAGGGTCTATTCTTTGTTCGGTTGGAGGATAGGAATAATGAGAATAAGGTGAAATAAAGGTAAGTAAGGTGGGATAAAGATAGGAATAAGAGTGAAATAAGATGGAATAATGGGGAATAGTCGTACCATTGAGAACCGTGTCGGGAGGAGAATTGGTCCCTTATTCCAAGGCTTATTCTCCTACCAAACAGGGCCTTAGTCTTAGAGAATATCTCTATGACCTGGATATTAGAATACACTCATTGTTCATTTCTAAATGTTGGAAATAAGCAAGAATTCTGGAATAGACCTATCATAAATAGTTATGATGGACATATTTCAGATATTAATCTAAGATCTAGTGGACTCTACTAAATTAGAAAATTAATGAATGGTTCATTAATGTTTCTTAATACTGAAAATTAAACCTTATAAGATCAATAGGAGGATGGAGATCATTTGACAATGATCTGGCATCGAGTCTTGGACATCTGTCTGTTTATAAGATCAATGGACTAGTAAGAGAAGAAACTTTAGATTATCTGAAATTTCAAATCTTACATGCTTATGAATATTGTATTCAAAGTAAAAATATCCAATATGCCCTACTATAAGAATGGTGTAAGACGTCAAGGTATTCAAGATCTCATGCATATTGATGTATGTGGATCATATGTATCATAATAAACATCGATGATATGTTATATCATTTGATGATTAATTGTAATATGAGATTTCTTCCCTTCACCTTAGAAAGCTTTGAAATGTTCAAAGATTTCACAATTTTGGTTTATAACCAAAGTTTGAAGGAAGATGAAATGAATTGGATCTAATCAAGGTAGCTTATACCTATTAGATGAATTCACGGAATACCTTATGGAGATACAAATATCATTCCTATCTCGCTCCTCCTAATAAACCTAAACTCAACAGAGTTATAGGGAGATACAATTATATCATGTGTGACATGATTTTGTCAATGATGAATATTAGCATAATTACCTCGTAGTTTCCAAGATATAGATGTAGTAGAGACTACAATATATATATCCTTAATAAGGTTCCATGCTAATACGCTGGAATCTAGCACTAGAGAGTGCTACTTTATTAGAAAATAAAGGATGGTATTGAATACCTACTTTATGGCCTTAAGATTCTTATAAGATCTCATCTCTAAGGATATGATTCTTAGATGGTGACTCTCTTTAGAATCAAGATGAAAATGAAGTGAAGGAACTTATTTAATCTTGAGAAGATAATGAGGCTCCTGAAATCGAAAACTAAAAGGGCAATTAAAGATGAACCACTAATACCTCTTCAAATGAGTTTGAGGATGAATTCCATGTATCAGAGAAATCTGACAATGATCGAACTTCATGTGATGAAGCTTCTGAATATCGTGTCATGGAAAGATGGATGTTAGCAATAAAGTCTATAGTAGACTTCATATACAAGTGTTGCATATGGACCCTCATGGATATGGGTGAGAATCGTTAAGGTGTAAATGGTTCTTCAAGAGAAAGAGGAAAACTGATGAGAAGGTAGAGACCTTCAAAGCACGACTCGTAGCCATGAGCTACATACTTAATAGAAGACATCGCTTGCGATGAGACTTGCTCTCCAGTGACCTTGCTTAAACCCATCAGTGTATTTCTAACTATAGCCATACAACTTGCCTTTGACATCTTCAAGATGGAAGTCAAGATTGCATTCCTCCACGAATATCTCTCCGAGGAAATTCACATGAAGTAGCCCCAGGGCTTCATGGTTGAGGAAAGCAAGGTGTGCAAGCTAAAGAAACTCCATCTATGGACTCGAATAAGCTTCTTGTAGTTAGAACATAAGATTTGATGAAATTATAAATGTTATGATTTCAGATAGAATCTTGATGTACCATGTGAAGCTTAGTGGGAGTGCCATTGTGTTCATAGTGATATATGTAGATGATAGCCTAATCATTTGGAATGATATAAGGATAATAATAAGTGTTTTATAGACTGGCAATCCCATACCTTGAGATATGATCCCAATGATACCTCTTAGATCTTAGTTCTGGAGATATTCAGAAGCAAAGAGAAGAGGGTATTGGGACCGTCACATTAGTAGTGCACCTTGGACATGTTCCATTTTCTGGAAAATTCTAAGAAAGTCTTCCTTCCCTTAAGATATGGTATTGACCAATCTAAAGGGATAACACCTCAAAGAGTTGAGGAAGTAAATGCTAGAACTACTTGCCCTTGTGCATTAGTTACAAGAAGCCGAGTGTATGCTAGATGTGTACAAAAGTTAGATATCTGCCATGTAGTAGGAGTAGTAAATGTTACTAATCATGGTAAGGAGATAAAATAATTGATTGCAGTGATGACAATATCTTCAAAGATGAAAAGATTTTGAGATAGTGATTTCAAAAGTGTTATCTTCAAAAACTTAAGACTTTATAGATAGTGATCTAAAAGGTCTTAACTATGGATACCTTCAGAGATAGAGATATCCAGGAATAAGGGTATTGTGATAAGGATTATGGACATATTGGTTCTAATAGTTATTAAGCTATAGTGTCAAGGACACTGTAACTGATAAAATTGAGTATTAGTTGCATAAGATGCAACATTCGCATTGGATGCGAGCATTGTTACTAGGGGATATGCAAGTGTCGTAAAAGGACTTGGCATAGTTTATCTGGAATAGAGTGACTGATCACTTACCTAGCTATTTTATAAATAGCCTATGATTGTCACATGAGTGTGGGTTTAAAGATTAGCTCATTAATGGCTCTTTGGGCTAGTGGGAGATTGTTGGACATGCGAGCACACGGCGAGCCATGATGCAATAAATGTTGCTACGAATATCATTCCCTGATCTGAAATGAAGAATAACTAATTTGCATATAAGGTCCCTCTGTACAATTAGGGTTGTGTACCATGTTCATCTTAATAATCATACAGTTGTTGATTCAATAGTTGGATCATAGAGGCTGGTGTTTGGATGAATATCTAGGAAGTTAGATTGAGGACTCATCAAACACCGTCAAATGACTGTTAAGAGATGATCTCCGGCCTGAGTAGGAGATGGCAATCCTTTCTCATATAGATTGATATCTGACCGACCTCTTGATGCAGGTCCTCTGCATAGGAATAGAGACTCGGAGGTGTCAGATTAGTTAGGTCAAAGGGTTGACTTAGCGAGATCGAGATAACCAAAGTCCTATATCGAATACTGTCACGATATAGGCACGCATCCTCTGACCAGAGACAGATGTATTACTATATGTCTGAGTATGTCCATTTGGCAGACCAATAGGTTGATGACCTAACCAAGGTCTATACACCGGCGAGCTGGTGTGCATATAAGTGCATATGAGTAATACGATCTCTCAAAGGGATCATACATGTTCACTTCTGAACCAGAAGACATGAGCTCCCTCATGAGGTATTGGGACCGATCAAATTCCATGCATGGTCGTCGTGCTTTAGAAGCATGACACGAATTTAAAGGTATGATATGTGCTTTTGGAAAGCATATGATCAATACCAAATCCCAAAGACCAAGATTGAGAAACTTGTTGATGGAACACTGAAGATGACAGTGTAAAATTGATCTCTATTTTCGGGTTGATCACATGTCTTCCAGTATGCAGGATGCACAGGTATTAGGAATACCTGAGGGTGATGTGATCAATAATCGATTGTATAACCATGATGCTTCCATTCCGATGGAGTGATGAAATAGGTCTGAATTTTAGTGACTCCTCTAAGTAGAGAAGCAATCTGATCTTGGTCCAAATGTTGGACATTGATCTAAATGAGAATCAGATGCATTGAGAAGATTAGATTTGCGGCCTTGATTAAATCAAACATCTCTGGGAGGTCCGTGAGATCTGGATTTGAGATGAGATCTCAATATCCAAGTCACTATACGTGGAACAATACAATCACCATGTCCTTATCTCCAAGTATCTGCGGAGAAAGTGCATTATTCTTGAAAGAGTTCAAGAATAATTCCAAAGGTTGAATTATATATGAGCATTGAGAAATGGATAATTAAATGTGATTTAATTATCACGAATCATGTGAATTCTCACATTATATGAATGCATGAGAATGAGTATCCAATGTAATTAAATGTTATTTAATTAATGTGGATATGGATAATGTGGATAGCACTGTCCAATTATCCATGTATATTATAAATGCGATTTATAATATAAATTGGAGAGAGACTTGTGTGATTTATATTTGTTGATTAATTGTTAATGTGAATGGGATTCACATTGAATAATTAGTTGAAAATATAATTACATTTAGTTTTGGATTGTAAATGAGATTCACAATTTTTCAATGGCTTGATTGATATTTTCCAAAAGATAATTTGGAATTATTTTTTGAGAAAATTATTTTCTACAAGAGTTATAGGAGATATCATGAGATAATGAGATCTCACGACATATTAGGAGATTGACGAAGTCTAATATAAGAATAGAGAGGACAGCTACAAATCTCCATGTGGAGAGGAGTAGCCGTCCCCCCTTATTTAGGAGTGGACCATGGTCTTCTCAATATCCTATCTCTAGTCAAATGTGATTTAATTTGAGATTAATTATATTAATTTATCAATATTAATTAATTTAAATGAAATCACTTGTTGTTGTGTTTTACCAACAACATCCTAGCCGTTGAAAGGAACACAAATCAATCTCATCCGTTGATTGTGTGTTGTCCATGGATTGGGATCCATGGACTCCCAAAACCCTATATAAGAAGAGGCATGCCTTGCTCTTCGACTTACACACTGACTTGACGAAGTCTCTCTACTCTCTCTCTCTCTCTCTCTCTCCCTCTCATTCTCTCGTTCCCTCTTCCTCCTCTCTCTTGGGTGGTCGTCCACCCTACCCTAGAAGGAAGAAGGCCCTCATTGTCGCCTTGCGTTGTGCTTCGACGACTCTCGGTACTCCATCTTCTTTGGTGCTTCTCGCTCGCGAAGAAGATATACGATCTCAAGTGACGAGATCAGGAGTTCCCTTGCTTGGACAACTACTAGGATTGCGAGATCCCCGCGACTCATCCCCATGCTCGCAAGCGTCTCCTCCGAAGGTCGCACTTGAGACAGGAGGCTTCTTCTCTTAGAAGCTCGACCGCAACCATGCTACAACAGGTATTCCTATATCTACTATGTGGTTAGACGAAATGATTCATAAATGGTTTATGGATCATGTGGTTTCGTCGTTTATTTTAAAAAAAAAATTCCGCTGCACCGACAACTAGTATGACTAGTCGCTCTTGATCGTATTCGATACGATCATCACGCTTCCGTGATGCGCTTAAGGATCCTCCCGTATCCTTCACATATTAGAGAAGGAAATCGATGATTAAGATGAAATCTAATTTTGAAATTAGAAGGACGATGTAACCTGAGGTTAGAGTGTCGACTTCAATTGTGATTGCCTCGACTCGCTATGTAATGTGTGATGAATCTATGATTCATCATTCTAAAAGTTGAAAATAGAGCTTTGTTCCCGAGTAATTAGCTGCATTTCTCTATTTATTTTGCATTATTCTCGTTCATGCATTTAGAAGAATATCTGCATTTTAGCACGCATATTTGAGTTAAATAAGAAGCCAAATTCCCTTGTAAACATCACATGTATATTACCACATTTTCTCATATTTTTATCTATTTTTTACTAACTCGAAATTGAACAAAATCAATCTATAGTGTATATATTACTAACACTATCTAACTTGTAAATACCCTAATTTGAGACTAAGAGCCTTAAAATGTGAATATCTCTCTCAAACAGACTCCTATGGACCCTACTCACTTTTGAATTAATGTATGTTCAATTTGCTCAAAACAAGATCAAATTCAAAGGAATCAGAGTTTTATGTGAAACTTGGGTTTTGGGTTTCTCATTGTATATTGTACATGTGCCCCTTTATTTTAGCCATTTTTATCTTTTATTTTCTTAAATATCAAAAATCCAAAATTTTTGATTAAGTTGTAAATATTTATTTTTTATTGGATTTTAATTTTATTTTTATCTTATCTTATTTAAAAATAATAAAAAAAATTACAAAATACAAAAATACAGTACTTTATATATATAAGATACCACTAAAAATACTTTTTGTATAGATGATTTATTTTGATTTTAGATCCTTCATTATAGTTGTAGATCTCGTTGAGAAAAATAACTTTCATGTTGACTACTTTTTAATTTGAACCCTTTTGTTATTTATCTTTTTATTTTTCTTTCCATTTAATTTGTGATTTTTCTAGGAGTGACACATGGCAGGTCATGGAGCCACCACGTGTTACCCTATTTAATTTTATTTTTACATTTTTATTTTTTTTTATTTTTATATATTTACTTATTATATTTATTATATTTATTTATTATTTATTATTTTAATTATTAGTGTTTCCTTTTCTTTATTAATTTATCTATTTATTTATTTTACTTATTTATATTTATTATTTCTATTTTAATTTAATTATTTTATTTATTTTACTACCACGTAGCCGCCTCAGGGCATGCCACGTGGCCCTCCTCCTCTCTCCCGCCTCGTGCGGCTGCACCACCCATCTGGCGCACCCGTGGTTGATCCGGTCATGTCGCCCTCTCGCCACTCGATCTGCAACTCCCTCCATGCGCCTTGCGCAGCGGTTCCGTAATTGCTTCCGCCCCATTTCTCCTCCTTTCTCCCCCGATCTCCACTCCCCCACGACCCGCTTCTCCCATGCAATCACAGGACCTCCCCCGATCACCACTCCTCCTACAACTGCCATCCCCACATGACTCACGCACGTCGCCCGCTCCACCTGTATACATCTTGCTTCTCCCCACGATGTTGTCTCCCCGTCGATCTCGCAACACCCAACCGCCTTCAAATAACCTCGCTCCACCCCATTGTTCTGCATCTGCCTTCTGATAGAGAGACTCTAGCCTGACATCTCGTCTAGGTGACAATTCGACGAGGATGGCCTTGAGCGAAAATTAGCTCTATGATGAGATCGACGGTCCCTTCAACCACATCTTAGTGATCTCGAGCACTGCCTATCTTCGTGACACCTTCGCCAAGTTGCTTAAGGCCACGATCAGGGTCGAGCTTAGCTCTCCCACACCTCCAACGAATACGTCAGGTATAGTAGCTCTGCCCTTTTCTTTCCTTTTTCTTTCTCCTATATTCTGTTCTTCTCAGCTACTGCATTTCTTCCCTTCTGGTTCTTTGTTCTTCTTGCTCAAATCCAACTCCAAACTAACTAATGATAATCGATTAATTCCATCTTCCAATCCCTCCACTTCCGTTCTTATCCCTCAAACCATCCATCTCCGACACACTCGTCAGAGCATAAGATCTGCTCCTCCATCACCTACGACAAGGAGCAACCCCATTCACTTTTCTTAATCTATGAGGCTGAGCTTCAAGCTCGAGCACACTCTTTTTGCATGTCACCCTCAGACAGATGATCAAGCATCGTCAGCTTCCACCCTCTATCACTGCCTCCCCTACTAGCGACAACCGCCTCACCGCACACAACTACACCGCAACCTCCAGTTGTGTGTCGACAAAGGTGGAGTCGGCCCTCGATTCTAACTCAGTTCACAGCTCCACTGATGCCTCGACATTGCCACCACCCACCTCCATGCTTCTCCCTTGGCTGCCTCACAGCAGCTCCGGTCCACCGTCTCCAACCGAGGATCTTCGACAACCACGTCTCCATAGATGAGCCCGGTCACTTGCCCTGGACTGAGTCGCCCACCGCCCCAGAACACTTCGCCACCTCGATCCGATGCTACCTGCATGTGCCCACCTCCATGCCACATCGCCATCAGCCTTCCACCGCACTGAGCAGATGAGTTGTGCGAGGCTCTTCCCGACAACCATGTCTCGCCCTTCGAGCTTCTCGCCACTCCTTATCCCCTTTCACGTGCACAACATGTGAGGGGGGTAACGTGCAACATGACCCCCCCCCCCCCCAAGTTCTGTCAAATTCCAAGGACGTCCCCAGCTGCCGAAGCCACGTGACCCGCAAGTGCTAGGTGGAAAACTATGTCTATGCCCCTGATTATCTGGATATTCATGCCGAGACCCCTCGCAATCAAGAGGCACGTGCTTGGCACACGGCTCCCTGGAACAATTGCATTTTATACCCTCGTCGATCTAGAAAATAAAAGGACACCGCTGACCAAAGCATGTACGCGACACGTGATCTCTGGGGAAAACTGCTCAGACATCAATCATAATTTCAGTAATTGCATTTGCATTTTCTTTATTATTTTCAGTTTCTTTTTTGTTTGCATTTAGAACCTTGTGTTTGTGTCCATGAGTTGAGTCTCATTTTGTCACCATTTTATGTTCTAAAAATCGCATCTTGTAGAACTATTAATTCTCTATCATTATGGATGATCATTTGATTTTTGTGGGATATGGATTATTTCATATAATTATTTTGGTGGAAAATTACATATTTTACCCACTACGTGCTCTATAATTAAAATTAAATAAATCGTTGCTCAGAAAATTCCCCAAAATTCATAGTAATTAGATTTTAGTATGTTCTACATTGTGCTCAAATTTCATGGCATTCACACGCATATTGATGTTGCAATAAAATAATCGATGATTTAAGTGATTAATTTTTAATAGGTCGTACACCAATTATTTTAAAGATCTAATATTTTTCCTAGATAGCTCTCATATAGACTCATCTATGGTAATTTTATTTCCAATAAATAAATTGATTTGCTATTTATTAAAATAAATTTGCGAAAAATCATCTTGCATGCATGTTTAATTCATGAATAATTCATCTTACATCGGAAAAATACAAAAAAATATCGTAGCTTAATTTCATCATGTTTAACATTCTGGCTAAATTTCATAATTTTTGGACATGTTTGAATGAAAATTATATTTTAGTCCTAAACTTTGCTAAAATTGTATTTCATCAATTAATTGCATTTAAAAATACAAAAAAATCTTTCTCTGAAAACCTAAGTTTTGAATCATCTAGAAATTGACCTAAGGAAATAGTTATCTCCCTTAGTTCGACCTTGGGCTTTCTCAAGTAAAAAAATAAATTGACCGCTCGCTTTAATCGATAAATCAATTAGTGGTGTTTTGATAAATCCTGATTGCTCGAATACTAAAACAAATCGACACTATTAGCTAGGGTATTTTTTGGGATTTGTCAGCGTGGCGATCAAAGTTTGTTGGAGGGTAGAGTTGGCGACGAAGATGTATAAATTCGTCGAATCTCGCTCGAATATTTCTCAAATCCTTTCTATAATAAGTTGGAATCTTTCCTTGAAAGCTGCTTAGAACTCATTGAAACTTGGTGGGAATGGCAAAAGATTAGATATTTTACAGTGAAATCGATTATGGGTGAAGATCATCGAATAGTAGGCCAACATCTAATGAAGATGAGGCTTCAGGAAGATTGGTATGTTAGGTGTAAGAAAAATTGAGAAGAAAAAAGGGCACTAAAAGAACGAGGAGACCAGCTGGAAGGGAAGCCCTTGACCAACCAGCTGACCAATTGACCTGCTAACTCAGCAAGGCCAGAGCCAATATGCCGACCCGCGAGCTGAGTCAGTTAGTCGTGTTGATCAATTGACTAAATATGTAAAAATCAAAATCAAATAAAAATAAATAATAAATGTTTTTAAAATGAAAAACTTATACAATAAAGTTGTAGAATATTTTATTATATATAATTAGTGCATTTACGTGTTAAATTTAGATTAAAATGAGGAAGTTATGATTTAAATATTAAATTATCTATATGTATTATACATATATACAATATTTACATATTTTTATACGTTATTTTAATGACTGTTTTATTATTTTTATATTTTATTTATTTAAAACATATTTTAAAGGATTTCAATATATTTTTTATTTCATTCGAATATATACATGTGTAAATATTTACTTATATGTATAATCTAGGAATATTATACCTATATATTAAATGTACATAATTATTTATTTATTATTATTATATTTTGTAACTTTTATTTGAATCATATATAAATATTATAAAATAAATAGAAAACATTATAGATAAAATAAGAACTAAAATACAAAGATCCATTTACATAATGTACAATTGTACATATATCAATAGTACCCAAAATCAAATTTTCATATCTTAACTCCAATTCTAATAAAACCACACTTAGTTTAAAGAGAACTTTATGTTGATTATAATAAAAGTGTGTTTGATCAATTCTAAATTAATATGGAGAAGATATGAAGGTTTGAATGTGAACTTTACGATGTTTTGTTCTTGTTGTACCATGATATCTATGTTGGATATAATTTATGAGATATTTTTATTATTTAATATAAATTTGTATAAACAAGTTTCATGAAGGAAAGACAGTATTTTGTAGTGATCTTGATTATAAATAAAATAATACAAGTTATTTACATTGTGAATATAATACATATGTATACTTATTCATCTATATTTTTTGGGTTTTTATAAATTATGGACCCTATCTCCACCTACTTTTTTCTCTTGTTGACTAGGTCAGTATTATCTAGTCTGGGGGTTGGGGTCATTCTGTATCTATGGCTTATATATACAACCTTCTTCTTTTCTTCCCTTCTTTCTAGCTTTATTCTTTTATTTTTTTGAAATAGGTGTTAATTTTGCAACATTAACTAATGAGATTAGGTTGTTAAAAGGTGATAAATAGTGAATATTACATGTATTTTACCAAGGATTTTAGTCAAAATGAAAGAATAAATGTGATGAATCATTAATTCATCATTCCTCTATATTAAACTTTGCCAGTACCTTAGTAAACACTTATTCTAAAGAATAAGATAAAGAGAAGAAAAGGAAAGGAAAAGTAAATAACTTAGAACAAATTTGTTATTTAAAAAAAACTTCACTTAGCCAAAGTACAGAGCCTAATTAAGGCCTATGAATTAATAAATTATCAAAACTTCATTAGAATGAAGATTCAAGTTTAAATAATCCTTAATCGCAAATTCCAATACAGGTTTACCTCAACAGTTGGCTCGAGTCCCTTATTCATCTGACACACTCCTATAACCTTGAAGTCAATTTGTGTTGCGTGTATGTGCTAGCTCTTCCTTCTTAAGGAGATGATGAATCTCCATTTCATCATCTTTATTCTTTCATTTTGGCATTAATTCTCTAGTTAAATGCATATAAATAGCATCATTTTGTACAAAATAACACTTATTATTTATTCTATAAATATTGTATTAATGCCAAAATTAAAGAATAGAAAAGAAAAAGAAATGAAATACCATAGGTATTGAATGAACCTACACTCTGAGACCTTGGCATCATGATGACAGGGTCGACAAGAAATAAAGTAGAGGGAGATAAGGGTCAATAAATACTCAAAACTCTAATTTTCAATTTATTAATAAATAGTTTTTGGGACCTATTTTATTCTTTATTATTTATATATCAAATTAATAAACTTTGAACATTGTATATAAAAATACAAAGAAAAATACAAAATTTATTTCACTATAAAATAAAGCACGGTGTGCCCTAGAAACTCAGAATAAAAAGCCGTAAAGAAAACTTACACACATGTATCTTCTCCATACAAGCTCAAAATTCACCAAACTCACTTTATTGTTCATAAAATTAAATTATCTATTTAATAAAGGTGGTATCATTCAATTGGAGTTAAGATGCAAAAGTTAGATTTTGGGCCCTCATTGTGCAATATACATGTATAAATGATAAATATATTTAATATGGGTAAATGGGGCTGCCCCTATGGGGGGAGCTAACTTGGCTCCCCTGTGCCATTTCACATGTTTTTTTATTTGTTTTTGAAAAATTATTCCTTGGATTTTCATCAATATACAACAACAACAACAAAGCATTTTCCCACAATTAAGTATGGTCGGCTACATGGATTCTTCACCTCCATTCAGCTCTATCTTGGCTCAATCCCGGGTTTATATCCACAAAACAAAAATCCCTTTGTATGGTCTCTTTCCAACACTTCTTGGGTTGTCCCGTCCTCTCTTAGACGGCTCAACATCCCAGCACTCGCATCTCCTAACTTGTGCATCAGCTGATCTTCTTTGCAAATGACGAAACCATCTTAAGCGGTTTTCTCGCATCTTATCCTCGATCAGAGCAACACCAACTTTCTTTCTGATTGCATCATTCCGAATCTGATCTTTACGTGTGTGTCCACACATCCACCTTAGCATTTTCATCTCTGCTACAGCCATTCTCTACACATGTCTATGGTTCACAGGCCAACATTCAGATCCATAGAGCATAGCAGGTCTCACGGCTGCTTTGTAAAACTTTCCTTTAATTTTGAAAGGGATTTTCTTATCACATAGAACAGCAGAGGCTCCTCTCCACTTTAGCCAGCCTGCATTTATTCTATTAGTAACATCTCCATCAATTTCCCCATTATGTTGCAAAATAGATCCCAAATATCTAAAAGAATCTCTCTTCTGAATGTTATCATCACCAATTTTCACCTCAATTCCTTCACCATTGCTTCAATATATATGTATATTAAGTCATTCAAATTTCGCGCGAAACAGAGATTCCTGTGACCTCCATCCAGAAGGGTCGTTTTTTGCAATTCTGTTATTGTTAAAAAATAAATGTCTGGATGGAATTCATAGGAGTCTCTGTTTTTCATGAAATTTGAATAATATAATATAGGGATATAGTGATGAATATTCACGGAAGAAATTTTCAAAAAAAAAAACGGGCAAAATGGCACAGGGGGAGCAAAGTTTGCTCCCCTAGGGGCAACCCCATTTAACCCAATTATTATTTATATTTAAAATTTTATTATATTTTTAAAAGTAAGAGTAAAATAAATAAAATTACGTTAAAATAAATAAGTATACTTAAATATATAGATGAATCACATGTATGTATAAATATATAGTAAATTTATATATTTTTTGAGTACATAAATAAACTCAGAAAAATATAATAAATATATGTGTGTATGTATTTATATAAGTTATAAATATATAAAATAAGTGTAAAATAATAAAATCTAAAGTACAAAATAAAAAATACATTATATATAGGTAAATGTACCTATATGTACATACAAAAATAACCCATAATAAATTAACTCAAAAAAATAAATAAAAATCACCATAAACTACTACATAAAATAATGAATAATTTTTATGTTTTAAGAAAAAATAATAAAACCATCTACTATTTCTTTTTAAATTATTTTCATATTTATTTTCTATTTTGTCGTCTAGCATCTCATGTAGACCAATGGGGACCAGGCCTTGGTTGATCCATCGGTCAACTAGCCTCTCTGCTACCCTAGAGTCAGAGCCGTTGACCACCCCGTTTCCTCGATTTTTCCCCAACGCTCCTTGTATTTTCTGGGCATGATTCCTTCCTCGATTTTGTTCATCGATCTCTGGTCTTCCATGCTAGCATGCTTCCTCGATCGATGGATCGATGCTTCAAGCCATGGCCTCGACCAAACTAGCCCCGGTATAAAACTCCGCCTTCATTTTGGATTTGATTCTGATTCCACCTCAAAATCCCCACCATTTGGCGCAGAGGAAGAGCCTTGGAGCCGATGATCCGAGCATTGCCGATGACCTCCTGGCGGAGCTCCTCCTTGACTCCCTCTCCTATAGATAGAGCCATAGTTTTTTAGCTCTTTTTATTCCTTGCAGCATAGGTAGCCTAGTTTAGGATTCGGTTTCATTTTATTTCATTTTTATTTTATAAAATCCCTAAATCGTAGTTCACTAGAGCCTGAGCTCTGGCCACTGTTTCCCATGTCCTCGATCATTCTCCACCCTATCTGAACACTCCATCATCTTCCCCTATCCTTTCTCTATGATCCCCTCACCTTCACTCTCGTTGATCGAGCCCTGATCAATGAATCCGGATCTTCCTCCTCTACCGTCCACTGAAAGACCTCCGCCGCACACCATCTTCACCCATTCCATCAATTCAGACCCCTTGAACCTATCATTTCTTTGCCTTTGACCTGACAGTGCAGGTCTGAAGGGTAAAAATCCTCATCGAGGCAATTTTGACTTCAAGTAAAGGTCCAGGTGCCCCGAACCTTCTCCAAGATCCAGGGCTTCATCTTTGTGCTCTAGACCACTTCTGAGCACCTCAGCGCTGTAGAATGTCCCCAGCCATCGATTGAAGACCTCAGCAGTTTCAGCAGTCGTCAGAGCGGGAAGATATTGCCAGAAGAAGCTCGCCCAAGCGGAGCTTCTTCCCTGTTCCTCCTGCCATCTCCTCTACCTTTGGATCAGTCGCTTCGTCCAGATCGTGAAGCCACCGTCAGATCTTGGCCACCATCAATCGTTGGATCCATCACAGTATCAGATCTCCTCCTTTGATCGGCAAAGCATTATCATGCAACGAGAAGAAACCATGTGGATAAGTGAATGACCCCTACCGTTGGATCGTGCCTCGAGGAATAATTTTGCCTGATACCCCATTACTTTTTGTATTCCTTTTTTAGTCCAATAACTTTCAATTGTAATGTAAAATATTTTGTAATATTTGTAGAAATGCCTACATGCTTTGTTTATTTGTTATTTGTTCTAGTCTACGTCATCTTACGTGTCCATACACATGAGGGGTCTGGAAATTTTGTAGGGACCTCTCGCGGGCTTTTGTTATTATTTAGTACAAGAACTTTTAATTTACATGTAATATTTTGTGGGTAAATTGTAATCAGGCCATGTCCTTTCTTAAAATTGCATATATACTACTATCATCGTTAATATTAAATATCTCAGGGATTTTTGCACAGAGGCCCTTGAACTTTTGGATTGTGTTCTGGATTACATGTTTTGTTTATTTTAATTGCATTTAGGTCCATATTAGTACAAATATTTAGAATCTGCTCCTGCTTTCAACATTAGCAGGTAGACAAGAGTAATATGCAAGAATAAATATAATAGGCCTAATTTCTTTGATTTTATATAAAATTAATAGTTGTTGAGGAAGAACTTGAAAAATGCTTATAGGGTGCTAGTATGTGTGAATGTAAGGGAGAGCGGATAGGTCCTATAATGAGGGCGGAGGAAAGGGAATGAGAAGAAGTGGTAGGTGACTGATGATCTCATCCCAAACGGAATGAAGTCGACGAAGTTCCTAATTCCAACCTTTCACACCGAGCTCAAGGCACAAGCTTCTAGCTAGATTGAGGTGACTCTCAGGGAGACGGATCACGAAAGATGAATTTCTTCTTTTCTCCAGAATAGACCGCTAACTCGTAAAGCACCCCATTTCTCATCAAGGGCCTAAGTTTGTATTTGTTATGGAAAACTCATTATTTTATGTATTTCTTTTATTCAAAATAGCATTTTGCACCTAAAATTATAGGAAATTTATTTTAAGTGCCTAGACTCATATTAAATCACATATGTTTTTCGTATGGCAATTAAAAAATTTTCTATATTTAAAACTTCAAAAATAATGCATATTTTCATATTTGTATTAAAAAAATAAAAAATATATAAATGTTTTGAAAAATCCAAAAAAGTAGATAATATCATTATTCTATTTTGCAACTCCAGATCAAAAATCATTGAAAATCATAAAAGAAAACACTAAAAATTAAAAAACCTCAAAACCTTATATAAAATATTCAAAATATCTAAAAATCCAAAAATCTCCTTTTCTATTGCTAAATTTTAGTTATATTATACATTATAAAATGATTTTAGAAATTTTTAAGATATTTATCTATTTTTTAATTCCAAAATAATCTAGTTTATTATTATTAGCTATTGTTTTGACATTTTTTCATTTAAAAATAAAAATAGAAAAAATAAAAGAAAATTACAAAAATTGAACAAGACATTAAAAATAAAAAATATTATTTTATAATTTTATTACTATTTAAAATTATATTTATAAATATATTATCTTATATATAGCTTATATATTATTATTATTATATACTACTTATTATTATTATTTATGAATACCCTAATTATTTAAAACCCTTAAAAAATACTGCACTTTAGGGTATTTTTCTGATATATATATTATAGTATACATATTATCTATATAGACTTATATATATAGCTATTACATATATATTAAAAAAAGAAAATTAAAAAAATATAAAAAATTTATAAAATCAAAAACAAAAAAAGAAAAGTTAAAAACCCCTAAAAATATAAACAAAATAAAAACCCATAAAAATAAAAAATCTCTATAAAAATAGAAAATTTTTTATTAATTTTTCTTGCCAATTTTTTGGGGATATCCCTGTTATTCCTTTGTGGTTTGACCCCTACACTTGCATACTATACATATCATTTTGTAGGGTACAATAAATTTTAACTCGCTGCACTTATTATTCGAACATCATTGTGGGTTAATTGTTGATTGATACACTTGATTAAGGATATCTGAGAGCTAAGAGAGAGGTCGACATAGCGATTACCGGATCCGACTTGTCGGGCATCACAGACCCTCCAAGATCGGATGATAAAATCCTTCCTCAACCTGAGCATATCAACAGGAGGCGATGAAACCAAACATTCTAGTAGTTACACCCAAATGATTCCCTCAACCATCTACTCTTTCCTTAAGATGGGGAGTATTGAGTTTGGGTACATGCTAATACACAACAAAGGAGGGAGAAGCTAGACGAATGAAAAAAGAAGTGGAGTGTGACTACTATAGTCACATCTCAAGTGAAGCTTAGCTAGTTTAGCCAAGTCCCCACCAAAATATACAAGTTATTTAGAGCTTGCACTATTATGGTCAAAAAAATACTTTGGTTATTTGGCTTCTTTTGATATAACTTTTCTATTTCATAACGTTGATATTTTTATGCCATGATAGATATAGAGTCTTTTTTCCGCCCATGTTTTGGGGATTTAGAAAATTTATGCTAGCAGATCATTCCTCGTCTTAAGATTTTTTCCTAATCCCACATCTACCATCTTTAGACGTCAGTGTCAATAGATAAGGGTAAGAATGCACCATCTAAAATGAAATCGTCCATCACTACCTTATTCAAGTCGAGCTAAGTGTGCAGTGCAAGAGTCCAAATTGGTTCATTGTTTAAGAGGAACGAAGTGTTCTACTTAAGCAAGTTTAATTTGAATTCTGAACATAGTCTTTTGGGACTCAAGAATTAATTGGGTCAACCTGAAGAGTCTAAATTAAAATTCCTAAGAAGTACCTTTAGAATTAAGTGTATTAAGGCCTTGACCAAGCTCCATCCTTTGGACTTAGTTCCATTCAGTTCAATAATCAATCTTATAATGAAAAATGCAAATTAGATGCAATCGTTTTCAGTGAAGTAAATTTTCTGGATTTTAAAACTTTTGTGTGGTTTTAAATGAATTTTGTATTTTTTAGAAACTTTAAAAAATGGATATTTTTTTAGAAGGGTTAATGGAATCAATTATTTACATGCATTTACAAAAATTATACATATTTACAAAGGATTTTATACCTAAGTATATTGATGAATCCATGATTGATCATACTAAAAGATGAAAATAGAGCTTCGTTCCAGAGTAATTAGTTGCATTTCATCATTTATTCTGCATTTTTACCATTCATGCAATTAAAATTAATATTTGCATTTTAACATTCATAATTGCATTCAGAATCATCTTCACATTTTTCATCCAACTCCATGCATTTTTAACTAATTCATCCTAACTCATATTGACCTTAAACTTCCTTCTTTGTGTAAATATTACTAACAAGATTAAAGGAAAAATACAAAAAATACTAACTCAAGTAATTGGCTCGTGGGACAAAACTCCAATTTCAGAATAGGCAGACTAAAACACTCATATCTTCCTCATACAGTGTCTTATTTAGGTCTACTCACTTTTAAAGTAATATATATTCAAAGACCTTCAAAACAAGACCAGTTTCATAAAAATCAGAGCTCATATGTGAAAGTTGGGTTTTGGGTCTCCTTTGTGCATTTTGTATTTTGATGGTTTTTTACTTAATATTTTATGTATATAATTAACCCTTTTTCTTTTATTTTGATGAAAGTTTTATTAAAATTCACAAAATACAAATTCAAAATGAGTCAGAAAGTAAAGAATCTGATCAAGTCTGAGTATCCTTTGTGAGTCTGTATAGTTATCTTTCATTTTCTGTTTTATTTTATTTCCCTATTTTCTTATTTACTAAAAATTCAAAAAAATAGATTAATATGTCCATATTTATCTTTGATTTTAGCATAATTTTTCTCAATTTTTTTCTCTTAACAAAAATTATAAAAAAAATTACAAATCCCAAAAATCAAGGTATTTTATGTACATAGAGTACCCCAAAAAATATCACTTTGCACAGATGACCTCATTTGTTCTTAGTCTCTTCATGAAAGTTGTTGATCTCATCGAGACGAGCAATTTTCATGTTGAGAATTTTTCAATCCGAGGTCGTTTGTTATTTCTCTTATATTTATCTTTGGATTCAATTTTTTGAATTTTCTGGGAGTGACATGTGGCAACCCCTGGAGTCGCCACGTGTTACCCATTTTTGGTATTTATTTTCTTTTATTTTATTTAAAAAAGATATTAATAAAAATAAAAAATAAAAAATAAAAAGAACTTTTCTCTCATCTCAGTCAATGCCCGCATCTTCTTCCTCGGTGCGCAATGCCCGCCGCCATCTCACAACCTCCACCCGCGTCTCGCGCAGCCCTCGCGATCCCATCCCCCTATGTCCTCGCCAACACCCTTATCCCCTCAGCCAAAACCTTCTCCTATAAAAATCCAGCATCGCCATCGATCAAAACATCCGCCAAATCAACGAGAGAGAGAGAAAGAGAGAGTTTGAGAGAGAGGCCGGTGACAGGGGCCTCCCATCTTGGGCGACGATCTCCTCCGGCGAGATCAGACGAGCTTCGTCGTGCCCCGCCCGTTGCTGAGGCGAAAACCAGGAGGAGCGGCATATACCCCTCCGAACTCAGGTGAACCCCTATCCCTTTCTTCCCCTTTCCAACTTCCCGTGTTTCCACCCAAATCCTTTGTTTCCAAATTGCACCCTGCATCATGTGTCTACTCAACCTTCATAGCTTCCTCCGCCATGATTCAACGCTGCTCCGGCTTCCTGCCGATGAGCCACTTCACCCCCAGTGACCCTACCGCATCTCCATCCTCCTGCACACGCCACTCCACCGCAACGTGTCCCCTTGTTGAGCAGCCTCGCACCATCCGCGACACCCACCTCCTCCAATCGTGCACTTGCCTCTAGCCACATGCTCTGCCTCCAGTCACCCTCGCTTCGCCAGGAACCACTCCACCTCCATGCGCACCACCTCACACCACCACGGCCACTCTGCCACCTGCCGGCGATTCTGGCAACCGCTCTCTTCTGGCGGACCTCCTGTCGCTTCATCTTCATCGGCGCTATCGTCACTACCGTGCACTGGTGCAGCGGCCATCTCCAGTCACGCTCCCCCGTGGCCGACAATCGCACCCTCCTCGACCTCACTGCCAGCTACCGCGCATTCTGCCCCAACGTCATCGTCTCCCTTGAATTCCACGATAAAGAAAAGGGTGAAATACTGCTCACATGAAGGGCACCCCCTATTGAGAAAACTTGTCTTCATGTCCCCACTGATCCAGAAATTCGCAAAACTGACCAACAAACCAGAGGTCACGTCCAAAGCATGTAAATTACTAGAAATATTGCAAGAACACCCTTAGAGCTCCGGATAACTGCATGCATACCCCCGCCGCTCAAGAGCATGTGAGGCACAGATGACTCCAAGGAAAATTTGCAGAAAACCCCCCTCAAGTATTGGTAATATCATTTTGGTCCCTCTACTTGTTTATTAATGCAAGTTTATTTTCTATATTACACTGAGAAACTTGTGTTTGCATATTTATTTGAACAATCATTACTTATCATTTTATTATTTAAAAAATTACATTTTGTTCTATGATTAATTCTGTACATTGTGGCATGCATGTGGTATTTTTATTCTTTGTGGTTAATTAATGAATATTATTCTTGCATAAATTGCATATTTTACCCATTGATTGCTCTGAAATTAATAGTCAAATAACCGTAGCTCCAAAATTACCAAAATTTCATGGATCATAGAATTAATTGATACTTACATTTGCCCAAAAAGAAATGAATATGCATGCATACTTTTCTTTAGAAAAATCATTTTGTGCATTTTACTAATTAATTTTTAATAGGTATTAAATCCAACATTTTTAGGGTCTAGGATTTTTCTAAGATAGATCACATATCTTAGATAATTTTATTTACCTAAAACAAGTAGATTTAATATTTATTATAATTAATTTTTAAAATTCCCATTTTCTGCATTCAAAAATTCATTATTTATTCATCTTGTATCCAAAAATTCCAAAAAAAATATAGTAGTCTAATTTCATCATATTTCACATTCTGGCCAAGTTGAGGACTTTTGGAATTCATTTGATTAAAATTTGCAATTTAGCCCCTGAACTTTGCCAAAATTACATTTGCCTCATTTATTGCATTTAAAAATTTAAAAAAAAATCTCTTTGAAAATCTAACCTGGAAATCGACTAAAAGCCAACCTAAGGAGACAGATGCCTACCTGAGTTCAACCTTGGACTTACAAGTTAAAAAATGAATTGACCGCTTGCTTTTAATTTCAGAAATTAATTCAGTGGTTTTTTACTAATTCCATTTTGCCTACCTATAACAAAACTCGAACATTAATCCGACACTATTAAAAGGACAATTTTCGGGTTTTTCAAATGACGTCATTGCCGCGGAGGCATCGCTTTGGTTGTTTTTAAAAAATCAAGACTTTAGGTTTTCCATCCCTGGGTAGTCTGACCCCCGGTTTTTCTTATAATTATTTCTCTATTTTTTTCATTCTTTATTTCTCCAACATTTATTTTATTTTTTATGTATTTTCCTGTAAACCTCTCTCTAATGTTCGATCTTCTATTTTTCGTGTGAGGTACTCGACGAACTTGGAGCAACTCACTTTGAAGCCGACACAACTCAAGGCAACCGAACACCCAAAGAATTTTAATTTTTAAGAGAGAGAGTATTTTTATCTAATTTGTAATTAATTGCTAATTTGTAGCGGTTCTCGATCGTGTTCTCGTGTGTGTAAAGGAGTGGACTTTTTGTGGTGTGTCGGACTTGTTTGACCCTCCAGTGAGGGTGGGGTCCGACTTGTGTGGTTCGTAGTTATAGGACTGCACATACGGTTATTAAAGCTACTAGGATTTTTTATTGTGCTCGTAGAACTAGGACCGCATTGCATTTAAATATATGCACTATATTGATTTTCATTTAGCCGAATTAAATTATTCTATCACTCGCTAATAGAAATTCTTGTTCTAGGTGGGATTTCCCGTGCATGCATTAGATTTATTTTTCTAGGAAAATTTCATTCTATTTAGCATATTGCAAGAAGATCGTGAGGAAGCATTATAAGTATCTCTGACTAAGAAATCATCATCGTGTTTCCCGCTGCACGGCTTTTCCGATTCTCCCTCAGTTTTCATTAACATAGGAATAAAGGAAATTGGAACCCCCGTGTAGGCGTGCATTGATCCCCGCTCAAATTCAAAGTGATAACCAAAATAATACAAGGGACCACTAACATTATTGATTAATTAAAATCGGATGAAATTGACAACCACTATTTTCGGGAGAGCAACCCCATCATTGTTTGATTTTACTGAAAGTGAGAGAGGGACGGACACTAGTATAGAGCCAAGCCAGCAAATTGACTACTGATTCTACAAAAACTATTAGCCACTTCTCACTAAGGATCTACGAGTAGCCTGAAAATGGTCCGGATTTCATTAGCAAAGTGGGAGGTTGAGAGGATACTGTGTAAGGTTCCGTCCTCAAGTAACGTGGAACTCTACTCATACGGTCCGTACTTACTCCCATACTGGCTGAAAGTGGGTGCAAATAGTTGTAATAGTTGGTCCAATCTTTAGGAAAATACAAGCATCTAACATCTCATTAACTCTTTCCACATTTTGCAATTGTCACCAACTAAAATAGACAATATAATTTGGTCGAACCTTTATGGCCTTCATTGAGTTGAGTTGGTGAAATCAGGGTTTGAATTTGTGTATTGAATTGTGTGACATTGCACATGCACACACAGATCATGGTTTCGCAAATCTATTGCTTTCGTTTCATTCAAAGATGACGGAATATTAGCATTCATACCCAAACTCAGTGGGTCGTGCTCACATGACAAATTCCCCATCTTCTTTTCCGCTTTCTTTTCATAGAAACCCTCTTTTTTAGGTAGTTTCTCCCCAGCCATCATTTTCACCCACCCACCCACCCTTGGTTGAAACATTGAGATACGAACCACTCATGAAACCGAACAATCTATGAAGATACAATGGAGTGAGCGGACTCGAGGATGAATATAGGCATAACTGACTTTAATATAGGAACATGATTCCCGGTTACGTATGAAAATTCACTGTTTGAACTATCCTCTACTCAGGATGATTCACAACCCGAGTATGATCACTTTTCCTTTGACCACATAGATGACACCCAAAGTCAAGGAAATAGGGCTCATGACCAAATCTCGATCACAGAGACAGATTACATCTCAGTTTCAGAGAAAATGCCAATGTCGTGGCATAACTAGCATATTCACTCATATCCGAGTCATGAAACAATAGTGGATGACATAGCTCGGATTAATAAGAGAACCGATGTTTTGACAGAACAATTTGATATTGACATCTAAATAGTAAAAGACGTGATAATCAACCAAGAGGAATCAAGAAGATCACAGAGCGAACCTGAAACTCATCATGTGCCAGATGTCCACATGCAGACACCACACATACCTAACCAGTCCATTAAACACCTTACTGACTCTAGTAAAAATTCTAAAATAAAAAATCAGAAAACTTGAAGAAAAAAACGAACAACATCAATATGGAAGCGTTTTGTAAAAGTTTGATCTTAGAGCTTCCATTAATTAGGGCCATAGAGTATGTACCCGATCTTCAAAGATTTGTCAAGAGTCGATTATCACCTAAGAAGACAGGAAAGAAAAGATCTCGAACAGAATATTATTTAATTACTAGGGCCAATTCAATGGTGTTGACCCAGATAAACAAGGTCTGAAAAGTCAAATGGCTGACCAAGATGACCTGTGAAATTGGGAATATTGAGTTTAATGATGTTGGGATTGACAATGATTCTACACTAAATATCCTCCCGAAGTCCGTGTTTGACAGACTTGAATTGAATCACTCAGAAAAACCCGAGTGATCGTTCAATTTCCTGACCGATCCACAAAAAGACTGAGAGGAATCTTTTCGATCGTCATTAATTTTCAAGATGTCACACATAAAGTAGACCTCATTGTCATGGACATTGAACATCGAGCGACTATTAACTGCGAGACTCAAGACATCATTTTCCCGAACCCTAACCAAATTGATCAAATTCTCGAGGACACACCAAACCCTGAGACAACCAAACGAGAAATCGACATTCATGACATAAAGGAATCCTCATATGCCCAGACCTCTCTACTTATCACAGACACAAACAAAGGAGAGACATCTTAT
The DNA here is from genome assembly GCA_037367405.1 of Ottelia alismoides. NCBI lineage: Eukaryota > Viridiplantae > Streptophyta > Magnoliopsida > Alismatales > Hydrocharitaceae > Ottelia > Ottelia alismoides. Next base: position 1,052,152 of record JAZKJV010000529.1, on the reverse strand, counting down.
GAAACGACTGATGAGGCTACAAATATGAATAAAATTAACCGAGATACATCTGATTCACCACATCCAGACAAGGTTATTTCAGATCTCCTTGAGTCCACACACGCAAATCCAACAGAGAGCAAATACCCAAGACATGTGTTGGCTTTACAAGAATATTACAATGGCTAGCACCTCACAAAGAATACCACTTGAACCGATTGAGAATGTCACTTTCAACATTTTGAAAAAAGTATCTCCTCAGGATTACTCATCAGGTTCGGAGGATGTGATCAGTATGAAAGAGCTCAGTTCGGAGAATCTGGAGCCTGATTGGAATAAGAATATGTCAACCCACGTCGGACTTTCCCAGTCCCTCTCTACTATTATTCTAAGGTCGACACCTCTGGTCCCATTCAATACACTAGAACGATTCGTTATGACCAGGCTGATGCTTGTTCATCTGAATATTCAGAGGAAGAACAGATTGACCCGGAAACTGAGCGAACTTTGAGATAGAAACTCAAGAATAAAAGTAGTGCGAGTAACGTGACCTGTAATTATTATTCTGATGACAGCTTCGATGATGGTTGGGAATCATCTGATTCATCTTCTTCCAATCAATATTCCCTTCCACCACATCTTTTGAAAAAGATCAACCATAAACCGCCTTGATCATCGACCACCCTTTCCCCCGTCCTCATTGGTTTCCTTGCATATTTTCTTCCTAAACTTAGGCCAAGGCCTAAGTATAGGGGGGGGGACCAATTCCATCTGTATGTATTCATTATTATACTCCACATTCGCTATGTATATTCTCCAGATCACATTGGTTCTCATACTCACTCATGTCCTATACTTAGACTGACCAGAACCTAAGTATAGGGGGGACCAATGCCCGTCCTGTACATATTTATCTAGTTCTCCTCTTAACCTCGACCACCCTATTTTTTGTTATTCTTCTATACTTAGGTTGACCAAAGCCTAGGTATAAGGGGTGGTTGACTTGTATACTATTTTTATTATTTTTTACTCTCCTACGCTTAGCATGAGCAATGTCTTCTTGTCGCTTCTTGTGCTCTGAGGACATAGCACAAGCTAAGTATAGGGGGCGTGTATATATTACATATATACTTTACCCATAGCTCGTACTTTCATGTATTTTTGTATATATAATTACGGGATGGGTAAAAGTCATTAAAAACACCAAAAAAATGAAAAATCTCTTTATTCTTTCATATCATCCTTGCATTCATACAAAAAAAGAGAAAAAAATCATCTTGCACCTCATATGCATCTGAATTTCATTTGCATATTTAGCATAAGCAAAGTGAAAACTTATTGGGTTGGCCTTAATGTATCTAATTTCTAGATGAACATCACCGAGAAAAAGGATTTTAGAAACTTCAGGTCTTTTGACCTAATTCTTTGAGTTCTGTATAACAACGTGTAGCCTTTGACTCTTAGCGTCTAACCTGGTCTCCTAATTCTGGGCATAACTTTTGAGTAGGGAATTAACCTATTCTCTCGCACTATGCACTTAGCTCAACTCAGACGGGGTGTTGGAAGACTGTGTGGGTCTCTTTTCTGGTAGCGTGGACATCTAAAGACTGGAGTATGGATTGAAACAAAGCTTCGAAAAAGGAATGGATGGCTGGGCACAATTTTTTCTAAGATCCCAAAATATGTATGGAAAAAAAGATTCCATATCCGTAGGGGCACAAAGGTTCCATGCAGAGTTACCAAAAATCCATACCAAAATGAAGCCAACGGTCCAAGCTTCAAGAAAACCTGCAGATCTTGGTGGAGACTTGGCTAAACCGGCCGGCTTCATAAGGAGAGGTGAGTACACTGGTCACTCTCCAGTTCTTTTCCCCTTCTTCTCATTTCTCCCCCTTTTCGATTGTGAACACAGCGCAACAGACCTTAGATGGAAATACCTGACTCCCCGAGGATGAGTTAATGGGAGGGAGGTTTGCATAGTAGTCTGGCATTCTTGATGGAGAGAGCTAAAACCTTTCACACACATGAGACAGTGGTTCAAAGTTCATGGGATATGATTTGGGAGAAGGATTGATCTAAGATGACTTCTGAGTCGCATTTGTTACAATAATATGTAGAACTCGAGGGATGTTGATATTAAAACCCTAAGTCCCACAGAAGTTCCTCCACACTATTAATCCAAAGGTCGGGTCTAGCTCCATTTTCACCTTTTCTTCATGACTTTGGTATAGAACCCAAAATAATTTCACTTTTGCATTTTAGTTGCTCGGGGACAAGCAAGGCTTAAGCATAAGGGGTTGATGAATCCATGATTCATCATACTAAAATATGAAAATAGAGCTTTGTTCCTGAGTAATTAGTTACATTTCATCAATTATTCTGCATTTTTACCATTCATGCATTTAAAACTCATATTTGTATTTTGGCATTCATAATTGCATTTAAAATCATCTTCACATTTTCATCCAACTTCATGTATTTTTAACTAATTCATCCTAACTCATATTGACCTTAAACCACCTCCTTTGTGTGCATATTACTAACAAGATGAAAGTAAAAATACAAAAAATACTAACTCAAATAATTAGCCTGTGAGACAAAACTCCAATTTCAGAATAGGCGAACTAAATACTCATATATTTCTCATACAGTGTCTGATTTAGTCTACTCACTTTTGAAGTAATACATATTCAAAGACCTCTAAAACAAGACCAATTTCATAAAATTAGAGCTCATATGTGAAAGTTGGGTTTTGGGCCTCTTTTGCGCATTTTGTGTTTTGGTGATTTTTGACTTAATATTTTATGTAAATAATTAACCCTTTCTCTTTTTTCCTTTTTCATCTATATTCTTTGATGAAAGTTTTATTAAAATACACAAAAATCCAAATTCAAATGAGATAGAAATCAAAGAATCTGACCAAGTCTGAGTATCTTTTGCGAGTATGTACAATTATCTTCCATTTTCTGCTTTATTTTATTTCCCTATTTTCTTATTTATTAAAAATTCCAAAAATAGATTAATGTGTATATATTTATATTTGATTTTATCGTAATTTTTCTCAATTTTTCTCTTAATTAAAAATCATAAAACATTACAAACCCCCAAAATCAAGGTATTCTATGTACATAGAGTACCCCAAAAATATCTCTTTGCACGGATGACCTCGTTTACTCTTAGTCCCTTCATGAAAGTTGTAGATCTCATTAAGACGAGAAATTTTTGTGTTGAGAATTTCTTGATCCGAGGTCGTTTATTTTATCTTTTCTATTTATCTTTGGATTCATTTTTTTAAATTTTCTGGAAATGACATGTGGCAGCTCCAGGAGCCGCCACGTTTCACCCATTTTTGGTATTATTTCCTTTTATTTTATTTAAAAAGTTATTAATAAAAAAATAAAAAAATAAAAAGAACTTTTCTCTAACCTCACGTGCCACGCACGTGAGGGTCCCCTCCTCTCAGTCAATGCCCACATCTTCTTCCCCGATGCGCAATGCCCACCGTCATCTCGCAACCTCCGCATGCGTCTTGCACAACCCTCATGATCCTATCCCCCTCTATCCTCACCAACCACCCTTATCCCCTCAGCCAAAACCATCTCCAGTAAAAATCTAGCATCGTCATCGATACAAACATCCGGCGGATCAACGAGATAGAGAGAGTTTGAGAGAGAGGTCGGTGACTGGGGCCTCCCTTCTTGGGCAACGATATCCTTTGACAAGATCAGATGAGCTTTGTCGTGCCCCCTCCATGGCTAAGATGAGAACAAGAAGGAGCGACATATCCCCCTCCAAACTCAGGCGAACCCCGATCCCTTTCTTCCCCATTCCTACTTCCCATGTTTCCACCCAAATCCTATGTTTCCAAATTGCACCCAGCATCCTACGTCTACTCCACCTTCATAGCTTCCTCCGCCACAATTCAATGTTGCTCTGGCTTCGTGCCGCTGAGGCACTTCACCCCAGTGACCCTGCCGCGTCTCCATCCTCATGCACAAACCACTACACCGCAACGTGCCCCCTCGCTGCGCAGCTCCGCACCAGTCGTGGTGCCCACCTCCTCCAATCGTGTGCTTGCCTCTAGCCACCTGCTCTGCCTCCAGTCACCCTCGCTTCGCTAGGAGCCATGCCACCTTCACGCCCACAACCTCGCACCTCCACGGCCACTCTGCCAGCCACCGGCGATTCTAGCAGCTGCTCGCTTCTAGCTGACCTCCTGCCGCTTCATCTTCATCAGCGATGTCGTCACCACCATGCACTGGTGCAGCGACTACCTCCTACCGTACTCCCCTACAGCCGACCGTCGCGCCCTCCTCGACCTCACTGTCAGCCGCCCTGCGTTCTGCCCCAACACCATCATCTCCCTTGGATTCCACAAAAAAGAAACGAGAAAATACTCCTCAGTGAAGGGAACCCCCTATTGGGAAAACTTGTCTTCATAACCTCGTTGATCCAGAAATTCATAGAACCGACCAGCAAACCAAAGGTCACATGCAAAGCACACGATCTATGGGAAGTATTGCAAGAACGCCCTCGGAGCTCTTGATAATTGTATGCATATCCTCGCCACTCAAGGGCACGTGAGGTGCACGTGACTCCATGGGAATTTTGCATAAAACCCCCTCAAATATTGGTAATTGCATTTCGATCCTTATGCATGTTTATTAATGCAACTTTATTTTCTGTATTGCACTGAGAACCATGTGTTTGCATATTTATTTAAATAATCATTCCTCACCATTTTATTATTTAAAAAATTGCACTTTATTCTATAATTAATTCTTTACATTGTGGCATGTCTGTGGTATTTTTATTCTCTATGTTAATTAGTTAATATTATTCTTGCGTAAAATTACATATTTTGCCCATTGATTTCTTTGAAATTCATAGTCAAATAACCATAGCTCCAAAAATTGCCAAAAATTCATGGATCATAGAATTAATTGATATTTGCATTGTGTCCAAAAAGAATTGATTTACATGCATAGTTTTCTCTAGAAAAATCATTTTATGCATTTCACTAATTAATTTTTAATAGGTATTAAATCCAACATTTTTAGGGTCTAGGATTTTTCTAAGATAGAACACCTAGTGCCATATCTTAGATAATTATTTCCTATAATAAGTAGAATTAATATTTATTATAATTAATTATTAAAAATCTCATTATCTGCATTCATAAATTCATTAATTACTCATCTTGCATCCAAAAATTTCAAAAAAATTACATTAGTCTAATTTCATCATATTTCACATCTGGCAAAGTTTGAGGAATTTTTGAATTCATTTGATCAAAATTTGCAATTTAGCCCTTGAACTTTGCCAAAATTGTATTTGCCTCATTTATTCCGTTTAAAAATAAAAAAAAAATCCTCTTTGAAAACATAACCTCGAGATCGACTGAAAGCCAACCTAAGGAGACAGTTACCTCACTGCATTCGATCTTGGACTTAGCAAGTAAAAAAACGAATTGACCGCTTTCTTTTAATTTCAAAAATTAATACAGTGGTTTTTGACTAATCCGATTTTGCCTACCTACAATGAAATTTGAACAGTAATCTACAACATTAAAAGGACAATTTTTGGCTTTTTCATATATACATATAGTACAAGTTTTATTCATATTTTACAATACATTTTAATTACAAGTTTTAAACATCTAAGGCTTTTATATACAAGGATTATACCATGTATGTTTTTATATAAATTTTAAATATCATTTTTTATAACCCATGTTTACAGCTTTCTGACTTTTAAAACAAAAAAATAATTACCTAGGATTTTAGACATATATAAAAATACAATAAAGTATGAGTTCTGACTTCTAAAATACATATAATATATATGTAATGCCCCCTTATACTTAGCATGAACTATGTCCTCATAGTGATCAAGAAGAAACAATGGAGATATAACTCGTACTAAATACAAAGTGGTGAAAATAAGACTATACAACAATGACTCAAATGACAAATAAAGTAATAGAAGCCATTCATCCCTCCTATACTTAAGATTAATATATTATTGTATAAAAATAAGGATGATCAATGTCAAAAGAATGTTGATACTAAATGACTCATCTTATCCCCCTACACTTAGGGTAAAATATATCCAAGTATAGAGAAGAATATAAAAAGTTGAGGGACAAGCGAGACAAAACAGATCAACTCATGTATGAGATGTAGAATGTGAATAATAAGAAATACATCTCATACAAAATGAATCGAGGCAAAATCAATGGCAATGGTTCGTGATCACAAAAACATTTCAAGCATTGATCGTTGACTCGAAAGGTGGACTCAGAAGACAATTCATATATGTTGATTTTATTGCTACCATAGACTTTTTGAACAAAGAATGAAACTTTGCATCTTATATCCAGATTCCTTGGAAATAACTTAAGCATCGCATCGAATATATATATACTTTCTGATTCGACTCCAAACTGCCTATGGCTAACGTATGAATCATGTCATACCTTCACGCGGTCTTTATATTGTAAGCTACTCGAGAAAGTTTCATCCCTTATCTTACCGCCAGCTCTGCCTTTCTTTGCTTTTCTGCGCTCTCAATATCATAGATAATATCTTTTATTGCCCGCCAAGAATTATGTTGAATCTCTACAGAAAAGTGCCTTGGCTTGCCATAAATGAGTCAAAAAGGAGATGTACCAAAAAGAGTCTTGAAGGATGTCCAATAGGCCCAAAGAACAGAGTCCAGAAGCTAAGACCAACTCATTGGATTTGGTCAGACTACCTTCTGCAAGATAGTCTTAATCTCCTTATTCGCAATCTCGGCTAGACAAATAGTTTGGGGATGATATGAGGTAGCAATCCTATGGTTTATACCGAACTTGGTAACAAGTTCCCTCACCTTCTTATTGATGAAGTGGATACCCCCATTGAGGACCTACGAACCGTAAAATGGTATTCTTCCTTAGGAACTAGTAAACGATGTTTGCATTAGTGGATCGAGTAGGAATAGCCTTTACTCAACAACTCACATAATTGACATCCAACAGAATGTGCTCAAATCCCCAACTCTTAGTTAATGAGCTGAGAAATTCAATGCCACATGCATCGAACATCTCACAAAAGTGGATCGATTACATTGACATAGTATCATGATGTCTAAAAGTGCCCATCCTCTAATAGTCGATACATTTTTTCACGAATGCTATGGCATCCTTGATGAGTTTAGGCCACCAAAGCCAATATTGAAGTACTTTCTGTGCCATCCTCAACCTACAATGGTGTCCTCCTACCTCCAACTTAGGTAATACATGAGGACTCTATGGTATTCCTTTTGAGGAATATAGCTAGGCTAGAAACTATCTACTCCTCCATTATAAAGGATTGGATCCTCCCAATGATAAGACTTGGACTTCACGAGGAAAGTCTCAAGTCTTTGTCTGGACCAACCGTGTGAGACTTTCTTGGCAAGAAGAAAGTTAACAATGTTAACATACCATGAAAGTGAGGGCGACCATAAGAATCGCCTCGTCTAGAAATGTCTCATTTATGGGTGTACTAAATTTAGAAATCTCAACATGCTTGATTTTTGCAATGATGATCCGCTACCACATTATTGACTCCAGCATTATCCTTAATCTCGATATCATACTCCTAGAGTATAAGGATCCATTAGTAAAATGTGGCTTAGTGTCATTATCCATAAGGTACATGATGGTAGACTGATCAATAAAGAGAATCACTTTAGATCCTAAAAAAGGTAGGATCTAATCTTGTTTAAGGCAAAGACTATAGCCAGCATTTCTTTCTCATTAACCATATCATTATATTGAGTGGAATCTAAAGACCTTCTAGTGTAGTGAATGGCTTTTGGAACACCATCTCTCCTCTGTCTCAAAATATCCCCAATGGCAAAATCTGAGGTATTCACTATGATCTTGAATGGGAGAGACCAATTAGTGGTTGAAATAGGAACTTGTACGATCATCTTTTTAGAGTTTCGAATGATGAAAGAAACTTGTCATACAATAAAGTCAATGTCTTTCATGACTAGTGATGAGCATATTTCTGTCTCTCTTAAGAGATTCGAATTGCCGTACTATAGCAAGATAGAAAATTTGTGATTAAAAACCACATATTTATGCAATTTTAAGGTTTAATTTTTACTTGTTAAGTATATCAAGGTTTAACTCAGAGAATGATGATGCTCTAGTTGTGTGGTTTTAATTAATTCTTATATTTAAGTATTTGTAATAATAATTTATGTGTCAAGATGGAACTATGCAGATAAAAATATGCAATGATGCAAAGCAAGAGAATGCCAGGAATATATTTTTTAATGATAAAATGAATAGAAGACAACAGAAAAATGCAACATGTTGTAATATGGTGATCTTTTTTTAAATCTTGCAAGGTTTACAATCATCAAGAGTATTTATTGATAAAAAATCTCAATGCATGTCTGATAAGTACCAAGTGATTAATATATCCAAATATAAGTAAAACAATCTCCAAATAATAATGCTTATCAATCTCCTTGAATTTCTCTTATTATGTAATAGTCCCCACAAATATTTATTTGTCAGATTGCTCTTTAATAAATTGCTGCAAAGATATGTGTTCAGAGGCTGGGATCGAGGTACCAAGGGTCAGGTCTTGGAGGGCATGTGGTGTCCGACAAATCAGATCCGACAATCACTGTAGCGGTCACTCTCACAGTGTGAGGTACCCGATCCAAGCGAATCAACATTAACCCACAAAGATAAATAAGCAATGCAAGGTGTGAGCTAAAATTTAGTATAACTCTACAAAAATGTGTATATAGGCAAGTATGTAGAGTGTCAAACCATAGAGAGCATACTGAGTAGAAGAATATGGAATATGCTACTTAGGAATTTTTATGTTTTTTTATTTTTGAAATGTTTTTGTGTGGGTTTTACTTTATGTGTTTCTTATTTTATATTTTTTATGTTTTTTATTTTTTTGTTATTTATTTTTAAATTGTAGAAATAAAATATATAATAATAAGTTAATAAATATACTATATAGATGAGGTATAGAGAAGAGATGTTTTTTATTTTTTAAATATGACAATAAACTCATATTTTCATAAATAAGATGCTTTTTGGTCTGAATAATTTTCTCTATTTTATCGGTTTGGGGACAATTTTGAGGATTTTAATGGATTTTTAAATAAAGAAATGCATTAAATAGTGCAAAAAATCCAAGAGTTTGGAATGGGCCTAATAAATATCTATCAAGTCAGATTGTGTCCCAATTCATTTTTCCTAGATACTAGAAGTTACAAGGAAAACACAAGAACTTAAAATATATTTTTGTGATTTTTTATGCTCTTATAGAATTTTTATAAGTTTTTCTATGTTTTATATTTTTTAGAGTTTCTGATTTATATTTTTCAAAAAATATTTGGCCAAAAGATGTAATGTATCTAAATAAACCTACATGTATATTTTTGGAATTTTTAATTTTTTTGTAGATTTTATAGATTTTGAAATTTTAAACAATAGAAAATGCATCATTTTTGTATTTTTATAAATAGAAAAAATAATTATAATTCCCTTGCGAAAAATATATGTGATGAAACGAGGTTCCAGACACTTAATATAATTTTCCTATACTCTTTAGATGCATAATGCCCTTTCTAATAATGAAAATATAAACACAAAATTAAATCGACAACATATGGACCTATTTGTAATTTCTAGGATGTTACAGAGCATTTAGTAACACAATCATAAAGTCCAGGGGTATACATGTAATATTTGTAAATTAAAATACCATATTGGAAGGGTATAAATGCAAATAAAGGAAACTACATGTCAGAGTATGCAATTTATCCAAAAAAATTACACGGATATTAGTGTTTTGGGACCAAATCAAATAACCAAACTCGAATGGGGTTGGTTGCAAAATGTCCAAGTGCCTCACGTGTATGGGCACGTGAGGTGACTTGGATCTAAGTGAAATAAAGATAAAGTGTGATTGTTCTAATATAAATATTACAAAAAATTTACACTACAAGTGAATATTTCAGGACTAAAATAAAAATACAAAAATGAGGGGTTGGGTTCTGCAAAATATCCCTCGAATCGTGCTGGGGAACAACTGAGATTCTTTCACTTATCCATGTATCGTACGCTACACAATCGATGATGCTTCGATGATGGAGGGCCTGGATTAGATTGGGGCACTTGATATGATGGTTGTGAAGTACCTGATCGAACGACAGCTATACGCCTGGGCAGATATTCCAGATCCAATAGCTCTCAGATGGCTCGGAAGAACGGATGAAGAACAACCCCAATGGAGCTTCGATTTGCTCCTGCTCGCGACTCTGGTGCCCTCCCCCAAAGCTGATGGTTCCTACAAGTTCCTAGGAAGGATGTACGTCCACTAGAGGTCTCAGATGGGTCCAGACCTCATCGGAGGAGGCCTGGAGGCTCGATGAAACTCATAAACCTAGAAGTGTTCAGTCATGCTTGATTCCACTACAGAGGGAGTCTTTCAGCTCATGATCCTACGCAAACAGCTTCCTGGGCTCGATAGGGCCTCCCTCACCCCTTGTATGACATAAAAAGAGGAGAAATGGCATGGGTTGGTGATCTTCGGTGACATGTGGCAGAGGGAGATCTGATCTCCTGATCTTTACTAGATCAGTTTGATTAGATGGGTCAAGGATGTGAAGAATGAGATGGGAAATGAGATGGTGGCTCGAGGGACTCGAAACAGAGTGTAAAATATGTGGGACACTAGACAGAGCTTAGAGCTCCAATGAGATCTTTTGTGATTTTAAGCTACGATTAATCAAATCATATGAAATAAAAGATAACCCTGGACTGTTGATTACATTAGGAATTGAAAAGACAAGATAAAGAGCAGCTCACTGGGTCGGGATGACCTGGGAGCAGAGTCACACAGAGGACCTCCAGTGATGGTCTGAATCTCGATCTCTCCTTCTCCTCACCATGATTTACAGGAAAACTGCTCCTATCACTAGGATTTCACTCCATATACGAATCTAGGGGTTACAGTGGTCAAAACCAGATTAAAAATAATGGAGGAAGAGATGAATATATACAAGTTGACTGGAGGCCTTGGTTTACCTAGGGTCTATGCTCGACTCGAGATTTGACTGAGGCGGGTCATGGATTGGTGTGAAAGATGATCATTTGGAGCAGAGATTTCATGAAGGAGTCGAGGGTAGAAGAGGGTTGGAGCTACACTAAAAAATTGGTGAAAAAGAGGTAATCAAGAGCACAGATCGGTCCATAGAGGGGCGGGGCAATTGACTTGGGTCAACTATCGTCGCCTCCTCATTGGTCCATGTCAACAACTAGATGACAAAACAACCAGAAAATGGAAATAAAATGGCAAATGATTTTATTAAATAAATTTCAAAACATGAAAGTTTTTTATGTACTATTTTAAATGATTTTTACTTTTTAACGACTTATTTATTGTGTGTTAATTTTTACAAGTATACTTATAGGTAAGTATACCTATGTTTTGTATTTAATTTTTATTTTGTATTTTAATTTTTATCATCATATATTCGTATTTTATATATTTATAGTATAATAAAATACATATTATATTTTTATTTTTATTATAAATTTATTTATATGCATAAATAAATATGTATATAATTTATAGGTATAGTGTATCTATATACTTTAATATATTATTCATTTCAAGTGTATTCTAATTGTTTTATTTTATGTTTACATCTTTAATATGTTTTACATAATATTTGAAATTATTTAAAAATATAAAAATATTAAAAATGTGAGGAATGAAATATATGAATAAAACATATAGATACATAGTATAATAAGACCTCAAAAAGCTAGCTTTTTGCATCTTAACTCTATTTTCAATGAAATCACCTTCATTAAATAGATAATTTAATTAGGAGTACAATGGAGTGAGTTTGGTGAATTTTAAGTTCATATGAAGAAGATATTGAAATGTGAGGATTGGTTTGCGGCTTTTCATCTGTGTGTTTCTGTTGCATTGTGTATTATTTTATATGTGCAATTAATTTTATTGTTTTATATACATTAATATATACAAGTTTTATGTTGATCATATTTATTATTTGATGTGTGTAAAATGACGAATAAAATATTGCAAGAATGAATATTTGCAGTGTATAGAATTAGGGTTTTATGTACAATGTCTGCCCCTTATCTCCCCTACTTTATTCCTAGTTGACCATGTCAGTAATGACTTAGTCTCGGGGTTTAAAGCCAAATAGTTGAAATAGGCAAAGATGCAAGGAGGAGGTCGTGCGCATTCACAAGAGGGTTTACACATTCATTGAGGTGACCTCTCGCAAGATCTCCGACTAAATTCAACAATCAACCCACAATATAAAAATGAAGCAATAAAAGAAATGTGTGTGGGTTAAAATTTATTATACTCTACAATGAATGTGTCCAGTGGACAAGAAGTAGGGGTCGAATATAGGGAGACAAGTCGGTGTAGCAGATATTTTAATTATAAATAAATAATGAATAATTAATATAAGTATATTTGTACAATATTCACTAAATTAATTAATTAATGTTTTTGTGGGTTTTTTAATTTTATATAGTTTTTTATATTTTTTATAATTTTTATTTACTTCATCAAATTTTTTTGGATTTGTATTCCTTTTTTTAATATATAATATAGGTGTATATAACTATATATGTATATAATATACTATGTATAATATAGATGATATATAATATAAAATATATATTAAATATACAAAGTCATAAAAATACTTAAAGAACGGTCCTTTCATTTTTTTACAGGATTTAAAATATGTACAAGGCATTTATAATAATTACTAGTAATATTAGTTATATATAACTATATATATGTATATCATACAATAAAGGGTATTATAATTAGAAATATAGCTAAATATAGTAAAAAATATAAAATAAAATGTTTTATTTTTTATATTTATTTTATCTATTTCTATGATTTTTAAGGATTTTTTTGATAATTTTTAGGTATTTTTAAAGTCCAAAATATACAAAACTAGAGACTTTTTAAAAAGGATAGCCTTGTTTTGAGATTTGAAAATATTAAATAAAGTCAAAATTTCTCAAACACAATTTTAATATATAGTAATACAACAACAACAAAACCTTTTAACACAATTAAGCAAGGTTGGCTACATGGATTCTTTGCCTCCATTCAGATCTATCTTAGGTTAATATCACGCTTATATTTAAAAAAAACTAAGATCCCTTCGTATAGTCTCATTCTAGCAATTCTTGGGACGTCCTCACCTCCCAATTTTAATATATAGTAATATAAAAAAATATAAAACATAAAATAATATTTTTAGGATTTTTGAGAATATTTTATATTTTTTATGGTTAACAAGGGTTTGCTAATTTTTAGAGTTTCTTTTTATGATTTTTGTTTTAGAGTTATATAATAGGGTAATAAACATTAGGTAATTTTTTTGGAATTTTCAGAAAAGGCCTTGTATTTTTTATTTTTCAAATCAAACATGGAGTAAAATATCTCTAATGGATTTTTAATAAATAGTAAATGCAAGCAAAATGGAACTAAAAACTATAGCATGAATTAATAGTCAATCAAGCACCTACAACTATTTTTTGAGATTTTTAGAGAACATGAGCTATTTTTAATAAAAAGAAATTCCTAAATAAAATTAAATCCAGCTGGCATTGATATTTTTGCAAATAAAATATAAGTCAGGGGGAAACATGCAAATTTACAAAAAACTTTGAACTAATATTCAAAATTTTGATGTTAAAGCGCAATTACCAAAATTGCTAGGGTATATATGCAAATTCCCAACTCACATGGTGAACCACGTGAATTGAGTTGGTAAGGACCTAAAAGCAATATCACAAAAGTATGAGGGTCTTCTTACAATTTTTATAGAAAATATTAAACTAGTTTAATTAATTACATGACTAAACAGAAATAAAATAAAGATTGAGGGTATTTATGTAATTAACCCGCAAAAGGCACGCGATCAGACAGTGGGGATGGTTTCACTTGGACATGTGTCACCTCCTTGTTATGTGATGACGCTTCACTTCTGACGCTTGGGATCAGATCTCAGATGAGATCCAACAATCAAGCCTTGATGTGATCAGACGTCAATTGTTACTCTTGGAGACTCGCTCCTGATCGGATGGCTATGGAGGATGTTGGATGAACTCAAAAGAACAACGACGAGTTGCTCCTTCAATCGATGAGATCTTGCTCCTATGACCTTCTTTATTGCTGCTAAGATGGGGGAGTTGATGTTGAATGCATTTCGCAGCTACTGGGGACCTCAAAAATAATCGGGACCCGTCGGAGGGATCCTGGTTGCACGACAGAAGTTAGGGCTTCTAGGAGTCGAATCTAGAAGTAGCTGGGCCTCAGATGGCCCCTTCAAGACCTACAAAGAAGCTAGAAAAAATGAGGATGTGAAGGGGAATTATCTTGTCTATTATTGGTGGAAAGTCGATGGTGAAATGAGGGGGGTGGCGAAGTCCGACGAAGGGTGGTAGAACTGGACTTCGATCTCCAGATCTAGGATAGATCTGTGTGGCAGGCGAAGGTCAAATATGGAGAAATGGAAGGGTAAGTTAGTGGGGTGTCTATGAGGGTCGGAATAGGGGTATAAAGACATAGACGAAGGTGAGATCTCTAGAGCTCCGACGACCTAAGATCGGCCTAAATCTACACTAAAACACAAAATAAAGACCAACTAAATGCGGAATGAGAAAGACAACAATTAAAATTACCTAATAAGCATGGGAAAATGGCCTCAACTTGGCCGAAGGCCAAGGAGACAGGACCGCTCAGAGTCACCTCCGGTGATGGCTGGGAACCTCCTCCTATGTTGTTCCTCCTCACTGCGGACCACAGTGAGCAGCTCCTGTCACGAGGAGCATCACCATGAAGGTGTTCCGAGGGGCTAAGATTGGGTAGAAAGGGAACCAACCTCAAAAAGGAGATTTGGGGTGGTTTTATGCATAGGTGACGGGTGGAATTCTGTGAGCGATGGTGTGCAAGGGACGAAGGTTGGTAAGGAAGATTTGGTCAGTGGAGATCCTGGATAATCATGCCATGGAGTGATGGAATGGCTCGAGGGAGAGGGGACATGGTGGAAGCATGAAAATGGGGAGAAGAGGGGTGGCTCGTGACAGGTAACAGAAGTCGGAAACTGTACAGTTGATCGAGGTCAACATTTGAGGGTTCTGGTTGGTCCACGTGGACCAACCATAAAAAATGGAAGTGGAAATTATTTGTAAATTTGATGAAAATTAATAAATTAATAAATTAATTTTAGGTTATAAAATGGAACATGTTTATAAATTTATGCATTATTTTATACATATTTTTATTTATTTTTATGAGGTTTTAGTACAAGTTAATAATTACATGTAAAATATTGGTATAAATACCTATATTTTAGTATTTTATTTTTAATTTGTAGTATATATTTTATTATTTTATACATATATTTTATATATTTTTTATTATTTTTATTCATATTTAGATATTTTTATTGTATTTTTTGAGTTTGTATGTACACTTACTTGATTATGTATCTATACATTATAAGTATATATAGATATATTTTACCTATGTGTTTGCATGTATTATTTATTTTGATTTTATTTTAATGGTTGTATTCTAATTAAATTATGTACATATTTTCAAATATTATTTACAATTTTATAAAAATAATCGAGTTTGAAAATACAAAGAATAAATAAATTGAATAAAATATACAAGTAGATTGCACAATATGAGCCCAAAACCTACATTTTGCATCTTAGCTCCAAATTAAATGAAACAACATTCAGTAAATAGCTTATTAAAAGTTATATAAAACTAAAGGTGATTTTGGTCCATTTTGATACAATATGGAGAAGATACAGGTCTGTGATGTTTTTATTTTAACTTTTCATTTTGTGTGTCCTGGACACACACTGTGCATTATTTTTCTATGAAATCAATTTTGTATTTTTCCTTGTATTTTTATTTACAATTTTCATGGTGAAAAGTTTATTGATTTGAAGTATAAAAATAATTAAATAAAATAGCAGATAAAAAGTAATTATTGATGAATTTGAAATTAGGGTTTTTGTGTCTTTTATGTACAATTCATCTGCCCTATCTCCCCCTACTTTATTCCTTGTCGACCAAGTTATAATAATTAGGTCTCGGGGTTTAGGGTCATCCAATACCTTTGGTATTTCATTTCTTTTTCTTTTCTTCCTTTATTATTTTATTTTGGAATTAAATATATAAAGTATCTAGTACTTTATACAGTATTTTGTACAGTTTATCATGTGTTTATTTTGAAAAATTAATGATATATGCATGTAGTTAGCTAGGGATTTAAGGCCTATTTACGATACTTCCTTTATTTTATTTATTTATTTATTTATTTATTTTGGCTCTAAATACATGTATTTATGTATTATTTATAGTCAGTAATTAGTATGTTAATTTATATAAGTTAGATGTATTTACATGTATTTAACTAGGGATTCAAAGATAAAATAAAGGAATAAAGGTGAATGAATGAGTATTCATCACCCCCTATACTTACCTTTGCTAGTCCCTAGCAAACGCTTATTAGAAAAATAAGTGATGAAAAGAGAAAATAAAGAAAAGGACAAATAAAGAAGTTAGAATAATGACGATTTTCAAACTTATCTTCATAAAGTCAAAGTCCTGAGCTCAATTAAGACCATTGGATTGTTAATGTGTCGGAACCTTATTGGGAGGATTTGAAACTTAACAGTCCTCAAGATTCCCAATTCTCTATTCAGGTCTCCTCAACATGCAGTTCAGAATAAATCTTTTCATATGCAAACCCTTATGACCACGAGTCTTACTTGTACAATGTAGGTGAATTGTAGCTCTCCCCCTTTGAGAATGACAAAGAACAAACTTCTTTAGCAAGGTGATCCTAATTCCCCAGTCTATCAACTCTTTCCTCGAGGAGCATGGTATTTCCTTCTAAGTTCAAGTACAACTAGCTCAAGAAGAGGAGGTAAAGAAGATAATAGACAGTGACCGGTGTAGTCACATATCTACGGAGCTTCACCAGTGTAGTCAAGTCATCCGGCCCAAGCAACCTTGAATATCCACTTTGAAGTATAAAAGCCTTGCTTATTTCATACATACTCTGATGGGACTTGATTTTTCATTGACTTTTCCCCATTTGTTCTTTCTAGAGTTTTGATCTTGCACATTTTTATAATATACCACAGCATTTACATAATGAGTTTTTCCTCTTAAGCCAATAGACTATCCCTCTTATGAAGCTTTATCACAACTCACAACATCCTATCTTTAGACCTCATGGCTACTGAACTCAGTTGGGGGGCGCTGGCCACCTATGGTGACTACGTATGTTTCCATTCGTGTGCGTCACAAACTGCAGAATCCTGCCCCTCAACACCTCATTTGAGTTAAACTAAGTGCAGAGTGCTTGTCCGAGTTAGATCATTATCTTTAAGTGTCATGCGTACGTCTCGAGATATTCTACTTAGGCTAGTCAAGAAGACATGTGAACACAGTCTAGTGAACTCAAAGAATTAAGTCAAGGTGACATGAAAAGTCTTAATTCCAGTTCATGTAAGGTTCCTGTGAAATTACATGGATTAAGGTCTAAACCAGGTTCCAATCTTCAGATTTTATTTAGACTTGTTCAATTGTCAAAAACATTCAGAAAAATGCTTATGAAGTGCAAGAAAATATTTTTTGAAAACATTTTCTATTTTTGAACTTTTATGGAGTTTTGAAAAAGGTTTTGCAATTTTATGAAGTTTTGAAAATATTTTTCAAATTTTTAAGGTTTTTGAAATTTACAATTTTTTATAAAAGTCTTGAAAAACAAAGGAGTTAGTGAATTCACAAGGATTTACAAAGAATTCTATACAAGGTATATACGAGTTTTATACAAGTATAAAGAATTTGGTATGGTTATATACATGGTTTATTTGAAGAATTTTGCAAGATTATTATTTATAATATTTCAAAATAATTTTACAGACATTTTGGAAACTTATTTTGTAAATAATTTTCAAAGAATTTTCTAAAAATATTTTTACAAACGATTTTCAAAAACCTGTACGAAGATTTACAAAGAGTTTATTTTTCAAATGGTTTGAAAATAGTGTACAAAGCGTTTCAATGGTTTTCAAAAGATTTTTCAAAATATTTTACAATCATTTTCAAAATTATTTTATTAAATGGTTTCAATCTCTTTTTCCAAAGATTTTTTCAAAAAAATGTATACATATTTATAGGCTTGTATTCTTTATAGTTGGTTTATTGAATACCCTAACCCAATAAAGAATATTAGCCATATTATTGGAAAATATGAAAGTACAAGTTATGGCTAACGTATATACGTATATACAACCCCTCTATACTTAGCTCAAACTATGTCCTCATAGTGGTCATAAAGTAATAAAGGAAGACATAACTCATGCTAAGTATAGAAAAGTCTATACTACAAGGACTCAAAGAATTAGAAGTCGAATGTCCCCTATACTTAGGATCAACTAATCCTAAGTATAACAGATTGTACACAAAGTGAGGATGATCAAGGATTAGAATGTACCCAGCTTGTCCCCCCTATACTTAGGGTGAAATATCCCCAAGTATGGAAAAAGAATTATCAACAAGTTGTGAGACAAGCAAGAGAGTAGATGAAGAACAACCAAACACATTCATCCCCTCTATACATAGGATGAAGTGTATCCTAAGTATAACACTGACGAATGTGGTGAATGAAGTATTGGAAGAATTAAAGTAGTGAAAAAGAAATGAAACGAAGAAAAGACAAATATTTCTGTAGCTTAGTGTCGGATCCATCTGTTTGAGTGAGGTTGTCTTGAAATATCACATCTATTGAATCCACAATGGACATGAACGTGTCAATGTCTATGTACGGCTTCAGTAACTGTTCGTTGATTCAAACAGTAGTGTGTCAGATGACAATTCTGATATGAGAATACTTCCATTATCACACATAATTTTCACTAAAAATAGCACAATCCATTTACTCTTTAGATTTTTCAGGAATATTCATAACTTTGCATCGAATAACCACACCTTCTAACCAGGCTCAAAAGTCTTTGGTCGGATATGCTTGTCGTACCAGAATTTAACCTTCTCCTTGTACATCAAGATGTTATCATATGCATAATCTCAGAATTCCAAAAGTCTTTTTAGATCAGCTTTTCTATTTTGACCACCAACATGTTAGTCCAAGTTGCAAATATTCACTGCCCATAACGATTTGTGAATTAATTCAAATGGTATATGGCATGACTTTCCATAGACAAGACGATATGGTGACATACCCAGAGGGCTCTTGTAGACAGTGTGATAATTTTATAGAACGGAATCAAGAAATTGAAACCATTTCTTCTTATCTGATCATACAAGTTTTTATAATATCATCTTATTGTCTCTATTGAAAGTTCAACCAAGCCATTTGATTGTGGGTAGTAAGGAGATGTGACATGATGTTCAATGTCATATTCCTTAGTGGTAAGGAGATGTGACACGATTTTCAATGGCATATTCCTTAGTGAGATTTATGACTTCCTCTGTTTATGAAATGACTATCCCCATCATGAATGAGTATCTTGGGTATCCTGAACTGCTAAATAATGTTGTCCTTGAGAAAGCAACAAATTGTATGACTATCAGCTGAATGAGTGGTAATAGCCTTCATCCAGCGACTCGCATAATCCACGAAGAGAAATATGTATCCATATCCTTAACTACCAGGAAATGGGTCCATAAAGTCAACACCCCAAGAATCAAACACATCTGACGCTCAAGCAACATGTGAAGAATAGATATACCAGACGTAGGAAAACAAAATCACACACAGAGAAGCATATATTGACCAAGGACATGTCATGTTACATATAGAACAAATTACTAAAGAAGAAGATAGATTCAAGAGCACATTATTCCAGATGTGAGATATCAGATACATCATTCGATCACACTCTTTTAGATAATAGTTCCTTGATCAATTTCTTACTATATTGTCTTCTCGACAAACTCGAGTTAGGTTCTCTTTACAAATCCCTTGTGATCCTTCAGTTTGCTTATAGATTAGTAAAGAGACCTAGGGGCATATTAAGAAACGTTATCGTAACCATGCAAGGCCTACATTTCCTGGTGGACTTTATTATTTTTGGACATGGATTGTCCTACACAATTACACCTTAGCTCGATCATTCTCGAGAGGCCTTTCTTGCATACCACGAAGGCCTTTCTTTGATTATGATACATGGAAGGTATCTTTCGCACCGAGGGTGAAAAGGTACATATTGAGATGGTGAGAGAATCATCCACTTTTAGTGTCACGTCGACATCCATTTCAGACTTCCTGAGTTCCTTATCCACCTGTGATTACATGGATAATGTTCATTTTGATGACCTTGAGAGGTATCAGGTAGAGACCTACGATATCCTAGCAAAGGATGGGTCTGAGGCTTCAGTTGGCAATTCTTCTGATGGTACATTGTATTTAAACATGGATGATGAGCAGGTGGAGCAGCCAACAAATGATTCTATTGCAAATACTTTAGAGAGTTTTCATGATTCCTCCACTACATATGAACTAGAGCCAAAATTTCATTTAGATGAGTTCTTTACTTCTAGTTAGTCTGATGATTAGCACAGTAGAGAGTCGAATGATGTTGTTTCAGACTTTTAGACATATTCTATAGTCCAACTCTAGAGCATATTGAGATGGTGGATAACCATATTGCAGACACATCTACCACCAACACAGTTCCCAGCACACAGACAGATGATGTTACAACAGTGCTAGATTCCACCTTGCCAGAACTAAATAATTTACCATCGAACATGAAATATGTTTTCATTGTGGGTCCACGTCGATAGTTTCTGGTCATTATCAACTCATCTTTGACCGAAGAGCAAGAATCTCGTCTAATGGAGGTTCTTGAAAGAAACCACAAGGGTATTGGGTGGGTTGTATCCGATCTCCGCGGGATAAATCTTGCTTTATGCTCTCACCATATATCTTGATTATGACAACAAACCCTCTAAAGAATTTCAGTGTAGGCCGAATCGGGTTTTACGAGATGTTGTCAAAAAAAAGATTATGAGATGGTGTAACAATTGGTTTACTTATCCCAAATCCAACTCTAAATGGGTTATCGCATTATATGTTGTCCCGAAGAAGCCGGAATCCATATGGTTAAGAATGAGAGTGGAGAGGAGATTCCAAAGAGAGTAACCACATAATGACGAGTTTGCGTTGATTACAGAAAATTGAGTATCGTGATGAAGAAGGACCACTTCCCTTTTTCTTTTATAGACTAGGTCATAGAGAGGTTGTCAAGGAAGGAGTACTTCTATTTCCTTGATGGTTACCCTGGATACAACCAGGTCACTATTGCTCCTGAAGACCAGGAAAAGACTACCTTTACATGTCCTTTTGGCACATATGCTTTTAGATGGATGCCCTTTGGTTTGTGCAATGCCCTACGATATTCTAGAGGTGCATGCTTGCCATTTTTGGAGATATGGTAGGTGACTTTCTTGAGGTCTTTATGGATATTTTTTGGTCTATGGTGATTTTGTTTAGCGTACTTAGATCAGCAGGTCCTTCAAAAGTATATGAGGTGAATGTTGTTCTGTTATGGGAAACGAGACATTTATGGTTACAAACAAGATTGTGTTTGGGCATGTCATCTCCAAGCGAGGCATGGAGGTTGACCCTGCCAAGGTGGATGTTATCAAGGGTCTTAACCCACCAACAAACATTTGCCAGTTGCGATATTTTCTAGAGTATGTCGGTTCTACCAACGTTTCATACAAGATTTTTTGAAGATTGCTCGACCGTTGACTGGGTTGTTAGGTAAAGACACCGAGTTCTTGAAAAATGATAAGTGTCTTGACGCCTTCCTTACTTTGAAGCAAATGATTATCAATGCCCTTGTCCTACAACCACCTGATTGGTCTCTTCCTTTCGAGATTATGACGGATGCTTCAGACTTTGCGATTGGGGTTGTATTAGGACAGAGGAGGAATGGACTTCCAATTGCCATTCACTATGCCACTCGTACTTTGGATGATGTGCAATGCAATTATACAGTGATAGAAAAGGAGATGTTTGCAGTAGTGTTTGCGCTAGATAAGTTCAGATCATATCTTATTGGTTCCAAGATTACAGTGTACACAAAATCATTCAACTATCTGATATTTGATGGAGAAGAAGGATTCCAAGGCACGCCTTCTCAGACGGGTTCTTTTACTCCAAGAATTCAATTTGTATATTAAGGATAAACCTAGGGTAAAGAACGTGGTAGCTGATCACCTCTCTTGATTACAGATAGAGCAACCTTCAGATGAGTACATGCCAGAGATTTACAGACGAGAGCATCTTTGCAGTTACAGAGCTTCTGTGGTATTCATACATAGTAAAATTTTTGGTTATGTAGAAGAGTCCATAGGGTTGGTCGAAGGATCGAGTCGACAGGCTAGTTTCCAAGGCATGATAATACCACTAGGAGGATCCGTTCTTTTTCCGTAAGGGACTGGATTGTGTTTACAAATGTTGTATTCCTCAAGAGGAATATAATAGTGTCCTCACCTTTTGCCATTCTCTAGAGCTAGGGGGACATCATTCATGGAAGATGAAAGCATGGAAGGTACTTCAGAGCATTTTTTGGTGGCCAACTCTTACTAGAGATGCATGCGCATTTGTGAAGAGTTGCCCGATTTGTCAGAGAGCAGGAGGGATAGTCAGTGCCAGAGATGCAATGCCAATGCGACCAGTTATCATTTGTGAGATCTTTGATGCATGGGGCATATATTTTATGGGACTGTTTCCTTCGAGCAGTGGCTTTGGGTACATTTTTCTAGCTGTAGATTATGTTAGAAGATGGGTGGAGGCTATCCCTACACGAACAGCTAATAGCAAGACAATGTATAGGTTCTTGAGGGAACGCAATATTTCACGGTTCAATATTCCACGTACTCTCATTTATGATGGGGGTAGCCATTTTATCAACAAGAAGGTGAAGAAGCTAGTGAAGAATTATGGTATCGATCACAGAGTAGCTTCTCCTTACCACCCAGAGACGAACGACATGTTGAAGTCTCAAATAGGGAGGTGAAATCAATTCTGCGGAAGTTAGTACGACCAGATATGAAGAACGATTTATAGCTTCTATACAAGGTTCTCTGGGCATATCGTACTGCATACAAAACCCCCTAGGTACTTCCCCTTTCAAACATGTTTATGGGAATCCATGCCATTTGCCCGTAGAGATCATGCACAAATATGAATGGGATACCAGAGAGATTTCACTAGATTTGCAAAGAGCAGGAACCAAGAAGAAGATATATCTGAATGAGCTAGTTGAGATTCGAAATTAGACATACCCTCATTTATAAGGATAAAGTGAAGAGGTGGCACGATAAACACATTCACCACAAGATCTTTGTCCCCGGTCAGAAGGTCTGGTAGTTCAATGCATGGTTGAGAATTTTTCCTAGAAAATTAAAAAGCAAGTGGGAAGGATCTTACATAGTCAGATCGATGCACGACAATGGAAGCACAGCCATATCAGATGTGTCACCTGGTGTAGAGCTATTCGTGGTGAACAAGTCGATGATGAATCACTTCATGGAGACTACTAATCATCTGGCCTGAGATGAGGTGATCTACTTTGTACAGGACTTATGACTACTCTTCCACTTCATTTTATCTTGTATGGAGACCTTGCAGTCTTTCATTCTGGAGTACACCACCACTTGTATATTCTTCTTAGATCCCAATCATCCCTATTTTTGCTCGTCTTTATATTTAGGATACAATATCTTAAGTAGAGGAGGATCGATTCTCCATTGATTTCATTTTCGTATTTTTTTTCTTTTTACTTTTCTTTTGTGTACAATCTTTTACACCTATAACTCGTCTCCAACTTTGCCTACATTCTTTTTCTATACTTAGGATGCATGATCCTAAGTATAGGAGGGCCGAATGATCCCATTGATTTCATTTCTTTTTCTTTCTTTCTTTCATTTGTATATTCCTTGCCCTCAGTCACCTCATTTTTGTCTTCCACTATACTTACGATGACCAGATCCTAAGTATAGGGGGTGACTGGCTACTATTCTTTCATTCTTTTCACCCACTTTTGCTTAGTATGCGTTATGTCCTCGTTTTTCTCTCTTTGGTACTATGAGGACATATCACACGCTAAGTATAAGGGGGTGCGTATATATATTGTGTGTTTGTGTATATATATTTGTCCATAACTCATACTTTTATGTATTTTTTATATCTATAAATTTCATAAAAAATGGGCACCGTTTAATTTTATTTAAAAGCTATTTATTACATATTTATAAAAGCATTGTATATAAGTAAAATATTTGTAAAATTCTTATTTAAAATTGTATTTAAAATATGTATTTAAAGTGTATAATACTTATTAAAAATCCTATTTTTTAAAATGTGTAAAAATAACTTAATATTTAAAATCCTTGTATATAAAACTTGTAAAATATATTAGTTATTTAATCCAAAAAATATTGGTAACTTATCTTATAAATTCTTGTTAATATGCTTGTTTATAAAAATTAAAAAATCCATAAAAATACAAGTCCTAAAATCCATAAAAATTGTAAATCTTTAAAATATATAAAAATGAGTAAAATTCAGAAAATGTACTTCACAAAAATATTGTCGCATTAACATTTTTCAGAATAAGTTTGATTTTTGTAACTAAATATTGAGAATAGTCTAAAGTATAGAGCTTGATTATGGCCTTATAATTTCATTGTAAGGAGACTAGTTAGGAACTACAATTTAGGCTCTTCTTATCTTTGACTAAAATCTTTGGGTTCCATGAGACCATGTTCAGAATTCAACTTAAACTTGCTTAAATAGAACACTTGGTGTCATACGTATAACTCTTCAACAACGGACCATTTTGGACTCATGTACTCCGCACTAAGCTCAACTTGCATGAAGTTTCAAAGGGCAGTTCATTTTAGTATTGCGTTTTCATCCTTGTCTAGTAGTGCGGACGTCTAAGGACAGGAGTTGTGAGGTTGAAATAAAGCTTCAGATGAGGGATGGATTTGCTGGCACAAATTTTCCAAGACCCCAAAAAATGGACAGAAGAAAAGATGTTATATTCGTCGGGACGCAAAAAGGTTAATGTAGTGCAAGCAACACCAATACAAATTCCACCAAAAAAAGCCAACCACCAAATACAAATATGACCGCAATTGTCCAAGCTTCCAAAAAGCTTGCACATCTTAGTGGAGACTTAGTTACATTGATCAAGCTTCACAAGGAGATGTGACTACACTAGTCACACTCTAGTTCTCTTCTCATTCTTCTACTTTCTTTTCCCTATTTGATTGTGGACACAACACGACCTGAACTTAAAAGGAAATACCCCCTCCTCGAGGAAATTGTAGTTGGATGAGGAACCGATGGGAGTGGATTATCGAGATGGATAGTTTATTTGCTTCTTTAAGCAGGACGAGCTAACACAATTCACACACTGTACAAAATTGAATTCAAGGTTGAAAGAGTTAGAGATATGGATAAGTGGATCTGAGATGGCTGTTGAGGTGAACCTGAATAAGGATTAGTATAACTTGAGGACTGTTGAGACTAAAATCCTACTCCTAATTAAGTCTCTGACAAAATGTTATTTTAAGGCCCAATATTGCTCTGTCCTTTGTATGTTCTCAGGAATTGATTTAGGAAAACAAATTCATTCTAACTTTCTTTCTTTTTCTGTATTCTTAAATATAAGGATTTATGAATTCATGATTCATTAACATTTATATCATATTTTATCTTAAAACCCTTGACAAATACATGTAAATATGCATTAATTCTCATATCTTATCAAAGTACCATTCCTGAATAAAAACCTCATTTTATGCATCAAAAACATGTAAGTAAATAAAAGAATAAAAAGAAAGAAGAAAAGAAAGGTAGACTGCAAATATGTATATATTGTACAGGATGATAATAAATATAAATATAGCTGCAAGATATACTTATATAACATAACCTCCGAGACCAAGTCATCATGGATTGGTCAACAGACAATAAAGTATGGGGGATAAGGAAGAAAACAACAAAAATAAATAACCATGTATATCAAACACTAATTCCATTTATTTATTTTATTTACCAATTTTCAACTAATTTTAATTAATTCATTTTTATAAAATTTTCACCAAACTCTTTTTCATTGTGTTTATAAAAATGTATATAAAAAAATAAAAATCATAAAAAAATCCAACCTATATATATGCCAAGAAACCTAATTTTCAAATTGTCAATTTTCTAACTTCCGAAACTCATACACCTTCATACAGACTCCAATTTCACTCTACTCACCTTTAATTTTCAAAAAAATAATATTACCTAATTAATGAAGGTAATTTCATTAAAATCGGAGCCCGTTTGTAAAATGTCAGTTTTTGGACTTAACGACAACTGGGTTTTGGGATAGCACTTCAAATGAGGTGGGGTCTCACCAATATGGTGGTGAGCCATCGAGCAGATTCGTCAGATCTCAATCTGACGGTTGCATCAAAAACCTCATCTAAAAGGGCATTTTCGTCAAATTGATTTCATTAATTTCGAGTTTCATTTATTGTTTTCAAATTGACGTTCTAAGCTTCTCTCGATTTGGTATTTTCACAAATACCTTTATTGACTAATTTCCGATTTTGTTCCAAACGATCTGAAATCAACCATAGCTTTGTAAAGTACAACGAGTTTTTGTAAAATATATTTTACTCTTTGTAAATTTCATTAATGGTTTCATTTTATTACTGTAATTTCATTTTGTAAATGGTTGTATCAGTTTTGTAAATGTGTACATTCATTTTGTAATTTCAGCGAGTTTTGTAAGAGTAATTTTCCTCTTTGTAAGCTTCAACTTTTTTGTAATTGTGT
This sequence comes from Ottelia alismoides, assembly GCA_037367405.1. NCBI lineage: Eukaryota > Viridiplantae > Streptophyta > Magnoliopsida > Alismatales > Hydrocharitaceae > Ottelia > Ottelia alismoides. Next base: position 1,025,185 of record JAZKJV010000529.1, on the reverse strand, counting down.
ATGTTTGTTTTGTAAAAAATCTATTAATCTTTGTAACTGAATCTCCCTCCTTTGTAAAATTCACGCATGTTTTCCATTGCGTTAAAGTTCAATTGCCATACATGTTTTCGATTCCTGCAAAATAGAGAAAAAACATTGAGATTTGAAAAAAGGTAAATAAATATTTAAATCTAAATATCAGTTAAGTAAAATTATTATACGATAATGTAATGGAATCTCCCTCCTTTGTAAGAGTGTCTGATCACTTTGTAAATTTAGGCGCTCTTTTGTAAAATGATCTGATCACTTTGTAATATTTCTGTAGTGTTCTGCGATAAATAAGTACACTGTTAGATATTGGAAACATGTAAAATATTGACATGATATTGTAAAAAAAATTCAATATTTGCACAAAACATTCCCATTTTTGTAAAAAAACTATGATTTGTAAAAAAGTTAAGGGGCCCCTCCTCCGCGCACATCTCGACGGTTCAGCGTCGACAGTGAGGTGTCGGATTGGAGGACGCGCAGGCGGAGCGCGACCTGACAGAGAGCGGAGTCGAGGGCGGGCGGTAGGGGCACGAGCAGAAGGCTGCCGCCACGCTGAAGAGGACGACACATACATTGAAAAATAGAAACTAAGAAAAAAATAAGAGAAATTTTAAATAGATTTGGAATACCACATATGCATAAAGAGTAAAACATGTACATATTCTGACATTATACTTTCATAAGATTCTCACGTCATACTTTCATATGAAAACCTAGAAACTAATATGACTTCACATGAACAAGTAGCATCAGATCCAAATCGATGCAATCAAGTAGTATGTCTCGGTAAAGGTGTCTAAATTCTGGAAAGCAAAACCATGGGTTTAGGTAACAAGATTAAGGAAACGACATATTACATGCTTCGGATCATCCTCCCGATCTCGATGAAAGGAAGGTGTCGATGTACACGCACTTGATCTAGAAATGCACCGTGCTCGTTGCGTCCACGTGCATGATCTCTAGGTGGACCAAGTTGCCGTGTCTCGAGGAAGAGGAGGTCCGGAGAGGAGCCACAGATCTGCATATAGGAGGCAACGGAGGGAGGGAGAGAAAGTAACTGCGAAGAAAATTAGGGACTGATGGATTCTATATTTAGAAAGTTGCAAATGACGAAAATGGGTATTCAATAAACAAAATAATAATGATTAAAATGCATTTGATCACAGCAGTATGATTTGAAATAAATGGATGAGATGGAAGGCTTACCACAAAAGTGGTGAGACCCCGCCTCATTTGAAGTTTCTCCTTTATTTTATTATATAAATACTATTTACAATATCACTGATTTTATAATTTTATAATTTATTTATAAAATGAATTCCAAAAATAAAATCTTTATTTAATATTTAAATGAATCAAAAACACATTAAAAAATAGATGAATTTAAACTACAAACTATATATCTGTATTTATTAATATATCTAAATAAATTATTAAAATCTATAAAATTCACGTAACTCATATTTTTATTATTATATTAATTAATAAATTATAAAATTGATAACTTATTTATTAAAATATTGAATTAAAATTATAAAAGTTATTTGTCAAGTATACTATATATTTACTTATTAATATTTTATTTATATCTCATAAAATATATATTATTTATAAAAACAAAATATACCATAATTTAGATAATTTAATTGCTTATACTTTCATTTTTATACATATTTAAAATAACTTTTTTTAATATTTAATATATATTTTATAAAATATTTAACCAATGGGCTAATGTGGTGCTGACGCATGTGAGCACCACAACCCTTCTTTCCCAAGAACTCCAACCATTAGTTGTTCTAATAACCTCACTTCACGGATTTACCCCGTGCCATTTCTACCCTGATCTCCAATATGAACCCTCCAATCTCTAGATCTAACAAACAACATCAACGCCCAGCCTTGGATCAATCTCCTATTCTCATTGATTTCTCTATATAATCCGATGAACATCGTCCTTTCAAAACAACTCTTCTGCTTCAGTAACCAACTAGTTGTCGCACCTACTTTCCAAGCAATCTCTGCTACACACGATGGTTGTAGAGCCAAAGAAGGAGGTCTACGTGGAAGAGGAACGCCACGCGATCACTTCCAAGCTGGAGATCTGCCTTGTAGCGTCACCATCCGTGATGTGTAGCTCGGACAACACCAGCCCTCGAGCGAAGACCCGAGGGTCATAAACCCATTAATTCCCTAGGTAATTCCTTTTCCCCTTTCCTTTACTCAATTTCAGTGTCTGATTAGCATATATAATCACCCTCATTAGGACGTTAATGATCCACCTACTAATACCAACCAAGATCCACCTTCAATTTGACCCAATTTCGCTCAATCTTGATCTGGAAGCTCACTACAAGAAAAAGCAGAATTTGTGACCATAATTTTGCTACTACGGGTGGTCCCTTTGTAGTACCAATGATATTAACCACCATGTTACGACTACTCTGCTACCACTATGTAGTCGTTATATAGCTAGGACTACTGTAAAACTAATTGTAGTCGCAGTTTGTGGTAGCAAATTTTTAAGACTAAGTTTCCAACTACACTATAGTCGCATCTATAGTGGTAAATTTTGGGGGTGAAATTTCGTGGCGCGTGTGCTTCCCTCCATTCCAAAGCCCTGCTTTGCTCCTCTACGCTATATTGTTTCCAATCGTAAAAGAAACCCTATCTAATCATTCCTCTTTCTCTCCGGCCTCCTCCGTCCCTCCTCACACCCTTAGGCACCCCGTCATCATGAAGGTGCCCTCCTTGGGGTCGAGCCCCCACATCCTCATGAGCTCCACGAACTCCTTAGTTCTAGGCCAACCCTCAAGCTCCTCAACGAAATCCTTCACGATCATGGCGTCCTTGGAGGTGGCGGTGAAGGCAATGACAGTGGAAGGGTCAAGCGCTTGTCCTTGCGCTTCATATTGATGGATTGTTCCTTGGTCTTGAGGCTGAAGACGACACCGCCATAGGAGGGGGGATTTCATTTGGAGTCTTCTTCTTGCTGCATGCCTTTGTTTTCTATGATTTGGAATCTTTTTTTGTGTGCATGTTGTCTTATTCGTTTGGAAGGTTCAATATTTTTGGGAAAATTCGAGCATTTTGATTTATTATGTCATCTTGATGATATGATTGTTGGCAATTAAGATTTCTATCGGTAGTCTATCTACTATTTGTTGTTGGTATGAAAGAACGAAAGAGATCATTAACTTTGTCTAGTTATATAGTAGACATCTGTGGAATCATAGGTCTTAGTTGAAACATGGTGTCGACGGTCAGTGATGGACTATCCTTTTAACTAGCAGGTCCGTTGGCGGCCAAGGGGATCATCGCTACTACAGAAACTATGAAAAGCTAACTTTTTTTAAGTTTTCAAATTCTATATGACCATAATTATATGGTAGCATAACAGTTCCAGTTCTATTAATCAGTAATTAGTATTACTTTTGTTATTAATCCTCATAATCATGTCAAATAGAGTATTTGAGTACGTGATGTTATCGTTTTCCAGTGGATGTGGTATTTTTGGATTTCTGTCATACTTGATTATTTGTGCAGTTAAATAAGTAGGTGGGTATTTATTTTATCAGACCTTATTTTGACTATGAGTTGCTTGATGATTTCGAACTTAAGCAGTAAGCTAAGACATGCGTGCATTTACGTCTTTACTCCTCAATGTGTTGTATACATTAAAACAATTCTTCTTCTAACTTTAGGGAAACTCTTGATAGCATCTCCTATCTCTGTCATGTGCCTTTCTAAATGGGTCTTTTCCTATCATATGTGACGAACATGTTATATGCCCAACCATAGTAGGAAAGGTCATGTTTAGATTATTTTTCCGTGGTGCATGACAAATTCAAGACTTAGTGATAAGGAAAGTAAAGAGTAGTATGATAAAGATAAAAAGGACAAGCAGGGATGTTAAGGCATAACATGTTGTTTAGTTTTGGGTGATTAATTTGTTCTCGAATTTGAATTAAATTTTTAACTTGATCAGGTACAACGACTTATTCGTCGCAGTGTAGTGTGGTTCTGATCAATTAGAACTGTGTACTAAATGTAGCAATCTAGGCTCTATTTAATCATTTCAACTTGTAAACTGCATCAAACCATTATATAAATGAACAATAAAATGATATAACCGATCTAGGATGAAGAATAATTTAGATAACATACTTATAGAGCATAGACATTGACTTATAAGAAACCGGAGTAAGATGGAAACATGTCGACATCTCAGTCCAATGTATCCATTACCAAGTTTATACAACTCACACCGATAGTGGGTGTGTTGGTGAATAAGGTAGCTGACATTCATCCTTGTCTGTGTTCTTTTAACGAGGTCTTAAGGCCATCATCCATTAGAGGTATATAATTAACATTCTCATCATTAGGTAATGTTAGATCGTAGCTTAATGAATGAGTTATCTTCTTATCATTTAAATATCCCTTTTATGCTTTGTTAGAAAACACAATCAAGATATGATCAGTAAATATTGAAGAGGATGATGAAGAGGATGACGACAAAGGAAGATGATAACGATAAGGAGAAGATCAATGATGCCATGAAATATCAGGTATCACATAAGGAAGGAGGTTGTTATTTTGCAATGTAGGGAGAATATGAATGGGAAAGGAAAATCCGAGGGAAAAGGGCAATGCCAAGAATGATAGTGTCTTTGCTAAATGAAGGAAAAGGAAACGCTAGTATTAGTCATGATGTACTCTAAAACTTTCAATTTCAAAACCTTAGATTATATTAGTTAGGCATGTACTTTTGGAACTTTTAACTTCTTTTACAATATTCCAAGTATTGTCTTGCAATTTAATGACCAATGTAACTTCTCATGAACAATTATAAATTATAGTACAATTGTTCAGGCTGTGATTCGATCATCGTCGTGGAGGATATGGCAATTGTTCATGAGAAGTTACATTGGTCATTAAATTGCAAGACAATACTTGGTAGAAATTTAATGACCAATGTAACTTAAGTCCATATCTGGACCCATTGTGATGTGCAAGGAATTAACATAAATTCAAGTCAATTCCCCTCGAATTGAGCTACACATCTTCCTTTGTAGGTCAATCCATCTTCTAGAGCTTTTTCATCATCGTCGGATTCGATCAATCATAGCACAGGACCTCAGAGCTGGGACTAATCAATAAGGGAGTAGCAACACCTGGAGCCACTTCTGGAAACCCTATATCGACCTTCAGCCATGACTTCAGCTTCATCTCCACCTTTCTCATCACAAGCGAGCTTGAAGGGGGGAGGAGTCACCCTTCTAGCCCCGCCGGAGTGTCTAGCACCACCGCCATCGCCGCAATAGTTGTCGGAGATCAAGATTCATCGTCGTCACCCCAATTTGGGGAAGAACTGATGAAGAACATGAGAGCTACAAGGGTGCATCACACATCACCAACGAATGGACCATATCACACTAGCCTAATGTAATCTCCGTCGTCCGTGCCCAACCGGTGTGAAAATTGTAGAGAAGTCTAGAAGACCGCAAAATCACTTTTGATATTTACATTTAAGTTCCCGCACAGGGACCTAAGTGTAAAATAGAAATTTTTTCTTACTTTTAGGTCCCTGATCATGGACCTAATTGAGAGACTTTGTAGTGGACTTTATATTTTTGTTTGCATTTGCACCCTGTACATTGTGGGGACTTTGGACCTACTTCTAGATATTAATTTAGTTCTTTTTTCTTGGGGTAGTTACGTAACTACCTTAGATTTGTTTTGAGTCGAGTTTTGAAGATTTTTATCGTATTTTTGTCAAGGTTTTCTAGTTCGATTTTTGACTCTATTTTGATTGTGTTTTGAGTGTTCTTCGAGCCTATTGCTCGAGTTTTTCTTCGAGTATATAGTATCGCCTATATTTTCTACCACGTATATAATATATTATAGATCACTTATTTGAAAATAATCACTTTGAAAAATTAAATAAAAATTGGAAAAAGATAAAATCAAATAAAAAGGATAAAAACTAAAAACAACAAATAAATTTTTTAAGAAGAAATAAAAATCACAAAAATATTTTCCTCCTAAAAAATCCAAGTATAAATTTTCTGCCTCCTTGTGTTCGACCTAGGGACACTTACTTGGATAAATAAGTAGTGAAATAAAATAGGAGAGGGAGCATATTTTCCCTCTTATTCTTCATAATTTCTCTCTCTCTCTTCTATTTTATTGATTTTGTTTGATTTACTAGGTCTTTCTTCTATGGTTCACTACAACCGACACCTTTTTAACTGTGAGTCAGACCCAGTTATCACAAATCCAGCCCAGATGGGCTCAAGAAGGCTCTAACCTATATGGAAAAGGTTAGAGGTTGAGGGAAAACTGCCTCGACCTCATTTGGCATCGAATGGATGCCGGGCGAAGTGGGGCGGTGCTTTTCGGTGTAAGGTAGAGGAGGAGAGATCGATAGGGTTTAGGGTACCCTACCTTACTGTTAATGCAAGGAATCAAAAAATGCAAAGAAAAAGGAGCTCACCTGGCTGAGGACAAGGAGCATAGAAGCTCCACCGGGAGGTTTCCGACGATGCTTGGATCAGGTTCTCTCCACTTTACGCATGTTGTAAATCACTCGAGGAGCACACTGTCACCTTACTCAACTCGATTTTGGGTTGATCTAAGGGTTCGAGTGATAGAGAAAGGATCAAATTCAAAAATGGGAGGGGGGAGGTGGAGGTTATGTACATGCAACTCTTGAACGAGGTCTCCAACTTAATTCATTGATTCATCGATAGAGGAGTGATGCGCGTGTGAAAAGGCTAAGTTCGAGGATCAAAAGTTAAGAAGTTGTCAAATTGAAATGGTGCAAGGGTCAGTCGGGAAAACTGGGAGAAACAAGGTGCTTAGGCTCTGACAAACGCATGACCTCGGGGGGGGGGGGGGGGGCGGAGTTGACCTGGGTCAACGTTGACTCGCCTCCCATTGGTCCATGTCAGCCACACAACGACAAAATAAGGAATAAATTATTTTATTATATTGATTTAAAATAATAAATAATTTTATTTTTTTATTAAAACATGAAAAATATTTATTATTTTATGTAGCATATTATTATTATTTTTATTAATTTATTAGGTGCTAGTTTATACAGGTATATTTACCTACATATGTTGTATTTTATTTTTATTTTGTATTTTATATTTTATTAATTTGTATACATAATTTTTATATTTATAACTTATTTAAATACACATGTACATATTTTTATTTTATTTTTTGGAGTTATTTATTTACTTAAATAGGTATATGTATAATATATGTACTCTTTACATGTATATCAAAGTATAGTATTTATGTAATATTATTTTTGATGGTTTTAATTTATTTTTATTATGTACATGTATTTAAAATAATACTTATAAATTTATAAAAATAGAAGAAAGTAAAGAATATAAAGAATAAATATATTGAATATTATATACATGTATATTGCACAATAGGGGCCCAAAAGCCAACTTTTGCATCTTAACTTCAAATTGAATGAAACCGTCTTCATTAAATAGATAATTTAATTTTATGAAAAATAAAATGAGTTTGATAAATTTTGAGTTTGTATGAAGAAAATACAAGCCTACAAAGTTTTCTTTACGTCCTATTATCCTGTGTGTCCCGAGCACATTGTGCATTGTTTTGAAGTGAAATAAATTTTATATTTTTCGTTGAATTTTTATGTACAACTTTCATGTATAAAGTTTATTGATTTGAGTATAAAAATAGTAAAAATAAAATGGGTCCCAAACTATATTTCATGTATAAAGTTTATTGATTTGTGCAATTATTGGCCCTTATCTCCCCCTACTTTATTCCTTATCGATCAAATCATGATGATGACTGGGTCTTGAGATCTAAGGTCATTCAATACCTTTAGTATTTCATTTCCTTTTCTTTTCTTTTCTTTATTCTTTATTTTGGAATTAAATCAATGATTTTGTACAATATTTACAATATACATAATGAGTGTTGTTTTATACAAATTAGTGATATTTACATGCATTTAACTAGGGATTTAAGGCTAAAATGAGAGAATAAAGGTGATAAATGGAGATTCATCAACAAATCATCTTGAGACTGCGTGTTACTAATATGGTGTATGAGTGGCGACTCTAAGTATCATTAAGCCACAATCCAAGCTCATCTTTTCTTACTAACATGACTTCTAGGTATTTATAGTGTTGGTCCGATGTATAAGTATCCAGACTCACCAATGTGAGAAAAAGATATCGAGATTACTAAATAAAAAGCCATAAAATTATGTGATTAGTGACAATTATCCAAGATCAAATATATTGAATAGGATCATTCCTTCCCTCGAGAACTCTATGGAACATAGATTTTGATTATATTTCAATTGTGGTCCTACTCTCTTATAGTTTAGAATTGGTGTACAATACATATTCATAATTGGATTGGAACTATAGGTCGAGTTGTTAGAAACCACTTTGCGTGGGATGGTTGTCCTTTATGAGGTGTCGTTTCTTAGTTGATGTTGGGAACATGGAATTTAGTTATATTTTGGGGGTTTCCACAACCATTTCTCAAACCTCTGTTTACACTTCTAGTATTGTTTTGTATCCGTACTGGGCACTTTGCTCATAAAACCTATTTGTGTGAATTCGACAGGTTTGCAGGAGGAGCAGCCGCATCAATATGCGACCCATAGTTGATATGTTCAACTCTTTTGTCGTGCAGTTGATTTCTTCTCTTTTATGTTTTTGTACATGTACTTACATTTTGAGAGGTAATATGATGTATATATCCATGTTGCTATACTTCTATGGCATTGTACACATTTTTTAGTGGATATGGTGTTATGAATGAAATGAAAAAGTGTTGTTGTTGCTTTCTTCTTTAATGTTCTCTTGCATGTTGGTATTTCAAATGTAGAATCGTATGTTGTGAATGTGTATTGTTAAGTATCTAGACCCTAGGAGCGTTATGTATTTTATTTGGAATCTTTTATTTTCTTTTAATTTTTTGTCTAAATGATTGCTTAGTTTGTATTTTCCCTAGAAAAAAAACTTTCCTAGGAATTCCAATAAAAACTTAGGGTGTATACTATCCTATTATACCAAAATATTTCCTTTTTTGATAACAAAATCAAATACACCATAAATATTATATCTTATGTACTACTTATATAAATTTTGATTTCAAAAATATTATAGTGTACTGCTGTTAAAAAATAATAAAATAATAAAATAAATTTTTGAATATATTAAGATATTTTTGAAAATCACAAAAATTACACTACATATATTTTACTATATGTTAGCTATGGAAAAAAAATTTCAGCATAAAATATTATATTTTGAACTTTAAAATTCAAAAACACCATAAAAATTAAAGGGCCATATGAAATCCATAAGAAAATCAAAAAAATACATATCGAAATTTCATCCCATATATTTTCCATTAAAAATATCAACACATAAAGATATTGCATATACATATTTTCTACTTATAAAAACTTACGTTTTCAAAATAAAAACATTGTTTTTCCAATTAGTCAAATCAGACAAAAATGTAAAACTAAAAATAAAAAATGTGTAAAATTCATACTTACATTAAAAATATAATTATAAAGTAAGTAAAATATAAAAAATACATACCAACGTATCACTCTTACATGGTATACAAGAAACCGTAAAAAATCAAAAAATAAAATCGAATAAGAACTTTTAAATATAAACCGCAAAAGCATACCTAGTTCTAGTATATATAAACCAATAACGTTACTAGTTTCTTTACCTAGCATGCATGCCTCTTGAGTTCAACACTCATATATATTTCTACTATATACATTATTATGATTTTTAAAAAAATTTAGGTAATTATATGACGGGAAAATGAATGCTTGCGAGAAACAACTCCAAAAGTAGACATGGCAAACTGCTTGCTTATTTGCTATGAGCCAGGTTGAAAGGACTAAAGTGCCAAAACTTATATCCAAGACCTGGATTGGACCAGCTCACAAGCCATGCTTTAAAAGCTCAAATTCGACCTAGGTCTAGATTGAGCTGAGCCCGATCGATCCATTTGCAACTTTCATATTTTCTCGATTTTTTAATGTCTTTTGACAAATACAAATGAAAATTTTGACCTCTATATAAAATTTTCGAACATTACACATGTTACTTAAATGGAAATATAATATAGCACTAATAAAACAAAATAAAAGTCGATGTAAAATAAGATGTATATATATATATGTAATATAATAATATTTATTTACTTATTTATTTATTTTTTGCAGTTCAGATCGGACATGGTCAAGCTATGTCTGGATGGGCTAATGAGCGGGTCGAATCAGATTTTGTGGCTCGGATCCGGGCAACGTGCGGGCTGGGCGGCCGGGTCTACCCACGGGAAAACCCTCTGAGCCCCACCCATCGCGCACACACTCGATTCTCTGCCACCGGCAAAAGAGATGACGGGTTCCTTCCTCCCCCTCCGCCGAGCAGCCCACAACATGGCCCTCTCTTCCTTCTCCCTCCGCTGGACTTCCCACAAGCTCTCCCTCTCTCCCCGCCTCCTCTTCAGACCCCTAATTCCGTCCTCCCGCTCCCTCTCCGTCTCCGCCCTCCCCCACCGCCACCCGTCCTATCCCCCTCCACCACCGTCCGATCCTAACCGCACGGCCCCCCAGCCATGGAACCGCCCTCACCAACCTCAACCGCCGAGCCCCAGCCACTGGAACAATAATCTCCCTCGGAATCAATGGAGCCCACAGTCTCAAATGCCTCCTCCGAGCTCCAATTCTCCTCCACCTCCTCCCCCGGGCCCCGTCGATTTCGTCGCCATGTGCCGCGAGGGGAAGATCAAGGAAGCTGTCGAATGCTTGGTTCAGGGTGCTCCTGCGGACCCCGCAGCATTCATGTCTCTTGCGAGCGCCTGTGCCAACCCAAAGCTCCTCGACGAGCTCAAGAAGATCTACGACTCATTTGCTCGGTCACCGTTCCGCGCGGATGTTTTTATCAACAACAAGTTGGTGGAGATGTTTGCAAAATGCGGGAGCATGGTGGACGCGCGCAAGGTGTTCGACAGGATGCCCCAGAGGAATCTGGACTCTTGGCACCTTGCGATTGGTGGGTACGCGGTGAATGGTCTTGGGGATGATGGGCTTCAGTTGTTCCAGGAGATGAGGAGGTTGGGAATTCGGCCAACTGAGGAGACATTCCTTGTTGTCTTGTCTGCATGTGCTACCACGGATGCAATAGAAGAAGGGTTCATCCATTTTGAGTCCATGGAGAGGGAGTATGGGATCAAACCTCGCGTGGAGCACTATGTGGCGATCATTGAGGTTCTTGGCAAGTTGGGACACTTGAATGAGGCAGTCGAGTTCATTGAGAGGTTGCCGTTCGAGCCAACTGCAGAAGTTTGGGAGTCTCTGAGAAACCTTGCTAGGATTCAGGGTGATATCGATCTTGAGGACAGGGCGGAGGAGCTTCTTGTGTCTGTCGATCCATCTCGGGCTGTTACATCCAAGAAACCGACCCCACCTTCCAAGAAGAGGTCCCCTTTTACCATGTTAGACGGAAAGAACAAGCTTGGTGAGTATCGACTACCTCCAAAGATCGAGAAACCGAAGGTGAAAGAGCAAGTGTATGTACCGGACACTAGATACGTGCTCCATGATATTGATCAGGAGGCCAAAGAACAGGCATTGCTCTATCACAGCGAGCGGTTGGCTATTGCATTTGGTCTGATCAGTACCCCCGCTAGAACGACACTGAGAATTATGAAAAACTTGCGTGTTTGTGGAGACTGTCACAATGCCATCAAGATCATGTCAAGGATCGTGGGTAGAGAGCTCATTGTCAGAGATAATAAGCGGTTTCATCATTTTAAGGACGGGAAATGTTCCTGTAATGACTACTGGTAAAATGCTGGATGCAAATATCCTATCAGATAGTAGGAAACTTATGGATGCAGAGAAAGAAGGAAGCTGTGCAATCAAAGAATGTAAGTAGGAGCTTTATGCAACACAAATGTGGTAATCTTGGCTACTATTTAGTCTATAGTCGGTAGGAAGATCCATTTCTGAACATAGGCTCTTGTTTGGGATGGTCAATCAGTTTAAACTTGAATGTTGATTGTGAAATGCCAGAGCCTTTTTGTAGTTACATTTATCATGATTGCTGATAAACACAGATCTTCCTTCTGAAATCATTTATCTATTCAAAGTTGATGTTGTAATATGCCGTTAGTAACTAGCATCATCTTTATAACAATAGCATGACTTTCCTTTGATGAACATGATGACAGTTAAACGTTTAATTGCACAGACCAAGTTATCGTGTGTATTCCTTTGTATTTGGTTTTCACAAAAATATGCAAGCCCATATCTGCATCTGAATACAAGTCCTGAGAAATAATTATTAGTTGATATAATTAGCACATACTTTAACCAACCTCGCGACATAAAAAGCCTGCATAATTTCTGTTGTGAATAAACTTTTACAAACCTTGCAATGTAAAAAGGTAACATCTTTTCAGGCTTATGCCCAAGAGGAAGGTGGTGAGGCTGGATTTGCTAGAGGATGTTAGGGCTTTGGACGAGGTAGAGTTGGTGAACAGAGGGGTGGTTCAGAAGATTATGAAGAAGAAGACCAAAAATGCGAGGTGGAATGGGATAGAGGTTGTGTCAGAAGTGGTTTATAGAGGGAGTTGCGAATACTACATTTTTTTCATGTTATAGCTAGTGGTTGCTGATGTTGGGACTTGATTCATACTATTGAGGTTCGAAATGAAGTATTCCTGGGAGAGGTAGCAATGGAGAGAGTGGTGATAGCTTATTTCAAAGATGCTAGTTGTCGGTTGCCACACAGAAGTTCTAGGTGGCTTGGTCTGGGAGTCACCCAACTCCATGTTGATGATGCTGATGGACTGATTAGGGCCTTTGATTTGTAGGAGGTTTACACCACACTCCTCACTGGAAATACACAACAACCAATAAATCATATGGTTGTCTCATGAAGATCATATACAATATGGATTTGTGTTAGGATATATAATATCATGTGATGGCTGTTTGGAGTGGGATGCTATTAAGAGATATGTAAATGGGGTTGATAACAACTTGTATATGTATGCACATTTCCATAAAAGAACATGCACAATTTGGTTATACTTAGAGGAAATGGGGCTAGAGCAAGGTCTATCAAGAGTTTCGCGAGCTATTTCACAGTGCACACACAATCATTGAGAGGGTGTTTTAAGGGAATTATTATTCTGGAGTAAATAAGGGGTGGGCACTCAAAGTTGTACACCCTACCTGATATATTTGTGTAGTAAAATTATTGTTACAAAGACCAAGACTCAAAGAGTTTTGAGTTCAATTACATTATCCGGATAAGAATTTCTCTTGCTGAAAAATCATCCCATATCTTGCAAGCTAGATAGCCCAAATCAAGATTACATCCCTTGTTTTAGTCGGCATATGAACCACTCCAGCTGGTGCTAATTGTCTCCTAGAATAAAGATTCATTGACATAGTTTGTTTCTGTTAAATCAACAATATCCCATGGAAGTCTAAAGTTGGCGCATGTAAAGAACATATAGTTGACATCCTTTAAGCAAACTGTGCACCGCAAACAGTCACCGTTCACTTTTGAGAAATCTTAGCCCTCCTAGCTCTTGTTAAGATCCATCCCCATCTTAAAAGCCAACGGAAAATTTTACACATAGGGATTTCCACCTCCAAATCCTCTTACAATCTTGAGCAAAGATATTGGGATTGAAGATTGTCTAAACGTATACGGCCTTATAGGTTTTTTTAACAAGGAATCTCCCATCCCACCAGACCCAAAATCACATCCATCTGAGGGCCCTTTGATAGTAGTCAAAGATCTAGACGTCCACATGAAGTACCATTTGCCCAAGCTTCCTTAACACAAATCCCTTGATCAACGATTGGAGAGAATATACATGGGAAAAAAAGGGCTTGCACTGTATAGGTGTATGCCCAAAAACTTCACCATTTATCACCAAAGTTTGTTACAAGCCTATTATAATCATGAACTACATAACACTTTACATGAACCAATTCTCTGCCATTGCATTTGCATGTGTCATAACATTCTTAGCGTAAAAGCGGTTTTGTCTAAAAATCACCCCTCTTCATGCCATCCAAAGTGCCCAGATGACAACCACACACCTTGATCTGTCCTTCTCCGTGCTGCTCCAATCCACCCTAATGGAGAACCAAAGACTCGCTACACTGTAGGTACTCACCACCTGGTTCCCGAACCAGTTCTAGACTTCCGCAGAGCTACCGTAGGTAAAGAAGAGATGATCAACATCCTCCATTCCCTTCGAGAATCTGGGACAATCATGGTCCGCCCCCTAAAAACGAAAAAGGAAAATATGTTTCTCATAAGCAGTCTACCTCTCCTGAAGAACCACAAGAACACCTTCATCCGAGCGGGGACCTTCCATTTCCAGATCTGCATACAATCCGCTGTGCATCCATCATGATCATAAACCGTCGAGCCTCTTATCACCCTTTATGCATTTCCAACCGAGAAGGAGTCATTACGTCGAACCCATCAATCTTGACCATTTGTGGGTGTAGCCACCTCATCAAGCTCTGCCAACAAACTCAAGAGGTTCTCCAACCGTTAATCTGAGAGACCGGATCAAAATCATTGGAAAAAGGAATGTCTATCCCAAACCCTAGCTACCGAGCAATCCGAGTGCTCCACCATCGCCATGACTTGTGGAACCTTGTAGCCAATGGCCCACCCTCACTCTAATCATCGGTCCAAAAACGGGCTCCTATATCAGGTCTCAAAAACTAGCGTATCTCCTGTGCCATGTTGCATACGCCCCTCCAGAAATATGAGGGCACGACCCCTAGGTCCTCATGAGCAGGGAATGAGAGCCCATGACCATAGATCCTTCGAACAAGATTGCAAATTAGAGAGCCAGAATCACCTCAAATACGTATAAGTCACTTGCCTAGTAATGCCTTATTCATCTCCTCCAAACTCCTCACTCTAAGCCCACCATCCTCCTTCGGGTAGGACACCGATTTCCAACATACAAGAGGAAATCCGGCCGAATGCCCAGACGATGACAAAAAAATGCATCATGATGGTCTAAAGCCTCTTCCTGACCCCATAGACACCAGTCTTGAGGATACGAAAAAATAGAAATCGCTGAGAGAATTGAACGTAATAAAACCAACCTGCCTCCTCTGGATAAGCATATCGACTTCAATCCTATCAGCTTCTGCTCCAACTTCTTAATCACCGTTAGCCAGCGAACGGTGAGCATCTGACTTGTAACCAGAGACATGCCAAGATACCATAGCAGTAGGTTCCTGCAATGAGAGCGCAACCTTTCAGTGCAGGAATCGATCTCCGCATCCATCAGACCAAAATGGATGAACTCTGACTTATCCTTGTTCAACCTTAACCTGGAAACTGCCCCAAACATGTCCAACACCATTGAGAAACCTCTGCAATTGTCAGCTCCCCCTCCGCAAATAAGATCGTGTTGTTCGCATATTGGAGGATGGGGATAGAGATATCACCACATGACACTGCAAATACCCCCTGAAACTACCGGGTCGACCATGATAGTTAGAGCATCTACCACGAGTACAAAAAGCAGAGGTGCCAATGGGCATCCCTGGTGAATACCCCTCTGTGGCTGAAGAATCTACCCTTCAGTTGTCCATTTACTAGAACCGCCCATGATGTGGTTGTGACATACCTCTTCATCCATGATATCCACTTACCTGGAAAGCCCCTTCTATGTAAAGATGCCCAAATGAAGAACCAATCCACACAATCATATGCCTTCGAAAAGTTCACTTTCCATAGGATGCCTTTAACTTTCCTCCTCGTGCCAGTCTGCCATAATCTCAGATGCTGTGACAAAACTGTCCATGAGCTGCCATCCAGGTAGGAATGCACTCTCCATTGGTGAGATTTTGTTCAAAACCCCTCTTAGACGGTTTGGCAACACCTTAGCCAAAATAAGATACAACGCGTTTGAGAGGACAATTGGCATGTAGTTCTCAGTTCTTGTCATTGCATCATTCTTTGGGAGCAAAAAATGAAGGAGCGATTTATCTAATCAAAACTGTAGTTTCCCTCCTCGAACTCAACTATCACTTCCACAACCTCCTCATCAATCATATCCCAAAACTCCATGTAGAAGAACACAGGGAAGCCATCTATTCATGGGCATTCATTCGGGTTCAGCCTGAAACGGCCTCCCAAACCTCCAATACCTCAATTTGCCTTGTCTAAGCCTTCGCATCTTGTTCCGAAACCATGTTCACCCCCAATCCCAGCCACCTCGAACCGTTGTGTGGCAGGCAGCTGCTCATGCCCTTGAAATAATCCATTACCACCCTCGCTACCACATCCTCCCCAACGAACTCCTCTCCCTTCACCTCTACCGAGTGTATCATGTTTCTCCGTCTTCTATCGCTAGCAACCCTGTGGAAGAACTTGGTATTTGCATCACCCTCCTTCAACGACCTTTGTCGAGACCTCTCCCTTCATTTGGTCTCCCTCTTCTAATTCTCCTCCTCCAATATCTTCTTTATCACCCCTATGCACACTAGCTCCTATTCGTCCAACTCCCTATTATCCTTAACCTGATCCAACCTGACCATCTCGTTATGCACCTGATCTATCCTCTGTTCATGGGTAGAACAAATCTCCCTCTTGAATACTGCTAGCTTGTGTTGCAAAGCTGTTAACTTCCCTATAAACCCCGTCCTAAGTGTCCCCTCCACTGCCAATCCTGACCAAAAAGCCTCGACCATGCCGTGAAATTCCTCCTCCAATAGCTAACACCGCTCAAATATGAAATATGAGGAGGACATCCTACCACTATATTAGTCAAGACATAACAACGCATTATCAGATCTTAACCTTAGCAACGAGGTAACCGATGCCAAGCTAAACATCTCCATGTCTTCAACAGATAGAAGAAAGCGATCAATGCATGACTAGGGCGATGAATTCCTCCATGTGTACCTACAATTGCCAGCGTCCATGACCTCCAAGGCAAGCTCCTCCACTAACTCCCCAAAAAGTTCGGACTTAGGGTCCTGTGCACATTGATCCCTTGGTCTATTCTCTACGTACAACATGACGTTGAAACCACCTCCTAAAAACCAGGCCAACTCTTAAAACCAGGCTTTAACTGCCACTACTCCTCTTATAAATATACATTTGTGAAAGCCCAAACGATGCCTTAAATCGACGTAACGACTAGACGAGACTTGTCAGCCTTGTTCACCAATGCCACCGAGACTGAGTGCACCATAATCGTCTCCTCCACCAATTTAAACATGTCTCCATTCCACGCCACGACAACTCCCCCCGCGCTCCCATTCACCAGCACTGCTCTAAACTCATTAAGGTAGGGATCTGATGTAGATGCCCACCTTACCGAATCCCACAACTCAATTTTTGTTTCCTTTAAGCAAAACAACATCAGCTTTCCATGAGGCCAACATGGACCCAACTGCCAGTCGCTTCTTCTACTATCCCATGCCCCGCACATTCCAAGTGATGATCTTCAAGGGGGATTCGTGGGGGAAGCCCCCTCCATCAGTACACCTATTGTTTGTGCTACAACCATCTCGAAGGACCTCTCTACTTCCACTCCATCGTTACCTGCCTTGTTATAATCAGTCTGCTTCTCCATCACATGGCCCTCCCTTTCCTGCATCACCTCCATGCCTTTCCCCCTTCGTGCCGCCACAATCCCCTCTTTTGTGCTTCCATCTCCTGCTTCAGATCTCTCCACTCCTTTCTCATCTCCTTCAATCTCCAGTAATATCGACTCTCAATCTAGTGTAAGCACCCTACGCCGCTTCCTCGAGAAGGTGAAGACCTGGTTCATCACATTAGAGTATTGTCTCGTCGAGTGAAGATGCCTCGACTACCCTAGTTAATTCAACCGAGTTATCAATCGAATTAGATGTTGTCATTCGTTGCAGTCGGATAATCGAGACTTCGTCAAAAACCACTTATATTTAATGTACGATTAAATGCAAGCGGCAAATTTATTTTACTTGGGCAAGCCCAAGGTCAAACTCAGGGAGACAGCTTTCTCCTTAGGTTGATTTTCAATTAATTTCGAGGTCAGATTTTCAAAAGAATATTTTTGGTCTTTTTTATGCAATTAAGGAAAATTCAATGCACTTTCAAGCCAAATTTTAACTTAAATCATAAATAATAATCAAATGAAGTTCAAAATTAATGAAACTTGGCCAGAAGATGATATGCGATGAGACTAAGCTACTATAATTTTTTTAGAATTTTTAGACTCTAATTGAATTAAATATGAATTTAATATGAATGCAGGGTAGTTTTTGCAAAATTAATTTTAATAAATACCAAGGCATAATATTTTTAGATATAAAAATTATCCTAGATAAGTCTATTTGAGATGAATCCAGGAAAATTGATAAACCTAAAAAATGGTGTATATTGGACCTATTAAAAATCAATTAGGTAAAAGACTAATGAATTTATTCAGGCCTCGTTATGCGTGCAAATGCATGTTTTTTGGGCACATTGTAGAACAACTTAAATTAAGTCTAATATGATTTTATGGTGATTTTTGGAGTAACAAATAATTTAATATTTAATTTAAAACACACAGTAGGCAAACTATGTCAAATTCCACAAAAATAATAGTATTAAATTCTATGAAGCTCACAAAAATATGACACGTGTCACAAATGATAAAGCACAAGTTAAACTACAACATGCAATTTTAGGAATTTAAAAATGATGATAAATGGATGCCTAAATATGCATGCAAACACAGGGACTAAAATGCAAACATGAAATAAAATTGCTTAAATTAAAACATGCGTACAGGGACTAAAGTGCAAATACCTATAATGTTGAGGGTATGCATGCAAAATTTCCACGAGACGTGATCCACTAGCAGGGACTGATTTGCAATTATTGAAACTTGCAGGGGTCTCTGTGAAATTTACCCGGGCCGCACGTGAGGAACACGTAAGGAGCTAGGCTCGGGAGGCGTAGGAGGCTCGGGCGTTGCTTCAGTACTGCTTCGGGTGCTCCGAGCCTAGGGTCAGGGAAGAGGCTCGGAGGGCTCTACGTGGCGACTGTCGGACCGGTTAGATCTAGAGAGATCCAACGACTGCTAGAGTTGAATCCATGGCGCGCCTAGGAATCGTCAGATCAAGATAGATCTAACTGTGGCGATGGCTTATGGAGCGAGGCGACGTGGTGTGACGCTGGCCGTTGGATCAAGATGAATCCAACGGAGGCTGGAGCTGCTGGCGAGGGGCGATGTGGTTGTGTATGGGCCGTTAGATCCTCCTGAGCCAACGGAGGTGGGAGCAGGCGACGTGGGCGAACAAGGACCGTCCGATCAAGGCGATCGGACGGTGGCTGGCCTTCTTGCTCCTCTGGTCCGCCGCCTCCTACGACGGACTTGGCGGGGCTCTGGTGAAGGGGTCCTGGCTCCACCGCCCTCCCCTGTGATCGGTGAACGTCGCTGGCGACTCGTGGAGAGTTCGGAGTGGTCGTACAGGCGTATTAGAGCCGCCGGAGGCGTCTGGATGGAGCTGGGGAGGTTCGTAGACCGGAAGCGTCGAAGATCGAATGGGCTCCGGTGACGCGTCCGACCAATGATGAAAAGCGTGCTTGCAGGGTTAGATCGTGCCAAAAAAATGGGAGCTCATGCTCGTGGGAGTGTGTGCGTGTGCGGTGAGGCCTGAGGGCGGGGCGAAAGCGGTCCAGTGTGCTTCTTCGCCGGGAAGGCAAACCTTTGGTCAGAGGGGGAGTTCGATATGTCGTTGGGGCGACTGAATGGTGCGCGAAGATTAGAGCTTCAAGGCGAAGCTCGGTGTATAGTTGGTGGAGGGTGGAATCGATCGGAGAAGGCGGGAAAAAGGCGAGAAAAATCAAAGGAAAGAAGAGGAAGATCAGAGAAGGAATGGAGGGATCTACCTGTAGATTGGAAGCTCGAAGGATGCTTCTGGTCATCGCTCGAGGGTCGGTAGAGGGCCCGAGCTCAAGCAGCTCGGCGGAGGAGCTACTACGCGGTGAAGAAACGCCGTAGATCTTGCCGACGGTGGACCACCGTCGTCGCTCGCTTTTACACTCAATCGTTGTCACCAATGGGTAGCTAGGAGCTCTAGGGTACCTCTTACTAGGGCAGATAAGATCAAAGGTGGCCGGAGGCTGGTTATTTATAGGAAGAGGATGGAGGTTCAGGCGATGGAGGCGTGGGGTTCGTGATGTTTGTTGAGCGAAGAGGAAGGGGATCATGGTGGTTGTGGGTTCTTGCGAGGATGAGGGATGTCGGGGCTACGTCGTGGGGGTGTCGATGGGCGGAGATGGTGGTTGTAGTGGTGCCAAAAATTGAAAGGGGGAGAAGGCGATGCAAGGTGGGCGACGCGCGCGAGGAAGACGGCTGGAGGTGGACGACGACGTCGTGGCTGTTGGATCTCGTGATCCAACGGCCAAGAGATGGCGCGCGGGAACGGGTAGGATTAGATCCGGGAGGTGTGATCGAAGGGCGCTGGGTATGACGCATGGCGAGCGTAGGCGCGGGCGCTGGCGAACGGTGCAGATGGAATCAGGCGTGGGGATCGAAGGGTTGTTGATTGAGCAGGAGCTAACGGCTGAGATGGAGGCGTCTTGGGAAAGATCCAGCGGGTGAGATGTGGCCACGTGGAGCAAGGAGGTGGAGGCGGAAATGAGTGAATGTGATGAGATCTGGAATAATGATCCAAGGGTTGGAATTGAGGCAGGGATGAGCGGCTTGGATCTGAAGCGAGAGGAAACCATCGGACGATGGAGGAAAGGGGTCGCATGGCGAGCGGATAGTTGGGCCGTGTGGCGCAACCAGAGGGTGCCACATAGCCCAATCTGATTAGTCGAAAAAGAATGTGATAGAAAAACTCAAAACATGAAAGTTGTAGATCTTGATGAGATCTACAAGTTTCATGTTGACCAAAAACGAAAACGAGGTCGAATTAAGTAATAAAATGTAAGGGTACAAAAATACATACATATAGTATACAATAGGGGCTCAAAATCCAAGTTTTGCATACGATCTCCGATTTTAATGAAATTGGTCTCATTTTAAAGGTCTATGAATGTATATTATTTTAAAAGTGAGTATACCTATATCGGAGGCTGTATGAGAGAGATATGTGCATTCTAAGGTCCATTGTCTCCAACTTGGTTGGGGTTTTATTTGTCAGTTTTACAAGTTAGCATTTTTTCTGGTATTTTTCTTGTATTATTGTTAGTAATATATACAATATAGAGTGAATTTATGGGTTTTAGGGTTAATGTAAAATATATACAGATGGGTGATTTTTACAAGTGAATTAGGCTTTTTATTTCATGCAGATGTGAATGCTAAAATGCAAATGTTATCAATGCATGCATGAATGCTAATTATGCAATATTGGTGGAAATATGCCTCTAATTACTCGGGAACAAGGCTCTATTTTCAACTTTAAGAGTGATGAATCACAAATTCATCACCGAGTCCGAACAGTCATGTGAGCCCTTTGTGGAGGGTATGTGTTTAGTTGCACCCCAATGCTTCACCCTACGCTTCGTCGACGTTGCCCTTCTCTGATTGGTTGTTCCACCTTCAGATCTGAAACCCTCCAACTCGCCACCTCCTCCACCGCATACCACCTTCGAGGTTAGCGATCCCTCGCCACACCTATTGCTAGGGTTCAACAACGCCTTACGATGGTCGGAGAAGCTTGTTTCTCCACCAGGTCGACCACCTCCATAAGCAGTAACCCAGATGGACCACCATCGCCTCTTTCATCATAAGATGCTGAAGGCCACACAATGATCTCCTCGGATCTTCGTTCCTATCAATGATGTGCATCATTGTTGCTGTGTGCAGACATGACTCCGTGATTAGATGAATCAACGAATTGGAGTAGCTGGCATAGATATCTGCTAGTGAAGAACCCGGAAGGCGTCTTCTCGGATCCGAGTTTGGGGGATTTGCTTGATTCTACCATCGACTTTAGTGGCCTCCTAAACGGGTTTGGTATCTCTTTCATCTTATTCGATCTTGCTCAACAGCTCCCGAATTCGGATCTGAAATCGTAAATTCGAAACGGTTGATCACTAAGTTCTATCCCACGATCCTGCTCGCATTAACCCCAACCACCTTATTCATTGCGTCAAAACCGACACTAGGGCTTCTCAATCGTGCCCTTTGGGCTTTGCCTTCTCCAAGGGAGCCGACCATCAGGCTTCCCGATGCCGAGCTTGGTCTCTGACCTCCTCTGATCCTGGTGGTATCCTCCAACGATGCACCCTCTCCTTCAACCACCGCTAAACACAGCGGCACCGGCCTCCGCCAATCTATAGCGTAGTACGGCGCGACACCTGTGGCGGCTATCCCTTCATCAGGACTACCAACTTCGATCCTTCACCCGACCTCATGCCGATGTTGCAAATGTCAACGACATCACCGATAGTCTCCAAAGCCCTTGTGGGTTTACATTTTGAAAATGTCAATTAGCCTTGTCTAGTTTTTATATTTTGAAAATTGTTGAGTTCTGTTATGTTTACATATGCAAATGCTCCTATGAATGAGGGGTCGTTTACCCACTCTCCTCTATTTATTGTGATCATCTTCCTCATTGAAAATATAATAGGAAAGAGTGTTTAATTTCCTGCGAGGGAGATTAGGGTTTCTGAGCCCTTGTGGGTTTTCCCTCTCCATGAAGTCTCCACTACCTTCTTTTTTGTCTTTTCACCTTCAACATGGTATAAGAGCCTCATTTGAGACCTTGATCTATCTTCCATTGTGTTCATGTTGTCTGAAGTCCTATCAACGCCTCCTTGCGGTCACCACATCTAACAACCCCTTCGTGCGCACCCAGCAGCCCGACATGCTGCCAACACCCTGGACCCCTCGTGCATGCTCCAGTGGCCTGAGCATCCTCTCACTCGCAACCCCAACGCTTGCCGTTGCACCATGAGAGGCGCCCTCTTGGCCTCTGCATGTTATGGGTGAAGAAGCAATGTCAGGGGCCTTATTGGTTGTGAAGAAAAAAATGGACTTTCTAAGAAGCCCTGCGTGGGTTGTGCTCTTTTCCTCATTGATCTATGCATGACTCCTTGTTAGGGATGCAAACGAACGTATATAGATATAGTGTTATCATACCCTTATCGGTTTTAAAATACGAATATGAATGTCGATACATATATTGACAGATATTAAAACTATATTACCATATTCTTAAAAAAGGGATACAGATGCAAAACAGATACTAACGACATACGAATAATACTAGAAATACCCTTTAGATAGCTTAAATATACATGCATTGGATGGAGTACACGTGATATAAATATAGTAAATGTGCTTATATCATAACAAATACCAAACATCGTGAACGAAGGAGTAAAATTATGTTAAATATGGTTAAAAATAAATCAACAATATTTGTATATGGAAGCGGATATACATATATGGATACTGATGTTTGCAAATGCCAAAGTGATATCTATATATCTATCCATTTTAAACAGATACAAATAGGGATGTCAAAATCTGTATAAAATGAATACGATGGTAGATTTGGATACGGATATATCCGTATCCATTTGCATCCCTACTTCTCGTAGTTGTGGGAGAGACGTTTTAACAGAAGTTTTTCACGTGTGGACTCCCAGTGCCCATGCGCCGAGGTTGCACTACTTTCCTATTTTTCTTTACTTTGTGTGTGGCTGAGTAGAATTTCTGTCGTTGGATATCCATGTGTAATAGATCTTATTGCATGTGTAGTTGTACTACTGAACCTTTCCTTTGATCTTGTGCTTTAGCTATAGTTGGATTCCTTGTTGTGACCACTGAAGTGAGAGTTTCATGATTTTAATCTTGCCTTATTTGCTGAAGTTGCCTACATGAGCAAAGGAACATGGCTCGATCTCTATTGTTCTTCACCTGGGGTTGTTAGTCCATTTCTTGAAGGACTTGTTATGTCCATTTTTTAGGAGATCATTGGCTAATATACTGCTTTTGTGTTTCATTAGAGTTGAAATGGATAGTATTAAGGAATCGTAATCCCTTTTGAAGAGATTTTCCGCTAAAAAATATGATTCTATACATTCTACAGATAGGGGTGTATCGAGTTGATGCAATCCAATGAAAATTGTGACTAAATTGCAATTCTAGCTCGCTGAACTACTGGACGAAAATGTGGAACAAGTAAATGACATGCTATGCGAAAACCACGGGAGACGAAAATGCGATGAATTGACGGGTGGTAAAAGATGCCTAAATTTCAGCAACAAATGACAGCAAGTAAGCAAGTTCAAGCACCGTTTTCTCCACGATTTCAGGGTAACTCAAATAGTTAAAGACTATTGGAAATAAAGAGCGATGTTTGCGGCCACGAAGCCTCAATACTTCACCAAACCAAACAACGAAATAGCAGGCCACAAAACCAAGTTCATATGGTGGAATAATATGCAGGAAATACGCTCATACCACAACCGTCAGGGGAGAAAATGCGAACTTCAGATATGGTCGGCGGCAAACTGGGGCGGGGTGCTCACAGCAACTGTAGTAGGCCTCGTCCGGAAATAAAGCAAACTTTAACAAGCCGGAGGTTGCAGCAATGATCTGTTGTGCAAACTCGCACGGGGAGGGGCAGCGCTGTCGGTACACACCGAAGCCGGGGTGGCGGGTTGCGCGATTGAACACCAAGGTGGCGGCGGCAGGGTGGTCCAGCGGCGGCGGCGAGGGAATAGAGAGGTGGGGGTCGGGCGATAGGGGAACTAGGCAGGGCGCAGGACGGCGAGGGGTGGAGTGTGTGGGTCGAACGGGGTTTCGCGCGAGGGAAAAAGGCAAGAGGGGGGAGAAGTAGGCTACGACGGTGAGGGAGAAGAGAGAGGACAGGAAGGTTGGGCGGCAAGGTGGGGAAGAAAATGGATAGAGAAGGACTGCGGCGGTGGGGAGAGGTTTGGAAGGAGAGAAGGGTGAGTGGCTGGCGCGCGATGGGGTGGTGGCGAGCGACGGGAAGGTAAAAGGGAAGAAGGGCGGCGGTATGGGCTGGTTAGGGTTCGGGAATGAGGGGAGGCACGGGGGAAACGAGAGATTGAGGGAGAGAGGGAGAGAGAGAGAGAGAGAGAGAAAAGTAATGGGGAAATAATTATTCATTCAAACTTAAAATCTCATACTAGCTATTGGGGTGCCTTTATAGAGGCCAAATCCCCCAAATAAGCGACAACCTGTCTAAAAATAGAAAAAGAAAGAAAATAGATAAGAAAGGTGATAAGGCCATGTATAATGAGCCTTTTACATAAATAAATAAAATAAATAAAACAAATGTCGACTAAAATACGTGATCGTAGCATCATGCTGCATCAACTCCCCCTGCTGAGAAGAATCTCGCTCCGTCGAGATGGCATCGTGGTAGTTCTGAAGTATATCAGGGCGGAGTTGTTGGAGTTCATCCTCGTTAATCCAGGTGCAATCTGTAAGAGGTCGTCCCTTCCATTTGACTAGATAGCGACGGAAGAGACCACGTCTAGTCGTCATATCTCGGATGTCGGCAATATCTTCAATCTGATCGGCATCAGTCACGGCTGGTGGTTGGCGCGTATCATCAGCGGAAGCTACTGGCGTGGTGGCATCTGTCTGTTCATCTCTGTAATATAAGAAGAGATCTGATACATTAAAGACTGGCGATGTCTGGACATCTGGCGGCAGATCAAGTTAGTAAGCATTGGGCCCAATCTTCTTAAGGATTCGGAATGGACCAATCTTTCGTACACTCAATTTTTGGTGGACTCTCAAAGGAAACCTCTCTTTTTTAGGTGGACCATCAGTAATTCTCCAACTCTGAACTTGCTCTCTCTACGGTGGAGGTTTGCTTAGGCTTGGTATTTCTGGGTCATGATTTGGAGTTTGGCTCGGATTTCGGTATGGATATGGGTTAGGTGTTCGACCAGATCCTCAGCGGCTGCACTACTTCTCCCTTGCATGGTTGTGGGTTTTATGTCTAGAAATTGGGTAAGTGGAAAGCTGTACACACTCTCAAATGGCGATTTTCCGGTGGACCTATTAGTGGAACTGTTATACGCAAATTCAGCTTGGGGAAGAATTAGATCCCATTTGGACGGAGAGTCCCCTGCAAGACATCGCAATAAATTTCCTAATGATCTGTTAACTACTTCGGTTTGCCCATCTGTTTGTGGATGATAAGCAGTGTTGTATTGCAAACGAGTACCCAGACGAGACCAAAGCGTGCGCCAAAATGACTCAAAAACCTAGTATCACGATCCGAAGTGAAAGAACGAGGAACACCATGCAATCGAACGACATCACGAAAAAACAAATCAGCGACATGAGATGCATATGAGGTTTTTTTACATGCAATGAAATGTGCCATTTTAGAAAATCTGTCCACAACCACAAAAATAGAGTCAACTTTCCATACCGTGAGGGGTAAGCCTAGCACAAAATCCATAGTGATGTCTTCCCAGGGTCGCAAAGGAATCGGTAGAGGTGTATACAACCCAGTGTTCTGCCTATGGCCTTTGAATCTCTGACATGTTTGGCATTTTTGTACAAACTTTGTAACATCCTTTCGCAATTACGGCCAATAAAATCGCTCTTGGAGAAGAGTTAAGGTCTTGTCCCTTCCAAAGTGTCCAGCTAAACCACCGTTATGCAGTTCTGAAATTAAATTCTCTCGAAGGGAGGTGGCAGGAATGCACAGTCGGTGGGCCTTGAACATGAATCCCTCATGAAGGACATAAGTGGTTGTCGGATCCTGCCCAGTATCAACACATTCTGCATAAGCTTGTCCGAAGTCAAGATCAGTGGGGTAGAGGTCCTTGAGCGTGTCAAATCCTGTTGTGCTGACGGTCATCGTGGTCAGGGCATGTGCTCGTCGGCTTAACGCGTCGGCCACGCGATTCAGAGTGCCAGCCTTGTGCTTGAGATGGAACGTGTATTCTTGGAGGAAACTAACCCATTTTGTGTGACGCTTGTTAAGGGTTTTCTGTGAGTTCAGATATCTTAAGGCTTCATGACCAGAGTTAAGGACAAATTCACGTTGGATCAGGTAATGCCTCCACTGCTTGAGAGCTTGCACCACGACATAGAATTCGACATCATAAGTGGAGTATCGTGATCGAGCTTCATTCAATTTCTCACTATAGAATGCCACAGGTCGTCCTTCCTGACTCAGGACGGCACCAATCCCGACATGTGAGGCATCGCAATCGACTATGAAAACCTTGGTGAAGTCAAGAAGTGCCAAGATCGGGGCATGGGTCAATTGATGTTTTAGCCTTTGAAAGCTGGTTTCCGCTTCAAGAGACCAAGCGGGTGCGCCTTTGCGTGTGCAATCTACCAACGGAGCCGCACAAGTGCTAAAGTTCCGGATGAAGTGCCGGTAGAAAGAAGCCAATCCCAGAAAGCTGCGAATCTCAGTGAGGGTTTTGGGCACGGGCCAGCTCTGAATGGCCTGAATCTTGGAGGGGTCAACTTTAAGTCCATCGGCAGTGACAATGTATCCCAAAAAGAGGACCTGTCAGACATGAAGGAACATTTCTTAAGGTGGACATACAATTGTTGGGCTCTCAAGGTTTCCAGGACTTTGTCGTAAGTGGGACAAGTGGTCGTCTTTGGTCAAGCTGTAGATCAATATGTCATCGAAGTACACAATCACAAACTTACCGATGAAGGGCCGTAATACATGATTCATGGTTCGCATGAAAGTGCTGGGAGCATTAGACAGGCCGAAGGGCATTATTGTCCACTCATAAAGGCCCTCTTTGGTCTTAAAAGCAGTCTTCCACTCGTCTCCAGGTCGGAGGCGAATCCGATGGTACCCACTGCAAAGATCCATTTTGGAAAATAATTTGGCACCCGATAACATGTCGAGCATGTCATCAAGGCGTGGAATCAGAAAACGATACTTGATCGTGATCTTGTTGATAGCACGATTGTCCACGCACATCCTCCATGTGCCATCTTTTTTTGGGGTAAGCAGAGCAGGGACCACCACGGGACTTATACTCTCTCGAACATATCCACGACGTAGAAGATCAGTGACCTGCTTGTTCATTTCTTCGTGTTCACTTGGGCTCATCTGATAATGTGGTAAGTGGGGTAGGCTGGTTCCAGGGACTAGGTCGATGTGATGTTGAATGTCTCACAACGGGGGTAGTCCTTCAGGCAACTCTTCAGGCATAATGTCAGCAAACTCCTGGATGATGGGCTTTACGTCAGGAGGGATTTCGGGTGTAGTTGTCTTCTGTTTGGTCACTTCACGTCCCATTAATGCATAAATAGTGGAGCTCTCCTGAACTTCACGTTGGAATGTCTGGGCTTCCATCAATAATACGGGACCTGTAGTTGAAGGCTTTGTCGGTGGAGTACTTTTACCAGTTTGTGCAGTCGCGGATCGAAGGGTAGCCACCTGGTAAGGCCTAAGGGCTTCGCGTTGTGGTCTAAGGGTCACACGCACCTTCTCTATGAGAAATGAGTAAGTGTTCAATTTTCCTCTGTGCTCAGTGTCTCGATCGAACTGGCAAGGTCTCCCAAGGAGTACATGACAGACATCCATAGGGGCGACATGGCACCACAGCTCGTCTTTATATGAAGGCCCAATCGAGAAGCTAACGAGGCTCTGACGGTGGATCGGAAGTTGAGTACCACCTCGAAACCAGGCACACTGTACGGTTTCTCGAGTGGTTGAGCTGGTAGACCTAACTTATCGACCATTTCTTGAGAAACGAAGTTCTCAACGCTTCCTCCATCAATGATCAGCGAACAACGACGCCCTCCTGAGGTGCAGGTGGTTCGGAAAATGCCGCGTCGTAGCCAACTATTAGCATCATTAACAGCGGGTGTAAGCAAGATGTTTGTGGGTGCGCTATCAGGGGCGATAAAGTTCTCATGTTCAATTACCAATAAAGGTCCAGATTCATCTCCATCCACTCCCAAAAGCTCATAGTCATCCGCTCCCATGGTGTCAGCAGTCAGAGCGATCGGTTCCTCTTCAGGTGATTCCTGCTGGTCAGGGTCAGGGTCTTCAAGGTCTTCGATGGTGCATAAATAGGCGGGTCTAGCCTTAGGGTTTGGGCACTCTGCTGCTCGATGTCCCTTTTGATAACATCGAAAACAAGTATCAGGTCCTACAACAGGTCGACTTCCTAAGATGCCTGGTCCGGGGTTCCCAGTAGATGGTCGGGCGACGACAGAAGTTGATGGTTTGGTTTGGGGTTTACCCGTAACGATCGATGGGGAACCTATCGGTTTGGAGGTCGCCATCGGGGTACTGGTGCAAGGGACGGAGTTCACAGAAAAAGACATCTTCCTTGTCTGGGCATTAGCAAGCTTGGTCTCAGCCCGTTCAGCGTGCTTGTAGGCTTCGTCGACGTCTCGACAGTTGTGGAGGTAGAGTTCATCCTGGATAACTTGGCGGAGTCCCTTGCATGTAGCGGGTGACTTCCTGGACAGGAGTCTCCTACAATCGGTTGCGATGAATAAGGGATTGGAACCCTTCGATTTATTCTCTCACGCTCATGGTGCCTTGTTCCAAGATTGAAGTCGCGCATATAGATCTCGTTTGTAATCTTCAGGCACGAACTTGATTTTCAGCTTGGCTTTCATCTTGCTCCAACTGTGGATCTTACTCTTTCCTTTTCGTTTGCGCTCAGATTGCAAACGGTCCCACCATAGCAGAGCATGTCCCTTTAGTTTGATTGTGACAAATTGAACTTTCCGTTCGCTGGGCATAGTTTTCCAGACAAAAAAGTGTTCGACGGCTTGGAGCCAATCCAAGAAGGTATCATGGTCTCGTCCTCCGTCA
This sequence comes from Ottelia alismoides, assembly GCA_037367405.1. NCBI lineage: Eukaryota > Viridiplantae > Streptophyta > Magnoliopsida > Alismatales > Hydrocharitaceae > Ottelia > Ottelia alismoides. The sequence continues at coordinate 995,298 of JAZKJV010000529.1, read as the reverse complement.
AATTTCGGAACATCGAGACGGATGCCTCGATCCCATCCGTCATCGGGCCTAGGGCCAGGTCGTGGCGGGAATTGATTTCCACCAGTAGGCTGTGGAGTATACCCAGGGGTGTGGGGATCTTGATTCTTGAAAGGGGTGTCATCTCTTAATCCTTCGTCTTCGCTTTCTTGTGAATGATAGTCGCTAACATGTCCATCGGATGTAGAAGAGCTAGATTCACAGGCTTTGTTACTCCGGGAATGTCGCTTCCGACTAGTGCGCCGACCCCTGTTGGGTGTCTCATCACTATGATCTTTCCCTAGCATTTGACTATTTAGGGTGGCAATTTATCCACTCAGGTGTTCGAACATCCGTTGCATTTTAGCATCCAAGGATTCTAACGTTAGCTTAGTGTGTGGGGTGTAACTGGTTTTAGAGGTAGTCAGTTTTTCGGCCATGGGAATCCTAGGCCTTCTGTTCTCTTTTGTTTTGGGATTTTGTTGTTTGTGTTTTTTTTGTATTGCTTTGTATGCTTTTTTTCCTTTTTTTTATGCAATGAAACAAATGGAATGCGGGCGAGATGCAGGAACGCTCGGCTCTGATACCAAATTGATGCAATCCAATGAAAATTGTGACTAAATTGCAATTCTAGCTCGCTGAACTACTGGACGAAAACGTGAAACAAGTAAATGACATGCTATGCGAAAACCACGGGAGACGAAAATGCGATGAATTGACGGGTGGTAAAAGATGCCTAAATTTCAGCAACAAATGACATCAAGTAAGCAAGTTCAAGCACCGTTTTCTCCACGATTTCAGGGCAACTCAAATAGTTAAAGACTATTGGAAATAAAGAGCGATGTTTGCGGCCACAAAGCCTCAATACTTCACCAAACCAAACAGCGAAATAGCAGACCGCAAAACTAAGTTCATATGGTGGAATAATATGCAGGAAATACGTTCATACCACAACCGGCAAGGGAGAAAATGCGAACATCAGATCTGGTCGGCGGCAAACTAGGGCGGGGTGCTCACATCAATTGTAGTAGGCCTCGTCCGAGAATAAAGCAAACTTTAACATGCCGGAGGTTGCAACACTGATCTGTTGTGCAAACTCGCACGGGGAGGGGTAGCGTTGTCGGTACACACCGAAGCAGGGTGGCGGGTTGCGCGATTGAACACCAAGGTGGCGGCGGCAGGGTGGTCCAGCGACGGCGGTGAGGGAGTAAAGAGGTGGGGGTCGGGCGATAGGGGAACTGGGCGGGGCGCAGGACGACGAGGGGTGGAGTGTGTGGGTCGAACGGGGTTTTGCGCGAGGGAAAAAGGCAAGAGGGGGGAGAAGTAGGCTACGACGGCGAGGGAGAAGAGAGGACAGGAAGGTTGGGCGGCATGGTGGGGAAGAAAATGGATAGAGAAGGACTGCGACGACGGGGAGAGGTTTGGAAGGAGAGAAGGGTGAGTGGCTGGCGCGTGATGGGGTGGTGGCGAGCAATGGGAAGGTAGAGGGGAAGAAGGGCAACGGTACGGGCTGGTTAGGGTTCGCGAATGAGGGGAGGCACGGGGGAAACGAGAGGTTGAGGGAGAGAGGGAGAGAGAGAGAAAGAGAGAGAGAGAAAAGTAATGGGGAAATAATTATTCATTCAAACTTGGAATCCCATACTAGCTATTGGGGTGCCTTTATAGAGACCAAATCCCCCCAAATAAGCAACAACCTGTCTAAAAATAGAAAAAGAAAAAAAACAGAAAAGAAAGGTGATAAGGCCTTGTATAATGAGCCTTTTACATAAATAAATAAAATAAATAAAACAAATGTCGACTAAAAGGACGTGGTCGTAGCATCATGCTGCATCACGAGTTCAACGAGCCGAGTTGGCCTCAACTCGGACTCGAACTCGATAAGAAACCTAAGGCTCAAACTCGGGTTCGATAAGGGTCGAGCCCTGGATCACCAGCTTGAACTCGAACTTGTCGAGTTCGAGTTGACTCACGAGCCTCTTATCGAGACACGAATTTTTGAGCTGGCTCACGAGCCTCTTATCGAGTCATGAGTTTCTGAGCTGACTCACGAGCCTCAAAATGAGCTGGCTCATGAACATCTTAACGAGTCATTGTTCCATTTTATACATTAAATTATGCAAATACCATTTGTATCTTTGATTTTTTATACTCTTTTCTGTAGCTTTTTGGGCAAGCAAAATGTTAACCTCTGTTTTATATCAAACTCAATGTGGAAGTTTCGATATATATGTTTTCAACTTTTTATTAAGAGGGGAAACGAGTTAGAGTCGAGTTTCCGAGTTGAACAACGCCCAACTCGGACTCAACTCGATAAGCTAACGAGCCATAAAACCCAACTCAGGCTCAGGCTCGTTAAGATTTCGAGTCTGGTGCGTGAGCCCTGAACGAGCCGAGCCCGAGTTGAGCTCATCGAGCTCGAGCTTTCCTGACAGCCCTATCTACAGATATTAGCTCGGCTTTGAAAATAAAAAATGCAATACTTATTCTGACAATTATCAGTGTATTATCGACAATAGTGCATCCACTGGATGATAATGACCGGAGAATGTTTCATGATTATAAGTTATCTTCTTGAAGAGGGGAATTTACAATTGCAGACGGATCTCCTACCAATGTAGCTGTGAAGGGGACCATTCCTCCTCCATGATGCACTTCACATTCTCAACTTTCCAATGTATCTTTTATCTATCAGCAAAATCACTAAAGAACTGAACTGTAGGTTAATTTTCGATAACAAATCTTGTATTCTAGAATTTTTGGAGACAAAGAATATTAGAATTGGTTTGGTTTTATGTAAAAAAAAAGAATTGGTTTGGTTTAGAGGATTGATCAGGCCCTTACTTTTGCCATAAATGACATAAATGCCTTTGTCATATCAATTTTTTTCTCTTGTGAAAGTTGATGTTTGAGATTTTTCTAGAGTTGTCTAAGCTTGCTTTGCAATGCGAGGTTTATCAATTTACGAAGCAAACACACACCATATTTCCTCTCTCTACTAGTAAATCCAGTCAGCATTTTGAGCTTATGCATTTAATGTTTGGGCAGCACTCAGAGTTGGTAGGGATTTCACTACTTTATCACATTTACTGATGATTGGTCAAGCCAACACTATTTTTGTAACATCTCTTGCTTAGGTCCTCGATCCGTTAACAGAGAAAATTGGCCGTGACAATTTGTTGGGCCCGGGCCTAGGTGGACCATTGACAACCACATGAAATGCTTAAGCTCAAATTGTCAAGTAATTATCCCCCACTTTTATAACCCACTCCGAAACTTCATGAGTTTCCGATGTGGGACTATGTTTGGGTAGGGTCATTACAACCTTCCCCATTTATATTCGCAACATCGTCATTACGACATGGTATTGTACATCACTTATTCTCAGCGATAGTAACGGTTGCGCACTCCAAGTAGCCTTTTCCTCCTCTCTCTTTGTAGGAGCGGCTCCACCTCTCGAGTAGCTCTTTCCACTATCAGAGGGAACTGGCTCTAATGCCATTTGTAACATCCCCGCTTAGGTCCTCATTCCATTAATAGAGAAAACCGACCCTTAAAATTTGTTGGGCTCGAGCCCAGATGGACCTGTTGACAACCACCTAAAATGCTTAATCCCAAGTTGTCAAGTAGTTATTCTCCACTTTTATAACCCATTCTAAAACTTTGTGAGTTTTCGATGGGACTATGTTTGGTTTGGGTTGTTATTTTAAGTAGGTGTTTCTGATATTATTTTGTGAATTAGTTGCCCTCATGGAAAGACAACATAACGACCTGATTAAAAAATTTGGTTCAGGTTATACTAGAGAATATTTAGCTTATTCTTTTTGAAGAATGCTTATTGGGAAAGAGATTCTTCATGAAACATCGCGTGCCTACATTCTTCAATATAATGGATTGAAGATAGGAAGAATGAACACATTTTGGAGATTTTTTGTGCTCTACTCTTCAGAGAAGTATTCCAAAGAAAATTCTGTATGAGTTGTGCCTACTAGTGTTTACATTATGAAAAGAATGCTATTGCAAGTTATAAATGGTGAATCTCCATTTAAGTTTGTTTATCAAGGTCAAATACATTTTCTCTTATGCCCTCAGTATTTGGTTATGTTTGCTTTGTACATGCCAATGATGCTAGGATAAAGAATTTGGACCCCCGTACTAATAATGGATTCTTCCTTGGTTACTCTAGATGTAAAAAGGGTATCATTGCTACGATTTCACCCATGAGTGTGTTCTAATATCTAAGGAAGTTGCCTTCATTGAGAAGGAATCCTTCTTTCTGGATGCTTCTCTTTACGGGAAGATTAGATGTGAAGACCACTCTCATGACCTTCAGTTTTTGAATGAAACAGATTACATTGTTTTTTCAGGGAGAGAGATTAAATTTAATGAGAACATATGTTTTGGAAAAGAAGCTTAGTAAACCCACCTCAATCTTCATAGATCCTCTCTTGAAACCATCCTCCGTAATCCTCCTTAAATGATTCTAGTCTAGATGCATCTATTAGTTTTCTTATTATCCTTGATGAGACTAATAAGGACTTGAAGGATAAATAATTAGAGCAAGTGGATGATAACATCGTACAAAGGAAGGATAATAAGGTCATGAAACTTCCAGCCAAGTACGTATGATATACTACTCCTCATTGAATATCATATTACTTATTATAACTTGATTGTATCCTATAAATGTTATGTTAGCTCTTTAGATTCTCATTGTATCCTCAAAAATATTACTAAGGAGAAAAACGACCCGAAATGGGCAGACTATGAAGGAAGAAATGGATGCACTAGTGAAAAATGAGACGGGATGTTATTGGTGCTCCTAACAGTGCCCAGTTGGCTGGCTATAAATGAGAGTACAAGCACAATTATACTGCTAATGGAAAATCGATAGATTCAATGTTGTCTTGTGGATAGGGGTGGTCAGAAATATGAAATTGACTACCTTAAGATATTTTCCCATGTAGCCAATATGAACACTGTTAGAGTTTTTATTTGTCAAGATGCCTATTTTTCCTGAAAGAGGTACCAATTGGACGTGAAAAAAGCTCTCTTAAACGATGACACTAAAGAAGAAGTTTATATGAAAATGATGTATTGGTTTGATAAGAAGATAAATGCTACAAATTAAAAAGAGTATCATTATTAGAAATGGGTATACTCAAGTAAATGGAAATTGTACTTTATTCATAAGGACTGTGAGAAAAGATTTATTTTCTTATTATATGTGGATGGCATGAGCCGTACATGAGATATGAAGGAAAATTATTTAGCATAAAGAAAACTCTTGCAATTGAATTTCAACTAAAAGACTAGAGGAAGTTGAAATACTTCTTAAGTATTGAGATGGCTTGGTCTCCAGAAGGTATTTGCCTAAACGAAAGTAAATACACTTTGTAGTTATTGAAGGACTCCGACATGCTGCGATGCAAACCAATTACTAGCTCAATGGAAGCAAACCATAAATCGAGTAAAGATGATGATGAACTTCTAGATGACGTAGAGAAAAGAAAATAAGAAAGGAAAGCACCAAACATTGATTGGAAAATCGATCTATCTTATCCTAATTAGACTACATATTACTTATGTTGTGAATGATCGGTGAGTCAATTCATGCATTCTTCTACCACCTCTCATGTAAGTGCATCCACTAGAATTCTGTAGTACTTAATAGGAGCACTTGGAAAAAGCCTTATGTTTAAGAAAAATCACCTTGTGACAATCGACGAATACATGGATGCTGATTGTAATGGGTCTGTTGAAGACAGAAGATCTACTCGGATTATGATGTGCTTTTGTGTGGAAATCTTGTTATTTAGTGAAGTAAGAAGTAGAATGTTATTTCCAAATTAAGTGTTGAAGCTAAATATCATGCCCTTGCAAATGGCATTACTGAAATTCTATGGTTGAAATTCTGTTCCATGACTTGGGCATCAAAGTTAACATATTAGTGAAGATGTTGTATGATAACAAAGCTGTGATAAATTTGGCAAATGATCCTGTTTTGCATGATAGGATGAAGCATGTAGAAATAGAAAGATACCGTATATGAGAGAAGACTTATGCTGACCACTTATGCCATCCTTGATGTTTGGTGACCAGATCACATATTTCTTCACAAAGGGGTTGCCTATGGTGCAATTTGAGTTTAATGTAAGCAAGTTGAGCATGGTTGACATGTATGCCTGGTGAATTTGTGATTCATCACTTTAAAAGCTAAAAATAGAGCTCCATTCCCAAGTAACTAATTGCATTTAATGATTGAAATTGCATTATTAGCATTCAAGTATGTGCAAACTTATTGTATATTGTATATATTAATTGACTTTGACCTTATTATTTCCTGTACAAAATTAATTCTTATTTATTTATTTATTTTTATTTTCTTCTTTGATTTATGTTTTAATAAAGTGTGCAAAAATCCAAATCTAAATTGAATTAAAAAACCAAAGAAAATGAATCAGTTTGAGTATGTATATAGTGTATGTAAATAAACATCTCTTATTTTATTTCTCTATTTTCTTACTTATTCAAAATTCCAAAAAAAATAGAGTAAGATGTAGATATTTTTTATTTATTTTTATTTTGAAATTTTCTTTATTTAAAAATCAGAAAAAATTGCAAAATTTAAAAATATAGGTATTCTATGTACATAAAGGACCATCAAAAATACACTTGATACAGATGACTTCTTTTGGTTTTGGTTCCTTCACGAAGGTTGTAAATCTCATCGAGATGAACAACTTTATGAAGACCATTCTTTGATTTGAGGTCATATTATATTTTATTTTCATTTTTTTTATTTTATTTTCTTATTTTTGTGGGAGCGACACATGGAAACTCCTAGTCCCGCCACGTGCCCTACCCCCACTTAGGTCCCAATACCTCCCCTTGTTTGGGCCATAATGTCCCAGATTAATTGCCCCCCTTTTCTTTTCATTTCTATTTTCCTTTTCTTTTGATGTGCCACGTGTTTCCATCTTGGTCGATCGAACGGCGGAGACTTCATCTTCCCTCACATGTTTCCCGGTCATTAACCCATGACTCTGCTTCCTCCATCCCAACGGTCGCACCTCCTCCTCTATCACTTCGTCGCTCTGCGCCATCCCCCCCCCCCACATTTCCAATGGCATCTCGAGCCCTCAACGTCGCATAACTTCCCCTCTTCTTCATGCGAACCCCAACTTCCCACCACTTAAATTCCCCTCACCGTTGTTGATGCACATAATACGTTGCTCATCAGGAGAAGGTTCGACCCCCTTTTGCTTCAGGTGACAGCTGGAGCTCATTGAGGTTGAGCGACGACAATCGGTTCTTTGAGGGCATGATCCAGGATGTGCTCCCTTCTGTCGTAGCTCCTTTCAATAGCCGTTGAGCCTTGCATGCTCTGCTACACGTTTGAGGCGATGACCGGAGCAACAACACGCTCCACACCCTTCAACAAACCACTAGGTAAACATCTCTTTCTATTCTCTTTCTATTGCTCCCTTATTCTCTTTTTCCCTTCCAGTTATCTGCTACACCCATTTGCAAACATCTTCTTCTTCTATTCCTTTGATCTGAGTTGAACTCCAAACCAACCATCACCTTCTTTGTTTACCTATTCCTCGATCAATCACCCACTGCAACTTCTATTCCATTTGCTTCAAGTCTTCCTCATGCAACCATTCACCTCCGACGAAGTCCAGGGCCGACACTAAGTTATATCCGCCATCTTTGAGACCTAAAGCTCCAACTTCAGACGAAGCCTTGGTGACAGCAAGGCTTTCTATTTTGGTGACAGCAAGGCTTTCTATTTTGATGGCGATGACAAGACCGTACCCCTCTCGGCAAGATCCTCGAGGTGCACCCTCGTGTATCAACGACTCTTCCCAGATTATTGTTGAGCCTCTCGATCCCATCCTCATCGGAAATGATCGAGGCGAAGACCAGAGACTCATACAGCAACAACTCCTATCCCTAGGCGGATCTATCAGGCCACTTTCCAGGTAATCACACGTATGGTATCCATCCTTCTTCTTCATCGTCGTCTTCTTCAATTTCTTCTCTAGACCTCTGCAACCCATCTTGATTCTTCCCCAATCTCTTGTTCATCTCCTTCTTTTTGTGAACTACAAATCATGATTCATCCCCAACATCTTCCCTCCTTGATGCCTCTCTGCATTCTGATCTACCTCCTCCACAACCTCCCACCTCTGACCAACGCATGGCTGGAGTCCATCTCTGTCCTCCCTTCCTAAATAAGAGCACCACCCATCTCCTCCTCTTTGTGCTTAACTGTATGAGCTGAGATTCCAAATCTCGAGCATCGAATCCTTTTGCAGATCAACCCCAGGAAGCACAACATCGGAGATCCATCAGGAACCGTGAGCCCCAGCCGCTCTCGTCCAACCGACATCAACAATGCGGAAGAGAGGTGAAGGAGCCGCCTAGGTCTAGAGCATGCAACATACCTCTAATCAAGAACACATAGCATCTTAGCAGTCAATTCACATCCAAACAACAACCATTGATTAAGTATCATCGAATGACACGGATCAATCCACGTTGCTCGCCCAAACTTGCAACCGAGATTCTACCTCGTCGCTACTCAAAGCAGTGTTTGCATGCCACGTGGAGTGGTGGAAACGGAATGCTGCCCGAATCTCAGCTGCTTACATGCCAAGTCACGTGCGGTACAGAACTTTACGCCTACACCCATGCAATTTCCTGAATTAACATCCATGCCCCAAATTTCTGGACGCACATGCAATACACGATCTGTCTCGAACAAATTACAAAAAAAATCCTAGCTAGTTTTGGTAATAACATTTTCACCTTTTTTTGATTTTATTTCAGTTGTTTAAATGTTGTAATTTTGTATAGAGATCCATCTATTTAATAATTTGTTTAAACATTATTTCTCCTTAATTTTTAATTCTAAAAATTGCATGTTAGAGAGTAATTAATTATCTATCTTGTGATTAATCAGTTCATTTTTCTGAGCTTGTATGGATTTATTTCAATTTAAGTCATGAAAATTGGCATACCCATTCTCTGATCTCATATTCATAATAATTAGTATATTACTCTAAATTCTCTAAAAATTCAAAGTAGCTAGAATTAGTTATCATATGACATGTGCCCAAAAATCATTTAATTTGCTAATGTGATTTTCTTAAATTAAATTGTTTTGTGATTTCTATAAATGAATTTTAATTGACTATGAAATTAATTTTAATTCTTAAGATATCAAGTGTTACTAATTATTAAAATTAATTTATTAAAAATCACACTATCTACATATTTAATTCACAATAAATTAATTACATCAAAAAATTCCAAAAATTGCAATACATTAAATTCATCATATTAAACCTTATATCCAATTTTCGTATTTTTTGCATTCCATTTGCATGAAAAATTACATAAAAACCCATGAAAAAGATCTAATTATCATGCATGCATTTCACACCATAAAATATAAAAATATGCTTTTGTTTAATCATTGCATAAGGATTCCTGGAAAAATATAACTTTGCTAATTTGGATAAATTTTAAAATAAACTTTAATTGGCTAAGTTTGTTGATTTTCTAACGAATCTAATTCATTCAAATTTTGCATTACATACACATTGCATAAAAAGAAAAATAAGAATATTCTTTTCAAAAAAAGTAACCTCTAAAGTATTTAAAAATTAGCCTAAGTAGACAGTGGCCTCCATATGTTTGACCTTAGGCTTGTCCAAGTAAAAAATAATACAACCACTTGTGCTTTTAACTCATTATTTAATTAAGTTGTTTTTTATCAATCTGTAATTGCCCGACTACAGCAATTCGACACAATTAGCATAGGGTAGTTGTGGGGTTTTCAGATGGTGTCGCTACCAGGAGGCATATCTTATGTTAAGTTTAGATAGAAGTTAGGTTTTCATCTCCCGGGTAGTCTGATATCTGTGCCTTCTTGTAAATTGCTCTATTTATTTTTTTAGCATTTTTTGTTTCATTTATTTATTTATTTGTTTTGTTATATCTCTCTTTGACATAAATTTGATATTTTTGTATGAGGGCCTGGTGGGCCAGAACGACCGCTTAGGTGGTCGAGCAACTTGGGTGCATTGGAGGCTGATTCTTTGAGAAACTAGCCGATTGAAGGACACATAAATTTATGATCGAGTCAAGTTTATGAGAGAGTGTAGAGTCCTTAGGTTTTAAATTCTGCATTTTATTTTTTTTAAATAATTGTAATAATTGCACATTTACAATGGTTCATGTTTGGGATCTCATTGTGCACACCGGACTCGGACATTCTTTTTCTTGTGGAGTATCGAGACTTGTTTCACTCTCATGTGGAGGGTGGGGCTCGACTTGAGTGGCTTGTAGGTTAGACCTACACTCGTGACTCTTAAAGCTTTTTCATAGGATAATTCTATGCTTGTGCTCGTAAAATCTAGGACCACACTTTTAACTAATACACACCTTGAATCGTTCTACTTAGTCAAGTTGAAATCAAGTCTTTCCCACTAATAGAACTTTCTAATAGGTGTGGTTTTTTGACTTGCATATTCATTTGGCTTAAAAGTCAATTCTGTATTGCATCCTACACGTAAAGTGTGAGGATCACTATAAGTATTCTAAACTGGACATGCATCATTGATTTTATTGATCGTATTGATTTTTCTCGACTCCATTCCCCTTGGTTTTATATCTTAGGATAAACAAAGATTAGGACTGATCATTAGGCATGTTGTGTTTGGTGGACTTAATTAAGTGATAATCAAACTTAAAATCAGGACTGCTAATTAGAATTGACCAGAAATATTGACTAAATTAACAATAGTTTTTGGGAGAGCAATCCCATCCTTGTACTTAGGTACATACCTCCAGACAGAGTGGGTGAGGACGTACACACTAAGTTTAGAGCTCAAATCTGTAGACTTACGCTCTAAGTCTCCAGGTTTGACTATTCCGGGCTTGGGAACTGCAAGCGCTTGCCTTCGACCTTACAGAAACGTTTTGGTGTACATCTTCTCACTATAATCCTTAGGAGCGTGATATAACCTGGTCGTCCTGGCAGATCGTCTCTTTGATTCGGATATAGTGGGAGCGTATGTTAGGCATCAAGTGACTCCCCTTGTGTACTTGTGTCACAAGATTGTTTTATCAGTGAACTAAAATAAAAAAGATAATGGTCGGACCTTTGTGACAATCATAGTGTTAAGAAGCTAAAATCAGAGTTTGTTCTTGTGTTTGTTTGTGTGTTTGTGTTTGTTACTCTTTTGTGCATTTGCACAATTTTGCCTCAATCCGCTTTCATTTTTGAAAATGTTGACTTATCGGTCTTCATACCTGAACTCTACATGTCACTTCTCCTTGACTGATTACCAACCATCTTCTCCATTTCACAACTCCATGTACCCTCCACCTTATTCCAACTATGAAGTCGGAACTTCGACTAACTTCTTAGACTCTTCGTATCATTCTAGTAGAACCCTCTATTTACGATGGTTACTCCTAAACCATCTTTCTTCTCCCCACCAACTATGTTCCATGATCACACTTCTTCTTCGGTTGGCTATTTGAGATATGCACCACTCTTAGAATCAAATAAATATTTTCTATACTATGGAGCGAGCGAATTTGAGAATGGAAAGGAGTGTAACTGGTTTTGAAGGAGAAACACGATTCTTGGTTACTTTAGATAATTCACTATTTGAACCATCCCCGACTAGGGATGACTATCTTCCCGAGTACAACCAATTTTCCTTTAACCCCACACTTAAAATCTAGACTCAAGGAGATTGAACTCATGGTAAGACTATGATTATAATGAATAAACATGACTCAACCCAGGAATACATGTCATATTTGCAGCATGAAGAGTACGATTATTCATCTCAAATTCATGAAATGATTACGGATGCCATTGCTCGAACTAATAAGAGACCTGATTCTTTGGCTGACCGACTAAATAACGCCACCAAATGATGGAAGAAATGGTAAACAACCAAGAGAGTGAGTGAGGGCACCACAAAGCATACCCGAGACACTCACGTTCAACATTTTCAAATGCACACACCACATACCATTGATTTCTTCACTAACCTTAATAAAGAGACCAAAAAATCCGAAAAATGTAACAACCAACTAAAAAATTGAAAAACAAAATATATCATAAAAAATTAAAAATGAAAAAGATTTTAAAAAATTGGATCCTGCCCTTAGGGAAGCCTTTGCTAAAGAATTAATTCTTGAGCTTCAATTAATAAAGGCCATAAATCACTTTCCTGACCTTAAAAGATTTGTGAAAAGTAAATTAATGCCCAAAAGTTTGGGCAATAAGGGAATAAGGATTGAGAGACACCTATTGTCTATGGCCACCTCCTTGGTGATGGAGAGAAAGATCAAGAACCACAGAATGAAGCGGTTGCCCAGAGTTGAGTATGAAATTAGAAACACCACATTCACCCATGCTCGGATTGATGACGACTCATCAATAAAATCCTCTTGACGTCCGCGTTTGATAAGCTCAAACTCGAACCACTTAGGAAATCGAGAGTAATCGTTTAGCTGGCTGACCGATCCATAAAATGGTCGAGAGGGATTATTTTAGTCATCACGACTTTCCAAGGTGCTCCTCTCAGAGTGGACTTTATGGTCAGTGATATTGAGCATCGAGGAGAGTTCACCTAGTCTCCCTTTTTTTGGTAAGTTTACCTTGGCTAAGGCGACTATAGATTGGAGACTCAGACAATTGATTTCCTAGCATTGTGTATGCATCAAATTCACCTGACCTCTAAGAACACAAGTCAATCCAAGGCAACCCACATAGCTATAGACATCAATGACCGCCGAGAGGTAGATGTGTCCTACCTCTCTACTGCACCTGAGACATTGATTGTCGACCTGACCACTCGTCTTGAGACACTCACATCCTGAGACCACCACATCCGTCAGGGGAATTCCTAATCACCAATCATAATTTACCTTATCCCTAATGGATATCTCGTACGACACCAAAAGATGAAAGGTGACATCGCCTACTGCTTGCCTCACCACCACCATGACAACTTTTATAGAAGTTATCACAAAGTTGGACCTACTCTTTTCCGATTGTATTGACCATTTCGATGATTCGACTCCCGTTTCCACACTAACACAACCAATTGAGCCCTCACATACATTACCTCCAGTACCTTAAACAAAGGAGAAAGCCATGACCCAATTGACCATTTCCAAGAAAGCGGTTGCCCCATCCTCTAGTCAATTATCTAGTAAGAAGAAGCCGAGTAATGATTCCTCTATGTGTTCCCCCAAATCCCTCATGGTGAGTCACCCTTCTCTTCCTCTTAATGCTTCAGGTTCTTGAAAACTTGTTAAGAAAGTTGCCTTCAACATACTAGTGAAGAAATTTTCTGAGGATTCCTCATCAGGCCCGGATGAGGTGATCTATATGAGTGCGCTCAATTCATATGCTCTTAAGCCCTATTTAAGCTAGCAGTTGTGTGTCGACCCTCATTGGACGATCCTTTCATCTCATTATTATTCTTCCGAGGATGATTCTGATAGTAATGCACCTATACATTCTTTACCTCCTCGTTCCCGCAAGAAGGTTAGTCACAAACATTCTTGAGACTTGTATATTCTCCGTATCTCATCAAACCCCACTACTTCTCTTCTATACTTAGGCTGACTAGAGCCTAAGTGTGGGGGGACTGATGCCCGTCTTGTATATTCATGCATTCTCCTCTTGACCTCGACCACCCTATTTTTGCTCTTCCTCTACACTTAGGCTGACCAGAACGTAAGTGTAGGGGAACATGCCGACTTCTATACTTCTATTCTTTTCACTCTCTCACGCTTAGCACGAGCTATGTCTTTTCCTCGCCTTTTATGCTCCGAGGACATAGCACACGCTAAGTATACAGGGGATGTTCTATATATTGTATATATACTTTACCCATAACTCGTACCTTCGTGTAATTTGTGTAAAATATTCAATAAGTATGGGTTGGTAAAAAATATGTTAAATGCATCTAAATCATGTATAATTTTTGTAAAATTAAAAAGTATACCAATTGTAAAATTTGTATAATCTTATATAAGCTTATAAAATCTGTGTAAGTAAAACTCTTGGTGTAAATTGTTGTAATTTTTTTTGTAAATAATACTTGTGTTGTAAAATTTGTGAAAAAGTAGGTGTATAAAAAATTTGAAATAAAATGACTTCTCATTCATTCATTAAATAAATTATGTGCATTTCATTCATTTGCATTCATTAGCATATCATGCATATGCAACGTGGAAAGTCATCGGGTTCTGAACCGAGTCGTAAGTAAAAACTGAGAGTGGACTGGAATTAATCTTAATCCACTTAAATTTCAAAGGAACTTCACTGATAAGTAGGATTTTAGAAACTTTAGGTCATGGATTTAATTCTCCAAGTTTCACATGACAATGTCTAGACTTTGACTCCTAGTGCCTAACCATGTTGCCTCATTCTGAGTAGACTCTTGGATAGGGAACTAATTTGTACTCTACACTGCACACTTAGCTCATCTTAACTGAGGTACTGGAAGGTCGTGCATCCTTTTCTTTGGTAGCATGGACATCTAATGACCAGGGTAACGTGTTGAAATAAAGCTTCGTATGAGGAATGGATTGCTAGCACAATTTTTTCTAAAACACCAAAACATGGGCAGAACAAAATATTATATATCCAACGGGGCATAAAAATATCAATGTAGACCAACCACAATTTCTACAAAAAGAAGCCAATTCCAAAAGTACATCATTTGGCCATAATGGTCCAAGCTTCAGATAGAATGTAGATCTTGGTGGAGACTTGGTTACATTGGGCAAGCTTCATAGGAGGTGTGACTACAATAGTCATACTCATGTTCTTTTCCCCTTTTTTTAGACTTCTTCCTCTATATTTGTTGTGAACTAGCATGTTCCTGAACTTGGAAGGAAATACATGACTCCCTGAGGAGGAGTTACTGGAGGAAGAGATTGCATGGTAGTTCAACATCTTGTATGGGAAGAGCTAACACCCTATACACACTAGAGACAGTTATTCAATGCTCATGTGAGATGCTTTGGGAGAGGGTTGATCTAAAATCACTTCCGAGTCGGACATGGACAATGACTTGCATAAATTAGATATTGTTGTTTTTAAATCCCTAGTTCTCGTGAGGAGTTCCGCCACACTATTAATCTAAAGGTTGAGTCGAGCTCCATTTTTTTTTTTGTTCATGACGTTGGTATGGAACCTAATCTCATTTCACTTATGCATTCATTTTAGTTTCTCAGGGACAAGCAAGGTTTAAGTATATGGGTTGATGAATATGTGATTCATCACTTTAAAAGCTGAAAATAGGGCTCTGCACCCAATTAGTTAATTGCATTTAATCATTCAAATTGCATTATAAGTATTCCATGTGTAAATAATATTCATATCTTAGCATTCATAATTGCATTAATAAGAAACTAGAATTTCAGTGTATATTACCACATGTATATTAACACCACTTCTCCTAATTTTCATTATTTTATATTAACTCAAAATGAAATAAAATCAATCCATTGTGTACATAATACTAACCTTAACAAATGAAAAATACTAACCTTTATATTTGACAAATAAAAACAAACCCTAGTTTTAAGACAAAAATCATAAAGCAAATATATCTCACATATAGTCTCCTATGAACCCTTGCTCACTTTTGAATTAATGTATATTCAGTTATCTCTAAAATAAGATTAAATTCAAAAGAATCGGAGTTCATATGTGAAACTTGTGTTTTGGGACCTCATTGTATATTATATATATTGACTGAGTTTGACCTTACTACTTAATGTAGAAAATTAATTCTTTTTAATTTATTATTTTAATTTATTTTCTTTGATTTATGTTTTTAATAAAGTGTGTAAAAATCTAAATCTAAATTTAATTAAAAATCAAATTAAATGAATCAGTCTGAGTCTGTATATAGTGTTTGTAAATAAACTTCTCTTATTTTATTTCTTTATTTTTTTAAATTATTCAAAATTCTAAAAAATAGATTAAGATGCAAATATTTTTTACCATATTTTATTTTATTTTATTTTGAATTTTCTTTCATTTAAAAATGATAAAATTACAAAATCGAAACATACAAGTATTATATTTACTTAGAGGACCACAGAAAATACACTTTATATAGATGACTTCTTTTGGTTTTGGTCCCTTCACAAAAGTTATACATCTCATTGAGATAGAAAACTTTCATGAAGAACATTTTTTATTCGAGGTCTTTTAGTATTTTATTTCAAATTTTCTTTGACTATATTTTTTATTTTTGTGGGAGCGACCTGTGGCAACTCTTGGAGCTGAAGGATATGGAAAAAATCCTCAAGCGCATCACGGAAGCGTGATCGTCGTATCGGATACAACGGAGAACGACTAGTCCTAGTAGTTGTTCGGTGCAGTGGAATTTAAAATTTTTTTATGCGATGAAACCTCATGATCCAAGAACGATTCTCGGATCGTTTCATCTATAACCACAACAAGTATAATGCAACACCTCTTGAAGCGTGGTTGACCGAGTCTCTAAGAAAAGAGACCTCTGTCTCAAGTCCGATCGTCGGAGAAACGGCTTGCGAGCACGGGGATGAGTCGCGTTGTCCTCGCAATCCAACAAGTGATCCAAGCACGGTTGCTCCTGATCTCGTCGCACGAGATCGAACGTCTCCTTCGTGAGCGAAGCACTCCAAGTAGACGGAGAACCGCAGAGCGTTGAAGCGGCGACGCGGTGGCGTGGGCGTCGACGAGTCTCTCCTATAGGGTATGGTGGACGGCCAGCAAAAAGAGGGAAAGAGAGGGTTGGTGTGTGAGAGGAAAAAGAGAAGGAGATGTGCTACCAAATAGCATGTAATAGAGAGCAAGGTATGCCTCTCTATTTATAGGGTTTTGGGATCCATGGATCTCAATCCATGGGACTTATAAAATCAATGGATGAGATTGATTTATGTCAATCCAATGATCAAGATTGTTGTTGGTAAAAGCCAACAACTTTAGATTAAAATATATTTGACAAAATCAAATATAAATCAATCCTAAAATCACATCAATAAATAAGGAGAGAATATACATGGAGATTATATCTCCATGTACATTCAAGGGGGGGATGGCCACCCATTCCATATAGGAATTGGGTGCCGCCCACCTCTTTCCTAATGGAGGCAATCTCGTGGATTTCCATGAGATTGCATGCCTCCTTGATTTTCTCCATTATTTATTTCCAACAACTTTTTGTTGGGATTTTATTCACCAAAAATAATTCTCAATTAATTTTAGAAATATTAAAATCTTGACATTGGAAAATTATGAATCACATTCACAACCCAAAACAATATATAATTTACATTTTCAATTAATTAGATAATGCATATCCAATACACATTAAATAATTAATCTACAAATATAAATTATAATTAGCTCTCTCTAATACATTATAAATCATATTTATAATATATTATGAATAATTGGATATTACTATCAACATTATTTTTATCTATAATAATTTAATCACATTTAATTATATTGGATAATTCCTCGTACATCATGATAATTAAATCACATTTAATTATCAATTTCTCAATGCTTAGATCTTATGGAATTGTTCTTGAACCATTCAAGAGCAATGCTATTTCTCCTCAGATACTTGGAGATAAGGACAGGGCGATTGTATTGTTCCATGTATAGTGACTTGGATATTGAGATCACATCTCAAATCCAGATCCCATGGACCTCTCATAGATGCTTGATTAAATCAAGACCGTAAACCTAATCTTCTCATTGCATCTGAATCTTATTCAGATCAATGTCCAGTACATGGACTAAGATTAGGTCACTTCTCTAATGAGAGGAGTCACTAAATTCCAGACCTGTGTCATCACTCCCTTGGAATGGAAGTGTCATGGTTATACAATCATTTATTATCAAATCACCCTCAGGTATTCCTAATACTTGTACATCCTGCATACTGGAAGACTCATAATCATCCTGAAGAGATAGATCACTTTTACACTGTCATCTTCATGGTTTGATCACTAAGTTTCTCAATCTTGGTCCTTGGGATATGGTACAGATCATATGCTTTCACAAAGCATATATCTTACCTTCAAATTCATGTCATGCTTCTAAAACATGACGACCATACATAGAATTTGATCAGTCCCAATACCTCATGAGTGAGCTCATGTCTTCCGGTTCACAAGTGAACCTGTATGATCCCTTTGAGAGATCGTATTACTCATATGCCCTTACATGCACACCAGCTCGCCAGTATATAGATCTTGGTTAGGTCATCAACCTATTGGTCTGCCTAATGTACACACTTAGACATATAGCAATACATCTGTCTCTGGTCAGAGGATGTTTGCCTGTGATGTGACAGTATTCATCATAGGTCTATGGTTATCTCGATATTGTTAAGTCAACCCATCGACTCAACTAATCTGATACCTTCGAATCACTATTCCCATGCAGAGGACCTGCATCAAGAGGTCGATCAGATATTAGCCTATTGAGAAAGGATTTCCATATCCTTCTCAGGCTGGAGATCATCACTTGTCAATCATTGATGATGCTTGATGAGTCCTCTATCTAACTCCCTAGATATTCATTCAAGCATCAACCTCTATGATTCAATCAATGAATCAATAGCTGTATGATTATCAAGTTGGCCATGGGACCTTATAGTGCATTCATTCATTCAATATCAGAAAGGGAGTGAAACAAACATAATCAATAACTTTTATTGATAAATCATTTATTACAATAACATTTATTGTAGGGATGGTTCGCCTCGGGCTCACATTGCTAACATTCACCCACTAGCCCTCAGAAGCATTCAGGAACAATCCTTAAACCCATACTCATTACATGCTGGTCAAAAACCTTCTGTGTCAGAGGTTTGGTAAGAGGATCAGCAACGTTGTCGGCAGAGGCCACCTTGGTAATGATGATGTCACCACGCTTTTGAATCTCCTGAATGATGTGGTATTTCCTTTCTACGTGCTTGTCTTCTGATGCCATCTGGGTTCCTTCGCCTGGGTAATGGCTCCTGTGTTATCACAGAGCAGCGAGATGGGAGTATCAGAGGAAACTACGCCAAGCTCCTGCACGAACTTGCGCAACCACACCGCCTCCTTTGCAGCATCCGATGTGGCAATGTATTCGGCTTCTGTTGTTGAATTTGCTGTAGTGTCCTGCCTCTTGCTTCTCCAGCTCACAACACCATCATTCAACAGGAACACAAACCCTGATGTCGACTTTCAATCATCAATATCTGATTGGAAGTCAGAATCTGTATATCCCAAGACTTGGAGATCACCATCTCTATAGACCAAGATGTAATCTTGCGTCCGTCTTAGATATTTAAATATGTTCTTTACTGCATTCCAGTGTTGTTCTCCATAGCATGATTGGTAACGACTTACCACTCCCACTGCATGGCAGATATCTTGCCTAGTACACATCATGGTATACATTAAGCTTCCTACAGTCGATGCATAGGGGCATCAAGCCATGGCTTTCTTTTCCTCAACAGTTTGAGGAGACATTCTTTAGATAGGTGGATACCATGTCTTACGGGTAGAAATCCTTTCTTGGAACTATCCATATGGAATTGTTCAAGAATCTTCTTAATGTATCCATGTTGTGACAATCCCAATATCCTCTTCTCTCGGTTTCTGAACAACTTCAGACCCAAGATGTAAGAGGCTTCTCCAAGATCTTTCATCTCAAAGGTATGGGACAACCAAATCTTCACACTGGTCATCATCCCTGTATCATTCTCAATGATAAGGATGTCATCTACATAAAGCACGATGAACACAATGGCGCTCCCACTAAGCTTCTTGTATACACAAGGTTCATCAGGATTCTGCACAAAATCATAACTCTTTGTGGTTTCATCAAATCTGATGTTCCAGCTACGAGAAGCTTGCTTGAGCCCATAGATGGATTTCTTCAACTTGCATACTTTGCCATCCTCAGTCATGAAGCCTTGGGGCTGCTCCATGTAGATATCCTCCTCGAGGTATCCATTGAGGAAAGCCGTCTTGACGTCCATCTGCCATATGTCGTAGTCAAGATATGAAGCTATAGCTAGCAATGTTCTGATGGATTTAAGCATAGACACAGGAGAGAATGTCTCATCGTAGTCGATGCATTCTCTCTGTGTGTAGCCTTTGGCTATGAGCCGTGCCTTGAAAGTCTCTACTTTCCCATCAGGTCCCCTCTTTCTCTTGAAGATCCATTTTCACCCAATGGGTTTTACACCTTTAGGTGGATCCTCTAGGGTCCATACACCATTCTTATGCATGGAGTCAATTTCTGACTTCATTGCTAGCATCCATCTATCCATGTCATGATCCGCGAGTGCTTCATCAAATGAAGTAGGATCATTGTCAGTCTCACTTGACACATGGAATTCATACCTTTCAGGTGGTGCAACCACCCTCGAACTCCTTCGAAGAGGTATGGGTGTTTCATCTTTATTTATCTCTTCAGTTTCTGGTTCAGGAAGCTCAGAATCCTTCGGGGATTCAATGAGTTCCTATACTTCATATTTATCTTGACCCTTAAGGAAATCATTTTCCAGAAATTTTACATCTCTGGAAACAAAAACCTTCTGAGTCTCAGGATCATAGAGTTGGTATCCAATACCATCTCTAACATACCCAATGAAGTAACACTCACGAGAGCGAGATTCCAGCTTACTTGCGTCCGCGTTCTTCGCATGAACCAAGCAACCCCAAACCCTCAAGTGATTAACACTAGGTTTGGTTCCATACCGGAGCTCATGAGGAGTCTTAGGTACATATTTGCTAGGAATCTTATTCAGGATATACATTGCAATCTCTACTGCATATCCCCAGAAACTAAGTGGTGAATGTGCTTTACTCATCATTGAACGAACCATATCCATGATGGTTCTGTTGTGTCTTTCAACAACACCATTAAGTTGGGGGGTTGCAGGAGGAGTGAGATTTGAAATAATTCCATTCTCTTTAAGGTATTCCTTGAATTCATCTGAGAGGTACTCGCCACCTCGATCAGATCGAATTCGTTTAATCTTCCTATCGGTTTGGTTCTCAACCAAAGCCTTGAATTCTCTGAACTTTTCAAAGGTTTCAGATTTATGACGTAATAGGAAGATAAACCCGTATCGCGAATGGTCATCAATAAACGTCAAATAATATCGATATCCATTTCGAGTCGCGGTACTGAAGGGACCGCATACATCAGTATGTATTAGGTCAATAATACCTTCGCATCTTGTAACCTTGTTACGGAAAGGCATCCTGGTTATTTTTCCTTGAATGCAATTCTTGCATGTAGGTAAAGATTGAACCTGTAGAAAATCTAAAGGTCCATCCTTAATTAATATATTGATCTTATCAACAGACAAATGACCAAGCCTTTGATGCCAAATCTCATTTGAAAGATTTTCAATTTCCCTGGATCTTTTAGGGTTTTTATTAGTGGTTGTAACATTCATAACACATTTATCAATGCACAATTCATAGAGTCCTCCAGAAGTCAAAATACCATCTGAAATATATTTATCATAACGATTTATGACTAATTTATTACAGAACAGGAACGAATATCCACTTCTAACTAGCTTAGATACAGATATTAAATTCCTTCTGACTTCGGATATATAAAGACACTCTTTAAGTACTAGGACTCTTCTACTAGATAATGATAGCCAACAAGTCCCGACGGTGACTGCTGCAACACTTGCATCATATCCCATCTGGATGACTATCCTCCCTTCTTCTAGTTTTCTAGTTTCCTAAAATAAATGCAACAAATTGCATACATGAACAGAAGCACCAGAATTAACAACCCAACTTCCTTCTCGTCCAACGAGAAAGCCGGTTTCAATGATAAAAGTAGATTTCATACCTGCTGGGGCTTTACCTTTGTCGACTGACTTCAGGTAATCCGGGCAATTACGCCTCCAGTGCCCCGGCTTTTTGCAATGGTGACAGACGTCGGTTTTCTTCAACGCCATTAGAGTGGATGCATTGGAAGACGAGCCAACACGTTGTCCCTTCTTCTTTCTCTTCTGGACCGGGCCCTTCCGAGAACCATGCTTCCAACCGCGCTTCCCTCTGACCTGTGCAACCATTGCACTACCAACAGGACCATCTTTCTTCATTACGTCTTCTGCAGACTTTAATGCAGCAAGAAGCCCAGCATTTGTCAGTTCCAGCTTGTTCATGTGGAATGACACCATAAAGTTATTGAAAGATTTGGGCAACAACAACAGAATGAAATCGGATTGCATGTCTGCATCCATGGTTGCCCCCAGAGTCTCCAGCTCCGATAAGTACCCAAACATTTTGAGTACATGTTCACGGACCGAATTCCCTTCCTGTATCTTGCAGCGAACGAGTTCTTTCATAACATTGTACTGCTGGGTGCGATTAATGTCACCGAACATATCTTTCAGATTTTGTATGATTTCTTGGCAAGTACTCATCTCCACATGTTGTTTCTGAATAACATTGGAGAGAGAACCCAAGATGTAACATCTAGCCAAGACATGATCCTCATCATACTTGTCATTGTATGCTTTTTCTTCCTTAGATTTAGGGTTTTCATGCTTGTCCTCTGAGAGCACATAACTGATGCGCTCAACCGAGAGTACAAGCTCCAAATTACGGATCTAATCCGAGTAATTTGATCCGGTCAATTGGTTGACCTCTAGAAGCCTGCTCAGTGGGTTCATGGACTTCATTTTCTGAAACTGAGAATGCACTATATTAGAACATATAATCATATATTCAAATTTATGATATTTGATTAAAGTTTTTAAATCAAATTATTCTTGCATTGTCAACTTTGAAAGTTCATTCCCTTAATCACTTTCAAAGCAAGAGATATACTTACCGCTATATCTCAAGCAATAATTGGGATTTCCTCTTTATCTTTGTTACATCCAAATAATATGAGAAACTGCAACTCCAATAAAGAGAAGTGGGAACACATTCCGCCTTGCAAGTCCAACTTGCATTTCCCAATTCGGTCTTTAATACTCGGGCCTACCACCCCTAAGGTGATGTTGACCTGTCATTAATTGAACCAACTGTCAACAGGAATAGAACTCGCTATGCGCAATCCAATATCGCCCCAATAATATGAGGACCCGATATTAGGGTCACTACGCATATAGCCTTACTCTTTCGAGAAGCAAAGAGTCCGATCCAGATGCACTTGCATATAGGAGCTGTCACTTCGTACATGCGTCTCCTATATGCAATCCTTGGCGACGGAAACCCTTCGCCTTGACGGGAGACATGGATGCCACTTATGTGATCTTCCACCTCTTATTCAAATTTAATTAATTACCATGAATCACATTCATATAATTAATTCTTCCAAGGGAATTATCAACTCTAACCATATTAGAGTATTTTAATTGAACATAATTAATTCAATCATATTAAATTAATTATCAATCCAATTCAATCAATCAAACTTGATTGTTATACTTGAAAATATATGGTATTATTCTCAAAGTACATATTAATTTGTATTTTAATAATTAAAAATACATCTTGATTTTTTCAGCATTATCCAGCCCCTACCCGCTGTCATGGCCAGTACCAGCGAGAGTGGGATGGACCACATACGTTGCAACCCGCTACCCCAGCGTCTCCGACTAGACACCATATCCGCTTCGGGAAAAGATAATGCCAAATAGATCAATTTGTACTTGAGATAATCATCGGTTCTTCAACCGAAATTATACCATATAGTAATCAAAATAATTTTGATTATAAGAAAATTTGCTAGATAAATTTCCAATCCTATTCAAGCAAGGAGTTTGATGATTGTATTTCCAATTATGATCTAGATCAAATCTAATCAATTAATTGGTTGAGGCCAAGTCAATTAAGGAAATAATCATCTTCCAATATTTCTCAAATATTTTCCATAATTATTTCTCGAAATTAATAATTAATTTCATTAATTGACAATCACATGGTTCTTGATTAGGACTGTAATTTCACCAGTGACTCCTACTTACTAAAATTAGCATATCTCAATCATATTAAATCCAAATTAGACAAAATCATTTTTTATAGATTGCTAATTTGATTTAGGACAGAACCCAAGTGATGTTTCACGCATTTTGAGGCAAGTCTAAACAGTAACTAACTCTTTAATCACGTTAATATTTGCAGTCCCCGCAACAGTGCATACATGTTCATTAAAACAACCACATCTCGAGCATACGAAATCCGATTTACGCAAACTCAGATCCTATGGTTTCCTTATTTAATGGGGAACAAAATCCAAGCAAATAATTCTTTATTAAACCTTTTAAACTTGGCCGAAATTATTTACTATACAGATCTGGGAAATCAAATGCGATAAAAAACTTTCACGACCTTAACGAACTCAAGTCGTCCTCGGTTTGCGAATCATATTCGAAACCGTCGACCTAAGGATCTGATACCACTTGAAGGATATGGAAAAAATCCTCAAGCGCATCACGGAAGCGTGATCGTCGTATCGGATACGACGGAGAACGACTAGTCCTACTAGTTTTTCGGTGCAGCGGAATTTAAAATTTTTTATGCGATGAAACCGCATGATCCAAGAACGATTCCCGGATCGTTTCATCTATAACCACAACAAGTATAATGCAATACCTCTTGAAGTGTGGTTGATCGAGTCTCTAAGAAAAGAGACCTCCTGTCTCAAGTCCGATCGTCGGAGAAACGGCTTGCGAGCGCGGGGATGAGTCGCGTTGTCCTCGCAATCCAACAAGTTGATCCAAGCACGGTTTCTCTTGATCTCGTCGCACGAGATCGAACGTCTCCTTCGTGAGCGAAGCACTCCAAGTAGACGGAGAACCGCAGAGCGTCGAAGCGGCGGCGCGGTGGCGTGGGCGTCGACGAGTCTCTCCTATAGGGTATGGTGGACGACCACCAAGAAGAGGGAGAGAGAGGGTGGGCGTGTGAGAGGAAAGAGAGAGAGAGATGTGCTACCAAATAGCATGTAATAGAGAGCAAGGTATGCCTCTCTATTTATAGGGTTTTGGGATCCATGGATCTCAATCCATGGGACATATAAAATCAATGGATGAGATTGATTTATGTCAATCCAATGGTCAAGATTGTTGTTGGTAAAAGCCAACAACTTTAGATTAAAGTATATTTGACAAAATCAAATATAAATCAATCCTAAAATCACATCAATAAATAAGGAGAGAATATACATGGAGATTACATCTCCATGTACATTCAAGGGGGGAACGGCCGCCCATTCCATATAGGAATTGGGTGCCGCCCACCTCTTTCCTAATGGAGGCAATCTCATGGATTTCCATGAGATTGCATGCCTCCTTGATTTTCTCCATTATTTATTTCCAACAACTTTTTGTTGGGATTTTATTCACCAAAAATAATTCTCAATTAATTTTGGGAATATTGCAATCTTGACAATGGAAAATTGTGAATCACATTCACAACCCAAAACAATATATAATTTACATTTTCAATTAATTAGACAATGTGTATCCAATACACATTAAATAATTAATCTACAAATATAAATTATAATTAGCTCTCTCTAATACATTATAAATCACATTTATAATATATTATGAATAATTGGATATTACTATCCACATTATTCCTATCTATAATAATTAAATCACATTTAAATATATTGGATAATTCTTCATACATCATGATAATTAAATCACATTTAATTATCAATTTCTCAATGCTTAGATCTTATGGAATTGTTCTTGAACCATTCAAGAGCAATGTTATTTCTCCTCAGATACTTGGAGATAAGGACATGGCGATTGTATTGTTCCACGTATAGTGATTTGGATATTGAGATCACATCTCAAATCCAGATCCCATGGACCTCTCATAGATGCTTGATTAAATCAAGACCGTAAACCTAATTTTCTCATTGCATCCGAATCTTATTCAGATCAATGTCCAGTACATGGATTAAGATTAGGTCACTTCTCTCATGAGAGGAGTCACTAAAATCCAGACCTGTGTCATGACTCCCTCGGAATGGAAGCGTCATGGTTATACAATCGTTTATGATCAAATCACCTTCAGGTATTCCTAAAACCTGTACATCCTGCATACTGGAAGACTCATAATCATCCTGAAGATATAGATCACTTTTACACTGTCATCTTCATGGTTTAATCACTAAGTTTCTCAATCTTGGTCCTTGGGATATGGTACAGATCATATGCTTTCACAAAGCATATATATTACCTTTAAATTCATGTCATGCTTCTAAAGCATGACGACCATGCATGGAATTTGATCAGTCCCAATACCTCATGAGTGAGCTCATGTCTTCCGATTCACAAGTGAACCTGTATGATCCCTTTGAGAGATCGTATTACTTATATGCCCTTACATGCACACAAGCTCGCCGGTGTATAATCCTTGGTTAGGTCATCAACCTATTGGTTTGCCAAATGTACACACTTAGACATATAGCAATACATCTGTCTCTGGTCATAGGATGTTTGTCTGTGATGTGACAGTATTCATCATAGGTCTTTGGTTATCTCTATCTCGTTAAGTTAACCCATTGACTCAACTAATCTGATACCTCCGAATCACTATTCCCATGCAGAGGACCTGCATTAAGAGGTCGATCAGATATCAGCCTAATGAGAAAGGATTGCCATCTCCTTCTCAGGCTAGAGATCATCACTTGTCAATCATTGATGATGCTTGATGAGTCCTCTATCTAACTCCTCAGATATTCATCTAAGCATCAGCCTCTATGATTCAATCAATGAATCAATAGTTGTATGATTATCAAGTTGGCCATGGTACATAACCCTTATTGTACAGAGGGACCTTATAGTGCATTCATTCATTCAATATCAGAAAGGGAGTGAAACAAACATAATCAATAACTTTTATTGATAAATCATTTATTACAATAACATTTATTGTAGGAATGGTTCGCCTCGGGCTCACATTGCTAACAGGAGCCACTATGTGTCCCCTTACTTAAGTCCCATTGTCTCCCCTTTTTTGGGTCATTGGATGAAGGGTTCTTCATACAATGGCCTAGATTAATTTCCCTCTTTTCTTTTCATTTCTATTTTCCTTTTCTTTTGATGTGCCACGTAGGGCTGGCTATCGAACCCAATGAGCCGAGCCAACCCCTAGCTCGGGCTCAGGCTCGATGAGATCGAGCCCCTTATCGAGCTATCTCGGGCTCGATAAGGCTTGAGTCGGGCACCTTATCGAGCCCAGTCAGAGCTCAAGCCCAAGTCAAGCTTGTTATAGAAAATGGGCACTTTTGGTGGAAAAGTGCTTTGCATGGGTTCGAACTCAAGAACTGCTCTATCTAAGACTATGTTCCTTACTAGTAGGCCACTATCCAAGTTATGTATAAAATCTTGTTTATAATATATATTATAATATTCTATTTACTTATAAAAAGGAAAAAAATTACTAATTTTCTAATGCATGGGCGGGAGGCAAATGTGTAGGCGGGAATGGGATTTTGAGAATTGGGTCATGACTCATGACTCATGGGAGAGGCAAAGTTAATGGAGGGAAAATGGCAAAGGGATACTTTTATTTTGTTTGTATTATATATAAATATATATAAAAATTATATGTATATATATTCCTTATTGAGTCCCTTATTGAGTTATTGTGCAGAGCGAGACTCGGTTGGGGCTTGGCTCGTTAAGCTGTGGAGCACAAAATTCTGGCTTGGGCTTGGCTCAATAGCCTAATGAGCCAGGCTCACAAGCCCATATCGAGCCAAGCTATTGCCTAGCTCATGTAGCCGTGAGTCAATAGCCAACCTTAGTGCCACGTGTTTCCATCTCGGCCATTCGATCTCTATCGATCGAACAACCGAGACTTCATCTCCCCCAACGAGTTTCCCGACCGTCAACTCACGGCTCTGTTTCCTCTACCCTAATGGTTGCACCTCCTCCTCTCTCATTTCGTCGCTCCCTACCATCTCCCCCACGTTCTCGATGGCCGCCTGAGCCCTCCACGTCACACCACTTGCCCTCTTCTTCGCGCAAAAGCCAACTGCCCACCACTAAAACCCCCCTCACCGCCGTCGATGCACATCTTTCACCGCTCATCAAGATAAGGCTCATCCCTCTTTTGCTTCAAGTGACAGTTGAAGCTCGTAGAGGTCAAGAGATGATGACTGATTCTTTATGGGTGTGATCTAGGATGTGCTCCCTCATGATGCAACTCTGTCTAGTAGCTACTAAGCTTCTCGTGCTCTGCCACAGGCTTGAGGAAACGACTGGAGCAACACCACTCTCTACCCTGACGAACCACCAAATAAAAATCTCTTTCTATTGATCCCTTATTCTCTTTTTCCCTTCTAGCTCTTTGCTACACCCTTTTGCAAATATCTTCTTCCCCAATCTTCTTCTTCTACTCCTTCGATCTGAGTTGAACCGCAAACAGGCACCTCTCTTCCCCATCATCCTCGTTAGTTATCTTTCCAAACTAACCATCATACTCTTTACTTCCCTATTCCCCGATCAATCATCCACTGCACCTTCTATTCCCTTGTCTTCAAGTCTTCCTCATGCAACCCTTCACCTCCAACTGAGTCTACAACCGAAGCTAAGTTCCATCTGCCATCTTCGAGACCTAAAGCTACAGCTTCAAACGAAGCCTTGGTGACAACAAGGCTTTCCGTTTTGATGGTGATGATGAGCTTGTACCCCTATCGACGAGATCCTCGAGGCGTACCCTCGTATATCAAAAACTCTTCCAAAATCATTGTTGAGCCTCTTGATCCTATCCTCGCGAGAATCGACCGGGGCGAAGACCAGAGCTGCCAACAACAACAACTCCTATCCCCAGGAGAATCTATCAGACCACTCTTTAGGTAGTCGCATTTGATCTCCATCCTACTACTACTACTACTACTAATTCTTCTTCTTCTTCTTCTTCTTCAATTTCTTCTCTAGACCTCTGCAACCCATCTTTATTCTTCCCCAATCTCTCCTTCATCTCCTTCTTTCTTTGAAACCCAAACCATCTCTGACCTCAACCCCCATCGAGCCCCTCTGTAATCTAATCTACCTCCTCCACAACCTCCCACCTCCGGCCAATGTGTGGTCGGAGTCTAGCTTCGTCCTCCACCCTAAATAGGAGCACTGCCCATCTCCTCCTCTTTGTGCTTAATTGTCTGAGACAAAATTCCAAATCTTGAGCATCGAATCCTTTTATATATCAACCCCATGAAGTGTTGTATCGGAGCTCCATCAGGAATCACAAGCCCCAATTACTCTCGTCTGACTGGCATTAACGAAACAGAAGAGAGGTGAAGGAGGTTCCCAGGTCCAGAGTATGTAGCATCTCTCCGATCAAGAACACATAACATCACGGCTGTGGATTTACGCCCAAACTACATCTGTTGATTAAGCGTCATAGAATGACGTAGATCAAGCCACATCACGTGCGACATTCGAACGTCACGTGGAGTGGTAGAACCAAACTGCTGCTGAAAGCACATCTGCTCACGTACCCAATCACATGCAATGCAGAACTTTTGCGCCTACACCGCTATGACTTCTCGAATCAGCATACATGCCCTCACCACCTGGACGCATGTGCAACACACGATTCGTCTCAAATAAATTACATAAAAACCCTAGCGAGTTTTGGTAATAATATTTTTGCCCTTTTTGGTTTTATTTCAGTTTTTTGAATGTTGTAATTTTGCGCAGAGACTCCTCTGTTTGATCATTTGTTTAAGTATCATTTCTCCTTATTTTAAAATTCTAAAAATTACATGTTAAAGAGTAACTAATTATTTATCTTGTGATTAATTGGTTCATTTTTCTTTACTTATATGTGTTTATTTCAATTTAAGTGATGAAATTAGCATATTTTACCCATTCTCTGATCTTATATTCATAATAATTCATATATTGCTACGAAATTCTCCAAAAAAATGAAAGTTGCTAGAATTAGTTGTCTTCTAAAATGTTCCCAAAAATCATTTAATTGGCTTATGTAATTTCCTTAAAATAAATTATTTGTGATTTCTGTAAATGAATTTTAATTGACTGTGGACATAGTATTTTTACGATTTATGATTTTTCCTAGATTGCTATTCATTAGATACATATAGGTTAATTTTAGTTCTTGAAAATATCAAGTTTGATTAATTATTAAAATTAATTTACTAAAAATCACATTGTTTGTATATTTAATTCACAGTAAACTTAATTTGCATGGAAAAATTCCAAAAAAATTACAGTAGGTTAAATTAATCATATTTAACCTTTTGTCCATTTTTTGTAATTTTTGCATTCCATTTGCATGGAAATTTGCATAAAACCCCAGAAAATATCCATTTCTCATGCATACATTTCACACCATAAAAATATAAAATGCTCTTTTTCTTAATTATTGCATAAGGATTCTTGAAAAATACAATTTTACTAATTTGGATCAATTTTAGATTAAGCTTAAATTGGCTAATTTTGTTGATTATCTTAAGGAATCTAATTCATTCACATTTTGCATTACATTCACATTGCATAAAAAAGAGAAAAAAAACAAAAATATTCTTCTCGAACACCTAACCTCTAAAGTATCTGAAAATTAGTCTATGGAGATAGTGGCATCTCTGAGTTTGGTCTT
Organism: Ottelia alismoides; assembly: GCA_037367405.1. Lineage (NCBI taxonomy): Eukaryota > Viridiplantae > Streptophyta > Magnoliopsida > Alismatales > Hydrocharitaceae > Ottelia > Ottelia alismoides. The sequence goes on along the minus strand of JAZKJV010000529.1, from coordinate 964,611 downwards.
GGGCTTGCTCAAGTAAAAAAATACAACCGCTTGTGCATTTAACTCGTTAATTAATTAAGCAATTTTTATCAATATGTAATTGCCCAACTACAATAATTCGACATTATTAACATAGGGCAAATACAAGTTTTTCAATGCCTAACTTGAGGAGGAATGTTGAGTTGTGTTATGTTTATGTGGGTGAACAATCCTATGGAGGAGGGACTGTTTACTCAGTCTCCTCTATTTATTATACTCATCCCTCGTCCTCGAAAAAATAACCTACCTGAAGAATGCCTAGTCTCATGTGAGAGAGATTAGGCTTTGTAAGCCCCTCTATGATTTTTCCCTCTCCGTAACGTTTCCATGTAAATCTATATCTTCCTCCATGGTTTGCTTGGCCTTCATGAAAAATAGTTAACAATGTTATCTTCATGGTTATCAATAAAATCAAATAAGTCTCTTTTAACATGTACATGTAAAGCATCGTTCACCCATTCATTTCTCTATCCAATCGGGTTTTGTTAATACTCATAAAAAAATATATGCTCTTTCGACAGTTATTGTTACAACGTGTAGAATCAATGTTAAATATCAATAAACACACATATATACAAACGATATTTTCTGAGTGGCCACCATTTTTACATAAGTTCTGTCAAAACATTGAATCTCAAAAATTCTGAATCTTGCTTTCCATCTGTAATATATGTTAGCAGTTCAAGTCAAAGAATTATATGAGACATGCCAAAGGAAATCCATTGGTAAAACATAGCAAGAAGGATACAACACAATATTTATTAAATTAAAATGTTCACCATAGAGAGAAATTTCCCCGAAACCTGAGATGTCAAGATGCCGAGGAAAAATAAGATTCAGCTTATAACATCGTATGTAAAATTTTCTTTCCTTATCATTCTAAATGAATTCATATTTGTTGCTAGAAGTCCTTATAATGATGACTACACCTTGACTTTTTCGTTAATATTTATAATAGTCATTGGTAATTTAGAAAAGAATTAGAGAAGTCAACATATAACCGTTGTTATAAGATCCGTTGTTACCAATATAAGAACGAATACGATATTCATTGTGAATATAAATAACTAGAGATAATTTTTCAATGAATGAAATCCATTTCTATGCATTTAACTTCTGAGGGTATGGTAAGAAATACTAAAATTTTCATTTCTGTATATCAATTTTATTATAGTGGTGTAATATTCGCGAGAGAAAATACTTATTCCTATAGATGGAACACCACATGGGCAGGGCATGTGAATTTGTTTCAATAAACTAAAAAAGGAAAATGGATGACTAGTTTTTGAATTCCATCAAAATAAGAAGGGGGCATTTTGATGAGAAATATGACATGATATGGGCACGAGGGGGTACTTCGATAAATAATCAATGACGTAGCCATCCAAATCCGATCTAAAAAGACCATGTTGATAATCCAAGAATCGTGATTCTAATTTGCAATATGACAACATCTAAGGTCTTGAAAAAGAACAAAACAAATCATTTGCATGAACAGACAAATTAGAGTTTGTACTAAAAATCACTAAAGCATCCTTATGAACTTTCCATAGAGAAAACTTTGCCCCTACTTTACCGATGTGTTGGGTTTGGAGTCTGCTCCCACGATACGATGATTCACGATCATCACTAGTGCACTCCTACATTGATTATTCTTTAAAAGTACTTCAGAGAACCAATGGTCGAGAGAAAATGAATTTATGTTTGGTGAAAGAACATAGTAAGAGAAGTAGCATTCCTGCACAAGGTCCTGCCGGAGAGTATATAACAACAATGAAGAGAGAGTATAAAAAGAACTATTGGAGAAAATAAGATCAGTGTTAACTGGAGTGAGGAGGTGTTTACAATATAAGAGCAACAGAGATAAGGAGAGATAGGGTAGTTAGTCACTGCAATTTGGGGTCTAATATAGTAGAATGAATGAGAAGGGAAAGTGGGGAAGATTGAGTTGTCAGGCAAAGGATCATAGAAGGAGAAAAGGAAGAAGAAGAAGAAGAAAGAACGAAAGAAGGAGAAGGATTGAAAGGGAGCTATATCTGGAATATATGCTTTCCTGAAATGGAGATGCCTTGAAGGGACCTCGGTTGTCACCTCTAGAAACTCAGTGAAAGAGATTTGAAGTATAGCAACATAGTGTTGATGATGCATTAGGGAAGGTGTCTTTTCAGATCATGCCAATATTGGAGAAGCGTGTTGCTAGAGTGGAGTTGCCGCCTTAATACTTGAGGAGTTAGAGATATACTTGTGCAAATGGCAGATAGATAAAGCTTTGGGGTCTTTTGTACTCCAGTGGTTAGACTCGGGAGGGGAGAGTTTTGGTTGTTCAACGTGGGATAAGAGGGGAAGCGAGTGGCATAGATATGGTTGCTGGAGAATGTGGGATGTAGTGTCGGAGTGATGACCAGAGCTTGTATGAGGTGAGGCATGTAGGAGATTATGCATCACGGGGAAGAAGGTGCATTTAACTATGGATCAACTGGCCTGAGCTTGCATGGCACAGGGAGGAACAATGTGAATGGGGGTGGACTGAGGTTGCATTGGCTATTGACAAGGCAAGTTGTGAGCCAATGATAAGCCACCAAGAGGTGATTAACCAAAGGGGAAGACCTGACAGGTGTTAGGCGGAGAAAACAAGAAAATAAAAAGAAGAAGAATATATTAAGAAAATGAAAAATGGTATGAAATCAAAAAGTGACCTAAAAGCCTATATATATACATAGATAAATATTTGAAGCTATTTTACAACAACAACAAAGCCTTTTCCTACAATTAAGTAGGGGTCGGCTGCATGGATTCTTCGCCTCCATTCAGATCTATCTTAGGTCAATCTCGGGCTTATATCCAAAAAAACTAAGATCCGTTCATATAGTCTCTTTCCAACACTTCTTAGGCCATCCTCGCCCTCTCTTAGCCGGCTCTATATCCCAACACTCGCATATCCTAACCGGTGCATCAGCTGATCTTCTTTGCAAATTACCAAACCATCTTAAGCTGTTTTCTTGCATCTTATCCTTGATCGGAGCTACACCAACTTTCTTTCTGATTGCCTCATCCCGAATCCGATCTTTACGTCTGTGTCCACACATTCACCTTAGCATTTTCATTTCTACTACAACCATTCTATGCACATGTCTATGGTTCACATGCCAACATTCAGATCCATAGAGCATAGCAGGTCTCTGACTGCTTTGTAAAATTTTCCTTTAATTTTTAAAGGAATTTCCTTATCACAGAGCACAGCAGAGGCTCCTCTCCACTTTAGCCAGCCTACATTTATTCTATTAGTAACATCTCCATCAATTTCCCCATCATATTGCAAAATAGATCCCAGATATCTAAAAGAATCTCTCTTCTGAATGTTATCGTCACCAATCTTAACCACGATTCCTTCACCATTGCTTCCATTAAAGGTGCACTCCATATATTCCGTCTTAGCCCTACTTATACAAAATCCTTTAGTCTCCAATGCATGTCTCCAGACCTCAAGCTTCTCATTTACTCCGTCTCTAGTCCCATCAATCAACACAATATCATCAACAAATAACATACACCAAGGTAACTCATCCTGAATGTGACTTGTCAACTCGTCCAAAATCAAAGTAAAAAAGAAATGGACTCAAAGTTGAACCTTGATGTAAACCAATACCGATGTCAAAATAGTCAGTCTTCCTAGATGGGGTCCTCACACAAGATAAAGCCCTATCATACATATCCCTTATGAGGTTAGTATATAGGCCAGGTACTTGTCTCTTCTCCAAAACTGTCCACAATATCTCTCGTGGGACAGAATCGTAAGCCTTATCCAAATCAATAAAGATCATATGAAGGTTCTTCCTTTTATCTCTATAAATCTCCATTGTTCTCCTCAGCAAATGGATGGCTTCAATAGTTGAGCGACCTGGCATGAATCTAAATTGGTTTTCCTTTACTTTGGAAACTTCCTTCAACCTTTTTTCGATCATACGTTCCCAAATTTTCATAGTGTAACTCATCAACTTGATACGTCTGTAATTTTGAACAATTTTGATGTCTTCTTTATTCTTATAAAGAGGCACCACGATACTCCTCCTCCAATCTTCAGGTATTTTCTTGCTTCGCTAAATAACATTGAATAGATTCGTAAGCCAAGTCAAACCACACTCACCTAAAACTCTCCATACTTCTACAAGAATGTCATCCGGTCCTACACCTTTCCCAGGTCTCATAATCTTCAAAGCCTCCTCTACTTCCTTTCTTTGAATTCGTCTATAGCTTGCACGATTCAAGTAACTTTCATTACTAGCTAGATCACCCAAAGTGATCTCTCTATTTCCTTCCCCGATGAAAAGTTTATGGAAGTACTGCTTCCATCTAGTCTCTATATCCTTCTGAGTAACAAGCACGTGGCCTTCCTCTTCCTTAATGCATCTCACTTGAGAAAGGTCTTTGTTCTTTCTTTCTCTTGCTTTGGCCAACCTGAATATATCCTTCTGGCCCTCCTTAGAGTCGAGATTTTTATACAAACCTTCATAAGCTTTAGACTTAGATATAAAATACATTACTTTGAAGATTCTGATTTTTCTTTGTTTTTCCTTTAATAATATATACATGTTATATTTATATATATATGAATACTATGCTATTTACATAATAATCCAATTTTTATATTTTAGTATAAAGAAAAATAGAAGTAAAATAAATAAGGGTGCTATATACAAATGAATAAAGCTATATACAAGGTTAGTTTTGATCTTTTCATTGCTTCTTTGACTTTATTCAGTTTAAATTTCTTTGTAATCAGTTAGATAACAAATTAAAGAAACAAAATCAAAAATAGATAAACCAAAAGGTGGTAAACATATACACGAAATGGTAGGTGCAAGAATTTATATTTTTACAATATATAATATGGCACAAAAATCAAAATTCACATTTGAACTGCGATTCTTTTGAAAATAGTCTTATTTTTTAGATAATTGAGAGTACAATATTTCAAATATGAGTAGAATGTTATATGATTCTGTACAAGAAAGAAAATAAGCTTTTAAGTTCATGCCTGCACAAACTAGAGTTTGGATTTATTTAAAATATACATAAGGTAGTAACTTTTTTTATTTTTTATGGGTTTAGGTTTGTTATATATAAAAACAGAAGAAGTTAAATGACATGAATTTATTAAAAATTAGCAAAGATTGTACACATTATACATGTGAGTATATACAAGTGAAACTCCTATATTTTTCTGGATTCTTTCTTAAATTTATTACTATATTAATAATATACATTTATAAAATATTTATTGGTTAAGTATTAGCATTATTTTTATGATTTTATGTGATTTTTGTGTGTATCTGCTTTGGAATTAAGATCAAATTTGAGTATAATGTAGACGAATCACAGTTTCATTAAGGTACTCCAACAAGGTGACAACAAGCAGACTTGTATCTATATTACACTCTTAGGGTTTGTTTGGTTGCAGGGTTGGGCAGGGTTGGGTACTATTCACAGGGGTACTTCCTCCTTACAGTTTACTATTCACCCAACCCTGCGAATAGTACCCAACCCTGCCTAACCCTGCAACCAAACGAACCCTTAATTATCTTGTAACCTACCAATGATACCAATATAAGAACATACCCAATAATAAATAGTATACAAGATGATGACCTTCATCGCAGTTCCGATGAAAAGATACACCGTTCACCTGATCCTTCAAGTAGAAAAGTCTAGAGAGGGCATAGAAACCGACAATAGGTGAACACACTCGTTACTTTAAAAAACCCTATATGATGGTAGGGAGTTCATTCTATATGTCGATTCTAATAAATAGCTCTCAATTCATACTCCCAAGATAAGGGTTCACTATACAAGCATCACATGTATACAACCGGAGATTGGGCTCTAGTCCTTATATAATAAACATGTCTCTCTCAAGTGAAAGGTACATATGTACAATAAGGGGGTTACTTGACCAAAACAATGTATCCTATTACATTTAGTATTTAGGTCCAAGTGAGGTTAGATTCCATTTTTTAGATTTTTTGTTTTAACTTTTTTAAGTCCATTCAAGATCCCTGTCTATTCTCCAATTTCCTTTACTTTCAAGTGATCCAAAATGTGGGATAAATTGAAAATGCAATGCAGGGAAACATATAATGGATGTAGAGTCACAACACTTATAGTGCTTTGTATCTCTCTACATGTGGATGCAAGGCCGGATTTCAAAATTAACCTATATGCAATGCAAGTGGGTTGAATCATCTTAAAAATGAATTTCTATTAGTTTTCTAAGCACAAATTACTTATCTAAGTACAATCGCACTATATGTACAACAAGCGATATTAGGGGATTTGGACCTACAACACAAGCAAATGAAAAACCAAGGGGCTCTACAACCCACAAGAATCAAAAAAGAAAATCAGAAAACACAAAACACGATAACAATAAAAAAGTCAGAAAATAAAATACAAAAAGTCAGAGAAGTTGTAAAAAAATGATAAAATCCCGAATCATTTAGAAGAGAATTGAAACATATCTTGAATAGTTCCAAGTCTCAATATTTACAACTACTACAACTATTATACAAATAGAAATAGCAAAAAGTGAAACTATTTTGACCCAATGATGCTAACTAATACGGTTTTGTTGTCCTCTTCTCTCCTAGCTCTTCATAGTCATCTTTCCAATAAAAAGACCAAACTCTGGTCCTCATGAGTTGCTCAGCTTCCTAGAAAGTTGCTCAGTCATCTCGGGCCCTACGTAGAAAAAAAGAAAGGTCAATCAATAGAAATGCAAGATATAATATAGTAAAATGCAAGACAAAGAATATAAAATCAAACAAACACAAGTGACAGACTAAATATAGAAAATTAAACCCAATTAGTCGTGATTCCCTGGCAACAACATCATTTTTCTGTTTTATTCCCTATGTGATGATAACAAGCTAGTATGGGTAGATGAAGTATAAGGAACCAATCGGTCAAAAAAAGAAATATTGTGCAGCGAAGTGCAAGTGTGGATATTTTTGATTAACATGGAAGGCCTTAAAGTTGAACCTCAGGAGGCAACCCACTAAAAGGGAATTGAACTTAGCTATGTAGCCTGAGTATCATAAATGCATGTCTATGCCCATGTGATTTGTTTTTTAATTGCTTTTAAATATTTTTACAAATTTAATTTTAAATTTAATTTAGCATATAATAATATAAAATAAAAGGAAATGATATTAATATAGATAATTACATATATAAGGGGAACGGTGAAGTATGTACTATAATATAAAACATGACCTAAAAGATAGTAAATATAATAGTGTGATTTTTATATTTTTCAAAATATTTTTGGCTATTTTTTAAAGTAAAAAAATATAAATAAAAAAATGCAAAATAAGATTGATAAGTAAAATTACAAGATAAATAATATAAGTTAGAAAAAAGATTTTTGCTTCTAAATTAGGGATAAAAATATGATGATATTTTTCCCATAGAAATGGATTCCGAGCTTCCATAAACACCACTAGTTTTTTTATTTTTAGTTTATATGATCTTTTAGGATTTTTGCAAGTTTCTATTGTTTTTGGATTTTTAGATCATAGGTGCAATATATGTTTAAACCAAAATATGTGTAATGGTGCTATAAAAAAGGAACTTCATATTTTTCTTCTTAGAAATTCTTAAAATAAAAAGAAAAGACTAAAAATAAACAAAGATAGAGCATGCAAATTAGGTTTTTGGTTTTTTAAAATGTGTAAATAGTGCTGCTAAATTATAAATTAAATCAAATGTATAGAAGAACTGTAGATCTACAATTGCATATTTTTGGTTTTTAAATGGATACAAAATTATCCCTGGAAAAAATATGTGCCATATTTGCAAACAAAAGCTACACAAAATATAATATCATATTTAAACAATTTTTACGGAGTAAGAAGGGTACCAATAAGAAATCTTTACATAAATTAAAAGTTCTAATTAAGATGGGTGTATGTGTAAAAAGCCTAGGCAGGTAGTATGTGCCTCACGTGCGGATGACGTCGGGAGGAGAGGGGACATGAGAGCATTTTTTTCTCGAACCTTGCTAGAGTGGAAGTGCAAAAATCACGTTACATGTTTGGATCACATGAGGTTTTGAGGAGATGGTTGATGGAGATGCTAAGTCACACCACGATCGAGCAGAGGGGTGTGACTCCACATGGTCCAGCCATTGCACATAGGGCGTAGGCTCCGACTGATGGGAAAAAGGTTTCCACACGTCACAAGGTTTGTCCATAATTGGGATATTTTGTTGTTGTGTTTCGCCATTATCTTGTATTTGTAATTGAAGCGACAAAGTTGTTCTGATGTCACATGTAGCTCGTTTTCCCCCTTTGCTCCTCCTTTTCTTCCTCTTCAATTGCAAGACGATGGAGGTCTCGTATAATGCAGGAGGTCATCCCAACTATAGTTGATACCGCCACAGACTGACCTATAATGGAATTGTAGGACTCAAACTCCTAAGCCCAGTTAGGTGTCAAAATAAGAAGGCAATGGAATGAATGATGCTTCATCTACAATGTGGAGGATTGGAGCTTTGCTCCGAACATAGGATTATCGGAGATGGATGGAGACGCGATTTTATGTGGAGAAGTGAGATGGAGGGAACAAGAGTGGCATCGAGGTGAATGGGTGAATCTTAGGGTGTATGATCTTAGGCAGTATGAGGACTCTATTCGAATTCTTAATGGAGATTTCTAAAGAGGATTTAGAGGCAAAGCTCGAGGAGATGGGTGGTTAGAGGGTGTTTCATTTCTTGCAAGTGATAGTGTGGCATTTTTATAGATCTTAAGAAGGATTGATTAATGAGGTATAATGGTGATGGCTATTAGTGGGATTGGACTCAAATAGGTGGTACCGGAGAGGATTGGGTACACATGGACTTAGTGCTTCAGATGCTACTCGCAGAAGGTTGCAGACAAAGCATGGAGAGGTTGGTGCTTGCGAAAGAAGTAAGAGAGGACAAAGAGTAGGGTTGGAGTGTAGGTCACTCACATGGATAGAGGCTGGAAGTGATGGGTTGAGTCACATAAGGTATGCTGGCAACAAGGGAAGAATTGTAGGTATAGAGAAAATGCAGGGATGAAGGAGGAAGCATTGATCAAGAGGTCAATGGAGGGACGTGACGTAGGAAAAACCAACCAATATAGGGCCAGCACTTATTGCAAAGACTCGGCTTTGACCAAGGTCCAGGAAATAAGACTACACTAGCAAGGGTTGTGTAGAGGTGGGCGAATCAATGGTGGGTATGCGGACTGGAAGTTGACCTGGACACGTGGCTGACTATTAAAAATCAAGAAAAGAAAATACTAATTAAAATCAAAATAAAATATCATATCACCTTGAATAAAAAATAATGAACATAATATATCTTGATGAGATCTACAATTTTTTAAAGAAAGTAATTTGAAAATAGGCCATATACACATATATTTTCTATTTTTGTAAGTAGTAGGTATTAAATGCCTAGTTTTAGTTGTTTTTTTCTTGATTTTTATAAGTAATATATATAATGTTAATATTTTATTTAATACTCAATACGGATTACTTGATTTCTTTTAGATTTTCATGAACTAAGGATAATTCTATAGAAAACATGTAAGCAGTGTTTTAGGTATACAATAGTAGAAAGAACCTATGTTCAATTGTTTTTCTAGAATTATAGATGTTTTCGATTTTGATTTTTGTGTATTTCGTTATATTATAAAATAAAGGAACCAAATCAATAGAAATCAAGTAAAGTGTTATGTTTAGTTCTACACAATATTCCAATATCTCCAAAATCCTAACTTTCACAAAAATATTCCAAACACCTTGAAGTGCCTTATTTTAAAGAGAATTGAGAACATGTTAATTTGAAGGTGAGTAGAGGTTCGCATGTGAGTGTATGCGCGAGAATTTTGTGTTCACAGACAAAACTTGGGTTTGGCTTTATTTATTGTACATGGAGGTCATTATTTTTCTGTAATTTTCTTGAGCTAGTATGATTGTTATCTGCAATGAGGAGGCGGTTTCACATCAATTGGAGTTGATATGGATTTGGTAAAAATATTTAAATTTTGTGTACTATATACATAGATGAATTTATATTGATGAAGATTTTTGTTTCTTTATTTTTTTTGAATTTTTCTTGGATTTATTTCTTGAGCGTTTTATGCTTACATTATTTTGTAAAGTTCTTGAAACATTACATCTAATCTAACATCATCTAAAATAATCTTTTGATATATTGGTACACATCTAACTACTTTTTGTACTATTTATTCATTGAATACATGTTTTCTAAGGGAATCACAAACGTTAGGTATGTAGGTGTGATAAATAGCAAACTCATCATCAATATTCATTCTAAATCTGCTCAAATTATTTGAAAATATTTGTAAGTATAGAATATTTAAAATCTACTAAAAATAACACAATATAAGAAGAACATTCTAACACTCTAAATAACATCAAAATAGTTAAAAAGAGAAACAAAACAAAAAGAAGAGAAAACCGCTTGCATATTTCATATATAAGAAAACTAAATTTAACCTTCAATAAAAAGAATTTATATAAGTTGTATTTTTATTAATCTGATCAGTTAAATAGAAGTTAGAATAACTTGTATGTTAAGAAGAAGAGAAATAAATAAAAATTAAAAAGGATGCATTCAACTATACTCCAGAATAATTGCAAATGATCATCTCAACCTTTTCTTTTTGTTTTGAAATAATTTGGCTTAATTTTTTTGTAACTTCTAGTAAAAAAATACTTATAAAAGAGAAAATATGAGGAAAAAATCTACCAAAAATAACCGATCAATAAATTGAAATACTAGTTTTAAATTTTCCAACTTCCTAGACCTATATTGATTTTTCAAAAATATCTATAAAATAGAACTCACATTTAAACTAAATTTTTTTGTAACATCTGGTAAAAAATACTTTTAAAATATAAAATATGAGAAAAATCTACCAAAAGTAATTAAACAATAAATTGAAACACTAGTTTGTTTTTTCCAACTTGCTAGACCTATATCTAATTTTCATATATATATATATATATGGTATCTTTCAAATGAGATTTGGTCCTTCCATTCATAAGGAAGGCCAACGATCCTATCCGTTTATATTTAATCAGTCGATTGTCATTAAAGGTATGTTGATCTTACTATTTAATTAATTAAAAACCCATTTTGGTCATTATTCATTACCTAAATATAGTATGTAATCACCAAAAATATCTCATCATTAACGACTCTCATATTTTTCCATTCACGTTGCCAACCCTAATCTCACACGCATAAATAGCGGGAAGAGGAGTAGGATGTGTACGACGGCGGCGTTGGCGTTGTGAGGAGGTCGTTGATCGTCTCCGTCGTTCCTCTCCGCCGTCATCATGAAGAAGGTCATGGTCACTGCGAGGAGGTCATCGTTTGTCTTCGTCGTTGTCATGAGGAAGGCCGTTGTCGCTACGAGGAGGCAGTCGTTCATCTCTGTCGTTCATCTTAGTCATCAATCTTTTTACATATCAATTTTATAGATCGGATGACGATGCGTGTACACGGTGCTGCAACCAGTCATGGATGAAGAACGATTCCCAGTTTGAAATAATATTGATGTGTACTATACAATATTGATGTGTATTATACATTATTAATGTGTATTATACAATTTAGATATGTATTATACTATTTTTTATGTATTTTTACAAATCAAATGGTTGCGAATGAAAATTGTATTTTTTTTATAAATCTTGTATATATTGATGTGCATTATACATTTTGGATGTGCATTATTAGATGTGTTCAATACAAGTTTGGTTTGTATATTTGCATTAATTAAGCGTGAATGACTAACACAATTTTTACAAAAAACTATACAAATTTTATTATACAAAGAACCATATAATCATTACAAAGAACCACAAATTAATTACTAACATGAATTGTATTTTACAAAGAACCATGCAAAATTTACAAATAATGGATGACTTTATGAATGAACAACGGATTCTAAAAAAACATACACTCGTTACAAAAGGAATCTTGAATTCAACAAAAAATGCGTGAGGATATAAACATATGCCCCAGATAATATCATCCAGCACAAAACTAGATATTTTTTAAATATTGTATTGTGAAAAATACTCAAAATAAAACTAGCCAATTTTATTATTTCGGAATATTAATTAACGTGCATAATTAATGGAAAATTGATAATCAAAATGCCCTTTTGAGCAACAAAATTGAAGGTGTCATTGGATTTGAATCCGATGGCCCAGATCATTGGCCTTCCTTAGGGATGGAAGGACCACGCCTCATTTGAAAGGCCCCCTATATATATAGGGTAAAATGGGGCTACCTCCATGGGGGGTTAACTTAACTCCCCCGCCCCATATTTCCCATATTTTTATTTTTTTTGAAAATTTCTTCCGTGGATTTTCATAAATATATCTTTATATTATGTCATTAAAATTTCGAGCAAAACAGAGACTCCTACGGCCTCCATCCAGACGGGGTTGATTTTAGCAATCCTGTTACCGTTAAAAAATGACTCTCTGGATGGATGCCGTAGACTCTCTGTTTCGCACGAAATTTTAATGACATAATAAAGGGATATAGTGATGAAATTCCACAGAAGAAATTTTCGAAAAAAATAAAAAGACGGGCGAAATTGCGTGGAGAAGCCAAGTTATCTCCCCAGGGGGCAATCCCATTTAACCCATATGTGTGTGTGGGGGGGATTTCTTTCAAATTGGACTTGGTCCTTCCTTAGTTCAGGAAGGCCAGCCTCTTTTTTGTAGAAAACATGACGAGTTTAGTGGAATACGTGTACAGATTGTATTACAATGTGCAGTTTTAATGTTTGTATTATAATATGCAATTTTGTACGCGGTTTTGTATTTATAATGTGCGGTTATAATACAGACTGTATACACATTTTACTAAAGTGCTCGTGTTTTCTACAAAAAGATGGTGGCTTTCCTTAAGTCAGGAAGGATGCATCCTATTTGAAAGGCCCTATATATATATATATATATATATATATGAGGTTAATGGGGCTGCCCCCTGGGGGTAGCCAACATGGCTGCCCCCACGCCATTTTCGACGCTTTTTTTATTTTTTTCAAAAAATGTCACCATGTATATTCATCCCTATATCCCTCCTACATGCCATTCGAATTTCGTCGGAAACAGAGACTCCTACGGCCTCCATCCAGACAGTTTTTTTTAATCGTAACAGGATTTTTTAAATCGACACCATCTCGATGGAGGCCGTAGGAGTCTCTGTTTCTGACGAAATTCGAATGACATGTAGGAGGGATATAGGGATGAATTTACATGGTTTTATTTTTCAAAAAAAATAAAAAAAACGTCGGAAATAGGGGGCGGGGCAGCCATGTTGGCTGCCCCGAGGGGGCAGCCCCATTAAATCCTATATATATATATATATATATATATATATATATATATATATATATATATATATATATAGGGGCTGGGGAAGCTGCACCCGGGGGTGTAGCTAACTAGCTGCACCCGGCTATTTTTTTCATTGATTTTTTGTATTTTTGAAATGAAACCTAGGGGGATTTAAATCACTATATATCACCATGATATCATACCAATTTCAACTAAATTCGACATTTCTATCATCTCCATCAAGGTTACAACATTTTAACGGTTTCAGAATTATTGAAATTGACCATATCTAGATGGGCATGCTAGGAGTGTTTGTTTTGCATGAAATTTGAAACACATATTCCACACAATAAACTAAGTAAATCCCCCATAAGTTTCCTTCAAAAAAATCAAAAATCAATGAGAAAAATACCCGGGTGTAGCTAGTTGGCTGCACCCCCCGGTGTAGCTTCCCTTTTCCCATATATATATATATATATATATATATATATATATATATATATATATATATATATATATATATATATGAGGTTAATGGGGCTGCCCCCTGGGGGTAGCCAACATGGCTGCCCCCACGCCATTTTCAACGTTTTTTTATTTTTTTTCAAAAAATGTCACCATGTATATTCATCCCTATATCCCTCCTACGTGCCATTCGAATTTCGTCGGAAACAGAGACTCCTACGGCCTCCATCCAGACAGTCATTTTTTAACGGTAACAGGATTTTTTAAATCGACACCATCTCGATGGAGGCCGTAGGAGTCTCTGTTTCTGACGAAATTCGAATGGCATGTAGGAGGGATATATGGATGAATTTACATGGTTTTATTTTTCAAAAAAAAATAAAAAAAACGTCGGAAGTAGGGGGCGGGGCAGCCCCATTAAATCCTATATATATATATATATATCTGGATTTAATGGGGCTGCCCCCTGGGGGCAGCCAACATGGCTGCCCCGCCCCCTATTTTCGCCATTTTTTTATTTTTTTTGAAAAATAAAATCATGTATATTCATCTCTATATCCCTCCTACATGCCATTCGAATTTCGTTAGAAACAGAGACTCCTACGGCCTCCATCGAGATGGTATCAATTTAAAAAATCCTGTTACCGTTAAAAAACGAATGTCTGGATGGAGGTCGTAGGAGTCTCTGTTTCCGACAAAATTCGAATAGCATGTAGGAGGGATATCGGGATGAATATGTATGGCAACATTTTTTGAAAAAAAATAAAAAAAATGCCGAAAATGGCGCGGGGGCAGCCATGTTGGCTACCCCCAGGGGGCAGCCCCATTAACCTCTCTCTCTCTCTATATATATATATAGAGAGAGAGAGAGAGAGAGAGAGAGGATGGGGAGCTTGCACCAAGGTGCATGTAACTTTACATGCACCGGCGCTTATATCTTCCATATTTTTTTTACTTTTTTGAAAAATACCACAGTGTATATTCATCTATATATCCCTCCAATATGCCATTCGAATTTCGTCAGAAACGGAGACTCCTATGACCTCCATCTAGAACAGGTCGGCCTGTTCTAGATGGAGGTCATAGGAGTCTCCGTTTCTGACGAAATTCGAATGGCATATTGGAGGGATATATAGATGAATATACACGGTGATATTTTTCAAAAAAGTAAAAAAATGTGGAAGATATAAACGCCGGTGCATGTAAAGTTACATGCACCTTGGTGCAAGTTCCCCATCCTCATATATATATATATATATATTGTGTGTGTGTGTGTGTGTGTGTGTGTGTGTGTGTGTGTGTGTGTGTGTGTGTGTGTGTGTGTGTGTGTGTGTGTGTGTGTGTGTGTGTGTGTGTGTGAAAAGGGAAGCTGCTCCGCGGAGCAGCCAAGCTAGCTGCTGCGTGGGGCAGTTTCCCCCCCTTTTTTATTTTTTTTTGATTTTTTTTTATGTTTATTCATCTATGTATACCTCCTACATGTCATTCAAATTTCGTGAGAAATGGAGACTCCGATGCCCTCCATCTAGAACATATAAAATTTAACGGCCTGAAATTTGCTGTAAAGTACATGTTCTAGATGGAGGGCATAGGAGTCTCCGTTTCTCACGAAATTTGAATGACATGTAGGAGGGATACATATATGAATAAACATAAAAAAATTTCAAAAAAAAATAAAAAAGGGGGGGGGGGAACTGCCCCACGCAGCAGCCAGCTTGGCTGCTCCGTGGAGCAGCTTCCCGGTTCTCTCTCTCTCTCTCTCTCTCTCTCTCTATATATATATATATATATATATGGCAAAATGGGGCTGCCCCCATGGGGGAGCTAACTTGGCTCCTCCCGCACCATTTCACCCCCTTTTTTATTTTTTTCTCAAAATTTCTTACTTGGATTTTCATCAATATATCCCTATATTATGTCATTCAAATTTCACGTGAAACAGAGACTCCTACGACCTCCATCCAGAAGGGTCATTTTTAGCAATTCTGTTACAGTTAAAAAATGACTGTCTGGATGGAGGCCGTACGAGTCTCTGTTTTGCAAGAATTTTCAATAGCATAATATAGGGATATAGTGATGAATATTTACGAAAGAAATTTAAAAAAAAAATAAAAACCCAGGTGAAATAGCACGGGGGAGCCAAGTTAGCTCCCCCCAAGGGGTAGCCCCATATATATATATATATATATATATATATATATATATAGGTAAATGGGGCTGCCCCCAGAGAGTAGCCAACTTGGCTACTCCCACCCTTATTTTTCCCTCATTTTTTATTTTTTTGAAAAATAAAAATGTGTATATTCATCATTATATCAGTCTCACATTCTATTAAAATTTCATCAGAAACAGAGACTTCTACGGCCTCCATCCAAACATGATCGATTTAAAAAATCCTGCGACCGTTAAAAAAATGACGTCTGGATGGAGGCCTTAGGAGTCTTTGTTTCTGATGAAATTTAAATAGAATGTGGGAGGGATATAATGATGAATATACAAATTTTTATTTCCCAAAAAAATAAAAAAATGAGGGAAAAATAGGGGTGGGAGTAGCCAAGTTGGCTACTCCCTGGGGACAGCCCCATTTTACCCATATATATATATATATATATATATATATAGGATTTCTTTCAAATAGGACTTGGTCCTTCCATCCCTAAGGAAGGCCAACCTCTTTTTTGTATAAAACAGGATGACTTTAGTAGAATACATATACAGATTTGTATTATAAAGTGAAGTTTTAATGTTTGTATTATAATGCGTAGTTTTGTATGCGGCTTTGTATTTATAACGTGCACCTATAATACAAATTGCATACGTATTCTACTAAAGTGTTCGTGATTTATACAAAAAAAGGCTGGCCTTCCTGAACTCAGGAAGGACTGCGTCCTATTTGAAAGGGCCCCTATATATATATATATATATATATATATATGGGTAAAATGGGGCTGTCCCCAGGGAGTAGCCAACTTGGCTACTCCCACCCCTATTTTTCCCTCATTTTTTATTTCTTTGGATAATAAAAACTTGTAAATTCATCATTATATCCCTCTAACATTCTATTAAAATTTCGTCAGAAACAGAGACTCCTACGACCTCCATCCAAACATGGTCGACTTAAAAAATCCTGCGACCGTTAAAAAAATGACGTCTGGATGGAGGGCCTAGGAGTCTCTGTTTCTGATGAAATTTTAATAGAATGTTAGAGGGATATAGTGATGAATATACAAATTTTTATTTTCCAAAGAAATAAAAAAATGAGGGAAAAATAGGGGTGGGAGTAGCTTGGCTACTCCCAGGGGGCAGCCCCATTTTACCCATACACACACACACACACACACATATGTGTGTGTGTGTGTGTGGGAAAAATGGGGCTGCCCCCTAGGGGGAGCTAACTTAGCTCCCCCCGTCTTATTTTCTTCAATTTTTTATTTTTTTAAATTTTTTCTATGAATATTCATCACTATATCCCTATATTATGTCATTCAAATTTCGTGTGAAATAGAGACTCTTACGACATCCATCCAGACAGTCATTTTTTAATGGTCTCAGGATTTTATAATCGACCCCGTCTGGATGGAGGTCGTAGGAGTCTCTGTTTTGCACGAAATTTGTATGACATGATAGAGGGATATAATTATGAATTTAATAATTTTTATTTTTTTAAAAAAAATAAAAAACACGCGAAAAATGGGGCGGGGGAGCTAAGCTAACTCCCCCTCGAGGACAAACACATTTTACCCTATATATATATAGAGAGAACTCACTTCCAAACTATATTTTATAAAAAAAAGCTTTCAAGTAGCAATGTTAGAAAAATCGCAGTTTAAAAATAAAAAGTTGAGTTTTGAAATGTAGTGTGATAGAATAACATTGCAGACCTTTGATTATTTTTATATAATGATTAATCATAAATAAACATTAAATTTCTCATCTAAGTTTAGATAAAAATGCTAAATAATAATAATAATAATAATACGTAGGTAATCCAAATGTTGATTTTAGACCCATTATACTTAGTATTTTCTCTAAACAAACTGCATTTCAAGAATTCACAATCTTTTTAATACTAACTTCATTTGTTGATTCAAAGTTCACATGTCCTACAAAAAAATCATCTTCAAAAATAAAATATAAGATATATATCATCATTAAATGAAGTTAATAAAATATAAAAAATCCAAGAAAATTTTTAAAAGAACTTAAACTTTAAATAAAGTTACACTGTAATTGTTTCCCAAAATGCACTACATCTTTACTTATTTATCTTTGTGACCTCTCTTTCATTGAGCAGCCTCACACTAAGCTACATTTAGAATTTTCATTTCCAACCTCCTTCCTATTCTCAAGTTCAACCGAATCTACTCTTTCTCAAGCTTGTTGCTGTGTTAATTATCTTCTAATTCCATGGTTGTTGAGTCCCCATTTGCTCATTGAAATCCCTAGTCCAATTCTAAATAATTTCTTGAGTTGAGCATCATTCCATTTATCATATATGTATATTCAAAACCCCGATTCTAGCTATATATGTTAGATTAGTCATATTAGGATCGTAAATCCTAATGGGGTGGGACTCCTAATCCTAATGGTATTTGAGTTGTATTCTATTTATAGTCCTGTTGGGAATAAGACTATATGGTTGTAACTCGGTTGTATATAGAGAGGGTGGAGGTATTGCCTCAACACCACCACAAGAACAATGTAACCCCTAGAGAGGAGGAGAGAGAGATAGAAAAGAGAGACGAGAGAGAGAGGGAACAGAGAGAGTTGTACTCATTATAACTTACAGTGATATTTCTTCTCTGGTGGTCGAAAGAGTTGACCGACCATCATTATATCTGATTGTTCTTTTCTTCACGTGCCTGCTGGTGATCGATTGCACATCCATATCCGAGAGTTCATCCGATATCTGAGATTAGATGATACCGGATCGTTTCCCAACAACTGGTATCAGAGCGAAGATGATACAAAGTCGTGTCCCAACAATATATTCTAAACACTCTTCCTTTTTAATTGTCACAACCCAAGAAGAGTCGTGGGCGACAACCTCAATTCAACAATGGTATAATGCAAGGGAGATAAAAGGATACATGGGGGAGCTGATTAGAAGAGCGACACCTCTTCTTCGAGATTGACCCAAAGGCTCTTAAGTTTCCAAATCATTGCGATTTGGATTCACATTTTTGAATAATCAATCGACCCTATTAGAGATAAGATCTTCGACTATAGGCCGATCCACATCCTTCTCCGATCTAGGATCCATTCTTCTTCCCTCTATTATTTACTAATTATTAGTTGAGATCATGTTTGGTCATAGAACTATAGAAGAAATCTAAGATCATTGCATATGTGGTCTTTGAGAACTGATTGTCATTCCTCCAAAAACCTTATTTCCTATAGATTATAGAGCCATATGTTACAGATTTTGGTTAAATCGATCGGAGTGCGTCAAGCATCATCTCTTGTAAGTGGCAAATGCTGAACATGTGTATCGTTGATCAAGCTATTGTTTCCTGTGTCGGAGTACATATTTTTGATCTGAGTTGAGATCCGAATTTTATGTTTTTTTTCTTTCTCGAAGTGAATGTTGATTCCAGAAGTAATCTGTTGTGTTAACGATTAGTGTAATCCATCTGTTCTTGGACTGATTCATCTGAGCAATAGCTACCAAGATTGGGATTTGGGATCTAAACATATACCGGATCTTATGATTGGTGGTGTTAAGATGAGATCGTTTAAGAGTAGATCCAATCTATGTCAGAAGTTAATGCATGATTTAGACAGCATTTGTTTAGATTAGATCTCGGTTTGGTGAGTGTTAGATCTTTCTGGTTCTTGGCATGAATGCTTCATCTTTAGGTCGATTGGAGGTGTTTTGAGGACCATATAGTGACTACTTCTGCGATACTTGCGGCTTAGTTGATTGCAGGAGTCCGGATGTATACAGAGCATCTTAAGCATTAAGGTCTCTAAAAATGGGATCTAATCACCAAAGTTGCTATCAATCGTTATCTTTATCGGGCTTCAATATTTGAACTATCGGGACGTTTTGCTGATCATAGAAGATTAGGATCATCATTTCACGGTTTGTATGCTTATTGGACTAATGAATCCATCTAATAAGATATCAAAAGCTGTTGATTGACTGTGCTAATCCTTGATAGTTTTAAGTAATAGAAACCTTATGCTTCTCTAAGGTTGCTATATATTAATCATGATACAAACAGAGCATATCATCTTCTGCAACATTTTAAATTCATTTTAGTATTTAGATCAGATGTTTGTTGCTGCAGACGAATTGCATTTCTAAAGTTATAAAGATATTAAGAGTAAAACTGAAGATGTATGTATATTAAGCTTGCATTCCCCATTGATATTATAAGTTATAACTCTCTGCATTCTGACTAAGATCGACTAAATCGGTATTCTTTTACTCTGACAATCTTATATATCTCGAAGTCCTATCTGAAGGTGTTTTGAGTTGAAATTTGCTTGATCTGATGCATTTGATGGCTTGAGTCCTATCCTGCATAGTTTAATAAATTTTAAAAAAAATGACCAGGCACTCGGACACATTAATTTCCTATTTAACGAATCACTGAGTATATCTATCATGGTGCACAGAGTGCACGACATGAAGTCCTTGGCTCTCCTCGTAGCCAAAGAGTTCGGCCAAGGGACTTTAGAGAAAAGATCCTTGGCAACTCAAAGGCTCGAGATATCGATGCCTCGAGGAAGTGGGCAACTTACCACTACTGAGGAAAAACCAAGCAAAGGGTTAGTAGGCTGCCATCCCATGCCATCTTTATTACCAAGCATCGCCAAACAAACTAAAAGGCTTGAATTCTGAAACTCGTATTCTTTCATTTCATTTCTTTATTAGCAAAGTCTGTTATAGGGTTAAAAAAGATTACAAAAAAGGATTTATCGAAAATGTCGATAGCGTCATCTTGATAAATCACCTCTTTTGGAGTTACCACCTCTCGTTAAGATAATATCCCTCCCTTCTGAGAACGTCATCTTCGGATATGTGAAGTGGTGCAGATCTGGAAGATAAGATAGTTTCATGCTTAATCCACCACAATTCCAACGCGTTGATTAAATTGTTGATAAGGTTGTTGTAACAACCTAACATAGTCCCACATCAAAAACTCATGAAACATGGGAGCGGGTTATAACTAGTACGGATTACTACTTATACGATTTGAGCTTAAGCATTTTAGGCGGTTGTCAACATGTCCAATCAGGTCCGAGCAAACAAGTTATCAGAGCTAGTTTTCCTCGATAACAGTTCGGAGACCTAAGCGTGGGACATTACAGTCATTACATATCATGAGAAATGCAGGCATCACCATAGTAATGTTGCAAGGAAGAGCATCTGATTACGATTCTTGTCGAGCTTCTCATGTTATTTGGAATGAAAACCAACACCCAACAACAAATAGAACCCTTTCAGAAGAAAAACCCAACCAACTGACTGACTGTTGTGCACCACATGGAGCCATGGATGAAGATCCAAATGCCCGAGATCCATGGCCGTTGGATCTGCACCACATGGTCCCTTGGATGAAGATCCAAATGCCCGAGATCGATGGCCGTTGGATCTCCATCCAATGGTCCCCGCTGTGATTAGCAGTTTGTGTCTCAGAAGCAGATCCAGTCGCAACAACAGAGCAACAGGAAAGTTTTAATCAACCCTTGTATGGGTAATAACTGAATATATTGCAGGTACTTATTTACACATGTACTCATTTATGAACTGTACATGTACAGTGCAAATACAACAGATGAGATAAATTTCGATATGGTTATTATTAGTGCTCATACACAAACATTCGTCCAAATGGTAAGCAACTCTTTTAGTATGGGGTATATGAGCCATATTATAGTCACGAGAAGGCGCTAGAGTTTCACATCTCCTTAACAGCATTTCATCTTCCTCCATCGACATCAGAAGAATAACAAATATCCTTGTAACTTTGTGTCAGAATTACCATGTTAGACCAAGGAAGGAAGTTTTCCGCTTCAAAGAAACCCTCGCCATCGATACCATCTGCAACACATAAACAACCAGATGATCAGTATATACTTCAAAATGCCTTTAGGCCCTTTACGCTACTCATGTGTCAAATTATCTGCAGTTAATCACCGCGACTAGTGCACTATTTTTTTACCAAAGTGTAATGTATTTTTATGTTTAAATTAGCAGATACCTGAAGGATCAGAGTTTATAAAGTTGAAGTTCAAGACTTGATGTTTCTGTCACAGTTTGCAGATGCCCAACCTATCTGATCACGCTCATTGTCATATACTACAAGGCGGTCCTGCAAAGAAATATCTGAGATGGGACCAAGAAATTGAGTTACGATAGAGATGTAGCAGCTAATGCGCATGATGTACATCTTGATCTTCTCATTACCTCCGATAACATTGAGATCCCTTAAGCCGGCTTCAGTACCATTGAGAATCCCCAAGCATGCATTGCCATGGTCCTGCAAAAGCCATTAATCGTTAGTCTTTAGTCCATTGGTGAGGACAGTTTTGTGCAAGTGATAAATGTCACATAAGTGTTTGGTTTAAACTAGGGACGCAGTCAGATACGGATATATCTAAATCCACCAGCAATCGTATCCATTTTTAAGCGGAGATGGATATGCATATTTTATTTTGGAGGGTGTGAGTGTGCACATGTGTGTGGGTGGGTGTGTGCGTGGACGTAGGAATGTGTGTAAGCGTGTGCATCTTAAATTCTAAATATATTACATGGTTACATGTGGCATATTGCATTTTGGAGTCATTTTTAAATGCACATAGGAAAATATATTATATTTATGATATTTAATTATTTTTGGGATATTTACACCCATAACCCTGAGTAGTTCCATAATTACCCCAGGACCCCCCTATAATCACGAATTACACTCATGACCTCCAATAATGCTTAACTCTTACATTCAAAACCCCGTGTTAACTTCCATCGAATTTTCCGTTAATGATAACAGTATCCGTTAAATTTTTTGCACCGTATATCCTTTACTTCTTATTATTTACAAAATGGCCAAGTCTCTTCCTCCTCCAACCTGGCCACCAGCAAACCTCCTCCTCCCTGCGGCCAACCTCTGCCATCTCCTCCTCTCCCGTCAACCATCCTCGCTGCTTGACCCCTCCAGCCCCGACGAAGGTCCTCCCCGCCAGCCCCCCTCCCGCCCCGATGAAGGTCCTCCCCCCAGGTCGCAACCCCCTCCCACCCCCGACGAAGCTCCTCCTGTCAAGGTCCCTCCTCTCCCGGATGAAGCTCCTCCCCTCCAGCAACCTCCCCCAGGTCGCAATCCCCCCCTCCGACGAAACTCCTCCTGTCCGGTCCCCTCCCCACCCAGGTCCATCTCCCCCATGTTGCAAACCCTCCGCCACCTCCCAACCCCCCGCCCCCGATGAAGCTCCTCCCCCCCCTGCCCGGTCCCCTCTCCACCCAGGCTCCCCTTCCTCCAGGTCGCAACCCACAACGAAGCTCGTCCCACCCAGCACCCAGGTCGCAAACCCTCCGTCACCCCAACCCCTCCTGTCCGGTCCCCTCTCCACCAAGACTCCCCTCCCTCCAGGTCGCATACCCTCCGCCCCCCTCCTCCCCGCCCTGACGAAGCTCCTCTCAACCCAAGTCGTAATCCAACCACACCTAGGTCGCAACCCAACCACCCCCAGATGCCCACACCCAGGTCGCAACCCAACCACCGACCCACCCCCCCAAACCCCCCCGCGACGGCCACACCCAGACCCAACCCCCACCCCTGACGAAGCTCCTCCCTTCCGCCCCCATCCCCCCAGGTCACAACCTACCCCCCTTCCCCAGTTCTCAACAATCCGCCGACCCAACCTCGCCCCCAACCCCACGCCACGCACAACCTCCGCGGCCCGCAACCTACCTCCGGATCTGCGAGTCGCTTGCCGAGGAAGAAGGGGGAGGAAGAGCTGGTCGGATGGTCGGCGGGGGGTCGGAATCGTCGGATGAGGAAGGGGATATAGTCGACGGTTGGGAGAGACCCGTTGGAGGAGGGGGGGTTCTTTTTCATAATAGTTTTTATTTATTTCTAACCGTTGGATTCATGTCAGGTTAGATTAACTCGATGGTTTGGTTAGGATTGACGGCTAAAACTAACAGAAGGTTATGGATGTGAGACGGAGTAATATTCGGGGTTTCTCATGTAATTCGTGATTATAGGAGGGTCCTGGGGTAATTATGGAACTACTCAGGGTTATGGGTGTAAATATCCCATTATTTTTTGTACAATTTATTTATCAGATTTTCTTTTCTTTTTTATTTTTGTTATATTGTTGTAATTTTATTTAAACAATTATTAATTTCAATTTTATAAAATTTCTCTGAATATAAGTGTTAAGAGATATTTATTATCTATAGGATAATCCCTATCCATTTGTTAAACATTCATATATCCTTATACATATTTAAAGATCTGATTTGCAATTTTTAATAGCCACAAGATACATGTTTATGTGTCGGTATCCAAATTTTAAAATGGATAAAGATATGATAACACCTATATCTGTATCCCTATCGATTGTTTGCATTCCTAGTTTGAATGTAAAACTTATAAATTGTTAAGAAGGATATTTCTCATACAAAAACTAACCAGACATGAGAAATAGTGCAATATCCCACTATTAAAATATCAACTTTCGAAGGAATACATTGCATATGGAATTACGGAACAATTGCTTAGTGTGGGACACAATTTGGTTTCTAGGAACATGGATGCCTAGTTTTTCAATAGAGGAAATCAATTTAAACAAATGGTTATCCAAGTTTATTGCACGATGCTATACATTTTATCCTATTTGCAACAAGACTCCCAAACATTCTTAGAGATACAATTTTGTTGCAAGTAGGATCTCAAGTGATCGGGTTCAAGACATGTATTTGTATTTCCAAACCTATATCCATTTATGAATTGGGTAGTTAGCCGCTATACTTTTCATGTATACATGTAACCAATGGGTATCTATGTACACACTAGGTATTCATATATCCAATATAAAATCAATACTAAACTAATCATTCATACAATATATTCTTATAAAAAGATAATAAAAGTATGTTACACAGAAGCTTCACACACATCTAACATAGAATCAATTGTAAAGCAATTAACAAATAAATTATTTTAGGATGTTGGGGATATATATTGAATGGAAATATTGAAGTCAGTGTTGGGACAACAAATATATAATGTGTGAAGCCAGTGTTAGGATGACAATACATGCAACACATGTGAATGAAATATCATGAAATTATATTAATTGGATGGTTAGTTTTTAGTGGATTAAAAGTATTTTATATGGTAGATACACAAAAAGACAATTAAATCTGAATCAATGAATGAGATGCGGAAAATATAGAGACAATTTTATATTAAATGAATTGAAAATGATTAAATATGGTTTAAGTTTGACTAGCTTAAATAATGTAAAACACATAAACACGCACTCACATATATATGTACATGTTATAACTACATGGGTATGTGTATGTAAATGCATATGTATAGATGTATTCGTGTTTGGGACGTGTTCGGGTATCCATGGAATCCCGAACCCATACCCACATGGGTACTAAATTTCACACCCAAACCCATCTAAAAATAAATGGGATGGTTTTCGGGTCATTAAGTAGAGCCGGTTCGAGCCGGGTACATAAATAATACATCCAGATTGACATTGCTAATGGCAAGGCATAAATGATAGCTAAATTTCATTAACCCTAAGGATTGAGAACAAATTCATTGTTCTTCCCTCATAAAATAGCTTGGTGATATTGTCTTCATGTTATTGGATATTGACAATAAAGGAAGTGTGTCATTATTATAATAGTTTATGCTGGTGTGAAAGCCGAGAACAATCTAAGGGAGAGACCATGCCAAAGATCAACCCCTCTAGTCTGTTCACAAGGCAAACTTCTATAAACCTCGGATATGGCTGCAATGCTCAAAATCTTCATTAGAAAAATTTCTCATAGCAAGCACTCGAATCAAGCTTGACAAGGTAGTGAAAGGAAGAAGCAAATATTGTTACCAAAGGCCATCTATTGGGAGCATGTAACCACAAGTGATGATTGACCAGTCCTTATGTTCCACAGTAATCTCCAGAATTGCAAAATTTATGACTATTTTGATGCTAATATCACCGCTAAGGTACTAATCCACACACATTCAACTCCCAAAATATTAATGCTAATATATGCTTCACATGCCGACTCACAAAACAAGAAAACAATCACAAGAAAGAACGCATCAAACCGAGGAAAGATGTTTCATTAGTTTCATGGGAACCTTCTCGGATTATCCATATCGAAAGGGAGGGGGTGCTCTTTTCTCAGGAATCAGATTATTTAATGCTCTGTCACTTTTTCTTCAATTTTGACGAAAGATATGGTCAATTTGGACTCTGTTTCGCTCATATTGTCCGAGTTGCCTTCCCATTGAACATATATGTTGTCAATATATATTATACATGCAAAAACGAAAATCAATTTTGTTTCGAGGTGCTTCCCTCGAGTCCTCATGTGTGTGTGTGTGTGTGGGGGGGGGGGGGGGGGGGGGGGGGTTGGAGAGGGATGTTGCGCATGTCCCCTCCCTCTCCTAGACGATTACCGGGTGGCTAGACCCCACCTACACGGCAGCCTAAAGTTGCACAATAAGCTCTACATTGATTCTAATTGCACAAACATGTTAAGATGTGTCTCGAGATTCTCAAATAAGTTCATGACATGTAGTTAATATAGTATTCAGTGTACATGTGGTCAATATAGGTTTTAAATTTTGTTATTGTTTTTTCGACTTATTTGAGTATATGTGAGATGTGTTATTTGTTATTTTGATTTACTTTCACATTCTATGTGACCGATCTTCTTACTGCATGCCCTACTGAATAATGTATACCAGCCTTTGCAGTGATTATGATGACAATCCTGCTATAAAACTTGTATTTAGACCTCTATTTTAGCAAAAAAGTGTACTTCTATCTTATTTATTGATAAAAACACATTGAAAACCTTAAAAATCAAATTCATGTGCATTTCTCTCATTTTTTGACCAATGTGTGCAGAATATCTACATGTAAGCAATATGGAATTTCTCCAAGCTGGTGAAATGTTAACGAAATCAGCATTTAAGACCATGGAATGAATCCCTATATTTGATTCCCTATATTTGAGCATGACAAATGTGTCCCTATATTTGATTCCATGTAGGAAACAGCTCAGTTTGGATCAATCAAGACAAGCTGCTAATGGGAATGAAAAATTACCCTTGCAAGGAGAACAATAAGGAAGAAAATTTTCTCTAATGACCTTTTGAAACTTTCCTAGCAATGCAGTGAACTCTTCCTAGACCAACAACACATAAACATGCGAATTTACTTTCTCAAAAAACATTTTCTGGAATTCTGTGTAGAAACCCTCTATTGTTGGTAATTCTTTGCTAGGAGGGGGATTATGTCGTCTTAGTTTGTCAAGAGTTCCATCCCTTGATTGAGCTTCTCCCTCATTCCAATCATGTTGATAGTTCTCACAGACTTTGCTCACATTTGAGTTTCCTTCCCACATTGATTGCTCACTTATCTTCCTACTTGAGCCTAAGCCTTACTTGAGGGCAAATCTCACTAAACTTAGAAGTACGTTTGGACATCGTCACCTCCATTCCATGCAAGGCCACGAACTTTGTAATGTCGAACATGGACGTCTCCTTCATCTTGCATCACCCAGGCTCCACCTATGTAGTAATGGCCTCTGTCGCATAAAAGACTGAGGTTAGCTTCACAAATGGTCTAGCTCTGCCCCAAGCAAATGGCATTCCTTTTCTCCTACATGCTTGGCTAACTATGCAATGCCATTCCCTTTCTGGTGCTCAACATCGTTCCTTTCAAATCCCCCTTCACCTCCATGAGTTCATCTTTTCACCAAAGACAGGGGACCTATCTCGAGAGATTAAACCACACAACAATAGGGTGCCCCCCCAGGAAGGGGGAGAAGAATCGTTAACTGTGGAAATGTAGATGTCCTGTGTTTGAGGCATGTCATGAGAAGTTCTAACAGAAGTCTAATAATTAACTCTCAATGTACTTCGACAAAAAAAATAACATTACATAAACAGGAAACTGAGGTCAGCTGCATGATATTTAAATCAAGAATAGCAAGAGACATTTCAAGCAAAATATGCGGGGTTTTTCTAAATAGATTGTTTCAAGTTTGAATTAGCTATTTCCACTGCGATGGTGTTTCCAAACAAAAAGATAGTACTAATAATGCTTACAGTGGTAATCAGATAGCCCTCAGGCGGTATCTCCATCAGTGCCCTCTTGCCCTGGGGAAAAACAACAGCCAGCGAGCTGAAATATCTCCTCACATCCGCTACGGATTTGAAAGGCTTGTCCCCTTTCCAACAAAGAGGCAAGGTCTGGTCCTCCGGTGCAGCCTTGAGAGGTTTCCCACTCAAATCTTTCATCAACTGGGATGATTGATTAAAACCATCCGAAATCAGCCAACACAATAAAACAAAAAAGTCGTCAACACCACCTGATTGGGAGCAATTACCGCAGTAAGGAAGAGCTCATATGGGTGATTGGCAAAGTAGGTGTAGGAGCTCCCACTGTCAAACACCACCTGGAAGTCTCTTGGAATGAGTGGCTGCTTCCCAAAGAAAAGTATGGCAGGTCCTGGAGTGTAATGCTTGCTGCAAAGGTTACCAACTTTGTAAGATAACACATACAAAGACACGAATCTATGCTTGAAGAGAGAGGTTATTATGGGGGGAGGGTACCGGGTGCCTCGGGTGGACATGGGAGTCCACATCATCCCGGCACGAGGGACGAGTGCATCACCGAGGAAGAGGAAGCCGCCACCTCTTCTACCTAGGCAATGTCCGATAACATTCCTGATCAGACCCTGTCCTCGGAGCTGACTCAGGATTCCAGACTTGCCGTGGCCGAGCCCGAGCACCCCATCGGTCGCCGCCAGCGACCCAATGCCGTTGCCATCCTTCTGATCATACCCGCACCTGGAAGAAACAACACGGACAAGAGGTTCAGTCAGATCAACTAACAATCCAGGAATAACAGAGCAGGAAAACGGGTAAGAGCTGCACCCGAATGCAAGAACCGGGCGGATGAGGGAGCCGTTGGTGAAGCGGAGAGTGAAAGCATCGGCGACGAGCACTCCGACCGAGGACCCGCTATCGGAGTACTCGATCTCGTAGTCGCACTGGTCAGAGGGGTGGGAGCAGCCCACAGTGCCTTCGAGCGGTTGCGTCATCCCGGTGCCACCGCGGAGCGCGGCGCACAGGGGGTCCTCGCAAGGCACTACCTGCTTCCTGCCAGGCTTGTAGAGCAGGTGGGGCCCCTGTTTTGCTTTAAAATTTTTAAAACCAGAACAAGAGTGGATGGAAAGCCAGAAAGGGCAGGAAATAATACTAAATCGAAACGAGAAAGGACCTTGGAGCAACGGATGCAGGGGGCGTCGCACTGGAGCCAGCTGAGATCACTCCCCGTGTCCACGTCGAGGAAGTACGGCCTCGGTGGATCCCCGATTTGGAGAGCGGCGTAGTACATCCTGAACGATAGAGAATAGGATCGGTAACGAACATCTCGCTGTTGCTGAGATGAAGAAGAAGAAGGTTTCCTTCGTATTTACCCGTCGGGATAGACGTTTCCCACGAGGGGGAATACGGCGGCGGCGCTCCGCCCCGAAGAAACGGAGGGGGAGGGAGAGCGCGGCTGCCTGTTGGCCTCCGCTGTGGATGGTCGGAACAGGATCAGCAGGAGGAGTAGAAGCTGCAGGCGACTCGTCCCCATGGAGTCTCTGCTGCCGCGTCTTTCCCGTAGACGAAACAGAGGTGAACGACGAAATGGCGTCTCCTTTGCTCGCCTGTTTATATAGGCATCGGATCCCCCTCTCTTTCTCTCTCCGCGTGAGCAAAGAATTTTACGTTGGGTAAACATTACTATAATACCTATTTTTATTAGGTTATAATAGTTTGCTTTGAGAGAGAACCTGGCAGGCACGTTATCGAGATTTCCTGTTCCGCAATCAAGACGAGGGCACATGAGATGAGATGATCTGCATTTTCCGGAGGGAAAGAATTTAATGTTTGGATGTAGAACTGCGATTAAACGGAATCAATTTCCATCGAATGCTTGTTATAGAATGTTATCTCGGATTTGATATTATAATTTAATACTTTTTAGGTTATTTTACACATTTCTAATCTTCTCTATTTCAAACGTTACCTACGAGTCACTGCATGTGGGACATGCTTCCGAGGGTAAACTACGTGATAAAGATAGACTTTGCCCTCATCGAGTCCATAGGTTAGATCGAATAGTACTATTTGTCATGAGGAATTTCCCTGGCAGGTATCTCCATCACCAAAATACCTGTCAGGCTATCTGATATTGAATTTTTTTTGTCAGAACATCGATTGACGAATAGTTCCTTGATCGTCAAATCGTTTGCTATCAATACATTTTCTGACAAGCTACTATTGTTTTTCGACAAACCAATTACCGATCGATAAATTATTCGTTGTTTGAATTATATATGGCTTAAATGGGGCTACACCATGGGTGTGGCCAATTGGCAACTCCCATCCCTATTTTCTCTCTATTTTTTATTTTTTTGAAAAATTAAAATATGTATATTCATCACTATACACACATAACATATCATTCCAATTCGTCAGAAAGACTCCTATGCCCTCCATCTGAAGGGGGTCAATTTCGGCAAATCTGTGACCGTTAAAATTAGACAGTCTTGATGGAGGGGATAGAAGTCTCGAATTAAGTCGAATTTTTAATGACACATTGGTGACATATTGTGATCTAAATTCCAATAGGTTTCATTTCAGAAAAAATAAAAAAAATAAAGAGGAAAAGTGGCCGGAGCATGTAAGTTAGCTACATCCAAAAAGCATACTCCTTTTTCCCATTATATATATATATATATATTAAATTTAATATATAATATTATTTCATCCGTCTCTTCATCTGTCATTTCAATTATATATAATATATATTAAAAATAATATATAACATTATTCTAAAAATATTTTGAATTTTATTTTATTAAAAATAATTTGTAAAAATAATTAAAAAACTGAGTATTCGGCCATTCCCATTTCTAGATAATTTTATATATTATTATTATAAAATTCAAAAGATTTTTCTAAATAATATTATATATCACTTTTAATATATATATAACTCCATCGGTGAACATTTTTTTGAATATGTCAGAAGATGCATTGATAGACAAATAGTTTGTCGATCGACGAACCGTTCATCGATCAATGCCTTGACAGGAAAATTTCGAAATCAGATGTCCTAACAGGGCATTTAGGTGATGAGAATGCCCTGTCAAGGAAATCACTCCTTTATTACCGTACGAGAATTATAAATATAAGTAAATTTTACAAAATACCGATGTAATAGTTGATGCTTGTAGATTTTTGAATGCGACGAAAATGATAAACTAGTAGGGACTATATTAACTGATTTTAAAGAAAATAATAATAATAATAAATAAATAATAAGGTCCAATTTTGTTGAGCAAAATGAAAGCGCAAATGTCTATTAAAGGTGCCATGAAGATCATTATGTATTAATTCAATGCACACAAGCATCCTCACCACGAATAACAATATATAACATGGAAATCCCTTCATATAAGGTAAAAGCCCACGAGAGAAGAATTGATGGATCATATTCTAAGACCTTCCAATATAATCATTGTGGTCGAAAATGTTGCATCATCATGAACAGGACCAAAGCCACCACACTCAACCAAGTGAAGTACCTATTGGATTTGTATTCTCTCTATTTGTCTGGCTAGATAACAGTCTCAAATTTCGTGAAATTTCGGCAACAAAATTTTGGTTTCGACACCCTACTGAAATCGAAATCGAAATATCAAAATTGTTATAAATTTTGGTCGATTTTGGCCGAAATTGATGAAATTTCAAAATTGTTTCGTTTTTCACTGTCTCGAAATGAAATCGAAATCGAGATTTAAAACCTTGCCAGAAAACCCTTACACAATGAAGATTGCTCCATGAGATCAAAGACGATGACGTTGGTCACTAAAGGAGAGAGAGGTTATAGCAAAAGTACAAGCAATCAAATAGATGAGATGTTTACGAGGATCCGCCATCGACATGTATATCCATGGAAGAGGGTTCCCCGATTAATATAGTCGCGTGCAGTGGGTCTCTTACAATCTCTTCGGGAGAGTTGAGAACTCAATATTTGGTTAAGTAGATACATTATCCAATTATCGGATGGTTCTACCAGAGATTTTAAACACGACCTAACAAAGATGTGAGCCATTCAACAAAGAGTATATGGGGATTGCATTTTCAATGTCAAATCCACAACACATTCATATGTATTCAACGAATATGGCATTATACGTTAACGTAAGTTATATTGTTCAACTATTTATTACATCATATGGCTCCCAAGCATAGATCATTCTTGATAACAATACGAAGCAAAAGAAAATAAACTATAACTATAAATCTGTCTGAGAGTTGTCATACTTCACGATCGAGAGCACAAAATGCTACGCGCTTTGCCACAAGTACGAGCTTGAAGTTACATATTCAATCCGAATAATTTGATCATATCAATCGATTCATTTCAAGTAACATAGTGATCGGGTTAATATATTTAATCTGAAATTAAAAGTTTGCACTTTTAGTAAATCTTGATTGATAATCAAGATATTCTCACATTTTTGTATCTTGAAAGTACTTTCCTTTATAACATTCAAAAAGCATGAGATCTCTTTGACCAAATACCTCAAGCGAGATCTGGGTCTCCTTTTCACTTTCATTGCAATAATATAAGAAAATGCAACTATGATGAAAGGAGCAGGAACTATTTTCACATTGCAAGTCCAACTTGCATTCCTAGTTTAGTCTTTAACACCCATCCCAACCACACATGTGATGTTAGCTATTGATTTATTTATATCCCGCTAGAACATCGGATGATAGGTGCGGGTGGATCGGACTACGACCTGAATCGCTGCAAATAATATACTTAAACAAGTACAGTGTTACTCAGCACTTTCAATGATAAGATAATCAATCAAACTTCAAGTGCATGTATATTTAACGTGGAAACCTTCTTGGGTAAAAACCACGACCCAAGTCTCTCAACTCGGGTTTTCATCCTACCCACACGGGTCTTCCACTAATCTGAGTTGCTTACGCATGTAACCCAACTGTAGTACAACCTGAGTTGATTATGCGATCAACTCAGTCGAATATAGATAAATATCCTAATAACCTCAACATCAAAGTAAATATGCAATAAATAATAAGAGGCAAGACTAAAACAATCTTATAGAGTGAGGAGTGTGCCCGTAAGAATTAAATACAGATAACTATAGTTGTCGAAATGAAGAAACAACAGAAAATAGTTCTTCGTTCTTTCTCTCAGAGTATAAAGTGGAAAGCAGAGAATAGAAAGCTTGTTGCTCTTTGTTATGTTGTAGAATGAGGTATGTTATCCTATTTATAGGCTAGCTAGAGTCCCCATAGACATTGGCTTTCAAAAAGTAGTCGTTGTGAATAAATCAAGAATGAAATCGACTTCAGAAATCTTCCTCAAATGTAATATAATCAGTTAAGGATAAAAAGATAATTGATTACAATAAAATGATCGATCATGAGGATTTAGGTAATCCATCGAAATCAAAAGATGATCGATCAGAAATATAACTGTTGTGATTCAAATAAAGATCAAACAAGAAACAAGATTAATCGATCATGGTTGATCAATCAATGTAAAGGGTTGATCAATCAATGTAAAGGGTTGATCAATCAATGTAAAGAGGTTGATCGATTAGCTTGACTCTTGACCTAAAAGTCAAAGTCGGAGGGCCGAAATGCAATATGCATGAATCTTGTGGTCTTTTACATTCTAAGATAATTATAGAAAGCGTGACTCAATAAAAGAAAAGACTTGGACTTTTTCTTGAGCTCGAGATCCTTCCTTCAGCTTGAGCTGAAGTTCCTTATCCATGAACTCCTTTGGGCTTCTTGGTTTCTTCTTCACTTAAGATTGAGCTTCTTCTTCCTTAAGCTTAAGCATTTTCATGGTCCAGTAGCTTTTCTGCTCATGACCTGCCTACAAGCTATCTACACAGGCTTTAGCTAACAAGAAAAGTTTTGTTATCATCAAAATATGCATGCTCATGTACTAACAATTTTCCTGCATGCATGCACTCATAATCCCCCCTTTAATGATGATTAAATATTTTATGTGTTTGCAAAAATAATCAGTGTGTCTGTGTGAGCAAAGAATTTTTGTAAACAGTCTTTTCTCCTCCTTTTTGACATAATAGAAAATGGTCAAAATTGACACTAAAAGTTGATTAATACTAATTATTGGATAAAGAGACATCTAATAATTTCTACCTTTTTTTGAAACATTCTTTTTAAATTGAACTTCCCATAAACTAGAGCTCTCCTTTAATCTTCGCTTAAAGGATCCTCCTAAAAGATAAGAGTCGAGGGCTCATCACTAATGTGTGATATGCATGTTCAACTAAATAAAAATGAGAAGAAGTCACCCAGGATTCTTGGTGGCAGAATTCTCTAGTCTTGGTAGCTTCTCTGTGGTGATGGTTATCAGTATTGGTATCGATATCATGTCGATATGATATATAGTCGATATATCGATGATGTATCGATGCCATACCGTCAATATCAGACCGATTTTGTGTAGAAAATAACCTTGGAAGGACAAATATCAGCTGTATCATTAACATATCTGTCGCAAGTCCATATATATATCATCGATATATCGTCAATATATCGCGATATGGCTTACTATGGCCGCGATATTGATCCGTGATTCTGAAAGTTGTTTGAACTTTGCGAGGTCAGCCATTGTTGACATGGCCTCCTACATCTCTTTTGACTTTTGGTACCTAAAAGATTTTGATCTGTGATAAATCCGTGATTCATTAACGTTTCTATTACAATTTATCTTAAAACCCTCAACAAATATATGTAAATATGCACTCATATTCAATTCTTATCAAAATATCATTCATGAATAAAAACTCATTTTTATGCATTAAAAATACATAAATTAAAATAAACAAATAAAAAATAAAAATAAAGAAGAAAATAAGGCAGGCTGTAAATATGTATATATTGTACAAAATAACTTAGAAAATATAAATATAATTGTAATATATATTTATATAACCTAACCCACGAGATCAAGTCAGTATCACTTAGTCGACAAACAATAAAATAGGGGGAGATAAGGAGGATATATCTAATTTTGGATATAGAATTTTTGTATTTTATATATTCTATATATGATTCTTGTATAGGATTCCTTCAGTTCAAAAAGTTATCGGTCCGAATTTTTATTTCTCAAATCAAATAAAAAATCATTTTACAAAAAAAATTAAATGTATTTTTAAAATATCAATTACATTTATTTATTATATATACAATCATTACATAATTATATTTAATTCAACTATACATATTTTTCTCTAAACTCTTCCCTGTTGTGTGTATAACAATATGTATAAAAATATTAAAATAAGTAAAAAGATTCCAACTTGTATATATGCCAAGAAATATGAACTACAAATTGTCAGTTTTTCAACTTCCGAACCTCATAACTTCGTCATACGAACTCCAATTTCACTCTACTCATTTTTGAAGTTTAAAAAAATAAAATTCTCTAATTAATAAAGGTGATTTCATCGAAACAGAGTCCGTTTGCAAAAAGTCAGTTTTTAGGCCTAATGACAACTAGGTTAAGAGTTTGTTGAATTTATTATGTACATATTATATACAGTATAACTGATTTAGTAATTTTTAGTTATTTTCTTGATGTTTTAGTTTATTTATAAAATAAAATCCAAAAACAAAATCCTTATTTAATATTTTATATAAATAAAAAATACCAAAATATGAATATTGAATTTTATTATATATATATATATTTATTAATCTATGAAAGATAAATTATTAAAATTCACAAAAAATCACAAAAGCTTATTTATTATTATATAAATTGAGAAAGGTGGATGCTAACTTTCGAAAATCTTCAAATTTGTATAATGTGATCCCAATTAAATCATTCTTTCAAGCTATTAGATACATTCTTGAAGTTGAGAAGGTTCCCTTATTCTGGAACTTTTCACATGCTTAGAATGATTGAGTTGATGCGTAAGAAAGCTAGGTATATACATCTAGACATGCCTGATACTGGAGACCTGACCAAAGGTTTGATGAATGCAAAAGACAAATACAAACGTGAGCAATTCCATTCAGCTGAACAAGCTGAAGCTCCTACGAATGAGAGACCTGAGAATACAACCTGAACTCCTCCTCTTCTACTACCACAAGTTCTGAAAAAGAACCATACTCATATATAGTAGAACTTTTTGACATCCCACAACTTTTATACTCACTGCCGGGAAGAGCTTAGCCCCTTTTTTCTTTTGGACTTATATGGTGAAAGAGCGCTAGATCAGTCTCCTCTCCTCCTGCATCGCCAACCCGAAATTCTTTATCAGGATGAAGGTCCATTTTCTATGACCTTTTAAATATATTTGAATTTCTCAGTTTCCTCTCTCTTATGAAATATTCAAGTAGTAAGATAAATCCGCAGAAAATTAGTTCTTTGTTTTTCTGAAAAAGATGTGAAATTGATGAGAACAGTCAGCGGTGAAGCAGAATCCTATAGGCTTTCCCAAGAGTGAGTGGGCTTAAACTCAGAATTATGGATGAAAGCGAGCCGGCTTGTCTATAAGCCTCAGAAGCTGAAAAAGAATTAATACCTCATTTATTGAAATATCCAATGAAATATACAAATGTTAATTATAAAGTATATTACGTATATGTACATTTATTGATATTTTATTTATATATCATAGAATATATATTATTTATATATGTATAATAGACCATAATTCATATAATTTAATTATTTACATTTTTTGTTTTATATCTTTTTTAAATAACTTTATTTAATAATGCAATTTGGGTCTGGGAATATTGTGGTGCTGATACGTGTCAGCACTACATGTTTCTTCCCCAAGAACCTAGACCATTTAGCTTGTTTTACTGATCGAACTTCACTAATTTTTACAATCTTCGGTTCTTCACCTAACTCCATTCTAACCCTTTGATTTCCTATCCTAATCATCACTCATCGACGCCAACCATTCGATCCAAGCCAACCTCCTTCTCACTTATCTATTTAAGTCACTCAAAGTGATGAAAAATAATAACTTCCCCCATCTTCAGTTTCAACTAACCGATACCTCAACTTCCAAGACCTAGAACTCCATCTTGGGTGACATATGAAGTAGGAGGACCACCAACAAGGAAGAGGGTGGATCGGAGGGGGGGAGTTGCAAGGCGTCTCTACCTTGAATCATGGCCTTGACCTACCGTGTAGAGCTTCGAGAAATTGCCGCATCATCGAGCATGTGAACTTCATCCACCAAATTTCAACTTTTTAGTTAGATTTTAAGCCCACTAATCAATGCTTTAGATAATTTAATGATCCTCTTTAGAGTGAGTTCAAAACCCCCTTCCAATTCGATATAATTCCTTTCTAATTTTCAGTCAAAAGTTGTGTGTTCTGAAACAGTTATGTTTGGTGTAACAATGCTATCTTCTTCAAGTCGATTTTTCTGGAATCTAGCTACATTTATTCTTGTAGGTTGTTCCATTACCTGAAGCTCCCTCTAGGAGCATTAGGAGCGAGAAGCAGCAGCTTCTTTGCATCATGAGAGGATGTCTTCGATCTGTACTGCGCAAGAGAAAGAGCTGAAGCCTTAACTAGCTCTTGGAGCCCTAATCAATCCAGATCTTTCATCTTCGATCCTCTCACAGCAGGGAGCTCGAAGGGGTAAGGTGTCCCCCTTCTGGCCCTACCACCGCCGCAGTAGCCTTGCGTGTCGCAACAATCATTGCCGGAGCTGCCTGAATTCCAACCATCATCATTGTGTTCTTTATTTGGGGAAGAACAACCCCCAATCATCCGTATGTTACAAGATCCTTCCGCATGTCCATGATGAGCGGACCGGATTGCATCCTTGCCTTATAATTCTAGCCATTAAAAGCAAAACAATGGACATTTTGCACAATAAATCTGCAATTTTTTCAGAATTCTCGTGCACCTTCAACTTTTATGTTATTTGCATTTAGATCTCTCTGTAGGGACCTAACAAAATTCCTTTTATATTCTTTGTAGAAATTTTATTTCAATTGCACCCCAGTATACATTGAGACATTTGGACACTATAGAGACTTCGTTTTTATTTGATTTTTCTATTATAGTTACCCAACGACCCTAGCGAGGTTTTAACATATCTTTCAAGGTATTTCATTGCTTGAATTATTGATTTTGATTTTGAAAACATCATCTATGTTTTGAGTTTCATTGTGTGTTTCTTCAAGCCCGTTGCTTGGTTTCTTTCCTTATTTCTACTATATTGTATCACCAATACATATCATCACCTATCTACTATATAGTAAACCATTTTGAAAATATATTCTCCCTTTTGAAAATAAAAAAAACAATTTCTTTTTATTATCCACTATATTAGAATACTATATTACATTCTATTCCATGCACTATATAGTACGACCATTTTTATTATTTAATAACTTTTGAAAACCAAATAAAAATTTCAAAATAAAATAAAAAAATGCAAAATTAAAAACCAATAAAAATAACAAAAACTAAAAATCATATAAAAGAGCCTTCGAAGAAGAATTTCAATAATAAAATCAAATCTTAAAATATAAGTATACTTCGTGCCTCCTTGTGTTCGACCCAAGGATACTTACTTGGTTAATATCAAGTGGAGAAAGAGAGAGACTTTATTTATTTTCTTCATTCATTTTCTACTCTCTCTCTCTCTCTCTTTTATATTGTTTGATATGTGCTTCTCTTCACAAATGCTACAATCCAGCAAATCAAAAAGATGTGAGGTGAACCGTGCTCATCAATATGGTACCCTTTCTTTTTTAGGTCCTTCAGGGTTAGATTGCAAGATTTTATTATTTTTCCAAATTTATTTTATTTTCTGGAAAGAATTAGATCTAGAAGCATGATTTTATACTTTTTCTTTCCCTTTTAGAGAAGAAAGCACAAAAGCAAATTTATTTTTAAGCTCAACAATTTCTATATCTAAACATTTAATTTTTTACTTTAAAACTATCTAGTTCTTGTTTTAGTAGCTTATTCTCTTTATTTAAAACATCTAAGTCATTGAGCAAAAGAAATTTATCGTCTACTATCTTCTTGTTAACCTTTCGAAGCTTCTTATTTTTCTTAAAAGGATCTTCAGAGGCATTATAAAGTTCTAAATAATAAAGCTCTTTTACCTCATTTTTTAAGTCAGAGTCGGATTTGACTATCCCAATGAATCCCAAGCATGCCCTTTTTCTTTGCTGCTACTTGAGCATCGTTCCATGAGGCTTGCATAGCTTTCTTCTTGGATTTCTTCTCGAACTTCCTTTCATGTTTGAAGTTCTTCTGTAGTTGAGGGCAATCCTTCTTCATGTACCCTACCTTGTCACATTGGAACCATTTGATTTCTCTTTCTATGTTTCTCTTCTTCTTGAGAAAGTTCTTGAATTGATGGGTCATGAATGTGATATCACCATCGTTGTCAAACCCTTCTTGGGCATCCTTATTAGATGCAAGGGCAAGACTCTTCGGTGGCTTTTCTCCTTCTTTCTTCCTATTCTCCAACTCTGTTTCATAGGCAAGAAGATTTCCTATGAGGTCTTCCAATGAGGTTGTGCTTAAATATGTGGATTCTTCATTAGCAGTGACCTTGTGTTTCCATTCTACTAATAGCGAGGTCATGATCTTGCTTAAGAGTTCTCTGTCTAGAAATATTCTCCCCAAGTTTCTTAACTAGCTCATGACAACTGTGAATCCAACATTCATTCCCTTTATACTCTCCCTTTTCTACATTTTGAATGTCTTGTAATCCAAGCTTAGCATTTGATGAGCATAATATCTGCCTCTTTAATAAAAGGAATTATCATAGTACATGAGGTAGATTTTGATTATGCAAAGCCACACCATCGAATATGTGGAAGTTATTTTACTTGGCAAGCATACCAAGGTCGAACACAGGGACACGAGTCTCTTTGTCTATTTATCAGAAATCATCGATTAATTAGCGAGTGATTATTTTCAAAGGCCTAGGTCTTCATGCTGATGCATAAGAAAATGCAGAAAAAACAATGCAAGGAATGATGCAAGTAATTTGTATTTGATTTTTCAATGTAATTATATGATGTGATGGCCATAGTATGCAATGATTTGCAAAGGACAAGCATGTAAAAGACCATCTACAAATATGTTTTGCATAATATGAACACAAATTATGATTTAATTTCAGAGTGATATCGAACGTTAAAATCAAGAACAAGTATCTACTAGTGGCAAGGATTTGTAGAGCAGAAGACACTATGTGTCATCAAAATTCATCACATTTAATTTAGTATCAATTAAGAAATTAAACATGTCATTAGATAGATAATCAAGTAAGCTTCAAAACGACACTGAAATCATGCAATTTGGATCTAAAATGCCCAAGATATTGAAGAAACAATACAAGAGCATAAATATAATAAAAATACGAGAGAAAATAAAGATAAATATTTCAAATAGGTCCCTAGAGGGACCCATTTTCAAATACCAAAACTTGGAGGGGACTATCTGTAATTAATCCATTTGCACACAAAGGCATCCTTGCAATTATCCAAACCCGAAGTGGGCTCCCTATAATTTACCCTAGACACGCACGTGAGGTACACGCATGGAGGACCAAATTGTAATATCAAAAAGTTGAAAATACTTCAATGTAAAATACCTAGCCCCTCATGCGAGGGACTAGGTTCGGGAGGCATCCCAAGCTCGACCACATGGCATCATTTGGTGCTCTGGTGCTTGGTTCGTGCAGCCTAAACCTGGAGGCTAGGCATGAAGGCTCGTCAAGACATGTGGTGGCATCTAGGTTGTCCGATCCAGAGGATCAGAGGGTAGTTGTAGGTCTTCCACCACCATGAGCGCCGCCTCCTGAGGCACACTTGGCGGGGCTCCGGCGGGGTTGCGTTTGCTCCTCCCTGCCCCGTTCACTCACCTAAAAGTTGAGGAAGCTCTTTGAGGCCCTCAAGAAGTTGTGGGGATGTGACGAGGATCCGGGTGTGATAGGAGTGGCCTATCTATGGTGCTACGTCGAAGATGAAGTCTGAAACGACGCATATGTACGAGCTCCGACCATTGACGAATCCTGCAATGTTAGATAGCCGAAGCGTGCAAAGAGAGTATGCGAGCGATATGGATGGTATGGAGTCCCATGGAGGTGTCTAGAATGAGGGACTAGATCTCCTTCTCCGATGAGGCAAAGAAGGAGATAGGGTAGAGGTGAATAGGCTGTGGAGAAGGGAAGAGTATACGTCAAGGGCTCGGCGAGGATGCTGGTGTCATGGCAGAGATCTTTGGGTTGTCGATGAACTATGAAGGGGGTTGAACATTGTGGGATAGATTTGAGAAAAAAAGAAGAAAAACGAACCTGGAGGATTGAGGATGAAGAACGACAATGTGGATGGCTTGGGCTGAGCTCGCTTGGAGCTCGGGTCATCGTACGACTCGCCCAACCGTGGTGAGGTGCTCAGCGGTGGTGGAGCCACCGCAGCACGGCCATGGCGGTCGTGGGTTGACACCAAGGCGGAGAGTTGTTATCACCTCGACGAACCACCCCTCTGTTGACATCGGAGGGGCGAGAGAAGATGGGCTATCGCCTAGAAATGGTGGACGAGGGTGTCGGGGGTCGGCGGA
The DNA here is from genome assembly GCA_037367405.1 of Ottelia alismoides. Classification (NCBI taxonomy): domain Eukaryota; kingdom Viridiplantae; phylum Streptophyta; class Magnoliopsida; order Alismatales; family Hydrocharitaceae; genus Ottelia; species Ottelia alismoides. The sequence goes on along the minus strand of JAZKJV010000529.1, from coordinate 922,797 downwards.
GGTGGTTTTATAGGCGACGAAGGTGGGGGATACATGTGGTGATGGTGAGTTTTTGAATGGCCAATTGAAGATCCGTAAAGCTCGGAATTGATGGAAGAAGGACACACAAGGATGAGGGAGGTAACGGCTACATGTAGCGGTCGTTAGGGAGTGGAGCGGGGTGGTGATGGCGTAGAAAAATTGGAAAGGGGGTGGGGCGGGTGCGAGGCATAACGTCTGAGGTAGCATACGTTTGGAGGAGGACGATGAAGGCTGACCGTTGGATCTGGAGATCCAACAGTCCAGGTGGAAGCGCCGATGGAGGGAGCGGATCTGATCATCAGATGAGATCGATTGGTGGGGGACTGAAAAGCTAGAATGCGAGAGCCGCTAAATAGCGGTCTGACAAGTCAGACTCACTGTCGCTGATGCGACTGCTCAAACTTCCTCGGTCTTCAACAATTAACCCACACAATCAATCAGAGAATGAATCGCAAGGATTAAAATTTATTATACCCTACTAAAGATGTACAATGGCAAGCAAGTAGGGGTCGAACTCAAGAAGCAAAGGTGTAAAGCACGGATAAAAATCCAAACCTAGGTCTAACAAGCTACTTAGCCAATCTAAAATTTTTGTGGGTTTTTGATTTTTATATTTTTTTATTTAATTTTTAATTTTATATTTTTGTATTTTGATTTTTAATTTTCTGATTTTTATATTTTATATTTTATATTTTTTATTTCTTTTTCAATATTGGAGAATAAAGACAAGATAATAAAAGGCAAGCTAAAATATTTATAAAAAAGTGCAAAAATACCCTAAAATTCAGAAATCAATTGTTTTTAATATTTTTAGGATTTTTTACTGTTTTTGTGATTTTTGGGGATTTTTCAAGGTGTTTTTGGTATTTTTAATTACTGAAATAAATTAAAATAGTGGGAATAATGCTGGCTGAGGGTAAAATGGAATTTAAAAATAACAACCCGTAGCTCAAAATTTTCACACTATTTTTCTAATAAAAAGGACAAAGTAAGGAACAAACAGGAACTGAAATTTTGATTTTTGGAGTTTTCTACTATTTTATATATTTTTTTGAAGTTTTTGAGTGTTTTTAAATTTTTAGTGTTTTTCTTTTGAGATTTTTAATGATTTTTGGACTGACACTAAAATAGAATAAAATAGACACTAGGTGATTTTTTTGGAATTTTTAGAGGTGTTTTAATATTTTTTTGGCATTTTCTAAGGTAGACAGTACACAAAAAGGAAGTTTTTGATTTTTAATAAATATAAAAATAAAATAAAATCAAAAACTAAAATGGTTGCGTGAAAGTACACGTGTCCAGGTGCCTAAGTCTATTTTTGTGGAATTTTTGGGCTCGAAATGATAGGTCAAATAAATACAACAAGCATACAAAAATTAAAGGCCTGGCAGGGACCTGGATGCAAATAGATAAAACTATGGGGGCACAGATGCAATTTCCACCACAAAATCACGCACAGCTCACGTGAAACACCATTCACAGGGGCATAATTGCAATTAAAGAAAACCGGCTGGGCATGCATGCAAAATTTCCAACAATATATTATATATCCTACGCACAGGGACGAAATTGCAAATACATAAAAGTCCTGGGCCTAACTTGCAAAATACCCAAAGGTCACACGCCAACGTCACGTGAGGTGACGTGGCGTGGACTGAATTGCAAATAGTGATAATGTGAGGGCCTGTGTGCAAATATTACAATACTTTTTAAACTACAAATAAAAGTTACTAGACTAGAAAGTAAATACAAAAAGGTGTGGGTTAAAAGTGCAAAATACCCACGGGGCTTGATCCAGCGGTCGATGGCGAGTCACTTGTCCACGTGGCGCCCATCCGACGGTGCACACCCCTTCGTCGCGGACGACTGGGATTAGATCTTCAAGGCTTGATCGGACGGCGGGGAGGCGCAGGAGATCGGACGGCTGATGACGCGTCTGGAGCGGGCTTCTGATCCAACAGCAGGGGAAGGGTCACGAAGAACACCTTCCCCGGCGAACTTCGGCTGGCGAATACGGCCGACACACGACCTCTCCGACCCCAGGATCAAGGGCAAAACGACCCTGGGGCACGTCCGCGGCGGTAGGAGGTCTCATGCGAGCCTGAGATGGCTTGAAGCGGCCGGACGGCGGAGGTGGCCTGGGGAGCTGCTCCTGAAGTCTTCGAGGGTCGATGGAGCCTTCTCCTTGGCTCGGACCTGCGTGGTTAGTTGCGCAAAATCCAGGCGAAGCCGCGGGTGCCTTCTGATGGCGCGAAGGAGGTGAAAGATGGCTCGGATGATGAACTCCGGCGAGCGGCGGAGAGGGGAGTTCTGATAACTCGATCTGGGCGAGATCGAGGTGAATGGAGGGGTGGAGCGGAGCGACAGAGCAACGAGGGAGAAGATGGAGGTGGTCGGAGCGGCTGTGACGGAGGTAGGTGGCCGGAAAATGGAGGCGGAGCTATGCTCCGCCGTGGACTTTAATCGAGGATTCACGGCGATTGGGTGATCGAAGCAAAAAACTGCTATAGGTCTACTCTAATCTACGCTACAGCTACAAGAAAACAAAGAGAAGGGGAAGGAAGACTCACTAGAGACGTCGGGCGGTGAAGCTCGGGGGAACTCCGGCGAGGGTCGGATCGACTTCGATTCGACGCCAGATGACGCAAACCCAGGCTCAAATCGACTCCTGTTGTCACCAGGAGCACAATGGGCTAGAGGTTTTCGGGTGGATTTGGCGGAAGAAGGATCAAAATCGAATTGAAGTCGGGGGGTCCTATTTGAAGAGTTGACGGAAGTGGCTCCTTGATCGAGGGAGATCTGGCGAATCAACGACCCATAGGTCGAAAAAAACACATAGGCGTGATTCATGGTTCATAGGTGATTAAAAGTCGTGAAGACTTCGACCTCAAATGGTGAAAGGCGAGGCCAGGAAAAAGTCAAGAAGATGGGACAAAACCCATTCCTGACACGGCCAGACCTCGGTCAGAGAGTTGACCGAGGTCAACCAAAGAAGAAATCTGGTTGGTCCACGTGGACCAACCAGAAAAAACCTTGGCAAAAAGATTTCTAAATTCAATTAAAAATAGGAAATGATTTTATTGATTTTTACTTATAAAATGAAAAATGTTTATTATTTTATGAATTAATTTATGGTGATTTTTATTTATTTTTATGAGACTTATTTTTACAAGTTTGCATTTATGCCCCTATAGGTATCTATATCTATATATTTAAGTATTTTATTTTTATTTAGGTGTTTTTAATTTATTTTATTTTGGTTTTTATTTTCTAAAATTATAAAATACTTTTATATACACAAATATATTTTTATTTTAATTTTCTGATATATTTTATACACTTAATAAAATGAAAGTGTTATTTGTATAGGTATAGCTACATGTATTATACCTATGTATTATAATATATACATGTATTTTTATTTGTATTTTAGTTATGTTTTTATTCTGATTTTAATGCACATAATTATTATAAGTATTATTTACAACATTATAAAAATATAAAATTATAAAAATAATAAATAAATAATAAATTGAATATTTTAATATGTACAAGTATACAATGAGGGTCCAAAAGTCAACTTTCAAACCGTAACTCCGCCAAATGCGAAACCACCGCCATTAAATAGCTTATTTTCTTCTATATACAATTAAAGTGAGTACGCTGCATTTGGAGTTTTTATTTGTGAGATACGGGTCTGGGAAGTTGGCATTCTGGATTCTTATTCAGACCATAACTTTTTATCTGTACATTATTTTTCTGTGAAATCAATTTTGTATTTTTCTTTATTTTATTATCTACAACTTTCATGTACAAAGTTTCTTTATTTGAAGTGTAAAAAGTGGAACCAAAAATAGGTCCCAAAATGAATAAAGAATGAATAGAATGTATAGGTATTTACACTGTATTTTGGCCCTTATCTCCCCCTACTTTATTCCTTGTCGACCTATTCATCCAAATGCCTAGGTCTCGGGGTTTCGGGTCATAAAATATTTACAATATTTTATTCTTTTTCTTTTCTTTTCTTTATTCTATAATTTTGGCTTTAAAAACCGCAATTTATACAATATTTACACACATATACATGAATGCTAAAATGCATGAATTACGCCTATTTATACACATTTACTAGGGTTTTTGAGGCTAAAATGATAGAATAAAGATGATGAAACGCAGATTCATCATCCCCCTATACTTGCCTTTGCTAGTCCCTAGCAAACACTTATGCAATAAGTGCAGAAAAGAAAAACAAAGAAAAGAAAAAGAAGAAAGGTGGACTAAATTTAATTATCAAACTTGTCTTCACAAAATCAAAGTTTGGAGCTTAAGTCGGACCTTTGGAATTTTAGTGCGGGCGGAACCTTATTGAGAACCGTGTTTGAAATCCAACAGTCCTTGAGAATCCCAAAACTCTGTCCAAGTCTCCTTAATAGCCAGGTCAGAAATATCTCAACTCATACGCAAACTCTTACGACTATGAATCTGACTTGTACAGTGTAAGTGATGGTGGCTCTCCCCAACTAGAATGACAAAGAAACTGACTTCTCCAGTACGACAACCCAATGATTCCCCAATCCAACAACTCCATCATCGAGGAGCGGGGTATTCCCTTCTAAGTTCAAGTGGCAACCAGCTCAAGAGGAGGGGGTGAAGAGAAGAATGGACGGTAGCCAGTGTAGCTACCTATCCTTGGATGCAAGACCAGTGTAGTCAAGTCATCCTGCTGCAGGCTCACATGATATGACTTTGTAACTCAAGCTTGCTTATTGACTTTACAACATATGTACATACTTTGCAGGCTTTTTATTTTTGTACATGCCTGAACTTTTTTTTTTTGAAATACTATTCACAGCAGCATTTACATAAGGAGTTTTTCCTCTTGAGCCAGTAGACTATCCCTCTTTTGAAGCTTTATCGCAACCCACAGCCTCCTGTCTTTAGACTTCCTAATCACTGGACGGGTTGGGGTGCACTTCCCTCCCTAGAGGAGGACAAGTGTTTCCACTTGTGTGCGTCTCATACCGGCAAATCCAATCCCCTCACCACTCCAACTGAGTTGAGCCATGTGAAAGGTGCAGGTGTCCAAGTTAGGTCATTATCAACAAGAGTCGTGCGTGTGCTCCGAAATACTCTACTTAGGCAGTCAAGAATCCATTGAACCAAGTCCCGTGATCCTCAAAGAATTAAGTCAACTAGACCTGAAGTACCTCAAACCCAGTTCCTATAAGGTTCCTGTTATTAGATAGATTTTAAGGTCCAATCAAGATCCAATCTTCGGATTTTACTTAGACTTGTTCAACTATCAACTCAATCCGAAAAATGCTCATGCTATGCAATGCAGAAAATATTTTTGTGATGCAATTTTCAAGGATTTTGAACTTTTTATGGATTTTTGAAAACATGATCATGATGCATATGCAGATGCAATTTTTTGTATTTTTCAAAAAGATTTTTCAGATGTTTTTGGATTTTAGTTTTTGCAAATGTTTTTGGGCTTTTTGAAAACAAAAAGGTTTTGGCTGAAAAATAGGTTAAAATATGTACACGGGAGTGCTTCTTATATATACAAGAAGTGGATTTTAAGAATTTACAAGGGTAAGTGGTCAATTTTATACATATATACATAAGATGGATTTTGGTGTGATGTGTATATTCCTCAAACTTAATTGAAAACAATTTACACACAATTTTTGAAAACTATAGTCCAAAATAATTTTTACAAACATTTTACACACATTTGAAAATCATTCTGCAAAGGCTTTCAAAACAGTATATATAGGTTTTTCAAATTATTTTTGCAACCATTTTTCAAACCATTTGCAAATCATTTTTCAAACATTTTTATTTCACACAAAGAAAGAAGTTTTACAAACCACACATTTTACACAGGTTGAAAACACGAAACAAAATATTTTCAAAATAGCTTTCAATAGATGTTCACAAAGTTTTCAAACTATTTTTCAAACATTTTGCAAAAAACATTTTCACCTGATTTATTAATCAGTAATTACAAAAAGAATTTGAGGAATAACCACATCTTTTTATTAAGGATTTTTAATGGATTTTAAAGAATTTTTAGCCATATTATGAAGAAAATACGAATGTACGAGTTATGGCTAAAGTATATACGACCCCCCTATACTTAGCTTGAGCTATGTCCTCATAGATCGGAGAGAAGAGAAGACATGACTCGTACTAAGTATAGGAAAATCTAAAGAATGAAGCAATGAATCAATGAATGAGAAGTTGACCGTCCCCCCTATACTTAGGATCAAATAATCCTAAGTATAGCAGACTGTACACAAAGCAGGGAGGGACAAGGGTGGGAATGAACAGATCGTACTCGGGTTGTCTCCCCCTATACTTAGGGTAAGATATCCCTAAGTATAGACAAGAAGAGGAGACAATGGAGAGGATCGAAAAGAATAGAAGAAACTCGGGGTGCACACCCCCCTATACTTAGGACAAAGTACGTCCTAAGTATAGAAGACTGTCTACAAGGGGTAGCACCTTTCTGATAGATGAAGACGATAGAAGAAGAAAAGAAGAAAAGAAGAAAAGAAGAAAAGAAATGAGATTGGGTATGAACAACTCGGGATGCACATCCCCCCTATACTTAAGATAGAGTACATCCTAAGTGTAGCAGTGATGAAAGGGATGGCATCAATTCGGTAGAATAAGATAAAAGAAACTGAAAAGAAGAAAATAAGAAAAGACGAAAAGGAAAAATCATTCAAAAATGTTTTGATGTGCTTTGCCTTCCTCTGCCTGTCTCGAGCTGTTCAACTCATCATCATATATTACTTGAATGGAGTCAACGACGGCCATGAATGTGTCATGTTCAAGGTATGGCTTCAGAAGCTGTCCATTGACTACAAAAGGCTGTGCATCAGATGACAGATTAGATATCAAGACGCTTCCGTTGTCACGCACCTGCCTAACCATAAACGGCCCAGTCCATTTGCTCTTCAATTTGCCTGGAAAGATCTTTAATTTTGCATCGAACAACCATACCTTCTGACCTGGATCAAAGGACTTGTGGCGGATGTGCTTGTCATGCCATGTTTTGACCTTTTCCTTGTACATCAGGCTGTTGTCATATGCATAATCTCTGAATTCCAGTAATCTGTTCAGATCTAGTTTCCTGTTCTGTCCTGCTTGCTTGGAGTCCAAATTACAGATGTTAATAGCCCATAAAGATTTATGAATAAGTTCCACGGGCAAGTGGCATGGCTTGCCATACACCAGACGGTAGGGAGACATTCCCAAGGGTGACTTGTACGCTGTTCTGTAAGCCCAAAGAACGGAATCAAGCAGCTGAGACCAGTTCTTGCGATCCGGACGCACAAGTTTCTGTAGAATTGTCTTGATCTCCCTGTTTGAGCATTCAGCTAAGCCATTGGACTGCGGGTGATAGGGTGAAGCAACACGATGCTTGATGCAGAATTCCTGGGTCAGCTTCTTCACCTCTCTGTTTATGAAATGACTGCCCCCGTCAGATATGATGATCTTGGGAATCCCAAACCGTGCTATGATGTGATCTCGTAAGAATCGACAGACAGTCCGACTGTCGGCGGCTCGGGCGGGGATAGCCTCCACCCAACGACTGACATAATCGACAGCAAGCAGAATATACTCATAACCCTGACTGTTAGGAAACGGGCCCATAAAGTCGATCCCCCATGCGTCAAAGACATCTGAGATCTGAATGTACTTCAGAGGCATCGTATCTCTCATTCCTATGGTTCCACCCATCTTCTGACAGTCAGTGCAACCTTTGACGTATTCATCTGCATCTTTGAACAATGAAGGCCACCAGAGGCCACTTTGAAGAACTTTTGCTGCCGTCCGTTTTCCTGAATGATGTCCTCCAGAATCTTGATCATGACATAAAGCGAGGACACTTGGAACCTCCTCATGAGGGATACACCTTCTCCAGATGCAATCGGCTCCCTCACGAAACAGATACGGGTCTTCCCACTGGTAGAAATGGATTTTAGACAAAAATCTGTCTATTTTCAGCTTAGGCCAGTCCTGTGGGATTTTCTTGGCAACAAGATAATTCACAATGTCTGCATACCAAGGAAGTGAGGCGACAGACAGAATCGATTCATCCGGAAAGGTCTCTGTGATAGGCTGCAAGTTCAGGTCAAGAGACTCTGGTTCAGGAAGTCTTGACAGATGATCGGCCACTACATTCTTTACCCCAGGTTTATCTCTGATTTCCAAGTCAAACTCCTGGAGGAGAAGGATCCACCGGATAAGACGTGGTTTGGCGTCCTTCTTATGATGTAGATACCGAATGGCCGAATGATTAGTGTGAATGATGACCTTGGATCCAAGGAGGTAAGATCTGAACTTCTCCAAAGCAAAGACTACCGCTAGCAACTCTTTTTCAGTGACAGTGTAATTTCTCTGGGCTTCATCGAGTGTTCGGCTAGCGTAGTGAATTGCAAACGGTACATTGTCTTTTCTCTGTCCCAGTACAGCTCCGATGGCATAATCCGACGCATCGGTCATAATCTCGAAAGGCTGAGTCCAAATCGGTGGCTGTAGGACAGGGGCCTGTGTGATGAGCTCTTTCAAATGATTAAAGGCAAGGAGCACACGGTCGTCTACGATGAACTCGTTGTCCTTGCCGAGCAACTCAGTCAGCGGTCTGGCCAATTTGCTGAAATCTTTGATAAACCGTCGGTAAAAACCGACATGGCCCAAGAATGACCGGACTTGCTTGATATTTGTAGGTGGCTCCAGCTTAGAAATTACATCCACCTTGGCTGGGTCAACCTCCATGCCACGTTTAGAAACAACGTGACCCAGCACGATTCCTTCGGTCACCATGAAATTGCTCTTCTCCCAAGAGAGCACAAGATTTACTTCGCAGCACCTCCGTACGACTCGATCTAGATAATCCAGACATTGATCAAACGAATCCCCATAGACCGAAAAATCGTCCATAAAGACCTCGAGAAAGCTACCCACCATATCGGCAAAAACTGCAAGCATACACCTCTGAAATGTGGCTGGGGCGTTGCAAAGCCCGAACGGCATTCGCCTGAAGGCATATGTGCCAAAAGGACAGGTGAACGTGGTCTTCTCTTGATCTTCAGGAGCAATAGCAACTTGATTATACCCAGAGTAGCCGTCCAAGAAACAGAAATATTCCTTCGCGGCCAATCTCTCCAAGATTTGGTCGATGAAGGGCAGCGGAAAATGATCCTTCTTGGTGGCAAGATTGAGTCTTCTGTAATCTACGCACACTCGCCAAGAAGTTGGTACTCTGGTGGCGATCTCTTCTCCTTTGTCATTTTTCACGATGGTGATCCCTGATTTCTTGGGCACCACATGCAGAGGGCTCACCCATTTGCTGTCGGAGATGGGATAAATGAATCCCGCATCACACCATTTCTGGATTTCTTTCATAACCACCTCTCGCAAGTTTGGGTTTAATCTTCTTTGCAGTTCACGAGAGGGTCTGCAGTCATCTTCCAGAAAGATGCGATGCGAACAGAGTGACGGATTGATCCCATGGAGATCGGAGGTTCGCCAGCCTATCGCCTTGCGGTTACGTTCAAGAACCTCCATCAGACGAGATTCTTGATCTTCGGTCAGATGCGCATTGATGATAATCGGGTACATGTTTGGTTCTCCTGCAAGGAAAGCATATTTCATATTGGAGGGCAAAGGTTTCAGCTCTGGCGGGGTCTGAGCTGCTTCAGTGGTGACCTCAGCTATTAGTACAGGTGGTGAGTCTTTCAACTGTACAATATCCACCATAGTCTGCTCGGTCTCTTCTCTCAGATCCTGACAGAATTCTTCAATGATTACATCTTCATCCGAAAATGCTTCTGAACTCGGATCCTGGTTTTGAAGGCATAACGATCCCACGGTAGTATCTTGTAGTGTTTCAGCAAGGTCCTCATCTTGATCGATACACGGAAATTCGACTGCGGTCTCCACTTCCTCCTCTGGACAGAGGAGTCCGTGGGTCTCATTATCATCCAGGAAGAGATTGGTGTCTTGAATCTCGGCTAGAAAATCGCAGTCTTCATCATTCTCAATCACCCTTGCACACGATACAGATGTCGGTTCAACGGGCATTCCCTCAGACAGGGTCTCTACTCGGATAATTTCATTGCCAGCTCCAAAAGTGATTTCTCCTGTCCCATAATTCACTACTGCGTTTGATGTCCGCAGAAATGGCCTTCCGAGTATGATTGGGGTAAGGAGCAACGGAGCGGGGACGTCCATATCTAAGACCACAAAATCGGCTGGGAATGACTTTCCCTGAACCGTGACGATCACGTCCTCCAACAGGCCCCTAGGCTGCTTGACTGACTTATCTGCAAACTGCAGAATCATCTTTGTAGGTTTGAGCGGTCCCAGCTTGAACTCCGTGAGCAGCGAGGCCGGCATCAGATTGACAGAAGACCCGCTGTCGAGGAGTGTTCGTTCGAACTCTTGATCGAACATCTGACAACGTACAAGAGGTGCTCCCATATCTGGCTTTTTGTCCGGGAGGTTGCTGATGGCATTGACGATGGCCATAGTGAGGATGTGCTTTTCAGATTTACCACCTTTGCTTCTGGAGTTATGGGGGGTTGGCCTGCGCTTGGTTGTACATGCCTCTTTAAGTCCTTTCTTCACGGCTGGCATGTACTCAAGAGCTTTCATTAATGGCATATTTAACACCAAATTCTGAATGATTTCTATGATAGCAGGATCAGACAAAGCACTTTTCAAAATTTTCATTTTTTTGTGTTTTTTCATTGCTTCAGGAAAAGGAATATTTACAAACTCTTCTCCAATATCATTCAAAATAGTGTCTGTGTTGTTGTTTACAGGTAGATGACAAAAAGGAATGGATTCATCTACAATTTGTGGACCAAAAATGACAGGCTCGGCTTCGGGTGCTGGCGTTGGACTCACTGCAGGTGCGGTGCTCCTCCTGTCAGGAGCTGACTGTGATGCGGGTGCAGACGTCTCCAATGCTGGCCGGTCTCCACCGAGGTTGCTGCTATCTTTTTGTGTTTTTCTGTTTTCTTCATTTTTTTGTGATTTTCTGGATCCTGGTGCTGCTCCCAAAATGCTTGCTGGCCCTGGTGTTGGCTGGACTGACGATTCCCCGTCAGATGCAATGTGCTTTCCTTTCGCCGTCGCCGATGGCCGGAGTGTCCTACCGCTCCTGAGAGTAACAGCGTTAGATAAAAAACAATTAAATTCACCTGATTCGGGTTGGATACTGCCAGCTACCTGCTCCTTGCGTCGGAAATTGTTAGGATTAGCTTCGACCTGGGCTGGTATGACGGTTTTGGCTGTCGTCAGGTCGTCGATCTTCTGGTTCATCTCAGCCATGTTCTTCATCAACTGTTCCAAACAGGCCAGGGCCGGATTGACCGGTACAATCTCAGAAGATTCCCCCTGCTGGGGTCTAGACTGCTGATATGGCGGTTGAGATTGTGACTGGTATCCTTGTGCGAATTGTTGAGGAGGGGGGTTTGAGGAGTACTGCGACGGGTGTTGGTTGTAATGTGCAGCCGGTTGCTGGTGATATCCTTGTCCACGATATCCGGACTGCTGAGGCCCATGTTGGTAATTCTGCCTCCACGTGTTTCCATGTGAGGGAGGTTGGTACTGGTAGGGCTGCTGGAATGGTCTCCCACCTTGGTGTTGCTGCTGGAAGGGCCTGTTGCCCATGTTCTGACCCTGAGAATGTCCCTGAGGACGGGTCAGCTGCGTTTCGTTGTTCCAGACGCCATTGATCTCCTAGATCAGCGGCGGGGGTGGAGAGAACTGCTCGGAGTATGCGGGCTGGTGCTCTGGTTGGTATACAACCATCTGCGTCTGAGGCTGCGGTGGCTGCTGACGAATCCGGTAATGCTGCTTTTAATAATGTGTTTTTATCGTATTGTGCGTTGTAGGCGGCAATCGGAAACGGTCAAGAAAATACCACAAATAATTTGTTCAATTTTGATCTCGTGGTTTTATGTTTATTTTACTTGGGCAAGTCCCAAGGTCGATCACAAGGAGGCAAAGGAACAACCTACAATTAAGTCTATCAAAGTTCGAGTTCGGTTTTCGAGGCGGTCTTTTTTTTTGAATTTTCAATGCAATAGAGGATGCAAAATGCAAATTTGGCCTTATTTCAGGGACTAAAATGTAAATGTCAACCAAACAATGTCCGAAAATTATGAAACTTGGCCACAATGATGAAATGGATGCGCTGTAATTTTTTTGGAATTTTTGGATGCAATATGAATTTTTTATGGATGCAAACATTAATTTTCAATATTTAATTTTAATAAATATTAAACCTACTTATTTTCGAGAACTAAAATTATCTAAGATCTATCACTAGGTAATACATCTTAGAAAAATCCTAGACCTCAAAAATGTGGGGTTTAATACCTACTAAAAATTAAATACTAAAATATGCTAAATGATTTTTACAGGACAAAATATGCATGCAAATTCAAATCTTTTTGGGCACAATGTTAAGACTAATTAACTCTACAAGATATGATTTTTCGGGGATTTTTAGAGCAACGGTTAACCAATTATGAATTTCAGAGCAAGAATTGGGTAAAATATGCCAATTTTCACAGAACAGATATTTATTAATTAACCATCACTCACAAAATTACCCACAAGATGTCAAATAGTAGAGAATTAATTAACGAACATCAAGCTATTTTTAGATTCATAAAATAATGTAGAGAAAGGGTCCACAATCACAGGGGAACACAGGGGTACAGATGCAAAAACTATAAATAAATAGAATAAATATAAAGTGCAGCTGGGGGGTGTCGATGTAATTACCAATACTGGAGGGGGCGATTCTGCAAAATTTCCAGTAGGCACGTGCTAGGCACGTGCCTCTGGAAGGCGGGGGCTGGAGCGCAATATGGAGGATGTCCAGGGGGCTGCGTGCAATTTGCCCAAGGGGCACATGCGCAGCACGTGACCCCTGGGTTGCTTGCTGGGGACGTTCCCCACGCACGCGCTTCGCGCGTGCTGGGGCCTCGGGCTTCGAGCCCGGCCGGCGAGGGGGCGGAGGAAAGGCTGGAGTCGGTGGAGGCGAGGCCGGTGAGGGGCTCTGGTGGTGCTGTCGAGGTGGGCTCACGGAGGAGAGGCGAGCTCCGGTGGCGTGGAGGGGGGCTCCGGCCAAAGCTCGGCCGAAGCGGGGTGGCTGGTAGGCGGAGCTGCTCCTCTGTGGTGGCTGGGCGGTGAGTCGGTGGCGTCGTCGAGGCGGAGGCTGTAGCGGCGGAGCTCGCTGGTAGCGGCCGACACACGGCCTAGGCGGAGAAGACGGAGGAGCCCCAGGCGGTAGGGGGCGAAGCTCGCTGACAAGGGCGGTCGGTGAAGCGTTGTTGGGGGCCGGTGGCGCTGACGGAGTCGGAGGCGGTGATGGCTGAAGCGACCGTAGAGGGCGAAGGAGGTGACCGTCGTAGGCTCAACGACCCGAGGTCGGAGCGGAGGCAGGTGCGGCGGAGAAGAGGTGCCGTGGGCTGCAGCGACGTCGGGTAGGACGTCGGATCTCGCCGGGGAAGATGGAGCTTGCCGGGCTGTCACCACCGGCGAGGCTCGAAGTTAGGGCTATCGGCGGATGCTGAATGAAGGGCCGGTGGCGATGCTTAAATAGGATGGGTTGGGTCGCCGGGTATGGCAGGAGATCGGGGGGATTGAGGGCGATCGGATGAATCGAGAAGATGATGCGATTGAGGCCGAAAGGAGGAGGAGATCGGAGATAAGGATTTGATCGGGCGAGGGCCGAGATTCGCGGCGGCGGAGATCATGGGTCGGCGGTGGTGTTTCCAAGAAGGGGGAAGAACAGATGGGGAAGACGAAGCACAGGTGCCGTCCGATCGTGCGTGATCGGACGGCCCCTGATGAGCCACGTGGCGGGTGGAGGCCAAAGGAGAGAAGGAATGCGCACGTGCAGAGCACGTGCCCTGGAGGCACGTGCCTCGCACGTGCGTGGTTTTAATTTTAATTTTTTTTTTAATAAAACCGAATATTAATAAAGCCAAAAACGGCTGACATGTGGCGGCACCAGGTGCTGCCACGTGTCAGCACCAGAAAATTCAAAAAATAATTAACTTGTAAAATCAAAAATAAATAGTAAATGACCTCGGATCGAAAAACTTTCTTCACGAAAATTGCTCGTCTCGATGAGATCTACAACTTTCATGAAGACACCAAAACCAAAATCGATCATTTGCACAAAGTGAATTTTTGGGGTATCCCATGTACATAGAATACCTTGATTTTTTGGGTTTTATAATTTTTATGTCATTTTTAAACAAGATAAAAATCTGGAAAAATATGGAAAAGTCAAAGATAAATAAAAGACACTTAATTCTAATTTTTTTGGATTTTTATTGATTTAAGAAAATATATACATAAAATACAAGGTCAAAAACCGCGAAAATATACAATCTACAAAAGAGGCCCAAAACCCAACTTTCACATATGAGCTCCGATTCACTTGAACTTGGTCTTGTTTTGAAGGTAATTGAATGTACATTAGTTCAAAAGTGAGTATGATTCAATCGGACACTGAATGTGGAAGATATGTGGCTTTTAGTCCGAAAATCCTGGAATTAGGGTTTGAGTTTTTGGTCCACTTATTTGAGTTAGTTATTTTTTTGTATTTTTCCTTTATTCTTGTTAGTAATATGTACACAGTGGAAGTGGTTTTGAGTTATTCGGAGTTAGCATGAATGAGTTAAAAATCTGGGAAGTCAGGCTTATTTACAGGTCAATTTGGCTTGGATTTTTGGCTTCTTATTTTGTGCAGATTTTTGTGCTAAAATGTAATTCTTATGAAAACATGCATGAATGCTAATTATGCAAAATAGATGCAAGAATGCTGTTGATTTTTAAGGGTTTTGAGCTTAATAAATGAGATTTAGAGTGATGAATACGAGATTCATCATCCCCCTATACTTAAACCATGCTCGTCCCTGAGCATCAAAAGAAATGCCATGAGGTGAAATGAGATTGGGTTCCATACCAAGACCATGAGCTGAAGGTGAAAGTGAACCTAAACTTAACCTTTGGATTATTTGTGTGTCGGAACTTCTGTGAGACTTAGAATTTTAAAATCAACAGCCCTCAAGTTCTACACATCATTGCTACAGTTTCGGCTCAGAAGTCATCTTAGATCAATCATCTTCCCAAAGTATACTCTTTGAACATTGAATAACCGACTCTTGTGTGTGAAATATTTTAGCTCTTCCCACCCAGAATGCCGGACTACTGCACAAGCCTCCTCTCCAATAACTCGTCCTCGGGGAGTCAGGTATTTCCTTCTAAGGTCTGTCGCGCTGTGTTCACAATCGAATTGGGGGGAGAAGATAGAAGAATGAGAAAAGAACTGGAGGGTGGCCAGTGTAGTCACCTCTCCTTGTGAAGATGGCCAGTGTAGCCGAGTCTCCACCAAGATCTGCAGGTTTCTGGAAGCTTGGACCCTTTTTTTTGGTCAGATTTTATTTGGTAGTTGCTTCTTTGTATTTGGAATTTTTGGTGGTTCTGCTTGGATCTTGTTGTGCCCCTACGGATATAGAATCTTTTATTTCCGTACATTTTTTTGGGGTCTTAGAAAAAATTGTGCCCAGCCGTCCATCCCTTTTCCGAAGCTTTATTTCAACCCGTACTCCGGTCTTTAGATTTCCACGCTACCAGAAAAGAAACTTACACAGTCTTCCAACATATGTTTGAGTTGAGCTAAGTGCATAGTGCGAGAGTACAAATTAATTCCCTATTCCAGAGTTGTACCCAGAATGAAGAGACCAGGTTAGACACTAAGAGTCAAACGTTGTACATTGTCATGTGGAACTCGAAGAATTAAGTCAAAGACCTGAAGACTCTAAAATCCTTTTTCTCGGTGAAGTTCCTCTGAAGATTAGGTGGATTAAGGTCAAGTCCAGACCACTCTCGGTTTCGGCTCACAACTTGGTTCAGAACCCAAAGACTTTTCACATATGCAAATGCGATGCTTGATGAAATGCGAGTGTGTGAAATGCAGACACAATTTTTTTTTGTTTTTGATTTTGATTTTTTTTTGATTTTTTTTTTATGCAAAATGAATAAGAAGCCATTTTTCAAAATTTTTGGGCAAGGTCAGTGTTAGTGGAAAAGAAAACATTTTTTTTTTGTTTTTAAGAAAAATTACCCACCCCGTAAATACATATAGACTTACGCGCAAGTACAAGGTATGGCTAAAATATATACAAAGTATATATACAGACCCCCCTATACTTAGCGAGTGCTGTGTCCTCAAAGCACAAGAAGCGTAAAGAAGACATAGCTCGGGCTAAGCGTAAGAGAGTGAAAAAGAAAATGAAAAAGATTTACAAAAATCGCCCCCCTATACTTAGACCGTGAATAGTCTAAGTATAGAAGAAGAGAGAAAAAGAAAAAGAAGCGGTCAGGGTATGTGAATGAGGAGGGTATATATAGGTGGGGGGCGGTTCCCCCTATACTTAGGCTTTGGTCAGCCTAAGTATAGAAGAAGGATGGATATGGAGTGAGCGAAAGATCGGAATGTGATGAGGGAAATGGTATATACAGATGGCATCGGTCCCCCCCTATACTTAGGCCTTGGCCTAAGTAGAGGAAGAAGCTGTACAAGGAGACCGATGTGGTCGGGAGGGAGGGTGGGTAGCCGATGATTAAGGCGGTTTACGGCTGATCTTCTTGTGAGCCTGCGGTGGGAGATCGTAATGATGAGTCGGAGATGAGGTATATGATTCCCAACTATTATCAGCGTCATCCTCAGAAATATCATGATGGATAGTAGATGAAATATTTGAGTCAGATGAAAAGTAACCATCATCAGAGTTATCCTCAGAGGAATAGTATTTGAAAGTGGACACACTCCAGATGTTCATGTCTTTTTGTTTCTTCAATTGTTTCCTCAAAATTCGTTCCTTTTTAAGATCAATCAGTTTGTCCTCCGATGAATATTCAGATGCTCCAGTCTCAGTCAGCTCATAAGAAATAATTCCAGTGTACTTGTGGAAGGTAGGAGCATCAGCTTTGGATGAGTAATAATTAGGAACGGGAGTTGTCCAACGAGAATCAAATTTTGGATCCTTGCGAAGATATGGCTTTAGAGATGCCGAACAGACTTCACTCATGTAGACTACCTTTTCCGGACCTGATGAGGGATCATCAACCGATTCCTCTTCCGAAAGATCAAAGGTGACTTTCTTTTTCTTGTTTCGTGAAGATGTCGGTTCACTTGAGTACCCAGATGAATAGCCATTAAAATTCTTCTCCTTGGTCGGTGTTCGGGCTACGTGTTCGTTCTTTGTTTCCTGAATGTTGGTGCACTCTTGATTTGGGAGGATTTGGTCAAGATAATCAGAATATGTTGCTCCAGGGTGCGACCATGCAAATGTCTCAGGATCGTAGTAGAAAGCTGCGGGAATTGAGATATCGGGGAGAGTCTCTAAACCAATAGTCTCATTAACAAATGCAATCTCAGATGTAGCAGTGGGGTAGGGCTCTTCTACCATTTCATGGTTGTGGTTGTTGGGGACTTCGTGGGTTACCTCAGAAAATCGTGGTTCCTTAAAGACTGTATCAGATCGTAGTGATTCCAATGCCGTAAAATTTATTTCCCGAGTCTCACAATCGATACTCGCCTTGGCCAATGCCAAGAATGGTTTTCCGAGAATGATTGGAGACTGGGTGAATTCTCCTTGATGCTCAATATCAATGATCGTGAATTCTACCTTGAGCGGAGCACCTTGGAATTTCATGATGACAGAAATGGTTCCTCTCGGCCTTTTTATCGATCGGTCTGCCAATTGAACAATCTCTCGTATCTTCCGAATTGGTCCGAGTTTGAGGTCCTGAAATACAGAGGTCGGGAGGATATTGATCGGTGAATCGTCATCAATACGAGCATGTGTGAAAATTGTGTCTTTGATTTCACAGTCAAATCTGGGCAACCGCTTCACTATGCGGCTCTTGATTTTTCTCCTCAACACCAAGGAGGAGGCCATTGACAAGATATGTCTTTCAGTTTTTGTTCTAATCCTTCCTGACTTTTTGATGATTAATCTGTCCGTTAGAAATTTCTTAAGGTCAGGGAAGTGTTCAATGGCCTTTATAATGGGAAGTTCAAAAATCAAGTATTTTTCTAGTGCTTCCCGTAACGCAGGATCCAAATTCCTCAGATCTTCTTCAGATTCAATTTTTATGAGATTTTCTTGATTTTCAAATTTTTTTGTATTTTCTGTGTGGTGTGGCGATGTGGTGTCATCCTTAGATGAGAAGGGGCCTTGATATTCAGAGTTTGGGTCAGAGGCATAGTCATTCCTAGGGGTATAATGAGCAGAAGTTTTGATATTAGAGTCATCCCTAGGTCTTTTACTATCCTCAAAATTTTCATCATGGGACTCAATCATTTCCTTATTTAGTTTTACACCCGATCCACCATAGAATGAGATTACTCGGTCGGCAAATTTTTGAAATTTGTCCTCCATCAATTCAAATCTTGTTTTTATCCTTGAAACATTATCCTCACAATTTTGTTCATGATCAACCACAGGAGCACTCGGATTTTGTTCAATAATTTCGTCTTCCATTTTTCTGTACATGCGGAGAGGAGAATTTCTTGGGATATCCATTAAATGATCATTTCTTGAAAATTTCTCCTCAAAATTTATGGAAGGAGGCAGCTCATATGGTACAGGCATGTGTGTTTGATCTGAGTAGAGTTCGGTCCTTTGATCATGTTTGGTCAGTTCTTGATATTGTGGAGTCGGCATACAGGGTTTATATGTGTCTAGGAGTTCAGTCCAGTCCTCTGTATGAGTATCATGTCTGTCATGGTCAATCCAACGATGATGATCATTAAGCGCATGTCTTTCCATCTGGGTTTGTGTTCTCTGCCCGTCACGGGAGTTAAAGAGATTTTGATCTTGAAATGTTTCATTGGCGAGAGAGTGAGAATAAGGCGGTTCAGTCCAAGATGGTGTGGTTGGATGATTTGAGAAAGGATTTAATGAGGTCGAAGTCATCTGCGGTTGAAAGCTTCCCGCAAATGTTGGGGGATTAAACGAAGAGGACGTAGTGGATTTGGGCCAAACCGACATAGATTTGTTTTCGTAGTGGTGTTCGGTCATTTTTGAAGGAGTTGAGAGAAATGATGGGTTGGATTTGAAATTTGGAAAAATTTCCATGATGAGATTAAAATCAAGAGATGGGAGAGACGATTGTATGGGATAGAAAATCTTATCAAATGTGCGGCTATTGATCTTTGATATCGGTTCACGCACACCAACACAAACACAAATCAAACCCCGGGTTCACCAACTCACACAGTGAAGCCGCAAGATTTCGGCTATTATCTTTTCAATTTTAGTTGGTGATAATTCAATCTTGGCAAAAATTTAGCGAGCTGAGATTTTGGATTTGGGCTCTATCCTTAAATGTCGTCTCTCGCTCACTCAGAAAAAATAAAATCATCCAAGGTCGGGGTTGCTCTCCCGCAAAAATTCTTGATTTTATGAGTTGTTAAGATCGGCTATATTTAGCAGTCCCGATTTTAATGAGGTGATCACTGAAAAATTAGATGAGCACAAATACACGTCTACCGTCCAGTCCCAATTTCCTTTAAAGTTATGTTTTAAAACAAGAGGGAGGAATTCGGGAAAAGCCGATGCACGCGGAAAACTATGATGAATGCTCAGTGAGAAGACTTACAGTGAATCCTCGCAATCTCCATGTGGGATGCTAGACAGAATTTAAAAATTATTCTAAATGAAATGCAAGCCGATGGAAAACCGCACCTAAGCAGAAAGTTCTATTAGCGGGAAGAATTGATTTAAATTTTTGGCTAAATTGAACGATCTATGTGCGTCTCGATTAAAGTGAAGTGTGGCTTAAGATCCTACGAGCACAAACAAAAATATAAATGCTCTGAGAGCCGTATGTGCAGGTCTATCCTAATCGCCACTCAAGTCGGGCCCCACCCCCGCCGGAGAGTGAAACAGGCCACGACACACCACAAAATAAAGTTTAGAGGTCTTTCTACACACGCGAGAGTCCAAACGGACACCACTGTAAAATTGCAGAAATTAAAATTGCAGAAATTAAAAACCTAGACTCTACTCTCTCTCACGACTCGACTCAATCTTAAATTAATTGCGGTTTTTGGTGAAGTTGCGTCGGTTATTGAAAACCGCTCCACGTACAAGGTACCTCGCAAAAAAAATAAGAGAGAAAATGTAAGAGAGTGACTCAAAAAATAATATAAAAAATAAATGCTGAAAATAAATTGCAAAAAAATGGAATTTACAATGAAAAATTTGGGGGTCAGACTACCCGAATGTGAAAAACCGAACAAAATTTTTTTAGACAAAAATCTAAGCCGTTTGCCTCCCCGGCAACGGCGCCATCTGACGAATCCGGTAATGCTGCTTTTAATAATGTGTTTTTATCGTATTGTGCGTTGTAGGCGGCAATCGGAAACGGTCAAGAAAATACCACAAATAATTTGTTCAATTTTGATCTCGTGGTTTTATGTTTATTTTACTTGGGCAAGTCCCAAGGTCGATCACAAGGAGGCAAAGGAACAACCTACAATTAAGTCTATCAAAGTTCGAGTTCGGTTTTCGAGGCGGTCTTTTTTTTTGAATTTTCAATGCAATAGAGGATGCAAAATGCAAATTTGGCCTTATTTCAGGGACTAAAATGTAAATGTCAACCAAACAATGTCCGAAAATTATGAAACTTGGCCACAATGATGAAATGGATGCGCTGTAATTTTTTTGGAATTTTTGGATGCAATATGAATTTTTTATGGATGCAAACATTAATTTTCAATATTTAATTTTAATAAATATTAAACCTACTTATTTTCGAGAACTAAAATTATCTAAGATCTATCACTAGGTAATACATCTTAGAAAAATCCTAGACCTCAAAAATGTGGGGTTTAATACCTACTAAAAATTAAATACTAAAATATGCTAAATGATTTTTACAGGACAAAATATGCATGCAAATTCAAATCTTTTTGGGCACAATGTTAAGACTAATTAACTCTACAAGATATGATTTTTCGGGGATTTTTAGAGCAACGGTTAACCAATTATGAATTTCAGAGCAAGAATTGGGTAAAATATGCCAATTTTCACAGAACAGATATTTATTAATTAACCATCACTCACAAAATTACCCACAAGATGTCAAATAGTAGAGAATTAATTAACGAACATCAAGCTATTTTTAGATTCATAAAATAATGTAGAGAAAGGGTCCACAATCACAGGGGAACACAGGGGTACAGATGCAAAAACTATAAATAAATAGAATAAATATAAAGTGCAGCTGGGGGGTGTCGATGTAATTACCAATACTGGAGGGGGCGATTCTGCAAAATTTCCAGTAGGCACGTGCTAGGCACGTGCCTCTGGAAGGCGGGGGCTGGAGCGCAATATGGAGGATGTCCAGGGGGCTGCGTGCAATTTGCCCAAGGGGCACGTGCGCAGCACGTGACCCCTGGGTTGCTTGCTGGGGACGTTCCCCACGCACGCGCTTCGCGCGTGCTGGGGCCTCGGGCTTCGAGCCCGGCCGGCGAGGGGGCGGAGGAAAGGCTGGAGTCGGTGGAGGCGAGGCCGGTGAGGGGCTCTGGTGGTGCTGTCGAGGTGGGCTCACGGAGGAGAGGCGAGCTCCGGTGGCGTGGAGGGGGGCTCCGGCCAAAGCTCGGCCGAAGCGGGGTGGCTGGTAGGCGGAGCTGCTCCTCTGTGGTGGCTGGGCGGTGAGTCGGTGGCGTCGTCGAGGCGGAGGCTGTAGCGGCGGAGCTCGCTGGTAGCGGCCGACACACGGCCTAGGCGGAGAAGACGGAGGAGCCCCAGGCGGTAGGGGGCGAAGCTCGCTGACAAGGGCGGTCGGTGAAGCGTTGTTGGGGGCCGGTGGCGCTGACGGAGTCGGAGGCGGTGATGGCTGAAGCGACCGTAGAGGGCGAAGGAGGTGACCGTCGTAGGCTCAACGACCCGAGGTCGGAGCGGAGGCAGGTGCGGCGGAGAAGAGGTGCCGTGGGCTGCAGCGACGTCGGGTAGGACGTCGGATCTCGCCGGGGAAGATGGAGCTTGCCTGGCTGTCACCACCGGCGAGGCTCGAAGTTAGGGCTATCGGCGGATGCTGAATGAAGGGCCGGTGGCGATGCTTAAATAGGATGGGTTGGGTCGCCGGGTATGGCAGGAGATCGGGGGGATTGAGGGCGATCGGATGAATCGAGAAGATGATGCGATTGAGGCCGAAAGGAGGAGGAGATCGGAGATAAGGATTTGATCGGGCGAGGGCCGAGATTCGCGGCGGCGGAGATCATGGGTCGGCGGTGGTGTTTCCAAGAAGGGGGAAGAACAGATGGGGAAGACGAAGCACAGGTGCCGTCCGATCGTGCGTGATCGGACGGCCCCTGATGAGCCACGTGGCGGGTGGAGGCCAAAGGAGAGAAGGAATGCGCACGTGCAGAGCACGTGCCCTGGAGGCACGTGCCTCGCACGTGCGTGGTTTTAATTTTAATTTTTTTTAATAAAACCGAATATTAATAAAGCCAAAAACGGCTGACACGTGGCGGCACCAGGTGCTGCCACGTGTCAGCACCAGAAAATTCAAAAAATAATTAACTTGTAAAATCAAAAATAAATAGTAAATGACCTCGGATCGAAAAACTTTCTTCACGAAAATTGCTCGTCTCGATGAGATCTACAACTTTCATGAAGACACCAAAACCAAAATCGATCATTTGCACAATGTGAATTTTTGGGGTATCCCATGTACATAGAATACCTTGATTTTTTGGGTTTTATAATTTTTATGTCATTTTTAAACAAGATTAAAATCCGGAAAAAATATGGAAAAGTCAAAGATAAATAAAAGACACTTAATTCTAATTTTTTTGGATTTTTATTGATTTAAGAAAATATATACATAAAATACAAGGTCAAAAACCGCGAAAATATACAATCTACAAAAGAGGCCCAAAACCCAACTTTCACATATGAGCTCCGATTCACTTGAACTTGGTCTTGTTTTGAAGGTAATTGAATGTACATTAGTTCAAAAGTGAGTATGATTCAATCGGACACTGAATGTGGAAGATATGTGGCTTTTAGTCCGAAAATCCTGGAATTAGGGTTTGAGTTTTTGGTCCACTTATTTGAGTTAGTTATTTTTTTGTATTTTTCCTTTATTATTGTTAGTAATATGTACACAGTGGAAGTGGTTTTGAGTTATTCGGAGTTAGCATGAATGAGTTAAAAATCTGGGAAGTCAGGCTTATTTACAGGTCAATTTGGCTTGGATTTTTGGCTTCTTATTTTGTGCAGATTTTTGTGCTAAAATGTAATTCTTATGAAAACATGCATGAATGCTAATTATGCAAAATAGATGCAAGAATGCTGTTGATTTTTAAGGGTTTTGAGCTTAATAAATGAGATTTAGAGTGATGAATACGAGATTCATCAGCTGCTCCGGAACCTGCACGTAGTACACGTGCTGGATAGGCTGGGGCTGCTGTGGAGTCGGCTGAGGGTTTTGCTGCACTGTAGGCTCCTTCTTCTCAGCGTTCGGCTCGGCAGAGGTAGACACCGCGTTGCACATGTTTGCATTCAACGCTCGGACGAGCTGCTCCAGCTGCTGGGAGATCTGGTCGAGCTTCTCCAGACCTTGGGTCCTCTTCTCTATAACTGCCAGTTTTTCGAGGTCCTGCGACCTCTTCTCGATGATGTCCACTTTGGAAAAGTGGCTCCCGATGATACTCAGGTTGGAACTTTCATCTTTGTCCTCAGTGTGAGAAGCCATGTTAACTGGCTTGCTGATGGCGGTCGGTGGCTTCATGTAGACCCGGGACGAGGATTGGGCTGCTTCTCCCTCAGCCATTTCTTCAAAGACATTCCACACGACATCCTCGTCCTTGTTAAAATGTGAACCGCCGCAAGCAGCATCCACGAGCTTTTGGCTCTCAAATGATAACCCCCCAAAGAAGTGTTGAACGAGACTGGTCTTGGGTATTTCATGGTGGGGGCACTTCTCCTGGAGATCCTTGAATCTCTCCCACGCTTCATGGATCATCTCGTGGGGCTGCTGGCAGAAACTGGAGATCCGGGCACGCATCTGGTTTAATCTCCCCAGAGGATAAAATTTATGGAGGAAAGCAGATTTCAGTTCCTCCCAGGTGGTGACGACCTTCTCGAGATGGTCGACCCAGTAAAGGGCCTTGTCTTGAAGGCTGAAAGAGAATGCGGTCATCTTGATCACATCTAGGGGGACTCCAGGGTAGTGAGCAGTGGAGCAGATGCGGTTAAACTTCTTGAGAAAAATATATGGCTCTTCAGTGGTGTTCCCATGAAAGGTGGGAAGCAGCGACAAAAACTGCGGCTTCAGCTCGAAGTGGGCGTGCATACGCGGGATTTGGATCCACTCGGTGATGCGCCCAGCTCCTGGGTTGTATGTCTGCTTGAGTGTGGGCTTGGGCTGCGGTGGATCTTCTTCTGCTGCTTCAAAGTCAGGTCCCACTGAAAACTCATCATTGATTTCAAAGTTCGGCTCCTCCTCTCGTCGGTCGTCTCTTGCATCGGCCCTCCTCCTCAGATCATTCAGTATGTCCTGAAAGGCATTCTGGGCTAAAGCCTGATTGGTCAACTGCTGTTGAATGGCTTGAATGGAAGCCAGCAATTGACTGTTGACCTCACCCTGCGTAGTATATTGTCCTTCTGCCGCATTGTCTTCAGGCTCATGCTGGGGCTGTGGTCCTTTCCCTCTTCCTCCTGCCATCTCAGACTGCACTTGTATCTCTGACTCTTGATCGGGTTGAAGATCTGCATGACCGAGTAAACCCTGATCAGCACCTTCCTCAGCACCAACTGTTGAGATGAATCTGGGATTAAGGTCAATCCCAGAAGGTTGTGAACGGAGCATATGATATTGACTGAAATCGACCTCCATCCACAAGGGGTTATTTCGGGGATAAGAGTAGTCCCGGTGTATTGAAAGGGGAAGAGCTAGTTCGGGTTGCGAGTCCATCCCGAATAGCGGGTTAATTGGAGAAAGGCAAGTATTGAAAGAGGCGAGAATAGGGGAGTCCAAAGAGACATCCGCAAGATCCGAATTAACTCTTCGGAGATCACCCCTTTTTATTGGAGATGTCGAATGCACGGAATCGATGTGGGTGTCGGCAAGGTCCCGATTAAACCATCCGTGTCCCGACATCTTGCGAAGGTCAAGAGGAATGGATGTTGGATGAAGAGCACGAGGGTAACAAGAAATAAAGAGGATTGTAAAACAGTAGAAGGCTCACAATGAGTAAGGGTCAAATAGAAGGGGAGCAAAAATTGCGCAAAGGCGCGATATTTTTGATCTTGACCTAAATGTGATTGGCAATCAAACACAAGACAAGGGAGTTCACCAACTCAACGCCTGAAGCCGTGAAGGTTCGGCTGTTATCTTTGTAATTTTTATCTCGATTTCAGGAATTTATCTTTCAACGAGTCCTTAGAGCGCTACGCCTATAGGAGCGAGAGTACTGCCGGAAAAGTATTCCCGTACTTGTCCTCCTCCTGTATAACCTGTAACTTGCGCTTTTTAAGGTCCTTGTAACCCTTCCTGGATCCCTACTCAGCCAAAGAAATAGAGGGAGGAAGCCGATAGGCGAAACCGATACTTCGGATCTCGCTCGCAACGGAATCACCCGTGAGCGTGCAATATCCTACTCGGACGCAGCCGGTGAGACAGACACCCCCGTGAAGGCGTGGCCTATGCTCGGTACTTCGGACAAGGTCGGCGCTCACACAATAGCGAGTCACCACTGGCGACCAAGCCCTACTCGACTACGTACGATAGTAGCGCCAATACTTCGGAAATCCAAGTGATACACAAGGCAGTCACAAGTTGGGTTTTGGGCTCTAATCCTTACGAACGCTCAACTCACTTGGAAGGAGACCTTCCCATGCAACCTGAAAACAAATGAGGGTGTTACTCTCCCCAATCAATGAGTCCAATTACCAATTTTTATTTAGGTCAAAGTTTTCTTAGCAGTCCCTTTTTTAATTTTTTTTGTGTTATCGCTTCTTTTGAGTAGATTCAAACAAGCGCCTAACGATTTTGTATTTTCTTTATCCTAAGGTATCCAAAATCAGAGGGAGAAAAGAGTCGGGAAAAGCCAATGCAAGTCGGCACCAAGATGGAAATCTCACCTTTGTGCCTATATGATGAATGCAAAGTGAGAAGACTTACAGTGAATCCCAGCTCTCTCCATGCGGGATGCAAGGCAGAAATTTATAAACCTAATCTATATGCCGGTTATGCAATGCGGAAATCGTCCTAGAACAGGCAACTGCTAGCGTGAGAACCACGAGTTAACCGCTAACTCCCAATCCTAGTGTCCGGTCTAGGCTCACTCCTCCTCTGCTCAACACATTTGAGTTAGGAGAAAGCGCTTGTGTGGAGTGAGCTCGCGGCACGCGGATCGAGAGCCAATGATTAACTACTTAATTAATCTAAGTCCAAATACGATCTATAGGAGCATGCAAGAATTATTAGGTGTTTGGACCTAGGTTACTCGAATCAAGCAGGACCTAATGCTAAGAGCTCAATCCACAGAAGAAATGAAAAAGAAAACAAAACCGGAAAATGACGGTCGAGAAAACACGAAAAAGCTGCGGTGAGCCCCCGGGTGAACAAACACCCGGAAATTAGGCCTGAAGTGTTCAACTGTCCAAGTCCTGTATTATTACAAATTAATCAAATACTCTCTCTCACAAAAATAAAACAACTCTCTCTCTCTCTAGTTCTCCTGCTCTCTCCTGCCGGCTAGGGTAGAATAGCCGACTCCTCCTCCCAAGGCTGCTCAGGATCCCCTAGGCGATCCTCCTCGGTCGGCGGTCCCTCGCAAGAAAACAAAAGAGATGTCAGACAATTCAAAATAAATAATGCACAAAATACAAGTAAGCAAAAATGGCTAAGTGACTAGAAAGACCCAAAGATACTCTACAAGCCGATGCTCCCCGGCAACGGCGCCATTTGAAAAGCGAGAATGCGAGAGCCGCTAAATAGCGGTCTGACAAGTCAGACTCACTGTCGCTGATGCGACTGCTCAAACTTCCTCGGTCTTCAACAATTAACCCACACAATCAATCAGAGAATGAATCGCAAGGATTAAAATTTATTATACCCTACTAAAGATGTACAATGGCAAGCAAGTAGGGGTCGAACTCAAGAAGCAAAGGTGTAAAGCACGGATAAAAATCCAAACCTAGGTCTAACAAGCTACTTAGCCAATCTAAAATTTTTGTGGGTTTTTTATTTTTATATTTTTTTATTTAATTTTTAATTTTATATTTTTGTATTTTGATTTTTAATTTTCTGATTTTTATATTTTATATTTTATATTTTTTATTTCTTTTTCAATATTGGAGAATAAAGACAAGATAATAAAAGGCAAGCTAAAATATTTATAAAAAAGTGCAAAAATACCCTAAAATTCAGAAATCAATTGTTTTTAATATTTTTAGGATTTTTTTACTGTTTTTGTGATTTTTGGGGATTTTTCAAGGTGTTTTTGGTATTTTTAATTACTGAAATAAATTAAAATAGTGGGAATAATGCTGGCTGAGGGTAAAATGGAATTTAAAAATAACAACCCGTAGCTCAAAATTTTCACACTATTTTTCTAATAAAAAGGACAAAGTAAGGAACAAACAGGAACTGAAATTTTGATTTTTGGAGTTTTCTACTATTTTATATATTTTTTTGAAGTTTTTGAGTGTTTTTAAATTTTTAGTGTTTTTCTTTTGAGATTTTTAATGATTTTTGGACTGACACTAAAATAGAATAAAATAGACACTAGGTGATTTTTTTGGAATTTTTAGAGGTGTTTTAATATTTTTTGGCATTTTCTAAGGTAGACAGTACACAAAAAGGAAGTTTTTGATTTTTAATAAATATAAAAATAAAATAAAATCAAAAACTAAAATGGTGGCGTGAAAGTACACGTTTTCAGGTGCCGAAGTCTATTTTTGTGGAATTTTTGGGCTCGAAATGATAGGTTAAATAAATACAACAAGCATACAAAAATTAAAGGCCTGGCAGGGACCTGGATGCAAATAGATAAAACTATGGGGGCACAGATGCAATTTCCACCACAAAATCACGCACAGCTCACGTGAAACACCATTCACAGGGGCATAATTGCAATTAAAGAAAACCGACTGGGCATGCATGCAAAATTTCCAACAATATATTATATATCCTACGCACAGGGACGAAATTGCAAATACATAAAAGTCCTGGGCCTAACTTGCAAAATACCCAAAGGTCACACGCCAACGTCACGTGAGGTGACGTGGCGTGGAATGAATTGCAAATAGTGATAATGTGAGGGCCTACGTGCAAATATTACAATACTTTTTAAACTACAAATAAAAGTTACTAGACTAGAAAGTAAATACAAAAAGGCGTGGGTTAAAAGTGCAAAATACCCACGGGGCTTGATCCAGCGGTCGATGGCGAGTCACTTGTCCACGTGGCGCCCATCCGACGGTGCACACCCCTTCGTCGCGGACGGCTGGGATTAGATCTTCAAGGCTTGATCGGACGACGGGGAGGCGCAGGAGATCGGACGGCTGATGACGGGTCTGGAGCGGGCTTCTGATCCAACGGCAGGGGAAGGGTCACGAAGAACACCTTCCCCGGCGAACTTCGGCTGGCGAATACGGCCGACACACGGCCTCTCCGACCCCAGGATCAAGGGCAAAACGACCCTGGGGCACGTCCGCGGCGGTAGGAGGTCTCAGGCGAGCCTGAGATGGCTTGAAGCGGCCGGACGGCGGAGGTGGCCTGGGGAGCTGCTCCTGAAGTCTTCGAGGGTCGATGGAGCCTTCTCCTTGGCTCGGACCTGCGTGGTTAGTTGCGCAAAATCCAGGCGAAGCCGCGGGTGCCTTCTGATGGCGCGAAGGAGGTGAAAGATGGCTCGGATGATGAACTCCGGCGAGCGGCGGAGAGGGGAGTTCTGATAACTCGATCTGGGCGAGATCGAGGTGAATGGAGGGGTGGAGCGGAGCGACAGAGCAACGAGGGAGAAGATGGAGGTGGTCGGAGCGGCTGTGACGGAGGTAGGTGGCCGGAAAATGGAGGCGGAGCTATGCTCCGCCGTCGACTTTAATCGAGGATTCACGGCGATTGGGTGATCGAAGCAAAAAACTGCTATAGGTCTACTCTAATCTACGCTACAGCTACAAGAAAACGAAGAGAAGGGGAAGGAAGACTCACCAGAGACGTCGGGCGGTGAAGCTCGGGGGAACTCTGGCGAGGGTCGGATCGACTTCGATTCGACGCCAGATGACGCAAACCCAGGCTCAAATCGACTCCTGCTGTCACCAGGAGCACAATGGGCTAGAGGTTTTCGGGTGGATTTGGAGGAAGAAGGATCAAAATCGAATTGAAGTCGGGGGGTCCTATTTGAAGAGTTGACGGAAGTGGCTCCTTGATCGAGGGAGATCTGGCGAATCAACGACCCATAGGTCGAAAAAAACACATAGGCGTGATTCATGGTTCATAGGTGATTAAAAGTCGTGAAGACTTCGACCTCAAATGGTGAAAGGCGAGGCCAGGAAAAAGTCAAGAAGATGGGACAAAACCCATTCCTGACACGGCCAGACCTCGGTCAGAGAGTTGACCGAGGTCAACCAAAGAAGAAATCTGGTTGGTCCACGTGGACCAACCAGAAAAAACCTTGGCAAAAAGATTTCTAAATTCAATTAAAAATAGGAAATGATTTTATTTATTTTTACTTATAAAATGAAAAATGTTTATTATTTTATGAATTAATTTATGGTGATTTTTATTTATTTTTATGAGACTTATTTTTACAAGTTTGCATTTATTCCCCTATAGGTATCTATATCTATATATTTAAGTATTTTATTTTTATTTAGGTGTTTTTAATTTATTTTATTTTGGTTTTTATTTTCTAAAATTATAAAATACTTTTATATACACAAATATATTTTTATTTTAATTTTCTGATATATTTTATATACTTAATAAAATGAAAGTGTTATTTGTATAGGTATAGCTACATGTATTATACCTATGTATTATAATATATACAAGTATTTTTATTTGTATTTTAGTTATGTTTTTATTCTGATTTTAATGCACATAATTATTATAAGTATTATTTACAACATTATAAAAATATAAAATTATAAAAATAATAAATAAATAATAAATTGAATATTTTAATATGTACAAGTATACAATGAGGGTCCAAAAGTCAACTTTCAAACCGTAGCTCCGCCAAATGCGAAACCACCACCATTAAATAGCTTATTTTCTTCTATATACAATTAAAGGTGAGTACGCTGCATTTGGAGTTTTTATTTGTGAGATACGGGTCTGGGATGTTGGCATTCTGGATTCTTATCCAGACCATAACTTTTTATCTATACATTATTTTTCTGTGAAATCAATTTTGTATTTTTCTTTATTTTATTATCTACAACTTTCATGTACAAAGTTTCTTTATTTGAAGTGTAAAAAGTGGAACCAAAAATAGGTCCCAAAATGAATAAAGAATGAATAGAATGTATAGGTATTTACACTGTATTTTGGCCCTTATCTCCCCCTACTTTATTCCTTGTCGACCTATTCATCCAGATGCCTAGGTCTCGGGGTTTCGGGTCATAAAATATTTACAATATTTTATTCTTTTTCTTTTCTTTTCTTTATTCTATAATTTTGGCTTTAAAAACCGCAATTTATACAATATTTACACACATATACATGAATGCTAAAATGCATGAATTACGCCTATTTATACGCATTTACTAGGGTTTTTGAGTCCAAAATGATAGAATAAAGATGATGAAACGCAGATTCATCAGGGACTAACATGAGTGTCCAATTTTGATTGAATTGGGGCATGGTCCCAGGGTGAAGGAAGAAGGGGTGAAATAGAGAGGGTGGAACCGTAGGATGGACTGAGATCGGCAGGTGAGGTTAGAGCGGGTGTATAAGGTTGCGATTCGATCAAGGGGGTTGATATGACGGTAGACACACGAGGGGCGATGGCCGGTTGAGATGGAGGCAACCCGAGGAGATCTAACGGCTAGAATGGAGGCCGGGTGGCAGAAAAGGAAGCGGGCACGTGGCAGTTCCAGAGAACGCCACGTGGCCTCTATATAAAATTCAATAAATACAAAAATAAAAAAAATAAAAAAGAAATAAAATAATACCCAATTAGGAAAAAGTCAAAACATGAAAATCATAGATCTCGATGAGATCTACAAGTTTCATGTTGAATAAAAAGTCAAAAGAGGTCAATTGTATAAAGGTATATTTTTGGTGGCATTTTAATGGGTAAAAACACAATTTTTGTGGTTTTGAGGTTTTTTGTATTTTTAATTCTTTTAAAAGCCAAAAAATATAGACAATATTATTCTAATTTTTATGTGGTTTTAATAAAATAGAAAATAAAGAAGAAATGTTAGTAATTAAATAAAATAAATATAGTTCGCCTTTTAAAGTTATTTATAGGTTAATTATATACAGAATATATACAATATAATACAAGTTAATATTAATGATTTAATTGCAATTTTTATTGAATTGTTTAAGCTTGGGGATTAATATGTGGATTTTATCATGATGAATCTGAGATTCATCATACCCCTATACTTAAAATATACTCGTCCTCGAGCATCTAAAGAATGAAGGAGTCGTATTAATTCCTAATAGTCCATGTGAAAATTTCAAAGCTCAATATATCGAAGACCCTTAATTTGAGTGACCCTGAAATTCTGGGCTCAACCATGCTCTAGTCAAAAGGAATCCAACTTCTCTAATTATCATACTCGTTGTTGTACGTAAAATATAAGGATATGACTTTAGTATATTGCATTCATGAAAGTCAAGTCGAGACATCATCCAAAGTTCTAGTCCAGAAGACTCTCCTCTGGACCTAATCCTCAACACTAGGGAATAAGTCGATTCTTACTTCAGTTAACCGTCTCATGTGCTTGTTAGACTTGGTTTAGACGGACGGTCAGATGATGGAGGACATAGGATTGTGTAAATTTTTCTCTCCCTCTCATTGGAACAAGGGGCCTCTAGAGTGCCCTATTACTCAACACTTGTATATTTTTATTTTTGTTGATCAATATGTCCGTCAAGAGAATTTGGAGTCGTCTGCAACATCTTTTCTGGGAGTACACTCTTTTGAGTATATAAGATACCTTCGACACGCAGACTTGTATCACTATGCGATGTAGATTATTTTTATGGTGCAAGCCCGACTCCTTAGTCATAATAGCGTTTAGTCCAAGTGGGCACTTTGAAAATGGTTGGGAGTACTCGCCCTTGGTGGAAGCTCTTTTGAATTTGCAATCATAGAGCTTTTCTTGATATAATACTTTCTTTTCTTTTCTTTTTGGCTAGTTCCACTGCTTTTACAAAAAGTTGGCATACATTGATCAACAATATTTTAGTTTCATCACATCCTGGCATATAAGTAAATATCATATATAGCATGCGAATTTGTTCACATACTGGCTAGGGTTTTGCTGATACTCAAGTTTCTTGAGGCCGTCATTAACTTTATCCCATCCTCGAGCATCATTAGATCAGGTCTAAACTCAGATCACCGATCCTAGTTCCTCAAGTGATAACTCAACTCATCTCATCAATCATGCAGTTGTGAAAGTGATGTGCTGATCATATTCTTTAGAAGACATAGATGAAGAGTGCAATATAGCGCTCAAATCTTCCAAACTAGGGAAGTGTGGATTATTAAGTTCAAAATCCTAATTACTAAGGCTAGTTAACTCAGACTCTTAAGAACTCAGAAATCAAGTGTCTTCAAATCCTCAAGCCTTGAGTGATAGTGAATGTGTTAGGAATATACCAACCAAGGAATGCATGGATGCATGAGATGCTTAATGAAATGAAAGACCATGAAAAAAATATATGCAAAAATGATTTTTTTGCTTTATTTTTTTTCTTTTTTTCGAAAAAAATATTATTTACAAAAAGAATTTAATAAAATATACGTAATATACACCACTTGTACCCATCCCCGATTTTAGATGAAAACAATTAAAGTACGACCTATGGATAAAGTATGTAGAATATATACAAACACACACCCCTATACTTAGCTTGTGCTATGTCCTCATGGCACAAAGTGAAATATAGACATAGCTCGTACTAAGTATAGATGATCAAAAAAGAAAAAGAAGTCGACTTCCTCCCTATACTTAGACTTTTGATGGACTAAGCATAATAGAAAAGCATGAAATGAGGTAGTCGAGGGTGAGGAGAAAAAGAATAGAAGTGATACATACACAATGGTACCGGTCATCCTATACTTAGGCTCAGGTCCACCAAAGTATGATCGGATAAATATAAATGGGGGACTGAGCAGATTTACAGATGTATAAGGTCAAGGAGATTTACGACGAAGCTTCTTGCGGAAGTATGGCAGGAGATATTATGGAGATGTGGAGGGTGGTGAAGAGGGGGAGGATGAAGAGGACCATCCATCGCCAGAGTCGTCCTCGGAAGAATAGTAGTCGTATGCAAAGGATCTCTAAATATTATCAACCAAAGGTAAATACCCTTTGATCAAAACTGTATTTATTGCACTTACCTGATGAACCACTTCAGGACCAGACAAGGACTTGTCAGAAATCACTTGGTCTCTAAGGTCAAAGGTGACTTTCTTGATTGGTTTATTTATGTGAGAAACATTGGAAGCAGGACGGACAGAGTTCATCTCCCAATCATGAGTAACCAGTGTGGCATTTACGGCTTTCTCGTCAGATGAATCGCCATAAAAGTCAACCAATTCTTGTAGGGTCATGCAAGACTTTGGGCGCGGGAGGATGTTCCTGGTGATTTTGTGATTGATGGCTAGGGATGTTGATGTCACCTCCCGATAATCGTGAATTTTGGTGACATCGGATGTTTCTTGAGTCAGTTCCTTGTATGGTTCAAGTATCTCATGAATTACTGCCGACTCAGAAATTGGACCACTCAAATAATCATGGCGTTCATCAGAAATATGGTCCAATTCATCATAAGCTCCAAAATCTTGATTCCTCAAAGGAGTTGTATTAATGTGGGAATTGGAGATTTGTCCAATAGTTGATCTCTCAGGTGACTCTCCTAGGATTTGTATCTTTGTTTCGTGAGGAGAGGTCTGATCATGCGACGTGGTTATCTCCTGATTACGACAGTCGATTTCAAGTCAGGTTTCCTCAGAGCAGGTTGTGTCATTGAGAGTTTGTACATTGTGGTCTGAGTTCGAAAACATGATGACTTGAGTCTCACAATCCACAATCACCTTAGCAGAGGCTAAGAACGACTTTCCTAAAGTTATAGGAGACTCATACAACTTTTCAGAGTGCTCAATGTCAAGGACAATAAAGTCCACTTTATGTTTTTTACCTCAGAAATTTATGACGACACAAACGATCGCCCACTGTTTTTTTGTAGATCGATCAGGCAGTTGGGCGATCACCCTTGTTTTTTTGAGTTGTCCAAGCTTGAGTTGATTAAAGATGAACTTCGAGAGGAAGTTTAAAGTAGAGTCGTCATCTACCGAACTTGAGTGAATAAGGTATCCTACTTTTCACATGTGATCCGAGTCAACTGTTTGACTTTGCGGCTTTTGATTTTGTGATTCATCACCAAAGAGCTGGCCATAGATATGACATGATATTCAGCCATGGATCGCTTCTTGCCCGTCTTTTTAGGATGTAGTTGACTCTTCACAAATTGCTTAAGATCGGGCACATAATATTTGACCTTGATCAATGGAAGCTCTAAGATCAGGCTCTTGTAAAATGCTTCCATTTCAGAATTGTCCATTTT
Source organism: Ottelia alismoides (assembly GCA_037367405.1). Taxonomy (NCBI): domain Eukaryota; kingdom Viridiplantae; phylum Streptophyta; class Magnoliopsida; order Alismatales; family Hydrocharitaceae; genus Ottelia; species Ottelia alismoides. Next base: position 887,880 of record JAZKJV010000529.1, on the reverse strand, counting down.
TTTTTAATTTTCTATTTTTTCCACTTTTTTAGTATTTTCTGTGATATGATCAGTAGGAGGGTCAAAGATCAGTGGTGGTTGCGGATGATTGTGAGCCACGTGATGATTTTATGGTTCGCAAGGTTGTAGTCTCACTTCTTCTGGATTTTGTATAGATTGGATGAGATCATATATTTTCTCTGTTAAGGTGTTTGCTCTATGATTGATCCGAGCAATCTCATCCTCAAACATCTCATGACTTATGATTGAATAATCATTCTCCATCTGTCATGATTCCAGCATGTAACCTTGAGTGGAGTATTGATTATTCATAGTCATTGTAGCTTGGTCATGAGTCGCATATCCTTGACTCTGGTTTTCCCATGAATTGTCGAAGGAAAATTGATCGTAGTCAAGAAGATAGTCAACCTGAGTAGGGGATGGTTCAAGAGGCTGTGAGCTCATAGTAACCAAAAATTGGGTTTCACTGTAAATATCGGCTACTTTATTTTTCATCCTCAATTTTGCTCGCTCTCTCATGTCCATAAGATTGTCAGAATATGAGAGAGTTCTATTCCATGAAGAAGTGTGGTCATAGGGTGGGATGTATGGGAGGGAAGAGAATGATGGCTGAGGGGGACCTAGTTTGAAGAGAAGGTTCCCTTGGAATGAGTGAGAAGAAGGATGTTGGGACATGGTCATGGAGATCGATAGGAAGACCAATGTGCTAACATTTTCTCAAGAGAGGGATGAAATGATTTACTAACCACGATTTGCTTTCAATTGTAAGGTCTTTGATACACACAATTCAAACACAAAACAAACATGTAGATATTTGACATGCGAGCCCACAACGAGCCATTATGCAATAAATGTTATTGAGAAAATCATTCCCTAATCTGAAATGAAGAATGAATAATTTGCATAATAGGTCCCTCTGTACAATAAGGGTTATGTACCATGGCCAACTTGATAATCATACATCCGTTGATTCACTGTTAGAATCATAGAGGCTGATGCTTGGATGAATATATAAGGAGTTAGATAGAGGACTCATCAAGCATCATCAAGTGATTGTTAAGTGATGATCTCCATCCTGAGTAGGAGATGGCAATCCTTTCTCATTTGGCTGATATCCGACCGACCTCTTGATGCAGGTCCTCTGCATGGTAATAGTGATTCAGAGGTGTCAGATTAGTTGAATCAATGGGTTGACTTAACGAGATTGAGATAACCAAAGACCTATGTTGAATACTGTCACAGCATAGGCATGCTTCCTCAAACCAGAGACAGATGTGTTACTATATGTCTGAGTATGTACATTTGGCAGACCAATAAGTTAGTGACCTAACCAAGGTATATACACCGACGAGCTAGTATGCATGTAAGGACATATGAGTAATACGATCTCTCAAAGGGATTATACAGGTTCACATGTGAACCGGAAGACATGAGCTCACTCAAGAGGTATTGGGACTGATCAAATTCCATGCATGGTCATCATGCTTTGGAAGCATGACATGAATTTGAAGGTATGATATATGCTTTGGGAAAGTATATGATCTATACCAATTCCCAATGACCAAGATTGAGAAACTTGGTGATCAAACCCTGAAGATGACAGTGTAAAATTGATCTACATCTTCAGGATGATCATAGGTCTTCCAGTATACAGGATGTACAGGTGTTGGGAATACATGAGGGTGATGTGATCATAAACGATTATATAACCATGATGCTTCCATTCCGAGGGAGTGATGAAACAGGTTTGGATTTTAGTGACTCCTCTCAATAGAGAAGTGACCTAATCTTAGTCCATGTATTGGACATTGATATGAATGAGATTCAGATGCAATGAGAAGATTAGGCCTACGGCCTTGATTTAATCAAGCATCTGTGGGAGGTCCATGAGATCTGGATTTGAGATGTGATCTCAATATCCAAGTCACTATACGTGGAATAATACAATCGCCCCGTCCTTATCTCCAACTATCTGCGGAGAAATTGCATTATTCTTGAAAGGGTTCAAGAATAATTCTATAGTTGAATTATATCTAATCATTAAGAGAATGATAATTAAATGTGATTTAATTATTGTGGATTAGAATAATGTGGATAACAATATCAATTATTCATAATATATTATAAATGTGATTTATAATGTATTAGAGAGAGCTAATTATGATTTGTATTTCATAATTAATTATTAGTGTGAATTGGATTCACATTGTATAATTAATTGAAAATGTAAATTATATTTTGTTTTGGGTTGTGAATATGATTCACAAATTTAAAATGGCAAGATTTTAATATTCTCAAAACTAATTGTGAATTATTTTTGAAGAATAAATCACAACAAAAGTTGTTGGATAAAATAATGGAGATTTTCATGGAGATATGCAATCTCATGAGATTTCATGAGATTGCCTCCACATGAAAACAAGTGAACGGCTACCAAGTCCAATATGGAATTGTTGGCCATCCACCATATTTCATGGGGAGATGTTATCTCCATGATGATTATCTCCTTATTTATTTGATTTAATTTAGGATTGATTTGTATTTGATTTATCAAATATGTTTGATCTAAATTAAATTATTAGTTGTTGGCTTTTACCAACAAAAATCTTGATCATTGGATTAAACATAAATCAATCCCATCCATTGATTTTATGTATCCCATGGATTGTGATCCATGGATCCCAAAACCCTATAAATAGAGATGCATACAATGCTCTCTAGGGTTATGAAAAAAAGACACATCTCTCTCCCCTCTTCCACACATCAAAGCCTCTTCTCTTCTCCTCTTGGTGGCCATCCACCAAACCCTAGAGGAGACTCTGCATCATCGCTTCGCCACCATGCCGCCGACTCGATGTTCTTCGGTTTTCCATCTTCTTTGGAGTGCGACGCTCGCGAAGAAGGTGTTCGATCTCGTACGATGAGATCAGGAGTTCACCGTGCTTGGATCAACTTGTTGGATTGCGAGGATCACGCGACTCATCCCCGCTCTCGCAAGCGTCTTCTCCGATGACCAAACTTGAGACAGGAGGTATCTTTTCGTAGAGACTCGATCAACCACGCTTCAAGAGGCATTACTTTATACTTGATGTGGTTCTAGTTGAAACGATCCGAGAATCGTTCTTGGATCATGTGGTTTCATCGCATGAAAATTTTTTAGATTCCGTTGCATAGAACAACTAGTTCGACTAGTCGTTCTTCATCGTATTTGATACGACGCTCACGCTTCCGTGATGCGCTTGAGGATAATTCCATATCCTTCAGTAGATTCACTCACTCAACTCTTGTGAAGGCACGTTAGGGTGCACCCTCTTATCTTTTTTATTTTAATTTAATGTCAAAGAAATCTTGAAAACTAAGCGGAGCTGTTAGGTGCTGAAATATTTCACAAAGACTGTCCTCAGTTCATACAAGTAGTTGCATTTACTTTCAGCCAGTATGGGTGTAAGTACGGATCGTTAGATTGTTACCGTGTTACTTGACGAAGGATCCTTTTATGATGTCCTCTAAACAACCCACTTTTCTAAGGGAAGTTGGACCGTAAAATGGATACCTGAAACCCTCACTGAGAAGTAGCTTTTTGTTTTGAAAAACAGTAGTCTGAATGAAAATTATGGAGTTTTGGCTCTACCCCAAGTGTGCGATCTTGTCCTTACAAACAATGAGTAGGTTACTCTCCACCAGACACAAGCTTGATTTTAGATTAGGTTATTTACAATTACCTTGATTAGCAATCCCAATTTTAGATTAAGGTTATCACTGAGGTTTTAGATGAGCACAGAAATCCACGTCTAACAAGCAGTCCTAATTCCTTTAATTCTTAAGTTTCAAAAACTGGGGATTAATTGAAAAAGCTAATGCAAGCATAAAACAATGATGCATGCTTAAGAAGAAGACTTACAGTGATTCCTCACATTCTTCATGCAGGACGCAATACAAGGAATTTAAATTTACACTAAATGATATGCACAGAGGAAAAATGCCCTAAGCAGATAGTTTTATTAGCGGGAAGAATTGATTTCAATTTAGCTAATGTTGAATGATCTACAATGCGTATAATTAGTGAAAGTGTGGCCTAAGAATTACGAGCACAATCAACAATAATTAAGCAATTGTATATGTGCCTAATTCCTACACCACTCAAGTCGGGTCCCAACCACACAGAAGGGGTTGAAACAGACCCGATACACCACAAAGAAGTCTAGTCCGAATTATTACAAATTATCAAGGTTTAAAGTGAGAGGGACCATGTGAATAATGCAGAAAATTAAATTATCTAAGCTAAATATCTCTCTCACAAAAAATAAAAAAAATCTTCTTTGCAGACCCTTGAATTATATCCAAAAATCTCTCCAAGATAACTGCAAAGAAAGAAGACGCGGTTAGTATATATAGATGGAGAGATGCAAAATATAATGCCGAAAAATAAAATGCAAAAAGGAAAAAATGACAAAATTTAATTTCACAAAAAATTAATTACAGAAAATAATTTAAAACCCAGAAAAAAACATTGTTCCCGGCAACGATGCCATTTAATGAGCGCAAAATCTGCCTCTTTAATAAAAAGAATTGTCGTAGTACATGAGGCATATATTGGTCATATAAAAACTACACCTTCGAATATGTGGAAGTTATTTTACTTGGAAAGCATACCATGATCGAACACAGGGACCAAAGCCGCTTTGTCTATTTATCAGAAATAATCGATTAATTAACGAGTGATTATTTTCAAAGGCCTAGGTATTCATGTAGATACACAAGAAAATGCAGATAAAACAATGCAAGGAATGATGCATGTAATTTTTATTTGATTTTTCAATGCAATTATATGATGTGATGGCCACAGTATGCAATGATGTGCAAAGGACAAGCATGCAAAGACCATCTACAAATATGCCCTACAGAGTTTGAGCACAATCTATGATTTAATTTCAGAGTCAAATCGAACGTCAAAATCAAGAACAAGTATCTACTAATGGCAAGGATTTGTAGAGCAGGAGATACTATATGCCATCAATATTCATCACATTTAATTTAGTGATAAATTAAGAAATTAAACATGTCATTAGATAGAGAATCAAATAAGCTTCAAAATGACACCAAAATCTTGTAATTTGTATCTAAAGTGCTCAAGATATTGAAGAAACGATGCAAGGGCATAAATATAATAAAAGTACGAGATAAAATAATGATCAATATTGTAAATTGGTCCTAGAGGGACCCATTTGCAACCAAAACTCTGAGGGTCCCTTCTTTAATTTATCCATTTGCACATAGAGGCATCCTTGCAGTTATCCAAACACGAAGGGGCTCTCTGTTATTTACCCTAGGCGTGCACGAGAGGCACGCGCTTGGAGAAACAAATTGTAATATTAGAAAGTTGCAAGAACTTCAATGTGAATTACCCATTGATGAATACTCATTCATCTCTTTATTCTTTTATTTTAGCTATTTATCTTTGCAAAACACCATGTAGATAACTGTAAATACAATAAGTTACCAAAGAGGCATGTTTTTGTAAATATCAATAATTAGCATGTATTTGTGCAAAAATAAAAGAATAAAGAAATAAAGAAAAAGAGGGGAGTATTTAGAATAAATATTGAGTGACCTAAACCCAAGAGAGGGCCCAATATGGGTCTGATCGCCAAATAAAATGAGTAGAGAGATATAGGGCCATTAAACCTGGTGTAAAACCCCCTCTTATGTATATATTTTATTTTCATAAAAATAAAAAAATGTGTTTCTCTTATTTTGTATATATTTCTAAAAATAAAAAAATGAGAAAAATAAAATAAAACCAAAAATAAAATACTTTCTCTCTCTACATTGTACATATACCTTGTTTGTAGGAATAATAGATCTATTTATTTCACCCGTGTAAATAAATATAAAAATAAAATAAAAATTATTTTATATCCCAAATTTTATGTTGTAAATAAATAAAATATAAAATTTGGGTATTTTTATAAAAATAAGAAAATAAAAATAAAAGTATAAAATACATAGGTATTTTATACATGTATATAATATAATATAATGTATATAACATAATTTATTTTTCAAAAAAATAAAAAAATCACTAAAAATAGTTTGAAAATAAATAAACATTTTTTATTTTGTAAATATTTTCAAATAAAATCGTTTGCTATTTTATTTTTAATTTACAAGTATTTTCGATTTCTCTTTTTTTGATTGGTCCAGAGGGGTCGTTAACCCCCGGTCAACTCCCCCTGTCGGACCCTTTTCCACCCGGATCCGATTTTTGCGCCTCATTCTCGAAATTTTCTCACCCAGATCTCTCACCCTCTTGCCCTGATTTCATTCCCATCTCTTCCTCATGGATCAGCCTTCCTCGCGGATCCCTAGGGGGTGGCGGATCTACATTGGATCGCGCGCCCGTACCCGATCTTCATCGTCACCTGGGACATATATAAAAATATTCATTTCGATTCCCAGCCTCTCAGCTCGCGCCGCAAGCCCTCATTCTACCCCAGCGATCTTCCCCTCAGTGACAGCGACTAGAAGCACTCCTAGGTGGCCGGATTGAGGCATTGTAGGCGTTGCTCATGGTACGTGGCCGGAGTGCCGCCACGTTTGAGCCCCCCAGCCCGCCGTAGCTTGGTCGAGGCGACGACCCACTTCGCCGCATTCCCCTGGAGATTAGTATTGACCTTAGATCGTCCGGTGAACCTTTCATCGAACCGAGTCCCATTTATCTTCGATTTCTTCACTTGCCCTCTGTCGGCTCCGCCTTAGTGGTCGGAGCTCCATCTGCCATCCTACGTCATTCAAATCGACTCGCCATTCCATCGTCACCCTTCTCCCATAGTCTGATCATCTCGATCATTGCTATCTGAGCCAAGATTGAGCTAGGTTCCCTCCACCACCTTCGCCGGAACCTTCCTCCGCCTCCCACCGTTGCTTCCCATTACTGATCATCCAATAACCCCCGTCGGAGCGAGCCTCCGAGCGAGAGCTTTTGTTTGCAGGTCAAGAAGCGCAGGATTACCCCCTAGATCGCATCGCATCCCCCTTGTTAGAGCTATCCCATGTCGTACCCCCATTCCCGGAGATCCAACCGGCGGATGCTCCATCAGCCACCGCCACCTGACGCGGAGGACCATCGCGAGATGAACTCCCCCTCCTGATCATTCATCGGATGCCGTAGCACCGGGAGGAGTTCGTTCAGGTGCCCTCACCACCGTCGGATCACACCTCTTCTCCATACTGCATCTGGACCGTCCGTTGCCTGCTCCTGTCAGACCGTTAGATAGCAGATCTAACAGCCACGTACCCCCCACGTACACCATTGTAGCAGGGCTGTCAGATCTTCCAGGTGTCGTCGTCATCACCGCTCGTCGCCAGCCATTCACCGCCTACCACGTGGCCATCCACGTGAGCCGCACGCCTCTGGCTGGGTAATTTGCGCCATACCCCCTATAGTTTCTTTATGTTTTTATTTAGTCTGTAAAATAAATTAGCACACTGTGGTCCTTTTACATTTTGGCCCTTGTAATTTTCATTATTTGCACTTTAGTCCTCCTTGTATGGTTGCACGTGCTTTGTCACGTGTCTGTCTGGAACAATTACATGTATGCCCTCAGGTTTAATGAGTGTTATGTTTTGATGAAATTGTTTCACCTATTTGCACTTATACCCCTATGTGTGGTTTTTTGGATGTGTGCTGAATTAATTGTGAAAATTGCAAGTGCCCCATGAAACTTTTTATGCGCATTATCATTTAGTCCTGGAAATTACTTTTTCTTGCATAATAGACCATGTGTGCTGTAGAATTTTGATTGGTTGAATAAAATAGAAATTTTCACCCAAATTCCGTGAAATTTGGATACGTGGCCCCTGCCACTGTGTAAAAATTTCAGTGATTTTTTGGGCTCTTTAGGTTTTGATTTTCTATTTTTAAAAATTAAAAAACCATAAAAATTACTATTGTCTAAATTGAAAAACCAACTAAAAATATTTGAAACACTCTAAAAAATCTAAAAAAACTAATATTGGCTTTTTTTGTTGAGTTTTTGATTCTGTCAAATTTATGTTTGATTTGGATTTATAAAAATCATAAACATAGAAAACATTGAAAAACTCATAAAAATTATTAAAAATTCAGAAAAAATAAAAAAAATGCATTTTCATATTCCTTAGTTAGATTTTTATTTCTAGTTTATAATGAAATTGTCTTTGGAATTTTATAGGCTATTTACATATTTTTAAAAAGCCTTTAGATTCTAGCTGCACATTATTTTTTATTTTTCTCCTTATTTTATTTTTTTATAAAATCAACTAAAAATCATAAAAATCTGAGAAAAATATCAAAAACACCTGAAAATTTATAAAATCCAAAAATATTTTTATTTTAATTTTCTGAGTATTTTAGCTCCTTGAAATAATTGTTTGATTTGGCCTTTTTGAGGTTTTTTAAATATTTTCTTATTTAAAAAAAATCACAAAAAACTTTAAAATATATAATCCATCAAAAATATTTTATTTCTTTTTATTTTGATTCCCGACTACTTCCTAGGTTTTTTGCCAACCCGTGCTCCTTGTGTTTAACCCTGGTAGCTATACCAGGTTAAATAAAATAGCGAGACCGCTATTTATTTAATTTGATTGATTTTTGTATTTGGTGGTCTTCTACTTTTTCTTGTCGAGTGAGCTTCACGATTCGGGTCGTAACGACCCCGATTTATACCTTAACCCGGATCGTGGGTGATTTCTTGCTCATTAGAATGGCGCCGTTGCCGGGGGGCACGGCTTAGTAGTCGATTTTCTTTTTCGGTTTTCGTTTCACAGCTTTTTCGTGGCTTTTTTTCTTTCACGGTTTTCACAGCTTTTTCTTTTTCTTTTCTTTTCTCTTTTTTTTCTTTACTTGTTTTCTTTTATTTTTGTTTTTATTTTTATTTCTTTTTATTTGTTTTGTTTTTATTTTTGCATTTATTTTCGCATTTTATTTTATTTTATTTTCATTATAATAATAATTTGTGGACTAACACCTCTGTTTGATTTTCTTGCGAGGGCTCGAAGACCGAGGCAGCTTTCTTCCAAAAGCCGACACAACCGCAGGATTCGGAGGCGGCTCCTTTCTGCATAGAGCTACAAGAGAGCGCGAGGGAGTCGACCAGGAGTTTGAGAGCGTAGCTTAGTTAGATTAGAGTAGTTAGCTTAGACTAGTTTCATTTTTAGCCTGATTATTGTTGTAATAATACAGGGACAGACTCAGACACTTTCAAAGACTTGGTGATTTTCGAGGTCTGTTTCACCGGGCACCGGTGTGCTCGGGGGACCTCACCGCATTTTTCGCCGGTTTTTTAGTTTTTATCGGATTTTTATTTTATTTTGTTTATCGAGGATTTAGCCTTAGCTTAGGAATTTCTTTCTCTGTGATGTAATTAATTAGGGCCCAACCTTAATTATACTGCCTGTTCCTATAGATCGATTAATTGGATCTTAATAAATAAATAAATAAATAAAGCTAACCTGGTCACTCGAGGGGTCACATGCCACTAGAGGCCGTATACAGCGCCGGCAGGATCCGTTGTGATGGACGCCAATCGGCATCAGAGACCAGACCCCAACCCCTCCCGTTGACCCGTTAGCTTATGTTCTTCACGTGTAGAAATTTCTGTTAAGGTCGATTTCCTCGCTGCATCATTTACCTTAGTTTATTTTCTGTCTTTCAATTATGCGCAGACCATTTTGCATGTAGAGTGCTGGAGACAAGGTACACATTTCTGACTCAGCATGCATCATTGAGTTTCATCACGCATCGACTTTTTCATCTTCTCCCCCTGTTTTCTTGACTTAATAATCATCAGGAGAACCGAAAAGTTCGTTAGGTGATTATTTGTTTTTGAAAATACCTAAAAATTAAAATCATAAAATTGGGACTGATAAGCAAACTTGACTTAAAAATCACCTCACCAAAAATTTTGCATTGGGAGAGCAATCCCCTCATTGGATGGTTTTTATGAACGAGAGAGTGACCCGCACACTAGGCTAGAGCCACATCCGACCCTCTTTCAGACTACTGATTTTGAGCTAGTCTTTCTCCAGTGAGGATCGCTCCGGTCTCCAGTAAAGCGGGCCGCGATATCCTTAACAGAGCGAGCGGATCGGGTAGTCGATAAATGGTCCGCGACTTGTACTGGTTGGGAAAGATCTAGTTTGGTATCGGGACAGTCTCCTGGGGGTGTTGGATTCCTAACATCTCGCTAATCACTTTGATAGACTGTCTTATCACCTAAATAAAAACGACAAGATAAAAGACCGAACTCTTACGGTCATCAGCTCTACGTGCGTTGGTGAATTCGGGGTATTGTATGACTGATCCTATTTGCTTTCAAGATCTCATCCGCCTTACTCGCCAGATCGAGATGATGGGTCGGAGGTCCCTTAGGCAGCCTCTGGCTTCACCGCTTTTGATCACTCCAGCCCGCTCATCTAGGTTGGTTCGCGAGAGCCGAGACCCGCTCTCCGAACCCCAGTTTGATTCCACCCTGTTCCCCCTTGACCACCCTTCTACCATCAGTCCTGAGGTGCCCGCTCAGAGAGAGCAGCAGCCAGTTGATTTACCAACACCTGAGTTTGGGTCTTTTTCCTTTGCAGAGACCATGGCCAACAGCGAGGACCGCACCGAGGGCCCCAGAGCCAAGCAGACATACGTTTTGGATCAGGGTGCGATCAACAACACCATGTTAGCTTCCTTAAAGACGATGCAGAGGTGATAAGAGATCAGGGAGCTTTAATGGTGGACATGCGTCGGGAGATGGAGCAGATGAGAGCAAATAGAGAGCAGCGCAAACCCGATGGAGGAGATATTCCTAAGGGAGAGCAGCCAGTCCAGCCAGCAGCAGGAGCGCACCCGATGAGAGAGTTGCACAACCCTGGTGCAACTCTCACCCATAGATGGATTGTGTTGCCAGCCATAACGGGAGACTTTAAGTTTCCGCCACAGACGATTTAGCTCCTTCCTCGTTTTCACGGACTCGCCACTGAGGAGCCACATATTCATCTCAAGGAGTTCGAGATGATCTGCAGCACTGTCCACGATCGCAGCGTGGACGAGGACACCATCAAGATGATGGCATTTCCCTTCTCCCTCGTCGATAGAGCAGCCAACTGGCTGAAGCTTCTCGGGAGATTTGTGACGACATGGTAACAGCTCCATAACGAGTATCTCAACAAGTATTATCCACTCGGCCGAACCAATGCAGCGAGGTCCCTGATCAGCAACTTCTCCATGCTCCGCAATGAGTAGTTTCACAAGGCTTGGGATCACTTCAGGGAGCTTACAAACCAATGCCCGCATCATGATATCTCAAAGCCGAACCTTGTTCAGAGATTTTTATGCGGGCTTATGCCAGAGTTGCAGGGGTTAGTGAATGCATCATGTGGAGGCTCCTATTTCACTAAGGATGAGGATCGGGTCTGGCCATCTACGAGGAGATGGCCGAGAACTATACAGTTATGTCCCAGACCCGCCTCTATACTCAGGGGAAGCCCCAGCCACATGTCGTGTCCTATCAGAGGATAGCACGGGTCGATGCCGGTCCCTCTACTTCATCAGTGGAAGCAGCACAAGCAGAGTCGACAGCCGCCGACATGGATATCATCAGCGAGAAGCTGGACCGGATCGAGTTGATCGAGAAGAAGCAGTTCCAGGGCATGTCACAGATAGATCAGATGGCACAGACGCTGAGTGACCTAAAGACCCAGATCATGTGTCTCCAGGAGGTACAGACGGCTTCTCAGCCCCGTCTCAGGTCACGGGCAGACCCAGGCAGCATCAGCAACATGACCCAGCCCTCCGCCTAGTACTGACATGTCAATCATATCCATGCAGAGCCGTATCAATGATGAACGTCGAATGCGCCTCTATAATAATGTGGAATTAAGTCGTAGTACAGGAGACGAATTTGGTTCAGCAAAAACCACGATCTTTGAATGTCGTGGAATATTTTAACTTGGCAAGTGTACCAAGGTCGAACACTGCCTAATGTGTTTATCAAATTTTGATTCATGAAGGCACAATGTCGATTAATTTCCATTTCAGGTCCTCATGCAATTTATGCTAATTACAAAGTAATGCGAGGATGCATGCATTTTTTTTGTTTTTATGCAAGTTAAAGTGATGCATGGGCAAATAATGCAAGAGAATATGTATGTTGAATAAAATATCTCAATTATACCCTAAAATATGAACATCATGATAAGAATAGAAATCAGTGTCAATTTAATCACAACAATCAATAGTGGTCATCACATCAAAGCAAGGCAAGGAGAGCAGGTCACAATTACCACATAAAATTCACTTTAATTAAAATAGAGGCAAATGAGACAAATAAGCATGCTAAAATGTAGAGGACAAAACAAGGATCAAAACGACACTAAAATCATGCGATTTGGACCTACGATGCTCAAGTTATGCTAAAAACGGTGCATGGGCATAATTGTAATGAAAATGCAAAAAGGGATAAATATTGCATTTAGGTCCCTGGAAGGACCTAAATGCAATTATGAAAAACCGCCTGGGCCATCTTACAATTTTACCATATGCGCGGAGGGGCATTTTTGTAATTTCAGAAAGTAAGAAGGGCCTCCCTGTAAATTACCCCAGGCACGCACGTGAGGCACGCGCCTGGAGGACCAATTTGCAAATAACAAGAGCTACGTGGTCTTCTGTGCAAATTTCCCAGGCTCTCACGTGCACCGCACGTGAGGGTCTATGCTCGGGAGGGACCCTCAGCTTCGGTCCACGTGGCAGCATCTGGTGGTATGGCGCGAGGCTCGGATGACCCGAGCCTGTAGGTTGGGGACGAGGCTCGGGTCCACCACGTGTCTTCATCAGGGTCGTTCGATCAGGAGGATCGAATGGTGCATGTACCTTCGTGCTCCTCCGCAGGTCACCAGAGGAGGCGGGGCTCCGGTGACCTACCCTTGGCTCCGCCGTGGCCCAATGAGTTGTCTGAAGGTCGAGGGAGATAGCTGGGCCTCTAGCGGAGATGCTGGAGGGGTGGCGAGGCCTCGGGGCTAGTCGGAGATGAAGGTCGAAGAAGCTTCGCCAGAGGAGGATAGCCTGAAGGTGCTCTGACGTAAACTTCGGTCATTGAGGTCCTCAAGGGTTAATTAGCCAAAGCATGCGTGCACGAGTGTGCGAGGTGGGTGGGAGTGAGCGGGGGCCGTGGGGGCATCGGGGAATGATGGCCCTGGAGCTCCTTCTCCGGAAAGATGGAGGAGGAGATGGGTCGAGCGAGGGAGGTCCTGCAGAAGAGAGATGTGGTGTCGGCGAAGATGGGGAATGGGTTGCGAAGCTCGGGGCGTCATCAAATGGTGGTAGAGTGGAGTGTAGATGCAGGGAAAATTGGGTGGAATTCAAAGAAAAAGAAGAAGGTGAGGGACCTCGACGGGGAGGGGAACCCGATGGCGGAGAGGCTTGTGCTGGACCTCGAGGAGGCCCGGGGATCTTCGCCCAGTCTGGTCAGCCGTACCAGAGAGCTCGGAGGTGGCCGGAGCCACCAGTATACAGCGATGCTCCGCCGTGGGTCGACACCGAGCAAACCTCATAATTGCCTCGACGCTCCGCCCCTCCGCTGTCACCGGAGGGACGGAGGAAGCTAGAGGAATGCCCAATAACGGTGGACGAGGGCGAACGGAGGCGGAGGAATGGGCTTTATAGGTGGGGACGTCCGGCGGTTACAGTGGTAGAGGGGCGTTTTAGAGAGGCGGTCTAATGGCGATGGGGTAACGTCTGGGAGTTATGGAGATCGTGCGAGGATGATGGGGGAACGGGCTATGCAGGGCGGCCGTTAGGAGAGAGAGGGGTGGCCGGAGGTGATGGCCAAAAAAGGAAGGGGGCGTGGGGGTCGCGAGTTGAAACGGCTGGGGAAGGGGGGTTACGCGAGGTTGACGATGAGCCATAGCCGTTGGATCGTGAGATCCAACGGCTGGGAGTAGAGCGCGCTTGGAAGGTGGAGATCAGATCCTAAGATCTGATCGTGTGGCTAGGAAGTAGGCGGGGGCGGGTGGTTAGGATTGAAAGTTGGTTGAGATCTACGGCTGGGGCTGAAAGGGTGATGTGGCTTTATGGGAAGCGTTGGATGGACATGGGATCGGGTGGTTGAGGTGAATGGGGATGTGGCACGATGAAGGTTGTAGGATGGGCGCGTGAATCTGATGGCTGTAGGAGAGGCGCTAAGTGGCGGTGAGGATTTGTTCTGGAGATAGATCCAAGGGCTGAGAAATGAGGCGTGATGAAGGGCACAGATGCGGTGGGAAGAACATGATCCATCGGCCCAGAGGGCGCCGGGTGGCGCGAGTAGAAGCGGCCACGTGGTGGCTCCAGAGAGCGCCACGTGGCCCAATCAGAATAATTCAAAATAAATTATAAAAAAAATAGAAAAGAAATAGTTAGAGGCCGAATTTGGAAAAAGTCAAAACATGAAAGTTTCTCGTCTCGACGAGATCTACAACTTTCATGTTGGTCAAAAAGCCAAAAGAGGTCATTTGTACAAAAAGTATTTTTTGGAGGTATTTTTAAGGGGATAAAAATACCAAGTTTGTGGTTTTGAGATGTTTTTGTATTTTTTAGTATTTTTAATGGTCAATGAATTATGGACAATTATTCTACCTAATTTTTAGGGGTTTTTGAGGATAAAATAATTACAAGAAAAATAAAGGGAATTAAATACAAAAGGTAAATTATGCATAATATAATACATGATAAAAACAAAGAATTAAAGGTGATTTTATTGGATTAGTCAAGACAAGGGTTTTAATATGTCGCTTTTAGCATGATGAATACGAGATTCATCATACCTCTATACTTAAACCATGCTCGTCCTCGAGCATCTAAAGAATGAAGGAGTCGGATTAATTCCTGACAGTGCGCGTGAAAAATTCAAGGCTTGATCTTTCGAAGACCCTTGACCTAAGTGATCCTAAAATTTCGGGTTTATCCAAGCCTTAATCAGAAGGAATCCAACTTTTTTGATTATCAGACTCTCTTTTTTGTACATATAATCTAGGGATATGACATTTAGTGTACTACATTTCATGAGAGCCGAGTCGATGCATCACTCAAAGTTCCAGTCTCAAAGACTCCCCTCTAGACCTATTCCACAATACTAGGGAATAAGTCTATTCTTGCTTCAGTCAACCGTCTCATTAGTTTGTCCGACTTGAAATGTTGATGGGCGGCCAGATGATGGAGGTAATGGGATTGTGTCTATTTTTCTCACCCTCACATTGGAACAAGGGGCCTCTCGAGTGCCTTTTACTCAACACATGTAAATTATTATTTTGTTGATCAATGTGTCCGTCAAGAGAGTTGGAGTCGTCTGCACTTGTTTTTCATGGAGTACACCGGGGTGTGTCTTTTTGAGTATCTAAGATACCTTCGACACCCAGACTTGTATCGCTTACGATACAGGACCCTTTTTGTGGTGTCAGCCCGACTCCTTGGTCCTAATTAGCTCATGGTCCAAGTGGACACTTTGAAAATGTTTGGGAGCACTCGCCATTGGTGGAAGCTCATTTGTATTTTGACTTTGGTATTCAAAGCTTTTTCTTTGGCATTTCATTTCTTTTGTTGGCTAGCTCCACTGCTTTTACCAAAAATTGGCGCACATTGATCAACAAATTCATTTTAAGTTTCATCACACCCTAGCACTTAAGGTAAATATCAAAGAGATAGCATATGAATATTGTTCACATACTGGCTAGGGTTTTGCTGACGCTCAGGTTTTCTGAAGCCTTCATTACTTTATCCCATACTCGAATATCATAAGATCGGGTCTAAACTCAAATCTCTGGTCCTAGTTCCTCAAGTGATATCTCAGCTCATCAATCATGCAGTTGTGGAAGTGACTGTGCTGATCATATTTTCTTGAAGGTAGAGATGAAGAGTTCAATATAGCACTCAAATCTTTCAAACCAGAGGAGTGTGGATATTTAAGTCTTGAAAACCCTAGTGACTAAGGCATGTTAACTCAGACTCTCAAGATCCCAGAGATCCAGTGTCCTCAAAATCCTCAAGCCTTGAGTGAGTGTGAATGTGTCAGGAATACACCAACTCCTTAGGTTAGTGATTTTTTGTGTGATTTTTAGCTTTTGCAGATTTTTATGGGTTTTAATAATATTTTTTTTCTTTTTTTTCTTTTTCTTCGGAGAGACAATGACTGGCCCATGCTCAAATAGAAGAATCCACTCTCAGCCAGTATGGGTGTAAGTACGGGCCGAGGCCCGTGTTACTTGAGGACGAGGCCGTATGCGATGTCCTCTAAACCACCCACTCTGCTAAGGGAGACCGAGGTTCCCTCACTAAAAATGTGTACTAAGCCTAGTAGTCAAAGTCAAATTCCAAGAAAGATTTTTTTTAAACATGAATATTTACAAAAATTAATCCCTCAATTTTTAATAAATAATTTTTACAAGTTTGTACTCAGTTCACTAGTTTTACAAAAAACCTAGCCCGAATAAAATTTTTTTAAAAAGTTTTAAAAATACGAGCTACGGCTAAAGTAAATATACAATAATATACAGTATACCCCCCTATACTTAAAATTTGCTATGTCCTCATAGCACAAGTACCATGAAGCCAAGGCTCGGTTCAAGTATAGGGTGATATAGCGGAACTAAGGAGGAGGGTCCCCCTATACTTAGGCCAAAATTGTCCTAAGTACAAGAAGACTGAACGAGGGAGGGATGAGCAGGCAGGCCCCCCCTATACTTAGGCTACAAATAGCCTAAGTAAGGTCTGCGTTAGGGGGGGTTCTATGATACAAGGGTGTGGGGGAGGGGATTCGTGAAATATACACACAGAGAGATATAGAGATAGAGATAGAGGGAGAGAGGGGGGGAATGGTGGAAGTGAGTGTGCATGTGCAGTGTAGGTGTGTGGGGGATTTTTTTTTGTGTACAATATGCAAAACTGGAAATAAATATGCAGATGCAATACTTTTTTTTACAAGATGCAATGCAATTTGACAGATTAAAGAACTCCAATTTTTCTTCACAGATTCCTTTGCGGCCTCTTCAATGGAAGTTCCCGACTTCACACCTCCATTAGGTTCAGGCGTCCCCGATCATCATGGGCCCTGCCACAAAAGAAAAACGTTAGAATACTCAGAGAAATTAAATCAGCAAATATTATGCAAAGAAATGATGCATGAAATGAGGACCTAAGAAAATTTGAAATTAATCAATAAAAAAATCAAAATCCAAAAATTAAGCTAGGCCGTATCCCCGGCAACGACGCCATTTGATGAACGTCGAATGTGCCTCTATAATAATGTGGAATTAAGTCGTAGTACAGGAGACGAATTCGGTTCAGCAAAAACCATGATCTTTGAATGTCGTGGAATATTTTAACTTGGCAACTGTACCAAGGTCGAACACAAGGACACGACTGCCTAACGTGTTCATCAAATTTTGATTCATGAAGGCACAATGTCGATTAATTTCCATTTCAGGTCCTCATGCAATTTATGCTAATTACAAAGTAATGCGAGGATGCATGCATTTTTTTGTTTTTATGCAAGTTAAAGTGATGCATGGGCAAATAATGCAAGAGAATATGTATGATGAATAAAATATCACAATTATACCCTAAAATATGAACATCATGACAAGAATAGAAATCAATGTCAATTTAATCACAACAATCAACAGTGGTCATCACATCAAAGCAAGGCAAGGAGAGCAGGTCACAATTACCACGTAAAATTCACTTTAATTAAAATAGAGACAAATGAGACAAATAAGCATGCTAAAATGTAGAGGACAAAACAAGGATCAAAACGACACTAAAATCATGCAATTTGGACCTACGACGCCCAAGTTATGCTAAAAACAGTACAATGGCATAATTGTAATAAAAATACAATAAAATAAAGGGATAAATATTGCATTTAGGTCCCTGGAAGGACCTAAATGCAAATATGAAAAACTGCCTGGGCCATCTTGCAATTTTACCATATGCGCGGAGGGGTATTTTTGTAATTTCGGAAAGTAAGAGGGGCCTCCCTGTAAATTACCCCAGGCGCGCACGTGAGGCACGCGCCTGGAGGACCAATTTGCAAATAACAAGAGCTACGAGGTCTTCTGTGCAAATTTCCCAGGCCCTCATGTGCACCGCATGTGAGGGGCCAGGCTCGGGAGGGACGCTCAGCTTCGGTCCATGTGGCAGCATTGGTGGTACGGTGCGAGGCTCGGATGACCCGAGCCTGTAGGTTGGGGACGAGGCTCGGGTCCACCACGTGTCTTCATCAGGGCCGTCCGATCAGGAGGATCGGACGGTGCCTGTACCTTCGTGCTCCTTCGCAGGTCACCGGAGGAGGCGGGGCTCCGGTGACCTGCCCTTGGCTCCGCCGTGGCCCAATGAGTCGTCTGATGGTCGAGGGAGATAGCTGGGCCTCTGGCGGAGATGCTGGAGGGGTGGCGAGGCCTCGGGGCTGGTCGGAGTTGAAGGTCGAAGAAGCTTCGCTGGAGGAGGATAGCCTGAAGGTGCTCCGACGCAAACTTCGATCATTGAGGTCCTGCAAGGGTTAATTAGCCAAAGCGTGCGTGCGCGAGTGTGCGAGGTGGGTGGGAGTGAGCGGGGGCCGTGGGGGCGTCGGGGAATGATGGCCCTGGAGCTCCTTCTCCGGCGAGATGGAGGAGGAGATCGGTCGAGCGAGGGAGGTCCTAGAGAAGAGGGATGTGGTGTCGGCGAAGATGGGGAATGGGTTGCGAAGCTCGGGGCGTCATCAAATGGTGGTAGAGTGGAGTGTAGATGCAGGGAAAATTGGGTGGAATTCAAAGAAAAAGAAGAAGGTGAGGGACCTCGACGAGGAGGGAAACCCGGTGGAGGAGAGGCTTGTGCTGGACCTCGAGGAGGCCCGGGGATCTTCGCCCAGTCTGGTCAGCCGTACCAGAGAGCTCGGAGGTGGCCGGAGCCACCAGGACACGGCGATGCTCCGCCGTGGGTCGACACCGAGCAAACCTCATGATTGCCTCGACGCTCCACCCCTCCGCTGTCACCGGAGGGACGGAGGAAGCTAGAGGAATGCCCAATAACGGTGGACGAGGGCGAACGGAGGCGGAGGAATGGGATTTATAGGTGGGGACGTCCGACGGTTACAGTGGTAGAGGGGCGTTTTGGAGAGGCGGTCTAATGGCGATGGGGTAACGTCTGGGAGTTATGGAGATCGCGCGAGGATGATGGGGGAATGGGCTATGCGGGGCGGTCGTTAGGAGAGAGAGGGGTGGCCGGAGGTGATGGCCAAAAAAGGAAGGGGGGCGAAGGTCGCGAGTTGAAATGGCTGGGGAAGGGGGGTTACGCGAGGTTGACGATGAGTCACAACCGTTGGATCGTGAGATCCAACGGCTGGGAGTAGAGCGTGCTTGGAAGGTGGAGATCAGATCCTAAGATCTGATCGAGTGGCTAGGAAGTAGGCGGGGGCGGGTGGTTAGGATTGAAAGTTGGTTGAGATCTACGGCTGGGGTTGAATGGGTGACGTGGCTTTATGGGAAGCGTTGGATGGACATGGGATCGGGTGGTTGAGGTGAATGGGGACGTGGCACGATGAAGGCTGTAGGATGGGCGCGTGAATTCGACGGCTGTAGAGAGGCGCTAAGTGGCGGTGAGGATTTGTTCTGGAGATAGATTCAAGGGCTGAGAAATGAGGCGTGATGAAGGGCACAGATGCGGTGGGAAGAACAGGATCCATCGGCCCAGAGGGCTCCGGGTGGCGCGAGAAGAAGCGGCCACGTAGTGGCTCCAGAGAGCGCCACGTGGCCCAATCAGAATAATTCAAAATAAAGTATAAAGAAAAATAGAAAAGAAATATTTGAGGCC
This sequence comes from Ottelia alismoides, assembly GCA_037367405.1. Lineage (NCBI taxonomy): Eukaryota > Viridiplantae > Streptophyta > Magnoliopsida > Alismatales > Hydrocharitaceae > Ottelia > Ottelia alismoides. The sequence goes on along the minus strand of JAZKJV010000529.1, from coordinate 868,028 downwards.
GAATTTGGAAAAAGTCAAAACATGAAAGTTGCTCGTCTCGACGAGATCTACAACTTTCATGTTGGTCAAAAAGTCAAAAGAGGTAATTTGTACAAAAAGTATTTTTTGGGGGTATTTCTAAGGGGATAAAAAAACAAAGTTTGTGGTTTTGAGATGTTTTTGTATTTTTTAGTATTTTTTAATGGTCAGTGAATTATGGACAATTATTTTACTTAATTTTTAGGGGTTTTTGAGGATAAAATAATTACAAGAAAAATAAAGAGAATTAAATACAAAAGGTAAATTATGCATAATATAATACATGATAAAAACAAAGAATTAAAGGCGATTTTATTGGATTAGTCAAGACAAGGGTTTTAATATGTGGCTTTTACATGATGAATACGAGATTCATCAATCAACCGCAACCGCAGCAATACATCTAGTCGCCACCATCTCAAGACAACCAGATGGTGGTGTATCAGCCTGACCATCCCCTAGCAGTACTCCCCCCACCCACCTACGAGCAGGAGCCGTTGATGGAAGTCAACGGGATATGGTATGACCGACCCCAGTCCGGTATCCGACGAGACCATCCCGGATTCCATTGGTCGACCAGAGGTACCAGTTCCCAGCAGCAGCCTCCAGTCAGAGTGGCCAGTACGGCCAGTAGCGAGAGATTCACCAGCAGCCCCAGTTCCCGTCGCACCAGCAGCAGCAGCCACATCAGCAGTCGTACCAGCAGCATGGTCCTCGTCCCTATCACCAGGGACAGTCTTGGAGGCAGCCATAATAGTATCACTCGCAACCCCCTTATCTCTCTTACCAGCAGCAGCAATAGCCTCATTACCCGAGAGGCCACCTGTCAGGTTCTCATGGGCCCATCTATGAGAACCCCGCCTTGGACGACCTAGCCCGCCTCATCTCCGAGCAGCAAGCCACTTTCAAATGGGAGATGGACGAGTTCAGACAGGAGATGAGAGAGATTGTGAAGGGGAAGGCCGCCATTCCTGCCCAGATCGAGCCGAACCCGAACAACCTCTAGAAGAAGGCAGAGCAGGTAGAGTTCACTGAGATTACCACTCCTAGTGATTCACTCTGTGATATTTCTGCATATATGTTTGATGTTGATTTTGTTACACTTAGGAGCGGTAGGATGCCAGCAGGCGGTGCCTCGTCTGAGCGATGACCCCACGTCACTTCAGGAACGCCAGACGAGGAGGAGAGCGGTGCTGATGCCGTTCTACATGATGATGATGACAGTGGTGCTGACGCCACCAAGGACGTTGATCCAGCCGACGGTACTGAGGTCGTCGCTTCAATAGATGGAGGAGGTGGTACTGATGCCACCATTGTTGCTGAGCCAGAGCGCGGTACTGATGCCGCTATTCCAGATGCCGAGGGTGGTACTGAGGCCACCAGTTCTTCTCATGTTGTTTTTCCTGCTATTCATTTATCTCAGGACGATTCTGTGAATAAAGGAAAGGGATTATTATTTGAGGATCCATCTATGTTGACTGATGATTTCTGTATGGATTCCACTTTACCACAACAGCATAGAACTGATCCTAGTCCTTCATCTGGGAAGGACCCAGCAGTCCCCTTTCCCCAAGCACTCCGCTTGGCTAAGGGGCCTAAAAAAGATCCAAAAAAGTCCTACCAGCTAGAGTTCAGCCAGCAGATGATGGACGGATTTCACATACAACTGACTCTACAGGAGGCCTTGGAGCACATCCCTCTCTTCCAGAGATCCCTCAGAGACATGACTACTGTTTGGAGGAAGAGGTGGAACCACCCGTCAGAGATCCATGTGCTCACTCGCGCCACATGCTTTGCGATACATAACCGTCTGCCAGCCAAGAGGCCAGATGCAAGAGCCCCTTATGTCAGATGCCACATTCATGAGCAGAGGTTCGACGGTACTCTATTAGACAGTGGTTCATCGATCAACCTACTTCTGGCAGCCTTACTCGATCGAGGCCCTCTACTACAGAGCAGGACAGTCCTTCAATTTCCTGATCAATCTGTCAAGAGGTCGAAGGGGTTGCTGAAGGACGTTGTCGTCACGATTCAGGGCCTGAAATTCCCCGTGGACTTCGTTGTGGTTGACATGGAGATCCCTGAGTCCGTGATCGATACCCCCCCATCATTTTAGGACGCCCGTTCTTGGCCACAGCCAAGGCAGTGCCCGATCATGATATCGGGAAGGTATACTTTCGCGTCGAGGGCGAGGGTATACAAATAGAGACGATCGAGGAGACTAGAGACAGAGATCCAGCTTGCTCAGAGCCGCTCACAGATTCAGAGCATATGACAGAGGCAGAGCGAAACATCCACCGGGACTGTGATTTTGTGATTACAACGACGAGGCAGTTTGGACAGATCTAGTTTTACAGGCCATCCTCTCACCTTCAGATCCCACTGATGCGTAGATTCCAGCAGAGGATATCTTGGAGAGCACATTCCTGGTTCAGGATACATCTCAGGCAGCAGAGCCGGTTCCCGATCGCGAGGCAGATTATTATGTTGATTCTGATACAGATCCCTCGGAGTCAGATATAGATTGGGCAGAGTTTGATGATTTGATACCGTGTCTGACTTCCACAGAGCCAGCAACTAGGGTGGAGACTGATTCCATGCAGAGCAGAGACACACCAGCCAAGCAGTCTTCACCAGATTCAGATGTTCAGCGAGAGTTCTCACTCTCCCATGCAGATTTGGTTGTTTTCACTCAGACTTTTCATAGGCCAGATCCGACAGCACCCAGTTATCGAGAGCTGAAGCATTTACCATCATCGTTGAAGTATAGGTTCCTTGCCGGCGAGCATGAGATGCACCCAGTCATTATCTCAGTAGATTTGACTGGAGAGCAAAAATCCGGTCTGATGGAGGTTCTTGAAAAGAACTGCAAGGTGATAGGATGGAGCATAGCTGATCTCCAGGGGATAAGTCTGGTCCTGTGCTCCCACCATATCTATCTCGAAGAGGATGCGAATCTGTCACGTGAGTTCCAGCGACGGCTGAACCCGAAGAGAGGTTGTCATGAAGGAAATTTCGAAATGGTGGAGCTCCGATTTTATCTACCCCATCTCCGACTCCAATGGGTCAGTCCTCTACATGTGGTGCCCAAAAAGACGGGCATCACCACAATTGTTAGTGAGTCTGGAGAGGAGATCGCTACCCGGGTACCCACTTCTTGGCGCGTCTGTGTGGACTACAGACGATTGAATCATGCCACCAAGAATGATCATTCCCGTTGCCTTTTATTGATCAGATTATAGAGAGGCTAGTTGGGAAGAGTCATTACTACTTCCTTGACGGGTACTCCGGATATAATCAGGTGGCCATTGCGCCTGAAGAACAAGATAAGACTACATTCACCTGTCCCTTTGGGACATATGCTTTCAGATGGATGCCATTTGGATTGTGTAACGCTCCGGCGACATTCCAGAGGTGCATGTTGTCCATCTTTTCGGACATGGTGGGTGAGTGCTTGGAGGTCTTCATGGACGACTTTTCGGTCTATGGCGATGGGTTCGATGCTTGTCCTGACTACCTAAACCGCGTCCTTCAGCGATGCATAGAGGTCCATCTTGTGCTTTCATGGGAGAAGAGTCACTTCATGGTGACTCAGGGGACGGTGCTTAGCTATATTATCTCCATCAGGGGCATGGAGGTTGATCCGACCAAGGTGGATATCATTAGGAAACTCAGTCCACCGTCCAACTTGCGACAATTACGGTCTTTTCTGGGGCACGTCGGTTTCTACCAGCGATTCATTCATGATTTCAGCAGGATTGCCCGACCGTTGACTGATTTGCTAACGAAAGACACCAAGTTCATTGTGGACGATAAGTGTCTAGCGTCATTTGAGACTCTTAAGAGTCTAGTTGTAGAGGCTCATGTCCTCCAGCTGCCTGATTGGTCTCTCCCATTCGAGATCATGACGTATGCCTCCGATTTTGCATAGGGGCTGTGATGGGATAGAGGAGGGATGGAGTTCCATTTACCATACACTACGCTAGCCGTACTTTGGATGTTGCTCAGCGGAACTATACAGTCACCGAGAAGGAGATGCTAGCCGTAGTGTTTGCCCTAGACAAGTTCAGATCATACATCATTGGATCTAAGGTGACCATATTTACTGATCTTACCTCCATCAGGTACCTCATGGCAAAGAAGGATGCCAAAGCCAGATTGACCAGATGGATCGTTCTACTCCAGGAGTTTGACATAAAGATTAAGGATAAGCCTAGAGTCAAGAATGTGGTGGTGGATCATCTCTCCCGTTTAGAGAATCTTAAGGATTCTGAGCAGATCGAGCCTATTTCAGAGACCTTCCCAGATAAGGCGATCCTTGTTATCGCCTCTCTCTCGTGGTACGCCGATATTGTGAACTATCTTGTTACCAAGAAAGTTCCACAAGATTGGCCCAGGAAGCGACTTGAGACCTTCCTCGCGAAGGCCAAGTTCTACCATTGGGAGGATCCCATCCTTTATCATGAAGGAGGGGATATAGTCTAGCGTCGGTGCATTCCTCAGGAGGAGCACCATAGCATCCTCACATACTGCCACAAGCTTGAGGCAGGAGGACATCACTCTGGGAGGAGAACGACATAGAAAGTGCTCCAATCCGGCCTATGGTGGCCTACTCTCTTCAAGGACTCTAATGAGTTCATGAAGAGGTGTACTGACTGTCAGAGGATGGGCACTTGTGGACATCGTGATATGATGTCGATGCAGCCCATTCACTTCTGTGAGGTTTTTGATGCATGGGGCATCGATTTCATGGGTCCACTCCCTAAGAGTCAGGGTCATGGATTCAAGTACATTCTGTTGGCCGTGGATTATGTTAGTCGTTAGGTTGAGGCCATCCCCGCCCGAACTGCAGATGTTAGGACTGTTTGTCGATTTTTGAGGAAGAATATCATTTCACAGTTAGGGGTACCTAGAGTCTTGATATCTGAGGGGGGTCTCATTTCGTCAACGACAAGGTAAAGGCCTTTGCTAGCGAGTTCAGCATAGACCATCGAGTAGCTACACCATATCGTCCTCAGACCAATGGTCTTGCTGAAGTGTCGAACATGGAGATCAAGACTATTCTGCAGAAGGTCGTCCGCCCCGACTGAAAGGATTGGTCACAGCTTTTGGACTCGGTCTTGTGGGCATATCGGACGTCCTTCAAGACACCTTTAGGTACATCTCCCTTTCACCTCATTTATGGCAATCCTTGTCATTTACTTGTTGAGCTGAGACATAGGTCACTTTGGGTTGTTACTGATATACTTTTGGATCCAATGAGTGTAGGAGATCAGAGAAGGGCAGAGTTGGCAGCCTTGGAGGAGCTTCGAGATGCAGCCTACAGTATAAGAAGAGAGTTAAGGAGTGGCATGATTCTCATATTAGCCACAAGCAGTTTGAGCCAGGACAAAGAGTATGGTTGTTCGATGCCAGGCTACGTTTATTTCTAGGGAAGTTGCAGAGAAAATGGAAGGGACCCTATCTGGTCCGAAAGGTACATGACAACGGAAGCATCGACATATCCGAGTTCTCATCTGAGGCTACCTTTTGTGTCAACGAGCAGCGGCTCAAACCATATCTGGATCATGAGCCGCTGGTCGTTGACGTTGCCCCTATTTATTTTGCGTGAGATGTGGTCTTTTGACTAACATCTATTGCATCTCACGCCTGATTATCACTGTTCTTCCAACTTGTATAGATCCAGATATCCATATCACACTATTCTTCAGTCCAACACCCCATTTGCATCTTTGATTATGCTATACTTAGGGTGCACTTTACCCTAAATATATGGGGTGTGAGACTTTGATTTCCTTTTCATCATTTTCTATCTCTATTTTGCTGCCTATACTTAGGGATCTTTCACCCCAAATATAGGGGAGGTAGACCCTGTACATCCTCTCACTTGGATTTCCCTTTGTGTACAGCCTGCTATACTTAGGATTACTTTATCCTAGGTATAGGGGGAAACCCCGAGATCTTCTCTATTCTGTTTCTATTTCTTTCATTTGTCTTTGTAGTATAGCCTTTCTTCTCACTTCCCTATACTAAGCACGAGTTATGTCTTCTTTATCGCTCTTGATTCACTCTGAGGACATCGTTCGAGCTAAGTATAGGGGGTGTCATATTCCATATATACTTTAGCCTCAACTCGTACGTTGTGTGAGTGTGTTGATAAATAAAATGGCTAAAAACCCTTAAAAATCCATAAAAATTAAAAAATTTCTTGTAAATAAAATTCTTTATTGCACATACATAGCTATGTACAAAGTTATTTTTGTAAAAATGTTTGTAAAAATCTTTTGTGTGTAAAGATTTTGTAAATATTTTGATATCAAAATTATGTATATAGTACACAATTTTTGAAAAATGTTTGAAAAATAAAAAGTTTGCAAAAACCCTATGTAAGTGTTTGTAAATATTTTGCAAAACTTCTGTATTCATGCATACATCCATGTTTTCAAACATTTTCAAAAATTTTGCATCTTTTCAAAATTTTGTAAAAATTGCATGTTTGTAAATATTTGTACAGTTTTTTCGAATCATAGTTGACATTTAAACTAGCCTGAAATTAAATTGAAAAATGGAGCTTGGTTAAGATCTTAATCCACCTAATTCTAAGAGGAACCTTAGAGGGCTTAGGGTTGAGACTTTTCAGGTCCATGGTGACTTAATTCTTTGAGTCCACTAGGCTATGATCATATGTCATCTTGACGAGCCTAAGTAGAGCACTTAACAACGCACACATGACTCTTACAGACAATGGCTTTACTTGGACCAACACTTTACGCCTAGCTCTCTACAGATGAGGTGGTGAGGAGGCAGTCTTCTTTGACTTGGGGTAGCATATGAGGGTAGTACTTCTAGGCGGAACCTCTCTTCTTCTTATAGTGAAGGAAGTGCGTCTCAATTTGGTCTGGTAGCCGTGAGGTCTAACGACAGGAGCTGTGGGTTGCAATAAAGCTTCGAAAGAGGGATAGTCTACTGGCTCAAGAGGAAAAACTCCTTATGTATATATGTTGCACCATGTAGATATGTTGTACATATGCACATCAAAAAAAGTGCAAAAAGAAAAACTCCAAAAAATTGGTGGGTCTGAGAGAATATGATATTCCCACCGGAATGTATATAGTCAAATAAAGCAAAGCATATGTTATCCATTCCCATCTCATGAAGCTTGCACCATGGAGACATAGCTACACTAGTTGAGCTCCTAAGGATACATGGCTACACTGACCATGGTTCATTCTTCTTCTTCCTCCTCTTCTTGAGTCGGTTGAACTTGAACTTGGAAGGGAATACTCCGCTCATCGAGGAAAGAGTAGCCAGACTAAGGAATTAGAGTTACCTTGTTGAGGGGGTTGTCACTTTGCTATTTCTGAGGTGGAGAGCTATACATCACTTACACAGTACAAGAAAAGACACATGGTCATCAGAGTTTGTGTATGTAGACTTGTTCTGATCTGGATTGTTGAGGAGTCTTGACTATAGATTAGTGGAACTTAGAGGCTGTTAAGTTTTAAACCTAAGTCCAAATAAGATTCCGACAAATTAATAATCCGAAGATCTGACTGAGCTCCATACTTCAATTTAATAAAGACAAGTTTAATAATCAACATTGATTCACCTTCTTTCTTCCCTTCATTTTCTTTTCCTTTTTCTTTTTCACTTCTTTTTCAAATAAGTGTTTGCTAAGAGACTAGCAAAAGTAAAGTATAGGGGGGGTGATGAATACTCATTCATCACTCTTTATTCTTTTATTTTAGCTATTTATCTTTGCAAAACACCATGTAGATAGCTGTAAATACAATAAATTACCAAAGAGGCATGCTTTTGTAAATATCAATAATTAGCCTGTATTTGTGCAAAAATAAAAGAATAAAGAAATAAAGAAAAAGAAGGAAATATTTAGAATAAATATTGAGTGACATGAACCCAAGAGAGGGCCCAATATGGGCCTGATCGCCAAATAAAATGAGTAGAGAGAGATAGGGCCATTCAAACTTGTGTAAAACCCCCTCTTATGTATATATATATATTATTTTCATAAAAATAAAAATGTGTCTCTATTATTTTGTATATATTTCTAAAAATAAAATAAAAATGAGAAAAATAAAATAAAACCAAAAATAAAATACTTTCTCTCTCTACATTGTACATATACCTAGTATAGAGGAATAATAGATCTATTTGTTTCACCCTTGTAAATAAATAATAAAACAAAATAAAAATTATTTTATATCCCAAATTTTATGTTGTAATTAAATTAAATATAAAATTGGGGTCTTTGTACAAAAATAAGAAAATAAAAATAAAAGTATAAAATACATAGGTATTTTATACATGTATATAATATAATATAATGTATATAACATAATTTATTTTTCAAAAAAATAAATAAAAATAACTAAAAAATAGTTTGAAAATAAATAAACATTTTTTATTTTGTAAATATTTTCAAATAAAATCGTTTGCTATTTTATTTTTAATTTACAAGTATTTTCGATTTCTCTTTTTTTGATTGGTCCAGAGGGGTTGTTGCCCCCGGTCAATTCCCCCTCCCGAACCCTGTTCCATCCGGATCCGGTTTTTGTGCCTCATTCTCGAAATTTTCTCACCCAGATCACTCACCCTCTCGCCCCAATTTCACCTCACATCTCTTCCTCATGGATCAGCCACCCTCGCAGATCCCTAGGGGGTGGCGGATCTACATTGGATCGCGCGACCGTACCTGGTCTTCATCATCACCTGGGACGCATATAAAAATATTCATTTCAATTCCCAGCCTCTTAGCTCACGCCGCAAGCTCCCATTCTACCCTAATGATCTTCCCCTCGAAGACAGCGACCAGAAGCACTCCTTGGTGGTCGGATTGAGGCGTTGTAGCCGTTGCTCAAGGTACGTGGCCGGAGCGCCGCCACGTTCGAGCCTCCCAGCCCGTCGTAGCTTGGTCGAGGTGACGACCCACTTCGCCGCATTCCCCTGGAGCTCATGATTGACCTTAGATCGTCAGTTGAACCTTTCATCGACTCGAGTCCCATTTATCTTCGATTTCTTCACTTCGCCCAGAGCACCCCCAGTCCTCCGACGAACTTCACCAAGGAGGAGTTTGTCCGGGCACCCTCGCTACTGTCGGATCACACCTCTTCTCCAGACTGCATCTAGATTGTCCGTTGCATGCTCCTGTCAGGCCGTTAGATAGCTGTAAAGCCTTGAACTTGGCATATCTCGGATCTTATATAATAAGATCCGGCTCGTCAAGAGGAAACCAACAGAATTTGTTTCGTGTGAATCGGACTCCGTTTCGATTTGTTATGAATTTCGGAAGAAAGAGAAGTAAGGAAGGCTAAGATGTCATTAACCCATAATGACTGTCATTAAGACTAATTAAACATGATTAAAGAAATTAATGACGATTGAAAGCCGCTAATGATCATTAGTAAACACTAATCAATAGTTAATAAAAGATAAGCGCAAAACCGCGAAAGTTAAATCGCGATTAGTGAAAGTTAATCACGATTAGTGTTAATTAAGCGTCATTAGCGAATCTAGAATCCTCTAGAATGTTCTAACTTAAGCTCCAAGTTTGGGATAAGTTTTGGCTAAAACCATGGGTCAAAACCATGGGCCGCTAAACCATGGTTAAGGTCTAAACCATGGTTTTCTAACCATGGTTAGTGGTTTTCTGGGGCCTATAAATAGACCCCCCCTACCCATTCATTCTCTACGACTTCCACTACCACCACCACCCCAAGGGCTAGGGTCGAGAGGTCAGGAGGAGGAGTGGGAGGCGAGGGAGGAGCGCTAGCAAAGCGCTGTCGGGAGAACGAGGAGGAGAAAGGTATGATCCTCTCTTAGTTGCTTCGTAAGCTAGGTTTTCAATTCATACTCTTGTTCTTCCATGTTTTGTTTCTTATTCATATTTCTTTCCGATTCGTTTTCTTGTTGTGGTTCGAGGAGAAATATGTGTAACACCCTACTTAGGTGCGAGCGGCTATGCACGTCAGTAACCCTGTGATTCGTCACACGTTCACTCATCTAAGATGCGTGGTGTCTACCGATTCTCCATCGTTTATGTTTCTATTCTTCGTATTTGCTTTTACAGTTATTTTGATGGAGAAATCTGTGTAATACCCTACATAGGTGCGGGCGGCTATGCTCGTCAGTGACCCTGTGATTCGTCACACGTTCATTCACCTAAGATGTGTGGTGTCTACCGGTTCTTTATCTCTTGTTGTTGAGTATATTCTTTCAGTTTCGTTGTTATTTTCCTCTCGATTGATTTTATAGAGGAAACTCTTTTCGTTTTTATTTTGAAATATGTCCCTATATAAGGGGAAACTCTGCCGAAATTTTCCGAGAAATATGTCCCGATATAAGGGGAAACTCTGCCGAAATTTTCCGAGAAATATGTCCCGATATAAGGGGAAACTCTGTCGAAATTTTAAGAGAAAATATGTTCTTGACGTTCTTCGTGTTCTTCGCGTTCTTCGTGTTCTTTGTTTGTTCTTCACGTTCTTGACATGTTTTTAGCGTTTTGATACGAAAATGAAATTCGATCTTTTCAGGAGCCTTAAATTAGCCTTTCTAAAAACGAAACACGATAAAGCACTGCATACACGAGAGAGAGCTCGATTAGGTAACGAAATCCTTCCTTTTGCTGTTGGGTTTTCATAAAAAATTATTGAAATTCTTGATTTTGTGTTCATTGCTACAAAGAACCCTAATTTTGGCTATTTTTGAAAAAGTCTGAAGAATTGCTTTGTGATTCCCACTAAAATAAGGTTTACGCATCAAATTGATGCGTTGGCTTTGAAAGTTTGGGTCTGGGAGTTAAAACATGCATAAATACAAGTATATATGCATATGAATAATATATACATGAGTCTATACTAAGTATTGTTGATTATGCAAATCGAAGACTTAATGAAAGAATTACATCATGTGAATTGATGTGGTTTGAGTTGGATTCTGAAAAGGATCGTGTGTCACGTTAAGGATGACTGGGAGTAGTACTACAGGTCGGGCATGCAACCTGCAGGTTTGTCGGAAGGAACCCGTATTGGCGTTTCCCTACCTAGGTGGTACACGGTTGCCTTGTTATGATAAGTGCAAACAAATTGAATGCTTTGCAACGCGTGGTACCAGGAGCCAATATATTCGGGTTGGAACGACGGAAGATGTGGTCATGCCATGTGGAGGCACGGATGGTTCAATAGCGGCTGGTCTCGATAATATGTATTTAAAGCCACTAGGTTATATGATTAAATGTTAGCCTGAGGTTTTAAGCAACCGAGTCCTCGAGGACGGTGTGCTCATTTGATTTTCCAGGCTGAGGGTTGAGACCCTGTTTAATAAAAGAAAAGGAAATTGTCAGGGTAGTATTGGAGTATTGGTTGAGGCGACGTGCAGCGGCATAAGCTTACCAAGATCAACACAATCTCCAATCCCGAAGCATCCACAGCTTCGGAGTTCAAGAATGGTGGGGTTCCCCTGGACTAATCCCTGATGTGGAATAGAAAGGAATAGGACATAAATTAATGAGAAAGAATGAAATTTTTGTGATATCAAGTTTTGAAAAATTACACAATTTATTTGCTTTTCTCTTCTTCGTCACTTAGCATTCGCTAATTTTTATCCTATGATTTATGGAAAACCCAACAGGTATCGGTGAGCCATCGCAAGGACTTTAAAAATTCATCCGGCTTACATACTAGACATCCAGCCATCCACAGTAGCTTTTCTTTTTAAGGTAGTTAGTAATCTTTTGTATATTTTCCTTTCAAGCTGATGTACATGTAATGGTTATAGTGGGACAGTGTATCATCTGAAGTTTATTTTGTGAATGGAAAAGTGTTGAAATACTTTCTTCCAAGTATTTTTATTTGCAGTATATTTCTGAATGTTAGTTGTGATTGCTGAATAAATTATTGCTGAGTAACCAGATCCGGATATGGGAGGATCCGACGGCCCGGGAAACGGGGTCGTGACAATAGCAGATCTAACGTCCACGTACACCCCACATGCACCGTTGCGGTAGGGCCGTCAGATCTTCCAGGTGTCGTCATCAACACTCGTCGCCAGCCATTCACCGCCTGCCACGTAGCCACCCACGTGAGCCGTACGCCTTGGGCTCGGTAATTTGTGCCATACCCCCTATAGTTTCTTTATGTTTTTATTGTCTATAAAATAAATTAGCACACTGTGGTCTTTTTGCATTTTGGCCTTTGTTATTTTCATTACTTTCACTTTAGTCCTCCTTGTATGGTTGCACGTGCTTCGTCACGTATCTGTCTAGAACAATTGCATGTATGCCCTCGGGTTTAATGAGTGTTATGTTTTGATGAAATAGTTTCACCTATTTGTACGTATTACCCCTGTGCGTGGTTTTTTTGGACATGTGCTGAATTAATTGTGAAAATTGCAAGTGCCCCCTGGAACTTTTTATGCGCGTTATCATTTAGTCCTGGAAATTACCTTTTCTTGCATAATAGTCCCTATGTGCTATAGGGTTTTGATTGGTTGAATAAAATAGCAATTTTCGCCCAAATTCCGTGAAATTTGGACACGTGGCCCTTGCCACTGTGTAAAAATTTCAGTGAATTCTTGGGCCCTTTTTGTTTGATTTTCTATTTTTAAAATTTAAAAACCTTAAAAATTGCTAGTGTCTAAATTGAAAAACCAACTAAAAATATTAAAAACATCTAAAAAATCTAAAAAAATTACTGTTGGCTTCTTTTGTTGAGTTTTTTATTTTGTCAAACTTTTGTTTGATTTGGATTTATAAAAACCATAAAAATTTAAAAAACTTTGAAAAACTCATAAAAACTATTAAAAATTCAGAAAAAAAATCAAAAAATTGCATTTTCAGTTTCCTTAGTTAGATTTTTTATTCTAGTTTATAATAAAATTGTCTCTGGAATTTTATAGGCTATTTACATATTTTTAAATAGCCTTTAGATTCTGGTTGCACATTATTTTTTATTTTTCACCTTATTTTTTTTTATAAAATCAACTAAAAATCATAAAAATCTAAGAAAATACCAAAAATACCTGAAAAATTATAAAATCCGAAAATATTTTTATTTTAATTTTCTGAGTATTTTTGCTAGGGGTACACATGGATGGGATAAAATTCGTAATCCGATCCAATCCGATGTTATGGGATTGGATTGGTTTGGTTTTGTCAAGTCAATGGATTGGATCGGATTGGGATTTTGAAAATCCGTTAAATTATGGATTGGATTGGATCATTACCCAAATCCGATCCGATCCAATCCGTTAATCCGTTAAAAAATATATAATACTGTAAATAATATTCAATCCTACATCTAATGCAGATTATATAGTTAAATATAATTGAACCCCCTTTTCTATATCTAAATATCTAAATCTATCCTCTTTTCTTTTTAAATCTTGAAATTATCCTCTTGCATTCCAACTTTCCAAGTACCCGCCCAAGTTTATTATCTTTTCACTTTTCAAAAAGCTAAATCCCACTCAAATTGCAAATTGCCCACCCGTAAGGACCCACCCACGAACATAAATCCCTCCCGTTTCCAAAATCCCCGATCGCAGGACCCCCACCATCCCCTCTGTGACAGCGTGACCTAACTATCTCCTCGCTTCAGCCGCAAATTCCTCCTCCCTCCCCTCCGCGACCTAAGTTCTCCCCCCAACAGCAGCTCGCATCCGCAAGCCACGAACCCACCCTCGTGGACGGTGCATGCAACGAAATAATCTTTCCTCTCCCTACTGCGTGGTAGTCTCTCGCGGTGTAGTACTAACTCAGCTCGTCCCTCCTTGTGCATCAACGTCTCTGTGGTGTTGATTCCCTTGCTCATCACTGTAAACATGTGGTGCATCCTCCTTCCCACGAAGCATCTCCTCTGTTTATCCACTTTTCAGGTATAACTCATTTGATCAAAATCTATGTATTTTCAAATATCTAGCATATGCTAACTTGGTTTCTCTCACTACTTACGTACATTTGATGCAAATGAATATAATTAGCCTTGTCAAACAACATTGAAGGATCAAAACTAAGATACAGTTACCTCGACCTCACCTGCAACCCCTAATAGATGACCAATCATAAATTTGGTAGAATTTACTTTTAGCTACAAAAACCGCAACAATATGTCCTAAATCTGTATATATTTCACATTATTTAAGAAATATGTGTGCCTCTTAAACACCATAGGAAGTTCTGGTAACAAAAAGTTTAAAAGGCAATTGTCTGGGGTAAATGTAACTCATGATTTCCCCTTATATTGTATGAGAGCTTTGTATTCTTTCAGGTCTCCAGATTGTGTTATGGTTGCATGAGCATTCACGTAATTGACACCCTCCTTGGATACTCCTGGTGGAGATAGGGCCCTTTCTATACATAGAACAATTCCTGCACCCGGGTTGTTAAATTAAATAGAACATCTAAATCATCATATAAAGGTATTGATAACTTTTATTAGGTGAAGACTATATCATCTACCATCAGGATGATATATGTACTTGATCCTCATATATGTATTTTCAAGAAAAATATGTAGTTTCCCAAATGTCCACTTTCTAGTTTTAGTCAGAAGTAATGTATATCTTAACTTTAGTTGTTTGAGCTTATTAGTATCTCTCTATAAAATTATATGGAGAGATATAATCTAAAGTGTTTTCCTTCAAATATTTATATCAATTTTTTGCTATTTGATCTTATTAACATCTAGTTTATTATATAACTTAAGAACTATATCATCCACTGAAGATGTAATTGGAAGCAACTAACCTACTCCTCAAAGTACACCAAATGAGACAAAGACATCCGAAGTTCAGATTATGTATAAGAAACCAAGCAAAGCAGCTTTTAATGTTTGGTCACATTATACAAAATGAAAAGTCAAAAGTGGCGAGACAAGAGCTTTCTGCAACTACTGCAATACCATCAATGAAATATCAAGGTCTAGTATTCTACAAACTTGATCCTAGATTATGTGGTGACAATATGTGAGTACTAAAAATCCGATCCAATATGTAATCCGATGGATTGGATTGGATTTATATTTTCAATGGATTGGATCTGATTGGAAAAAGTTAAAATCCGTTAAGTGTGGATTGGACAAGGATTAAGGTAGAATCCGATCCAATCCGATCCATGTGCACCCCTAGTTTTTACTCCTTGAAATAATTGTTTGATTTGGCCTTTTTGAGTTATTTTATATATTTTTCTTTTTTTTAAAAAAATCACAAAAAATTTTAAAAATATAAAATCCACCAAAAATATTTTATTTCTTTTTATTTTGATTCCCGACTACTTCGTAGGTTTTTCGCCAATCCGTGCTCCTTGTGTTCGACCGTGGTAGCTATACCAGGTTAAATAAAATAGCAAGACCGCTATTTGTTTGATTTGATTGATTTTTGTATTTGGTGGTCTTCTACTTTTTCTTGTTGAGTGAGCTTCGCGGTTCGGGTTGCAACGACCCTAATTTATACCTTAACCCGGATCGTGGGTGATTTCTTGCTCATCACCTAGTCCCTCATGTGGAGCACACGAGGGACTAGGCTCGGGAGACATCCCAGGATCGGGCCACGTGGCGTCATTTGGTGCTCTAGTACTTGGTTCGTGCATCCCGAGCCTGAAGGCTAGGCATGAAGGCTCGTCAAGATATGTGGCGGAATCTAGGTCATCCCATCCAGAGGATCGGACGATAGCTGTAGGTCTTCCTCCTCCACGAGCGTCGCCTCCTACGATGGACTTAGCGGGGCTCCGGCGAGGTTGCATTTGCTCCTCTATGCTTTGTTCGCTTGCCTGAAAGTCGAGGAAGCTCATTGAGGACCTCGTGAAGTGGCTGGGGATGTGACGAGGATCCACGAGGGATAGGATTGTCCAATCGATGGTGCTACGTCGGAGATGAAGTCTGAGAACGGTGCCTATGCACGAGCTCCGACCATTGACGAGTCCTGCAATGTTAGATAGCCGAAGCGTGCAAAGATAGTGTGCGAGTAATATGGATGGTGTGGAGTTTTGTGGAGGTGGCTGGAATGAGGGACTGGAGATCCTTCTCCGGCGAGACGAAAAAGGAGATGGTGCGGAGATGAACAGGTTGTGGAGAAGGGAAGAGGGTGCGTCGAGGGGTCGGTGAGGAAGATGGTGTCGTGGCAGAGGCCTTTGGATGGTCGATGAACTGTGAAGGGGCTGAACATTACAGGATAAATTCGAGAGAAAAATAAGAAAAATGAACCTAGTGGATTGAGGAGGAAGAATGATGATGTCGATGGCTTGGGTTGAGCTCGCTTGTAGCTTGGGTCGTCACACGACTCACCTAACCGTGGCGAGGTGCTCAGCGGTGGTAGAGCTGCAACAGCACGGCTGTGGCGAACTTGGGTCGACACCAAGGCGGAGGGTCATCGTCTCCACGACGAACCGCCCCTCCGCTGTCATCAGAGGGGAGGGGGAAGCTGGGCTATCGCCTGCAAATGGTGGACGGGGGTGTCAAGGGTCGACAGAGGTGGTTTTATAGGCGGAGAAGGTGGGGGTTACATGTGGTGATGGCGAGTTTTTGAACGGCCTATTGAAGGCCCGTGAAGCTCGGGATTGATGGAAGGAGGGCAACGAGCATGGGGGAGGTAACGACTATGCGGGGTGGTCGTAAGGGAGCGGAGCGGGGTGGTGGTGGCGGAGCAAAATTGGAAAGGGGGTGGGGCGTTCGTGAGGCGTAACGTCTGAGGTAGCGTATGTTTGGAGGAGGATGATGAAGGTTGACTGTTGGATCTAGTCATCCAACGATCCATGTGGGAGCACTGATGGAGGGTGCGGATCTGATCATCAGATTGGAATTAGCTGTAGGGGACTAGCGTGAACATGCAATTCTGATTGAAGTGGCGCATGATCCAAGGGTGAAGGAAGAAGGGGCGACATGGAGATGGTAGAACCGTAGGATGGACTGAGATCGTGCAAGTGAGGTTAGAGCGGGTGTGGGCGGTTGCGATTAGATCAGGGGGGGTTGATCTGATGGTAGACACACGAGGGGTGATGGGCGGTTGAGATGGAGGCGGCCCGGGGAGATCTAATGGCTAGAATGGGGGCCGTGTGGCAGAAAAGGAAGCAGCTACATGGCAGCTCCAGAGAGCGCCATGCGGTCGCTCCAGAAAATTCAATAAATACAAAAATAAAGAAAAATAAAAAAGAAATAAAATGAGGCCTAATTAAGAAAAAGTCTAAACATAAAAGTTGTAGATCTCGATAAGATCTACAAGTTTCATGTTGAATAAAAAGCCAAAGGGATTTTTACACCCATAACCCTGAGTAGTTTCACAATTACAATCATAACCCTGCATAATCATGAATTAAACGAGAAACCCGGAGTAATGCTTAACTCTTACAGGACTTAACCCTTGGTTATATTCCGTTTGAAATGCCCCTTATATTTGACGATTTTCGTTAAAAGAAGATAAAGTTGCCCCTAATGCTCACTCTTATTTGCAAACGATGCCATGGCATTCTCTCCCCCTCATCTGGGATTTTCCCCTAAGGCCCATCTTCCGCCACAACCGTGCCCCCCCCATCCACGCACCACCTGCGGCTCCAGCAGCCTCTCCTGCATGCACAACGCACCACCTACAGCTCCAATAGACTTGCGCACGTGTACCGTGCCTCCCCCCTTCCCCTTCATCGGCCATCGTCTTCATAATACTTCTCTTCCCCTTCATGATATTCTCTTCTCTCGATCAATACTTTCTCTCTCCTCAATCCACCTTCATCCATGCTCCAAATCGCAAAAACATTTGCACTTTTACGGATAAATCACCAATTATGAATGTAATGGTGATTTTTATTGATTTTTTGACAAATTTTCTTGAACAAATTAATTAAAAATTGACACCAGCAAAACAAATATAGTCAGTTCCCCAGTTCATAGGGGAACTTCCCCTGTTCCGATCCTCTCCATTTCATGGCTCTCTCTCTCCCATCTTCTTCTTCCTCTTCATTGCAAGCCTCCTTCGAACCTCCCTCCCTCTGCTACCTCGCCTCTCCATCCGCAAGCCTGTGTCCCTCCACCGTCTGGAAGCAACTGTTTCCTGCACTCAAACCCGCCCACCCCCGTTGCCTGCACTCAAGCTCCCCATGCTCCCTGTCGTTGTTTGTTGCACTCGAGCCCTGATGAATCTGTAATTCATCACTCTTAAAGTTGAAAATAGATTCTTGTCCCCAAGTAATTAGCTGCATATTTTCCCTTGTATTGCATAATTGGCATTCATGCATGCATAAGTAATATCTGCATCTTATCATTCATATTTGCATTAAATAAGAAGCCCAATTCATTTGTAATTATTCACCTATTTATTTGTACTCACTCTTAAAATCAATAAAACCAACTCCATACTGTATATATATCACTAACTGATAATACAAGGAAAAGGCCAAAATTTTCTAACTTGTAAGATTACCCAATAAACCCCCAAACCCAGTTGGAGACCTTAGGCCTTAGAATGCACATATATATCTCATACAACCTCTGATGCTTACTTCTAAATTAATACATATTCGGAGACCTTCAAAATGGGACCAATTTCATTTAAATCGGAGCTCGTATGCAAAACTTGGGTTTTGGGGCCCCACTGTACACTATACGTATGTATATTTGTACCATTGTATTTTAGTACTTTATTTAACCTCATTTCTATTTTTGGTCAACATGAAACTTGTAGATCTCATCGAGATCTACAACTTTCATGTTTTGAGTTTTTAAATTCGGCCATCTTCTCTCTCTTATTCCACATTTTCTTTTGGCCATTCAGATCAAGCCACGTGGCACCCTCTGGTGACGAGTCCGAAAATGCCAAGTTAAGAAGTTATTTTTAATGTTAGTTCGTGAAAACAATTAGAGTCGTTCGTTGTAGGCGGCGATCGGAAACAGTCAAGAAATAACCACAATTTTTAATCAAATATAATCAAGTGGTTTTTATGTTTATTTTACTTGGGCAAGTCCCAAGGTCGATCTCAAGGAGGCAAAGGAACAACCTAGAGTTGTGTCTATCCAATTTTGAGTTCGGTTTTCAAGGCGGTCTTTTTTTTGGAATTTTTCATTGCAATATGAGATGCAAAATGCAAGTTCGGCCTATTTTAGGGACTAAAATGTAAATTTCAATCAAACGACGTCCGAAAAATACGAAACTTGGCCACAATGTAAATGACGATGAAATGAGTGCACTATAAATTTTTTGGAATTTTTAGATGCAATATGAATTTTTTATGAATTTTTAAATGCAAACAAATTAATTTTCAATATTAAATTTTAATAAATATTAAACCTACTTATTTTTGAGAACTAAAATTATCTAAGATCTATCACTAGGTAATGGATCTTAGAAAAATCCTAGACCTCAAAAATGTGGGATTTAATACCTATTAAAAATAAAATAGTGAAATATGCAAAATGATTTTTACAGAGCAAACTATGCATGCAAATGCAAAGATTTTTGGGCACAATATCAGGCAAATTAATCTCTAAAATATGTGATTTTTGAGGAATTTTTAGAGTAACGATTAATCAACTAGAAATTTCAGAGCATAAGATGGGCAAAATTCGTAATTTTCCACAAAATAAATATTTATTAATGAACCGTCAATCACAAAAATGTCCATAGTAGCTCACAATGAAGAGAATTAAGAGATGAACAAAGTGCTATTTTTAAATAAATAAAATGATGTTATGTGAAGGTTTAAAATAAATGACAAAGACAGGGGTATCTATGCAATAAAAATGAATAAATAAACTGCAGAAGGTCCTATATGCAATTACCTAAATAACTGAGGGTCCCTATGCAAATTCACCAGAGGGTCACGTGCGACGCACGTGACCTGTGGCTGGAGGGGCTCTGACGCAAATAGGGAATCCTTCGGGGGTGTCTTTGCAATTTGCCCAAGGGCACGTGCATTGCGCGTGACCCCTGGGCTGGCGTGCCGATGAAGTTTCCCACGCACGTGCGGAGCACGTGCGGGGGACCTCGGGCTTGGAGCCCGGCCTGGCGTGGCTGTTGACGCGGCGGAGAAGGCCCAGGGGCGTGGGCGAGGGCCGCTCCAGGTGGAGGAGGTGAAGATGGCTTGTCGGAGAAGGCGACGTCGAGGCGGAGCCCGGGTGGCGAGGGCGGCGGTTGCTGTCGACGGTGGGATCACGGAGGAGAGGCGAGCAGGTGGTGGTGCGAAGCTTCCTGGGCACTGGCGATGTTGTCGGGCGTTGTCGATGTTGGCCGGTCCAAGGAGCTCCAGGCGGAGGCGTTGTCGGAGCTTGTCGAGGATGACGGTAGGAGTGAGGCGGCTGGAGTCGATGAAGTCGTTGTCAATGGCGAAGATGGCCGGTGGGCGTAGCTCCTGGAGGAGCTTCGAGCGGAAGTTGAAGGTCGGAAACGATGGACGTTTGGGTGGTCATCGGCTCGACGGAGGACCGGAGCTTGGGAAGTAAGGCGAGGAAGATGATGCTGCAACGAGGGTCGTGGCCCTCGGATCTCGCCGGCGAGGGCCACGCGGAGCTGTCACCTCCGGTGGTGGTAATGGAGCGCAATCGGCGGATAATAGAGCAAGGGGTGCGTCGGATTTCTTAAATAGGGAGAAGAGGGTCGTTGGCGACACGAGATCGGCGTGGGCAGTTGGGAGGTCGACGAGGCGGCGGTTGCGGAGATATCGGAGGAGGTTGGTTGGTTGGCGCGGAGGCGCGCGAGATTGGGGCGGTGGTTACGGAGAAGGGCGCGGGAGGTTGAAGACGACGCGCCTCAACCACCCGATCGACCGAGATCGGTCGGCTGAGAATGCGCCACGTGGCTGGAAGGCGAGAACAGGGCGCACGTGCAGTACGCGTGCGGGGGTGGCACGTGCGCTGCACGTGCGGGCGATGTAATTTATTTTTTTTATAAAAAACGAAAGTCAAAAAGACCAAAAATCAATGACACGTGGCGGCCTCTGGGGCTGCCACGTGTCACCTCCAGAAAAATCCGAAAATAAAACCTCTTGTAAAATCGATAAAAAATAGCAAATTACCTCGGATCGAAAAAATTCCTTCATGAAAAATGCTCGTCTCGATGAGATCTACAACTTTTATGAAGACATCAAAGCCAAATTTGGTCAAATGTGAAAAGTGAATTTTTGGGGTATCCCATGTACATAGAATACCTTGATTTTTGGGTTTTCTAATTTTTTTGTCATTTTTAAAACAAGATAAAAAACCGAGAAAATCTGGAAAACTCAAAGATAAATAAAAGGCACCTAATTCTAATTTTTTTGGATTTTTATTAATGAAGAAAATAAGTACATAAAATATAGGTCAGAAAAACCGCGAAAATATACAATGTGCAAAAGAGGCCCAAAACCCAACTTTCGCATACGAGCTCCGATTCACTTGAACTTGGTCTTGTTTTGAAGGTAATTGAATGTGCATTAGTTCAAAAGTGAGTAGGATCAAATCGGATACTGGATGGGGAAGATATGTGGCTTTTAGTCCGAAAATCCTGAAACTAGGGTTTGGGTTTTTGGTCCATTTACCAGGGTTAATTTGTTTTTTGTATTTTTTATTTATTTTTGTTAGTGATGTGTACATAGTGGAAATGGGTTTGTGGTATTCGGTGTTTGCATGGAGGAGTTAAAAATAGGGGAAGTTAGGCTATTTACAGGTCATTTTTGGCTTGGATTTTTGGCTTCTTATTTTATGCATAAATTAATGCTAAAATGCGATTCTTATGAAATCATGCCTGAATGCTAATTATGCGAAATAAATGCAGAAATGCAGTTGATTTTGAGGGACTTGAGATTAATTAATGAGACTTAGAGTGATGAATCCGAGATTCATCATCCCCCTATACTTAAACCATGCTCGTCCCTGAGCATCAAAAAGAAATGCCATGAAGTGAAATGAGACTGAGTTCCATACCAAGACCATGAACTGAAGGTGAGAGTGAGACTAAACTCGACCTTTGGATTAATAATGTGTCAGAACTTCTGTGAGACTTAGAATTTTAAAATCAACAGTCCTCAATATCTACATATCATTGACACAGTTTCGTCTCAGAAGTCATCTTAGATCAATCCTCTTCCCAAAGTATACCCTATGAACATTGAATAACCGACTCATGTGTGTGAAGGTTTTTAGCTCTTCCCATTCAGAATGCTGGACTACCATGCTCCTCTCCTCTCCAGTAACTCGTACTCAGGGAGTCAGGTATTTCCTTCTAAGGTCTGTCGCGCTGTGTTCACAATCGAATGAGGGAGAAGATAGAAGAAAGAGAAAAGAACTGGAGGGTGGCCAGTGTAGTCACCTCTCCTTGTGGAGATAGCCAGTGTAGCCGAGTCTCCACCAAGATCTGCAGGTTTCTGAAGCTTGGACCTTTTTGGTCGGATTTTTATTTGGTAGAATGCTTCTATGTATTTGGAATTTTTGGTGGTTCTGCTTGGATCTTGTTGTGCCCCTACGGATATAGAATCTTTTTGTTCCGTACATTTTTTTGGGGTCTTAGAAAAATTGTGCCCAGCCGTCCATCCCTTTTCGGAAGCTTTATTTCAACCCGTACTCTGGTCTTTAGATTTCCACGCTACCAGAAAAGAGACTCGTACAGTCTTCCAACATCCCGTCTGAGTTGAGCTAAGTGCATAGTGCGAGAGTGCGAATTAATTCCCTATTCCAGAGTGGTACCCAGAATGAAGAGACCAGTTTAGACACTAAGAGTCAAACGCTGAACATTGTTATGTGGAACTTAAGGAATTAAGTCAAAAAGACCTGAAGCTCTTAAAATCCTATTTCTCGGTGAAGTCCCTCTGAAAATTAGGTGGATTAAGGTCAAGCCCAGACCACTCTCGGTTTCTGTTCATAACTTGGTTCAGAACCCAATGACTTTTCACAGATGCAAATGCATGTGATGTTGGATGAAGTGCGGGTGTGTGCAATGCAGACACAATTTTTTTTTGATTTTTTTTAGGTTAGTACCCACCCCGTAAATACATATAGACTTACGCGCAAGTACGAGATATGGGTAAAATATATACAAAGTATATATACAGACCCCCTATACTTAGCGAGTGCTTTGTCCTCAGAGCACAAGAAGCATAAAGGAGACATAGCTCGGGCTAAGCGTAAGGGAGTAAAAAAAATGAAAACAAAAATGAAGCGTTCGGGATATGTGAATGAAGAGAGTATATACAGGTGGATGTCGGTTCCCCCTATACTTAGGCTCTGATCAGCCTAAGTATGGAAGAATGGTGGAAATGGAGCGATCGAGAGTTAGGAGAGGAATGATATATACAGATGGCATCGGTCCCCCCCTATACTTAGGCCTTGGCCTAAGTAGAGGAAGAAGTTGTACAATGGAACCGATGTGGTCGGGAGGGAGGGTGGGTAGCCGATGATTAATGCGGTTTTCGGCTGATCTTTTTGTGAGCATGTGGTGGGAGATCGTAGTGATGAGACGGAGATGAGGCATATGATTCCCAACTATGATCAGTGTCATCCTCAGAAAAATCATGATGGATAGATGAAGTGTTTGAGTCAGATGAAAGATATCCATCATCAGAGTTATCCTCAGAGGAGTAGTATTTGAAAGTAGACATACTCCAAATATTTTGGTCTTTTTGTTTCTTCAGTTGTTTCCTCAGAATTCGTTCCTTCTTGGGGTCAATCGGTTTGTCATCAGATGAGTACTCAGAAGCACCGGTCTCAGTCAGCTCATACGAAAGAATTCCAGTGTACTTGAAGAATGCAGAAGCATCAGCTTTGGATGAGTAGTAGTTAGGAATGGGAGTTGTCCAGCGGGGATTGAATTTTGGATCCTTGCAAAGATATGGCTTTAGGGCTGCCGAACAGACTTCACTCATGTACACCATCTTTTCCGGACCTGATGAGGGATCATCAGCTGATTCCTCTTCTGGAAGGTCAAAGGTGGCTCTCTTTTTATTCCGTCGTGAAGGTGTCGGTTCACTCGAATATCCAGATGAATAGCCATTACAATTTTCCTTGGTCGGTGTTTGTTCTGCGCGTTTGTTCGTAGTCTCCCGAATGTTAGAGCACTCTCGATTTGGGATGATTTGGTCAAGATATTCAGAGAATGTTGCTCCCGGGTGTGACCATGCATATGTCTCAGGATCGTAGTAGAAAGATTTGTCTATTTTGAGATCCTCGGGGATTTGAATATTGGGGAGAGTCTCTGCATGTTTTTTCTCAATTGATTCGATGTTGGCGCATTCCTGTGCCGAGTTGATGTAATCAATGTAGTCAGAGTAGGTTGACCCAGGGTGTGCCCATGCATAAGTCTCCGGATCATATGATTCATATACATGATTCTCCATCGTGAGAGCGGCTGGGAATGGCGCAGGGGGGAGATTCTCTACACCAATAGTCTCATCAACAACTGCCATCTCAGGTGTGGTTGCGGGGTAGGGCTCTTCTACCGCTTCATGGTTACGGTTGTTGGGGACTTCGTGGGTTGCCTCAGAAGATCGTGGTTCCTCAAAGATAGGGTCAGATTTAAGTGCTTCCAATGCTGTGAAATTGATTTCCCGAGTCTCACAATCGATACTTGCCTTGGCCAATGCCATGAATGGCCTTCCGAGAATGATTGGAGACTGGGTAAATTCTCCTTGATGCTCAATATCAATGATCGTGAATTCTACCTTGAGCGGAGCACCTTGGAATTTCATGATGACATAAATGGTTCCTCTCGGCCTTTTTATCGATCGGTCTGCCAATTGGACAATCTCTCGTATCTTCCGAATTGGTCCGAGTTTGAGTTCGTGAAATACCGAGGTCGGGAGGATATTAATCGGTGAATCATCATCAATCCGAGCATGGGTAAAAATTGTGTCTTTGATTTCACAGTCAAATCTGGGCAACCGCTTCACTATGCGGCTCTTGGTTTTTCTCCTCAACACCAAGGAGGAGGCCATTGACAAGACATGTCGTTCGGTCTTTGTTCGTATCCTACCCGACTTTTTGTTCATTAATTTATCTGTTATAAATCTTTTAAGGTCGGGGAAGTGTTCAATGGCCTAAATAAAGGGAAGTTCAAACATCAAGCGTTTCTCCAGTGCTTCCCGTATAATCGGATCCAAATTTCACAGATCATCTTCAGTTTTAATTTTTATGAATTTTTCTGAATTTTCAATTTTTTTGTGGTTTTCAAATATTTCCATTTTTTGGTATTTTCTGGGTGGTGTGGGGGTGTGGGGTGTTCTTCAGACGAAGAGGGGCTCTGGTGTTCAGGGTGACGGTTAGCAGCATAATCATTTTCAGGATTATCCATAGGTCCCTGAATATCCTCAGAATTTCCAATCTCAGATCCAGTTATTTCCTCATTCATTTTACTGTCCCAGCCACCAAAGAATGCGATGAATCTATCGGTAAATTTTTGAAATCTCTCCTCTATTGAATTGAATTTCTTATTTATCCTCGAAATATCCTCCTCAAGATTTGGTTCATGATTAATTATGGGAGCAGTAGGTGTATGTTCGATAATTTCATCTTCCATTTTTCCCTTTGTGCTGAGAGGAGAGCTTCTTGGAATATCCGAAATATGATCATTATTTTCTGAAAATTTCTCCTCAAAGATAATGGAAGGAGGCTACTCATATGGTTTAGACATATGTCGTTGATTGGTCAGACCTTGATATTGTGGAGTCAACATACATGGTTTATGTGTTTCTAAGCGGTCAGTCCAGTCCTCTGTATGAGTATCATGTCTGACGAGGGGTCTATCATGGTCAATCCAATGTCGATGATTATTCAGTGCATGTCTATCCATCTGAGTTTGGTTTCTCTGCCAGTCATGAGATTTGAAGGGATCTTGATCTTGAAAAGTTTTATTGGAGAGAAACTAAGAATAAGGCGATTCAGTCTAAGATGGTAGGTGGTCATTTGCGGTTGGGTGGTTCGAATAGAAATTTAATGAGGAGGCCGAATTTATCTACGGGTGAAAGCCTCCCACAAATGTTGGAGGATTATTGAAAGAAGGGGATTGAGTTGATTTGGGCCTAATCGAAACAAATTCATTTTCATAGTATAGCTCTGATGGGTGTTCGGTCATTTTTGAGAGGAATGGGGAGTTGGATCTGTGAGAGTTTTTGGACAAGAGTTCCATTATGAGGTTTAAATCAAGAGAGGGAAGAGATGATTGCACGGGATGGTCAAGAGAATTTTTATCGAATGTGCAGCTATTGATCTTGAAATCGGTTCACGCACACCAATGCAAACACAATTCAAACCCCGGGTTCACCAACTCACACAATGAAGCTGTAAGAGTTCGGCTATTATCTTTTCAATTTTAGTTGATGATAAATTCAATCTTGCAAGCCGTTTAAACGAGCTGTTAGGTTTGGAGCTGGGCTCTATCCTAGTGTGCGTCTCTCTCCTCGCTGCAAGATAAAATCAAACAATGTCGGGGTTGCTCTCCCGCAAAAATTCTTGATTTTATGGGTTATTAAGATCGGCTATATTTAGCAGTCCCAATTTTAATGAGGCGATCACTGAAGAATTTAGATGAACACAAATCCACGTCTACCGTTCAGTCCCAATTTCCTTTAGATTTATGTGATAAAACAAGAGAGAGGAATTCGGGAAAAGCCGATGCACGCGAAAAACTATGATGAATGCTCAGTTAGAAGACTTACAGTGCCTCCTCGCAATCTCCATGTGGGATGCAATACAGAATTGAAAAAATTATACTAAATGAATGCAAGCCGATGAAAAGCCGCACCTAAGTAGAAAGTTCTATTAGCGGGGAAGAATTGAATTAAATTGTGCTAAGTTGAACGATCTAATGTGCGTCTTGATTAAAGTGAAGTGTGGCTTAAGATCCTACGAGCACAATAAAAAAAAATAAAATTGCTCTGAGAGCCGTATGTGCAGGTCTATCCTAATCGCCACTCAAGTCGGGCCCCACCCTCTCCGGAGAGTGAAACAGGCCACGACACACCACAAATAAAGTTCAAGGTCTTTTTACACACGCGAGAGTCCAAACGGACACCGCTATAAATGAGCAGAAATTAAAAGTGTAGAAATTAAAAACCTAGACTCTACGTTCTCTCACGACTCGACTCGATCTTAATTTAATTGCGGCTTCTTCGGGTGTTGGTGAAGATGCGTCGGCTCCTTGAAAAACCGCTCCACGTGCGCCGGGTACCTCGCAAGAAAAATAAGAGAGATGGGTGTAAGAGAGTGACTTAGAAAATAATCAAAAATAAAATAAATGAAATAAATGCTGAAAAATAAATACAAGAAATAAAATGGGATTTACAGTGAAAAATTCGGGGGTCAGACTACCCGAATTCGGAAAACCGAACTAAAAATTTCAAAACAAAAAACTAAGCCGTTTGCCTCCCCGGCAACGGCGCCATCTGACGAGTCCGAAAATGCCAAGTGAAGAAGTTATTTTTAATGTTAGTTCGTGAAAACAATTAGAGTCGTTCGTTGTAGGCGGCGATCGGAAACAATCAAGAAATAACCACAATTTTTAATCAAATTTAATCAAGTGGTTTTTATGTTTATTTTACTTGGGCAAGTCCCAAGGTCGATCTCAAGGAGGCAAAGGAACAACCTAGAGTTGTGTCTATCCAATTTTGAGTTCGGTTTTCAAGGCGGTCTTTTTTTTGGAATTTTTCAATGCAATATGAGATGCAAAATGCAATTTCGGCCTATTTTAGGGACTAAAATGTAAATTTCAATCAAACGACGTCCGAAAAATACGAAACTTGGCCACAATGTAAATGACGATGAAATGAGTGCACTATAAATTTTTTGGAATTTTTAGATGCAATATGAATTTTTTATGAATTTTTAAATGCAAACAAATTAATTTTCAATATTGTTTTAATAAATATTAAACCTACTTATTTTCGAGAACTAAAATTATCTAAGATCTATCACTAGGTAATGGATCTTAGAAAAATCCTAGACCTAAAAAATGTGGGATTTGATACCTATTAAAAATAAAATAGTGAAATATGCAAAATGATTTTTACAGAGCAAACTATGCATGCAAATGCAAAGATTTTTGGGCATAATGTCAAGCAAATTAATCTCTACAATATGTGATTTTTGAGGAATTTTTAGAGTAATAATTAATCAACTAGAAATTTCAGAGCATAAGATGGGCAAAATTCGTAATTTTCCACAAAATAAATATTTATTAATGAACCGTCAATCACAAAAAGTCCATAGTAGCTCACAATGTAGAGAATTAAGAGATGAACAAAGTGTTATTTTTAAATAAATAAAATGATGTTATGTGAAGGTTTAAAATAAATGACAAAGACAGGGGTATCTATGCAATAAAAATGAATAAATAAACTGCAGAAGGTCCTATATGCAATTACCTAAATAACTGAGGGTCCCTATGCAAATTCACCAGAGGGTCACGTGCAACGCACGTGACCTGTGGCTGGAGGGGCTCTGACGCAAATAGGGAATCCTTCGGGGGGGTCTTTGCAATTTGCCCAAGGGCACGTGCATAGCGCGTGACCCCTGGGCTGGCGTGCCGATGAAGTTTCCCACGCACGTGCGGAGCACGTGCGGGGGACCTCGGGCCTGGAGCCCGGCCTGGCGTGGCTGTTGACGCGGCAGAGAAGGCCTGGGGGCGTGGGCGAGGGCCGCTCCAGGTGGAGGAGGTGAAGATGGCTTGTCGGAGAAGGCAACGTCGAGGCGGAGCCCAGGTGGCGAGGGCGGCGGTTGCTGTCGACGGTGGGATCACGGAGGAGAGGCGAGCAGGTGGTGGTGCGAAGCTTCCTGGGCACTGGCGATGTTGTCGGGCGTTGTCGATGTTGGCCGGTCCAAGGAGCTCCAGGCGGAGGCGTTGTCGGAGCTTGTCGAGGACGACGGTAGGAGTGAGGCGGCTGGAGTCGATGAAGTCGTTGTCAATGGCGAAGATGGCCGGTGGGCATAGCTCCTGGAGGAGCTTCGAGCAGAAGTTGAAGGTCGGAAACGATGGACATTTGGGTGGTCATCGGCTCGACGGAGGACCGGAGCTTGGGAAGTAAGGCGAGGAAGATGATGCTGCAACGAGGGTCGTGGCCCTCGGATCTCGCCGGCGAGGGCCACGCGGAGCTGTCACCTCCGGTGGTGGTAATGGAGCGCAATCGGCGGATAATAGAGCAAGGGGTGCGTCGGGTTTCTTAAATAGGGAGAAGAGGGTCGTTGGCGACACGAGATCGGCGGGGGCAGTTGGGAGGTCGACAAGGCGGCGGTTGCGGAGATATCGGAGGAGGTTGGTTGGTTGGCGCGGAGGCGCGCGAGATTGGGGCGGTGGTTACGGAGAAGGGCGCGGGAGGTTGAAGACGACGCGCCTCAGCCGCCCGATCGACCGAGATCGGTCGGCTGAGAATGCGCCACGTGGCTGGAAGGCGAGAACAGGGCGCACGTGCAGTGCGCGTGCGGGGGTGGCACATGCGCTGCACGTGCGGGCGATGTAATTTATTTTTTTTTTTATAAAAAACGAAAGTCAAAAAGGCCAAAAATCAATGACACGTGGCGGCCTCTGGGGCTGCCACGTATCACCTCCAGAAAAATCCGAAAATAAAACCTCTTTTAAAATCGATAAAAAATAGCAAATGACTTCGGATCGAAAAACTTCCTTCATAAAAAATGCTCGTCTCGACGAGATCTACAACTTTTATGAAGACATCAAAGCCAAATTCGGTCAAATGTGAAAAGTGAATTTTTGGGGTATCCCATGTACATAGAATACCTTGATTTTTGGGTTTTCTATTTTTTTGTCATTTTTAAAACAAGATAAAAAACCGAGAAAATCTTGAAAACTCAAAGATAAATAAAAGGCACCTAATTCTAATTTTTTTGGATTTTTATTAATGAAGAAAATAAGTACATAAAATATAGGTCAGAAAAACCGCGAAAATATACAATGTGCAAAAGAGGCCCAAAACCCAACATTCGCATACGAGCTCCGATTCACTTGAACTTGGTCTTGTTTTGAAGGTAATTGAATGTGCATTAGTTCAAAAGTGATTAGGATCAAATCGAACACTGGATGGGGAAGATATGTGGCTTTTAGTCCGAAAATCCTGAAACTAGGGTTTGGGTTTTTGGTCCATTTACCAGGGTTAATTATTTTTTTGTATTTTTTATTTATTTTTGTTAGTGATGTGTACACAGTGGAAGTGGGTTTGTGGTATTCGGTGTTAGCATGGAGGAGTTAAAAATAGGGGACGTTAGGCTATTTACAGGTCATTTTTGGCTTGGATTTTTGGCTTCTTATTTTATGCATAAATTAATGCTAAAATGCGATTCTTATGAAATCATGCCTGAATGCTAATTATGCGAAATAAATGCAGAAATGCAGTTGATTTTGAGGGACTTGAGCTTAATTAATGAGACTTAGAGTGATGAATCCGAGATTCATCAGCGGCCTGCTCATAACGCGCCACGCGCCACGCGCCCCTCTCCCCCCGCCGTCCGATCATTTCGCTTCTCTCCAGATCAGAGCTGTTCTTTCCCGCAATAAATTTCCACCCTTCGATCTGGATCTGGAGCCCATCTCAATCGCTCACCAGCGCCCTCATCTCCTTGCGCCACGTCACGCACTCCACAACCACACGATGGCTTCTCCTTCTCCAGATCTGGATCCTCCATATTGCCTCATTTCTTGACCCTTGGATGATGGTCAAGATCGCATCTGGGTCGTCCTTCAGTGCCTTCACATGCGTTTGCCATGTGTCGCACCCCCTACCCCTTCGATCACACATCTCCGATCTAATAAGGGCCCCTCTATTACGCCCTTCTGGCCGTTGGATCACTCGATCCAACGGTCCAGAGACCGTCTTCTACCTAGGGCTGCCTTCCTCGTGCACATCGCCCAATCTGTGCGCCTGCCATCCCTTTCCTATTTTCTCCGCCACCACAGCCATCATCTCCTCCCTCTAGCACCTCCACCTCGTAGCCCATGACTCCCTTATCCTCGTCAGCCACTATGATATCCATAAAGCCTGTCATTGTCGCCTCATGAGCCCTACGAAACCTCGCCTTCCATCACTGCCACATCCACCTTCTTCCTATAAATACCCTACCTCCGACCACCTTCGACCCTATCTACCATTACAAGAGAGATCCTGAGCTACCCTCTACCTATCAGTGACGGTGATTTGGGCTTAGAAGCGAGCGACGACATGATTCTTCTCCGACGAGATCCACGACCAACTCCACCGTGTCGCAGCTCCACCGACGAGCTGCTTGAGCTCGGGCCCTCTACCGTCCCTCGAGTGACGATCGGGAGCACCATTTGAGCTTCCAATCCCCAGGTAGATACCTCCATTCTCCTCCAATCACCTTCATCCTTTCGTCTCGATTTTTCTTGCAATTTTGATGCCCTCTTTGCTCATCTTCATGCTCACCTGATCACCCATCGAGCTTCACCTCGATGCTCTGATCTTCACGCGCTCTTTCATTTGCCCCGATGACCCCTCGCACTTCACCTGATCGAAGCTCCGCCAATCACAACAGAACTCCACCTCCGGTCGACACCACTTCAACCTCCAGTTCTCGTCGCACTTGCACGTACTCCCACGAGCACGGGCTCCATTATTTGGCCCCATATGACCCTGCAGGTACACCTAGCTTCATTGCCCGGAACTTCACCGGAGCTCAGCTCGAGCTTCATTGTCACCGGCATTTAGGCCTCTCCAGATACTTCTAGGACCTCCGACGGCTTCCTTGCACTTCCACGATCAGTCAGAGTTATTTGAGAGCTGCCGGTGAGCTACACCGAGCACAGGAGAAGGAAACAAAGCAAGGAGCTCAACGCCGGAGCCCCGCCAAGTCCGCCGCAGGAGGCGGCGGATCGAAGAAGAAGAAGAAAAACAACCACCGTCGGATCGCCGAGATCCGACTGTATTCGCCACGCCACGTCGCCTTGAGTCTGTGACCGTTGGATCATCCAGATCAAGCGGTCCACATCGCGCCACATAGCAGGCGCCCCGAGCTCCAATCTCTGTTGGATCTACCTCGATCCAACGACCAATAGTTAGCCACGTCGATGTCATCAACTCCGTTAGATCCTTGCGATCTGACGACTCCACAGGCGCCACGACAGTAGCTCCTGCAGTCGTTGGATACACACTAATCCAACGGTCCACATCGTGCCACGTATCCTCCTCCGAGCCTCTTCCCCGATCCTAGGCTCAGAGCACTTGAAGCAGACCCGAGGCAGATTCGAGCCTCCATAGCCTCCCGAGCCTCGATCGACGTTTGAGCCTAGCATCGCACGTGCCTGTGAGGGCTGGGCAATTTGCACAGAGGCCCTTGAAGGTTTTGGAAATTGCAATTTGGTCCCTGCCAGGCGTGTCACGCGAGGAGGCGTGACTTTGTGGGAAATTTGCATCCACCTCCCCCGCATTATAGGTAATTGCATTTAAGTCCCTATCATCACGGTTTATTTTCAGAAGTTTTATTTTCTGTATATGCAATTTGGTTTCCATCTTTGAATGCATATCTAGGTGTCTATTTTGCATCATTTATTCTAAAAACTACACGTTGTAGCCCAATTTGTCCTGCACACAGTGAGCAAAATATAAAAAATTTCATCAAATCAAAAATATTAAATTCCTTGTTGCTCTAAAAATTCTTATAAAATCATATTAGACTTATGATAATTTATTCTACATTGTACCAAAAAATCATTATCTTTGCATGCATCACGAGGCTTGAATAAATTAAATAGTGGTTTCCTTGATTGATTTTTAATAGGTCTAATTCACATCGAATTTTAGGTTTATTAATTTTTATGGATTCATCATACTTGGATCTATCTAGGATAATTTTTACATCTAGAAATAATGTGATTTGGTATTTATTAAAATTAATTTTGTAAAAATCACCTTGCATTCATATCTTATTCATAGTAAATTCATAAAGTGTCAGAAAATTCCAAAAAAAATCGTGTAGCTTAATTTCATTGCATTTCATATTCTGGTCAAGTTTCATAATTTTTGGACTTCATTGGTCATATTTATGATTTGACCTTAAAATTTGGCTTGAAATTGCATTTATTTTTCCTTTGTTGCATACAAATTGCTAAAAAAATGACCTATGAATTCACTTCTAAATTCACCTAAGGAGACAGGTGCCTCCCTGAGTTCGACCTTGGGCTTGTCCAAGTAAAATAAATCAGTCGCTCGTGATTAATTAAACATTAATTAAAGTGGTGTTTTTAACGAAGCCTTGATTATACGACTGCAACGAACATAACTATTAATTTGACCATTAATATGATTGAATTAACAAGGGTAATTCGAGCCACGTCAAAATGGCGCCGTTGTTGGGGAGGCACGACTTAGGTTAATTTCAAGAGAATTTTGAATGTTTGATTTTCCATCCCCGGGTAGTCTGATTCCCGGCTTTCTTGTTAATGGTTTATTCTTGTGAATTTTTTGTCGTCCTTTATCTGACCTCAATTTGTTTTTGGTCGAGGAATACGATGAGTCGAAGGTGCTCCGAGGAGCTTGCATTTGAATATTTTGAGCGATTGTGAGGACTTGTCATTTTTTCATTTTTTATTTTTTGCATCCTTTTAAGTGGTGCCCGTTTAGGTTCTCGCACATGTAAAAATAGTGGAAACGTGTCCCCATGTGCTGTGTGGATTGCTTTTTAGATTAGGCTTGCACTTGCGGCTCTTAGAGACACTTTAGGACTTGCTTGTGCTCGTAATATTATAGGACCACACTTCACACATAAAAGACACACTTAGACCACAAATTTAGTCAAATTTAATATGTGCTTCACTTGCTAATAGAACTGCCTGTCTAGGAGCGGATTTTATCGTCTGCATTTGCACGTAGTGTAAAGTTTTCAATTCTGTTCTGCATCCTGCATAAAAGTGAAAAGATCACTATAAGTCTTCTCAACTTTGCATCCATCATTGTTTTATCGTGCATCGGGTTTTCTCGACTCCTTTCTCTTGTTTTTTCAAACTTAGGAAAAAATAAAATTGGGACTGGACGATAGGCGTGCTTTGTGGTTGGACTTAATAAGTGATAACCTAACTTAAAACCGGGATTGCTAAATAAAATTGACCAAAAAAATCAATAAAATCGGAAATTCTACTTGCGGGAAATTAACCCCGACCTTGTTTTTAGGCTTAGTGAGGGTACTAGAGTATGTGAGCACCCTAGGGCAGAGCCAAAAATCCCCGCTTTCCATATCGTGTACCCGATCTGAGCAAATATCAACAGCTGAGCTATGGTTCAACTAACCAACGCCAAGTAGCCTCCACCTACTTCGGTAGGTAGATAGGGGTGAAATTGCGGTGCACAACAAAAAGTTGCTAGTAGCCTCCGTCTTCTCTAACAGGTAGATAGGGGTGAAGTTACAGCCTTGTCAGCCTCCACCTACTCTGTAGGTAGATAGGGGCAGGTCCTTGAACTTTCGGCTGGGGATAGTAGCGGAGAAAGGAAGGGCGTTGGTATCTAAAGAGACAGGTTAAACAGGGGAGACGCATCTGTCTTTTAGATGACTCCCCTCTAGGCCACGTAACCTTTACTATTGGTCTGATTAATTCACACTTAAAACCAACCATATTAGTCAGACTCGATTTTGAGTCCTTCACCGTGTTGAGTGTGAAAACATAGGGTTTGGATTCAATTGCTTGCTTCAGGTAGGAGTAAAATCCTATCTTACACTTAGAAATCTCGATTCTCCTTCTCGCCATCCAAGATGATTGACTAGAGGGATATCTATTGTCGATTCACCAATCTTTCTTTGAGCCCCCCACGAATCTCATCTTCATCGGCCCAAGCGCAACTTGGGCCAACCAGAGCTCATGGCCCTCTTGAGTTCTGGATCCCTCAACCCCTGGGTGCTTACTCTCAAACCAACCCTTTCTCTCCTCTGATCTCACCGAGGAAGACTATCGCCTAGGTAAGAATCCCTTCCTTTATCCGTCCTCTAACCAAGACCATCTTCTTTACCCAGGACAAGAGGATAAAATGTCGAAGAAAAATCCTGATGAGGAGGAACACAGACAGGACCCTATGGTCCAAGTCTTAGCTCAACGAGCTAGAGCAGAACAATTGAATGCAGAGCTGATGGCTAGGATGTGACAGGCGATCGAGGCTGAAGGAATTGACCGACCGATGGTAGCCGCATACAATCCCGCAGAGAATGAAATACATAGCTGGCTAGTACCTGAGGTCCCCCCTGAAGCGTTCGAGCTGAAGCCCCACTTTCTGAGCTTGTTGCCGAAGTTCAATGGAAACACCAACGAGGAGCCATACGCCTTCCTTAGAGACTTCGAGATGGTTTGCAACAACCTTAGTCACCCTAGGATTGGGAAAGATTACATCAGGCTAAAGGCCACCATGTTTGCCTTAGGAGATAAGGCCGCACATTGGTTGAAGAATCTCGGGGTGAGATGTACGACTTGGATGCAGTTCAAGGATCTATTCCTGAAGAAGTTCTACCCACTCAGTAGAACTAACCAGATGAGAACCAAGATCGCAAGTTTCTCTCAGGGACCCAGTGAACCATTCCATGAAGCCTGGGACAGATTTAATGATTTAACACAAAAATGCCCATGCCACGGCATTATGAAAGCGATCTTAGTCTAGACCTTGTTCTGTGGCATGACCCTGGAGATGCAGGGGTTAGTGATTGTCGCTTGTGGAGGAAGCTATCTGAACAAAAATGAAGATGTTGTATGGAAGATCCTAGAGTAGATGGCAGAAACAGACAGATCGCAGGCCACCAGGGCCTATCAGTTGTCTCCCTCAAGCCTATCCAACGAGACAACTAGGAGGACTGTAGCAGATCTGATGGACGACCTCATCCCCAGCATGGGGATAATAGCTGACAAATTAACCATGGTTGAGCATATTCACAAGAGGGTCACTGATCTTGAGGCACTCTCGAGATTACCAAAACAAGTGGAGGAACTTACTGAAAAGATAGCCAAGATTCGGCCACCTACCCCTTCTGCACCACCTGTACCTGTACACCGAGTTCATCTTGTACAGGAACATGCACCGGGGCCTCAGAGTAGCTGAGTAGAGGAGCAGACATACACTTAGTAGGACCAACACGCACCCCCACAAATGAAGACAGGATATGAGGAGCCTCCGCAGGTGTTCGAGATCAACGGGCTGTGATACAGCCATGTCCCCGTCGGTAGACAGTCGGGGATAGGGAACGGTCAGCCACACCGACCTTCCCTAGCTTACCAGGAAAACAGCTCTGTCCCCGCACCACGCTTCATATAGTCCCGGCCCGGACAAGGGTACCAGCCCACCAGCAACAACAACGCACGTTCCACTCGGGCCAGCAGGGCCCTCCACCATACCATCAGTAGTAGCTATACCGACATGGCCAGCAGGACCAATACAGGAACTCATCTTCGAGTCAACACCAACCAGCCCAGCCCACCAGTGAATTGGAGTCCTTCACCTTGACGATCCAGACCCTGACTGATAGGGTCCAACAGATTCAGAATGACTACCTAGATATGAGAACCGATTTGAATCATGTCTCTTGTATCCAAGACCAGCAGATGGTGCCAAGGACCCCAATTCTCGCCCAGGTTCAGGCCAACCCGAATAGCTTAAATCAAACCAGAACCGATCACGAGATCAGGTATACTATTCAGATAAATCTTTATCTGAACATGAGATCCTTTCGTACTATAATGTCAATAATATGTCCCTCGGGAGCGGAAGGATCGTGATCGTACCTGATCGGGCACGGGCACCGGAGGAAGAAGCCGCCAAGTCTCTACCTGAGGAGAACGTAGAGGCAGAGGAGCAGCATCACCACCACCACCGGCAGAAGAGAGGACTTCTAAGTCCTCCAAGGAGCAGGAGAACCGCACCAACAGTGAGTCCGACAAGACCGATGAAGAGCCCGCACCTCCATCTGAGGAGGATGTCCCAGCAATCGCGGAGAACACATCACCGATTCTGCTAAGGGAAATCGAGGTTCCCTCACTGAAAGTGTCTACTAAGCCAAGTAGTCAGGGTTAAATTCCAAGAAGGGTTTTTAATTTTTCATTTTTTTAAAGGAATATTTACAAAAATTAATCCCTCAATTTTAATAAAACTTTTTACAATGTTTATACGAAAACTCAGTTTACTAGTTTACCAAAACCCAGCCCGAAAATAAAATTTAAAAAGCTTTAAAAATACGATCTAAGGCTAAAGTAAATATACAATAATATATGGTATACCCCCCCTATACTTAAATTTTGCTATGTCCTCATAGCACAAGTGCCACGAAGCCAAGGCTCGATCAAATATAGGGTGATATAGCGGAACTGAGGAGGAGGATCTCCCTATACTCAGGTCGAATTCGACCTAAGTACAAGAAGATAGTACGAGGGAGGGATGAGCAAGCAGGTCCCACCCTATACTTAGGCTATAAATAGCCTAAGTAAGGTCTGAATAAGGGGGGTATTGGTAGTATGATACAAGCGTGAGGGGGGGTCGTTCAATATACAGAGAGAGAGAGAGAGGGAGATTGTGTAAATTACAGAGGGAAGGGAGATGGGGTGAGGTGTGTGTGTATATGTGCAAGTGAGTGTGTGTGGGGGGGTAGATCATCAAGTGATCTACTTTTTTTCTACAACATGCAAAATTGGAAATAAATATGCAGATGCAGGTTTTTTTACAGTATGCAATGCAAGCTGTCTGATCTAAGACTCCTAAAATTTCTTCCCGATTCTTTTGCGGCCTCTTCTGCGGAAGCCCCTGACTTCCGCCTCCAAGAAGATCAAGCGTGCTCGATGATCATGGGCCCTGCCACAAAAGAGAAAAGTTAGAACACACTGAGAAATTAAATCAGCAGACATGATGCAAAAAAATGATGCATGAAATGAGGACCTAAAAAATATTGAAATTATTCAACAAAGAAAATCAAAATTGAATAATTAAGTTAAGTCGTGTCCCCGGCAACGACGCCATTTGATGAACATGGAATTCACCTCTTTAATTATCTAAAATTGTCATAGTATAGGAGGCGAATTCGGTTCAGCAAAAACCACAGTCCTTTGAATGTTGTAGAGTATTTATCCTTGGCAAGTCTACCAATGTTGAACGCAAGGACACAACTACTTAATATATTTATCAAATATCGATTCATGAAGCACAAGTGTGAAATATTTCCCAGTTTCAGGTCCACATGATGAACTATGCTACTTAGAAAGCAATGCCATGATGTATGCATTTTTTAGTTAATTTTTATGCAATTTAAAGTGATGCATGAGTAATTGTGCAAGGTAACATGTAGGCTAAACAAAAGGTTACAATCATACCCAAAAAATTTGAGCAGCAAAATAGAATTGGAAATTAGTGTCATTTTAAATCCCAACATTAGAACAATCATCAAATCAAAGCACAGACAAGAGAGCAGGGTCTCATTTATCACATAAAATATCACTTCAATTAAGACAGTGGCAAATGAGAAAATTAGATATGCTAAGATGTAGAAGACAAAACAAGGATCAAAACGACACTAAAATCATGCAATTTGGACCTACGATGCTCAAGTTATGAAGAAAACAATGCAGGGGCATAATTGTAATAAAAATACAAGAAATAAAAATGATAAATATTGCATTTAGGTCCCTGAAAGGACCTAAATGTAATTAAGAAAAACCGCTTGGGCCCTTGTGAAATTTTCCCATACCCGGGGGCATTTTTGTAATTTCCAAAACTTTGGAGGGCCTCCTTGTAAAATACCTAGGCACGCACGTAAGCACGTTCCTGGGGACCATTCTACAAATATCTAAACACTAAGGTCCCTCATGCAATTTACCCAGACCCTCACGTGCAGGGCACGTGAGGTGCCTAGGTTCGGGAAGCTGCCTCTGGCTCGGGCCACGTGGGCGTATATGGAGGCTCGGGTCGAGGATCGGTGGACCCGAGCCTGGAGGTCTGGAGAGGAGGCCCGAGCACCACGTGGCTCGATCATAGCCGTCTGATCCGGATGATCGGACTAAACCTGTGTCTTCTTCCTCCGTCGTGGCCCATCGGAGAAGGCAGGTCTCCGACAAACTTGCTGGAGCTCCTCCGTGGTCCACACGCTCGCCTGAAGGTCGGTGAAGATCTCTGATAGGCTTGCAAAGATCCTGGAGGCAAGGTGAAACTCTGGAGCAGGCCGGTGGTGTAGTTCGGTGGAGCTTCGTCGGGGGGAGGACGTTTGAAGTATCGCCGATGCAATCTCCGACCATTGAGGGTCCTGCAAGGGTCAGTTGATAGCCGAAGCGTGCGCAAGTGATTGTGAAGTGAGGTGGGGTGAACTGGGAGCCGATCGGAGATGAAGAAGGTGGCGGCTCTGGTGAGTCCTCCACCGTGACGACGGAGGCATTGGATCGGGCAGTGGAGGGGTTCTGAAGAAGAGCAAGGTGGTCGGCGAGGGTGTTCGATGGATGGCAAAAGTGCAGGGGTGGTCAAATGGAGGTGAAGATGATCGTAGAAGGTGGGAAAATTTCGAGAAAACACAAGAAAAGGAAGGGGAAGGAATACCTCGTCGGAGAGGGGGACCTGGTGGAGGAGGTGGCTTGGGTTGAGGACCAAGAAGGTCCTCGGGTCTTCGCACGACTCGCTCAGCATGCTGCGAGGTGCTCAGCTACCGTCGGGAAGGCGGAACTTACATGGCTGATATGCCATGGATCTCACCGGGGCTTAGGTCGTCGTCGCCTCGATTCATGGTCCCTCCGCTGTCACCGGAGGATCAGAGGCTGGGCCGAAGCCCCAGAATGGTGGATGAGGGATGAAAGTGGTGGGGGAGAGGCTATTATAGGGGGAGGGGCTCCGACGGTTACATGGTTGTCGGAGGTTTTTGGATGGGATTTTAATGGTAAAGGATTGATGGAGAGTGGTCCTAGGAGTTACGCGAGGGAGATGGAGGGTAGGGCTACGAGGGAGAGGCGTTATGGTTCGGGAAGACGACCGAAGGTGGCAGCAAAAAATGGAAGGGGGTGGTGTGCGTGCGAGGTGAAACGGCTGGAAGAGGGGGTTACAGAGGTAGGAGACGAGCTCCCTGTCATTTGATCTTTTGATCCGACGGTTAGGATTCAAGCACAGGTGGATGGCGACGATTAGATTTGAAGATTTGATCGAACGGTTGGTGGAAAGGCGCGAAGGAGCGGTTGAGATTGGGAGATAGAAGATCCAACGGTGAGAAACAATGGGGTGACGTGGAGTGCGGGGAAGCGTAGGATAAGGGGCGATCGGGCGGCTGAAGTGAGTGGGTTACGTGGGAAGAGGAAGGGCGTTGGATGGAATGATGATCGGACGGTTGAGGTTAAGGCGCTAGAGAGCGGTTGAGATTTGATCAGAGGTTTAGATCAGATGGTGGTTGATGGAGCAAAGATGGATGGTTGAGATGGGAGCGGGGAAGAGCCAATCCGACGGTCAGGCGAGCGACGAGGTGGCAAGAGGAGGCGCAGACCACGTGGGCGGCCCAGAGGGCGTCACGTGGCCCAATCAGAAAAATTCAAACTGAAAATACAAAGATAAATACAAAATAAATAGTTAGAGGCAAAATTAGGAAAATGTCAAAACATAAAAGTTGCTCTTCTCGACGAGATCTACAAGTTTCATGTTGGAGAAAAAGCCAAAAGAGGTAATTTGTACAAAAAGCATTTTTGGGGGTATTTTTAAGGGGGATAAAAACACCGATTTTTATCTTTGAGATGTTTTTGTTTTTTTCAGTCTTTTTAAAGGTCAGTGATTTATGGACAATTATTCTACCTAATTATTAGGGGTTTTTTGATGATAAAATAAATACAAGAAAAATAAGGAAAATTAAGTACAATAATTTAAGGGTAAATTAAACACAATATGATATAGGATAAAAATAAAGAATTGAAGATGATTTTTATTGGTTTAGTCAAGACAGGGGTTTAATTTGCGGCTTTTAGCATGATGAATACGAGATTCATCATACCCCTATACGTAAACCATGCTCGTCCTCGAGCATCTAAAGAATGAAGGAGTCGGATTAGTTCCTGACAGTACACGTGAAAAATTCAAGGCTCAATCTTTCGAAGACTCTTAATTTAAGAGATCCTAAAATTCTGGGTTTATCCAAGCCTTAGTCAGAAGGAATCCAACTTCTCTAATTATCAGACTCTCTTTTTGTACATAAAGTATAAGGATATGAAATTTAGTGTACCGCATTTCATGAGAGCCGAGTCGATGCATAACTCAAAGTTCCAGTCCCAAAGACTCTCCTCTAGACCTAATCCTCAATACTAGGGAATAAGTCTATTCTAGCTTCAGTCAATCGTCTCATTAGTTTGTCAGACTTGAAATGTTGATGGACGGCCAGATGATGGAGGTAATGGGATTGTGTCTATTTTTCTCACCCTCACATTGGAACAAGAAGCCTCTCGAGTGCCTTTTTACTCAACACATGTAAATTTTTATATTGTTGGTCAATGTGTCCGTCAAGAGAGTTGGAGTCGTCTGCACTTGTTTTTCTGGGAGTGCATCGGGGTGTGTCTTTTCTGAGTATCTAAGATACCTTCGACACCCAGACTTGTATCGCTTACGATGCAGAGCCCTTTTTGTGGTGTTAGTCCGAATCCTTGGTCCTAATTAGCACTTGGTCCAAGTGGACACTTTGAAAATGTTTGGGAGTGCTCGCCATAGGAGGAAGCTCATTTGTAATTTGACTTTGGTATTTAGAGCATTTTCTTGACATTTCTTTTCTTTTGATGGCTAGCTCCACTGCTTTTACCAAAAGTTAGCGCACACTGATCAATAATTTCCATTAAGTTTCATCACACCCTGGCACATAGGTAAATATCGAAGAGATAGCATATGAATCTTGTTCACATACTGGCTAGGGTTTTGCTGACACTAAGGTTTTCTGAAGCCTTCATTAACTTTATCCCATCCTTGAATATCATTAGATCGGGTCTAAACTCAAATATATAGTCCTAGTTCCTCAAGCGATATCTCAACTCTTCTCATCAATCATGCAGTTGTGGAAGTGACTGTGCCGATCATATTTTTCTTGAAGGTAGAGATGAAGAGTGCAATATAGCGCTCAAATCTTTCAAACCAGGGAAGTGTGGATATTTAAGTCTTAAAAACCCTAATGACTAAGGCATGTTAACTCAGACCCTCAAGATCACAGAAATCCAGTGTCCTCAAAATCCTCAAGCCTTGAGTGAGTGTGAATGTGTCAGGAATACACCGACTCCTTGGTTAGTGATTTTTTTGTATGATTTTTGTCTTTTGCAGATTTTATGAGGTTTAATTTTAATTTTTTTGGAGAGACAATGACTGGCCCAGGCTCAAATGAATAAAAGTATCCACTCTCAGCCAGTATGGGTGTAAGTACGGGCCGAGACCCATGTTACTTA
The DNA here is from genome assembly GCA_037367405.1 of Ottelia alismoides. Classification (NCBI taxonomy): domain Eukaryota; kingdom Viridiplantae; phylum Streptophyta; class Magnoliopsida; order Alismatales; family Hydrocharitaceae; genus Ottelia; species Ottelia alismoides. The sequence goes on along the minus strand of JAZKJV010000529.1, from coordinate 825,701 downwards.
AGGACGGGGCCATATGCAGTGTCCTCTAAACCACCCACTCTGCTAAGGGAGACCGAGGTTCCCTCACTGAAAGTGTCTACTAAGCCTAGTAGTCAGGGTCAAATTCCAAGAAGGGTTTTTAATTTTTCAATTTTTTAAAGGAATATTTACAAAAATTAATCCCTCAATTTTAATAAAACTTTTTACAAGGTTTATACAGAAACTCAGTTCACTAGTTTACCAAAACCCAGCCTGAAAATAAAATTTAAAAAGCTTTAAAAACACGAGCTAAGGCTAAAATAAATATACAATAATATATGGTATACCCTCCTATAGTTAAATTTTTCTATGTCCTCATAACACAAGTGCCATGAAGCCAAGGCTCGATCAAATATAGGGTGATATAGCGGAACTGAGGAGGAGGATCCCCCTATACTCAGGTCGAATTTGACCTAAGTACAAGAAGACAATACTAGGGAGGGATGAGCAGGCAGGTCCCCCCTTTACTTAGGCTATAAATAGCCTAATTAAGGACTGAATTAGGGGGGGTATTGGTACTATGATACAAGGGTGGGGGGGTTCGTTCAATATACAGAGAGAGAGAGAGCGGGAGATTGTGTAAATTACAGAGGGAAGGGAGATGGGGTGAGGTGTGTGTGTGTATATGTGCAAGTGTGTGGGGCCATTCTGATGAGCCAAAATTCCTATCAATCCGGATCAGGGTAAAATAAATCACTCTCTAGTCATTGCGTCCCGGATCGATAGAAATCTCAGCTCAACAAGAAAAATGAAGGACATACCACCAAACAGAGATAAAGTGAGAGAAAAATAACTAGTGGCCCTGGCTATGAGATTAGCCTGGTGTAGCACCCAGGGTCGGACTCAGGGAGCGCGGATTGGCCTCGTGGCCTACGAAGTAGTCTAAATACAAAGAAAAATAAAAACAAATTATTTTTGGTGGATTTTTAATATTTTTATATTTTTTTGAATTTTTAATTATAAAGAAAATAATAAAACAAGGAAAACAAGCAACTTTCAACAATTATGTAATTACTCTAAAATGCTCAAAAAATCAAACAAAAATATTTTTATGATTTTTTTATTTTTTTACTGTTTTTGATGAATTTTTGATAATTTTCTGATTTTTAGGGAATTTTCTAAAAATGAAATAAGGCAAAAACAGAAGAAGGCTGTCCAGTCAGGTTTGGAGGACCAAAATAAAATATAACGGACCTAAAATAGCCTGGAGGTATTTTTCATGGAAAATAGAAATAAAAAGGAAAAATTAGGAAGAAGATTTATTATTTTAGGGATTTTCTATGATTTACTAAAATTTTTATGGGTTTTTAAGAGTTTTTAATTTTTTTATTTTATATGAATCCAAAAATAACCAGAAATTGAAAGAAACTCAAAGACACAAAAATACATAAAACCTAATTTTTTGTAATTTTTAAATAGTTTTAATATTTTTTTGGGAATTTCTAAACTGGGCAGACAGAAAAATAATGTTTTTTGAATTTTTAAAAATAATAAAATTGCTCAGAAATGTACCCAAAAATTGGTGAAAATTTTACATAGTGGCAGGAGCCACGATCCAATTTTCACTCAATTTGGGTTAATTTTGCTATTTTATTAAAATCCAAAACAAGCAAACAATGCACAAGGACCTATCTGCAAGAAAAACATAGTCATGGGGCCATTAGATAACACAACAGAAAACTCTAGGCCCTTAGTTGTAAATTTCCTAACGGCACACGCGCTAGGCACGTGGTCCAGGCTTAGAGGGACCAAAATGCAATTCCTATTTAAAAAAATGTAAATAATAACATGCCAGGAATACAGGGTATAAAATGCAAAAAGTCCACTAAATCACGTGTCGATGCACTTGGCCAATACAAGCAGGGATGATAATGCAAATATCCCAAACCAGAAGGTCCTCTATGCAATTTTTACAAAATAAAAACAACTACGAAAACTATTTACAAGACTGAAATGAAAATTCAAAACAGGAGGGGGCCTAAGTGATATTTACCCCTATTATTTATCCGAGGGCTGGGATGGCGCCATGTATCTGATCGAACGGCTGTGAATCGCTGGCGCCTCAATGAAAGAACTCGTCTCGGATCGAACGGTTGAGGTGTGCCCACGTGGTTGATCTGATGGCTACGGTGCGCTGTGGGTAAACCTCGCTGGATCAACGGCTCGGCTGGCTCAAGGGTGTCTCTTCATCTGATCGTGCGGTCCTGATCAAACCCCCAATGGATCGGACGGTGGCGTGGCTCCTCAAATGGACAGCTCTGATCGCATCTGGAGCAGGAGGGCTGAATGGACGGCTCTGGAGGGTCCTCCAAGAACAAGTGGCCGGCAAACTTCGCCGGCCCGATACTCGCGCGTGGGGACTCCTCGAAAGCTGCTGAGATGCGGAGAAGAATCGCCAAAGTATTCCGCAGCCGATGAACTACTCCGATGATGACAGGGAGCTCTGGAGAGCTTCGGCGAAGGTGAAGAACTAGAGCACATGTGCTCTATCGTTCCAACCTCCAGATGAGGTCGTTTTGACCTGCTTCCTGCACAGGAAGAAAGAGGGGTCGAGGGCAAAATGCCTCGACCCGGAAAGGAGCAAAATGGGGGGTTGGATGGATCGAGGCGTGGTCCTCCGGCGAGCGGCGGAGGAGGAGGACCGAAGTCCTTGCTCCTGGGCGAGCTGGGTTGAATGGATGGGTGAAGAAGATGGGGAGAGGTCTGACGAAGGTGGTGGTGTAGTCGGAATGGCAGATGGTTGGCCGGAGGTGGCTGGCGACAGCGGCGGAGCTACAAGAACAGTAACCTAAAAATTAAAATCTACGCTATCCTACGAGTTAAAGAAGTTACCTAGCGGAGGAGATCAACTGGGCTGGAGCTCTTGGAGCTCCGGGGGTCATACCCTCGAGGGATCGTCGAGTCCCGAGGCTGAGCGCGCTCGCGGCGGCGCGCGGCGGTGGAAACGTCGGATCAGAGGCTTCCCAGCATCCCGAACCTTGCTTCCGCTCCCTCTCGCTCGGCTATCATTCAGGCGAGGTGGAGGAGTTCCTTGGCAACGAGGGGGAGGTCCAAAGATGAGTGAATCGTGCGGCGGAGATAAGGTTATAAATGACTAGGGGTCCGGCTAGATGAGGGTCGGGCGAGACAATCGGAGCACGGACCCCGAGAACCCACCCCGGGCGTGGATCTAGAATGATCAAGGAACAAATGGAGCCCGGGGTTTCGAGAGTTGGCTATCAGATCGAGTGGCGAAAATTGGAAGAAGTCGGGTCGGGGCAACTGGATCCGTCTCTGGTGGTCCTGGGGGGAGAGTTGACCGGGGGTCAACATCCCCCGTGGACCAACTAGATGCAGCCACGTATTAATTATTAAGAAAATAAATAATAAATAGAAAATGGCCGAATTTCACAAAAGTCAAAACATGAAAAATGTTTCTTTTTTAAACTATTTTTTTGTGATTTTTATTTATTTTTTTGAAATAAAAATAAGGTATGTACAATATAGTATATTATATAGGTATATATACAAAATTGTATTTTTGATTTTTGATTTTTAATTATTTATTTTTGTACAATTTATTCCATTTTTATATTTTATTTATTTATAGAATAAAATTGGAATAAAAGTATATTTTTATTTTATTTTTATTATTTTTTTACAAGGGTTAAATAAATAGTTATGTATATTTATATACATGGTATATATATACAAGGTTGGTTTTGATATTTATTTTTATTTCTTTTTATTTTATTTTTGTTTTTACAACTTTTATTTTATTTATTTACATTATGGGATATGGAATTATATACAGATATGGAATTTTATTTATTTATTTATAGGGATAAATACATAGATAAAGGGTTTTATGTACATGGTGAATATAGATTAGGGTGAAGGGATTTTATTTTCTTTTTGATTTTCTCATTTTTATTTTAATTTTATATTTACAAATATATACAAATAAACAGAAACCCATTTTTATTTTTATTTAGAGGAAAATATTTTTATTTATTTATAGGTATATGTACACATGTGTGAGCTTCCTTATCTCTCTCTACTTTGGTTTTATGCTGTCAGGCCCATGTTGAGCCCTCCCTTGGGATTAGGTCGCTCAATATTTATTCTAAATATCTCCGTCTTTTTATTTTATCTCTTTATTCTTTTATTTATGCACAAAAACATGCTAATTATTCAATTTTACACAATGCATGCCAATTGCTTATTATTATTATTTACATATATCTACATGTGTTTGGCAAAGGTTTTGTAGCTAAAATAAAAGAATAAAGAGTGATGAATGGGTATTCATCAGGGGGGTAGATCATCAATTGATCTACTTTTTTTTACAACATGCAAAACTGGAAATAAATATGCAGATGTAGGTTTTTTTTACAGTATGCAATGCAAGCTGTCTGATCTAAGACTCCTAAAATTTCTTCTTGATTCTTTTGCGGCCTCTTCAGCGGAAGCTCCCGACTTCTGCCTCCATGAAGATCAAGCGTCCTCGATGATCATGAGCCATGCCACAAAAGAGAAAAGTTAGAACATACCGAGAAGTTAAATCAGCAGACATGATGCAAAAAAATGATGCATAAAATGAGGACCTAAAAAAATTGAAAGTATTCAACAAAGAAAATCAAAATTAAATAATTAACTTAAGCCGTGTCCCCGACAACGGTGTCATTTGATGAACGTGGAATTCGCCTCTTTAACTATCTAAAATTGTCGTAGTATAAGAGGCGAATTCGGTTCAGCAAAAACCACAATCCTTTGAATGTTGTAGAGTATTTATACTTCGCAAGTCTACCAAGGTCAAACGCAAGGACACAGCTACTTAATATATTTATCAAATTTCGATTCATGAAGTACAAGTGTGAAATATTTCCCAGTTTCATGACCACATGATGAACTATGCTATTTACAAAGCAATGCCATGATGTATGCATTTTTTAGTTAAATTTTATGCAATTTAAAGTAATGCATGAGTAATTATGCAAGGTTACATATAGGCTAAACAAAAGGTTACAATCATACCCTAAAAATATGAGCAACAGAATATAATTGGAAATCAGTGTCATTTAAAATCCCAACATTAGAATAGTCATCAAATCAAAGCACAGACAAGAGAGCAGGGTCTCATTTATCACATAAAAAATCACTTTAATTAAAACAGTGGCGGATGAGATAATTAGATATGTTAAGATGTAGAGGACAAAACAAGCATCAAAACGACACTAAAATCATGCAATTTGGACCTACGATGCTCAAGTTATGAAGAAAATAATGCAAGGGCATAATTGTAATAAAAATGCAAGAAATAAAAATGATAAATATTGCATTTAGATCCTTGGAGGGACCTAAATGTAATTAAGAAAAACTGTCTGGGTCCCTGTGAAATTTTTCCATGTGCGGGAGCATTTTTGCAATTTCCAAAACTTTGGAGGGCCTCCCTATAAAATACCCAGTACGCACGTGAGGCACGTGCCTGGGGACCATTCTACAAATATCAAAAATACCAGGGTCCTTCATTCAATTTACCTAAGCCCTCACGTGCGGGGCATGTGAGCCGCCTAGGTTCGGGAAGCAGCCTCTGGCTCGGACCACGTGGGCGTATCTGGAGGCTCGAGTCGAGGATCGGTGGACCCGAGCCTGGAGGTCTGAAGAGGAGGCTCGGGCACCACGTGGCTTGATCATAGCCGTCCGATCCGGATGATCGGACGACACATGTGTCTTCTTCCTCCGTCATGGCCCATCGGAGAAGGTGGGTCTCCAGCGAACTTGCTGGAGCTCCTCCGTGGTCCACACGCTCGCCTGAAGGTCAGTGAAGATCTCTGATAGGCTTGCGAAGATCTTGGAGGCGAGGCAAAACTCCGGAGCAGGTCGACGGTGTAGTTCGGTGGAGCTTCGTCGGGGGGAGGATGTTTGAAGTGTCACCGATGCAATCTCCGGCCCTTGAGGGTCCTACAAGGGTCAGTTGATAGCCGAAGCATGCGCAAGTGAATATGAAGTGAGTTGGGGTGAACTAGGAGCCGATCGGAGGTGAAGAAGGTGGCGGCTCTAGTGGGTCCTCCGCCATGTCGACGGAGGCACTGGATCGGGCAGCGGAGGGGTTCTGAAGAAGAGGAAGGTGGTCAGCGAGGGTGTTCGATGGATGGTGAAAGTGCAGGGGTGGTCGGATGGAGGTGAAGCTGATCGTGGAAGGTGGGAAAATTTCGAGAAAACACAAGAAAAAGAAGGGAAAGGTATACCTCGTCGGAGAAGGGGACTCGGTGGAGGAGGTGGCTTGGGTTGAGGACTAGGAAGGTCCTCGGGTCTTCGCACGACTCGCTTAGCCTGCTGTGAGGTGCTCAGCTACCGTCGGGAAGGCGGAGCTTACATGGCTGATATGCCATGGATCTCAGCAGGGCTTCGGCCGTCGTCGCCTTGATTCATGGTCCCTCCGCTATCACCGGAGGACCAGAGGCTGGGCCGAAGCCCCAGAATGGTGGATGAGGGATGAAAGTGGCGGGGAGAGGCTTTTATAGGGGGAGGGGCTCCGGCGGTTACATGGTTGTCGGAGGTTTTTGGATGGGATTTTAATGGTGAAGGATTGATGGAGAGTGGTCCTAGGAGTTACGCGAGGGAGACGGAGGGTAGGACTACGAGAGAGAGGCGTTATGGTGCGGGAAGACGACCGGAGGTGGCGACAAAAAATAGAAGGGGCTGGTGTGAGCGCGAGGTGAAACGGCTGGAAGAGGGGGATACAGAGGTAGGAGGTGAGCTCCCAGCTGTAGGATCTTTTGATCCGACAGTTAGGATTCAAGCACAGGTGGATGGCGATGATTAGATTCGAAGATTTGATCGAACGGTTGGTGGAAAGGCACAAAGGAGCAGCTGAGATTGGGAGATAGGAGATCCAACGGTGAGAAACAGTGGGGTGACGTGGAGTGCGGGGAAGCGTAGGATAAGGGGCGATCGGGCGGCTGAAGTGAGGGGGTAACGTGGGAAGAGGAAGGGCGTTGGATGGAATGATGATCGGACGGTTGAGGTTAAGGCGCTAAAGAGCGGTTGAGATTTGATCAGAGGTTTAGATCAGACGGTGGTTGATGGAGCAGAGAAGGATGGTTGAGATGGGAGCGGGGAAGAGCCAATCCAACGGTCAGCCGAGCGACGAAGTGGCGAGAGGAGGCGCAGACCACGTGGGCGGCCCAGAGGGCGCCACGTGGCCCAATCAGAAAATTCAGACTGAAAATACAAAGATAAATACAAAATAAATAGTTAGAGGCAAAATTAGGAAAAAGTCAAAACATGAAAGTTGCTCATCTCGATGAGATCTACAAATTTCATGTTGGAGGAAAAGCCAAAAGAGGTCATTTGTACAAAAAGCATTTTTGGGGGTATTTTTAAGGGGGATAAAAACACTGATTTTTATCTTCGAGATGTTTTTTGTATTTTTGTCTTTTTAAAGGTCAGTGATTTATGGACAATTATTCTACCTAATTTTTAGGGGTTTTTGATGATAAAATAAATACAAGAAAAATAAGGAAAATTAAATACAATAATTTCAGGGTAAGTTAAACACAATATGATACATGATAAAAATAAAGAACTGATGATGATTATTATTGGTTAGTCAAGACAGGGGTTTAATTTGCGGCTTTTAGCATGATGAATACGAGATTCATCATACCCCTATACTTAAACCATGCTCGTCCTCGAGCATCTAAAGAATGAAGGAGTTGGATTAGTTCCTGACAGTGTGCGTGAAAAATTCGAGGCTCAATCTTTCGAAGATTCTTAATTTAAGAGATCCTAAAATTCTAGGTTTATCCAAGCCTCAGTCAGAAGGAATCCAACTTCTCTAATTATCAGACTCTCTTTTTGTACATAAAGTATAAGGATATGAAATATTTTGTACTGCATTTCATGAGAGCCGAGTCGATGCATCACTCAAAGTTCCAGTCCCAAAGACTCTCCTCTAGACCTAATCCTCAATACTAGGGAATAAGCCTATTCTTGCTTCAGTAAACCGTCTCATTAGTTTGTCAGACTTGAAATGTTGATGGACGGCCAGATGATGGAGGTAATGGGATTGTGTCTATTTTTCTCACCCTCACATTGGAACAAGGGGCCTCTCGAGTGCCTTTTTACTCAACACATGTAAATTTTTATATTGTTGATCAATGTCCGTCAAGAGAGTTGGAGTCGTCTGCACTTGTTTTTCTGGGAGTGCATCGGGGTGTGTCTTTTCTGAGTATCTAAGATACCTTCGACACTTAAACTTGTATCTCTTACGATTCAGTGCCATTTTTGTGGTGTCAGCCCGACTCCTTGGTCCTAATCAGCGCTTAGTCCAAGTGGACACTTTGAAAATGTTTGGGAGCGCTCGCCATAGGTGGAAGCTCATTTGTAATTTGACTTTGGTATTTAGAGCTTTTTCTTGACATTTCTTTTCTTTTGATGGCTAGCTACACTGCTTTTACCAAAAGTTGGCGCACACTGATCAACAATTTTCATTAAGTTTCATCACACCCTGGCACATAGGTAAATATCAAAGAGATAGCATATTAATCTTGTTCACATACTGGCTAGGGTGTTGCTGACACTCAGGTTTTCAGAAGCCTTCATTAACTTTATCCCATCCTCGAATATCATTAGATCGGGTCTAAACTCAAATCTCTGGTCCTAGTTCCTTAAGTGATATCTCAACTCATCTCATCAAATCATGCAGTTGTAGAAGAGATTAGGCTGATCATATTTTTCTTGAAGGTAGAGATGAAGAGTGCAATATAGCGCTCAAATTTCAAACCAGGGAAGTGTGGATATTTAAGTCTTAAAAACCCTAATGACTAAGGCATGTTAACTCGGACTCTCAAGATCACAGAAATCCAGTGTCCTCAAAATCCTCAAGCCTTGAGTGAGTGTGAATGTGTCAGGAATACACCAACTCCGTGGTTACTGATTTTTTTATGTGATTTTTAACAGATTTTTATGGGTTTTAATTTTAATTTTTTTTGGAGAGACAATGACTGGCCCAGGCTCAAATGAATAAAAGTATCCACTCTTAGCCAGTATGGGTGTAAGTACGGGCTGAGACCCATGTTACTTGAGGATGGGGCCATATGCTGTGTCCTCTAAACCACCCACTCTGCTAAGGGAGACCAAGGTTCCCTCACTGAAAGTGTCTATTAAGCCTAGTACTCAGGGTCAAATTCCAAGAAGGGTTTTTAATTTTTCATTTTTTTAAAGGTATATTAAAAAAATTAATCCCTCAATTTTAATAAAACTTTTTACAAGGTTTATACAAAAACTATGTTCACTAGTTTACCAAAACCCAGCCCGGAAATAAAATTTAAAAAGCTTTAAAAAAACGAGCTAAGGCTAAAGTAAATATACAGTATAATATATGGTATACCCCCTATACTTAAATTTTGCTATGTCCTCATCGCACAAGTGCCATGAAGCCAAGGCTCGATCAAATACAGGGTGATATAGCGGAACTGAGGAGGAGGATCCCCCTATACTCAGGTCGAATTCGACCTAAGTACAAGAAGACAGTATGAGGGAGGGATGAGCAGGCAGGTCCCTCCTATACTTAGGCTATAAATAGCCTAAGTAAGGTCTGAATTAGGGGGGGTATTGGTACTATGATACAAGGGTGAGGGGGGGGGGGGGGTCGTTCAATATACAGAGAGAGAGAGCAGGAGATTGTGTAAATTACAGAGGGAAGGGAGATGGAGGTGTGTGTGTGTGTATGTGCAAATGTGTGTGTGGGGGGGGGGGGGTAGATCATCAAGTGATCTACTTTTTTCTACAACATGCAAAACTGGAAATAAATATGCAGATGCGGGTTTTTTTACAGTATGCAACGCAAGCTGTCTAATCTAAGACTCCTAAAATTTCTTCCCGATTCTTTTGCGGCCTCTTCAGCGGAAGCTCCCGACTTCCGCCTCCATGAAGATAGGGTGTCGTCGATGATCATGGGCCCTGCCATAAAAGAGAAAAGTTAGAACACACCGAGAAATTAAATCAGCAGACATGATGCAAAAAAATGATGCATGAAATGAGGACCTAAAAAAATTGAAATTATTCAACAAAGAAAATCAAAATTTAATAATTAAGTTAAGACATGTCCCTGGCAACAGCGTCATTTGATGAACGTGGAATTCGCCTCTTTAATTATCTAAAATTGTCGTAGTATAGGAGACGAATTCGGTTCAACAAAAATCACAGTCCTTTTAATGCTGTGGAGTATTTATATTTGGCAAGTCTACCAAGGTCGAACGCAAGGAAACAACGACTTAATATATTTATCAAGCACAGTGATGAACTATTTCCAAAGCAATGCCATGATGTATGCATTTTTTTAGTTACTTTTTATGTAATTTAAAGTGATGCATGAGTAATTGTGCAAGGTTACATGTAGGCTAAACAAAAGGTTACAATCATACCCTAAAAATATGAGCAACCGAATAGAATTGGAAATCAGTGTCATTTTAAATCCCAACATTAGAACAATCATCAAATCAAAGCACATACAAGAGAGCAGGGTCTCATTTGTCACATAAAAAATCACTTCAATTAAAATAGTGGCGAATGAGAAAATTATATATGCTAAGATGTAGAGGATAAAACAAAGATCAAAACGACACTAAAATCATGCAATTTGGACCTACGATGCTCAAGTTAAGAAGAAAACAATGCAGGGGCATAATTGTAAAAAAATGCAAGAAATAAAAATGATAAATATTGCATTTAGATCCCTGAAGGGACCTAAATGTAATTAAGAAAAATCACCTAGGCCCTGTGAAATTTTTCCATGCGTGGGGGCATTTTTGCAATTTCCAAAACTTTAGAGGGCCTCCCTGTAAAATACCCAGGCACGCACGTGAGGCACGTGCCTGGGGGCCATTCTGCAAATATCTAAAACACCAGGGTCCTTCGAGCAATTTACCTAGGCCCTCACGTGTGGGGCACGTGAGGCGCCTAGGTTCGGGAAGCTGCCTCTCGCTCGGGCCACGTGGGCATATCTGGAGGCTCGGGTCGAGGATCAGTGGACCCGAGCCTGGAGGTCTTGAGAGGAGGCTCGGGCACCACGTGGCTTGATCATAACCGTCCGAGCTGTATAATCGGACGACACATGAGTCTTCTTCCTCCGTCGTGGCCCATCGGAGAAGGCGGGTCTCCGGCGAACTTGCTGGAGCTCCTCCGTGGTCCACACGCTCGCCTGAAGGTCGGTGAAGATCTCTGATAGACTTGCGAAGATCCTGGAGGCGAGGCAAAACTCCGAAGTAGGCTGACGGTGTAGTTCGGTGGAGCTTCGTCGGGGGGAGGACGTTTGAAGTATCGCCAATGCAATCCCCGACCCTTGAGGGTACTGCAAGGGTCAGTTGATAGCCGAAGCGTGCACAAGTGAATGTGAAGTGAGGTGGGGGTGAACTGGGAGCCGATCGGAGGTGAAGAAGGTGGCGGCTCTGGTGGGTCCATCGCCGTGACGACGGAGGCACTGGATCGGACATCGGAGGGGTTCTGAAGAAGAGGAAGGTGGTCGGCGAGCGTGTTCGATGGATGGCGGACGTGCAGGGGTGGTCGGATGGAGGTGAAGCTGATCGTGGAAGGTGGGAAAATTTTGAGAAAACACAAGAAAAAGAAGGGGAAAGAATACCTCATCGGAGAGGGGGACCCGGTAGACGAGGTGGCTTGGGCTGAGGACCAAGAAGGTCCTCGGGTCTTCGAACGACTCGCTCAGCCTGCTGCGAGGTCCTTAGCTACCGCCGGGAAGGCGAAGCTTACATGGCTGATATGCCATGGATCTCACCGGGGCTTCGGCCATCGTCGCCTCGATTCAAGGTCCCTCCGCTGTCACCGGAGGACCAGAGGCTGGGCCGAAGCCCCAGAATGGTGGATGAGGGATGAAAGTGGTGGGGGAGAGGCTTTTATAGGGGGATGGGCTCCGGCGGTTACATGGTTGTCGGAGGTTTTTGGATGGGATTTTAATGATGAAGGATTGATGGAGAGTGGTCCTAGGAGTTACGCATGGGAGACGGAGGGTAGGTCTACGAGGGAGAGTCGTTATGGTGCGGGAAGACGACCGGAGGTGGCGGCAAAAATGGAAGGGGGTGGTGTGCGCGCGAGGTGAAACAGCTGGAAGAGGGGGTTACGGAGGTAGGAGACGAGCTCCCAGCCATTGGATCTTTTGATCCGACAGTTAGGATTCAAGCACAGGTGGATGGCGACGATTAGATTCGAAGATTTGATCGAACGGTTGGTGGAAAGGCGCAAGGGAGCGGCTGAGATTGGGAGATAGGAGATCTAACGGTGAGAAACAGTGGGGTGACGTGGAGTGCGGGGAAGCGTAGGATAAGGAGCGATCGGGCAGCTGAAGTGAGGGGTGACGAGGGAAGAGGAAGGGCATTGGATGGAATGATGATCGGACGGTTGAGGTTAAGGCGCTAGAGAGCGGTTGAGATTTGATCAGAGGTTTAGATCAGACGGTGGGTGATGGAGCAGAGATGGATGGTTGAGATGGGAGCGGGGAAGAGCCAATCCGACGGTCAGGCGAGCGACGAGGTGGTGAGAGGAGGCGCATGCCACGTGGCCCAATCAGAAAATTCGGACTGAAAATACAAAGATAAATACAAAATAAATAGTTAGAGGTAAAATTAGGAAAAAGTAAAAACATAAAAGTTGCTCGTCTCGACGTAATCTATAACTTTCATGTTTGAGAAAAAGCCAAAAGAGGTCATTTGTACAAAAAGCATTTTTGGGGGTTTTTTTAAGGGGGATAAAAACACCGATTTTTATCTTTGAGATGTTTTTGTATTTTTTTAGTCTTTTTAAATGTCAGTGATTTATGGACAATTATTCTACCTAATTTTTAGGAGTTTTTGATGATAAAATAAATACAAGAAAAATAAGGAAAATTAAATACAATAATTTAAGGGTAAATTAAACACAATATGATACAGGATAAAAATAAAGAATTGAAGATGATTTTTATTGGTTTAGTCAAGACAGGGGTTTAATTTGCGACTTTTAGCATGATGAATACGAGATTCATCAGTTATGTCGATGAGATCCGATGGAGATGCCATGGAACTAGGGTGCTGGAGGGGATTGAGAGGTGGGCAGAGGGCAGCAAAAAGAGGATGACGAGAGGCGGAGGGGCGCGAAGGAGAAGGGGGGCATGGAGATCATTGAGGGGAGGGCGGAGGGTAGTAGGAGCAGGTCGGAGGCAGAGGGGCGTGAGTGAGGATGAGGGTGTCGGAGGGGGGCGGAGGGCGGAAGGAAGCAGAGGGGGGCCTGGAGAAGGAAGGCGGAGGGCGGAGGGACAGGAGGGGGAGTGTGTCGGGGGCAGAGAAGAAAGAGGGATGGTTAGTGATTTTTAATTTTTTTATGTATGAGATTTGTAATAGTCGTTGGATTAGATCATGGGTTAGATTAAGCCAATGAAATGTTTGGGTCAACGGAAAAACTAACGGAGGGTTATGGGTGTGAGATGGAATGATTATTCGGGAATTCTCGTGTAGTTCACGATTATGCAGGGTTATGGTTGTAATTGTGAAATTACTCAGGGTTATGGGTGTAAAAATCTCAAAGCCAAAAGAGGTCATTTTTTCAAAGGTGTATTTTTGGGTGCATTTTTAATGGGTAAAAACATAATTTTGTGGTTTTGAGATTTTTTTTATATTTTTAATTCTTTTAGAATTGAAAACAAATATAAACAATATTATCCTAATTTTTAAGGGTTTTTAACAAAATAAAAAGTAAATAATATATGTTAGTAATTAAATATAATAAATACAATTAGCATTTTAAAGTTATTTATAGGTTAATTATACACAAAATATACACAGTATAATAAAGTTAGCATTAGTGATTTAATTATGATTTTTATTGAATTGTTTAAGCTTGGGGATTAATATGTGGATTTTAGCATGATGAATATGAGATTCATCAGCATTCAAAAACGGGATTCTTTCACCTTTGTTGTGCTTTCATGAGTTGTCACTCGACACTTCCAAATCTCGTAGGCTATCTTCAGGTGAGAAACTCTTTCAAACTCAGCTTTTAATAAAGCGCTATATACGGAGTTCATTGGTTTTGAATTCAAAGTCATTTGAGATAGATTGTCAGCGGAGTAGTCTATTTATGTCTCCTCTATAAATTTGAATTCCTTCCTCATCATATTCAATACTGAGAAATCTAATGACGGTAGGAAGATCATCATCTTTATCTTCCAACTAGAGTAATTCTCCTTGTTGAAGAGGGTGGACGAACTATGGAGCTTTCCTCTGGACGCGATCTTGAAGCCATCCTCTAAGTGCGCATCTTTTTATCTCTTTTGTGTATTATCAAATCTCTTAAATTAGCATTGAAAATATCTCAAAACCCTATCATCCATCACCACTCCTTCTCTATTTAATCAAGAATGACACCACAAAAACCCAAATCACATCTCCTTCCACTCTCACTCATCCTATCCCACCCTAGTCTTACATGCCCCTCCTCCTTTCCAACTCAACTCATGTTACCTGGATAAGATATAGGAATCTCAGTATTATCGTATGTCTCCCGGGCATGATTTCATCCAAGAGGACATGATGGATGCTTTCTCCCTACACTTCCACAAGATGCAGGAAAATACAAATCTGTTTATGAGAATTAACATTAATGTAGTAAATTGAGGGATTGATTACTCTCAGTTTTCCAACTCTCTCAAGAGTCATTGGATTTTACTTTCATATTTTCTCATCCATCACATTGAAATAAATAGTGTGTAAGAATGGTGTTAAAAATGAGAAATACCAAAAAAAGATTTTTTAATTTACATCTATAAAAAATAACATAAAAATAGAAATATATTAAAAATTGCAATAAATAGAAATATGGATTTATGCATCGCTTTCACCTTGCAAATCAAGTGTTAATCAAGTTGGTGTTATGTGGATCGACCTTGTGCTTACCACATTCAAGTTATTTTTGAATTATTTAATGTTTTAATTAGAAAACTGATGTTGCAATGACAATATAATATCTTAGTTTAATTCTCTAAAATTGCTAAGAAATTAATTAAACAGTCATCAATCGTTTCTCCTAGAGTTAATTTACGTTAATTGTTGTAGTGTCGACATAAAGTGGTTGATAAAAAATCCATATGAATTAGGTGTAATGTACATACTCAATGGACAGTGTGGAGTTCTTTTTTGACTTAGTAGAGTCCGAGGTCAAATACGAGGAGGTGGTGAAATTTTTAGGTGTGGCTTTGGTCTAATTTAGTATGAAAATATTAAGTGCGGCGAAATGAATGCAATGCAATCTACATTATGTATATGCAATATTTTTTCATAATTAACTTTTTTCAAAAAAAATGTTTTACCTTTTTTCCATTTTTAAAATGATTTTAATTAATAACGGAAAAGAAAAGAAATTACGATACTTTATATATAATGTGATTGAAATAAAGATCTCTATTTTTTTAATGTGATAAAAACATAATAAAATTAAAAATAAAACATTTTTTTTATTTTTTTTAAGGTTTTTAAATGTTCTTTTATATTTTACAATATACACACATAAAATTTCAATAAACTAAAAATTAAGATTTTGAATATGATTTTAATCGCTAATATGGCTCACTTAATGCATAGATTTTTGCAAATGCTCCTAAACTTATTAACTTTTTGGTTAAACGTTTATTAAATTAGGATTCTAAAGCACTATTTTTTGTATTATAGAAGTAATGGAAAGTTTCTAAATTTTTTCAATTCTAACTTTGTAAGTTTTTCGATTTAGTTATGTAATATTTTTCAAAATCAAAATATGGGATGAAGTGTATTGGAAAGGTGACCTATTCTATTTTTTTGAAATTTTTGAGATTAATTTAATTTATTTATAATGCAATTGCAACAAACCAATGAAATTGTTTTTTGTTTTTTTTAAATATAAAATTATCTACTCAATATTTATATATGTAGAGCATATATTGGGCTATCTGGAGGTATTTTTTATTTCAAGAAATTTTGCAATTTATAACATTGAAAATTCTTTCAAGAAAATTGAAAATTGATTTACATAGGCCTCAAATTTCAATGAATTCACATGGGACTTATATCAAAAGGTTGCTCATTTTTACTACACAACATACCCAAAAAAAGATTTATATCAATTTTCATATTTTAATATTCAACTTTCAAGATCAAGCACAAGGCTTCATTCAAATATTAATAGTTGATTCACACATGCTACACGTATTGTCCACAATAGTTCAAATTAAACAGAACTAAAAGATATTTTCTAGAAAAATAATCATTGAAAAAAGATACATGGATTTCAAATTGTAAATTGTTCTTTACATGGGTCTAAATGCAATACATTAATTCAAAAACAAATTTAAAACAGTCTTGCAGGGTTTCAACAAATCCCCTAAAGAAGGACACGTGTTATAAGGGCGGGAGGACTCGCTCGTAATTCAGGAGACTATTAAGGATTTGGATGCAAATTACCGAACCATATAAATGAGATCATGTACCTGAGGCTCTAGTACAAGCACTTATCTTAGATGGAGCGGTGCGTGGCCCTTGATGTTGGCATGGTATGATAACTCTAGCTGTGATGCTCCTCAGCGTTCTAGACGAGGTTGGAAATGATCCGAAGATGCCTGGATTGAGCAGGGATCATGCTTTAACTCAATCGTGTGGTTGAGATCCTTAATGTGCTCCAATGAGGGACATAGCAATAGTTTCTCTTCTGGTTCTGTCAAGTAGTGCTCAGTCCCGATGACCATAGAAATCTACACTGCGATGATCAGTTCTTCATCAAGATGAACATGGCAGATGAGCTGAGAAGAACCCATTAATTGTCCAACCAAGCTTGCTTCTATTCGTTATTTGTTTCTTACCCTCTGCCACCCTACTTTTTGTCTTTTACATTTAGCCTAACTAGAGTCTAGGTATGGGGGGATGCTGACTTCTACTCTTTCCTCTGATTGAAAAACTCTTCCATGTATCAGCTTGACGAACTCTCTTGTCTGATCCTTTACCCAAGGGTCCGAGAAGAACTATGTATGAAACTCATCAAAGAGGACCTCCCAAGTGATTGGCTTGGTCAGGTACTCCGTGGTGGCATTCCACCATTGCTCTACGTACCCAACAAGAGAGTACTCTACAAATGATACCCAAGCGTCCTCAGGTGCATGTATCATCCTAAGAACCTTGGCCACATGTGTCATCCATAGCTCTGCATCATCAAGTTGGTGGTACCGAAGAATTGTGGTAAAAGTAGAGAGCCCGTCATGGACCTCCACGCACATCCCTCGGATGAACGTCTGCAAGTTCTCCTATGGGTAAGTCGTCGTAGCAGGGGCATGGCGAGACAACTCTATATAACAAATCGGGTAGGACCATCATCAACCCATGTGTCATCTCAGTGAACTCTCTCCTCTGATCCTCTACCGAATGATCGGGGTAGAACCCTGAACGGAACTCATCAAAGAAGTCATCCTACGTGATGGGCTTGGTCAGGTGCTAATTGGTGGCATTCCACCACCTTTCTGCGTACCCAGCAAGCGAGTAATCTGCAAATGATACCCAACTGTCCTCAAGTTCATGTATCATACTAAGAACCTTGGCTACATGTGCCATCCACATCTCTGCATTATCGAGGTTGGTGGTACCAAGAACTGTGGTACAATCACCTGTTGGTATCGTGCATTGGTGCTCTGATGCTTCTCAAAGCATCTGCATCCTCCATCTGCACCAACTCTAAAGAGAATGATAGGTTGACGCTCTCCTCTCCTTCATGAGATGGATGGTAGGAAGAATCGTCCTGCTGCTAGAGCCGCTGCTCGATTGCCTCTTGGCGCTGCTAGATTCCCATGCACCATCTATACAAAGAAGGCCAGCTGTTGTGACATATCCGAATCCATGCAAGGCGGCATGGTTCTATATAAAGAATCGGAGCATTAAAAAATGTTTTACTTAAGAAAGACACGTGGACATGAATATAAAATATGCAATTCTCCTTTAGATTCATGTTGGGTCAGAAGACTCTCAACACTATCATGTATTTCGAACACCAATGAGGAATGACATGCATGAAATGTAATGGAGTACCATTGCTCTGATACCAAACAGTGACGATTGTCCCCATGGGATCCAGGTACTCGGCAAACCGATTCCATGACCATACAATTCCACATTTAAAATACATGACATAAATGTAGGCAGGAGAAAATAGCACAAAAACTGGAGTAAAAAAATCTATCCATTCACTTCATATCCATCATTCATTTACATTCCATGTCCATAAAATAATATATGTATGCATCAAAAAGTGTGTCCATACATATATTATGCATATCATGTTTCTCAACAAAACTATAAGTAAAAAACTAATAATAAAGGTACAAGTATTGTACTATAGGAAATCGTGTAGCTACACAAACGAAGTAACTCCAAGCAAACAACGACCGCTCAATACTGCATTTTCTTTTGAGAACCTGAGATCTAATATATAGGTATGTTATGAGCAAAGTTGTTCATTACGATATAAAATTTATAGCATGCAAGATACAATTAAAAAGTGTGGAAAAGGAATAACTGGGTAAACCAACCTCACAAAGAGGTAAATTCTAACCATTATTATTGATATGGATCACATAAGCTTCGCGGATAGTTTGTGATCTTGGTCTGGGTGAGACCTCATACTATGACTCTAAGGCAAGAAGAAGACCTTAGGGTTGAGATGCCTCTGTAGGCATGCGGTGGGGTACAATGCATCGTAACTAAGTTTTCAACACGTCCACTTGGCTTCACTTATAAGATTGTAAGTCTGATTCCCAAGGCCAATTCCAATCTGTGAATCATCGCGAAACGCCCAAGTCCACTACCCACGTCTAAGAGTCCATAGTGGCATAGGGTACGAGTTAGGACACTGATTACCAAGATCATTCTTACTACAGTACGAATCCCCACGACTAACCCAATCCTCCTTATACACATGAGACTTGTATCTCACTCTCAACTTTACTTAACCATAATTCCCGGAACTCCTCTGTTAGTGCTCTCAGCCTCTCACCCGAAATACTAATCAATTTGTCCTACACCATCCAGTACATGAGTGTTAACCTTAAGTGAACAAACGAAATACTAGACCACCAACCATGACTGCTCAGCATGCTCTTGAAGCGATGGGCTAAAGGCACACAAATACTGAGGTCGAACACTTTCAAATTGTACCTTGGTGTGCCAAGCAACATGTCCTCCAACAGTCGCACCTACATAGTACCAGTTGGGATAGTGGCTCTCTAGGTTTATACCTGTAGCCACAAGGGTGCATGTCCCTCCCCTTGGCAGGAACTCAGGCCATTTGATAATAATCAGCCTAGACTAATATCGATTCTAGTAACCTTTAAAACAAAAAAAAACGTTGAATTGGTTTTGGATCATGATATTCATCATGCTACTCTACATAGGAAACGGAAAACGGAGAAACCAATTACTCCCAAAAATCTGGAAACCTCTTGCTCTTTCCAAACTTCGTCAATGAGACATACATCCATGTCATATCAAAATCATAATAATTACTCCCATGAAATTGAAAATACTGGATGTCCTCGAGTTAAGAACCACAAGCAAAAATGCTCTTTTTAATCGCAGTGCAAGTGGTGATCCCACCCCTACCCTCAATCTTGTAGGTTGTGGCAATAAAGAGGAGATCCATGACATCATTTGCAAGTACTACATAGTGAGGAGCAAGCAATGAAATGAACTAAGTTAGATGCAAGTAGAGAAATCATGATACCAAGCAATGATTAACTTCTAGGTACAATCAGCAACGACTTTTCCAGTGGTTGACATTGGTGCAAAAAAAGAATATGTCCACTAGACTAAGGATCCTAATAGCATTATCCAAGTATTTCAAGGTTGGTTAATATATGCCATGAGCCTAATATAAAACCAGTCTTCTGTTCAGTGAAGTTGGATATTTGGACATTTTTGCATACATTTAGATTGTCCTGGATCAAAAGATGGTCCTTTTTAACAGTTCTTCAATTTTCCCAAGTTCAGAACATGTTTGTACAATAAGAATATGTCTCTCTTATTTTGTATGTTAGTGGTGCCACATCAACTTTTTCCTTCTCATAAATAAAAATCTCTCTCGCCTCCTGGTCAGGTTGTCTAAGTTGAGAAATGACAATGTCTGTAAAGATTGATCCAAAGATGATAGTTCATTATCACTAGAGCCCTCACAAAGAGTATCCAGCTTCTTTTCAAAAGACGGGAATACCATGCATCCATGAGAACAAGTGTCAACCCCAAACTAATGTGATCATACTCAGAAGAATAACTATTTATCAAGTCAGAAAAACCTAATCCCCCACCATATGAAAGGATTAAAATCAAAGATAAATAATCCAATAACTCAGAAAATTTGCAATGATCCTAAAAACAGATGGGGGAGGAGTCTGAATCTATCCATTCAACTAGTGGATCCTGAAAACCCCTCTTCATTAGAGGATTCAACCACCAAAAATGAAAGTTTATTGAGGAATTCAACAGTTGCAAATGCAGGGACATGGTCTCTTGGATCAACTTCAATGATGTTAAGTTCTTTATTTAGAGTTGTGACAAGAGGCCACCACCGAATCCATTTATATCTTATCTCATATTTGCCATTAAAGTGCAAAAATTTAAAATAATAGCTCCTGGTGAACTCTGCCCAAAGCAGTTTCCAAATTGGTTGAAAGCCAAAGAAACGTTGCCAATGCAACCACGACCCCTAACAAAATTGCAAGTATGGCCCTTTGGATAAACTTCTTCTAATACCAAAGCTTGTGCAAATAAGAAGGAAGATAGATGATTGAAATTCATGTGAAAACCACAACAAGAGGGAGGAGACATCGTACTTCAAGAAAAACTCAAACAGCGTGCTCGATGCTCCGTTGATGACGAGAACTGGTGTACGAGGATGACCTAGACCTCCTCTACGTAGTGGCAGCTTCAGATAGTTGATCTGATACACTCTAGTAAGCTTCGCCAGTGCCCCGACGAGTGGGAGGGAGGATGAATGGGGGCTCTTAGATTTTGGATGTTTTGGGAGAGAGAGAGGGCTGTTTTGATGGAATATAACCCGGATTCGGATCCGGGTTTGGATCTGAATTTGATCTGGACCTGTTCTGACTAAAATAGTCGTAACTCGAGCTCCCGAACTCAGATTTTTACGTTCTTGGATTCGTTGCAAAGGTCTCATGAGTACTACACGATGGAATGAACAATAGTTTTTGGATGTTGTATAAGAGAAATTTTTATAAATAAGTTCGGATCCTAATACGAGGGGCCCTACATCCATCTTTGTCCTACAACATTGGAGGTTAGCGTCATTTTTAGTCCAATAAACTTTGATGCTAGTTTAGCTTGATATAGTGTATACATACATTTTTTGTGATCTACATTATATTCACAAATAAAATAAGTTTTGAGAAGATATTTTGGTACCCATCTATTGGGTCCACGATGGGTATACATTTTCTCTCCATTTTGGCTAAGTAACTTCTTATGAGAGAGTGAACTACCCATAAATCCTTTCCATTTTTATCATAGAAATTTCTTTTTAGATACAAGTAGTTTATCTAAACTCTCTTTACCTTTAGTAAGTAAAGCAAAAATCTTTTACAAAGTTATCACATTTTAATTTATGATTACTAATCTCTTTTTCAAGAAAAGTTATATTTTCTTTCAAGCAAGATGCTTCTTCACCAAAAGTTTCTTTTTCACACATTGATTTTTTAACTTTTTTGACCAACTTTTTATTCTCTACTTTAGAATTTTCTAAAGATTAAAAACTTCACTAGAAGCATGCAAAAGTTAATTATAACTTTCTTGAGTTACCTTATTTTGCAAAGACATTAATCCGGTGCATGCTTATTCTTCATCACTTAAGTGGAGTTGCTTGAATCTGAGTCACTACATATCGCTTGTAGTGCCTTCTTCTTTGATTCTTCTTGAACTTTGTGGATCACTCCTTATTTTCCTTATCTTGTTTTAGTAGTGGACAATCCCTTTTTAGATGTTCCTTCTTTTTGCACTTGTAGCATGTGGAAAATATTGTTCTGACTTATTGATGAATTCTCATCCCCTCGCACCTCCACGAGAATTTTGAGAATGTGTCGCGTTGTATATATCTTCTTGATGGATTCGCCTTCCTACATCTCAAAATTCTCATTTTTCCTAGTTTGCATCGTAACATTGAAAGTCTTGACTTTGTGTATACTTGAAGTCTCTTCCAAATCTTGTGAGAAATATTGGACTGAGAAACATGATTCTACTAGTTAGCAAAAAGAACACAATGTGACGCATATGTTCCTTTATAAATGTTTGATCTTTGCTTTAGTGAACTTAGTTAGAACTAAAGAACTCTATTAGAACTTCAATTAGAGTTGGTTTCATGAAGGTTGTTGTCGTACATGTCCAAATTATGTAATCTATAAACTGCATGTAAATCTCCATGTTGTTTGCCTAAAATGTGTATTCGGTACCATCAAAGAATGATATTTTTATAAAGGAGTAGGTAGATGCGCTTGAGTTGGTAGATATATTTCCTTGTGCCATTTAGGACCTGCAAGTATGTTTTTATACTTATAAAATTTGAATCCGTTCTGATATTAAATGAGAGTTCGGCACAAGAGGGGGAGGGTAAATGTGCAACGTACAATTTTCGAAAAAATATCCAATTAAAATATTCACAAACCTTAAAGATGATAGTTAAGAAATTTAAACCACCAATGCACAACGAGTTTTACGTGGAAACCGAAGTAGGTGAAACCACTAACCAGAACCCTATTCTAGGATTTCTCCTTTGCGCTCTCGAGGAAGCTTTCTTCTTTTGTCCTAGTGCTACTTTAAATCGAGGATTATCATAGCCTTTCAAGCAACATGTACCCTTCCTTAGATAACTTCCAAAGGAAGATTTTATCTCTCATAGATAAAGGAATCCACAACTCGGATACATATATACAATATATCGAACATAAAATAGTTAAGACCTTAAATTCACAACCTTACAAAACACTCAACATAAAATCTTCTTGAGAATGATGATGACAACTATTGAGCATGGAGAGCCAAAAAATCTTGAAAGCTTTGTGTTGAAGAGATCTCAAGAGCGCAAAGTCACAAATAGAGTTTGGCGATGATGTAAAAATAACATTTTTTTCCTTTAAGAGTAGATGATGTTTATCTTGGTTGTGTAATAAAACCCAGTTTCATGCCATTAATTCACCTATATTAACTCCCTAGCTTAGACCAAGTATCAATAAGAACCAGATTAATCTTTATAATTATCTGACCCCTTGAATAATTTAAAAATACAAAAAATAGCAAAACAAAAATTTGTAGTGTTTTTATACCCTTAAAAACACTCACAAAAATATTTCTCCTTTGATTTGACCTCTTCTCTGATTTTAGTCAACATGAAACTTGTACATCTCATCGAGATCTACAACTTTCATGTTTTGAGTTTTTCAAAATCGGCCTCCTTCTCCTTCTTATTTCATTTTTTCTCTCTGAATAGTCTGATTGGGCCCTATGATGGCGCCTTCTGGTTGCGCCACACGGCCTGGCCCCTTGCGTACCATGCACCCCTCTCTCTCCGCCATTTGATTTCTCTCTCTTCCTTCAGATCTCCATTGTTCTCCCCATATCCGTTTTCAGCTGCCCGATCAAAGTCCAGATCAAATCTGGACCGCTCAGCAGTGCCTCTCTCACCACTCGTCACGTGTCTTCCCCCTATACCACACGATCGGCTCCAGAACTCTCCATCCAAGCCATTCATCTCTGCTTCACTCCTCAACCCTTCGATCTTTCCTATGATCCCATTCCAGCCGTCCGCCAGCGTCAGGCCCTCAGCACGACATGTGGCGCCTCTCACGCCCTTCGATTGTGCCTCTCCAATCTAATCGCAACCGATCCCTAGCGCCCGTCTCTCAACCGTTGGATCATGAGTTCCAACAGCTGAGGACCCTTCTCCTACCTCCCGCTACCTCCTCGCACACATCGCCCACCTTGCGCAACCACTCCGCCCTTTCCATTATCCCCACCTTCTTCATCGTATTTACCATCCTCCAACTACCCCCACGATGGAGCCCTGACATCCACCATCCTCGCAAGTACCTTTGCTCATCATGACTCCTCATCTCTCGCTCTCTAAGCCAACCGCAAACCATGTAGGCTGTCATCCACAACCGTCAAACATCTCCTTTAAATACACAGTCGTCGCCGCCTCCACACTTCGTCCACATGTACGTGGGTCATGGCCAAACTCCCTCTATCCCTCTGTGACAGAGAGGCGACGCCAAGGGACGCGATGACCGTCGTCGACCCCGTTGTCGACCCCTGGTCATTCAAGGCCAGGTCTGCGATGGCTCTGCCCTGCTCGAGCTGCTCTCCGTAGCTGGGGGAGTACATCGAAGACCTGGGCTTCATCAAGAATCCCGCACACATACCCTTCCTCTGCCAGCCTTCAAGTAAGCTTCTCTGATCTCGTCTTTTATTTTCTTTGAAATTTCTCTGATTTTATTAAGTCCCTCCTCGCATGATCTTCCTCTATTGACCGCCGATTGAGTTTCGCCACACACCCATCATTCATGCGGTCCTCTTCACACACCCTCTCTCTTCCTCCATAATCTCAGACCACTCTGCCTCACCCTCCTCCGAGCTCGTTGGAGAAGACTACCGGGTCGTCCTACTTCTTCACACCGATAGTCTCTCATTCCACTCACGTTCATCACAACAAGAAGCTTCGACTATTTCCTAACTATTTCAGGTAATACTTGGCTCAATGGCCAGAGTTTCATCGGAGTCATCTTCTTGGGATTCACCTCCGACGAAGTTGCTGCGACACCGACCTCCAGGATTTGCAGCACCCTTCCCAGAACCCCCGCTACCCTGACAAGCTTCCAGGATGCTCCATGGAGCTCTGTCGACGCTTGAGAGGAGTGGCAGAGCACAGAGAGTGTCGTCGGAACACAACCATCATTGCCGCAGAAGGCGACCAGGACGAAGATTTCAAAGCACAGCTACCGTTGGATCTTCAAAGATCGATTCGGTCCGAATCCAGCCACGTCACCTTCTCTGCAAGCTACAGCCGTCGTTCGATCCTCGTGATTGGATGGACCTCGGGAATCCACGTGTCGGTTCCGAACCTCTGCGCCAACCCTTCAGGCTCAGAGCACCCGAGCCTCCTCCGTGCTTCGCGAGCCATCCTCCGAGGTTGAGCTAGCATCCGAGCCTCGTCCGAGCCCGAGCCTCACGTCAAGCCTAGCCAAGCCTCTTCCTAACCTGCAAGCTACCCGAGCCTCGACAGCACGTGCTTGTCACGTGCGGCCAGGGGTAATTTGTAGGGATGCCCTCGAAACTTCTCTAAATTGCAAAAAGGTCCTGCCATCACATGCATCCACATGCGCCTGGGGTATTTTGCATGCAAGCCCTCGTAAGATTTAATAATTGCAAAAATACCCCCATACGTGTGGGTAAATTACAGGGAAGGCCCCGTATTAATTTTATTTATATTTTAGTCCCTCTCAGGGACATGTTTTCTAGTTATCTTTTATGTTTTCTTGTATTTATGCCCTTGATTTCATTTGTTGATATATTGAGCATCCTAGCTCCGTTTGAGTCGATTTTGGTCTCGTTTTGAAGCTCGTTTCATTGTCTTCTTAATAACATGCTTAGATTTCTATTTTGACACTGTGAATTTGATGTATTAATTAAATTGCCAAGTGTCACTTATATAATCATGTTTAATGCCTTGCTTTAATTGATTTAATGAAACTTGATCCATAATTCTATTCTGAATTCGACTGCATCTTATTGCTCAAATATTCTAACTTGTTAAGGCATATTCACATTGCATTTCTTTGCACTTTGTTGCATGTTAAAAAAATGCATAGCTTCATGTTTATTCATGCATCATCTCTTCATGCATTTCTTGACCTATGTATCATTAATGCAACACTTAGTTCAAATAATTAGAGTCTAAATGATACTAAAGAGGTGTGTGTCTTTGAGTTCGACCTTGGGCTTGACCAAGTAAAATAAAAATCGACCATTTGATTTAATTGATATATTAATTAAATGATCTTTGATGCATCTGATTCGGCCAACTACAAGGCATTAAAATGACTTATTAAGAGGCCGAATTTTGGGCTCATCATTGTGTATCTCAAACAATGACTATTAGGGTCTCATATATAGTGTTGGACCTTAAAGATCCCTTAGTGAGTAAAAAAATAGAAATTCCAACGTTATTATTCTAAAAATTAGAGTTGATCGATCATAAAAATAATTTGATCAATCATTTTGTGATAGTTGAATGGTAATTTGAAAAGTGACCGATCATAGTCAAAAGTTGGTCGATCAGGACGAAAGGATTGATCGATCTAATCAAAATCAATAGCTTAGGATTGATCGATCATGATCATAAATTGATCGATCAGGATGTTAAGATAATCAGTTATATGTTAAAACTATTGACTTTACGAAATTAATGATTTTGGCTTATTTTTGCTTGATGATCAAGAATATGCAAAAACTATAAGCTTGTTTTTGTGCAAAAATAAAAACAATGTAAATCGTTTGACTCAGCAAAACTTTTAGAAGTGCTCATAAGTATTATTTACTTGTTCTTAGCTCCAAAGTCTCCAAATTTTCTTTATAAATGTATTTGAGCTTTTGGAATCAAGTCTTGAGCTTTTTGACCTTTGATTATGAGCCTTGAAATTTTATAGGGCTAGATGTTTCAAACTTTTGATACATTTGTCATCATTACTTCTACTTAAAAAGTTGGTCAATCGATAAAGCAATTGTACAAAAAATCATTAGCAAAATTTAAGTCACTAACATCTACCAATGGAATATAGTAGTCTTAAAACTCCAATGGAAATCAATCAATGATTGTATTAGATCCCATAATTATGACTATCTTCCTTTAGAACAAGTCTTTTGGTCTTCTAAAATATATGCAACAAATTGCAAATGTTAGTAAATGCACCGGAGATAGCCGTCTAACTATCTTCTCGTTCAATAAGTAAGTTGGCTTCAATTATAAAAATATAGATGTATGACATGTTGATGAACTAACTATTTCCTTCTCATTGGATTATATGTAGTTTCGAAAGTTGTACTTACAGTATTCATGCTTGTTACATTATTGGCAATCATCCGACTATTTGGATGTCATCTATGTGGAACTTACAAAAGTGATGTCAACAATTTAACCTTTCTTCTTCTTCTTCTTCTTCTTCTTATAAACAGATTCTTTCAGAACTCATGCTTCGTGTTGCACTTCCATTTGTCCTTATTCAACTATTTAATGATGGAGGGTCTTTTCAATAGTTCATCTCCTCAAAGGACTTCAACATAAAGAGGAACTCAATATTCATATATTTCATCTTGTTCATGTGACGTGAAAATATGAAGTTCATGAAAGACTTGGGTAAAGATAAAGAATGATGACAATCACCATATCTACATCCATCTAAAATCCAATAACTTTAATTCGGATAGGTATTCAAATAATTAAAGTACATGTACTCCTATGAAGCTATCAGCCTGCATCTTGCAGTTAACCATGTCCTATATAAAGTTGAAATGTTAAGAGCACTTCATATCGACAAGTCATCTCTTTTAGATTTAAAAGGATCTATGTTATATAATAGATATCAACATGTTGCTTCCAAAGCATATTAGATTAAGAACATAGCAACACATCGATAACAGGCCCAATGCATATAACAAATGTAGTCGCAAAGATTTAGATTTAACGTTAACTGCATTGCTCGATAATTACTCATGATGTTGCCTTTTGTGGACCTAGCATAAGTACTTGAATAGTCAGCAGTAATGGATGTATGTGTATGAGCTCTTGGTGGTCCACTTGCACCAAATACAGTGTGTTAGCTGGCAGGATATAACTTCACAAATATATCATATATTAATGGAGGTCTCTATCTAACTCTTTAGATCATGAACTATGTATATGGTATCTAGTATACTACTAACACTAGTTGTACAGGGAGACCACGCAAATCATGCAATAAGTCATTATGTGATGGAGAAATCGGTCCAGAGACTTATATCTCTATGATTTTGATCTTTTGGAGATATAAAAGCACTAGGTGACACCCACAAAGCATCTCTTATAACTTTATATATTATAATTTCATTATTGCTAATGTATCTTCCAAACCTACGTCAAATTTTTTATTACTTATTAATCCCATGAGATCACTATGTATGAGAAAGTCAATATTACGTTCTCAATCATGCCCCTCATGTTTAATTATAAGTATTTTAACAGAGATCATATTCACATTAAAGTATCAATGTTGTATACTTCCAACAACAACAAACGAAGAAGACATTGTCATAGTCATACTATGATAAGTTATAAATTAACAAAACTTGTCATGAATTAGAGTCTAAATAGTTTTAAAATTGTTAATTTTATATATAACATACATGTATTTATATGAATTTTATAAAATATATTATTATGCCCTTTTGAGTTTTCTAATAATATTTATTCTCCTAACTTTTTAGCAATTTCATATGTGCTCTTATATTCTTAAAAATCACAATATTATTTTTATATTGGTATAATATAGGAGCACAAGTGTACAAATAAAAGACCACTACTATTTGTTTTGTAAAAATATAGGCGCACACATGTAATTTTAAAAAAAATGGGGTATAGGGGTTATTAGAAAAACTTGGAATGACATTAGTGTATAAATCCTCTAAAGATATGATGTATCATTTTTCATATTTCTTTGTATGATATACCGGTTTAACTCGGTTCCACCCGGTGGAACCATACGAATCAAACCAATAATACAACGGTTCGATCTTTTACGATTTTTATGAATTGCTGATGTCATAATCGATATGACGTCGATCCCATTGGACCAACTATAAAAACAAAAAAATGATACTTGCTTGGTTTACCATCCGGTTCGATTTTTAAAACCTTCATGGAAATAGTGAAAAAGAACCTTTCAGTTGAATTCAAGTTCATGTTCTTGATTTGAAAAGGCAAACTTAGGGTATTTACGCTTCGGAAGCAACAAAACATAGTTTTTGGTCAAAAGAAATGTGAATATTTTTTAGCAGGCTAGAAAGTCATATGCATCAATTGGAGACTTTAAAAAGTTTTAGATGCTAGGGGATGGAAGAGATCGGTCATACAAACCTTACACTGAAAATAAATTTAAAAAAATACCCTCCGTTCTAAAAAAACGACCAAGACCAAAAAGATATCTAAAAAAGAAATAACACCAATGCTCTATGACGACAGAGTGATCAGAGAATCGAAGATTTTCCATCTTACAATTAACAAAAGGGATTTTTATCTCACAAACTCTATAAACTTTGTAAATTATCTTCTCAACCTTTGAAACATCGATATTCTTCCTTTGACCCCGTAAACTTGCTAACCCTTACTCCAAAGACCATGTGGATAACCCACATCCATTTACATGTTAAAGTTAACCAAATTTCGTTAAAAAGAGGCGCATATTACCCTCTTTGTTTAGCAAATTTACAAAAGAGGGCATCCCTCTTCTTCCTTACCCCTCTTCCTTACATTCCCTTCCCCTCCACCTCCCTTAATCATCCCCAACCTTTCCCGTGCCACCCTCAACCTCCCAACCCTTCCCTGCATCGCCGCCAACCTCCTCCGTGGTGGAGATTGTCCTCGTGCTGGAGCACCTCCACTAGATGGGCATCGTATCGCGACCTAAAGCCCGATATCATATTAATTCACTCCGACCGCCATCTCATGCTAGTCGATTTCGATCTATCCACCCGGCTCCCCACATCTCTCACCCGTCAACAAGCTTCACCTCCCATGCTCCCTCTATTGCCACGTCACGTAAGATCCATATGTTTTTTGCATAGGCAATTGCCACACCCGTCGCTTTCCTCATGCTCTTCTTCTGCATTCTCCACGTCATCCTCACAGTCACAGTCGAAGTCCAATTCATTCGTGGGGATGGAGGAGTACGTGGCGCTGGAGGTGATAGAGGGGAAGGGGCATGACCATGCGGTGGACTGGTGGGGGCTGGGAGTACTGATACACCAGATGTTGTATGGGAGGACATCGTTCAGGGGTAGGGTGGAGCATTGGGCTCGACTCGGCCCAACTCAGGAAAGCTCGGTCCGGGCCCATCAATTTTCCGTGGGTCTTGGGCCGGGTCGGAGCCCGCTTTTTTCAGCAAACTGAGGACCCGAGCCCGGCCCAATGCCCGCGAGATCGGGCTCGAGTTTGGATCGGACTCGAGCTCGGGCCGAGCTCAACCTACACTTATTTTGATTACATGAAGTTGAACTTTGATTCCAATTTATTGATATGGATATAATTCATCCATAACATATGAATATTGGATGTATTGTTACGATATAATATTACTATTGATGGATGAAGGAAATATTGGATGTATTGTGACTATAAATCTGTGTCCCTAATTTAGTTCTAATATGATAATTTGAAATATGAGGGTCCGAGCTCGGGCCATTTGTACTTCGGGTTCGGGTCCAGCCCGGTCCGAGCATAATATTTTTGAAAAATGAGGACCCGGGCCCGTCCCATTTGTACATCGAGTTCGGGACGGACTCAGACTTTTGCGGGTCGGGTCGGGGTCGGATCCGGGCCGGCTCGGCCCAGTGCTCCACCCTATTCATGGGAAGGAAAAGAGGGAGACGTTCTACCGGATCATGTCGATGGCGCCGGACTTGGTCCGGAAGCGCACGCCGCTGCAAGACCTCATTGCACGGCTGCTAGAGAAGGACCTGCAGAGGAGGATTGACTGCGAGGAGGTGAAGAGCCACGCCTTCTTTCGTGGGATGGATTGGGGGAGCGTTGCCCAGTTGGCCAGGCTCCTTTTTATACATGGGGATGGTGACCAGAAGGAAGGGGAGGGGATCGATGTGGAGGCGTTCATGAGGGAGATGTTGGAGGGAAGGAAGGAGAAGGGGAGAAGGAGGGCAGATGGGTGGGAGAGCTCACGAATGCTCCCCCTCCCTCCAACAAGGTTGCCGATTTTTGGTGGGAGAGGAAGCTTGAATGTGTTGCTTGCCAAATCTCTGATCTCAAGCAGCCAATCACACACAACTGACACTTACCTGCCTCTCCTCTGCATCAGCGAGTAGAGCTTGGATTTGTTTTTTTGTCCTCTTTGCATCTTCCGAATCTTTGAAGATGTTGATATTCTCATTTCTGGAAAATCTTTGGTGATTTGGTGGACGGATGGAGATGGGTGAAGAGAGAGAAAATAAAGAGAGGGAGGAAGAAGAAGAATAGAGGAGGAAGAAGAAGAGGAGGAAGGAGATAATGAGGTGGAAGATCCACCTCAATTTCACCTATGGCTAGATTAACTTATGTTATTGACTCAAGTAAAAGTAAAATTAACGGTAGGGCATGTGGGGTAAGACGGAGAAAGTTTACGGAATCGAGGGAGGAATATCAACATTTTAAAGATCGAGAAGATAATTTACAAAGTTTATAGGGTTCATGGTGTAAAAATCCCTTAGCAAAATCAATCCATATTATTTTCCTCCATTTCAATGGAACCACAAGGCGGGGGAAGAACACTACATAAATGAACTGGAAAAATAAATAAAGAGTTAGTTCTTGCATCTTACTCTCCAGTGAAAATAAAGAAATTAAAAGGCAATAAAGGATTTTATCAAATATTAAAAGGAAATCTCACTGCAACAAAATTGACCTAAGGCTATCGACAGTTCAATATTCATAGCCATATCATCTGTAGCTAAATATATAACAATGTATAATATTTTTTATTCCCTTATTTAAATCACCAACGATTATTATAATTATTGTTATATTTATAGCAATAAATCATACAACAACGTTTATTCATTGATGTTTTCTTCTAATTTTTGGTAAATATAGCAATGATTTGTATAGATTTTAACTAATAAACTAGCATAATACGTATGGGTGTTCATGGGACGGGTACCCGATCTGTTCGTTGTTGACCCGTCATGTCCCGTTATCACCAAGTTATGGGTCGACTCGACCCATTCCAACGGGTACCCGTATTTAATGGATATCTGGTTCATTTGAATGTGTAATGGGTACCTACGGATATTCACGGATATCTCTTCCAAGAAGAATGTCCCTACATCATCCATATATTTACACTTATATGAAGAAAATATGATTAAATTGAGCAAGTTATTTATAAAAACCAATCATTATATTCTTGTAGCATTCAATAGTTTTAATAAATGTTGAAGTTGTGATAGAGATACTCATGGAAATAAAAAATACATTATGTTAGTTAAGAGGAGATTAATTATACATTAGACAATGGGTCAATTGCATGAGTGTTCAATTGAAACAATATTATTGATTTCTAACGTAAAATTATTTATATTCATGAAGAAATCGCGTCTGTTTCTTCATGATTTATAACAAGATTGTTCAATTGAAACGTAAATTTATTGTTATCCACGGATGTGTAGCCTCGTATTCGATTTATCACCGTATCATATATTAATATTTTTTGCAAAATTGTTCAATTGAAATATTTTTAATGAGTTCTACCATGAAAGTATTTGTGTCCACGGATGCATAGGCTCGAGTGTGCCTACTTTATCTTATTATTCATATTTTATTGTAAGATTGTTCAATTGAAATATTATTAATATACGATAACATCATTTATATCCATTAACGTGCAGTATCGAGTGTCTAATTGACTATCATATCCGTTTATTTATACTTTGACATATACATCTTTAGGCTGGAGCATTGGACTCGACCCAACCAATCCGGAAAAGGCCGGCCTAGGTTTACCAATTTTCCTTGAGCCTTGAACCGGATCGAGGGGAAATGCAATCCAAGGCAAGCTAATAATAAAGTAATTAAGTTGAAGATATGACCGAGTCGGACCAATCTGAGTTCCCGCGAATTTAGAGAATAGAGGGTCGAGAAACTCGGGTTGGCGAAATTATGGACAGGAAAACACCGATCCAAGCTGGCATATACAAATATTATCGTATATACATGCATATACAAATTTGGGAAGTCGGGTTGGCCAAAGATAGAACCAACTATTTGGATACTCGGGTTGGCCAAATTTGTAAATATTATCATTATATACAAAATCATGGACTTCGAAAATTTGGAGAATTGGGGGTCCGAGCTCGGTCCATATATAAATCGGGTTTGGGTTGGATCTGAGATTTTACATGTTGAGTCGGGCTCGAATCCGATCACCTCGGTCCAATGATCCATCCTCTACATTTATATCCATATCAAAATAGATACGGATTTAAATACTGATTTTTTCATTTGCACTTGAATTTAAGATAATATATTAATATATCTTCTAATAGCAGTACCAAATCCGATTGATATTATTCACATCCGTTTTTAGTGTAAGACCTTACGTTGTCAAATTTATTGATATATGTATTCATAATTATATTTTTATCATAAAATAGATATCCATATTTTGATAACTATACGTGTACCATAATTCACTTATTGCATTCTTTGCAACTAATGGGCAAGTTAAAACTTCCGATAAGGTACCCACGGGTACCCACTAATCCACATGAATTTTTTTGGACGGAGCATTGGACATGATATAATGGGTACCAGACTCGGTGTTTCCAAACGGGTACTCATTAATTCAGGGTCAAAGTGTATGGGTCAAGCAGGGTACCCGCTTGACCTGGATTTTTTTAACACCCCTAATAATATGAACATTTCGCAATGAATATGACATTTGATGTTAATTATGAGAACAAATGCTAATTTTACAACGAGTAATATCCGTTGTTATACATTCAACATCGGAAGATGTGACGATAATATTCAAATTATTTGCTACCATATGTCTAATTTCTTGTAGTATCTGGATCATAAAGTTCCTTTGCATCTTTGTCAAAGAAAGTTGAAGGTGGTGATGTTTTTAATGATATTCGACAGGTATCCACGAGTACATGTGACCTATTCACATAGTCCGGGTATTTATTAAAATCGAATACTCATTGGAAGGAGTCGAGTTAATCACTAACACGACAATGATGAGTCGGGTAGGGTATTAATCTATAAATGTAGCAAGCCAATTATATATGGAAAGAAGCAAAGGGCACATGAGAAATAGGGATGAAAATAGTTGGATACAGATATAAATATAGTTGTTATGTCTTCATCTTTTTTAAAATCCGAATATGGACATAGATACGAATACATTTGAATGTGCAAAATAATAAATCGTATCCTCAAATTACAGATACGGATACAAATTGGATATTTACTATTTTGATATGAATATCTGCGAAACGAATATGGATCAAATTATGAATATTGGATGTATCTTAATTGACTTGTGTTATATCTAATTACTAAACTTTTTATTTTCTTGGATTTAGGATCCACAATTTTCTCAGCAACTTCATTACTTGATACTCTAATAAATAGTTCGTTTTTTTATTTAACGATCAAATATAAAAGAATTATTAAATAATATTGATACCGTAACTTTTAATTAGTAATGTGGTTACTTTATTTTAACATGCTTACTTTATTTAATATAGACATACGATATGTTACAAGGATGTACAATAAAGGGGCTCTCTTATACAATAACATATTATGTAATTATTATAAATATTCTTAAGTCCTAGCTACAACAGTCTGGAAGCATAAATAATGAGATGATCCAATATTAATGTGCATCGAGGTGAACCAGAAATATAAAATACATACAGAATAAGACAGACATTATCATGTTGAATAAAAAGAACAGTAATTAGATAAAGCACCAGAAGTGAAGTAAGATTATATAAAACTTAGATCATGGAAATAGTGCATTTTGATTTTTCTACCATAATTATTTGTAGTATTTAGATCCTTATAATGTGCAATAACTCAACACTGACATGTTCGGTCATATTTGGATCAACATTGCCCTTATGCAAAGGGGAACGGATCTCCTGCTGTAGCAGCTCCTGCTGTAATGCAGGAGATCCGTTGGATAAGATCTAATAGATCCCCTACGTTACAGCAGGTGTCGGTGTGCACAGATGGGAAAGATGTGTAAAGTTTGCAATTCCCACCATGATATAAATATTGATGAAGATAATCGATTGATTCTTCTATACATTTCACGCATGGGCAGCTATATATATAAGAATTATTTCCAGTAAGGTGTATATAAACTGGAAGAAGATATATCGGCTGACATATACATTTTTATTATACAAGCACTGATTGCCCAAGCAAAAGTTTCAAAACAAATAAAAAATAAAAAATTTCCAACGGAACAATTTTACAAGTAATGCCCTTAAATTGTAAACAAATGGTGTTGAAATAAAAGATTAATACATGTACTATAGTGAAGCATCCCAACAATGCTTCCACCCGATATCAACAAAAAAAAATATTATTACCCTCTTTTCAATAGCTCAATCAATTACCATAATCACCCAATTTCAATTTTACAGACTTCGATGTATGCCGTATGAACCTCCATCCTTGGATAGAATATATTTTGTTGTTAAAACAATAGACCATTTGAGTGAGTTCATCATCCAATCTTCTCCAATGCTTCTACGATGGCCTTCATCCGAGGCCGTGATTCCGGGTCCGTCTCCGTGCAGCCAAGTGCAAGACGAAAAACCGCCATTGCCTCCTTCTTCACCTGCATATCTTCAAGTAGTGTCGCATCCAATATCTCCGTGATAGGCCTTTCCTCATCAAACTTCTTCCTCACCAACCTAACAGGATCTCCTTGCTCGGGTGACTTGCCCGTAAGTAGCTCTAGAGCTACTACGCCGAACGAATACACATCCCATTTCTGTAGAGGTCGAGTACTGCACGATAGGCGGGCCTCGGGCGCTCGATAATTGCTCGAGCGGTCCTTGAGAGAAGGTGAATGCTTGGTGATGGGAAGGCCCAACGTGGTGTAGGAGGAGGTGGAAGAGGAGGGGATATCAGAGGTGGCAATGCTAAGGAGGCGGTTGAGCCCGAAGTCGGAGATGCAGGGTTTAAAGTCCGCATCGAGGAGAATATTGGAAGGCTTGATCTCACCATGGACAAACTTACGAGGGCTGCATTCGTGGATGTAGGAGAGGCCTCGAGCAATTCCCTTGATTATGTGAAGCCGGGCGGACCACGGCAGAGGAGGCTGCCCTGCCCTTGCTGTTGGAAAACATAGTAATCGTTAGAGAGACTAAATGGAGAATCAAGAAAACTGCAAGTTGTCAAAATTGAATGAAAATAGCATGCTAGTTGATTTGGACAGGTGGGTTTTGCTATTACACTTGTGACATGCATATGATACATATCAATTATCAGCGTTGCCCGGTATGGAGAAAAAGATCTCATAAGTCCATCCAAGGTTGAGTAGGGGCAAGATGATCCTCTGCTGTGAAATCCTCTGCTGTAACGCATGGGATCCGTCCGATGTGAAACGGGTGTGTTTCTCATCGGACGGATCCCCTGCGTTACAACAGGGAGTAGTGGGACACACATCCTTTGTTGTACAGCGAAATCTGGTGCACCAGCAGCGGCTCGATCACGGTCAGGCGCTGCCCACGAAAAAGCCCACCAAAGCCCCGAAAACCAGTTACATCGGATGGTTTGGAATCAATGGCAGTAGGAGCCATCATCCAAATCCTTGATGCTATGCATTAAAAGTAGAGGGAAAGGGTTGTCGCTTATCCACATTGGATGGCCCTCTGCATTACTGCACCTGCGGTGCTACAGCAGAGGATAAGTAGATTTCGCAGATCATATGGCATGTCATATGATGATTGCACGGTGCGAATATCATACATGTATTTTTGCCATCACTTCTGCACGACATCTGATCATATCGCGACGCGATTTGCAGACAGTGCCATTAGATAGCCAAATCATGGAAAGCTACTTACTGAATTTTAGGGAAATTAAGTTACAGTTTCACGTGGGAAATTTACCAAAGGGGCCTGGCCTTTTATGAGCTCAATCTTCAGATGCTTACTCCTTACTTATAGAACTATAAAAAAACTATTACAAAGAGATTGATGGGAGACGGGCAACAAGCTGCGCCGCCAATCCCTTTTGAATGGCAAATCTAATTCTTCGAAATACAACATCAATAGATCTGGGAACCATGACATTGCTGTGCATAATTCTTTGGACCCTTTTGAGAAGTTGTACTGCTTCACTAACCAAAAATCCGAAGGTGTCAAAACCAAAAGGAATGAATACATGTTGATTGTCAATACATGCCTTCTCATGCTTAGCAACTTTAGCTGGGGCCGCTTTCTGTGCAGCATGTCCCGCAATCTAACATGTTCTATTCGAACTAATCAAATACTGACAATTGGTCAATCCTGTTTGGCATATTTCTGTGTGCTCGTAGTTTAGACTTAAATTAATTGTACCCAGAAGAATATATTATCCGAGGATAAAAAAAATTAAGACGCCTCTTCTATTGTAATGCTTTAGGTCTGTTGACTCTTTTCCATACTGACCATAATAGAATAAATACGTGAGACGTCGTTTTCTGTATAACTTTGACGTCTAAATAGTGTGAGGTGGATGATAGGACAAAAACATTAATTACGCCTATGATTAGATAATTAATTTCTGGTAGACTCCATGGCTTGAATCAGAGGTAGCATTTATAATGAAGAAAATGGCAATCGTAAGTAGTACATTACCGTGTTTATTCGTTGTATAATACCTTCAGGATAACTAGGATGACCGAAACCCAATTGATTCTGAAGGACACATGACCGTTGACGAAATTAAGGAGGGAGGACCCCATGCCCATGGTAATGGCCATGGCCCATGGCCTGAGAGGGAGGACAGACGATCGTGAAGGGAAGTGGTGAGACTCCCATTTAGCCACAGCTACCAACGTACTGCCTATTCCAAGAATAGTTTATTAATAATGGACTGTGGCAGCATCTCACCTACATGCTGGTCCCGTGCATGGGCACTTGTGGCCAAATGCCGCAACCTTCTAATGTCGTGTCCTCGTCCTCACGGAAGAATCCCACTTGAATTCCAAAGTACCCCACAAAGGCACATTGGTCACAGACGTGCTTTGCTACGCCGGACAAGCTCCAGAACAAAGGGAATCTTAATACAAACAAATATCTCATCGTGCCATGTGCCCGTTGATGTGAGTCGTTCCCAAGGCTGGCCCTATTAGGGCAACTGGTGAATCTAGTTACCATGTTTTTACTAGGGCATCATTTTTTTCTATGTGCACTTTGTACTGTCAAGATTGATACAATTTTTTTTACTAAAAGGTGGTGGTTTTTAAAAAGCTCAGTCAATTAAAAGACTCCCTATATATATAAAGGAACATATTCACACATAGAAAGACAGGTAGATACATAAGACTGGTAGATATATACACACAAATATTTATAAATAATAAAGTGGTATCCATATATGTCGTCCATTTAGAAAAAAATATAGATATTAATGCAAAAACTTATATAAAATAATTATGATAACTATCATATAAGGACATCTCAATATCCATTTCCATGCTAGTTACTAAGACAGAATATGAGAAAGTAGAAGATAATAAAGGAGGAACGTAAGGGTGATGGTATAATATTTCACCCATTTTTTTCTCGCGAAGTTGCTGAAGTGGATTCTTACCTCTTTCCAGTTACTCAAAGATTAAGATGTGAAAGGATACAACTCGAAACACCTGACAATAATAGAGGACGCGGTAATACAAATATATTATTATTGGGCTATTTGCATTTTTATTGGCAATTATTCAAAAAGTCTCAAAGGAAAAAAAAACTAAAAAAGTTGCCGTAATGTCAAAATTTTCTGTTTACGTATAACCCCAAAAGGATATAAAAAACCGGGTTATAGTTTGTGTAATTTACTCTTGTTTTATTCTGAAGGCAGAAGGTCTTAGTATGCATCCACATGGGCATGTGGACAGACGTTTATTGTTTAATCTTGATATCCATCTCATATTTGAACCCCAATATTGTCCACCTTCAAAATGAAGGCTAAGGGACATGCAGTCATGGAGGGCTTGTCCTGTCAGGCATCAGCGGATCCGCACCGCGACAAGCAGTGTGCATTCAAAGTTCTGGAATATCATTTACTAGCTACTCGATCTACTATGGACCTCAGGCAAATACTCTGCAGAACAAAGCTGTCCCCACTAGTGGGGCTCGCTTCTTTCCTTCCAGATGAGGGCATCCTTGCGGTTTAATATCTCTGTCATCTAATAACGGCATTCATCAGATTCCTATGCTCCTTTAGATGTTTTAATTTTCTTTTCTTGAAGAGATCATTTAATTGGTTGACCTCGTGTCATCACTGCCCTCGTAATTACACAGTAAGATAATTCCTCAAACTCTCA
Source organism: Ottelia alismoides (assembly GCA_037367405.1). Classification (NCBI taxonomy): domain Eukaryota; kingdom Viridiplantae; phylum Streptophyta; class Magnoliopsida; order Alismatales; family Hydrocharitaceae; genus Ottelia; species Ottelia alismoides. The sequence continues at coordinate 786,295 of JAZKJV010000529.1, read as the reverse complement.
GTGGCAAAGACAACTGGGAACCCACCCTATACGCAATTGGAGATATACTGTCTCTAGGTACTAGGATTGTCATCAAAAGGCGATATCATGGTATTCAGGTAAATAAAATGGCTTGATCAAATAATCGAATTCAGTACCCACAATATTCCTATGGGATCCCAGCAATTGCAGGCAAAAAAAAGAAGAGTAGAATGCAAACGGACTAACCTTTGATAGCGGAGGCGAGATTCCCACCGGGAACAAAGTCGGTAATGAGCAGCTTCTCGTCATGAGCCCAGTAGTACGCGCACAGCCTCACCACGTTGGGATGCTTCACCTTCCCGATCTCCCTCACCTCCCCAGCGAACTCCTTGTACCTCCCGCTGCTGCTGCCGCCTTCTTCGCCGCCAACCCTCCTCACCGCCACGGCCGTGCCATCCGCCAGCACCACCTTGTACACTATCCCTCTCGCCCCCTTCCCCAGCACGTACGCCGACGCCCTCAGCAACTCGTCCAGCTCGCACCTAAATCCCCTGTCCACCGCCACCAGCACCCGTTCCCCCTCTTCCGATCCGGTCGATTCTGAACCAACCTCCTCCCCCCGATCCCTCCCGCAGCACAGCAGCCCCTTGCTCGATTCCCTCTCCCCGTCGCCGTCGCCATTCCTCACCTTCCAGTAGACGTACACCACCATGATCCCGATCACCGCCACCCCGACCACGTCCGCCGCTGAGATTACCGCGATCAGCCACGTGCTTACCCTCCCCCGGTTCCTCCTCGCCGCCGCCGTCGTCCCCTTGGGAGATGTTGATCGCGGGGCGTTGCAGGGGATCGCGAGCGGATACCCGCAGAGTCCCGGGTTCCCAAGGAGGAACTCATCCCCGTGACTCGTCAGGATACCGATCTGCGGGATCTCACCGGAGAGATCGTTATTGCGAAGATCGACAACGACGAATTGCGGGAGGTTTGCGAGATCGGCGGGGATCGAACCCGAGAGATGGTTGTTGGATAGGTTGAGCGTGCCAGAGAGGGATCGAAGCGAGGAGAGGTCCGGCGGGATTGGTCCGGTGAGGTTGTTGGAGGAGAGGTCGAGCTGGACGAGGTTCGTGAGATTGGGGAAGATCTCGGCGGGTATCACGCCGAAGAAAGAGTTGGAGGAGAGAAGGAGCCGCTGGAGCTGTCGGCAGCTGCGGAGGGCAACGGGGAGAGAGCCGGAGAACGAATTGGAGGAGAGATCGAGATTCTGGAGGCGGGGGAGCGAGCAGAGCTGGGAGGGGATTGTGCCGGTGAGGTTGTTGGAGTAGAGGAAGAGCGAATGGAGGGAGGTGGCGTTGGAGAGCTCCAAGGGGACCTCGCCGCTCAGCTGGTTGCCGTGGAGGTTGAGGCGGCGGAGGAACGGTAGGCGGCCGAATTCGGAAGGGACGTGTCCGGAGAGATTCTTGTTGGTGATGGAGACGGCGACGACACGAGGGGTGGGGAAGCCAGAGATGTTGGCGCACGAGACCCCGAGCCAACGGCAGGGGTCGGGGTCATCGGCATTCCACGAGGACAATGCGGCGGTGGGATCGGATGTGACCGCGGATTTGAAGGCCAGGAGAGAGAGGCCGTCGGGGGAGAGAGCGACGGCGGTGGGAAGGAGGAGGAGCAGGGCAATTGACGGCAGTGATAATGCCAGAAGTGACGATGATGTCATTGCAGCAATGCGAGGTGGCGATGGTTTGCTGGATGCCCGGCCTTGGTGGTGTGGACTTGAGAGTGGTGGGACTTGGAAATCGGATGGAGGGAACGAGGGTTGTGTTCGGGTATTTATGGAGCGGAGGAGAGCCCGGAGGAGATTGAGGTGGCATTAGCATGTGCTGCATTGAGGTAAGACGTTCCTTGGGATTCACAGCACTGCCATGTCCTTGCACGCACTTTCTGGGGCTTTTCCTGAGAGAGGATAGGGATGGTGTGTGTTTTTTCAATAAATTTGTCTCATTTTTCTCATTAAAATCAACTTCTTCCTTGATAAAAATACTTATTAAAAGCATACTATTTGTCTAATCATCCATCATAATTGGTATTGGTGACAAGAGAAAATATGCAATGGAATTTAGTTGAAGATGTTAGGAAATTTTACTTGGCTGCCCCTTGTAATGTTCAATTTAATCTATGTAATTTCATAATACCCATTATGATGCTTGTAATTTGAACATGTTGTAATTTTCCGGTCATCAATTCAGCATTTCATGCTTAATAAAACTTGATCATGCCCTCTTTCACTGCTACAGATGCAGATCCTGAAGATGAGTACATGATCAATACACAATCCTTTCTCCATTCTCTATCTCTGTTTTTTTATTTATGTCTAAGATCCCTGAATTTGATAATTTTATGCTCTACAACTTCGACTAGATGAGACTAACCAAACAGAACCGAGTTTGAGATGATTTGACTAAAGATGCGCAAGGTTTAGCCAAATAACAAATTTATGGCTTTTAGGGAATTAAATCTAAATCGAACTAAAAGAGTTTCATGTTGGTGTAGATTACAAGTAACCCTTCTTATGGAAGCACGTTACGTGGAAGCGTAGATCACTAACCAAGATGAATGACAACTACGAGTAGCTAACATGAGCAAATATAAGCAAATAAATCAAACCACAAAAGAACAAGCACAAAGCATGAGATGGTTTTAACATGGAAACCCCAAAATGAAAGAGGGAAATCACGAGGCCTTCCATGAACCAAACCACTCGACTATAGTTGGTTATGGGTTCGTTCTCCTGAAGAGGCCACACAAAACAAGCTCTCTTTGTTTGTGTATCAACCAAGAAATATCACTAAACAAGATAATAGGAGAAGGAAAGAAATCACTGATGAATGGCAAATCAACTTAGACAACATGCACTCGTTGTAGCACGGTCCTACTCGCAATCAACAGAACCAAGTCGAATTTCTCCGCGAAGAAGACTCGATTTTTAATGTATAACCTAGGAAGTCCAGAGTCGAAAATATGGACACAAGAAATTATTTAATCAGGTTTAATATTAATTAATTAAATAACTGATTTCTAGATCCTTAACTAAGATCTTCCAAGTACACACAAAAATCAATGCATTTTTTTCAAATCATTTTATTATGCATTTACTTAATATGACAATGATCATGTAATGAACAAACGAAGACATATAACACAAAAATATGCTCCTGATTAAGTAATCAAATACTTGTGATTTTATTTAAATTAATTAATGAAAATATAGTGTCATGCATAACTAATCCAACCAAAGAATAACTTAAATTAATTCAATCAATATGAAGGTTGAATAGTCAAAATGGATCCTCTAAAACTAAATGCATGGAATGTAGATAAAATGGTTCTCTAAATACACTAAATTAAAGAGGATGAAACGAGCTTTCTAGCGACACCAAATTTATTAAAAACAGAGTTATGGATCACAAGATATTAACAACACAATGCATGGGCAAAACTGAAAGATAACATAATCATTTTTATTACAAAATAGTCGAAAAGGATTAGATAGCAATTATAGAAAAGCCGTTGGACTAATAGTAATTAATTTTAAAATGGAGAGGCTTATCTACAGTTTGAAGAATTTTGCAGGGCATGAATGGCAAAATTTCCGCCCTCAAGCGCTTCAGGCATGTGCCAATCTGGACCAAAATGTAAATTCTAAGACTAGCGAGGGCCCTTGTGCAAAAACTCTTCAATTACGTGTAGGGGGCACAAGATAGGCTGAGGTTCAGACTACAATGGCTTGGGACACATGGTGTGCGGCTATGCTTTGAGGTTGGCTCGGGTGACCCGAACCTCAGGCGTGAACAGCTGCTTTGGACTTAGGCTCGGGGAAGATGTGGCACGTTCTGAACCCTAGGATCTCGCTCAAATCAAGAAGATCCAAGGGTATCTGCTACTCGAGAGCTGCTTGATGAATCATCGATTCATTATATTATTGAGTCATTATCGCACAGGTACACAAACTTAAACACATATTTTATGCCATGAAATAAATCAAGGGAAGTGCATTATCTGTATCATGTATTAGATATTTCATGACTCTTGTAAGCAACATACATTATTAGCAACCTCTTTTGAGTTCCTTGCCCTAAAGTACTTTTGAGCATTACCGTGAAGCTTGACTCTCAATTAATATCTTAGCATTTATTATATAGTGAACTTGCGCCATGAGCTGAAATTAATTGGAATAACTAACATTATCAAAAAAAAATGGTGGCACCGTATTTTTATTGTTATTTTAATAATGATATAAAAATGGAAATGGTGAAAGGGTGCAACGTTAGTGGGGAAGTAAAAAAAGCAACTAATGCATTAATGTTAAAAGGCGTGAGATGCCTTGATGAAGAGATGTCACTATGAAAAAATGCCAAATTAGTTGTTGCTTATATCAAGAGATGCCAAATTAGTTGTTGCTTTTATGAAGAGGTGCAATGCCAACATGAAGAGGTGTCAGTTAGTTGATGCTTTTATCAAGAGGTGCAATACCAATATGAAGAGGTGATTACGTTAAATTTGAAAAGATGCATCCCTTGGTAGGAATGGCTACAATTTGTGTATATATACCGCATGGGAGGGACTTTAGGGGATCATTCCATCACCATCTGATTCCATTATCCAACAATTGGTTTCCAACACTTCTCTCATTCCTAATCTCTAGCATTCCTTCTCCTCATAATCACCACATCCATTCTTATAATCCATCTTAATTGTTGAGGAGAGAATCAAAGTGGTTTCGTCAACTTGTGCATTCGGACCCACGGTGAATCCGACTCCTAAGGCTCCACTCCGAGTGCCGCTAAAAATCATTCAACACCATAGACGTTCGCCAACCATCATTTCCTCGGTTCCTCTGCGAATCCGACTCCAGAGGCTTCCTCCCGAGCCGTCGATCATTATATTTTTATCTCGCCTTTATTTTATTACTTTATATTTTTATATCTATTTTATTGTGTTATCTTCTCTTTTGTACAGGTATTCGTCAAGACTATCGCGATGATCCGTATCTAACGGTGATTATCCTTGACTCTTGGAGAACTGGGACGTGACACGAGGTTCGAGCTTGATTTGTGTTTGTGATCACATCCAATTCGCCTCGCCAGGATATCCAATTTCACGAAGAGTTAATGCGTACGAGTCCAAATGGAGGTTACCGCATAGAAGGGGAGTGATCATCACTTGTCGACCTACACTGTTGTCTTTTCCAACTTTCATTTCAATTTATGTTGTTCAAACACTTTACGACAAACTCATCAATTTATAAAAGTATTTTTATTTGCAAAATAAAGTGCAGAATTTTCTATCCCTGTGGATTCGACCCTGACTTACCCTATACTTTGCCTTGTGCATAATATAGATAAGACTGGTAATGTATTTGTTTGAAGTGTATCTTTGTGGGTTCTCAACGACTATCCGACGTAAAAATCGGGTACATAAACCCTCGGAAATACACCCCAACATTTTGGTGCCATTGCTGGGGATAGGAAACCATATGCGCTTTGTTTTATTTTTAAATTTTTCTTTCTATATTGACTAGTAATTTGTATTTCATCTTCACAGGTTCCACTTCTTCAAATCAGCTTGCGTGGAAAAGGATCAACTTTGAATAGCATTTGAGATCATTGACGGACAACATTGTGATAAATTTTCTCTTACTTAGGCATATATAGGATCTCTGAATATTCCTTGTGTGCGCTATATTTGCCTTAACAAAAAGAAAGAAAGAGAAATCGATTTCTATTATCTATTTGTGTATTGCATCTTCATATGATCTTCTCTCTCTCTCTTAGTCTCACATGCATTAAAAAGATTAATAATTGTTTGCTGATTAATAATGATAAAATCATAATTTAAATTTGACTAATATCAAGTGGTCGTATAAAAATTCTAAAGCTATAAAAGGATTGTTTGAAAACTTGTGTGTTGCACTCTCTCACAATCTCACAAGCGCACGTATCCTTAGGAGCAGAGCCCAAATCCTAGGTTCATAATAGTTCTTTGAAACCCACTTTGCTAAGTACAGTTGTCCCTAATGTGTTTAACTAAGAGTGACGAGGGGTTTAAGATCCATGTTGATCTAAGAAAGGCTTGCAGCCTACTTACCCTCTGACTGGCCTCAGAACTAGAAGAAATGCATTGTGGTACTCATAGAATTATTTTGAACCACTAGATTTCTTAGGAAACGTAAAGTTTGGATTATTATGTGCTTAATTAAAACCTAATTTGATTGATGTTTATATTGTGATTGATTGACAAGTGGATACTAGGGGAAATCTCATACTTATCTCATTTAATTAAACATATAATCACGTCTTAGACACATGGCTGAAAAACCAACTTCGTTTATGGCTATCATACAACAATTAGGATGCATGGCAAAACGACAAGAGGCACATGATGCTTTCCTTCAACAATTACAAACACAGCAAGGGATAGCACCAACCCCGGGCATCGCATCAGACTAATTTGACCTGATCAAATTCATACAACAGGTAGCTCAAACTCAAGAGGTCCAAAAGCAATATATTGAAACCCCTTCCCTATTATCCTCTCAACCACAACCACCTGCTCAAACTACGCAGTCTGATGTTTTTTGTCAATGCCTCTTACCAACAAATTGGTCATAACACAATCACCCCAACACAAACTACCATATCTGAATCCACCCAAGATGTGCAAACATTTGAGAGAGAGACTACACCAACATCAAAGCAAGATCATGTATCACATTCCTTAATATCAAGAAATAAATCCCATTAACTTAGAACCTCATGAGGATCCTGTGGATAATTATGATATTTTTGAGAGCGGGATGCCATCTTTTGATATTTATGATGAATCTTGGAATAATGAAGAGAGAGATATAACAATGCACAATCCACACCGACCTTTGATTAAGAATTAGATAAGCGAATAGGTCCCATTTCAATATGGAAAGATGAGTCATCGTACTCAGTAGTTGATCTCCAATTCCCTTCTTTCGATATTGAGTCACTTGTAGATCAGGGAAAATGCATGTTGCATGATTATACATGAATCGAAATGAAGGAAACCCTTAAACTAGTCCGGGAGGATCAATGGTTGACCATAGAGGATCTACAATGGCATAATCCACTCACGACATTCTTATTTCCTCCAAAGGCAGCTATAGAAGAGGAGCATTTTATGCCAACCATGGACACCACTCCTGACTATAATCCAACACACTTGTCCTCTCATATTTCCAAAACTTCACCACAAATTTGTTGCCCATAATGGATTGATCAAAGTGTCAAGGTATCTACTATGAAAGAAGTCATTTGGGATAATGATGATTTAAAAGAAGAAGATATTTCCCCATTTATATTTAAGGACAAGCCTTACTTTGTAGATCCACATTTTTTAATGAACAGAGGACCACCAATTTTTGATCCGTCCGAGCCTGATCTTGACCTATCGTATCAATAGAAGACCCTGTGAAGGAATTTGACCACAATATTTTATTTTTAATTTTGATTTCTACATCATCCCGACACCACCTACCACATTCATGTTTATCATTTCACCAAATATAATCACACATAATGGTACTCAAATAGGTGTTCGATTTCTTTCTATGATTCTAAAACTGCATGGACAATATCACCCCGATTTATCCAATACGGATACCATGCTAACAAGGAATACTAGGTACACCTAACATTGGTGCCCCGCTGGGGGTGTTGAAACCAGCAACACTTCTTAGCTTGACCAATTTCTTCTCATGACAACTTAATTGTCCAAAAACTATGCATTAAATAAGCATGGGGGTCCTTTCATTAAAAAACAAATAATAAGAAACATTCTCCAAATGTCTACTCACACCCACCGTCTTATCATTCTCCTCCTACTTTATTACATTTGCATTTACCATGAGGGCATGACAAATCTTAAGCATGGGGGGACACTATCCAAAAAAATTATTTTGCATTTTTCATTCATATTGCATCGCATTTCGGATTTGCATGTTTTCCCTACTTAAACTCTCTAAGTTTATATATAGGGAGAATAATAGCCTCACTATTATATACTACATGAAGTATGAGATTTGAAGTGATTCTGAGCTTACAATGCTTATGACTCTCTTTTGTCCTTTTACATTTAAATCAAAAGAGACTTAGCCTTTAATAATCCATCTTGTTTCATTTCATTCGACTTCTTTCTCCTTCTTCTTCTATTATGCATCAAAAGAGAAATATTCTTCAAGATTCTATTCTCCATCTATAACAAAATACATATCCTTTTATGTTTCCTGAATCCCAAAAGAAATTATTAAAGCACATTGGTTCTCTTGAAAAGTGAAGAGAGATATTGCAAAAAAAGGAGAAAGAAAAGGAGAAAAAAGAAGTATTGCAAAAAAAAGTATAGCAAAAAAAGAGATATTGCAAAAAAAAGAAGAAAGAAAAGAAGAAGAAGAAAAAGAAAGAAACTAGGAGAACCATTGTACGAAAATTCTTTTCTCATTCTCATCATATGCCTTTACACCACTCTCATATCCATACAACGAAACCTGAGCAAAGTCATCTCCACCAAATAAGCCTTAGTCTAAATACTCACCAAATTAACCTATTTTTCTTGCTGGCCAGTTGGAGGAAGTAGGGTTGAGCGTTTAATAAATTATGAAGTTGGAGCTTGTAATAATACTCTGAGCCTCCGTCTCAGATATTTCCTGGCTTAGTGTATCGGAGCTAGAGGATTGCGGTTGAAAGCACTTGGTCAATCAATACATTTGACACTTGAGTCTATCCTCAGGTCTAATAACATTATTGATGCTAGGTATCGTTTAATCCGAATTGAGCAAGTCTCTACATTAAGTCGTGTCTTGAGGACACTTGAGATGACTAAGCACTGTAAGAAAAGATTCATTTCCAATCTCGAACTTTATGAAATAAAGGATAAATTTTTTATCCCTCAGAGGCTATGGTCTACCTATATGTATACATTAGAGTATTAAGATTCTTCATTTACAATTGCTAGAGACTAGCAAATCTTAAGCATGGGGGTATGATGAATCATCGATTCTTACATTATTGAGTCATTATCACACAGGTACACAAACTTAAACACATATTTTATGCCATGAAATAAATCAAGGAAGTGCATTATTTGTATCTTGTATTAGATATTTCATGACTCTTGTAAGCGACATAAATTATTAGCAACCTCTTTTGTGTTCCTTGCCCTAAAGTACTTTTGAGCATTACATTGAAGCTTGACTCCCAATTAATATCTTAGCATTTATTATATAGTGAACTTGCGCCATGAGTTGAAATTAATTGGAATAGCTAACGTTGTCAAAAAAATAGTGGCGCCATATTTTTATTGTTATTTTAATAATGATATAAAAATGGAAATGGTGAAAGGGGGCAACGTTAGTGGGGAATTAAAAAAGAGCAACTAATGCATTAATGTTAAAAGGCATGAGATGCCTTGATGAAGAATGTCAATATAAAAAAAAATACAAAATTAGTTGTTGCTTATATCAAGAGATGCAACACCAATATGAAGAGATGCCAAATTAGTTGTTGCTTTTATGAAGAGGTGCAATGCCAATATGAAGAGGTGCCAAATTAGTTGGTGCTTTTATCAAGAGGTGCAATACCAATATGAAGAGGTGCTTACGTTAAATTTGAAAAGATGCATCCCTTGGTAGGAATGACTACAATTTGTGTATAAAAACCTCATGGGAGGGACTTTGGGGGGATCATTCCACCACCATCTGATTCCATTATCCAACAATTGATTTCTGATAACACGTCCGATCACTCAGGTATAAGGTACTAGAAATAGGTCGTCGCGACCCAAGCGATCAGACGATGTGTATCAAGAAAAATCGAACCACTAAATAAATCAAAAATCAATCAAGCACGAATAGCGGTCCTGCTATGTGATTAACCTGGTATAGCACCCAAGGTCGAACTCAAGGAGCACGGATTGGTCGAGAGGCCTACGAAGTAGTAAAAATAAAGAAAATAAAAGAACAAAATATTTTTAGTGGTTTTTAATTATTTTTATATTTTTTTGGATTTTTAATATATAAAGAAAATAAGAAAAGCAAGGAAGAACACAATTCAACAAATTATTTCAAGCACCAAAAATCAACCAAAAATCAAAACAAAAATATTTTTATGTGTTTTATATTTTTTTATGTTTTTGATGAATTTTTGATAATTTTCTGATGTTTATTTTATTTTCTAAAAATCAAACAGTAACTAAAAACAGTGGTAATGTCCAGCCAAGCCAAAAGTCCCTAGATAAAATATCTAAGGCCTCAAAATGGCCTGAAGGTAATTTTCCTGTAAAGTAGGTAAAACAAGGAAAATTGAGGTACCAAGTTTATTATATTTGGGTTTTTAATTTATTTACTAGAATTTTTATGGGCTTTTTGGTGTTTTTAAGTTTTTAGTGTTTTCCAGTGGTGAAAAATAGCCAAAATTGGCTGGAAAATCAAACAAACTAAACTAAACAGTAGCTAATTTTTAGGGAATTTTTGAAGGAGTTTTTATATTTTTTTGTGATTTTTCAATCTGGACAGTGACGAAAATATAGGCTTTTGAATTTTTAAAAATAGCAAACAAAATCAGAAATGTCCTCAAAAATCCGTGAAAATCCTACACCATGGCAGGAGCCATGTGTCAAATTCTCATTGGATTTGGAGGTGATTTGATATTTTATTCAAAAATAAAAAGAGGGTACTGTGCACAGTGACTGAAATGCAAATACCCAAAGTTCTGAGGGTCCCGGTGCAATTAACCCAGCAAAACACGCGCCACGCGCGTGCCTGGGGCACTCAGGGACCTAAATGTAACAAAAATAAGTCCCGAGGGCTTATTGGTAACACGTACCAAAAGTCCAGGGGCCTCACTTGCAAATTACCCAAGAAATATTGCACATGTGTAAATCAATCACGCACAGGGGTATAAGTGCAAATATCTAAAAACTTTCATTAATTTCATAACAACCAGAACTACAAGGGCATATGCTGCAAATAACCCAAAATATCACGTGGCAAAGCACGTGTCCACAACAGACAAGGGTATAAATGCAAATAACATGAAGCTCAGGGTCCTCTATGCAAATAAAACTAAAACTAAACAACTAATTTAACTATTTACAGGACTAATACGAAATAAAACAAAGATAAGGGCCTAAGGGTAAATTACCCTTTATTAACCGGAGCGGCTGGATGACTGCCACGTGTAGATCTGACGGTCCAGATGGGGGCGGCTCTCCAGCGCTGGGACTGCTCTGGCTGATCCAACGGTCGAGGCCAGGACACGTGTGGATCTGACGGTCCGGATCGAACTCCTCAGATCTGACGTCAAAGGGCGCTCCAGGAACCAACGGTGGAGATGGCGTCTGGAGCTAGAGACTGATCCAACGACGCTGGAGGATGCTGGAAGAACTGGTCCCCGGCGAGCATCGCCGGGCTCGTGCGGGCGTTGGCCTCCTCCTCCTCGGAGCGCTTTGACAGTCGGAGAAGAAAGCTGGTGCGCTCCTGCGTCTGCTGCGATGCTCCGATGATCGGCCCGAGCTCCGCTGAGCTCGGGCGAGGTCGACGGAGCTGGTCTTCTGGCTGAATGACGGAGAGCCTCAGATGGCCCTCGTTCTGACCTGCAAAGTGAACCAAAAGACTCGCGGGTCGAGGGCAAATTGCCTCGACCCGGTTAGGCGATGTGGAGGTGGCTGGTGCGTCGGGACGGCGGGCTCCGACGAAGGTGGTGGACGGAGGAGCCTGGTTCCCAGCTCCTGTGCGAGCTGGGTTGGGTGAGTGGGTGCAGAAGGTGCGTCGGGAGGAGGTGAAGATGTGGGTCGGTTCTGATGATCGAGATGGGTGGCTGGATGATCGGAATCGAAGAAATACGTCGACGGCGAAAATTGGGCGTAACTGGAAATCGAAGGAAATGGGAAAGCTAAATGGCTACCTGAATGGTCGAAGAGACTGTGGCGGAGCTGGGGAAGCTCCCGGTCTTGGCCTCAAGGGACGTCTCGGCCCGAGGCTCGAAGCTCGCTCAGGTGGCGGAGCTACGGCGGCTACGTCGCCGGATCATTGGAATCCTCCTCCTCTCCTCGCTGCAACAGGTAGAATCGCTCGTTGTCACTCTCGCGGTCTCTCTGGAGCTCACAGGGAAGGAGGCGAATGACCAAAGATGGAGAGAGAAGGTGGCGGAGCAACGGCTTTATAAGGCTAGGGGTCCGAGAAGAATGGGTCCGGGCAAGCTCAGGAGCGTGCGGATCCCGAGGGAGCGGCTCCGGCGAGGATGTCGGATGCACGGCGAAGGATTCGGACCCGGGGTTTGGCGGATTGGTGATCGGGTCGAGCGGGTAATAATTGGAGAAATCGGGTCCGCTGCTCAGACTCGTGGGAAGTGGTCCTGGGGGGGCTAGTTGACCGAGCGGTCAACATCCCCAGGACCCAATGGAATCAGGCCACATGGCTAAACTTTGAAGCTCAAAAATAAGGTAGCAAATGGCCGATTTTGCAAAAACTTAAAACATAAATTATTTTTATTTTATTTTTTTCTATTTTTTGGTGATTTTTAATTAATTTTTAGAAATAAAAATAGGCTATATACATAATATGTACTAGATATAGGTATATACAATATATATAGGGTTTTGATTTTTGATTTTTATATATTATTTTTATACAATTTTATCCTTATTTTATATTTTATTTATTTATAGAATAAAATAAGGAATAAAAAGGTATTTTTATTTTATTTTTATTATTTATGTACATAGGTAAAATAAATATATATACATCTATATACATGGTATATGTACAATGTATTTTTGTATTTTTAATTTTTCTATTTTTATTTTGTTTTAATTTTTAATTGTTTTTATTTTATTTATTTACAATATATAACATAGACTATTTACAAAAATTATAAAAATTACTTTTATATATTTACAAAGCTAAATAAATATATAGGTGTGGTTTATGTACATGATGAAAGGAGGTATTTTTGATCTTTTTGATTTTTAACTTTTTATTTTGTTTTTATATATTTTTATAAATATATACAAGTATTTACAAGCATATTTTTGGGTGAGGAAAATATAGTTTTATTTATTCACACAAATATTTACACATGAGCCCCTATCTCCCTCTACTTTGGCTTTTATGCGGTCAGGCCCATGCTGAGCCTCCCTTGGGTTAGGTTGCTCAATATTTATTCTAAATATTTCCCTCTTTTTCTTTTTTAATCTTTATTCTTTTATTTTTGCACAAAAACATGCTAATTATAGGTTTTTACACAATGCATGCTTTAGGTAATTATTTATATTTACATATATCTACATGCATTTGCAAAGGCTTTTGTAGCTAAAATATAAGAATAAAGAGTGATGAATGGGTATTCATCACCCCCCCTATACTTAACTTTGCTAGTCCCTTAGCAAACACTTATTTGAAAAAGAAGTGAAAAAGAAAGAAAGAAAAAGAAAAAGAGGATGTACATGGATCAAGGTTGATTATTAAACTTGCCTTCATCAAATTGGGGTATGGAGCTCGATCAGATCTTTGAATTATTAATGTGTCGGAACCTTATTTAGACTTAAGCTTAAAACCTAACAGCCTCTAAGTTCCACTAATCTATAACCAAGACTCCTCAATGCTCCAGATCAGAACAAGTCATCAATCACAAACCCTGAAGACCATGAATCTTTTCTTGTCCTGTGAATGTGAAGTCTAAGCTCTCCACCTCAGAAATGGCAACTTGACAACCCTCCCCAACAAGGTAACACTATGACCTTAATCTGGCCACTCTTTCCTCGAGGAGCGGGGTATTCCCTTCTAAGTTCAAGTTAAACCGGCTCAAGAAGAGGGGGAAGAAGAGAATGGGTCAAGGCCAGTGTAGCCAAGTACCCTTGGGAGCTTTACCAGTGTAGCCAAGTCTCCCTGCTGCAAGCTACAACAGGTGGATCATGAAACCAAGCTTTGCTTATTGCACTCTATATACATACTCCGGTGGGATTATCATTTTCTCTCAGACCCACCACTTTTTTGGAGTTCTTTTCTTTTTGCACACATTTTTTTTTCAAGTGCATCTGTACAACATATACATGTGCAGCATATATATACAAGGAGTTTTTCCTCTTGAGCCAGTAGACTATCCCTCTTTTGAAGCTTTATTGCAACCCACAACTCCCGTCGTTAGACCTCATGGCAACCAGACCAAGTTGAGACGCACTTCCTTCACTAAAAGAAGAAGAGAGGTTCCGCCTAGAAGTACTACCCTCATATGCTACCCCAAGTCAGGGAAGACTGCCTCCTCACCACCTCATCCGTAGAGAGCTCGGTGCATAGTGCCGGTGTCCAAGTAAAGCCATAATCTATATGAGTCATGTGTTGTTGTTAAGTGCTCTACTTAGGCTCATTGAGATGACATGTGATCATAGCCTAGTGGACTCAAAGAATTAAGTCACCATGGACCTGAAAAGCCTTAAACCTAAGTCTTATAAGGTTCCTCTTAGAAATTAGGTGGATTAAGATCTTAATCAATCTCCATTTCTCAATTTGATTCCAGGCTAGTTTAAATGTCAACTATCATCCAGAAAAACTATATACATATGTACAAAAGATGCTTATTTACACAAATTTTACAATCATGCAAAATTTTTGAAAAATGTTTTGAAATCATGAAATGATGATGCATGAAGTGCAAGTTTTGCAAAAAGATATTTACACACATTTACACAAGATTTTTGCAAACTTTTGATTTTCAAAACATTTTGGAAAAATTTTGTACCATATACATAATTTTGATACACAAATATTTACACAAATTTTATACAAAAGATTTTTGAAATCATTTTTACAAAAATAATTTGTACACTAGCTATTTATGTGCAAATAAAAGAAGTTTATGTACATGAAAATTTTTAATTTTTGTGGTTTTTAGCCATTTTATTTATTAACACACTCACACAAAGTACGAGTTATGCTAAAGTATATATGAAATATATACACACCCCCCCTATACTTAGCTCGAACGATGTCCTCAGAGTCAAGAGCGATGAAGAAGACATAACTCGTGCTAGGTATAGGAAGTGAAAAGAAAGGCTATAAAAAAAGAAGAAGAATAACATAGAAAAGTCAAGAGGAGCTCGGGTCTTCCCCCTATACTTAGGATCAAATAATCCTAAGTATAGCAGGCTGTATACTAAGGGAAAACCGAGTGGAGAATGTACAGGGTCTACCCCCCTATGCTTAGGGTGAAATATCCCTAAGTATAGGCAGCAAAAACAGGGGTAAACAAGAACAAAAGAAACACCCAAAAGGTCTCACATCCCCCCTATACTTAGGGTAAAGTGCACCCTAAGTATAGCATAATCATAATATGAAGAAAGGGATGTGGGACTAAAGAATGTGGTGATATGGACATCTGGATCTATACAAGGCGGAAGATCAGTGAAACTCAGGCGTGAGATGCATTAGATGTGAGTCAAAGACCACATATCACGCAAAATGAATAGGGGCAAGATCAACGACCCGCGGCTCATGATCTAGAAATGGCTTGAGCCGCTGGCCGTTCACTCGAAAGGTACTCTCAGAAGACAACTCAGATATGTCAATGCTACCGTTGTCATGTACCTTTCTGACCAAGTAAGGTCCCTTCCATTTGCTCTGTAGCTTCCCTGGAAATAATCGTAGCCTCGCATCAAACAGCCATACTCTCTGTCCAATCTCAAAATGCTTGTGGCTGATAAGAGAATCATGCCACTCCTTGACTTTCTCCTTATAATGTAGGCTGCTTGAGAAAGCTGCATCTCTAAGCTCCTCCAGGGCAGCTAACTCTGCCCTCCTCTAGTCTCCCATACCATCTGGATCCATCAAAATATCTGTAACTGCCCAAAGTGACTTGTGCCTCAGCTCAACAGGTAAATGGCATGGCTTGCCATACACGAGGCGAAAGGGAGATGTGCCCAAAGGTGTCTTGAAAGACGTCCTATATGCCCACAAGACCGAGTCCAAAAGCTGTGACCAATCCTTTCGGTCAGGGCGGACGACTTTCTGCAGAATAGTCTTGATCTCCCTATTCGACACTTCGGCTAGACCATTCGTCTGTGGATGGTAAGGTGTAGCAACATGATGGTCTATGCCGAACTCGCTAGCAAGTGCCTTCACCTCATCGTTGATGAAGTGAGATCCCCCATCAGAAATCAGAACTCGTGGAACCCCGAACCGTGTGATGATGTGCTTCCTCAAAAATCTGCAAACTGTCCTCGCATCAGCGGCTCGGGCGGGGATAGCCTCCACCCAACGACTCACATAATCAACGGCCAACAGAATGTACTCAAATCCCTGACTCTTAGGGAATGGACCCATGAAATTGATGCCCCATGCGTCAAAAACCTCACAGAAGTGAATGGGCTGCATCGGCATCATATCACGTTGTCCACAAGTGCCCATCCTCTGACAGTCAGTACACCTCTTCACGAACTCATCTGAGTCCTTGAAGAGGGTAGGCCACCACAAGCCGGATTGGAGCACTTTCTGTGCCGTTCTCCTCCCAGAATGATGTCCCCATGCCTCAAGCTTGTGGCAGTAAGTGAGGACGCTATGGTGTTCCTCCTGAGGAATACACCGACGCCAGACGCTATCCCCTCCTTCGTGGTAAAGGATGGGATCCTCCCAATGGTAAGACTTGGCCTTCGCTAGGAAGGTCTCAAGCCTCTGCCTGGGCCAATCTTGTGGGACTTTCCCAGCAACGAGAAAGTTCACAATATCGGCGTACCATGGGAGTGAGGCGATAGCAAGGATCGCCTCATCTGGGAAGGTATCTCTAATAGGGTCAATCTGCTCAGAATCCTCAGGCTGCTCTAGTCGGGAGAGATGATCCGCCACCACATTCTTGACTCCAGGCTTATCCTTGATCTCAATGTCGAACTCCTAGAGTAGAAGGATCCATCTAGTCAGTCTGGCCTTGGCATCCTTCTTTGCCATGAGGTACCTGATGGCGGTGTGATCTGTAAACAAAGTCACTCTAGATCCAATGATATACGATCTGAACTTATCTAGGGCGAACACTACGGCTAGCATCTCCTTCTCTGTGACCGTGTAATTCCGCTGGGCGGAATCCAATGTGCGGCTAGCATAGTGTATGGCAAATGGAACTCCATCCCTCCTCTGTCCCAGCACTGCTCCTACGGTAAAATCGGAGGCATCCGTCATGATCTCGAATGGGAGAGACCAATCAGGCAGCTGAAGGACAGGAGCCTCAATGACACACTGCTGGAGAGTCGCAAAGGACGAAAGACACTTGTCATCGACAAGGAACTCGGTGTCTTTCGTCAAGAGGTCAGTCAACGGTCGGGCAATCCTGCTGAATCCTGAATAAATCTCCTATAAAATCCAACGTGCCCCAGGAATGACCGTAGCTGCCTCAGATTGGACGGCGGTGCGAGTTTCCTAATGACATCAACCTTGGCCGGATCAACCTCCATGCCCCTGTTGGAGATGATATGGCCAAGCACCGTCCCTTGAGTCACCATGAAGTGACTCTTCTCCCAAGATAAAACCAAATGATACTCAATACATCGCTGGAGTACCCGATCTAGGCAGTCAAGACAGGAGTCGAATCCGTCGCCGTAGACCGAGAAATCGTCCATGAAGACCTCCAAACACTCCCCTACCATGTCCGAGAAGATCGACAGCATGCACCTCTGAAAAGTCGCAGGGGCATTGCATAGCCCAAATGGCATGCGTCGAAAAGCATATGTGCCGAAGGGACAGGTAAAGGTGGTCTTCTCCTGATCCTCAGGAGCGATGGCCACTTGGTTATAGCCCGAGTACCCATCCAGGAAGCAATAATGGCTCTTCTATGCCAGTCTCTCAATGATCTGGTCAATAAAAGGCAGGGGGAAATGGTCCTTCTTGGTGGCCTGGTTGAGTCTCCTGTAGTCAACACAGACCCTCCAAGAGGTGGGTACTCGTGTAGCAATCTCCTCTCCCAACTCACTGATCACAGTCATGATACCCGTCTTCTTGGGCACCACATGCAAGGGGTTGACCCACTTGGAGTCGGAAATGGGATAAATAAAATCTGCACTCCACCATTTCGATATTTCCTTCATCACGACCTCTCTCAGGTTGGGGTTCAGTTGCCGCTGGAACTCACGCGACGGCTTCGCCCCCTCCTCGAGATAGATATGGTGGGAGCACACTGATGGACTAATCCCATGGAGATCTGCTACGCTCCATCCGATCGCTTTACGGTTCTTTTCAAGAACCCCCATCAAACGGGATTCCTGCTCTCCAGTCAACTCGGCGGAGATGATGATTGGGTACATCTCTGGCTCACCCGCAAGGATACTTCAGCGAAGTAGGGAGCGGCTTCAGCTCTGGAATGCTGGGTGCTGGCAAATCTGGCTGCGGAAGAAACTGAGTGAAGGCTGCTAAATCTGCCAAATCTGCCTGGGAGAGGGAAAGCGTACTCTCGCAAACTGGATCGGGAGAAGGCTGCTCAACTGCACTGTCTCTGCTCTGCTCGGTATCAACCTCCTCCTCAACTGTAGGCTCGAATGGACTCAGGTCTGGCATCTGATCCTCGCAATCTGCCCAATTAGACTCTGAATCTGAGGGATCTTCATCAAACGCGGTGGCATCAGTACCACCGTAAAGCAAGGTGGCCTCAGCACCACCATCACTGAACATCGTGTCGTGATCAAGGACCGGCTCTGCTGCCTCTGTGGTATCCTGAACCAAGGCTGTGCTATCCAGACTCTCCTCTTCTATCATCTCGGCATCAGCTGTATCTGAAAGTGAGAGGATGGTCTGTGCTGCAGGATCTGCCCAAGCTGCCTCATCGTCTGTGATCACAAAATCACAGTCCTGGTGGATGTCTGGCTCTGCGTCTGTCAGCTGCTCTGAGTCGGTGCTGGCCTCTGAGCGGGATCTCTCTCTAGCTCTGTAGTCCTCGACCGTCTCTATTTGTATACTCTCGCCCTCGACGCGAAAGTACACCTTCCCGCTATCATGATCAGTCACCGCCTTGGCTGTGGCCAAGAACGGACGACCAAGGATGATGGGGGTATCAGCCACTGACTCAGGGATCTCCATGTCCAACACTACGAAGTCCACGGGGAATTTCAGGCCCTGAATCGTGACGATAACGTCTCGTAATAACCCCTTCGGCCTCTTGACAGATCGATCAGCGAACTGAAGGACTGTCCTGCTCCGTCGAAGAGTGCCCAACTCGAAGCGGTCGAGAAGGGCTGCCGGAAGAAGGTTGATCGACGATCCGCTATCTAGAAGAGTACGGTCGAACCTCTGCTCACTGATCTGGCATCTGACATACGGGGCCCCTGAATCTGGCCTCTTGGCTGGCAGTCGAATCTGGATCGCAAAAACACGTGGCTTTCGTCAGCACATGGATCTCTGAAGTGTGGTTCCTCCTCCTCCTCCTGACTGTAGTCCTGTCTCTCAAAGAACGCTGGAGAAGGGGGATGTGCTGCAAAGCCTCCTGGAGGGTCAGCTGGATGTGGAATCGATCGATCATGCTCTGGCTGAACTCCTCAAGCTCTCTCTTTTTTGGATTTTCTTTTTTCTTCCCCTTCCCCATCTGAAGGGCTCTAGGGAAGGGGATCACAGGGTCCTTCGCAGATGAAGGACTAGGAAAAGGCCTAGACGGCTCGACGGCGGGATCCACACATACATCATGCACCACAGTGGGACCAGAAGAAACTAAACCTTTTCCTTTATTCAAACCAAAGTTCTGAGATACATCAAGGCGGGGAAAGACAACATCTCTCTCAACACAAACACCGGTGGCCTCAGTACCACCTCTGGCTGGCTCTGCTGCTGCTGCTGGTAGACGTCTCGCGGCATCAGTACCGCGGGCTGGCTCGGCTCGATCTGATGAAGCGGCGGCCTCAGTACCGCCGGTGGAATCAGCATCCTTGGTGGCTTCAGTGCCACCGTCATCATCTGGAGCGGCCTCAGTACCGCTCTCCTCCTCCTCAGGTGGCGCCTCTGAAGTGTCCTCGTGGTGAAGCTCAGATGAGGCGCCGCCGCCTGCTGGGGTCCTACCGCTCCTAAGTGTGACAAAATCAGCATCAAATAGATCCGAAGATGTATCAACAAATGGGTCACTAGGAGTGGCAAACTCAGTGTGTACTACCTGCTCAGATTTCCTCTTGAGGTTATTCGGATTCGGCTCGATCTGAGCTGGAATGGCGGCCTTCCCTCTCACCAAGTCCTGCATCTCCTGGCGGAACTCGTCCATCTCCCGTCTGAATGTGGCCTGCTGGTCCGTGAGGAGGCGGGCGATATCATCTAAAGCGGGACTCTCGTGGGAGCCCGACGGGTAGCCTCTCTGGGGGTGAGGCTGCTGGAACTGCTGCTGGTGGTAAGAGGGGTATGAGGAAGGGTGCTGCTGCTGAACTGGGTGAGCCTACTGCTCACGTCTCCACGACTGTCCCTGCTGCTGGTAGGGACGAGGAACGAAGGATGATGGCTGGTGCTGCTGGTATGCTGGGGGCTGCTGCTGCGGCTGCTGGTGATCTCTCTGCTGGGAGTACTGCCCTCCCTGTCCTGACGGCTGCTGCTGGGGCTGGGCACCACCACTCCCCCACCTGAATCCGGGATGGTCTCGTCGGATCCCAGGCTGGGGGCGGTCATACCAAATCCCGTTGACATCCATCAACGGCTCGGCATCGTAGGGGGCTGGCGGGAGTACTGCCAGAGGCTGGTCCGGCTGGTAGACCACCATCTGCATCTCTGGAGATGGTGGGGACTGGTAGGTGGGCTGCGGCTGCTGGTACGGCTCCGCCTGTACAAGGTGAACCTGTCTAGGTTGCACAAGGGTGATGGAGCGCTGGGACGAGCTGCTGCTGCTGCCGGAGTCGCCTCGCGACTGAAGACGGGGCTGAGGAGCCGTCTGTGCCTCCTGAAGACACATGAGCTGGGTCTTCATGTTGCTCAGAACCTGTGCCATCTGTTCCATCTGAGTGATGCTCTGGCACTGCTTCTTCTCAATCAGCTCCATGCGGTCCAACTTCTCGCTGATAATGCCCATGTCCGCAGCTGTCGACTCTGCCTGTGCTGCTGCGACTGCGGACGAACTGGATGGACCTGCATCTACCCGTGCTATCCGCTGGTCCTGCACGGGTCCTGGCTGCTGTGGCTGGGGTCTCTGAGTATACAACCTGGTCTGGGACATCACCATGTAGTTTTCGGCCATCTCCTCGTAGATGGCCCAGACCTGGTCGTGGTCCTTGGCAAAGTAGGACCCGCCGCAAGAAGCGTTCACCAGACCCTGAAGCTCTGGCGTCAACCCGCTGAAAAAGCTCTGAACTAGGTTCGGCTTGGAGATGTCGTGGTGCGGGCATCTGTCTAGGAGCTCTCGAAACCTCTCCCATGCCTCGTGAAACTGCTCGTTGGGGAACATGGAGAAGTTGCTGATCAGGGCCCTCGCTGCATTCGTCCGCCCGAGTGGATAGTACTTGTTCAAGTACTCGGTGCAGAGCTGCTCCCAGGTGTAGACAAACCTCCCTAGATGCTTCAGCCAGGTGGCTGCTCTATCTGCTAGTGAAAAAGGGAAGGCTATCATCTGGATCGTGTCCTGGTCCACGCGGCGATCGTGGACAGTGCTGCAGATCATCAGGAACTCCTGGAGGTGGAGGTGGGGCTCCTCAGTGGCAAGTCCGTGGAAACGGGGCAGTAAGTGCAAAGTGTTCGGGGGGAACTTGAAGTCCCCCACGATCGCCGGCACCACTACCCAATGATGCATGAGTGTCGATCCGGGGTTGTGCAACTCCCGCATCGGTCGTGGTGGTCCTCCTGCCGCGGCGCCTGCCGCTGCGGCAGCGGCTGCTGCTGCTGCTGCGGCTGCTGCGGCTCGTGCCTCTGCATCAGGTATCTCCTCAGGCTCGCTCTGCTGGTCTCGCTCTGCTCTGAGCCTCTCCAACTCTCGCCTCATCTCTATCATGAATGCCCCATGATCGAGTAACTGCTGCTGGACTGTCTCAAGTGATGCGATCAGGGTGGAGTTGATCGCTCCCTGATCTAGTACAAAATGCTCAGGCTGACGGGAGTGATCATCTGAACTGCCGGCCATGGCGACGTCTGCAAAATCAAACGAGCCCAACTCAGGTGCTGTCAAATCAATCAGTCTCTCCTCGGGCTCGTGTCTCTCAGGCAGGAAAGAAAGGGGGTCGAGGGGGAACAGGGCGGAGTCGTACTCGGGCTCGGAGAGCTGGTCTTGGCTCTCGCGGGCCAACCTAGATGATGAGGCAGACATGCCCGAAAGCGGTGCAGCCAGAGGCTGCCTAAGAGAGCGTCTACCCATCATCTTGATCTGGCGAGTAAGGCGGATGAGATCTGGAGAAAATATGATCACAAAACAAACCCCCGGTTCACCAACGCAACGCGAGCTGAAGACCGTGAAAGTTCGGTCTAATTTTCTTGTCAATTTTATTTGGTGAACACACAAAATATCAGAGCGCTTACGTGACCTGTTAGGATACCCGATGTTATCCCAACCGACTGGCCCGCACAGAAAAGTCGGTAATCAGTCGGGACTAGCACCGGAGGGCTCTACCTAGGGTGCGGGTCACTCTCTCGCGCATCCAAACCATACAATGAGGGGGTTGCTCTCCCCAAGACAAAATTTTAGGGTGAGCGTACTTTAAAATCAATAGTATTAACCAGTCCCAATTTTATGGTTTCTCTTTTTAGTATTTTTCAAATAAAGACAAACGTCCTAACGAATTTTTCGGTTCTCCTGTTTATTTAGTCCAAAACAGGGGGGAGAAGACGAAAAAGCCGATGCGCGATGAAATCAATGATGCATGCAAAGTCAGAAATGCGTACCTTGTCTCCAGCACTCTACATGCAATATGATCCGCGCATAAATGTAAAGACAGAAAGAAAACTACCTATATGATGCAACGGAAAAGCCGAGTCCTAGATGAGCAATTTCTAGTGAAGAACCGTCTAACCGGTCACCGAGCTCCAGGCCAAAGAGTCCGGTCTTGGCCTGTCCCTCCTCTGTCCGACAAATCGGGGGTAGGAGAAAGTGCTTTACAGGACGGGCTGCGGCACGTAGGCTACGAAGGCAAATGAGTCGGTTATTTTTATTAATTATTTTTAGTAGGTCCAATTAACGTTCTATAGGAATATATAAGCAGTTAGGTGTGGGGATCCTACTAATTACGGCACAATCACCAGAAATTCCTAAGTCTAGGGGCTCGAGCAAAAACCGCGTAAACACCGGAAAAGGCAGAAATAAAAGAAAAAGAAAGCCGCGTAAAAACCGCAAAAAACTCCTAAGGGTCCCCCGAGCACACCGGTGCTCGGCGAAACAGACCCGCTAAGCAAGTGTAGTCCAAAGAGTCCAAGTCCAATGTCCTGTATTATTACAATAATAATGAAATAAAAGCCTCGCCCACTCAACTCTCTTTCACTCTCTCCTGCGGCTCCGTGCAGAGGAGCCGCCTCCGAATCCCGCGGTTGCGTCGGCTTCTCGAAATCAGCCGCCTCGGTCCTCGGGCCCCCGTAAGAGAAAACAAAGTGGTCAGAACCAATAATCAAATAATAATAAAAGAAAAATAAAGGGAAATGAAGAATAAGGGTATCAAGAACGTAATCTCTAGCATTCCTAATCTCTAGCATTCCTTCTCCTCATAATCACCACATCCATTCTTATAATCCATCTTAATTGTTGACGAGAGAATCAAAGTGATTTCATCAACTTGTGCATTCGGACCCACAATGAATCCGACTCCTGAGGCTCCACCCCGAGTGCTCCTAAAAATCATTCAACACCATAGACGTCTTCCAACCATCATTTCCTCGGTCCCTCTGCGAATCCGACTCCGGAGATTTCCTCCCGAGTCGCCGATCATTATATTTTTATCTCGCCTTTATTTTATAACTTTATATTTTTATATATTTTTTATTTTGTTATCTTCTCTTTTGTGCAGGTATGTAACGGATTGGTTTTTCTAAAAAATAATAAACTAATAATAAAAAAAGTGTAACAAATTCTATTGATAAGGTAGATATTATTATTTTATTATTAATAAGGAAGAGATAATGAATTATGACTATTATCCATTAATTATACTATAATTATCCCTTGCTTAGTCAAAACTATTATCCATTGATTAATTCAAATTATTATTGTTATTTATCTCATTATTGGTACCTATAAAAAGGGCATGAAGTCCTCCATTAATCTCACCATACTCCATACACGTGAGGAAGAGAGATTTCTAGAGAGAGAGAAGGAAAGAGGAAGAGAGAGAGAGAGATCATTGGCGGCATATTCCATTCCGGCAACAACAACCTTCGTCGTCGGCATCGAAGTTGTGATCCGACGAGATTGAAGGAACAACGACGTGACCGACAACGGTCCGGATTTGACGGAATCTGGGTCGACGAATTTCTATCGTCGACAAGGTATGTGTCGAACACATAGGATCGTTAAGGGGTGTTTTGTGTTGATCCTTGTTTTTGAATGATGATAATAGACGTGTATGTTGAATCTCCTAGGTTCCATAACATTGCTGAATTTTACTCTGGAGGCAGGTGATAATATTATATCGTTGTTGGTAGTTTATGATTATCGTTGAAATTTAACTTATGACGGTGAATGAAGAATTGGGACCTACAACTTCTACCCCTTGGAAAATAGAAGTAATATTGTATCGTTCTCTAATGGTGTTTAAGGGGATAAAACTTGACATTACAATCACGACACAATAGATGAGTAGTAATTTATAATTAGAGATGTGCCTACAATACCATATTACGGTAGGCTAAGAAAGGAAATTAAAGTTGTATGTCGATTCTTTAATTGTGAAATTAGTTAGATAGACTTATATATATATACAAGAATAGGTCATGTTGATCCTACTCGTAACTGTTGGTTCACAAACTTATTAATTTAAATAAGATTATTATCCACGATGACACTACCTTTCTATTGTAGATAACGACGCCTGATAATAGTTTTGTGGATACGCAGTACACATGTAAAATTTGTGCGAGGTCTTTATTTCGTCCAAATGAATCGGCTGCGTTTTAAATTTTATATGTGTAAGGTCGTCATTATTTGGTTGCAACTCCTTGTTTTCCATCGTTGATAAAGAAAAAAAATAATATCTCGTACTGCTTACTCTATCTAATTGGATAGTATCAACGTGTATTTTATGATACTTCCTATATTAAGAAAACGTAAGATAATTTACTTTATAACTGCTTAAATTATTACTCAAAATACACTCAGTACTAATAAGACCACGGAAAGTGTACCACGTCTCACACAATGGTGGTAGACCGATATCAACACATATATGTATATATATATAGACATAATCAAGATAAACGAATACAAAGTCTTTGAAATATGAATATACTATGTTGGCACCGACTCGAACTAAGGGGTCGTAAGGGCCTAAAGGGCCAACGCCTTCCGGGGGCGTGAGGCAAAAGATAAGTCCTCTGCAGTTGTAGCTACACTGTCATGTTCTGTATTGATATGAACCGCTTGTGCCGGAGGTAAGCCATCAAAGCCATCAAAGCCGCCTAAGAAGTAACAATCAAGACCACTCTAAACATGAAAAATGTCATGGGCATATGTGCAATATATGTTAATATTATGTGCATATATGCAATTATGTTACTGTTATGGTCTTATGTGTAAGCTCCGTTAAAGTTAAGTGCACGTATGAAACTTATGTTAATGTTATGGACATATATGCAATTTATGTCAATGGTATGTGCATAATTGTCAATTATGATAATTTTTAAGGGTACATTTGCAATTATGTTATTGTTAAGTATACAAGTGCAATTTATGTGAATATTATGGGCATTCATGCAAATATGGAAAAACTGGCAGGTATATGTGCAAATATGTTATGTCATTCATGGTTATGAAGAAATTCAGTTATATGCATTAAATAAGTTGATTTATGATTTTTGTGACTTGTTTTCTACCTAGCCGGCTTGACCCTAACTCGGCACATACTGAGCGTTATGCTCTAACATATTTTACTAATTTTTTTCAGGGGAACGTGAGGATTAGACCTTTAGCGGTTTAAGGGAGACGACACCGTCTTCAAGAAGTAGGAGCGGTATGGTTCTACTGCGTTTTGTTGGGAGGACGTCTCTATGCCCACTGGAATAAGGAAATCGTGGATACGATTTCGTCTAGTGTATTTATCTCTAATTAAGGAACTCTTGGAATTGTGAACTTATTATGATTATGGAAAAGTTTTTTTTGGTTCTTTACTGCTCGTTTATGCCATGATTGATGCTACGAGTAACGTTCCCGAGATGTCCGTCGAGTTTCTCGCTTCCGCAACATTCTCAGACGATCGGGTTCGTTACAGGTGGTATCAGAGCCAAATTCTCTCTGATAGTGGAAAGGGCTACCCGAGAGGTGGAGCCGCCCCTACAAAGAGGTTGGAGGAAATGGCTACCCAGAGCGTGCGGCCGCCACTATCACTGGGAAGAAGTGATGGACCATGTCGCAACGAGGACGTTGCAAATATAAGTGGGGGAGGTTGTAACACCCCAACCCCAAACATAGTGCCATACCTGAAACTCACGAAGTGTGGGTGTGGTTTATAAGTGATGTGGATTACTACTTGTCAACTTGGGCTTAAGCATTTTGGGTGGTTGTCAACGGGTCCATTTGGGCCCAAACCCAACAAGTTGTCAGGGCCAGTTTTCCTCGATAACGAACCGGAGACCCAAGCCCGGGACGTTACAAATGATATCAGAGCAGGAGTTCCTCTGGGCATAAGATATCCGACCAAATCAAACTTAGATGCACTAGTTTTAGAAAATATAGGCATTTGACCGTAAATTTCACATATGGTCATTACATATAGACCCTCGTCGTGAGAATGGGGCGAACGGAGATCGTGACTCTTTGTCAACCCACGACATGGATATAGACATCATGCAATGGCTGATAGCCATAGGGTGCATAATTTATTTTGGCTAGCTTAGTTAGTACATGACCCTCTATGGTGCAACTTGAGTATTTGGAGGTTGTACAAGATTTTTCTGATATTTTCCAAATGACTTTCCAAGTCATCCGCCTAGAAGAGAGATTGACTTCACTATTGATGTACTACTGATGAATCTCCATTTCATCACCTTTATTCTATCATTTTGGCCTCAAAAACCCCAGCAAATGCATGTAAACAACATTAATTTGTACATAGTAGCATTCATTATTCATTGTGTTAATTGTACATTAAATAAAGCTTTTAATGCCAAAATTATAGAATAAAGAGAGAAAAGAAAAAGGAATAAAATATTGTAAATATTTTATGACCCTAACCCCGAGACCAAGGCCAGCATGGTATTGGTCGACAAGGAATAAAGTAGGGGGAGATAAGGGCTGATATACAATAAATACCTCATTCATCCCTTTATGCATTTTTGACCCCTATTTTATGCATAATTATTTATTCATCAAATAAAGAAACTTTGTTCATAAAAGTTGTAGATAATAATGTAAATAAAAATACAAAATTGAGTTGGTATAAAAATAATACCCAGTGAATATTTTATACACATAATAAAAAGCCAAAATCTCAACTTCACAGACCCACATCTTGCAAATAAAAACTCCAAATCACCCAAACTCACCTTTAATTATATATAGCATTTCATAAACTATTTTATAAAATTGGTTTCATAATTTTTGGAGTCCATCTGTAGAAGTTAGGTTTTTGGCCCTTCTTGTACACAATACATGATTAAAATATTCATTTTATTCAATAGTTATTATTCCTACAAATTCATATTTTTAGAATCTTGTAAATAATGTATATAATACTTATACATATTGATATTAAAAGAAAACCAAAAATAATTTGTAAAATAAAATAAGTCTATGTACCACATAGACAAAATACCTATACCACTTATATGTAAAAGGGGATTTTATTCCTTTATTATTTATTCATCCACATTTTTTATAATGTTGTAAATATTACATAAAACATATTAAAAATACAAATCTAAAAGAAAAATAAAGAAAATTCACTAAATAAATAAGATGTATATAATCTATAGGTAAAATACCTATAAGTATACTTACTTATACATATACATATTTATTTGAAAATATAAATGAATACATAAAAATCCAACAAAAATACCCTTATACTCATAAAAATAAGTTATAAATTCATAAAATAAGAAAATAAAATAATAAAATAAAATAAACAAATTAAAAATAAAATACACAAAAACACATGTAAATACATACATATACACATTATTTTAATAAAACCATAATAAAATAATCCAAAAAAAATAAATAAAAATCATAAATAAATACTACATGAAATAATACACATTTTTTATTTTATAGGAAAAAATAATAAAATCATTTACTGTGCCAAATAATTCAATTTCGCGAAATATTCCCTATTCTGTCTTGTAGCGGGCTGAGGTGGACCAACCCAGTCTCTCCGCAAGTTGACCCCGGTCAACTAGACCTCCAGGCGTCTGACTTCACGCAACCTGTCTTTTCCCCGATTTCCGCCGTTTTTCCCGCCTGGCTCAGTGAACCATCGCACTCGCTTCCTTCACAAGATTTGTCCTCTGATCATCCATGATGCCCGCCAAGATCATAGATCAACTAGATACTTGTTGGATCATGAAATAATCGCCGGTCAATAAGGCCACTCGTCAATGTCTATAAATAAAAAGCTCCGCCTTCCTCCTCGAATTTGGCCACTTTCATTCCAACCTAACGCCTAGATCTTGTGCCTGGATTGTTCCTCGTGACAGGGGGAGTAGCCCAGCATCGAGACTCGGCCGGAGGGAGGAGAATTTTGACGCGGCGGAGCTCCGGCGTCCGCCCTGCTCCCTGGAGGCCCCCAGGTATAAGAGCTGTCCTTTTAATGCGTTCTTAGGTAGTTTTTAATGTTAGCATTTCATTTCAGTAGTTAGTTTAGTTGTTAGTTGATCACATTAGCGTAAAAAGCAAAAATCGAAGTTCGCCGGAGCTCCGCTCCGGCGACTTCTTCATCGTAACCCTCACTGTATCCGACCGCCCCGATCATCCCATCTCGTTCCTCGTCGCCTTCTCCATCTCTCACACCCATCAGATCAACCCAAGACCCATGGTCTTGGCGAATCCGGGTTCCAACTCCGCCGTTCGCCGGAGCCCTTCCGCCCACCTCCATCTTGCACCGCAGCTTCATAACCCCGGGTCGAGGAGATAGCCCTCTCGCCCGCGGTTCTTTCTGTGCAGGTACCACAAGGAATCGAGCCCTTCTGGGCTTGCTTTGACCAGGAAGAGGTTCCTGGGGGCCACCTTCTTCTCCGACTTCGCTCCACCGACTCAGGCCCCCAGGAGCCATGAGATCACCGTCAGACGAAGCGGAGGCCTCCCAGCTACGATCAGGACGCTCAGATGCGCAGGAGGTGCCCGGAGAAGCTCGAGCGACCCGATCGAAGCTCGCCGAGGGCGAGTTCATTCCCAGTTCTTCCTGGTGCCCTCTGCACCGTTGGATCGAGCGGGGCGGCCCAGATTGCATGCCAGCCGTCCGATGAAGAAGCACACCCACCGTCAGATCAGCCGGGATGTTCTAATCCCAGCCCTTCATCGCCGAAACGAAGTCCGCCGTCCGATGATCGCCACGTGTATAAGTGGCGCTTCCAGCGCCGCAGGATGCAAGGCCTTCTTTAAGGGGTAAATTTCATATCTCGCCCCTTACTTTTTGTATTTAGGGTTTGCTCCCAAAAATAAAAGTTTCAGTTGTAAATAAGTTGTAAAAATTGCAGTGGACCCCCTTGATGTTTCTATATTTACATTTTAGTCCCTCTGCGCCTCACGTGCAGCAACCACGTGAGGCGCGTGAAAATTGCATCTAAACCCTGCCGGGTTCTTGTATTTATGAAATGGTCCTGAAAATAAAAGTTAAAGTGTATTTTTATTGTAAGTTTTGCATGTATGCCCCTGCCAACTATTTTATTTGCAAAAATACCCCTGCCAGGCCATTTAATTTTTGAAGGCTTTGTCTATTTATTTCATGCTTCATATTTAATCGAAAAATCTTGCAAAAATAGACTTAAGCCCCTGTTTGGTCATGCTTGAACGCCATATTTTTAGTTTTGCATTCTGTTGCATTTTTGCATTTATTAAAAATCAAAAACTTGTCTTTCAGTCCCTGTCTAACTCATAAAACCCCAAAAAAATATGAAAATGCCTTGAAAAATTCCAAAAAAATTATATGCAGCGTATTTTGTCCTATATTAGTATCAGACCAAAAATCCCTAAAAAACTCAAAAAGAAAATCTTAAAAATTCAAAAATGCCCAAAAACTTCAAAAAAATATAAAAAATCAAAGAAAAATCAGAAAAATATGAACTCAGGCCCTACTTATGCTATATTTTATTATTGTTAGTAGAAAATTAAAGGGGAACATTTTTGAGGCTGTTAGATATTTTTAATCTCTATTTTTGCGACGGCCAGTACCCAGTCCACTGTTTGCTATTGTTTAGCTAATTTAACATACCAAAAATGTTTGCAAAAATACCCAAAAATCATAAAAACAGTAAAAAGCCATGAAAATTCCAAAAAGATCTTTATCCTGAATCTTTGACTATTTTTGAGTATTTTTGTGAATATTATAATACCCTTTTATGTATATATATATCTATATATCCAACGAAAAAAAAAGGGAATATATATATATATTATATATATATAATTAGTAATATGTGTTCTCATTAATCTTGATATAATATAAAAAAAAAAGAGAAAAAAAAAGAGAAAATATATATATATATATATATATATCTATATTTAGATATACCTATATATATATATATATTACATGTATTATAAGCTATATGCTTACCCTCTCTGTACATATATATATGTATTACATTTGTATTGTATATATATATATAGACTACTCAATTATTATATTTTAATAAGAAAAATTCATAAAAAAAAATAATAATAATAAAAAAATATAAATAAAAAAAAAAAGAAAGTAACCCACACAAGGATGACTATGATTGACACGTAGGCTATTGCATTTTGTGTTGCTCTCTGTGGTTCGACCTCTACATATTTGTCACTATACATTTTATGGTAGAGTAAAATAAAGATTAATTCACATTTATTCTTGAGCTTGATTGTTGTATTCTTTGGATCGTGGGTTAATTGTTGTTTTAATCCGAATTTCGTGTGGTCGATTCAGCGACTGAGTTCCCGCCTTGTGTGGAACTTAAGATCACCGATTTTTGGGATAAACAAATGGCGCCGTTGCCGGGGAGCAATGAGCATAGCCAAATTGATTTTTGTCATTCTTGTATAAAAATGTAGATTCATGATTCATTCTTTGTGTGAGCAGCTATTGTTTTATTGTCCTTAATCACCATGCTTTATTTCTTTATTTATTGTGATTATTTTTCTCTGCTCTATTTAATTGACTAAGTATGCTAATGCAATCTTTTTGTGACTTTGATGCAAGGGACCCCCACGCGAGGATGGCTTCCTAGGAGGCCAAGGCAGCCAAGCTTGGAGGAGGATGGTCTTCTCTTCTCCTGACCATCTGGAGAGTGCACCAAGGAAGCAAAGAGAGGGGCATTAGATAGGCTAGACACTTAGGAAATTATTTTTGTAATTCATGGTGAGAGAGAGACTATTTTGGCATGTAATTAAACAGGACTCTACTCTTCACAATGAGGTCCAGTGCCCGGGTGATTGTTCACCCGGGGGCCTCATCGCGGTTTTTCTCGAGTTTTTATCGCCTTCTTTTATTTTGTTTCCCGCTGTTTTGAGCTTTCCGCCTTTCTTTTATTTTTGTTTTGTGTGCTTGGAGCCCCTAGATTTAGGTTGCTTGACTCGGTAGCTAGGTCCAAACATTAATAAGAATGCATGTTCCTATAGTCTACTTCGATTGGATCTAGTCAAACTCAAACAAGTTGTAAATTCGTCTCTTAGTCCGCCGCGCCGCGAGCTCACACCCGAACAAGCGCTTTCTCCTAATCCAAATGTGTTGGGCAGAGGAGGGGTGAGCCAAGACCGGACTCTCTTGGGCTAGAGACGAATGAGCAACTTATGGTTCTTCACGTTAATAGCAGCTTATGTTTAGGACGATTTTGTGCCTTGCATACCGACATGTAGATAGGTTTAAAAATTCTGTTTTGCATACCACATGGAGAGAGCTGGGATGCACTGTAAGTCTTCTAACTCAGCATGCATCATTCGGTTCAATGGTGAGATTTCCATCATGGAACCACTTGCACGGCTTTTCCGCTATCTCCCTCTGATTTTGAGCACCTAGGACTTAAATGAAAATTTACAAAAACGTTAGGCGCTGGTATGAAACAGATCCAAAAAAAGTGAAAACCCAAAAATTAAAACTAGGGGACTGCTAAATAAACTTTGACCTTAATTAAAATCCGTAATGAACTATCATTGTACCGGGTTCATAAAGCCCTCATTGTTTTCAGGTACCTTGGAGGGGGACCAAAACCCTACTCCCTTGAGCGAGTGCGACCCCTAAGGATTAGAGCCAAAAACCCAGTCTGCAACTGCCTTGTGTATCGCCTGGATTTCCGAAGTAATGGCGCTTCTATCGTACGTAGGCGAGTAGGGCTTGGTCACCAATGATGACTCTCTGTTGTGATGAGCATCGACCCTGTCCGAAGTATTGAGCATAGGCCACGCCTTCACGGGGGTGTCTGTCTCATTGTCCTGCGTCCGAGTAGGTTCTTGTACGCTCACGGGTGATTCCGTTGCGAGCGAGAACCGAAGTAGCGGTTTCGCCTATCGGCTTCCTCTCTCTATTTCTTTGGCTGAGTAGGGATCCAGGAAGGGTTACAAGGACTCCAAAAAGTACAGACTACAGGTTACACAAGAGGAGGACAAGTACGGGATACTCTTCCGGCAGTACTCTCTCTCCTATAGGGTAGCGTACTAAGGACTTGTTATCAGATATGCCTGAAATAACAACTCTAAAAATGAAAAGATAATAAATAGCCGAACCTTTACGGCTTTACATGGCGTGAGTTGGTGAACCCGATTTTGAATTGTGTTTGTATGGATCTAGATTAAGGTTCAAAGACCAAGTCCCGCGCCTTTGCGCAAAATTTTGTTGTGTCACTCCTCTTTGACCCCCGCTCAGTTTGAGCCTTTTCTACTGTTTTGCACTCCTTTGTAATCCTCGTTGACCACCGTATCTTTCATCCAACATCCTATCTTCTCTTGTACTTCGCAAAGTTGATCCATGGATGGTTTCCGTCGGGACCATGCCGACACCCACATCGATTCCATGGACTCAACTCCGCCACTAACTTCGAGGCGATTCATGAGAACCTGATCCGGACTTTGCGGATCGATCTCTAGACTCCTCATTTTCTCTTGACCACCCAATAAACTGGGATCACCTTTGTCCCACTTTCGCCGTTGTGAATAGAAGTCGATTACGATCTACATCCTTCTCTATTCACAACACGCTGGGGTTGACCTGAATTCCAGCATCATCTCGGCAGCTGAACATTGATTACAAGCAGTTTGATCAAGACTATCTCCTCATGCAGATAGAAGACAGTACAAGCCCTGGAGACGCCGGAGTTCATCTCTTCCGACTCAGACCCTGACATGGCTCCCGGAGGAAAGGGCAAGGGTCAGCAGCCACCCACACCAGAGGGACAGGTGCCAGATCAGAACCAAGTCAATGCACAGTTACTGGCATCTATCCAGGCTATCCAGCAGCAGCTGACTGAGCAGGCCCTTACGCAGACCGCTTTCCAGGACATGTTGAATGATGTGATAAACCGTAACGACGGAGGAGGAGGCCGAGGCAGAGGAGGCAGGGGAGGAGAAGGTGAAGGTGGAGACGGTGGTGATGACCCCAATAATGATCCTGAATTCCCACCACCGCCGAAACCGACACTAAAAGAAACATACAATCCGGGAGACAGCCAGATGACCGAGTGGATTCTCATTCCACCGGTACACACTCACTTTGAGCTGAAGCCCCAATTCATAGCCCTTCTCCCTGCATTCCATGGCAACACCAATGAAGAGCCGTACATTCACCTGCAGCAATTCTCCCGCATTTGCCGCACCACCCATTATCCGAATGTCCCCCTGGACATTGTCAAGATGATGGCTTTCCCCTTCAGTCTACAGGATAAGGCCCTTTATTGGGTCAATCACATGGGAAAGGTCGTGACGACCTGGGAGGAGTTGAAATCTGCCTTCCTGCACAAGTATTACCCTCTGGGTCGGCTCAACCAGATGCGAGCTCGTATCAGTAATTTCTCCCAAGGACCTCATGAGTCAATACATGAAGCATGGGAGAGATTCACTGATCTGCAGGAGAAGTGTCCCCATCATGATATTCCGAAGACCAGCTTGGTTCAGCATTTCTTTGGGGGACTGAACATTGAAAGTCAAAGGCTCGTAGACGCAGCATGTGGGGGCTCACACTTCAATAAGGATGAAGATGTCGTCTGGCAGATCTTCGAAGAAATGGCCGAAGGAGAGGCCGCCCTCTCTTCATCCAAGGCATACCAGAAGCAGCCCCAGATCCTCCAGAAACAAGTTCACATGGCTGCATCAAAAGAATCAGAGAGAGATGAAAGCTCCAACCTCAGCATCATCGGGGGACATCTCTCTAAAGTTGACATTATCGAGAAGCGATCAAAAGATCTCGAAAAACTCGCCTTAATCGAGAAGAGGACCCAGAGTTTGGACAAACTGGATCACATCACCAAGCAGCTAGAACTGCTGGTAGGTACCATCAATTCTGTTCAGTCGGCAGCACCGCTCGAAGCTCCAGCTGAGAGAAAAGACGAGCAACCACCGCTACACCAGCCTCAGCCAAGCCAGCAACCACCGACAGTTCAGCACGTGTACTACGTGCAGGCACCTGATCAGAGCCAGCCGCAACAGCAGATGGTTGTGTACCAACCAGAGTTTATCTCAGACACCGATTCAGTGTTCCCGCCACCACCCCTGGTCCAGGAAGTTAATGGGGTTTGGACTCATGACACACAGCCGACCCGTCCTACGGGACAACCACAGGGTCAGCCATTTGCCAACCGGCAATACCACCAACCTCAGGGTGGTCGCTTTGGGCAATCCTCCCAGCAGCACCAGCAATACCAGCAGCCTCCTCAGTTCACACACCAATGGAGGCAGAACTTTCCATATCAGCAGCAGCCGCAGTATCGCCATCCACCGCCGTACCACCAACACACGGCTGCTCAACCTCAACCATACCAGCAGTATCCACCTCCGTCCTATCAGCAACTTCAACTTCCTGCTCCACCACAGCAACACCTCCAGCAGCCTCCCCACCCATCTAACCAACAACAGCGTGGTCTGCACGCTGCATCTTCTGATGTGCCCTCAGCTAATCCCACCATGGAGTGTCTAGCCCAGCTTGTCCAAGGGCTAGCGGAGATGACCAAGCGGCTTGATGACCTGACCGCCACTCGCACTACCATTCCGGCGCAGGTCGAAGCCAACCCCAACAATTTCAAGAAGAAGGAGCAGGTAGAATATGATGTCCAGTCCGCGTGTGATAATGATATTACTGTTTATTCTAATGCCGTTACTCTCAGGAGCGGTAGGGCCTTGCCTCCGCCTGCTTCCAGATGTGGGGTGAATAAAGAAACAGGTGGATCGTCATCTTCCGCATCAGCCATGCCAGCTCCAGGGGCGGGTGAGGAGGAAGAGGAAGGAGAAGCCAGTCCAGCCGTCGTACATTGCCAGAAGCAATTCCAGCCAAAAATACAGAAAAATCCGCAAAAACAAAAACACCAAAAAGAAGCCTATAGCAGAAGTGAAGTCGCGCCAGCCTTGGAGGAGCCGCCAGCAGCAGCCGATCCTGTGCCAGCCGATGGAGCCAATGCTACCCTTTTTGATCGCCCAACAGCACCAGAAGAGTTAGATCCAGCTTGTACGCCTTTTTGTAGTCCGGATGTACAACATTCTGTGGGCGATAATCTTGATGTAAATAAGAACTCTAATTTTCCTGCCAGTAATGTGAATATTCCTTTTCCGCATGCAATACAAAAATCCAAAAAAATGACAAAAAGAAAAACTGCATTGTCTGATCCTGGTGTTGTAGATATTTTGGATAAATTGACTGTTGAGATTCCCTTGTTAAAGGCCGTGGAATACATGCCAGCTGTGAAGAAAGGATTGAAAGAGGCGTGTACTAACAGGCGTCGCCCAGCGCAAGACAACAGACGCCGAGAGGTAGAAAAACACGTTTTGTCCATGGCCACAGTTGCAGCTATCACCAACCTCCCCCAGAAAAAGCAAGACTCAGGAGCACCTCTGATCAGTTGTGTGATTTTTGATCAGGTCTTCGAGCGTACTCTTCTTGACAGTGGTTCTTCCATCAACCTTCTGCCCACGTCCATAATGCAAGAATTCGGGCTGGGACCGCTCAAGCAGACACGAATGATCCTTCAGTTCGCTGACCGATCCGTTAAGCGGCCCCGCGGTTTGTTGGAAGATGTGATAGTTACTGTGCAGGATATGAAATTCCCAGCTGACTTTGTAGTCCTTGATATGGACTCTCCTGCACCACTGCTCCAGACTCCTATCATCCTCGGCAGGCCATTTCTCCGTACTTCAGGCGCCGTGGTTGACTACGAGTCTGGAAAGATCACCTTCAGCTCGAAGACCCAGCAAATCACCATCAACATGAACAAGGAGCAGAACGCCACAACTGATGAGAGTCAAGCAGCATCAGAAGCAGACTGTGAGTTTATTGCAGAGATCAGAGATTCAGAGTTATCATTGGACGATCCATGGACCCAAGAAACCCTCACTCTTGAGGAGGACTTGGAAAGCACAGTCATCATAAGCTCCGATGATTCATGGGAGACAGATTCTCAGACGCAAGCGCATCTTCTTGAGCATTCACTCCAGACCGAACATAATCAGCTCACCGCAGAACCGTTCGGTACATCACTGGGATCTCAACAGGATGTTGAGGATTGTAACAGTCTCAAAATACATCCCACCACCAGCATGGTATCAGAAGTAACCGGTAAAGGGGACAGACCGAAACCAGAACTCAAGCCACTTCCTGCAGGACTGAAGTATGCTTTCCTTACGGGTGAAGAACACATGTATCCAGTCATCATCAGCAGCAGGCTGAATCTGGATCAAGAATCTCGACTTCTCGAGATTTTAGAAAAGAACCGCAAGGCACTTGGTTGGAGCGTATCAGACCTCCGAGGGATAAACCCAGCTCTGTGCTCACACCATATCTATTTAGAAGACGATGCCAAGCCGTCCCGCGAATTCCAGAGAAGGCTAAACCCTAACCTTCGGGACGTGGTCATGAAGGAAATCACAAAGTGGTGTGATGCAGGCTTCATTTATCCCATCTCTGATTCAAAGTGGGTAAGCCCCCTGCATGTAGTTCCCAAGAAATCCGGGCTTACTGTGGTCACAAATGAAAAAGGAGAGGAGATTTCAACTCGGGTACCGACATCCTGGCGGGTGTGTGTTGACTACCGCCGCCTTAATGCAGCAACCAAGAAGGACCACTTCCCCTTGCCATTTATTGATCAAGTCTTGGAGAGATTAGCAGGCAAGGAGTTCTTCTGCTTCCTGGACGGGTACTCCGGGTACAACCAAGTGACGATCGCCCCTGAGGATCAAGAGAAGACTACCTTCACTTGCCCGTTCGGCACCTACGCCTTCAAGAGGATGCCCTTTGGATTATGCAATGCACCCGCAACCTTCCAAAGATGCATGCTTGCAGTCTTCGCCGAAATGGTAGGCAGTTTTCTCGAGGTGTTCATGGATGATTTCTCCGTCTACGGTGATAGTTTCGATTCTTGCCTCGAGCACCTAGACAGAGTGCTTCAGAAATGCCGGGAAGTCAATTTAGTGCTCTCATGGGAAAAGAGCCACTTTATGGTCACAGAGGGTATTGTGTTGGGTCATGTCGTTTCCAAACGTGGCATGGAAGTCGACCCAGCCAAGGTGGATGTCATTTCAAACCTTCAGCCACCTCAGTCAGTAAAGAATGTGAGGTCATTCTTGGGGCATGTGGGATTCTACAGACGATTTATCAAGGACTTCAGCCGCATTGCCCGACCTCTGACAGAACTTTTGTGCAAGGAGACAGAGTTCATTGTTGATCAGCCAGTCCTCCTTGCCTTCAATCAATTGAAGGAGCTTATCACTCAGGCTCCAATCTTACAGCCTCCAGACTGGACTCTTCCATTTGAAATAATGACCGATGCGTCAGATTTTGCAGTCGGAGCTGTTCTAGGGCAGAGGAAAGATAAGGCGCCCTATGCCATTCACTATGCCAGCAGAACATTAGATGAAGCTCAAAGAAATTATACGGTAACAGAGAAAGAACTGCTGGCTGTGGTTTTCGCCTTAGAGAAGTTCAGATCCTATTTGTTGGGATCAAAGGTCACAATTTTCACAGACCACTCTGCTATTCGGTACCTACAGCAGAAGAAGGATGCCAAGCCCAGACTGATTCGTTGGATCCTTCTCCTCCAGGAATTCGATCTGGAAATTAAGGACAAACCTGGAGTTCAGAACGTGGTAGCAGATCACCTCTCCAGAATAGAGCAGCATGACTCTCCTTTGAGCAACGCACCAATCACAGAGACCTTCCCTGACGAAACTATCTTAGCCGTGGATGCTCTCCCTTGGTATGCTGACATTGTAAATTACCTCGCCTCTGGGGTAATACCTTCGGATTGGACGAAGAATCAGAAGAACAAATTCGTGTCGACCATCCGCTTTTACCAGTGGGAAGATCCCCTTCTATTCAGGGAAGGAGCAGATTGTATTTGGCGCAGGTGCATTCCTCAGACGGAGCAATCTAGTGTCCTCGAGCATTGTCATTCGCTCGAATCTGGTGGGCACCATTCTGGAGATCGTACGGCAGCGAAAGTATTGCAGTGTGGCCTCTGGTGGCCCACTTTATTTAAGGATGCAACAGAATTTGTTAAAAGATGTCTTGATTGTCAGCGACTGAAAGGAACACTCACTGCCAAAGACTCAATGCCTCTGAAAATCATTCAGATAGCAGATGTTTTCGATGCATGGGGCATTGACTTCATGGGACCTTTCCCTAACAGTCAAGGTTTTGAGCACATCCTTCTTGCCGTAGATTACGTGAGTCGTTGGGTTGAAGCTATCCCCGCCCGAGCCGCCGACAGCAAAACAGTTTGCCAGTTTCTGAAGAAGAACATCATTTCGCGGTTTGGGATACCGAAGATTCTCATATCCGACGGGGGTAGTCATTTCATCAACAAAGAGGTCAAGAAGTTAACGAAGGAGTACGGCATCGATCACCGCGTCGCATCTCCTTATCATCCGCAGACCAATGGCATGGCGGAGTTATCCAATAGAGAAATCAAGACCATATTGCAGAAACTTGTTAGGCCAAACAGAAAAGACTAGTCTCAACTCTTGGACTCAGCTCTTTGGGCTTACCGTACGGCCTACAAGTCTCCCTTGGGCATGTCGCCCTACCGTCTTGTATATGGAAAACCATGCCATCTGCCCGTGGAATTAATTCACAAATCCCTTTGGGCAATTAGTAATTGTAACTTGGACTCACGAAAAGGTGGTCAGAAGCGAAAGGATGATCTGAACAGGCTCTTGGAATTCCGAGACTGCGCATACGATAACACCTTGATGTACAAAGAGAAGGTGAAACGCTGGCATGACCGGCACATCAGACGAAAGACCTTCGATGTTGGGCAGAAAGTGTGGTTGTTTGATGCAAAGTTGCGGATATTCCCAGGTAAATTAAAAAGTAAGTGGACAGGGCCATTTCGAGTATGTGAAGTGCGTGACAACGGAAGCATTGTTATATCAGAATTGTCCCCTGACGCACAGCCCTTCGTCGTCAACGGCCAACTACTGAAGCCTTACTTGGAACCAGATTCATTCTTGGCCGTCGTTGACTCTATTCAGTTAGTGCACCCCGAGGATATCTCTACACCTCCTGCAGCACCAAAAGATTCAGACGATGTACTCCAACCATTATTGCTCTGATTTTCTTCTTTTCTTCTTTTCCTTATCTATTTTCTTCTTCTATCTAAAAGGTGCCGCCTTTGTAGACAGTTTTCTCTACTTAGGACGTACTTGGTCCTAAGTATAGGGGGATGTGCACCTAGGGTTTTTCATTTCTGTTCGATCCTCTCCATTGTCTCCTCTTCTTGTCTATACTTAGGAGTATCTTACCCTAAGTATAGGGGGAGACAATCTGAGTACGATCAGTGTATTCTCACCCTTGACCCTCCCCGCTTTTTGTACACCTGCTATACTTCGGATTATTTGATCCTTAGTATAGGGGGGACGGTCAACTTCTAATTCATTTATTTCATTCGTATTTATTCTTTAGATCTGCCTATACGCAGTACGAGTTATGTCTTTGCTTTTCCTTCCGATCTATGAGGACATAGCTCAAGCTAAGTATAGGGGGGTCGTATATACTGTGTCTATACTAAAAGCCATAACTCATACTGAAAAATAAAATATCACGACAACAACAAAATAAAATGTAAAAAGTAGCTTTATAATAATGAAAGATGATTGTGAGTTCCTCAGACTCATTGTAATTATACTGACTAGTAAGTCAGAAAAGTGTTCTACGAAACTTTCTCCTTTGAAAAATCTTGTGAAATTTGTTTGAAAATAGCGTGAACAAGTATTCAACGATTGAAAAAAAAAATTAGTTTGTATGTAAAACCTATTTTCTTTGAGTGAAAGCAAAATGAGTGAAAAATTAGTGTGCAAATGATTGTGAAAAGTTGATTGTCAAAGGTGTTTTGAAAAATCTATCTATGTTGTGTAAAACATTTGTAAAAGGATTTTCAAATGAGTGTACATATTGCAAAATTATTTTGGACTAGAAGTTTTCAAAAACCCTTGTGAAAATGATTCTCGAAGTAAGTCTGAGGAATCCACACAAAAATCTTTCATTTGTAAATAAGGAATAAGCCAAATAAAGTTTATAAGAACAGAACCATACTATACGTCAAAGACAATTTTTTCTTCTTTTGTACCTACTGATTAATAAATCAGAGACCTATACAGTATGATTTGAAAAATAGTGTGACCAGTTTTGAAAAATTTGATGCGAAATGATTTCAAACTGCGTGAAACTGTGTTGATTGCAAAATTTTTCTTTGTGTGAAAGAAAGGATTTCAAAAACCTATGTGCAAATGTTTTGAAAAATGCTTGTCAAAATTATTGTGAAAATTGTATATATCTACATATAGCGTGAAAAATCTTTGCAAAAATAGTTTCCAAATGTGTGTAAAGGATTGCAAAAATTATCGTGTACTATAGTTTGCAAAATTATTTTCAAAAAGCTAATAAGAACACCATTACAGATAATAGTAAATCAGAAACAAGATACATACAATTCTTTCTATACATACCCAAATAAACTCTTTCATTCGTACCTGTAAAGTCGCTAAAAATTTTTCTAAATTCTGAAAACAAAGCAGCACGCCTGTGTAAATAAATGTACAGACTCTTTAAACATTTTCAGTTCGTACTTCCTGTGCAGAGATTCTTTTTGTAAAAACATTCTTTGATCCTTCCAAATTTTTGTGAAAAATTGCATCATACCATTCATATTCTTTTTGAGTGAAGCTTGATGATTGAATCAGTCTAAGAAAATCTCAAATTGGAGCTCGGTTAGACCTTACCGCACCTAATTGCACTGGAACCTTATGGGAACTAGGTTTAAGGTACTTCAGGTCTATTCAGACTTAATTCTTTGAGAAACCAGGGCTGGGTTCAAGGCACCTCAGTGGACTAACTAGAACTTTTCGAAACACACGCATGACTCTTGTCGGCCGTGACCTAACTTGGACACCTGCACCTTTCACATAGCTCTCCATGGATGAGGTGGTGAGGAGGCAGTTTCCTTTGGCTTGGGGTAGCATATGAGGGTAGTACTTCTAGGCGGAACCTCTCTTCTTCTTATAGTGAAGGAAGTGCACCTCAACTTGGTCTAGTGGTGATGAAGTCTAAGGACTGAAGCCGTGGGTCGCAATAAAGCTTCAAAAGAGGGATAGTCTACTGGCTCAAGGAGAAATTTCTTGTATATATGCTGCACCATGTAGATATGTTGTACAGATGCAATTGAAATTGAAAAAAAAAAAAAAGAGAACTCCAAAAAAGTGGTGGGTCGGATTGAAAATTTAATAACCCCACCGGAGTGTATATAGTTCAATAAAGCAAAAGCTTATGGTATCCATGTTTCATCTCATGAAGCTTGCAGCGGGAGACTCGGCTACACTGGCTGAGCTTCCAAAAGTCTATACTTCTTCCCCCTCTTCTTGAGCCGGTTGCACTTGAACTTAGAAGGGAATACCCCGCTTCTCGAGGAAAGAGTTGCTAGACCGAGGCATTAGAGTTACCAGGATGGGGGAGGTTGCTTCTTTGCCACTTCTGAGGTGGGGAGCCACTATCACTTACACTGTACAAGTCAGCCCCATAGTCATAAGGGTTTGTGTATGATGTAGACTAGTTCTGACCCGGCTATTGAGGAGGGTTGAACCAAGTTCTGTGATTACCGAAGGCTGTTGTACTTTAGAGCTAGTTCCCGACTAGGTTCCACACACCTTCACACCCAAGGACTGACAGGAGCTCCAAATTCAGATTTTGTAAGGACATGCATGGCACTGAAAGCACCCCAATTCACTCTATCTTTCTTGCATTTTCCTTTTTCTTTTCTTTATTCATTTTGTGCTTATTGCATAAGTGTTTGCTAGGGACTAGCAAAGGCAAGTATAGGGGGTGATGAATCTCCATTTCATCACCTTTATTCTATCATTTTGGCCTCAAAAACCCCAGCAAATGCATGTAAACAACATTAATTTGTACATAGTAGCATTCATTATTCATTGTGTTAATTGTACATTAAATAAAGCTTTTAATGCCAAAATTATAGAATAAAGAGAGAAAAGAAAAAGGAATAAAATATTGTAAATATTTTATGACCCTAACCCCGAGACCAAGGCCAGCATGGTATTGGTCGACAAGGAATAAAGTAGGGGGAGATAAGGGCTGATATACAATAAATACCTCATTCATCCCTTTATGCATTTTTGACCCCTATTTTATGCATAATTATTTATTCATCAAATAAAGAAACTTTGTTCATAAAAGTTGTAGATAATAATGTAAATAAAAATACAAAATTGAGTTGGTATAAAAATAATACCCAGTGAATATTTTATACACATAATAAAAAGCCAAAATCTCAACTTCACAGACCCACATCTTGCAAATAAAAACTCCAAATCACCCAAACTCACCTTTAATTATATATAGCATTTCATAAACTATTTTATAAAATTGGTTTCATAATTTTTGGAGTCCATCTGTAGAAGTTAGGTTTTTGGCCCTTCTTGTACACAATACATGATTAAAATATTCATTTTATTCAATAGTTATTATTCCTACAAATTCATATTTTTAGAATCTTGTAAATAATGTATATAATACTTATACATATTGATATTAAAAGA
The DNA here is from genome assembly GCA_037367405.1 of Ottelia alismoides. Classification (NCBI taxonomy): domain Eukaryota; kingdom Viridiplantae; phylum Streptophyta; class Magnoliopsida; order Alismatales; family Hydrocharitaceae; genus Ottelia; species Ottelia alismoides. The sequence goes on along the minus strand of JAZKJV010000529.1, from coordinate 742,769 downwards.
AAACCAAAAATAATTTGTAAAATAAAATAAGTCTATGTACCACATAGACAAAATACCTATACCACTTATATGTAAAAGGGGATTTTATTCCTTTATTATTTATTCATCCACAATTTTTATAATGTTGTAAATATTACATAAAACATATTAAAAATACAAATCTAAAAGAAAAATAAAGAAAATTCACTAAATAAATAAGATGTATATAATCTATAGGTAAAATACCTATAAGTATACTTACTTATACATATACATATTTATTTGAAAATATAAATGAATACATAAAAATCCAACAAAAATACCCTTATACTCATAAAAATAAGTTATAAATTCATAAAATAAGAAAATAAAATAATAAAATAAAATAAACAAATTAAAAATAAAATACACAAAAACACATGTAAATACATACATATACACATTATTTTAATAAAACCATAATAAAATAATCCAAAAAAAATAAATAAAAATCATAAATAAATACTACATGAAATAATACACATTTTTTATTTTATAGGAAAAAAATAATAAAATCATTTACTGTGCCAAATAATTCAATTTCGCGAAATATTCCCTATTCTGTCTTGTAGCGGGCTGAGGTGGACCAACCCAGTCTCTCCGCAAGTTGACCCCGGTCAACTAGACCTCCAGGCGTCTGACTTCACGCAACCTGTCTTTTCCCCGATTTCCGCCGTTTTTCCCGCCTGGCTCAGTGAACCATCGCACTCGCTTCCTTCACAAGATTTGTCCTCTGATCATCCATGATGCCCGCCAAGATCATAGATCAACTAGATACTTGTTGGATCATGAAATAATCGCCGGTCAATAAGGCCACTCGTCAATGTCTATAAATAAAAAGCTCCGCCTTCCTCCTCGAATTTGGCCACTTTCATTCCAACCTAACGCCTAGATCTTGTGCCTGGATTGTTCCTCGTGACAGGGGGAGTAGCCCAGCATCGAGACTCGGCCGGAGGGAGGAGAATTTTGACGCGGCGGAGCTCCGGCGTCCGCCCTGCTCCCTGGAGGCCCCCAGGTATAAGAGTTGTCCTTTTAATGCGTTCTTAGGTAGTTTTTAATGTTAGCATTTCATTTCAGTAGTTAGTTTAGTTGTTAGTTGATCACGTTAGCGTAAAAAGCAAAAATCGAAGTTCGCCGGAGCTCCGCTCCGGCGACTTCTTCATCGTAACCCTCACTGTATCCGACCGCCCCGATCATCCCATCTCGTTCCTCGTCGCCTTCTCCATCTCTCACACCCATCAGATCAACCCAAGACCCATGGTCTTGGCGAATCCGGGTTCCAACTCCGCCGTTCGCCGGAGCCCTTCCGCCCACCTCCATCTTGCACCGCAGCTTCATAACCCCGGGTCGAGGAGATAGCCCTCTCGCCCGCGGTTCTTTCTGTGCAGGTACCACAAGGAATCGAGCCCTTCTGGGCTTGCTTTGACCAGGAAGAGGTTCCTGGGGGCCACCTTCTTCTCCGACTTCGCTCCACCGACTCAGGCCCCCAGGAGCCATGAGATCACCGTCAGACGAAGCGGAGGCCTCCCAGCTACGATCAGGACGCTCAGATGCGCAGGAGGTGCCCGGAGAAGCTCGAGCGACCCGATCGAAGCTCGCCGAGGGCGAGTTCATTCCCAGTTCTTCCTGGTGCCCTCTGCACCGTTGGATCGAGCGGGGCGGCCCAGATTGCATGCCAGCCGTCCGATGAAGAAGCACACCCACCGTCAGATCAGCCGGGATGTTCTAATCCCAGCCCTTCATCGCCGAAACGAAGTCCGCCGTCCGATGATCGCCACGTGTATAAGTGGCGCTTCCAGCGCCGCAGGATGCAAGGCCTTCTTTAAGGGGTAAATTTCATATCTCGCCCCTTACTTTTTGTATTTAGGGTTTGCTCCCAAAAATAAAAGTTTCAGTTGTAAATAAGTTGTAAAAATTGTAGTGGACCCCCTTGATGTTTCTATATTTACATTTTAGTCCCTCTGCGCCTCACGTGCAGCAACCACGTGAGGCGCGAGAAAATTGCATCTAAACCCTGCCGGGTTCTTGTATTTATGAAATGGTCCTGAAAATAAAAGTTAAAGTGTATTTTTATTGTAAGTTTTGCATGTATGCCCCTGCCAACTATTTTATTTGCAAAAATACCCCTGCCAGGCCATTTAATTTTTGAAGGCTTTGTCTATTTATTTCATGCTTCATATTTAATCGAAAAATCTTGCAAAAATAGACTTAAGCCCCTGTTTGGTCATGCTTGAACGCCATATTTTTAGTTTTGCATTCTGTTGCATTTTTGCATTTATTAAAAATCAAAAACTTGTCTTTCAGTCCCTGTCTAACTCATAAAACCCCAAAAAAATATGAAAATGCCTTGAAAAATTCCAAAAAAATTATATGCAGCGTATTTTGTCCTATATTAGTATCAGACCAAAAATCCCTAAAAAACTCAAAAAGAAAATCTTAAAAATTCAAAAATGCCCAAAAACTTCAAAAAAATATAAAAAATCAAAGAAAAATCAGAAAAATATGAACTCAGGCCCTACTTATGCTATATTTTATTATTGTTAGTAGAAAATTAAAGGGGAACATTTTTGAGGCTGTTAGATATTTTTAATCTCTATTTTTGCGACGGCCAGTACCCAGTCCACTGTTTGCTATTGTTTAGCTAATTTAACATACCAAAAATGTTTGCAAAAATACCCAAAAATCATAAAAACAGTAAAAAGCCATGAAAATTCCAAAAAGATCTTTATCCTGAATCTTTGACTATTTTTGAGTATTTTTGTGAATATTATAATACCCTTTTATGTATATATATATCTATATATCCAACGAAAAAAAAAGGGAATATATATATATTATATATATATAATTAGTAATATGTGTTCTCATTAATCTTGATATAATATAAAAAAAAAGAGAAAAAAAAAAGAGAAAAAATATATATATATATATATATATCTATATTTAGATATACCTATATATATATATATTACATGTATTATAAGCTATATGCTTACCCTCTCTGTACATATATATATGTATTACATTTGTATTGTATATATATATATATATATAGACTACTCAATTATTATATTTTAATAAGAAAAATTCATAAAAAAAAATAATAATAATAAAAAATATAAATAAAAAAAAAAGAAAGTAACCCACACAAGGATGACTATGATTGACACGTAGGCTATTGCATTTTGTGTTGCTCTCTGTGGTTCGACCTCTACATATTTGTCACTATACATTTTATGGTAGAGTAAAATAAAGATTAATTCACATTTATTCTTGAGCTTGATTGTTGTATTCTTTGGATCGTGGGTTAATTGTTGTTTTAATCCGAATTTCGTGTGGTCGATTCAGCGACTGAGTTCCCGCCTTGTGTGGAACTTAAGATCACCGATTTTTGGGATAAACAACTACCGAGTGTTACAATCATATTTAAAGCACCATATAGGATGACTCCTGCTGAGTTAGATGAGCTGAAAAAGTAGTTGCAAGGACAATTAGATTAAGGGTTCTTGAGACAAAGTGTTTCACCTTGGGGTGCTCTCGTCTTATTCGTTAAAAGGACATATCACTTAGGCTTTACATTGATTACATGGCTTTGAATAAAATCACCATAAATAAATACCCGCTACCTCGCATCGATGATTTATTCGATCAATTGCAGCAAGCAACTGTCTTCTCCAAGATTGATATTCAATCCGGTTACCATCAACTCAGGATCAGGGATGAAGACATATCAAAGACAGCATTCAAGACAAGATACAGACACTATGAATTCTTAGTGATACCTTTTGGCCTCACAAATGCGCCTGCTACATTTATGGAGTTGATGAATAGGGTATTCCAAGAATACCAAAGCAAGTTTGTGATCGTCTTTGTTGATGATATCTTGGTTTATTCACCTGATATGGAACAACACCGAGTGCATCTCAGATTAGTTCTTGAGACTTTACGACAACATCAGCTTTATGCTAAATTATCCAAATACGACTTTTGACTTGAAGAAGTTGCATTCCTTGGTCATGTTGTATCCAAGGATGGTATTTCTGTAGATTCCGCAAAGGTGGAGGCTGTTTTAAATTGGAGTCAGCCCAAGAATGCCTCAGAAATCTGTAGTTTTTTTGGGATTGGCAGGGTATTACAGGAGATTCATTCATAATTTTTCTAAGATCTCCCTACCATTGAATCGATTGTTGAGGAAGGATGTAAAGTTTGAATGGTCAGAAAAATACCAACAAACCTTTCAAGAGTTAAAGCAAAGATTGACGACTGCTCCTGTTCTAAGCGTCCCCGCGGGTAGTGGTGGATTCGTGGTCTACACTGATGCATCTGGCTCTGGTTTGGGATGTGTCCTCATGCAACATGGAAAAGTTGTGGCTTATGCATACCGACAATTGAAAGAAGCTGAAAGAAATTATCCGACGCATGATTTAGAGCTTGCAGCAATAGTTTTTGCACTAAAGATATGGCTTCATTATTTATATGGAGAGAAATTAAAGGTATTTACTGATCATAAAAGCCTCAAGTATATCTTCTCTCAAAAAGAACTGAATGTGAGGCAAAGACGATGGTTGGAGTTTTTGTCAGACTATGATCTTTCCATTGACTATCATCCAGGAAAGGCGAATGCAGTCGCCGACGTGCTTAGCAGGAAATATGAAGGGAAGCTCGCAAGCATGAAATTGCAATGGTAGCTAATGAAAGATTTAGAGGAATGGAACCCTTTTTGAAAGAAAGACTAGAGTTCTTATGGCTGGAATGAAAATCCACTCATCATTGGTAGAAAAAGTTATGTTGGCTCAGAAGGATGATAATGACCTTCAATGATTGATAACCGCTTCTCAGAAAGAAGGATCTGATTTCTCAATTGGGATAGATGGAGCATTGAGATTCCGTAATAGACTGTGGGTTCCTGATAATAGTAAATTAAAGCAAGAAATTCTTGAAAAAGCTCACAGGTCCATGTGTATTATTCATCCTGGTACTACAAAAATGTACAAAGACTTGCAACGGAATTTTTGGTGGCCTAAGATGAAGAACAATATTGCTAAATTCGTGTCGGTATGTCTTATCTGTCAGCAGGTAAAGATTGAGCTCCAGAAGCTTGCAGGTCCTCTGCAATCACTAGAGATCCCTGAATGGAAATGGGAGCATATCAATATGGATTTTGTTTGCGGGTTGCCAAAAACAAAGAAGGGGCGCTTTGACACCATTTGAGTGATTGTTGATCGTTTAACAAAGTCGGCACATTTCTTACCCATTAGATTAGATCAATCTACAGAGAGCCTTGCTGAATTGTATGTGAATGAGATAGTGAAATTGCATGGTGTTCCGGTATCGATCGTGTCAGACAGAGACACGAGATATACCTCCCGATTATGGAAGAGCGTGCAGGATGCTTTGAGTACTAGTTTGAAGTTCAGCACATCATTCCATCCTCAGACTGATGGACAATCTGAAAGAACAATCCAGACACTAGAAGACATGTTGAGAGCTTGTGCCCTCGACTTTGCTGGAAATTGGGATAGACATTTGCCTTTGGTTGAATTTGCCTATAATAATAGCTATCATGCAAGCATTAAGATGGATCCTTTCGAAGCATTATACGGCCGACCTTGTAGATCCCCTTTGTGCTGGAGCGATGTTGGGGAAAAATACATATTGGGACCTGAATTAGTCCAAGTTTGTACGAAGGGTGTGGAGGTAATCCGGAACAGACTTTTAGCCGCTCAGAGTAGACAAAAGTCTTATGCAGATTGTCGAAGGCGGGTATTGAGTTTTGAGGTAGGTGACCATGTGTTCTTAAAGATTTCTCCTACCAAGGGAGTAGTGCGATTTGGCAAAAAGGGAAAGTTGAGTCCTAGATATGTGGGACCTTTTGAGATAATAAAGAAAGTGGGAGAGGTAGCATATCAGGTTGCCCTTCCACCTCATTATTCCAAGTTACATGATGTTTTTCATGTATCAATGTTAAGGAAGTACAATCCTGATCCATCGCATGTGATCGAGTATGAAATTACGGACATTCAGCCGGATCTAACATATGAAGAAAGACCAGTTCGTATCGTAGACCGTAAGGAGCATCAGTTACGACGACGTAGAGTTACGATGGTTAAAGTACTCTAGCAGTACCATCAGAGAGAAGAAGCGACTCGGGAGTTAGAGGATGAAATGCGTCAACATTACCCGCATCTCTTTGGTAAGTGATTTTTTTCAGTATAAATTTCGAGGACAAAATTTCTTTAAGGAGGGTAGATTGTAACGGATTGGTTTTTTTAAAAAATAATAAACTAATAATAAAAAAGTGTAACAAATTATATTGATAAGGTAGATATTATTATTTTATTATTAATAAGGAAGAGATAATGAATTATGACTATTATCCATTAATTATACTATAATTATCCCTTACTTAGTCAAAACTATTATCCATTGATTAATTCAAATTATTATTGTTATTTATCTCATTATTGGTACCTATAAAAAGGGCATGAAGTCCTCCATTAATCTCACCATACTCCATACACGTGAGGAAGAGAGATTTCTAGAGAGAGAGAAGGAAAGAGGAAGAGAGAGAGAGATCGTTGGCGGCATATTCCATTCCGGCAACAACAACCTTCGTCGTCGGCATCGAAGTTGTGATCCGACGAGATTGAAGGAACAACGACGTGACCGACAACGGTCCGGATTTGACGGAATCTGGGTCGACGAATTTCTATCGTCGACAAGGTATGTGTCGAACACATAGGATCGTTAAGGGGCGTTTTGTGTTGATCCTTGTTTTTGAATGATGATAATAGACGTGTATGTTGAATCTCCTAGGTTCCATAACATTGCTGAATTTTACTCTGGAGGCAGGTGGTAATATTATATCGTTGTTGGTAGTTTATGATTATCGTTGAAATTTAACTTATGACGGTGAATGAAGAATTGGGACCTACAACTTCTACCCCTTGGAAAATACAAGTAATATTGTATCGTTCTCTAATGGTGTTTAAGGGGATAAAACTTGACATTACAATCACGACACAATAGATGAGTAGTAATTTATAATTAGAGATGTGCCTACAATACCATATTACGGTAGGCTAAGAAAGGAAATTAAAGTTTTATGTCGACACCTTCATTCTTTAATTGTGAAATTAGTTAGATAGACTTATATATATATATATATATATATATATATATATACAAGAATAGGTTATGTTGATCCTACTCGTAACTGTTGGTTCACAAACTTATTAATTTAAATAAGATTATTATCCACGATGACAATACCTTTCTATTGTAGATAACGACACCTGATAATAGTTTTGTGGATACGCAGTACACATGTAAAATTTGTGCGAGGTCTTTATTTCGTCCAAATGAATCGGCTGCGTTTTAAATTTTATATGTATAAGGTCGTCATTATTCGGTTGCAACTCCTTGTTTTCCATCGTTGATAAAGAAAAAATAATATCTCGTACTGCTTACTCTATCTAATTGGATAGTATCAACGTGTATTTTATGATACTTCCTATATTAAGAAAACGTAAGATAATTTACTTTATAACTGCTTAAATTATTACTCAAAATACACTCAGTACTAATAAGACCACGGAAAGTGTACCACGTCTCACACAATGGTGGTAGACCGATATCAACACAAATATGTATATATATATATATATAGACATAATCAAGATAAACGAATACAAAGTCTCTGAAATATGAATATACTATGTTGGCACCGACTCGAACTAAGGGGTCGTAAGGGCCTAAAGGGCCAACGCCTTACGGGTGCGTGAGGCAAAAGATAAGTCCTCTGCAGTTGTAGCTACACTGTCATGTTATGTATTGATATGAACCGCTTGTGCCGGCGGTAAGCCATCAAAGCCGCCTAAGAAGTAACAATCAAGACCACTCTAAACTTGAAAAATGTCATGGGCATATGTGCAATATATGTTAATATTATGTGCATATATGCAATTATGTTACTGTTATGGACTTATGTGTAAGCTCCGTTAAAGTTAAGTGCACGTATGAAACTTATGTTAATGTTATGGACATATATGCAATTTATGTCAATGGTATGTGCATAATTGTCAATTATGATAATTTTTAAGGGTACATTTGCAATTATGTTATTGTTAAGTATACAAGTGCAATTTATGTGAATATTATGGGCATTCATGCAAATATGGAAAAACTGGCAGGTATATGTGCAAATATGTTATGTCATTCATGGTTATGAAGAAATTCAGTTATATGCATTAAATAAGTTGATTTATGATTTTTGTGACTTGTTTTCTACCTAGCCGGCTTGACCCCAACTCGGCACATACTGAGCGTTATGCTCATAACATGCTTTACTAATTTTTTTCAGGGGAACGTGAGGTTTAGACCTTTAGCGGTTTAAGGGAGACGACACCGTCTTCAAGAAGTAGGAGCGGTATGGTTCTACTGCGTTTTGTTGGGAGGACGTCTCTATGCCCACTGGAATAAGGAAATCGTGGATACGATTTCGTCTAGTGTATTTATCTCTAATTAAGGAACTCTTGGAATTGTGAACTTATTATGATTATGGAAAAGTTTTTTTGGTTCTTTACTGCTCGTTTATGCCATGATTGATGCTACGAGTAACGTTCCCGAGATGTCCGCCGAGTTTCTCGCTTCCGCAACATTCTCGGACGATCGGGTTCGTTACAGTCGTCAATACTATCGCAACGATCCGTATCTAACGGTAATTATCCTCGACTCTTGGAGAACTAGGGGTAACACGAGGTTCGAGCTTGATTCGTGTTTGTGATCACATCCAACTCGCCTCGTAGGATATCGAATTTTGTGAAGAGTTAATGCGTACGAGTCCAATTGGAGGTTGCCGCATAGAAGGGGAGTGATCAGTACTTGCCGACCTGCACTGTTGTCTTTTCCAACTTTAATTTCAATTTATGTTGTTCAAACACTTTGCAACAAACTCATCAATTTATAAAAGTATTTTTATTTGTAAAATAAAGTGCAGAATCTTCCTATCCTTGTGGATTCGATCCTGACTTACCCTATACTTTGCCTTGTGCATAACATAGATAAGTCCGGTAATTTATTTGTTCGAAGTGTATTTTTGCGGGTTCTCAACGACTATCCGACGTAAAAATCGGGTACATAAACCCTCGGAAATACGCTCCAACACTGCTCCTTCTCCCTCCGCGTGCGGCGGAGGAGCTTATGCTCCGGCGAAGACGTATACCCTCCTCTATGCTTCCCCGTGATGCCTGAAGATTGCTGAAGCTGTGTAATGTCAACGCAAAGATGTTGATGCTCGTGAAAAGCAATGAAGAGTTATCAAACTCTCATTCAATGGCAGCTCGTCGAAGGTGAAGGATTTCAAATCCTCTCCGGCCAAACTCCTATCATTGAAGACCTGCATATGTTAGGTGCAAACCCAATGCCTAGCAAATATGTTGTGATGCTAATGAGATTGGAATGAAGGGCTTCTAGGAGATGAAAGATCAAGCATTAAAGTGGACTCCCTTTCATGCAGAAGGAGAAAATAGATCAAGGTGGTCACATCTATGAAGAAGCGTAGAGTAGAGACTAGAGATTACACGTGGATGTATGAGGTGGGATGAAGAAGCATAGCAGATCAGTTGATTGAATGGTGCCACAGGTGAGTGAATAGATCAACGAAATTGCAGAGAAAATGAGATTGAACACATTACTTGGAGGTGAATTTAATTTGAAGATTGATTTGAGGGATGAATCTTACGCATGATTGAGGTTCAAAACCTAGGTCTTCACTTCACGAATACGTCTGCAACACGAGATGTTTCTTGTGGATCTCTTCAGCTAGCTGAACTTTGTCGTCGATCTTTCTCTCCAAGTCTCTCTGTCACAGAGGTTAGGGAAGGCTCGGAGTTGTCACAAGGAGTGGCAGATGCTGTTATCATAGGTGGAAGAAGGGTCTTTGTGAAGATGGGGTTGTAGGTGGTTGAACACAAGGCGGTGGTTTTGACCACCACAAACTTGTGAAGGAATTAGTGTTAGGGTTAGTTTAGATGTTAGCATGAAATAGGTTGGCTAGGCAAGGAAGTTGGCGGTGGAAGTTGAGTAGGTAGACATGGAAATGAGTGGAAGTTGCGCTGGCGTGAAGCGACGTGTCTCTTGAAGGAGCATCTAGAGATTGATGAGATCCAGCGGTCGTTGGATCATCTGATCCAATGGTCTAAGAAGAGGCACATAAGAAAGGTGTAGATGAAATCTGATCAATGATCAGATAAATGAAGATCTGGTGTGAAGGAACGGCGGAGATGAAGAGGCAATAAGGATCGACGACTGGGAAATTTCAGCAAAAAGAAAAGAAAGACCAGCCACGCGGTGCGTTAAGATGGTTGTTCAACCGAATTGATCTCGTGAGGAGGGTCTCACGCTCCACACAAGGCGAAGAACAATCGATGCGTTGACCGCTCATAAAACCAACTGGCTAAGCAACAATAAACCCATAATATAAATATGAAGCAATGAAGCAAATGTTTGTTGATCAAAATTTATTATAACACTATTATGAATATGTGTATAATGAGAAGCAGAGTAGGGGTCAAACACAGGGAGATAAGTTGGTGTAGCAGGTATGTTAAATATAAATAAATAATGAACAATCAATATAGGTATTTGTACAATATTTGCTCAATTAATTAATATTTTTGTGGGTTTTTAATTAAATAAAATAACTCCTTTTTCCCATATATATTTATTTAATTAATTTTACAATTTTTATTTTCTTTTTATATTTTCTATTTTTAAATTCCTTTTCTTTTTAAAATATGATATATATATATATATAAATGCCGAATGTATAATACAAGTGATATATAATATGAAATATATGATAAATATGCAAAAAATCAGAAAAATGCTTAAAGAACAATACTTTTTATTTTTAAAATGATTTAAAATAGTTATAAGGTATTTATAATAATTAATAGTAACATTAGTAATATAGAACTATATATATGTATCTTATACAATATATGGTATTATAATTGTAAATATAGCTAAAAACATTCAAAAATTACAAAATAAAATATTTTTTGTTTTTAATATTTTCTTCTATTTTTGTGATTTTGTGGGTATTTTTGCTAATTTTTAGGCATTTTAAATCCTAAAATATACGAAATCAGGGATTTTTAAAATAGATCGAATTGATTTGAGACATTGGAGGACCGTGAATCATACTAATTAATTATGTCGCATTGTTGTCGTCGGGCAATCAGGATCGATAAAAAAAATAACCACACGAATCGATGAATCAATGTATTAATTAATATGCGGTTTTATGTATTTTTAACTTGGGCGAGCCATAGGGTCGACTCAAGGAGGCAAAGGAACAACGTCGGCTCAAATTGGATGAATTAGCTCACGGTTTTCCAAGCGTAATTTTTTTCTATTTTTTATGCAATATGAATGCAAATGCAAAAATGCGGATGGACTAGATTATTAAGAAAATAAGAAACTTGGCCAAATTAATTTTAATGTGAAATTAATCCAAATTAGCCAAGTTATATTTTTCTTAGAAACATAATCCAATGATGAATGCGACATATTTTTTTTGGATGGTTAAAATGCAACAATGAAAAATACAAACTTTTCAGGAGTTTTTATACAACTTCATGCACATGAAAACATTACTGGAACTTAAACATGATTAATTGAATCTATAGTAATTTTTTAGGAATTTTCTGACAATAAAGATTTTTTTATGAATTTTTTAGTGAAAACAAAGTGACCATAAGTATTTAATTTCTAATAAATTCATGAAATCGAATTAACCAGAAATTAATTTATCTCAAAATATATTTTAATTAGCAATCCAAGAGAGTTGAACTTTTACAAAATAATATTCGTGGATTTAATTTAAAATCAATTACAAAAATTACTCAATAATTTATTTTAGGCAAAAGTCACATCCATTTTTTTATGAAATTAGGATCGTAATTAAAGCACAACTAGAAGCATCATCTCTGATTTTATCACAATTTTTAGAGTAATATTTAATTAAATATGAATTTCAGACCATGAATTGGGTAAAATACACAATTTTTCGCCAAAATAATTTTAGTTAATTAATTACTGCTCAAAAAATTAACATCCAAAAGATAGAGACTCATATGCTCTGCAATATGAAATTTTTGAATTAAAGAAATAATGCAAAAATGATTTCCAAATTTAAGCACACATATAGGGGTGTCTTTGCAAATAGAATGTTAAAATTCTATTTGCAAATTAGTAAATTAGTATTTTTATTAGCAAATAGAATGTTAAAATATATAATATAATTTAGCTTTTGATATGTAACTCAAATAATGGCCTACTAGTAAGGAAGATAGTCTTAAAAGAAGAGGTTGTGGGTTCTAGCCTAGGCAACACACTTTTGTATTAAAAAAACCTATTTTACTTAACGGGCTTGACTCGACTCGAGGCCAGACTAGACTCAATAAGGGGCTCGGGCTCAATAAGGGGCTCGACTCGAGCCTTATCGGGCTTGATAAGAGGCTCGAGATCACTGAGCCCGAGCCAGCTCGACTGGGCTCGAATGGTCCCGAGCCCAGCTGGGCTTATCGAGCCCAAGCCATGGCATGGTTCAGCTCGTTGGGCTTGATAGCCAGCCGTAATCACGTGAAAAAAGAGAGACAATTATTTGATACTAAAAATAGAAAATATGGAGGTTGTTTCTCAAGTGGTATTTTGATGGAAAGGTTTTTCAATATTGACCGTTGATCAAAATCAAATGATCAATGTGTTGTCTTTCGAAATGTATGGTGATCTGCCAACTCATTTCAAGTTTTCGTTAGATATATATTATACGGCACAAATGTTGCATCAAAAAAGTTGTGGAATTACACATAAATACAATATATAATATATAATCATAAATGTAGTAGTAATAATAATAGATTTATAATTAAACAGAAAAAGATATTAATGGAATCATTCTACATTAATGCAACGGAACATTTGAAAGGTTGTCATTGGCTTATAATAAGGAAACAATAGCTGCACTCCATGTACCAAATCCCCGAGAGAGGAAATGATGATGTAATGTTTTGAATGCAAGGAATGATGAGTTCAGTCGGATGGTAATTATTACTAGTATTAGTAAGTGAGAAGAGATGGCAGTGGACATGTTGATTGCTCTTTATGTAGATAGGAAAGAGATCCTCTGCCTCAACGAGAGTTACAGCTGCAGAGGTGCATTAATTGTTTTTTTTTACAATTTTGATTCGAAAATTCAACCTTATAGATTGAATCCTAGATCAATGTTTTACTTATCTTTTAAATTTCGCTTAAATCCGAACTTATTTGCTATTTTATCTTAACAGTCAAATATTCGAGTCTTTTTTAAATGAATTTCAACTTGCTTAGATCTTAATGTAATGTTTGACCTTTAAGATAAAATAACAAATAAGCTCATATTTGAGCGAAATATGAAGCATAGCACCTAGGGCTGTCAGGAAAGCTCGAGCTCGTCGAGTTCAACTCGGGCTCGGCTCGTTAAGGGCTCACGAGCTGGACTCGAAACCTTAACGAGCCCGAGCTCGAGTTGGATTTTATGGCTCGTTAGATTATCGAGTCGAGTCCGAGTTGGGCATTGTTCAACTCGGAAACTCGACTCGATAACTTGCTCCCCCTCTTAATAAAAAAGTTGAAATATATATATCGAAACTTCCACATTAAGTTTGATACAAAATAGAGTTAAACATTTTGCTTGTCCAAAAAGCTACAGAAAAGAGTATAAAAAATCAGAGTTACAAATGGCATTTGCATAATTTAATGTATAAAATGGAACAATGACTCGTTAAGAGGTTCATGAGCCTGCTCATTTTGAGGCTCGTGAGCGAACTCAAAGACTCATGACTCGATTAGAGGCTCGTGAGCCAGCTCATTTTGAAGTTCGTGAGCCAGCTCAGAAACTCGTGGCTCGATAAGAGGCTCGTGAGTCAGCTCGAACTCGACGAGTTCGAGTTCGAGTTGGTGATCCAGAGCTCGACCCTTATCGAGCTCAAGTTCGAGCCTTAGTTTCTTATCGAGTTCGAGTCCGAGTTTAGGCCAACTCGGCTCGTTGAACTCGATAGACACCCCTAATAGCACCTCTCTTGTACCTTTCGTTGAGAAGAGGATCCTCTCTCATGTAGACAGATGGGACATAGCCCAATGGTCTCTTTCTCTCTCTATCATTATGTATGCTTGGGAAGGAAAAGAGTACGTAGAAAGCAAATGCAACCCTTTAGAATAAATAACACACCTTTGTGCTGGTGGTTGGATTTGCTTCGCTTTGAGAACTTCCTTCCTTTTCTTTCCCATCCAATCAAATCAAATTAGATAAATCAGCGTATATGGGACAGGGGGTGGTGGTGTTTGGTGTTGTTCATGTTGGACTCTAGTTGGAAAGGGCAAATTTGTTGAGAGGGTTTGATCTTCTAACTTAAATTTGGCCAAGAGAAGATAATATGTCATGAACGAAAGTTGCATCATCCCATCTATATGTGGCAACCATCTAACCTGATGAAGATCATTATATTTTGTAGGGACATTAATTACTAAATAGCTCCTCTATTTTTTGTTACCTTTTATAAAATTGAAGGCTACTTCATACATCTTTATTCATTATCTTTCCTATTTTGCATGGGTGGTTATTTTTTGAAAAAATAGAAAATTACAACAACATATAAAAATATCTTTATGTCAGTAAGTCGATGCAAAAAAATTAGAATAGCATAGAATTTTGGCTGAAGATGAATATAATAGCACACAGATATCTACATTTTGGTTGAAGATATTTATACATATTATATGTATTATTTAATCATAATCAATATTCGTATATGTGAAGATAACAATACCAAATAATTAGTCCACACAAAAAAATCGATTGGAGTTGCATACAATAGTAGACATATATCTATATTCTCGTTGAAGACACGTATTCCTATTATCCATGTTCGAAGAAAAATTATCCACATACTATTTTATCTAATTGTATTCGTATGGTGAACAATTACATGTATCCTTAAGAAGTATGTTTCCATATCATTAATTGATAGATTAAAAAATTTAATACATATTGCTACCCAAAAAAAATATAGAATCTGTTTCAATGGTTTAGTTGTAGAGCAATATACCTATCATTTAGATGTGGAATTCTAATCACCCTCCCCAAATATTTACATATTCAAAATAAAAATAAATTTCCATTTTTTTTCAGAAGATGGATGTCATAGGATACACATACACATACATATACATACATATATATATATGATATCTTTCAAATGAGATATGGTCTTTCCATCCCTAAGGAAGGCCAATTACCTCATTCGTTGGATCTGTACAATATTTCCATCAACGGCTAATAAGAAAACCATCTTCCATAACCAAAACCGCTTATCTTAAAATAGAATTTGCTTTTTAATGGCAACAAATTTCCGAAATTTATTAGTCATTGTATTGATTGTATTTTTCCCTATTAAATCTATACATTGATTGTATTTTCCCTATTAGGTCTTAAATCCACATTAGGTATCAAATCTATCGATTTTTGCGTGATTTTGTATTCTGAAACATTATGTATAATATTTCAATTATATTATAAATCATCTTTATCGAATTAAACATAAATATGTGATTCTCCAATGATATTATTCCCTTTATAGACATTCCTTAAATTTTGGGATTGTTTGTTAGCATTCCTTTAAAAACAATGGCTATCTAGTACAACACAAATTTCTTTTGTATTTCATAATATTATTGTATATCACATACGCACTCCATTTGTATATTTAAATATTTTTTGTATAATACACATGTCTAATTGTATACTAAATCCCCCTATTTGAAGCATCTTTTCTAACCTCTCGTATCGAAATTAACTTTTTTGATATTCCATCATCCCCTGAGATAGAATTTTCGTCATTAGACCTCCCATAAATATAGGAACTAATAGTTAAAGTCTTTCCTAAAAAATAGCATCCGATGAAAACCGAAACATTTCGTTTTGTATATTTTATTACTAACTTCTCATAATCATGTCTCGCTTTTGTATTTTATTTTTTGTATTTGTAGGATACGTAGATTGTTTTGTACACAAAAACCCACGTTCTTCACTCATTTTGTCATGTTCTCAAATGTGATTTTTCCTTATTAGACATCCCTTAAATTCAAGAACCGGTGGTTATTGCTAATCCGGTTTTGTATAATAGGGTGGTTTTAATCATATCCGTTGAAAGTAGATCTAATGGTTAGAATGCTTGGCCTTCCTTAGGAATGGAAGGACCATGTCTCATTTGAAAGGCCTCCTATATATAGATACAGATATAGATATAGATATAGATATAGATATAGATATATAGAGAGAAATTATCCAATGAGCCTTATGTCCATTTGAGATAGATGAGCCCACTCATTTTTTACCATTATTTCCTATCATTTTGAGCTTAACAATTATTTGTTTACAAATATTATATTGTATTCTTACTACTAGTAACTATTTTCAGAAAAAAAACCTTAAATTCATACAAAATGATTGTATTATTATTCGTATTACTAGTGTCGTTTTTATTCTTACTAATGACCATTTCCTGTGAATCTAAAGTTTTCTTTATATGAAAATAGTTACTAATGGTAAGAATATGATACGACAACTGTAAATAAATAAGTACTGAACTCAAAATGATAGAAAATATTGGTAAAATATGAGTGGGCTCATCTCATCTCAAATGGGCACAGGGCCCATTGGATAAGTCCCCTATCTATATATGAGGAAAGAGAGCTTACTTCATGAAGTAGGTAACCTCATTTTTGGTAAAGATTTTATTTTTTTGGAAAATACCATCAGAGAATTTCACCACTATATTCCTCTAATATGTCATTCCAATTTCGTCGGAAACAGAGACTCCTATGCCCTCCATCTAGAACATGTAATTTTAACGGTCTTAGAATTGTTGTAATCGACATGTTCTAGATGAAGGGCATAAGAGTCTCTATTTCTGACGAAATTTGAATGACATATTAGAGGTATATAGTCATGAAAATACATGGTGGTATTTTCTAAAAAAATAAAAAAATACCAAAAATGAGCATTAAATAGGTAAGGTTACCTACCTCATGAAGTAGGCTCCCTTTCCTCTCTCTCTCTCTCTGTCTCTCTATACACACACATACACACAAACACACACATACACAGAGGGGCTGATCTTATGAGAGCCAAAATCAATGAGAGTATGATAGTAGTGAATCTGAACCACCAGATTCTGCTTTTCTCTCTCTCCTCCTACAATCTGTGAGGAGAGAGATGACATAATCTAGTGGTCCAGAATCATTCCTCTCATGTTCTCACACATTTTGGCTCTCACAGATCAGCCCTCTCTCTATATATGGACGATCTCGTGAGAGCCAAAAACTCTGAGAGCATGAGAGCAATGAGTCTCGACCACTAGATTTTATCATCGCTCTCCTGATTGATTAGAGGGGGAGAGGGATAAACAAAATCTATTGGTCTAGACTCACAACTCTCATGCTCTCACAATTTAGGGCTCTCACAGGATCAACACATGAACTCTCACTCTCTCTCTTTATCTCTCTTTCTAAATATATATGTAGGGTATCCTGTGAGAGCCAAAAACCGTGAGAGCATGAGAGAAGTGAGACTGAACCATTAGATTCTATCATCTCTCTCCTGGCTGATTGGAAGACGAGAGAGATGAGCAGAATCTGGTGGTCCAGAATCACTGCTCTCATGATCTCACAGTTTTTGGCTCTCATAATTTGTGAGAGCCAAAAATTGTGAGATTATGAGAGCAGTGATTCTGGACCACGAGATTTTGCTCATCTCTCTTCTCCTCAAATCTACCAGGAGAGATATGACAGAATCTAGTGGTGCAGACTCAATACTCTCACGCTCTCACGATTTTTGTCTCTCACATGAGCAACCACATATATATAGGGATGATCCTATGAGAGCCAAAATCTTTGAGAACATGAGAGTAGTGAATCTGGACCACTAGATTCTGCTCTTTTTTCTCCTCCTACAATCAATCAGGAGAGAGATGACATAATTTAGTGGTCCAGAATCACTTCTCTCATGCTTGCACAATTTTTGAATCTCACAGGATCATATATATAGTGGAAACTTCCAATGCGTTGGTCTTTCCTGAATGCATGAAATGCCACACCAATTTAGGTTTTATTCTATTTTTTTACAATTTCTAACTCCATAAATTTAATAATAACTGTTAACATAATATGCATATCAAGAAAGATTTATAAAATTATTATTATCTTGGACAAAAAATATTAGTTATAATAATAATGCTATATTTTACAAAATAGTATGATCAACATTATTTTATAATGTGCAGTTTATATTTTACGAAATTGTCATACAATTTACAAATTTGATGGTGGAGTTTTAAATTTCAAGAAAGGCCAACCTGATTGGAAGGGTCCCATATGTGTGCGTATGTGTGTGGGAAAAATGACCTACACCGACGGATGTAGGAAACTCCCTATACCCAGCTAATTTTTCATTATTTTTGATTTTTTTTGAAATGAAACTTTGAGGGATTTAGATCACCATGTATCACCATGTTGTCATTCCAAATTCAACTTAATTCGAAACTTCTATCATCTCCATCAAGACTACCAAATTTTAACAGTTTCAGAATTGCTGAAATTGACCCCTTTTAGATGAATATGTTAGGAATGTTTATTTTGCATGAAACTTGAAACACTTATTCCCCTCAACATATTAAGTAAATCCACCCAATTTTAATTCAAAAAAATAAAAATAACCGAAAAATGGGGTGGGTGCGGGGAGTTTCCTACACCCCAGGGTGCAGGCTCCCTGCCTCCTATATATATTGGATTAAATGGGGATGCCCTCTAGGGGGAGCTAACTTAGCTCCCCTCACCCCATTTTCACTTTTTTTTTATTTTTTTTTGAAAAATTTATTTTGTAGATTTTCATAAATATATCCATGTATTATGTCATTTAAGTTTCGTACGAAATAGAGATTCCTACGACATTCATCCAGACGAGGTCGATTTAAGCAATTTTGCGACCGTTAAAAAATGTTGTCTGGATGGAGGTCGTAGGAGTCTCTATTTCGCACGAAACTTGAATGGCATAATATAGAGATATAATGATGAAAATCCATGAAGAACTTTTCAAAAAAAAAAAGGACGGGGGGAGCCAGCCCCATTTAACACATACATATACATATATACATATACATATACATACACACATAGAGATTGAGAGAGGACTGATCATATGAGAGCGAAAAAGTGCGAGATCATGAGAGTAATGATCCTGGACCATTAGATTATGTCATCTATCTCCTGATTGATTGGAGGAGGAGAGAGAAGAGCATAATCTAGTGGTCCAGATTCATTGCTCTCACGCTCTCACAGTTTTTGGCACTCACATGATCAACCCTCTCTCTCTCTCTCTCTATATATATATATATATGGGAAAAATGGGGCTACCCCAAGGGGAGCTAACTTAGCTCCCCCCGCCCCATTTTTCCCATATTTTAATTTTTATTGAAAATGTCTTCCATGAATATTCATCACTATATCCTTATATTATGTCATTCAAATTTCGTACGAAATAGAGACTCCTACGGCCTCCATTTAGACAGTTATTTTTTAGCGGTCACAGAATTATTGAAATCGACCGTGTCTGGATGGAGGCCGTAGGAGTCTCTGTTTGGCACAAAACTTGATTGACATAATATAAGGATATAGTGATGAATATTCACAGAAGAAATTTTCAAAAAAATTAAAAAATGGGGAAAATGGGACGAGGGGAGCAAAGATAGCCCCCATAGAGGTAGCCCCATTTAACCCTATACATATATATAGGAAAGGGAGCATACTTTGTGAAGTAGGTAACCTTACCTACTTCACATCCATTTTTTGTAAATTTTTTTTATCTTTTTGAAAAATGCCACCTTAGATTTTCATAATTATATCCCTCTAATATGTCATTCAAATTGTGTCAGAAATAGAGACTCCTATGACCTCCATCCAGAACATGTAAAATACATCAAATCTATGACCGTTAAAAAATGACTGTCTAGATGGAGGCCGTAGGAGCCTTGTTTCTGATGAAATTTGAATGATATATTAGAGGGATATAGTTATGAAAATCCACGGTAGTTTTTTTCAAAAAAATAAAAAAAAGTTGCTAAAAATGGATGTGAAGTAGGTAAGGTTACCTACTTCACAAAGTAGGCTCACTTTCCTCTCTCTCTCTATATAGAGAGAGAGGAGAGAGAGAATGGATCCTACTCCACGGAGTAGGTAACTTACCTAATCCATTTTTTTCAAAAAAATTTTATTTTTTTGAAAAATACTTCCATGGAATTTCATAACTATATCCCTCTAATATGTCATTCAAATTTTGTCAGAAACAGAGGCTCCTACGGCCTCCATCCAGATAGTCATTTTTTAACGGTCACAGATTTGCTGTATTTTTCATGTTTTGGATGGAGGTCGTAGGAGTCTCTGTTTCTGATGAAATTTGAATGACATATTAGAGGGATATAGTTATAAAATCCATGGAAGCATTTTTCAAAAAAAATGAAAAAAGAAAGTGGAGTAGGTAAGTTACCTACTCCATGGAGTAGGATCCCTTTCCTCATATATATATATATATATATATATATATATATGTGTGTGTGTGTGTGTGTGTGTGTGTGTGTGTGTGTGTGTGTGTGTGTTTGTATGTGTGTGTATAAATATAGGGGGCAGGGAGCCTGCACCCTGGGTTGTAGGTAACTCACTGCACCCGACCTATTTTCCTTTTTTTTTACTTTTTTGATGAAAACTTGGGGGATTTACTTAATATGTTGAGTAGAATATGTGTTTCAAGTTTCATGCAAAACAAACATTCCTAGCATGTTCATCTAGAAAAGGTCATTTTCAGCAATTCTGAGACCGTTAAAATTTGGTAGTCTTGATGGAGATGATAGGAGTCTCGAATTAAGTTGAATTTTGAATGACACCGTGGTGACATATAGTGATCTAATTCTCCCAAGGTTTCGGTTAAAAAAATCAAAAAATAATAGAAAAATAGGCCGGGTGTAGGGAGTTAGCTGCACCCGCCGGTGTAGGCTCCTTTTTCCCATATATATATATATATATATATATATATATATATAGAGAGAGAGAGAGAGAGAGAGAGAGAGGGCTTATTTAGAGGGCACTGTGCCGATTTAGCAATTAATAGGCCCCTAATTATAGACGTCCGATTAAAATCGTGAGGTCTAAATAAAATTTCGATAATAATTTCAAATATGGCATATTTTGAATACAATAACTGATATCGCGAGAAATATGGGCGGTAAATTAATTTCATTGACACCATTTGTTACGATGATTAACAAAAACAAAATTGCGTTTCCTTATTACAAAGAACGGCGATCAAACAAAGCCAATCCCTTCTTTCGTTCGCCTTTGAAGATCGTTTTGAGGTCGCTTCATCTTCGAGATCAGTAAGTTTTTATGTATAGTCGTCTTTGAAGAACATTTTGAAAGTATTTTCTTTCCTATAATTTAAACATATTTAAATTCCGATTCAGATCTTACTAAATTTTGATGCAGACTTATTAAGAAATCATGTACAGGTACTGATAGTAAGAAAAATTGTGGTTGTTGGATTAAGAACAAATAGGTTATCGCTTCAAATATTTTGAAATGATTTATCGTTTAATCTTTTCGTTTAAGAACAAATATGTTATCGCTTCTAAGATACTATATTAAATCTAGTTACATACAAATAAAGTAAACTTACTGCTTGATGATTCTAAGTTACTGATACATATTCCAAAATTACAAGAATAACTCTATTGTTATTTTAAGTGTAAAAATTAATATTACTGATAAAATGATGGAAGTTACTGAAACCTTCATCATACTTACTGATAGAACCTTCAAAGTTACTGAATGTATTCTCCAAATGTAATATGGGAAATAGTTACTGATACATTAAATATACTTACTGATGCATTCTTCAATGTTACTTATACGCGTTACGATCTTACAAATACATTTGAGAAGTAAGAACATTACTGATAGATAAGATTTAGAAAGTTACTAATGATACATCAATATTACAGATTAAAGATTGTAAGTTACTGCTGCCTAATTCTATGTTACTGATACATATTCCAATATTACAACCATAACTCTATTGTTATTTTAAGTTTAAAGATTAAAGTTACTGATAAAATGATGGAACTTACTAATGCCTTCATCAAACTTACTGATAGAACCTTCAAATTTACTGAATGTATTCTCCAAATGTAATATGGGAAATAGTTACTGATACATTAAATATTCTTACTGATGCCTTCTTCAATGTTACTGATAAGTGTTACGATCTTACGAATACTTTTGTGAAGCATGAAATTACTGATTCAAGTATCAAAATTACTGATACCGGTGAGCATCGTTAACTTACTGGTACATGCTTCTAACTTACTAATTGATAATGAATAAAAATATAGTATGACTTTAAAGTTACATGTATACGTACAAAAGTTACTTGTCATATATATAATATTACCATCATGATATTATAATCTATTTTTCCAATAAATTACTTTTCACCGCCTTATCATAAATCACAAGATAGGTTAACTTTCAAAAACTTACTTCAGGCGAGAGTGCTCGATTCGCGGCGGAGCAGTGAAGACCTTCTCAACGATTGCAATGAGGGCGGAGAAGGATAAACACGGCCAGACACGATTAGTGAAAGATTAACAACCGTCATCTTCCATTGTAATGCTAGGTTAATTCCTAAAAGAGTTTTTTTTGGGAATTATACGTATTAGGGTTACGAAAACAAATCCTTTCAACTTTGAACACTTTGGTATGAATCCAATAGCTGCATGCATATAACATATTGAGAAAGATGTTTCCAATAGCTGCATACAAATGTTTACTAATTCTTTACAATTAAGTCTAGTTTTTTACTTTTGCGGTTGCATTTTTATCTTACCATTGCCTAATTCTAATGAAGCTTAACAAAGAAATACTGAAGATATCTCAAATTTACGGTTCAGTAAATTAGTTAATACTTGATGTTCCTGTTGAAATCACTAAAATTCTTATATCAGTAATTGAGATTATTATTTCATTTACTATTTTGCAGATGGAACAAGCAAAAACATTTGATGTTTCTTACAAGAGACGAACACCGCAAAATGTAAATTTTATTTTTTAATTTAAAATATATAATTTAATTCAATTATGTCTTAACAAGTAACTTAATGCAGATACAAGCTTTGAGGGAGATAAAACTACTGAAATTTCCATTGGTAAGTTTGCATATTAACATTCAAATTGGTAATAGTTAATATCATAACTTACTATTCACAAACTTTTGTGCTGTGTAGAAAGAGCATCAGTTTTGAGTCTTGCAAATGTAAAGGATGATGCAAAGATAGAACCATTGCCAGGTTAGAAAATATCCACTAAGATTGTAAGTTAAGAAAAGACTATTTTATATGAAAAATTTTAAATTGTTTTAATTTCATTATTGCAGCGAGATATTGCGTCCAACACAGATGTTACATAAAACAATTTGTAACATATCTTGGTAACAACAAGTTGACTGGAAGGCATAAGGAGTTGATCGATAAATCCGCTTTCTCAAGATTAGTATCAATTACAAAACTTGATATTAATTATCAAGTATTGGACTTTATTGTTCAAAGATATCAAGGAGATCGGATTTTCAAGTTTGGAGAGAAAGAACTCATATTCTCAGATAATGACATAGGCTTGATTTTGGGGTTGCCTTCATCAGGATTTCCTATACAACTAAGGGGTTTTTCGTTTGAATGGCCAAGTTCATTCGAAGAGCAATTTTGCCAACCAAGCATGTTATTAAATCGTCATAACATTTGTGACATGCTTGAATCTTTAAGATCTCAAGAAGATGATCATTCAAATAGAATGTACATAAGATGTCTAATATCATTAATGTTTTGTATATTTCTATTCCCCGAAACGAACTTCTGCTTCCCAAAGGTCCTACTAAATTACATAGATTCAATTGAAGATACACGTTTCTTCAATTGGTCTAATGCAGTTGGGACTATGATAATGCAACGCTTGGAAGACATAGTGGAAAAAATGAGGAAGCGTTCATCATCTGATGGGAAAGGCACAGTTGGCTACTTAACTGGATGTGCAGCGTGTTTATATGTAAGTTTTTTTAATCTCTAACTACTAGTTTGCTTTTAATAAATATTTACCAAATATTTAATTATGTAAAATTATTTAAAGGTATGGGCTCTGGAGCACTTATTCCCAACACATGCATTGAATCAAAATCTCTTGCCAAGAATTAGGAAATGGTCAACTCCTTGCAAAGTCACCATTGAACAATTCATGAACTTTGATGGAGATCAGGTAACATAATTTTATTTACATTTTTATTTGTGATTTTAATATTGAATATAATTTTTGAAGTTACTGATGCAAGTTTTGAAAGTTATTGATGCAAGTTACTGATGCAAGTTACTGATGCAAGTTTTGAACAATTCACGTACAAATACAAATTTTGAAGTTACTGATGCATTCATGAAATATGCGATATTGAAAATATTTATCAATAAGTCACAAATACTTACTGACGTAAGTTTTGAAGTTACTGATGCAAGTTACTGATGCAAGTTACTAATACAAGTTTTGAACAATTCACGTACGTATACAAGTTTTGAAGTTACTGATTCATTCATGAAATATGCGATTTTGAAAATAGTTACTAATAACTAAAGTAAACTTACTGCTGGATCATTCAAAATTACTAATCATGCATACCCCAATTGTTATTTTTTGTCTAATCCTTAAAATTACTGAAAAATTGACTTTAGTTACTGCTGCCTTAAACAAAGTTACTTATACACGCTTCGTAATTAATGTAGCATTCTTCAAATATTATATGGTAAATAGTTACATGTGAGAAGTAGTATCTTACTAATATTAATTCATGCTTCAAATTAAATGATATATGTCTCATATGAATCAAATATTTTACTGATTGCTTCAAATTTACTTCATGCGTCAATTTTACTGATTTCAAATCTAATGACAGCCTGATACATTTAAAAATGTTAATGCTTGTCATTATTAATATAACTTGAAAGGATACTTTTTATTAAAATGAATTTTGATTGATGGCTTAAAATATTTCCTTGCATTAGATTGTTGTCCAGCTAGACTATGAAGAAAAAGAGCTATTCAAGATTGACCCAAATGAATTCATATTTGATTATGAAACCTTCGTAACAGAGGGTTTCATCTCAACTGCTTATGCATTGCGTGTCATCGTACCACAACAACGGCAACTTGATGATTGTTCAATGACATCAATTTTGAAGACTGCTCAACATCAAAATACATCAGAGTGTAAATGTGAAGAACACAAGAAGAAAATAAGTGATTTGGATAGTTTCATTTCTCAGATGCCAACTTTGGATGAGTACAAAAACATGAAAGAATAATATGAGAATACAATGAGCGAGAATGAGAAGCTGAAGGTCGAAATCTCTATTCTAAAGCAATGGTTTGAGGAATTCTTTGCAAAATCAGTTAGTGTAAAGCAACAAGAGGAGAAGACAACAAAGGTTGGTGAACAAGAAGAACAAAATAATATCACAAAAAAGATCGAATCACCATCCTTTGATCTTGGAATTGAGGAGGATTCTGAAGATCGTGGCAAAATTAAACCATGTGTTCCAAAGAGGGGTAGAAGCAAGAAGCTTATTACTCCTAGCAGCATGTCAAAAAGGGTCAAGTCTAGAAGAGCAATAAAGGAAGAAGAAAAAGCACAAACCATCCCAATGAAGGAGAAAATAGTAAGGAAAAAAAGAAAGTTTGAAAAAAAGAATTTTGAAGAAGTGATGACTGTAGAAGATGAAGATGAAATTCCAAAGATTGAAGACAACAAAGAGCAAGCTTTAGAGGTATGAAATCAACCTACCATACTTTACATATACTGTTGCTTTTAATTTTTTTTGATTTAGAGTCATTCAAATGATGGTAGTTTAATAAATTACATATGCTAAATATTAAGTTACTGTTCATTTATAGATTATTACTTCTGTCAATTATTAAATTACAAATACTTACATATTAACTTACTGTTGATACATATAATGTTACTAGTGTAAGTCGGTACCTGATACTTATAGATGACACTTAAGAAGTTACTGTCGATCATAGAAATATTGGGTGAGTAATTTTCATACTGAATGATTCTTACAAATTATACAAAGGAACTTACTGATGCATTTGAGGATATTACTTATGTTGTTCTAAAATAATGACACTTAAGAAGTTACTATCGAACTTAGAAATATTGGGTGAGTAATTTTCATACTGAATGATTCTTACAAATGATACAAAGGAACTTACTGATGCATTTGAGAATATTACTTATGTTGATTTAATATCTTAATGATACTTACAAATGCTTACATAATAACAAATGCTTAAATAATTTTAGTGATGCTTCAAAAGTAAGAAATTACAATGATGCAATAATACAAAATAATGATAATATTTCTTAAATTTATTTATAGGTTTACAATTTAAATCGCATCGACTACGCTGGATAAGATGCAATTTCTGAATCACAGAGGGCAACCATTCATGAATTTCTGAAGGATCATGCCGCCAAGTAAGGGGAGATTTACTAAATTTATTAGACCCATTTCATGATATATTTATGATGATTTTTTTATAATGTTACAACTTAATTTACATTTCAGTATGGGAGCAACTTACCATGGTCCAGGAGATAACTTTTGCAATGGAATACACATTGAAGACCTACTTTATAACAAAATGGTCATAGATGTGATTTTGGACATGTTCATGAATGTGCTTTATAAATCATATCAAGAGAGTGACGTGGAATGCCCATTTATTTTTGCAAATACAGCTCAAATGGTAATAGTACTTAATTATTTTTTGTTTTTAATTTATGCTATATTAACTAAATATTATTCATTTCAGCAATTGTTCCCAAAGACTGTGAAAGAAGCAACTAAAGAAGATTATGAGCCTCTAAATAATTTGTTCTCATGCACAAGAACAATGTTTGATAGTGTAAAAAAAGCCTTTTGTGTAATCCACATCTCCAATTATTGGCATCTTCTCGTGGCTGATTTTGATGAGAAGAAACTCATTTCATATAATTCACTTGCTGGGATGAAAAAACACCTCATGGATGTTAGAAAATGGGTAAAAAGATATAAAATTTTGTGATACATCCATTTTTGCTTTATTTTTTTACTAACATATTTCTTTAACAATACCCTTAGGTTGATTGGATGGCAGAATACTTCATACTATTTACTGGAGAGCACCTTGAAAAGTGGCCAGTAGAGATAAAAAAAGGAATCTCAATGCAGCGAAGTGATTCCATTGATTGTGGGGTTTATGTAATGAAGTATATGGAATTTATTTGCAAAGGAAAAGATCCAGTGTTCCGAAACGAAGATATCCCCAAGTTTCGTGCGGATATAGCAGCTATACTACTTACAAGTGTTCAGAAGAAAGATTAACATAAATGTGATATATTAGACATGTAATTAGAGATGATGTAAATATGTACATGTACTGTTCAAATTTTAAATGTAGTATCTTTCTTTTGAACATGGAATTCTTTATGAATGAGAAAATTTTGATGGATGTTGATTGTTGGTTGTTGAAATTATTACAGATGATACATTCGTCTACTACCTAATACTTACAGATGCATTAAGTTATTGATACATACAATGCTAAATAAAAAAGTTACTATTGCTTTAGACAATATTACTTGAGTATTGTATAACTTACTACTACTTAAATATACTACTATTTGAACTTAAAGTTGATTTTGAAAATCTTACTTGAATAAGCTAAGAACTTACGGATTAAAATATATTATGCTATAAGTTACTAATACTTACAAATGATACGTAATAATTTACTAATGATTTTGAGAATAGTACTTGTGAAATGTTAGTAACTTACTTATAGTTAGATATGTTACAAAAATCATAGTTATTATCTAAGTTTCTGATACTTACGTTTTATAATGATGAATGTTACTGATGTCTTCTACAAACTTACCGATACAAGCTTCATATTTACTGATGTATTCGTCAAAGAAAATATGGGAAATATATACTGAAATATAAAAACCCCTTAATGATGCATTCTTCAATGTTACTGATACATACCAAACTTACTAAAACATGTCACATGCAAGAACTTACTGATTTATACAACAAATTTAATGAAACATGATTCATACTTACTGATGATGGACAAGTACCAACTTACTTATACAGTCTTGGAAATTACTAATGAAAAGTGAACAATAAGAACTTACATATACTACATAAAAACTTACTAATACTTACTATTACTTACATATAGTACATAAAAAATTAAGGTTGATTTTGAAAATATTACTTGAATAAACTAATATCTTACTGATACAAATGCTTAAAAAATCTTCTAAATCCTATTAACGATCGCTTACAAATGCTTACATTAGATACATATATTATGTTTTAAGTTACTAATAATTACAAATGATACGTAATAACTTACTAATGATTTTGAGATTATTACTTGTAATATATTAGAAACTTACTTATAGTTAAATATGATACAGAAAAACTTACTTATTATTTAAGTTGCTGATACTTACGTTTATAATGATGAAAGTTACTGATGTCCTCTACAAACTTATTTATACAAGCTTCATACTTACTGATGCATACGTCAAAGAAAATATGGGTAATATATACTGATTAATAAAATTAACTTACTGATTCATTCTTCAAAGTTGCTGATACATGTTCCAAACTTACTAAAACATGTGAGAGACATAACTTACTGATTCATTCACGAAATTTACTGAAACATGATTCATACTTACAAGACCATTGACATGTACCAACTTACTTATACATACTTGTAAATTACTAATGGAAATTGAACAATAGAAAAGAACTTACAACCAGATCATAAACACACAACTTCATACTTGATGAATAGTACACAATTTAGAAAGATTACAAAGAAGGGGAACATAAAAAAATAGAATTCTTCTATAAATTGCAATGGGGTATGCCAAAATATGCTTCAGTCATCTCGATCCATTGAATATCATCTGACTTCAATACTTTCAAATATCAGCTGCATTGATTATGTAACCACCTGTGAAATGGAAAAAATATACATAGTGTTATCAGAACGTTAATATACTAAAAGTACAATATAAACCATATGAATAAGAATTTATCTTACCATCAGTCTTCTCAATCCTTTGAATAACATCTGACTTCAAAACTTCCAAATATCAGCTCATTGATTATGTAACCAACTGTGTAATGGAAAAAAATATACATATTGTTATCAGAACGTTAATATACTAAAAGTACAATATAAACCATATGAATAAGAATTTCTCTTACCATCATGCATTATATTAAGATTTTGAAGGGCAATTCCTTGAATCATGTCCTGCATTGAATTTGTGGCATAATTTGCATTGTCTACCCTTTGACGAATTCTCTTCACTAATTGATTTCAATCTATTAGTGCTGCCCTTTGGTCTACCACCTTTTCCAGACCCTTTTGGTTTTGCTACATTAGGATCTTTTACAACAAATACTGTCTTATCACATTTTTCATTAACATCATGGACATCTTCAACATTTACAATGATCCTTTTGCTCTTAATAGCTTTGACTCCTTCAGAAGCATCTATAAGGACCTTCTTAATGTAATCATATACTTCTTTGTTGCCATCAGCTTCGCTAATAAGTTCATTTGCCAATACCCTTAATTGACTATTATCATCTTGCACTGTTCTCTTCCTATAAAGTGGGTAGTAACCATTTCTCTTGATATCTTTCTTCCATCTATTCAATAAAAGAGAGGATTGAACGTCTAACGCATCAGTGTGTTTTAAAACACTAATAATGTGTCTGCAAGGAATACCCATTGATTCCATTTTCATACAATCACATTTGAATTTATTGTAACAAGCATGAAAAGTAACTCTGTTGAAATCTTCAATCTTCCCAATAGGATATACTCTGAATTGTGTAACATCATCAACAGAAGGAAATGGAATCACATTTAGTTCAATACCTTCCAAAAGCTCTGTCTTAACCATATAAAACATGGTCTTTGTGAAATGTTCAGAAAATTGTTTTTCAATGCTCCACTGCGTAGCCAACTTAAGAATTTTATTCTCATTTTCATTATCCATCTTATTAGCATGTGATGACCGACCTGAAGGCTAGGGTATAGGTGCTAAATTGGTCGTTGCGACCCAAGCGATCAAGTCAAGTCAATCAAGAAAAATATCAGACCACTCGAAACAAATAAAATCAATCAAGCACGAAGATAGCGGTCTAGCTATGAGTTTAACCTGGTATAGCACCCAGGGTCGAACTCGAGGAGCACGGGTTGGACAAAGGCCTACGAAGTATTAAAAATGAAATAAAATAAAGACAAAATATTTTTAGTGATTTTTAATGATTTTTATATTTTTTTGGATTTTTAATATGTGGAGAAAATAAAAGAAACAAAAACAAGCACACTTAAGCAAATTATTTAATGCATCAAAAATCAAGCAAAAATTCAAACAAAAATGTTTTTATGTTTTTAATATTTTTTAGTGTTTTTGGTTAATTTTTGATAATTTTCTGATGTATATTTTATTTTCTAAAAATCAAACAGTAGCAAAGAAACAAGGTACTGTCCAGCCAAGCCTAAAGTCCCTAGATAAAATATCTAAGAACCTCAAAAGGGCCTGGAGGTATTTTTCCTATAAACTAGGTAAAACAAGGAAAATTTGAGTACCAAAATTATTGTTTTTGGGTTTTTAAATTATTTAATAGAATTTTTATGGGTTTTTAGGTGTTTTTAAGTTTTTATGGTTTTTAAGCAATGAAAAATAGCCAAAATTGGCTAGAAAATAAAGGAACACAAAATAAACAGTACCTAATTTTTATAGAATTTTTGAGGGGGTTTTTATATTGTTTTGGGGTTTTTAAAACTAGACAGTTGCTGAAATGATGGTTTTTGAATTTTTAAAAATAACCAATAAACTCAAAAATGTCCTAAAAAATTCTCAAAAATCCTACAACATGGCAGGAGCCATGTATCAAATTTTCATCGAATTTGGAGGTGATTTGATATTTTATTCAAAAATCACAAGAGGGCACTGTGCACAAGGACTGAAGTGCAAATACCCTAAGTTCTGGGGGTCCAGGTGCAAAATTCCCAGCAAGTCACGCGCGCAGCGCGTGCCTGGGGCACTCAGGGACCTCTTTGTAATGAAAATAAGGTCCGGGGACTACTTGGTAACACGTACCAAAAGTCCGGGGACCTCAGATGCAAATTACCCTAAAATAAGCGCACATGCGCAATTACAACATTCACAGGGGCATAGATGCAAATACTCAAAAGTTTTCATTCATTTATAAACCTTTAGAATTATAGGGAATAGATTGCAAATAACCCAAACATACACGTGACGAAGCACGTGGCTCACACAAACAGGGGCATAAATGCAAATAAACTAAAGTGCGAGGTCCAATGTGCAAATAACCCTAAACTAAACAACTTGCTAAAATATTTACAGGACTAAAGCTAAATAAAAACAAGAGCTGGGCCTAAGGGTAATTTACCCTTTATTAAGCAGGGCCGTCGGATGCGCTCCACGTGGCTGATCTGACGGGTACGGCTGGTGGGCGCTCCAGATGGCGTCTCCTCAGATCGGACGCTCAAGACGACTCCGCAGATGGACGACTCAGATCACACCTGGGGCGAGGAGGCACTATCAACGGTCCGGGAGGATCCAGGAAGAACTGGTCGCCGGCGACTTTCGCCGGCCTCGTGCGAGCGCTGTGGTCCTCGTCTGCCGCTCCTGGAGATCGGAGAAGCTCTGCACTGAAGCTCCGCGGCTGATGGTAAGCTCCGATGACCCAGCCGAGCCCTGGAGGGCTCCGGCGAGGTCGGCGGAGGAGAAGCTCCTGTCTGAATGTCGGGAGGCCTCAGATAGCCTCCTCTGGTCCTGCAAAAAGGCTCAGAAGCTTCGTGGGTCGAGGGCAAAATGCCTCGACCCGGTTAGGTGTCGTGGAGGTGGTCTGTGCGTCGGTGCGGACGAACCCCGGCGAAGCGACGGCGAGAGGATTCGAATCCCAGCTCCTGTGCGAGCTGGGTTGAATGGAAGGGCGGAGAAGGTGCGCGGAGGGAAGGCGGAGATGGATATGGATTCCGATGATCGAATGGGTGCGCGAGGTGGTCGGAATCGACGAAGAACGGGGACGGAGCGATTTGGGGCAAAATGGAAATTAGACTAAATAGAGGAGCGAAGGGTCTACCTGGGTGGTCGAGGAGACTATGCTGGAGCTGGGGGAGCTCCTGGTCGTGGCCTCAAGGGTCGTCTCGGCCCGAGGCTCGAGCTCCTGCTCTGGGCGGAGCACGGCGGTGCTGACTCGCCGGATCAGTGGTATCCGGCCCCTCTCCTCGCTGCGACGGCACCTGGAGCGAGCTGTCACTCACGCTCGGGCACTGGAGCTCACTGGGGGTGGAACGGATTAGCCAAAGATGCCGATTGAAGGTGGCGGAGCTCGAGATATATATGGGTGCAGACCCGACTAAGGCTGGTCGGGTAGGGCAGCATGGAGTGCGGACCCCGATGCAATCCCCCGGGCGTTGGTCTCGGATGCAAGAAGAAGAATTAGGACCCGGGGTTTACGTAAATGGCGGGCGGATCAGGCATGGAAAAATCGGAGAAATCGGGTCGACAGCCTGATCCGCGAGAGAAGAGGGTCCGCGGGGGGAGTTGACCGGGGGTCAACATTCCCCGTGGACCAATGGGAAACTGCCACGTATTTTATTTTTGTTTATTTATTTTAGGCTAGATAACGGTGGAATTAGCAAAAAACTTGAAACACAAAATATTTTTATTTTATTTTTTTCTATTTTTTTGGTGATTTTTAATTAATTTTTGGAAATAAAAATGAGGTATTTACACTATGTAGCTATATATAGGTATATGTACATTAGGTAGATTTTTGATTTTTGATTTTTAATTATTATTTTTGTACAATTTTATTCCTATTTTATATTTTATTTATTTATAGAATAAAATGAGGAATAAAAGGGTGTTTTTATTTGGTTTTTATTATTTATATACATAGGTAAAATAAGTAGATATATACATCTATATACATGGTATATATACAATGTATTTTTATGTTTTGAATTTTGTAATTTTTATTTGATTTTTGTTTTGATTCTTTTTATTTTATTTATTTACAATATATAATATAGGATTTTTACAAAAAGTTTAGAAAATGATTTTATTTATTTATAAGGTTGAATAAATATAAGAGTATGGTTTATGTACATGGTGAAAGGGCATTTTTGAACTTTTTTGATTTTCAAATTTTTATTTTGTTTTTAATATTTTCTAAATATATACAAATATTATTAAGCATATTTTTGGGTGAGGAAAACATTTTTATTTACATAAATATATAGATATTTACACATGAGCCCCTATCTCCCTCTACTTTGGCTTTTATGCGGTCAGGCCCATACTGAGCCCTCCCTTGGGTTAGGTTGCTCAATATTTATTCTAATATTTCCCTCTTTTTCTTTTTCATCTTTAGTCTTTATTTTTGCACAAAAACATGCTAATTATAGATATTTACAAAATGCATGCTTTTGCTAATTATTCCTATTTACACATATCTACATGCATTTGCATAAGGTTTTTGTAGCTAAAATATAAGAATAAAGAGTGATGAATGGGTATTCATCACCCCCCTATACTATACTTTGCTAGTCCCTTAGCAAACACTTATTTGAAAAAGAAGTGAAAAAGAAAGAAAGAAAAAGAAAAAGAGGATGTACATGGATCAAGGTTGATTTATTAAACTTGCCTTTATTAAATTGAGGTATGGAGCTCAATCAGATCTTTGGATTATTAATGTGTCGGAACCTTATTTAGACTTAAGCTTAAAAACTAACAGCCTCTAAGTTCCACTAATCTATAATCAAGACTCCCCAATGCTCCAGATCAGAACAAGTCATCAATCACAAACCCTGAAGACCATGAATCTTTCCTTGTCCTGTGGATGTGAAGTCTAAGCTCTCCACCTCAGAAATGGAAACTTGACAACCCTCCCCAACAAGGTAACTCTATGACCTCAATCTGGCCACTCTTTCCTCGAGAAGCGGGGTATTCCCTTCTAAGTTCAAGTACAACCAGCTCAAGAAGAGGGGGAAGAAGAGAATGGGTCAAGGCCAGTGTAGCCAAGTACCCTTGGGAGCTTGACCAGTGTAGCCAAGTCTCCCTGCTGCAAGCTACAACAGGTGGATCATGAAACCAAGCTTTGCTTATTGCACTTATATACATACTCCGGTGGGATTATCATTTTCTCTCAGACCCACCATTTTTTTGGAGTTCTTTTCTTTTTGCACATTTTTTTTCGAGTGCATCTTGTACAACATATACATGTGCAGCATATATACAAGGAGTTTTTCCTCTTGAGCCAGTAGACTATCCCTCTTTTGAAGCTTTATTGCAACCCACAACTCCCGTCGTTAGACCTCATGGCAACCAGACCAAGTTGAGACGCACTTCCTTCACTATAAGAAGAAGAGAGGTTCCGCCTAGAAGTACTACCCTCATATGCTACCCCAAGTCAAGGAAGACTGCCTCCTCACCACCTCATCCGTAGAGAGCTCGGTGCATAGTGCTGGTGTCCAAGTAAAGCCATAATCTATATGAGTCATGTGTTGTTGTTAAATGCTCTACTTAGGCTCATTGAGATGACATGTGATCATAGCCTAGTGGACTCAAAGAATTAAGTCACCATGGACCTGAAAAGCCTTAAACCTAAGCCCTATAAGGTTCCTCTTACAAATTAGGTGGATTAAGATCTTAATCAAGCTCCATTTCTCAATTTGATTCCAGGCTGGTTTAAATGTCAACTATCATCCAGAAAAACTATATACATACTCCGGTGGGATTATCATTTTCTCTCAGACCCACCATTTTTTTGGAGTTCTTTTCTTTTTGCACATTTTTTTTCGAGTGCATCTTGTACAACATATACATGGTGCAGCATATATACAAGGAGTTTTTCCTCTTGAGCCAGTAGACTATCCCTCTTTTGAAGCTTTATTGCAACCCACAACTCCGTCGTTAGACCTCATGGCAACCAGACCAAGTTGAGACGCACTTCCTTCACTATAAGAAGAAGAGAGGTTCCGCCTAGAAGTACTACCCTCATATGCTACCCCAAGTCAAGGAAGACTGCCTCCTCACCACCTCATTCGTAGAGAGCTCGGTGCATAGTGCTGGTGTCCAAGTAAAGCCATAATCTATATGAGTCATGTGTTGTTGTTAAATGCTCTACTTAGGCTCATTGAGATGACATGTGATCATAGCCTAGTGGACTCAAAGAATTAAGTCACCATGGACCTGAAAAGCCTTAAACCTAAGCCCTATAAGGTTCCTCTTACCAAATTAGGTGGATTAAGATCTTAATCAAGCTCCATTTCTCAATTTGATTCCAGGCTGGTTTAAATGTCAACTATCATCCAGAAAAACTATATACATATGTACAAAAAGATGCTTATTTACACACATTTTACAAACATGCAAAATTTTTGAAAAATGTTTTGAAATCATGAATGGATGATGTATGAAGTGCAAGTTTTGCAAAAGATATTTACACACATTTACACAAGATTTTTGCAAACTTTTTGATTTTCAAAACATTTTTGGAAAATTTTGTACTATATACATAATTTTGATACAAAAAAATATTTACACAAGCTTTACACAAAAGATTTTTGAAATCATTTTTACAAAAATAATTTGTACACTAGCTATGTATGTGCAAATAAAAGAAGATTATGTACATGAAAAATTTTTTAATTTTTGTGGTTTTAGCCATTTTTATTTATTAACCCACTGATGAGGCTTGACCTCATCGTTATAATCACTGACAAGCTTTCATTATTTGTGTTTAAAATGCATTATTATCCAAATACAAAGACATTCGAAGGTTTGATTATATATTATAAGATATTCATCTATTAAGGTCTGAAATTTATGGTGACAACTTAAGATTATAGGTACAACCAAAGTCAAATAAACCATTAAAAAATGTTGTACCCTTTCTAAGTTCCTAACGTTGGGAAGCATCCAACGTTTATTATCTTTGCAACCCTCACATGGTCCCTTTTTAATTCTCTCTTTTACATTTAATGAACTTAGGGGCCCCACCATCATCTCTCATGCGAGAAGCCAATCCCATTTATCTATCATTGGTCTTTTTGTTCCCTCATTGACGCAACATCATGGTCCAACGGCCTCTCTATTTCCCATCATGCATCACGCTCCCTCAAACTCATGTGCAATCAGCAACTGCATGATGAATCCACATTTCATCATCTTTATTCTATCATTTTGGCGCCTAAAACCCTAGCAAATGCCTGTAAATAGCCTTAAATCAAGCATCTTAGCATTCATGCATGTGCATCTCAACAGTGTGTAAATTACTGTAATTAAGGCCAAAATTATAGAATAAATAAAGAAAAGAAAAAGAATAAAATATTGTAAATATTTTATGACCCAAAACCCCCGAGACCTAGGCATCTTGATGAATAGGTCGACAAGGAATAAAGTAGGGGGAGATAAGGCCAAAAACACAGAGAAAATACCTATATTTGTTATTCATTCTTTATTCATTTTGGGACCTATTTTTGGTTCCACTTTTTATACATCAAATAAAGAAACTGTGTACATGAAAGTTGTAGATAATTTTATAAAGAAAAATACAAAATTGATTTCACAGAAAAATAATGTACAGATAAAAAGTTACGGTCTGAATAAAAATCCAGAATGCCAACTTCCCAGACCCGTATCTCACAAATAAAAACTCCAAATGCAGCGTACTCACCTTTAATTGTATATAGAAGAAAATAATCTAATTAATGGTGGTGGTTCCGCATTTGGCGGAGCTACGGTTTGAAAGTTGACTTTTGGACCCTCATTGTATACTTGTACATATTAAAATATTCCATTTATTCTTTATTTATTATTTTTATAACTCTATATTTTTATAATGTTGTAAATAATACTTATAATAATTATGTACATTAAAATCATCATAAAAACATAAATAAAATACAAATAAAAATACTTGTATATATTATAATACATAGGTATCATACATATATCTATACCTATACAAATAACACTTTCATTTTATTAAATACACAAAACAAATCAGAAAAATAAAATAAAAATATATTTGTGTATATAAAAGTATTCTACATTTTCATAAAATCATAAATAAAAATAATAAAAATAAAATACATAAATAAAAATAAAATACTTAAATATATAGATATATATACTATAAAGGGCACAAATGCAAACTTGTAAAAATATGTCTCATAAAAATAAATAAAAATCACCATAAAATAATTTATTAAATAACAAACATTTTTTATTTTATAATCATAAATTAATAAAATCATTTACTATTTTTTAATTAATTTCTAAATCTTTTTCCAGAGGGTTTTTCTGGTTGGTCCACATGGACCAACCAGAGGACTTGGACAGTTGACTCTGGTCAACTGTCTGACCTTCTCTCTGCTGCATGTCAGGCTGATTTTGACTCATCTTCAACAATTTTTGGGGGCCGCATCTTTCACCGAATCTGATCGAAGTCTTCACGAGAGTTGTCCACCTACAATCCCTCTTGCTCGCCCAGTGATTATCTCGGGCAGGGGATCAGCAC
Organism: Ottelia alismoides; assembly: GCA_037367405.1. Classification (NCBI taxonomy): domain Eukaryota; kingdom Viridiplantae; phylum Streptophyta; class Magnoliopsida; order Alismatales; family Hydrocharitaceae; genus Ottelia; species Ottelia alismoides. The sequence goes on along the minus strand of JAZKJV010000529.1, from coordinate 704,856 downwards.
GTCACTCGATGCAACTCGATTTTCGAGCCCTCTCAACCAAGTTTCAAAACCGGCCCCATTCCCTCCATTCCTCTTTGAACCGTTCTTGGCCATTCTTCATACCTCCGAGAGATATCTGGGTGATCCCCGGTGACAGGGGGTTGATCCCCACCCTTGTTGAGGTGTAGCGGAGGGCCGAGCACCGAGTTCCAACCCATCTCCGGCGGCCACGCCGCCGTGAGGTCAACCTTGGGCTATACAGCCCTCGAGGTCTTTCTTCTTCTTTTTCTTGTTTTCTTAATATTTCTGGTAGCCTTAGCTTCATTCCCATACCATCCACTTCGATTCAGATCACCTCCTTCGCTGAATCCACCACCTCGCCGGAGCTTGCTCCGGCGAGCTTAATTCGCACCATACGCCACCCATTCCACCGTTTTGCTTGCCTTGGGACCATCTACTGTTGTTTGTGCGTTTCACGTGCAGGTCCCAGGGGAAGGAGGCCTCATCTGGAGGCGTGTTTTTGCAAGAACAGCCCCCCCAGGTCGGCTGGAGCCTTGACGACAGGCCGAGGGTCTCCCGTAGGCCGTCGGCCCTATCTGATCAGCCTGGGTGTCGGGGAAAAGCAGCTCGAGGCGAACACGACCTCGGCCGTGGATTTTGGTGGCTGGAGGAGGTACTTGCGCGCGAACAAAACTCGGAACGGCCGAGTTCTTCATTTGGATCTTCCACTCGCGCCCCACGCCGTAGGATCAAGAACACCCCAACGGGTGTACAGCTGCCGTCAGATCAAGTGTGCCTGGGCCGTCCGATCGAGCTTCTACGATTTAATCCTAACCACATGAACGAAGGGGTATCGGCGCCTACCCGCGTGACACGTGTCCAAGTGGTGACGACCAACCGTCCGATCCGCCCTCTGCTTTGGGTATTTTGCCTTTGAACCCAACGTATTTTGTAATATCGTTTTAAGTATTCAAGATTTCATCGGCTGTTTAAAAACGCTGGCTTATTTGCATTACGCCCCCCCCCCCGGTTTTGTGCTATTTCCATTTTGACCCCCGCCAGGTCACGTGCTCCGCGCACGTGACTTGGCGTTTTTGTAGGGAACCCCCGGGGATTTGGCGTATTAAAAGTTTAATATCAAAACATTTATTACCAGTATAAGAATTTTAGCATTTTTGCACCTCAGCCCCGCAGCGTTTTTTTGTTATTACTTGCATACCCCTTACAGGTGCGCGTGCAAGTCACGCGCACCCTGGGATTTTTGCAAAGCTCCCCCTGCGGCTTTGGTCATTACTGTTTGATCCATGATATTTCGTATTCAGTATTAATTTTGTGGAAATTTTGCGTGTCTGCCCCTGGATTTTTGAATATTTGCTTATAAGCCCCTGCCAGGCCTGTTAATGTTTGATTGTTTGTTCTAATTAAATTAGACAATCCTTTTAACCCCAAAAATTCCACAAAAATAGACTTAAGTTCCTGGATGAGTATACTTTCACGCCATATATTTAGTTTTTGATTTTATTTTATTTCCCTATTTATTAAAAATCAAAAACAACCTTTTTGTGTACTGTCTAGCTTAGAAAATACCAAAAAAATATCAAATCACCTCCAAAAATTCCAAAAAAATTACCAAGTGTCTATTTTGTCATCTTTTAGTGTCAGTCCAAAAATCATTAAAAATTTCAAAAGAAAAACACAAAAAAATTAAAAACACTCAAAAACTTCAAAAAAATATATAAAATAGTAGAAAAATCCAAAAATATCAAACTCAGGTTCTGTGTATTCCTTATTTTATTCTTTTTATTAGAAAAATAGTGTGAAGATTTTTAGCTACTGGTTGTTATTTTTAAATTTCATCTTACTCACAGCCAGCCTTATTTGCACTGTTTTGCCTTATTTCAGTAATTAAAAATATCAAAAACATCTTGAAAAATTCCCAAAAATCACAAAAACAGTAAAAAACCCTAAAAAGACTAAAAATATGTTATTTCTGAATTTTTGAACATTTTTGTGCATTTTTATAAATATTCTACCTTGCCTTTTACTATATTGCCTTTACTTTCCAATATTGAAAAAGAAAATAAAAAAAATAAAATATAAAATATAAAAATCAGAAAATCAAAAATCAAAATACAAAATTAAAAATTAAAAAAAAAATTAAAAATTAAAAACCCACAAAAATTGTAGTTGTTTGCTTGCTTAGTGTAGACACATCACACACTCACACACTTGTGCATTCTTTTGCTAGGACTACACTGTTTGCTCCCTGCGTTCGAACTCTCTGCATACTTGCCCTTTACACCATTTGTGCAGAGTTAAAAATAAATTTTAACTCCACATTTATTTCTAATTATTGATTTTTAGTGTGGGTTAATTGTTGACTTTAGCCCGGATTTAGTGTGGTCAACACACCGACTGAGTTCACGCTTTGTGTGAACTTAAGACCACCTATTTTCGGCTAAATCAAATGGCGCCGTTGCCGGGGAGCAACAGCGCGTAGTTCGAGTTTTTGTTTTGTGTTGTGATTATTTGTCTACATTTGCGGCTTTTATTTCTATTTGTTTTATTTTCTTTATTTTTGATATTCCTTGTTTGAATTGTCTAATCTCTCTCTTTTTTTGACTTCTTGCGAGGAACGCGGATCGAGGGAGGAGCTCTATTCCAGGAGCCCCTACGCACCCACGTGAGGCGACTAGACTTTGCACGAAGGCGAGCTAGGAGAGAATTTTGAAGACAGTTCTAGTTCTTTATTCTCTTGTATCTATTTTGTAATTCGTAGTGAGAGAGAGACCATTAATTGTAATAATACAGGTACCCCCGGACACTTGGACTCTTGAGCCTAATTTCCAAGTGATTGTTCACTTGGGGGCTCGTCGCGGTTTTTGTCGGCTTTTCTCGCATTCTTTTATTTTGTTTTGTTTTTCGATTTTATTTATTTTGTGTGATTGAGCCCCTAGCTTTAGGAGTTGCTTGCGATAGACTAAGGCCAAACACCTAATATTTTGCATGTGCCTATAGCCGCGTTCGGACTTAGTCAAATTTTTAAACAGTTGATCATCACCTTCAACCCGTCGCGCCGCGAGCTCTCCCCACAAAGCGCTTTCTCCTACCCTCAATTTGTTGAGCAGAGGAGGGGTGAGCCTAGACCGGACTCCAGGGTTGAGGATTGGTGGTCAGCTTGTGGTTCTTCACGATAATAGCAATTTCTGAAACTTAGGGCGATTTCATCGGCTTGCATTTGCATATAGATAGGTTTCAATTCTGCTGAGCATCCTTGCATGTAGAGTGCTGGAGGCAAGGTGAGCATTTACGCTTTAGCATCCATCATTATTTGCCGCTTGCATTGCTTTTCCGACTCTACCTCTGGTTTTGCCAACCTAGGATCTTAAAGGAATTGAATCCCCGATAGGCTCGTGCATTTTTTATTAAAAATCCAAAAAAAAAAAGTGATAACCAAATAAAATTGGGACTGCTAACATTACTTGACCCTAAAATTCACCAAAAAGAAGAATCTTGTATTGGGGCGAGTAATCCCCTCATTGTCTTCGCTTTTATTTGCTCGCGCAGACACTAAGGTTAGAGCCAAAATCCCATTCAGCCCCCTAAGTGTTTGTGCAACTCCTTGACTTCTCACCTAACTCTAAAACAGACAAGATTAAACGACCGCATTTTACGGTCTCTACCGAGTTGAGTAGGTGAATTGAGGGTTTGATTTGTTTCATTTTTGTTTGTGATTGTTGCGTGTGTGTCCTAGATCATCTCTGCGCATTTGCGCCTTTTTCTTCACTCTCTTGACTTGACTTTTGTGCTCCCCCGAATCACTTCCTTTTGTTTTCGAGATGGACCCCTGGAGTGCATTTTATCCGGACTTTGCGGACCCCTCGCTCGCTCCAGCCGGTCCACCTCCTTTTTATCAGGAGGATCCTCCTCCTTTTTCTGATTTTTGTACATATCCGCCTCAGCCACAGTATCCCGACTCGGACTTTTACCCACCTCCATCCCCACATGTATATTATCCGCCTCCACGTCCACATCCACCCGAGTCTGACCTGTTGGAGTCACCTCCCACGACCTCCATGAGTGCTGTCATGAACCTAATGCTAGAGCACATCAATTTGATGAAGGAAAATCTTGACACTTTGAGAGAATATCGGACTAGTGCTCTTTCTATCGAGGATACAACTTTACTTGTGAAGAATCATGGGAGCTTGCAATCGCCCAAAATACAAAAAAATGAGAAAAATTCAAAAATCCAAAAAGATTTCGGGAGACACTTGGTTGATCAAGATTTTGAGGAGAGAGTCCACTTGCCAGAACCCTGGGCCACACGCCCATTCACATCCAGTCCCACCTTTGACCCCGAGGATGCCGCTGTACAGACTGCTCTTGGCATGCCTCGTGTATATGCTGATTCCGACTTCCTCCCTTGTATGGAGGAAGTCCAAAAATTCAAAAAAATGATATCCGAACCCGAAGTGGTGGCTGCCATTCATGAGATTATCCGTGCCCCACTTCAGCAGGCCATGACCCAATTATCAGCTCCTCTTCCCAAGAAGAGAAAGCGGAGGAGCAGATCTGAGCGTCACATTCTGACCATGGCCACTGCCCTCGCCATCACACACCGTCCCATTCCCAAGAGGAAGAACACAGCTACACCTTTCATCACTTGCACCATCTCTGACCATACTTGTGATCGCACTCTCCTAGACGGCGGTGCTTCTATTAGCATACTACCCTTCTCGCTGGTACAGTCTCTTCACTTAGGGCCTCTCAAAAAGACCAGGATGATCGTTCAGTTTGCTGATGGATCAATCAAGAGGCCGAAGGGTATCCTTGAAAACGCCGTCATTACTATTCAGGGCACGAGCCACCACGTTGATTTTGTCGTGTTGCCCATGGAGAACTCCATAGGGGAGCCATCTCCAATCATCCTGGGACGACCATTCCTCGCCTCTGCGAGGGTCGTTATTGACTATGGATCAGGAGAGGTTCGTTTCCGTCTTGTTGACGGGAACGAAGTGTCGATCACCGCACCCACCATTGACCAGAGACCTGCACCTGATGCACCTCCACTGATTATAGCTGACTCTGGGGCCCATGACAGATTTGATGATACTAGAGATACTTCCTTAGCGATCCCGGATGAGCCCCGACGGATCCCTCGAAAAGGGAAGAAGTCGGAAAGCATGGACCTCACTGATCCTCCTCCTGGTGTGTGGCGATGTGTTGATGAGATCCAGAGTATTTATGTGATTGAACCATTTGATCAGGGGGCAGATACCAAGATAATTGAGGATGCTTATGATGTTGCCCATTACTTTGAGAGACCTCCTAAGGCAACAAATGACCCAGGTAAGACTAGACAGGACGGACCTAGATTGACTACTTCCACTGATAAATCCGTTCCTGGCCCTTCACAGGTCAAGATGATTGAGGTCGGTTATGATGCTGCTGTTTATTTTGATAAATTCAGACCTCTTGCTGAAGACAAGGATTCAGGTGAGAATCTTGAGGACGATCTGAGTTCGTATACTTCCACAGATGATTTCGTTCCTTTTGATTTTGACCTAGACGAGGACTCGCAGGACGACTCCGATTACACTTCTTCTGAGGATGATGAGTTTGTCCCATTTCACTTTGATATCGGCGAGACTTCCAAGGCCGGACCTAGTCGTACTTCTTCCACTCACCAGTCTGCGCCTTCACACCATAGGACCACCAAGGGAGAACCGAGCCATACTGCTTCCATCGATCAGTTCGTCCCTTTCCGTTTTGATTCCACTGAGGGCCTTCACCGTGTCGACCCTGATCGGCCTCCGTCCACTGTGGACCCCGATGTCGACATACATCATATCAGATCTATCCCTCAGCGGTCCCGCAAGAAGGTTTGCTTTCCACCTTCTGATGATCACCCATTTATGTTGTAGATTCTCTTTTGTGACTCTTTCTATCTCCCGTTTTTGCTTGTCTACCCATTTCTCGTGTTTGCCTTGCTTAGGACGTACTTTGTCCTACGTATAGGAGGGGTAGACGAGTTGAGTATTCTTTCTTCGTCCGTGTTATCACTCCTGTTGTTGCCTATACTTAGGGCTTCTTTTACCCTAAGTATAGGGGGAGTGATGTGTATATCCTTCTCTATCTTCTGCCATCTTCCGATTTGTTTTCTTCTTTTCTTCTTTTCTTCTTTTCTCTTCTATCTTCTTCATCTACCGAAAAGATGCCGCCCTTGTAGACAGTTTTCCATACTTAGGACGTACTTTGTCCTAAGTATAGGGGGTGTGCACCCCGAGTTTTTCTATTCTTTTCGATCCTCTCCATTGTCTCCTCTTCTTGTCTATACTTAGGGATATCTTACCCTAAGTATAGGGGGAGACAATCTGAGTACGATCTGTTCATTCCCACCCTTGACCCTCCCTGCGTTGTGTACAGTCTGCTATACTTAGGATTATTTGATCCTAAGTATAGGGGGGACGGTCAACTTCTCATTGATTCATTTATTCTTTAGACTTGTCTATACTTAGTACGAGTTATGTCTTCTCTTTTCTCTCCGATCTATGAGGACATAGCTCAAGCTAAGTATAGGGGGGTCGTATATACTACGTATATACTTTAGCCATAACTCGTACTTTCGTATTTTCCTAATAATATGGCTAAAAATTCTTTAAAATTCATTAAAAAATCCTTAATAAAAAGATGTGGTTATTCCTCAAATTCTCTTTGTAGTTACTGATTAATAAATCAGGTGAAAATGTTTTTTGCAAAATGTTTGAAAAATAGTTTGAAAATTTTTGTGAACATTTATTGAAAACTATTTTGAAAATATTTTGTTCCGTGTTTTCAACCTGTGTGGATTGCAAAATTTCTTTTCTTTGTGTGAAATAAAAATGTTTGAAAAATGATTTGCAAATGGTTTGAAAAATGGTTGTAAAAATGATTTGAAAAACCTATATATACTGTTTGAAGAGCCTTTGCAAAATGATTTTCAAATGTGTGTAAAATGTTTGTAAAAATTATTTTGGACTATAGTTTTCAAAAATTGTGTGTAAAATTGTTTTCAAATAAGTTTGAGGAATATACACATCACACAAAAATCCACTATATGTATATATGTATAAAATTGATCACTTACCCTTGTAAATTCTTAAAATTCACTTCTTGTATATATAAGAAGCACTCCCGTGTACATATTTTCACCTAGTTTTCAGCCAAAACTTTTTATTTTCAAAAATTCCCAAAAACATTTGCAAAATTAAAATCCAAAAACATTTGAAAAATCTTTTTGAAAAATACAAAAATTACATCTGCATGCATCATATTTTCAAAAACCCATAAAAAGTTCAAAATCTTTGAAAATTGCATCACAAAAATATTTTCTGCATTGCATTGCATAGCATTTGCATTTTTTCGGATTGAGTTTGATCGTTGAACAAGTCTAAGTAAAATCCGGAGATTGGAGCTTGATTAGACCTTATAATCTACCTAATAACAGGAACCTTATAGGAACTGGGTTTGAAGTACTTCAGGTCTAGTTGACTTAATTCTTTGAGGATCACGGGACTTAGTTCAATGGATTCTTGACTGCCTAAGTAGAGTATTTCGGAGCACACGCACGACTCTTGTGATAATGACCTTACTTGGACACCTGCACCGTTCACATGGCTCAACTCAGTTGGAGTGATGAGGGGACTGGATTTGCCGGTACGAGACGCACACAAGTGGAAACATTTGTCCTCCTCTAGGGAGGGAAGTGCACCCCAACCCGTCCAGTGATTAGGAAGTCTAAAGACAGGAGGCTGTGGGTTGCGATAAAGCTTCAAAAGAGGGATAGTCTACTGGCTCAAAAGGAAAAACTCCTTATGTAAATGCTGCTGTATATAGTATTCGAAAAAAAAAAAAAGTTCAGGCATGTACAAAAATAAAAAGCCTGCAAGTATGTACAAAGTCAATAAGCAAACTTGAGTTCCAAAGTCATATCATGTGAGCCTGCAGCAGGATGACTTGACTACACTGGTCTTGCATCCAAGGATAGGTAGCTACACTGGCTACCGTCCATTCTTCTCCTCACCCCCTCCTCTTGAGCTGGTTGCCACTTGAACTTAGAAGGGAATACCCCGCTCCTCGAGGATGGAGTTGCTGGATTGGGGAATCATTGGGTTGTCGTACTGGAGAAGTCAGTTTCTTTGTCATTCTAGTTGGGGAGAGCCACCATCACTTACACTGTACAAGTCAGATTCATAGTCATAAGAGTTTGCGTATGAGTTGAGATATTTCTGACCTGGCTATTGAGGAGACTTGAACAGAGTTTTGGGATTCTCAAGGACTGTTGGATTTCAAACACGGTTCTCACTAAGGTTCCGCCCGCACTAAATTTCTAAAGGTCCGATTTAAGCTCCAAACTTTGATTTTGCGAAGACAAGTTTGATAATCAAATAAAATCCAAGTTCTTCTTTTTCTTTTCTTTCTTTCTCTTTTTGCACTTATTGCATAAGTGTTTGCTAGGGACTAGCAAAGGTAAAGTATAGGGGGATGATGAATCCACATTTCATCATCTTTATTCTATCATTTTGGCGCCTAAAACCCTAGCAAATGCCTGTAAATAGCCTTAAATCAAGCATCTTAGCATTCATGCATGTGCATCTCAACAGTGTGTAAATTACTGTAATTAAGGCCAAAATTATAGAATAAATAAAGAAAAGAAAAAGAATAAAATATTGTAAATATTTTATGACCCAAAACCCCCGAGACCTAGGCATCTTGATGAATAGGTCGACAAGGAATAAAGTAGGGGGAGATAAGGCCAAAAACACAGAGAAAATACCTATATTTGTTATTCATTCTTTATTCATTTTGGGACCTATTTTTGGTTCCACTTTTTATACATCAAATAAAGAAACTGTGTACATGAAAGTTGTAGATAATTTTATAAAGAAAAATACAAAATTGATTTCACAGAAAAATAATGTACAGATAAAAAGTTACGGTCTGAATAAAAATCCAGAATGCCAACTTCCCAGACCCGTATCTCACAAATAAAAACTCCAAATGCAGCGTACTCACCTTTAATTGTATATAGAAGAAAATAACCTAATTAATGGTGGTGGTTCCGCATTTGGCGGAGCTACGGTTTGAAAGTTGACTTTTGGACCCTCATTGTATACTTGTACATATTAAAATATTCCATTTATTCTTTATTTATTATTTTTATAACTCTATATTTTTATAATGTTGTAAATAATACTTATAATAATTATGTACATTAAAATCAGCATAAAAACATAAATAAAATACAAATAAAAATACTTGTATATATTATAATACATAGGTATCATACATATATCTATACCTATACAAATAACACTTTCATTTTATTAAATACACAAAACAAATCAGAAAAATAAAATAAAAATATATTTGTGTATATAAAAGTATTCTACATTTTCATAAAATCATAAATAAAAATAATAAAAATAAAATACATAAATAAAAATAAAATACTTAAATATATAGATATATATACTATAAAGGGCACAAATGCAAACTTGTAAAAATATGTCTCATAAAAATAAATAAAAATCACCATAAAATAATTTATTAAATAACAAACATTTTTTATTTTATAATCATAAATTAATAAAATCATTTACTATTTTTTAATTAATTTCTAAATCTTTTTCCAGAGGGTTTTTCTGGTTGGTCCACATGGACCAACCAGAGGACTTGGACAGTTGACTCTGGTCAACTGTCTGACCTTCTCTCTGCTGCATGTCAGGCTGATTTTGACTCATCTTCAACAATTTTTGGGGGCCGCATCTTTCACCGAATCTGATCGAAGTCTTCACGAGAGTTGTCCACCTACAATCCCTCTTGCTCGCCCAGTGATTATCTCGGGCAGGGGATCAGCACGTCACTCGATGCAACTCGATTTTCGAGCCCTCTCAACCAAGTTTCAAAACCGGCCCCATTCCCTCCATTCCTCTTTGAACCGTTCTTGGCCATTCTTCATACCTCCAAGAGATATCTGGGTGATCCCCGGTGACAGGGGGTTGATCCCCACCCTTGTTGAGGTGTAGCGGAGGGCCGAGCACCGAGTTCCAACCCATCTCCGGCGGCCACGCCGCCGTGAGGTCAACCTTGGGCTATACAGCCCTCGAGGTCTTTCTTCTTCTTTTTCTTGTTTTCTTAATATTTCTGGTAGCCTTAGCTTCATTCCCATACCATCCACTTCGATTCAGATCACCTCCTTCGCCGAATCCACCACCTCGCCGGAGCTTGCTCCGGCGAGCTTAATTCGCACCATACGCCACCCATTCCACCGTTTTGCTTGCCTTGGGACCATCTACTGTTGTTTGTGCGTTTCACGTGCAGGTCCCAGGGGAAGGAGGCCTCATCTGGAGGCGTGTTTTTGCAAGAACAGCCCCCCCAGGTCGGCTGGAGCCTTGACGACAGGCCGAGGGTCTCCCGTAGGCCGTCGGCCCTATCTGATCAGCCTGGGTGTCGGGGAAAAGCAGCTCGAGGCGAACACGACCTCGGCCGTGGATTTTGGTGGCTGGAGGAGGTACTTGCGCGCGAACAAAACTCGGAACGGCCGAGTTCTTCATTTGGATCTTCCACTCGCGCCCCACGCCGTAGGATCAAGAACACCCCAACGGGTGTACAGCTGCCGTCAGATCAAGTGTGCCTGGGCCGTCCGATCGAGCTTCTACGATTTAATCCTAACCACAGGAACGAAGGGGTATCGACGCCTACCCGCGTGACACGTGTCCAAGTGGTGACGACCAACCGTCCGATCCGCCCTCTGCTTTGGGTATTTTGCCTTTGAACCCAAAGTATTTTGTAATATCATTTTAAGTATTCAAGATTTCATCGGCTGTTTAAAAACGCTGGCTTATTTGCATTACGCCCCCCCCCCCCCCCCGGTTTTGTGCTATTTCCATTTTGACCCCCGCCAGGTCACGTGCTCCGCGCACGTGACTTGGCGTTTTTGTAGGGAACCCCCGGGGATTTGGCGTATTAAAAGTTTAATATCAAAACATTTATTACCAGTATAAGAATTTTAGCATTTTTGCACCTCAGCCCCGCAGCGTTTTTTTGTTATTACTTGCATACCCCTTACAGGTGCGCGTGCAAGTCACGCGCACCCTGGGATTTTTGCAAAGCTCCCCCTGCGGCTTTGGTCATTACTGTTTGATCCATGATATTTCGTATTCAGTATTAATTTTGTGGAAATTTTGCGTGTCTGCCCCTGGATTTTTGAATATTTGCTTATAAGCCCCTGCCAGGCCTGTTAATGTTTGATTGTTTGTTCTAATTAAATTAGACAATCCTTTTAACCCCAAAAATTCCACAAAAATAGACTTAAGTTCCTGGATGAGTATACTTTCACGCCATATATTTAGTTTTTGATTTTATTTTATTTCCCTATTTATTAAAAATCAAAAACAACCTTTTTGTGTACTGTCTAGCTTAGAAAATACCAAAAAAATATCAAATCACCTCCAAAAATTCCAAAAAAATTACCAAGTGTCTATTTTGTCATCTTTTAGTGTCAGTCCAAAAATCATTAAAAATTTCAAAAGAAAAAAACAAAAAAATTAAAAACACTCAAAAACTTCAAAAAAATATATAAAATAGTAGACAAATCCAAAAATATCAAACTCAGGTTCTGTGTATTCCTTATTTTATTCTTTTTATTAGAAAAATAGTGTGAAGATTTTTAGCTACTGGTTGTTATTTTTAAATTTCATCTTACTCACAGCCAGCCTTATTTGCACTGTTTTGCCTTATTTCAGTAATTAAAAATATCAAAAACATCTTGAAAAATTCCCAAAAATCACAAAAACAGTAAAAAACCCTAAAAAGACTAAAAATATGTTATTTCTGAATTTTTGAACATTTTTGTGCATTTTTATAAATATTCTACCTTGCCTTTTACTATATTGCCTTTACTTTCCAATATTGAAAAAGAAAATAAAAAAAATAAAATATAAAATAAAAAAATCAGAAAATCAAAAATCAAAATACAAAATTAAAAATTAAAAAAAAATTAAAAATTAAAAACCCACAAAAATTGTAGTTGTTTGCTTGCTTAGTGTAGACACATCACACACTCACACACTTGTGCATTCTTTTGCTAGGACTACACTGTTTGCTCCCTGCGTTCGAACTCTCTGCATACTTGCCCTTTACACCATTTGTGCAGAGTTAAAAATAAATTTTAACTCCACATTTATTTCTAATTATTGATTTTTAGTGTGGGTTAATTGTTGACTTTAGCCCGGATTTAGTGTGGTCAACACACCGACTGAGTTCACGCTTTGTGTGAACTTAAGACCACCTATTTTCGGCTAAATCACTGCACACCATCACAACATCGGTTACTACTCTCTTCTCCCATTTTTTTTGCCACATCGACAGTTCTATTCACGTAACTGCTGACGAATGCACATCTATTCCTCAAACGTGGGCTGCATCTTTTGAAACTGCCCTCACGTTTCCAGTAACAACGGCTGAGAGTTATCGGCCTGCCATTAGACTTGTGTTTTCTTCTATAAGAACATCATACCATTCCAATGGAAAAAGGTCGGTTCCCTAATGTATTTCCTCCTCCCTTCACAGGTTCAATAGTAGAGCATTGCTTCTAAGAGGAAGACAGAATACCGGGTAGAGCCAGCCGAGCATCGAGGGGCTCTCGCGCACAACGGATTTGAGAAGCCGAGTTCTCTCTAGACCACGACATCCTCGACATTTCACATTCATTCCAGCCATCGAGCGTTTTCCAACACAAGCACGCGTGGGTGACAGCCGCGCGACATCCTTCGCTCGTATACGCCACCGATTTCAGCAAGATGTTTGCACCTTCTTCGCATGTGGAGTGACAGTCCACGTTGCAGTGGCTATCCTTGATTCGGTGATGATATCCAACCCATCTCAGTTTTCATTTGTTGCTTAATTTTAGTAGTTGTTCGTGTACGTTGTTTTTGTTGTTAAAGTTGTTCTTTTGTTTCAAGAAGGCTATGGCCACCGTTGTCTTTGCTCATTTTTTTTCCTTCGTTGCTGAAAATTAAAAAAAAAAGTTATTGTGTTTGTTTGTCAAAAAAATCCACTATGTTTCTTTTACAAGTTGTGAATCATCTGAAGTAACCATCTTCCCTTATTGAACTAAGTGATGATCTTTGTGGGATGGAATAGTTGATTCTTTTTATGGTGGTTAACTAGGTGATTAAGTGTGTTGTCTTAAAAAAATATAGATTTGCATAGTGTTAAAAAAATCAGAAATTAGAAAACATAAAAATGTGTGACTTCTAAAAAATTTGCAATAAGTGAATATTTGAAGTTGTGCATTGTCGTCCGTGTTAAGTTTGGATCATTGAAATTTCACCGTATCCTTGTGGTTCGACCTTGTGCTCATCATTACACGAGTAAAACTTTTAAATTAGTTGATGTTTTAATAGGTTGAATTGCGGTTACAACGATACTAAAATCACTTAATTTCACTCTTTAAAACCGCTAAGAAACCTGTTAATCATTTGGCGCCGTTGCCGGGGATACGGCTTGAATTTTTATTGATTCACTTTTTCTATGCACATATGTTGTTATTACATGTTAGCATCTTGTTCCGGTTGATTGGCTTGCTCTTTTCGTAGGTGACCGCGCACATTCTGTTACGCAGGACGCTCGGGAGATTCTTCTCTCAACTCGAATCTTGAGCCGGTGAGGCGAAGGAGGAGGCAAACCCGTGGACGAGGAGCTCGTTTAATTCCCATCTGAGAGATTCATACTCTTTAGTTTAGCAGTTTTTGTTTTATATTCATTTCGGGTCGAGTTGTGGCCTAGAGACTGGACTCTTATTATTGTAATAGTTTTACTAGGTTTCTGCATTGCATTAGATTGCATTAGGTTAATTTCCTTAGTGTAATTTGTTTGTGCTCGATTTTCAAAAATTAAAAATTTGAAAAATTTAAAATCACCAAAAAAAGAGTTCTTTAGAAGTTGCCTGCTAGGAGCATTTAGAATAGGTCTATATTTTCGCGTTGCATTCTTGCACGTAGATTGCTGGCGAAAGGTACGCGATTCTAACCTTCTTGCATGCATCATTCTTCGTGGTCTTCTCCCCCTTGAGAACATTTTTTTTCGAAAAAAGGAAATTCACCTCACTCGATTTGATTGAATATCACTCAAAGCAATTGGACGTAGATATTAAAATCGATTTTTTTTATCAAGTGGTCACATAAGGTTAAAATTGATTAATCTCACCATTGTCTGAATTAATTACTTGTATTTGCACTTGTGGGATTGCACACTTGGTTGTTTGTTGCACAACGCACCTTAAGGTCACTAGAGCCAAAAACCCCATCGGTGTGCCTTGTGACTCTCTCAAGGTACATTGGATGACCTGAGGGAAGGACGAGTGTAAACGTTGGATGTTCAACTTCGTGTTTATAAGACTAAAATTGAAAAGATAAAGCCACAAAGGGCTTCACCAGTGTGTGTATCAAAGTGACCTTGCTTTGTGTTTTGATTGCATAGAATAGGAGGTGCATGCAAGGGAGACGATCTCTCAATCCTTCTCTTGCTGTTCCTTGAAATTCAAATCCTTTCTTCTCGAGAAGAAGACCCAAATCTTCTCATTCCCTTTCTTCTCTTGACATTCCTCCACTTGCCACATCACTACCTTCTTCACCTCCCTCTTCTCCGACATCACTCAGATCATTCTCTTCTATTCCGCTATCTTCTTCATCTTCCATCATGGCTGAACAAGGTGAAAATCCAGACCCTCTGGCGATCATCATGGCCCAACTTGAAAGAATCAATGATCGCCAAATTCGAATTGAAGCTCAAATGGGCATTGTTGAGGATGAAGAGGAAAACCCTCAACCTATGGGGGAAAGACACAATCCTGCCCAACAAATCTTAGTTCCATGGATTCAGTTGCCTGCTGCGGCACGCCAGATCAATATAAAGTCGTCTATAGTTTCTCTGCTTCCCAAGTTTCATGGGGAGAGTGCCGAGGACCCTTACCAACACATTCATGATTTTCTTGCGGTGTGTGACACCATGCATATTGAAAATAATAATCCAGACCTTGTGTATCTTAAGGCATTCCCATTCTCCTTGAAGGACAAGGCGAGAAATTGGCTCCGGAGCTATGGGAAACCAATCACCACATGGGCTGCATTGAATTCAGCCTTCCTTAAGAAGTACTTCCCGATTGGAAAAGCGAATGCACTCCGCTATGCAATCTCCTCCTTTTCAATGCGCCCAAATGAGCCTTTTCATGAGGCTTGGGATAGGTTTCAGGAGCTATTGCGTAAATGCCCAAATAATGACATGGATAGATGGAAATTGGTCCAGATTTTTTATGAGGGCATGCATGAGAATTTTAAGGTGGCAGTGGATAGCACTTGCGGAGGTGGTTTCCTCCTCAAATCAGAAACATTTGTGTGGAAACTATACGAGGAGATGGCAGAGACTTCATTGAATAAGGCATCCCTTAATCAATATAGCCGCCATAAGAAACCTGTTGAGCAAATCGAAAATGCCCAAACCCGATCGGAAAGTACGGCGATTGACCTCCAACTCATTGCTCAAAAGTTGGATAATTTAGAAATTCTTAACAAGAAGGTTGATGACATGAGTAGGAACATGACCAAAGAAGTGACACAGAATGTCAGTAGGACGTTTGCCATTCCTACACATTTGGACCAAGTTCAGGAACCAGAGCAAGTATTTTGGGTCACAGAACCTACTCCTGATGTCAATGCGGTTGCCATGGGATCGGGGACTTCAGGAAGCACAGTGCCACCCACTTACAATCCTGGATGGCGTAACCATCAAAATTTTGCATGGCGAACTTCAAACCCGCAACAACCTATCCAGGTCAATCAACAAGGTCGATACATCACTGCACCACTGCAACCACCACCACAAGCACAACCATTGTACTTGCCACAGGCTCCAGCCTCATCTAGTACACAACCAACTTCTCCTGTGAGCAACCAACCACTTTCAAATGACATTGGTGCTCTCATGAAAATGATGCAAGAGTTGAAGAATAATATGGAGAAGAATAATCAAGAGAATGCTAGGCAATTTGCATATATCCGATCTTATTTGCCTACGCTATCACCACAAGCCCTTCAGAATCCCAATTCTGTAGCGGGTACTTCCCAAGGGACCTTACATCATCCACAAAAAGGTCATGTGACATTCAAGACCCCTGGTAGTTTCAGTAACGAGTCTGCCCATGCAGTCTTGACCAAGCGAGGGAAAAAAGTGGTTGACTCATCTCCGTCCATGTCTACACCCATAACTCAACCTTGTAATTTCGAGACAAGTGATGAAGAGAAATCTGATGGAGAGAATGACTTACACCCCTTTTCTGGCAGGACCACTTCCACTCCACCTCAAGTGGTCTCAACTTCTCCACAATCCCCTTCACCCACTCTCATCTCCGTCCCCTTTCCGGAGGCCCTTCGCTTACGGAAAGCTTCCAAATCATCCACCACCGACCCAGAATTGGAGAAACTATTCTCCAATATTGTGATTGAGATCCCTCTTCTGAAGGCGCTTGAGCAGGTTCCCGCCTACTCAAAATTTTTAAAAGAAAAATGCACGCGTCGGAGGCGATCTAAGAAGAAGAAACATAATGAGCAAGAAGAGGAACGGCATGTGCTTCCCAGAGCTACATCCAATGTTATCTCCTCACTCCTTCCCCATAAGATGAAGGACCCTGGGGCACCTTTGGTACGATGTACCATTGGTAATATGACCTTCGAGCGCACTCTCCTGGATAATGGTGCCTCAATCAACCTCCTCCCTGCTGCCATTTTGCGGCAATTTGATTTTGGAAAGCTAAAGCCGGTCTCAATGATTTTACAGATGGCAGATCGATCTGTTAGGAGACCACAAGGACTTTTGGAGGATGTTATAGTGACAGTCCAAGGGAAGCAGTTTCCTGTTGATTTTGTAGTTATGGAGATGGACCCCACTAAAACCTTGGCCCAGACACCCATAATTTTGGGTCGTCCCTTTCTCTCTACGGCCAAAGCCCACTTCGACTTTGAGTTAGGAAAAGTTGAATTCAAGGTCAATGGCGAGATCGTTCCTGTCGATCTGGTTGTCCC
The DNA here is from genome assembly GCA_037367405.1 of Ottelia alismoides. Taxonomy (NCBI): domain Eukaryota; kingdom Viridiplantae; phylum Streptophyta; class Magnoliopsida; order Alismatales; family Hydrocharitaceae; genus Ottelia; species Ottelia alismoides. Next base: position 687,754 of record JAZKJV010000529.1, on the reverse strand, counting down.
CACTGGTCATGAGACCGAAGATGATGAATGTGGATGGATTGAGGAGTGTTCCTATTTGGACACTGAGATTGTTCTTGCTCATGTGGCATCTGACCCACTCGATGCCACCATTTCTCTGGCTGACACAATTGGACATGCAGAAAACAGACAGTACTGGTCTGAGTGTTTGGACTCGACTTCCATCTCTCAAGATGAGATTTTCTGCAAATTAGATACGGCTTGGGATGATTTAGATGCAGAGTTGTGTGCTTTGTCTTCTATGATCATGCCCATGATTAGTCCACCTTTTGAGATAACAAGCCCTTCTGGGGGGGTATTCATTATCTCAATTCATTTCTGATAGTGACCTTCCGGACATTGCAAGGAAGGTAGCTGATATGTTTACTTTGATGGAGTATTACAGACAGAATCAGTTATCTTCACAATCAGGTCACCACGAGCCTTCACCATTGGCTCCGTCAGTCCAGGTTGACCCTTCACTAGCCTCACTGCTGATTAATCAGAAACTTGATATGGACCTAGTGAAGCGTTGCATAGAGATCATGGCCGATGAGATTCGAGAACTACAGTGCTTGATCCCTAATGTCTCTTCCCTTGTTTCCCCCATATCTCTCATAGAGGTTGTGTATTCTAATCACCCCATTTCTGAAAAATTGGATTTCTCGGATCTGTTTGATAAGCCCAGCACTACTCCCCAAGTGGAACTGAAACCTCTCCCAAAGGACCTAAAGTATGTCTTTCTTGGCTCAGATCAGACACTTCCTGTGATAATCAATGCCCATTTAGACGATACACAGGAATCTAGACTCGTTGAGGTTCTTAAGAGAAATTCGAGGGCTATTGGATGGACTATCTCTGATCTAAGAGGAATTAGCCCTTCTTACTGTACACACCAGATCTTCCTGGAAGATGATGCCAAAACTTCTCGAGAGCCGCAGAGACGATTGAATCCAAATTTGCGAGAAGTTGTTAAGGCAGAAATCTGCAAATGGATGAGCGCAGGGATCATTTTCCCCATCTCAGATAGTAAGTGGGTTAGCCCCCTTCATGTGGTTCCTAAGAAGGCTGGCCTCACTGTGATCCAGAATGACCGAGGGGAGGATATCCCAACCCGTGTTGCCACATCTTGGCGGGTATGCGTAGATTACAGGAAGTTGAATAAAGCAACCCGAAAAGATCACTTTCCTCTTCCTTTCATCGACCAGATTGTCGAAAGATTGGCAGGAAAGAAATACTTTTGTTTTCTTGATGGCTATTCGGGTTATAATCAGGTCGCGGTCGCTCCTAAAGACCAAGAGAAGACGACCTTCACATGTCCATTCGGGACATTTGCCTTCCGGCGAATGCCTTTTGGCTTATGCAACGCACCAGCTACATTCCAGAGATGTATGCTGGCTATTTTTTCAGACATGGTGGGGGATTTTATGGAAATTTTTATGGATGATTTTTCCGTCTTCGGCGACTCATTTGATGAGACCCTAGAGTTTTTGGGGAGGGTTTTAAAGAAATGCATTGATGTTAATCTGGTGTTGTCTTGGGAGAAATCGCATTTTATGGTTAAGCAAGGGATAGTGCTGGGACACATTGTGTCAGAAAGAGGCATGGAGGTTGACCCATCCAAGGTAGATACCATTACACACTTACCTCCGCCTACGAACGTCAAGGGAATCAGATCCTTCTTAGGGCACGTTGGCTTTTATCGACGATTTATATTAGATTTTGCAAAAATTGCCCGTCCCTTGACTCAGTTGTTGGAAAAGGACCGCGATTTTGAGATGTCTAAAGAAGCACTTCGGTCCTTTGAGATTTTGAAGAAGGCCATCACTAAGGCCCCAATTTTACAACCCCCCGACTGGACTTTAGATTTTGAGATCATGTGTGATGCATCTGAATTTGCAGTCGGGGCGGTTCTTGGACAAAGGAAGGATGGCAAGCCATTTGCCATTCACTACGCCAGCAAGACGTTGGATGAGGCCCAACGTAATTATACTGTTACTGAGAAGGAACTGCTGGCTGTAGTCTTCTCTTTGGAGAAGTTTCGATCGTACTTGTTAGGAGCTCATGTTATCATTTTTTCTGATCATTCAGCCCTCAAGTACTTGTTAACAAAGAAAGACTCTAAGCCGAGACTTCTGAGATGGATCCTGCTCCTGCAAGAATTTGATATTGAAATAAAAGATAAGCCAGGAATAAAAAACGTGGTGGCGGATCATCTCTCTCGGCTTCCTTCTCTCCCTTCATATGAGTCTTTCATTGATGCCACCCCTAGTCCTATCACTGCTCAATTTCCCGATGAGTCCATTCTCACCATCAGTCAGTTACCTTGGTATGCTGATATGGTGAATTTTCTTGTCACTTCTCGACTTCCAGATCACTGGCCCAAGATCAAGAAAGAAAAATTTCGATCGGATTCTCGTTGGTACCACTGGGAGGACCCCATCCTTTTTAAGGAAGGGGCTGATTGCATTTGGAGACGTTGTATTCCAGAGTCTGAGATATCGAGTGTCCTTACCCACTGCCACACCTTTGGGTGTGGAGGACATCACTCTGGAAAGCGAACTGCAGCCAAAATCTTACAGTCTGGTTTCTTTTGGCCAACCCTATTCCGTGATGCCCACAATTTTGTTAAGGCATGCCCTGTTTGTCAGACCACTGGAGGAATGTCTAGACGAGATATGATGCCCCTCACTCCTGTGCATGTGGTCGAGGTTTTTGATGCTTGGGGAATAGATTTTATGGGCCCTTTCACGGTTTCTCAGGGATTTCAGTACATCTTATTGGCAGTAGACTACGTCTCTCGCTGGGTAGAGGCAATACCCACCCGCGCTGCTGACAGCGCGATTGTCACTAAGTTCCTCAATGACATATTCTCACGCTTTGGTTTGCCAAAAGTGGTCATTAGTGATGGTGGTACTCACTTTCTGAATGCCTCGGTGCGACGACTCATGTATAATAATGGAGTTGAACATAGAGTCGCTACACCATACCATCCCCAGTCGAATGGCATGGCTGAGCTTTCCAATAGAGAAATAAAGACCATTTTGATGAAGATAGTCCGGTCTGATCGGAAAGATTGGTCTCAACATCTTCCCACCGCACTATGGGCATACCGTACAGCTTTCCGTACACCTCTTGGTATGAGCCCTTTCGTATAGTGTATGGGAAACCATGCCATCTCCCAGTAGAGATTCACCATAAGTCTGAATGGGCGATTCGAAAATGTAACTTAGATCATGATGAAGCTGGCAAGAAAAGGCTTTTGGATTTGAATGAGCTCGAAGAGTTGCGAGCACATGCATATTCAAATGATTTGATTTATAAAACCAAAATCAAGCAATGGCATGATGCTCACATTTCACGCAAATATTTTAGTGTCAATCAAAAGGTTTGGTTATTTGATTCCAAGCTCAAACTCTTCCCTGGAAAACTCCGTTCCAAGTGGAAAGGTCCTTACACTATCGTAAATATCTATGATAATGGATCTATTGATATCTTTGACCCCTCCACTTCATCTTCTTTTCGGGTCAATGGGCAAAGACTCAAGCCTGTCATTGAACCCAATAGCCCCCTTCCTGCTGCCGAATCCTTAGTTCTTCAGGATCTCTGAACCTGAACGCCAAGCTGAGGCGTAAAACAAGCGCTTATGGGAGGCACCCCATCTCTATCTTTCTTGTATATTTTGTATATTCTCTTTTCTAATTTTCTTTACTTCCATGCTAACTACATTCTATTGTGAATTAGTATCAGATAAGCATGGGGGTATTTCTCTTTCCATTTCTCCTTAAATAAAAAAAAACAAAAAAAAAACAAAAAACAAACAAAACAAAAAAAAAGGAAGAAAAGAAAAAAAATTCTCTCTGAGGAGGTCAGGTTTTCTACCATGAGGACATGGTTTCATTTAAGCATGGGGGTGGTCATCTATCTATGTATATATATATTCTAAGCTTTTTATAACCTCTTTCTTATATATGTATGTATCACTATGTTTTAAAAAAAATTAATTAAAATAAAAAATATGTATATATTAAAAAAATGCATAAAAAATTCACTAAAAAAGAACATATACACAAAAAGTTTAAAAAATAATAATAAAAAAAAAATTCAAAAACATATGGATAGACCCAAAATTCAAAAAAAAAACTTTGTACATATCTCTTCCTTGTGAGAGTTTGGACCAAGATTTGAGGCAAAGCTTAAGGAGATTGAGTTTGATCTTGACTTTAATCTACCTAATATCCATAGAGACTCAATAGGTTTGAGAATTCGGATCCTTCAGGTCTTCTTGACTTAATTTTCCAAGTCCACAATCTTTACGCTAGATTTTGACTCCTCGTGTCTAAGTTGCTCATTTTTGAGAAGAATCACATACTCTTTGATGATTGATCTACTTGAACTTAATTCACATGCACGTAGCTCGACTCAAATAGGATGTGTGAAAGCGATTGTGATTATGAATGGTATCTATATGGATCCCTTTCTGGCGGCATGGACGTCCGAGGACCGGAGAGTGTGGGTTGAAATAAAGCTTCGGATGAGGAACGGTTAGTTGGCAAAAATCTTCTTCTCTTCCACCAAATAGAGCACAATGCTCATATCTTGTCCACATATAAAAAAAATTCAAAAGGAGCGGAAAAAAAATTTTATACCCGCATGAAGCCGTGCCAAAAAAAAAAGAGAGAAAGAAAAAAGAAAAAAAAGCAGAAGCCGGCATTTCTTTTCTGTGAGACTTGGCTACACTGGCCAAGCTCAAATTGAGAGATGTGACTACACTGGTCATACTCCAAATAACTACTTCTTCCTATCTACTTCTTCGGCCAACTTACCCGAACTTAGAAGGAAATACCCCGCTCCGCGAGGAAAGAGTAGCTAGAAAGGGAATCCAACGGTGCTGGGTATGGTTGCATAAGTTTTTATCTTTCTAAGTGGGAAGAGCTACCTATTCACACTCACAAGTTCAAGTCCGACTCGTATGTCATAAGAGGATGTGATTATGATCGAATGAGCTGAATTGACTAAGGAGTCAAACCCGCTTAAAGGTTCGTGGAACTTGGAGACTGTTGCATTTGAAATTTTGAGCCCATGCGAGTCTCGAACACATTATGAATCCAAAGGTCAAATCAAGCTTATCTCTTATTCTTTGTACAAAACTTGGTCCCAGCTCCCACGTAGGATTCTTCTTTGATGGTCTTGCTAGGGACTAGCAAGATTTAAGCATGGGGGTATGATGAGGCTTGACCTCATCGTTATAATCACTGACAAGCTTTCATTATTTGTGTTTAAAATGCATTATTATCCAAATACAAAGACATTCGAAGGCTTGATTATATATTATAAGATATTCATCTATTAAGGTCTGAAATTTATGGTGACAACTTAAGATTATAGGTACAACCAAAGTCAAATAAACCGTTAAAAAATGTTGTACCCTTTCTAAGTTCCTAACGTTGGGAAGCATCCAACGTTTATTATCTTTGCAACCCTCACATGGTCCCTTTTCAATTCTCTCTTTTACATTTAATGAACTTAGGGGCCCCACCATCATCTCTCATGCGAGAAGCCAATCCCATTTATCTATCATTGGTCTTTTTGTTCCCTCATTGACGCAACATCATGGTCCAACGACCTCTCTATTTCCCATCATGCATCACGCTCCCTCAAACTCATGTGCAAGCAGCAACTGCACACCATCACAACATCGGTTACTGCTCTCTTCTCCCGTTTTTTTTGCCACATCGACAGTTCTATTCACGTAACTACTGACGAATGCACATCTATTCCTCAAACGTGGGCTGCATCTTTTGAAACTGCCCTCACGTTTCCAGTAACAACGGCTGAGAGTTATCGGCCTGCCATTAGACTTGTGTTTTCTTCTATAAGAACATCATACCATTCCAATGGAAAAAGGTCGGTTCCCTAATGTATTTCCTCCTCCCTTCACAGGTTCAATAGTAGAGCATTGCTCCTAAGAGGAAGACAGAATACCGGGTAGAGCCAGCCGAGCATCGAGGGGCTCTCGCGCACAACGGATTTGAGAAGCCGAGTTCTCTCTAGACCGCGACATCCTCGACATTTCACATTCATTCCAGCCATCGAGCGTTTTCCAACACAAGCACGCGTGGGTGACAGCCGCGCGACATCCTTCGCTCGTATACGCCACCGATTTCAGCAAGATGTTTGCACCTCTTGCAGTGGCTATCCTTGATTCGGTGACGATATCCAACCCATCTCAGTTTTCATTTGTTGCTTAATTTTAGTAGTTGTTCGTGTACGTTGTTTTTGTTGTTAAAGTTGTTCTTTTGTTTCAAGAAGGCTATGGCCACCGTTGTCTTTGCTCATTTTTTTTCCTTCGTTGCTGAAAATTAAAAAAAAAGTTATTGTGTTTGTTTGTCAAAAAAATCCACTATGTTTCTTTTACAAGTTGTGAATCATCTGAAGTAACCATCTTCCCTTATCGAACTAAGTGATGATCTTTGTGGGATGGAATAGTTGATTCTTTTTATGGTGGTTAACTAGGTGATTAAGTGTGTTGTCTTAAAAAAATATAGATTTGCATAGTGTTAAAAAAATCAGAAATTAGAAAACATAAAAATGTGTGACTTCTAAAAAATTTGCAATAAGTGAATATTTGAAGTTGTGCATTGTCGTTCGTGTTAAGTTTGGATCATTGAAATTTCACCGTATCCTTGTGGTTCGACCTTGTGCTCATCATTACACAAGTAAAACTTTTAAATTAGTTGATGTTTTAATAGGTTGAATTGCGGTTACAACGATACTAAAATCACTTAATTTCACTCTTTAAAACCGCTAAGAAACCCGTTAATCACCCACTCACACAAAGTACGAGTAATGGCTAAAGTATATATGAAATATATACACACCCTCCTATACTTAGCTCGAACGATGTCCTCAGAGTCAAGAGCGATGAAGAAGACATAACTCGTGCTATGTATAGGAAAGTGAAAAGAAAGGCTATACAAAAAGGAAATGAAAAGTCAAGAAGGACCCAGGTCTCCCCCCTATACTTAGGATCAAGTAATCCTAAGTATAGCAGACTGTATACTAAGGGAAAACCGAGTGGAGAATGTACAGGGTCTACCCCCCCTATACTTAGGGTGAAATATCCCTAAGTATAGGCAGCAAAACAGGGGTAGACAGAAACAAAAGAAATACCCGAAAGGTCTCACATCCCCCCTATACTTAGGGTAAAGTGCACCCTAAGTATAGCATAATCACAAGATGGGGAAGGGGATGTGGGACTAAGGAATGTGGTGATATGGACATCTTGGATCTATATACAGCGGAAGATCAGTGAAACTCAGGCGTGAGATGCATTAGATGTGAGTCAAAGACCACATCTCACGCAAAATGAATAGGGGCAATATCAACGACTCGCGGCTCATGATCTAGAAATGGCTTGAGCCGCTGGCCGTTCACTCGAAAGGTACTCTCAGAAGACAACTCAGATATGTCGATGCTACCGTTGTCGTGTACCTTTCTAACCAGATAAGGTCCCTTCCATTTTCTCTGTAGCTTCCCTGGAAATAATCTAAGCCTCGCATCAAACAGCCATACTCTCTGTCCAATCTCAAAATGCTTGTGGCTGATATGAGAATCATGCCACTCCTTGACTTTCTCCTTATAATGTAGGCTGCTTGAGAAAGCTGCATCTCTCAGCTCCTCCAGGGCAGCTAGCTCTGCCCTCCTCTGGTCTCCCATACCATCTGAATCCATGATAATATCTGTGACTGCCCAAAGTGACTTGTGCCTCAGCTCAACAGGTAAATGGCATGGCTTGCCGTATACGAGGTGAAAGGGAGATGTGCCCAAAGGTGTCTTGAAAGACTTCCTATATGCCCACAAGACCGAGTCCAAAAGTTGTGACCAATCTTTTCGGTCAGGGCGGACGACTTTCTGCAGAATAGTCTTGATCTCCCTATTCGACACTTCGGCTAGACCATTCGTCTGTGGATGGTAAGGTGTAGCAACACGATGGTCTATGCCGAACTCGTTAGCAAGTGCCTTCACCTGATCGTTGATGAAGTGAGATCCCCCATCAGAAATCAGAACTCGTGGAACCCCGAACCGCGTGATGATGTGCTTCCTCAAAAATCTGCAAACTGTCCTCGCATCAGCGGCTCGGGCGGGGATAGCCTCCACCCAACGACTCACATAATCAACGGCCAACAGAATGTACTCAAATCCCTGACTCTTAGGGAATGGACCCATGAAATCGATGCCCCATGCGTCAAAAACCTCACAGAAGTGAATGGGCTGCATCGGCATCATATCACGCTGTCCACAAGTGCCCATCCTCTGACAGTCAGTACACCTCTTCACGAACTCATCTGAGTCCTTGAAGAGGGTAGGCCACCACAAGCCGGATTGGAGCACCTTCTGTGCCGTTCTCCTCCCAGAATGATGTCCTCCTGCCTCAAGCTTGTGGCAGTAAGTGAGGACGCTATGGTGTTCCTCCTGAGGAATACACCGACGCCAGACGCTATCTCCTCCTTCGTGGTAAAGGATGGGATCCTCCCAATGGTAGGACTTGGCCATCGCAAGGAAGGTCTCAAGTCTCTGCCTGGGCCAATCTTGTGGGACTTTCCCAACAACGAGAAAGTTCACAATATCGGCGTACCATGGGAGTGAGACGATAGCAAGGATCGCCTCATCTGGGAAGGTATCTCTAATAGGGTCAATCTGCTCAGAATCCTCAGGCTGCTCTAGTCGGGAGAGATGATCCGCCACCACATTCTTGACTCCAGGCTTATCCTTGATCTCAATGTCGAACTCCTGGAGTAGAAGGATCCATCTAGTCAGTCTGGCCTTGGCATCCTTCTTTGCCATGAGGTACCTGATGGCGGTGTGATCTGTAAACAAAGTCACTCTAGATCCGATGATATATGATCTGAACTTATCCAGGGCGAACACTACGGCTAGCATCTCCTTCTCTGTGACTGTATAATTCCGCTGGGCGGAATCCAATGTGCGGCTAGCGTAGTGTATGGCAAATGGAACTCCATCCCTCCTCTGTCCCAGCACTGCCCCTACGGCAAAATCAGAGGCGTCCGTCATGATCTCAAATGGGAGAGACCAATCAGGCGGCTGGAGGATAGGAGCCTCAATAACACACTGCTGGAGAGTCGCGAACGACGAAAGACACTTGTCATCGACAAGGAACTCGGTGTCTTTCGTCAAGAGGTCAGTCAACGGCCGGGCAATCCTGCTGAAATCCTGAATAAATCTCCGATAAAATCCAACGTGCCCCAGGAATGACCGTAGCTGCCTCAGATTGGACGGCGGTGCGAGTTTCCTAATGACATCAACCTTGGCCGGATCAACCTCCATGCCCCTGTTGGAGATGATATGGCCAAGCATCGTCCCTTGAGTCACCATGAAGTGACTCTTCTCCCAAGATAGCACCAAATGATACTCAATACATCGCTGGAGTACTCGATCTAGGCAGTCAAGACAAGAATCGAATCCGTCGCCGTAGATCGAGAAATCATCCATGAAGACCTCCAAACACTCCCCTACCATGTCCGAGAAGATCGACAGCATGCACCTCTAAAAAGTCGCAGGGGCATTGCATAGCCCAAATGGCATGCGTCGAAAAGCATATGTGCCGAAGGGACAGGTAAAGGTGGTCTTCTCCTGATCCTCAGGAGCGATGGCCACTTGGTTGTAGCCCGAATACCCATCCAGGAAGCAATAATGGCTCTTCCCTGCCAGTCTCTCAATGATCTGGTCAATAAAAGGCAGGGGGAAACGGTCCTTCTTGGTGGCTTGGTTGAGTCTCCTGTAGTCAACACAAACCCTCCAAGAGGTGGGTACTCGTGTAGCGATCTCCTCTCCCGACTCACTGATCACAGTCGTGATGCCCTTCTTCTTGGGCACCACATGCAAGGGGCTGACCCACTTGGAGTCAGAAATGGGATAAATGAAACCTGCACCCCACCATTTTGATATTTCCTTCATCACAACCTCTCTCAAGTTGGGGTTAAGACGCCGCTGGAACTCACGCGACGGCTTTGCCCCATCCTCGAGATAGATATGGTGGGAGCACACTGATGGACTAATCCCGTGGAGATCTGCTACGCTCCATCCGATAGCCTTGCGGTTCTTTTCAAGAACCCCCATCAAACGGGATTCCTGCTCTCCAGTCAACTCGGCGGAGATGATGACTGGGTACATCTCTGGCTCGCCCGCAAGGAATCGATACTTCAGCGAAGTAGGGAGTGGCTTCAGCTCTGGAATGCTGGGTGCCGGCAAATCTGGCTGCGGAAGAAACTGAGTGAAAGCTGCAAGGTCGGCCAAATCTGCCTGGGAAAGTGAAAGCGTACTCTCGCAAACTGGATCGGGAGAAGGCTCAGGTGAACTCAGGTCTGGCATCTGATCAAAACAATCGGCCCAATCAGACTCTGAATCCGAGGGATCTGTATCAGAATCAGTGGCATCAGTACCACCGGAAAACAAGGTGGCCTCAGCACCACCATCACTAATCATCGTGCTGCGATCAAGGACCGGCTCTGCTGCCTCAATGGTATCCTGAACCAGGTCTGTGCTCTCCAGACTCTCCTCTGTTGTCGTCTCTGCATCAGCTGTATCTGAAAGTGAGAGGGTGGTCTGTGTCTCAAGATCTGCCCAAGCTGCCTCATCATCTGTGATCACAAAATCACAGTCCTGGTGGATGTCTGGCTCTGCGTCTGTCAGCTGCTCTGAATCTGTACTCGCATCTGAGCGGGCTCTGAATCTAGCTCTGTAGTCCTCGACCGTCTCTATTTGTATACTCTCGCCCTCGACGCGAAAGTACACCTTCCCGCTATCATGATCAGTCACCGCCTTGGCTGTGGCCAAGAACGGACGACCAAGGATGATGGGGGTATCGGCCACTGACTCAGGGATCTCCATGTCCAACACTACGAAGTCCACGGGGAATTTCAGGCCCTGAATCGTGACGATAACGTCTCGTAATAACCCCTTCGGCCTCTTGACAGATCGATCAGCGAACTGAAGGACTGTCCTGCTCTGTCGAAGAGTGCCCAAATCGAAGCGGTCGAGAAGGGCTGCCGGAAGAAGGTTGATCGACGATCCGCTATCTAGAAGAGTACGGTCGAACCTCTGCTCACTAATCTGGCATCTGACATATGGGGCCCCTGAATCTGGCCTCTTGGATGGCAGTCGGTTCTGGATCGCAAAGCACGTGGCTTTCGTCAGCACATGGATCTCGGAAGTGTGGTTCCTCCTCCTCCTCCTGACTGTAGTCCTCTCTCTCAAAGATCGCTGGAGAAGGGGGATGTGCTGCAAAGCCTCCTGGAGGGTCAGCTGGATGTGGAATCGATCAATCATGCTCTGGCTGAACTCCTCAAGCTCTCTCTTTTTTGGATCATTTTTCTTCCCCTTCCCCATCTGAAGGGCTCTAGGGAAGGGGATCACTGGGTCCTTCTCAGATGAAGGACTAGGAAAAGGTCTAGGCGGTTCAAGGACCGGATCCACACATACATCATGCACCACGGTAGGACCAGAAGAAAGTAAACCTTTTCCTTTATTCACAACAGAGTTCTGAGATACATGAATACGAGGAAAAACATCATCTCTATCTGTACAAACACCGGTGGCCTCAGTACCACCATGGGCTGGCTCTACTGCTGCAGCTGGTAGACGTCGTGCGGCATCAGTACCGCGGGCTGGCTCGGCTGAACGGGTGGCATCAGTACCACCTCCTAGATCTGGTGACGCGGCGGCCTCAGTACCGCCGGTGGGATCAGCATCCTTGGTGGCCTCAGTGCCACCGTCATCGTCTGGAGCGGCCTCAGTACCGCTCTCCTCCTCCTCCTGTGGCGCCTCGGGATGAAGCTCAGATGAGGCGCCGCCGCCTGCTGGGGTCCTACCGCTCCTAAGTGTGACAAAATCAGCATCAAATAGATCCGAAGATGTATCATCAAATGGGTCACTAGGAGTGGCTAACTCAGTATGTACTACCTGCTCAGATTTCCTCTTGAGGTTGTTCGGATTTGGCTCGATCTGGGCTGGTATGGCGGCCTTCCCTCTCACCAGGTCCCGCATCTCCTGGCGGAAGTCGTCCATCTCCCGTCGGAATGTGGCCTGCTGGTCCGTGAGGAGGCGGGCGATGTCATCCAAAGCGGGGCTCTCGTGGGAGCCCGACGGGTGGCCTCTCTGTGGGTGAGGCTGCTGGAACTGCTGTGGTGGGTAGGAGGGGTAGGCTGGAGGGTGTTGCTGCTGATATCCCGGGTGAGCCTGCTGCTCACGTCTCCATGACTGTCCCTGCTGCTGATAGGGACGAGGACCGTAGGATGATGGCTGGTGCTGCTGATATGCTGGGGGCTGCTGCTGCGGCTGGTGGTGATCTCTCTGCTGGGAGTACTGCCCTCCCTGTCCTGACGGCTGCTGCTGGGGCTGGGCACCACCACTCCCCCACCTGAATCCGGGATGGTCTCGTCGGATCCCAGGCTGGGGGCGGTCGTACCAAATCCCGTTGACATCCATCAACGGCTCGGCATCGTAGGGGGCTGGCGGGAGTACTGCCAGAGGCTGGTCCGGCTGGTAGACCACCATCTGCATCTCTGGAGATGGTGAGTACTGGTAGGTGGGCTGCGGCTGCTGGTACGGCTCTGCCTGTACAAGATGGACCTGTCTAGGCTGCACGTGGGTGCTGGAGCGTTGGGACGAGCTGCTGCTGCCGCCGGCGTCGCCTCGCGACTGAAGACGGGGCTGAGAAGCCATTTGTGCCTCCTGGAGACACATGAGCTGTGTCTTCATGTCGCTCAGAACCTGTGCCATCTGCTCCATCTGCGTGATACTCTGGCACTACTTCTTCTCTATCAGCTCCATGCGGTCCAGCTTCTCGCTGATAATGCCCATGTCCGCAGCTGATGACTCTGCCTGTGCTGCTGCGGCTGCGGACGAACTGGATGGACCTGCATCTACCCGTGCTATCCGCTGGTACTGCACGGGTCCTGGCTGATGTGCCTGGGTCTTCTGAGTATACAACATGGTCTGGGACATCACCATATAGTTCTCAGCCATCTCCTCGAAGATGGCCCAGACCTGGTCGTGGTCCTTGGCGAAGTAGGACCCGCCGCAAGAAGCATTCACCAGGCCCTGTAGCTCTGGTGTCAACCCGCTAAAGAAGCTCTGCACAAGGTTCGGCTTCGTGATGTCGTGGTGCGGGCATCTGTCCAGAGGCTCTAGGAACCTCTCCCATGCCTCGTGAAACTGCTCGTTGGGGAACATGGAGAAGTTGCTGATCAGGGTCCTTGCTGCATTCGTCCGCCCGAGTGGATAGTACTTGTTCAAGTACTCGGTGCGGAGCTGCTCCCAGGTATAGAAAAACCTCCCAAGATGCTTCAGCCTGGTGGCTGCTCTATCTGCCAGTGAAAACGGGAAGGCTATCATCCGGATCGTGTCCTGGTCCACGTGGCGATCGTGGACAGTGCTGCAAATCATCAGGAACTCCTGGAGGTGGAGGTGGGGCTCCTCAGTGGCGAGTCCGTGAAAACGAGGAAGCATCTGCAGGGTGTTCGGGGGGAACTTTAAGTCCCCCACGATAGCAGGTACCACCACCCAATGGTGCATCAGTGTAGATCCGGGGTTGTGCAACTCCCGCATCGGTCTAGGTGGTCCTCCTCCTCCCGCGGCTGCTGCCGCTGCGGCGGCGGCCGCGGCTGCTGCTGCTGCGGCTGCTGCGGCTCGTGCCTCTGCATCCGGGATCTCCTCGGGCTCGCTCTGCTGGTCTCTCTCTGCTCTGAGCCTCTCCAACTCTCTCTCCTCATCTCGATCATAAATGCTCCCTGATCGCGTAACTGCTGCTGAACTGTCTCTAATGAGGCGATCAAGGTGGAGTTGATCGCTCCCTGATCCATCACAACGTGCTCTGTGCGGGAACGATCCTCAGAACTGCCGGCCATGGCGACGTCTGCAAAACCAAATGAGCCCAACTCAGGTGCTGTCAAATGTATCAATCTCTCCTCGGGCTCGTGTCTCTCAGGTAGATCATAAAGGGGGTCGAGGGGGAACAGGGTGGAATCGTACTCGGGCTCGGAGAGCGGGTCTGAGCTCTCACGAGCCAACCTAGATGATGAGGCAGACGTGCCCGAAAGCGGTGCAGCAAGAGGCTGCCTAAGAGAGCGTCTACCCATCATCTTGATCTGGCGAGTAAGGCGGATGAGATCTGGAAAAATTACGATCAGAAAACAAACCCCCGGTTCACCAACGCAACGCGAGCTGAAGACCGTGAAAGTTCGGTCAAATTATCTTGTCGATTTTATTTTGGTGAACAATCAGAATATCAGAGCGCTTACGTGACCTGTTGGGATATCTGATGCTAACCCAACCGACTGGCTCGCACGGAATAGTCGGTAATCAGTCGGGACTAGCAACGGGGGGCTCTACCTAGGGTGCGGGTCACTCTCTCGCGCATCCAAACCAAACAATGAGGGGGTTGCTCTCCCCAAGACAAAATTTTTAGGGTGAGCGGTTTTTAGATCAATAATTTTAGCAGTCCCAATTTTATGGTTTCACTTTTTTAATATTTTTCAAAGCAAACAAAAGGCCCAACGAATTTTTCGGTTCTCCTGATTATTAAGTCCAAAACAGGGGGGAGAAGACGAAAAAGCCGATGCACGATAAATCAATGATGCATGCAAAGTCAGAAATGCGTACCTGTCTCCAGCTCTCTACATGCAATATGATCCGCGCATAAAAGTAAAGACAGAAATAAAACTAACCTAAATGATGCAGCGGTAAAGCCGAGTCCTAGGCGAGCAAGTCTAGCGAAGAACCGTCTAACCGGTCACCGACCTCCAAGCCAAAGAGTCCGGTCTTGGCCCGTCCCTCCTCTGTCCGACAAATCGGGGGTAGGAGAAAGCGCTTTACAGGACGGGCTACGTCACGTAGGCTACGGAGGCAAATGAATCGGTTATTTTTATTATTGATTTTAAGTAGGTCCAATTATTCGATCTATGGGAACAGATATGCAATTAGGTGTGTGGATCCTACTAGTTACGGCACATTCACCAGAAAATCCTAAGTCTAGGGGCTCGAGCAAAAACCGCGAAAAACCGAAAAAGACAGAAATAAAAGAAAAATAAAACCGCGAAAAGCCGTGAAAAACCGCGAAGGTCCTAAAGGGTCCCCTGAGCACACCGGTGCTCGGTGAAACAGACCCGCTACGGTCAAGTCCAAGAGTGTCCAAGCAGTCCAAGTCCCTGTATTATTACAATAATAATAATAAAAATGAAATGAAAACCTAATCTAACCTCACCCACTCAACTCTCTCCCTCTCGCTCTCTCCTGCGGCTTCGTAGAGAAGGAAGCCGCCTCCAAGTTCCTCGGCTGCACCGGCTCTTCGAAAGTCGCCTCCGCGGTCCTTGGGCCCTCGCAAGAAAGAGAGATGAGTGGTCAGAACCAATAAAATAATAATCAAAGGAAAATAAAGACAAATGAAAAATAAGGGTATATGTGCAAAAATATAAAATAAAATAAACCACACAAAATAAAACAAAAACAAAAACAAAAGAAAATAAAAATAAAGCAGAATAAAACAAAAAGAAACTATAAACAAAAACCGCGAAAAGCCGCGAGCTCCGAAGAGCCGCGAAAAGCCGCGAAAACAAAGAAGAAAATGAAGATAAAAAGAACTACTAAGCCGTGCTCCCCGGCAACGGCGCCATTCTGATGACCGACCTGAAGGCTAGGGTATAGGTGCTAAATTGATCGTTGCGACCCAAGCGATCAAGTCAAGTCAATCAAGAAAAATATCAGACCACTCGAAACAAATAAAATCAATCAAGCACGAAGATAGCGGTCTAGCTATGAGTTTAACCTGGTATAGCACCCAGGGTCGAACTCGAGGAGCACGTGTTGGCCAAAGGCCTACGAAGTAGTAAAAATGAAATAAAATAAAGACAAAATATTTTTAGTGATTTTTAATGATTTTTATATTTTTTTGGATTTTTAATATGTGGAGAAAATAAAAGAAACAAAAACAAGCACACTTAAGCAAATTATTTAATGCATCAAAAATCAAGCAAAAATTCAAACAAAAATGTTTTTATGTTTTTAATGTTTTTTAGTGTTTTTGGTTAATTTTTGATAATTTTCTGATGTATATTTTATTTTCTAAAAATCAAACAGTAGCAAAGAAACAAGGTACTGTCCAGCCAAGCCTAAAGTCCCTAGATAAAATATCTAAGAACCTCAAAAGGGCCTGGAGGTATTTTTCTTGTAAACTAGGTAAAACAAGGAAAATTTGAGTACCAAAATTATTGTTTTTGGGTTTTTAGATTATTTAATAGAATTTTTATGGGTTTTTAGGTGTTTTTAAGTTTTTATGGTTTTTAAGCAATGAAAAATAGCCAAAATTGGCTAGAAAATAAAGGAACACAAAATAAACAGTACATAATTTTTATAGAATTTTTGAGGGGGTTTTTATATTTTTTTGGGGTTTTTAAAACTAGACAGTGGCTGAAATGATGGTTTTTGAATTTTTAAAAATAACAAATAAACTCAAAAATGTCCTCAAAAATTCTCAAAAATCCTACAACATGGCAAGAGCCATGTATCAAATTTTCATCGAATTTGGAGGTGATTTGATATTTTATTCAAAAATCACAAGAGGGCACTGTGCACAAGGACTGAAGTGCAAATACCCTAAGTTCTGGGGGTCCAGGTGCAAAATTCCCAGCAAGTCACGCGCGCTGCGCGTGCCTGGGGCACTCAGGGACCTCTTTGTAATGAAAATAAGGTCCGGGGACTACTTGGTAACACGTACCAAAAGTCCGGGGACCTCAGTTGCAAATTACCCTAAAATAAGCGCACATGCGCAATTACAACATTCACAGGGGCATAGATGCAAATACTCAAAAGTTTTCATTCATTTATAAACCTCCAGAACTACAGGGAATAGATTGCAAATAACCCAAACATACACGTGACGAAGCACGTGGCTCACACAAACAGGGGCATAAATGCAATAAACTAAAGTGCGAGGTCCAATGTGCAAATAACCCTAAACTAAACAACTTGCTAAAATATTTACAGGACTAAAGCTAAATAAAAACAAGAGCTGGGCCTAAGGGTAATTTACCCTTTATTAAGCAGGGCCGTCGGATGCGCTCCACGTGGCTGATCTGACGGGTACGGCTGGTGGGCGCTCCAGATGGCGTCTCCTCAGATCGGACGCTCAAGACGACTCCGCAGATGGACGGCTCAGATCACACCTGGGGCGAGGAGGCACTATCAACGGTCCGGGAGGATCCAGGAAGAACTGGTCGCCGGCGACTTTCGCCGGCCTCGTGCGAGCACTGTGGTCCTCGTCTGCCGCTCCTGGAGATCGGAGAAGCTCCGCACTGAAGCTCCGCGGCTGATGGTAAGCTCCGATGACCCAGCCGAGCCCTGGAGGGCTCCGGCGAGGTCGGCGGAGGAGAAGCTCCTGTCTGAATGTCGGGAGACCTCAGATAGCCTCCTCTGGTCCTGCAAAAAGGCTCAGAAGCTTCGCGGGTCGAGGGCAAAATGCCTCGACCCGGTTAGGTGTCGTGGAGGTGGTCTGTGCGTCGGTGCGGACGAACCCCGGCGAAGCGACGGTGAGAGGATTCGAATCCCAGCTCCTGTGCGAGCTGGGTTGAATGGAGGGGCGGAGAAGGTGCGCGGAGGGAAGGCGGAGATGGATATGGATTCCGATGATCGAATGGGTGCGTGAGGTGGTCGGAATCGACGAAGAACGGGGACGGAGCGATTTGGGGCAAAATGGAAATTAGACTAAATAGAGGAGCGAAGGGTCTACCTGGGTGGTCGAGGAGACTATGCTGGAGCTGGGGGAGCTCCTGGTCGTGGCCTCAAGGGTCGTCTCGGCCCGAGGCTCGAGCTCCTGCTCTGGGCGGAGCACGGCGCTGCTGACTCGCCGGATCAGTGGTATCCGGCCCCTCTCCTCGTTGCGACGGCACCTGGAGCGAGCTGTCACTCACGCTCGGGCACTGGAGCTCACTGGGGGTGGAACGGATTAGCCAAAGATGCCGATTGAAGGTGGCGGAGCTCGAGATATATATGGGTGCAGACCCGACTAAGGCTGGTCGGGTAGGGCAGCATGGAGCGCGGACCCCGATGCAATCCCCCGGGCGTTGGTCTCGGATGCAAGAAGAAGAATTAGGACCCGGGGTTTACGCAAATGGCGGGCGGATCAGGCATGGAAAAATCGGAGAAATCGGGTCGACAGCCTGATCCGCGAGAGAAGAGGGTCCGCGGGGGGAGTTGACCGGGGGTCAACATTCCCCGTGGACCAATGGGAAACTGCCACGTATTTTATTTTTGTTTATTTATTTTAGGCTAGATAACGGTGGAATTAGCAAAAACTTGAAACACAAAATATTTTTATTTTATTTTTTTCTATTTTTTGGTGATTTTTAATTAATTTTTGGAAATAAAAATGAGGTATTTACACTATGTAGCTATATATAGGTATATGTACATTAGGTAGATTTTTGATTTTTGATTTTTAATTTTTAATTATTATTTTTGTACAATTTTATTCCTATTTTATATTTTATTTATTTATAGAATAAAATGAGGAATAAGGGTGTTTTTATTTGGTTTTTATTATTTATATACATAGGTAAAATAAGTAGATATATACATCTATATACATGGTATATATACAATGTATTTTTATGTTTTGAATTTTGTAATTTTTATTTGATTTTTGTTTTGATTCTTTTTATTTTATTTATTTACAATATATAATATAGGATTTTTACAAAAAGTTTAGAAAATGATTTTATTTATTTATAAGGTTGAATAAATATAAGAGTATGGTTTATGTACATGGTGAAAGGGCATTTTTGAACTTTTTGATTTTCAAATTTTTATTTTGTTTTTAATATTTTCTAAATATATACAAATATTATTAAGCATATTTTTGGGTGAGGAAAACATTTTTATTTACATAAATATATAGATATTCACACATGAGCCCCTATCTCCCTCTACTTTGGCTTTTATGCGGTCAGGCCCATACTGAGCCCTCCCTTGGGTTAGGTTGCTCAATATTTATTCTAAATATTTCCCTCTTTTTCTTTTTCATCTTTATTCTTTTATTTTGCACAAAAACATGCTAATTATAGATATTTACAAAATGCATGCTTTTGCTAATTATTCCTATTTACACATATCTACATGCATTTGCATAAGGTTTTTGTAGCTAAAATATAAGAATAAAGAGTGATGAATGGGTATTCATCAGCATGCTCTCTCATTCTTTCAACTGCAGTTTAAAATCTAGTCATGAACTCATATAAACTATTCAGCTGATTGACATGGTTAGTCAAGAATGAATTCATGCTCTCGCTCCTCTGTGTTGTATTCATCTAAGCAAAAAAATATCTTCTCATGTAAATAGGCACCCACTTTCTCCTAACACGATACATAACATTAATCCATCTATTTTTGTCTAAATTACATTCTGTAACTATTCTGTCCCACTCAGCTTCAAAATCTTGTTTACTTTTTGCCCCCCAAATAATCTTATTCAATGCAGGAATTGCTATATCAGCTTTCTTTGTTAAACCAATCCTCTTGTTCATGTTAGCTGTAACGTGCCAACCACAATATCTATGTTTGGTAGAGGGGAAGACTTCTCTTATAGCAGCATTAATGGATGGACACTGATCAGTAATAATTGACTTGGGAGCGACATTAACAGCCATCAGAAAATTTTTAAAAAGCCATACAAAAGACTCCTTTGTCTCATTCATTAAGAATGCTTTGCAAAAGAATACAATCTGTTTATGGTTGTTAACTCCACAAAAAGAAGCAAAAATGAGCTTATACTTGTTTGTATCGTATGTTGTATCAAAAGTAACAGCATCTCCAAACAATTTATAATCTTCCATAGAATAAGAATCTATCCACATGCAATGAGTTAAACACAAATCCTCATCTTGCTTGTACACATAAAAAATTCAGGTGTAATGCTTTTGCAATATTCAAGATGTTCCAACAACATAACAGCATCATGACCTTCAATTTCTTTCTTCTGATCACGCTTCAAATTGTATATGTCTCTGGCTATAGAACCAATGCGTTCGTCAGATCCACTTTGTTTGTCCAACAAAGCAATTTGTTTGGTAGTAGGGATGTTCACTTGAGACATGGAAGCTAGTAGATTCTTTGTGGCCTTAGTTATTCTCCTATTCGGTCTCAAGTACTTTTTCTTACTTGGAGAAACAAGTTTATGGTTATGTTCCTCAACGAATGAGACCACATCCCACTGTTTAGATATCTGATTTAATTTAACACACAACTTTGCCTTACAACCACAACGGCTTATTCCACATCGTCTACCCTCGCTGTCTATTCCATCAAGATTAGCTTCTGCGTCTACCACTGACAGGCTCGATGATATCTTCCTTTTTTTTGGCATTTTGAACATACTGACCTTCCTTCCAACAAACATATTTTTTAAAAGAAAGATTCTTAACTTTGTTTTTTCGATCAAAACAATATTTGGTGCTACTCCTCCTAATATTAAAGCCAAGTTCAGTAGCATATTTCTCATAGAACATTTCACATTCCTTTAGGTTTGAGAAAGAGAGACCCTCTCGAGGGATAATAGCAGGATCAACAGCTGATATAGGGGAATCATCATCATTTAAATCTTCAACGCTTTCATATTCATCATTGACTAAAACAATAAACCATAAAAGAGTACCAGTATGCATATTTAAAGTATCAGTATTGAATTTATGTAAATTACGTGTGTCATGACATAGCTTACTGATACTTACGTATTCTTTTGCAGTTATTACTAATGAGTTTGATAATATTACATCGTGATATCATATAACTTACTGATACATCTGAAACATAAGAGCTTACTTATTCTATTGCAAATGTTACTATCGAAACTGAAAATATTACTTATGTCATAATAAAGCTTACTGATACTTACATGTGCTACACTAGTGCTACTATTGAATTTATGTATATTACTTGTGTCATAACATAGCTTACTAATACTTACTTATTCTTTTGCAGTTATTACTAATGAGTTTGATAATATTACTTCGTGATACCATATAACTTACTGATACATCTGAAACATAGGAGTTTACTTATTCTTTTGCAAATATTACTATCGAAATTGAAAATATTACTTATGTCATAATAAAGCTTACTGATACTTACATGTGCTACACTAGTGCTTACTGATTCTTTTGCAAATATTACTATTGAATATAAAAATATGACTTGTGTCATAATAAATCTTACTGATGTTTACATGTGCTACGATATTTGATCTTACATATATTACTTGTTTGCTCTGAGATCTTACAGATACTTAAAAGATGCTTATATAATACTAGAGCTTATTTAATCTTGATGATGATACGAATTTCAAAATTTCAATGATACAAAGAACAACTTGAAAATAAAATTCATATGATTACATAAAATATATAAATAATACCTAATCTTCCAGAGTTCTTGTTGACATCAATCAGATCGAAAAGATTGCCTTCATCTTCTAATTCACATAAATAATCTTCACTTTCTAAACCATGGACAAAGTCGTCTTTCATCGTTGAATCTGATATATCAAGATCAAAATCTACTCGCGAATTATCCATACATGAACCTATTAAATACATATTAGAAACGAAAACATGTAACGAAAAACATATAAAAAATTATAAATTGCAGATCAAAGTACCTTTGGTTCCAGATTACGAGTAAAGAATCGCTCGAAGCTCTCACGAATGACAAGAAGGGTTTTTTTCCTCGATAGAAATTGACGCGAGAAGAAATGACTCATTTGCTAATTAAGGAATGTAATTAATTTTCATTTTTACAAAAATGGCGGTTACAATCGTGGTTCCTATAATCATGGGATCGCATGATTTAATCCAACGGTTGGGAATAAGGGCTCATTTTATATAAAATGGGCACAGTGCCCTCTGGATAAAAATCCTATATATATATAGAGAGAGAGAGACTTTTTCTCATATATATATATAAATATAGAGAGAGAGAGAGAGAGGAAAGGGACCCTACTTTGTGAAGTAGGTAACTTACCTACTTCACATTTCATTTTTTGCAAATTTTTTTATTTTTTTTCAAAAAGGCCACCGTGGGTTTTCATAATTATATCCCTCTAATATGTCATTCAAATTTCATCAGAAACAGAGATTCTTATGGCCTCCATCCAGACAGTCATTTTTTAACGGTCGCCGATTTGCTATATTTTACATGTTCTGGATGAAGGCCGTAAGAGTCTCCGTTTCTGATGAAATTTGAATGACATATTAGATGGATATAATTATGAACATCCAAGGTGGCATTTCTCAAAAAAAAATTACAAAAATTGGATGTGAAGCAGGTAAGGTTACCTACTTGACAAAGTAGGCTCCCTTTCCTCACACATATATATATATATATATATATATATATGGGATAAATTGGGTTGCCCCCTTGGGGAGTTAGCTTGGCTCCCTCGCCCCACTTTCACCATTTTTTATTTTTTTTAAAAAATTCTTCCATGAATATTCATCACTATATCCCTATAATATGCTATTCAAATTTCGTGCAAAACAGAGACTCATACGGCCTCCATCCAGACAGTCATTTTCTAACGGTAACAGGATTTTTTAAATCGACCCAGTCTGGATGGAGGTCGTAGGAGTCTCTGTTTCGTATGAAATTTGAATGACCTAATATAGGGATTTAATAATGAATTTACACGGTTTAGATTTCAAAAAAATAAAAAAAATATGTGAAAAAATGGGCGGGGGAGCTAAGTTAGCTCCCCCTAGGGGGCATACATATTTTTCCCTATATATATGAGGAAAATGGGGCTGCCCCCTGGGGGGAGCTAACTTAGCTCCCCCACCCTATTTTCTTTAATTTTTTATTTTTTTCGAAATTTTTTCCGTGAATGTTCATCACTATATCCCTATATTATGTCATAAAAATTTCGTATGAAACAGAGACTCCTACGGCCTCCATCCAGACAGTTATTTTTTTAACGGTCTCAGGATTTTTTAAATCGACCCCATCTGGATGGAGGTCGTAGGAATCTTTGTTTTGCATGAAATTTGAATGACATAATATAGGGATATAATAATGAATTTACATAATTTTTATTTTCAAAAAAAAAATAAATAAAACACGCGAAAAATGGGGTGGGGGAGCTAAGTTAGCTCCCCTAGGGGGAATACACATTTTACCCTATATATATGGGGGAAAAGGGAGTATGCACTGATGACTGGGATTTCCATCGGTCTAGAGTAATCTGCACAAGGCGGGATCACAATGTCGCTGAGGCGACCAACAAAAGATCCCAAAATCGATCAACAATTAACCCACAATAAATATATGCAATGAATATCCAAAAATGTGGAGTTAAAATTTATTATAACTCTACATGCAAATGTGTATAGGTGTAAGTACAGGTAGAGGTCGAACACTGGGAGGCGAAGGGAATGTATGTGATGTATCATTTATTCAATCCATTGTTCATGTCCATTTATTGTTTCTGTGGATTTGGATTTTATATATTTTTTTATATTTTTGTTTTTATAATTTTTATTTTGTTTTTATATTTTATATTTTCTTTTTATATTTTTACTTATATAAATATATATATATATATATAAAGATATGTATAAAGATATATATATATATAAGAAGAGAGAGAGAGAGAGGAGTAATATAGTATATAGATATATATAGATATAAATGCTTAAAATATATATATATATATATAATTTTTTTGCTTTTTAATATTTTTCTAATTTTTTGTTAGATTTTGGAGCTTTCTGATTTTTTTATTTTTCTTTTTCATATTTTTAGGGTTTTTCAATTTCTGGACTCAATATATGTATAAATATACCATATATGATTTTTTTGAAAATTTTCAAAGACATTTTTTATTTTTTTTGTATTTTTTAATTTAAACAGTACAAAAAGGGCTTCTTTTTCATTTTTACTAATTAGGAAAAATGCAAAAATGTGAAATAAAATATGGGCGTACAAGGGCATCACATGAAACATCTATCCTAATTTTTCTGGATTTTTAGAAGCCTCATAGGTATTTTTAATAAATAGATAAAAGACGCAAAAATAAAACAGCCTGGTAGGGGTATTTTTGCAAATAAAATAAGTAATAGGGGCATCGGTGCAAAAATACCTACAGTAATAAACATTTATTTTAATTTTTTGAACTAATTTACAATTAACAAAAATCGCCAGGGTTATAGTGCAAAATTTACGCACCTCACGTGGGACTGCACGTGAGGTGCGGAAGGAACAAAATGCAATTCAAAGAAACTCAGGGGTCCTATTGCAAAATTTACAATTATTTTATAACGTGCTAATTTATTTACAGAAGTAAGTATTAAATACAAAAAGTGCGGGGGTGGAATATGTAATTTTACCCCCAAAGGGTGCGCTGATGGACGGCTGGATGGAGTCACTTATACACGTGGCGCCTCCACGTGAGCCGATGACACTTCGCCGATGAGCGGTGCGGATTAGATCTCATGGGAGATCTGACGATCTGGACATGGCTCCATCGAACGGCTGGTCTTCAATCTGGGGGAACCTCCTTCATCCAACGGTGGAGAGCTCAGGTGCAAGAACAGGGAAGAACGCTCGCCTTGGCGAGCTTCTTCCTCCTCGATTTCGCTCTCCGACCGATCATCTCTGTACTTGAGGGTCCAAATAGCTTCCTGGCGGGGTCCTCTATCTGCTGGAGGTGATAGATCGGCCGGAGGTGCCTTGGAACGCCGCTACGAGCTCGGAGAAGGATGGCAGCTCCAGGTACCTTCGCCCGCTTGTAACTCGACTCCTGGTGCTTTATTGCGTACCTGACCTGCACAGGAAGAAAACTAGGCTCGAGGGCGTCACCCTCGACCTGGGGTTTGAAGCTGTCAGCGTCAAAATGGGCGAGGTGGCGAAGTCTCCGGCGATGGGTGGAGTCGAGACTTCAGTTCGCAGATCTGGAGCAGATCTGGTTGGAAAAAGGTGGCTGGAAGGTGGAGAATGCGAGAGGGAGTGAAATGGTGGTGGAAGCGAGTCGGGGCACAGTCGGACACAAGGTGGAGAAGTCGCCGGAGCGAAGCTCCGGCGAACTTCGAATCGCCTAAATTAAGCTAATCTATGAACCTACATGCGAAATAAAATGCGGAAATGAAATGCTGGAATCGAAATCTACCTAGAAATATAAAAAGCGCAGCTCTTATACCTGGGGGCCTCCAGGGAGCAGGGAGGCTGCCGGAGCACCACCACGACAAAATTTCCCTCCGCCAAGGCTGAATCGAGGTGCTGGGAAGCGCCTCCTGTTACGAGGGTTCCACCAGGAGCTGATTCAAGCTCAAAGAAGGGGATGAAGTTGGCCAAATTCAGCCAAGGAAGAGGGAGGAGTTATTTATATACATTCCTGGAGACCCCCAAGGACCGGCGATTATTGAAGAATCGGGGCTATGTACAAGGGTTCCAAGATCTCGGCGGGAATCAGGGATAATCAGAGAATAATTTGTCAGAAGGATTCGAGAGTGATGGAGCGATAGATCGAGCGGAAAAAAGGCAAGAAATCAGGGGAAAAGATGGTTTACGTCAAGTCAGGCGGCTGGAGGTCAAGTTGACTGGGGTCAACTCGCGGAGGGACCTGATTGTTCCACCTCAGCCTGCTACAAGACAGAACAGTAGTTTTATTAAAGAAAAATTTATTTAAAATAGTAAATGATTTTATTTATTTTCGAATATAAAATAAAAATATTTATTATTTTATGTAGTATTTTAATACGATTTTTATTTATTTTTTTGAAGTATTTTATTACGGTTTTATTGAAATAATGTATTTATAAGTATATTTATATATATTTATTTTTATTTTGTTTATTTTATTTAATTATTTAATTTTCTTATTTTATAAATTTATAACTTATTTTTATGAGTATAAATATATTTTTATTTTATTTTTATGAGTTTATTTACATTTTTAAATAAATGTGTTTATGTATATGTAGGTATACTTATAGGTAGTTTACCTATATATTATATACATTTTATTTATTTAATGAATTTTATTTGTTTTTATTTGGATTTGTATTTTTAATAATTTATATGATATATACATTATTATAAAAATAAAAGAATAAAAAATAAAGGAATAAAAATCCCTTTTATTTATGTACATATAGGTAGCATAGGTATTCTGCCTAGGTATTACCTAGGCTTATTTTATTTTACAAATTATTTTTGGTTTTATTCTAATGTCAATATGTACATGAATTATATATATTATCTACAAAATTCTAAAAATATGAATTTATAAGAATAACGAATATTGAATAAAATGAATATTTTAATCAGGTATTATGTACAAGGAGGGCCAAAAACCTAACTTCCACCGATGGACTCCAAAAATTATGAAACCAATTTTATAAAATAGTTCTTGGAATGCTATATACAATTAAAGGTGAATTTGGGTGATTTGGAGTTTTTATTTGCAAGATATGGGTCTGTGAAGTTGAGATTTTTGCTTTTTATTTTGTGTATAAAGTGTATACTGAGTATTATTTTTACACAAACTCAATTTTGTATTTTTAAATATATTATTATCTACAACTTTCATGTACAAAGTTTCTTTATTTGATGAATAAATAGGTATGTACAAAATAGGTGTCAAAAATGAATAAATAAATGAGGTATTTATTGTGTTATTGGCCCTTATCTCCCCCTACTTTATTCCTTGTCGACCAATTCCATGCTGGCCTTGGTCTCGGGGTTAGGGTCATAAAATATTTGCAATATTTTATTCCTTTTTGCTTTCTTCTCTTTATTCTATAATTTTGGCATTAAAAACCTTATTTAATGTACAATAAATACAAGAAACAATGAATGCTATTAATGCTTTTTACATGCATTTGCTGGGGTTTTTAAGGCCAAAATGATAGAATAAAGGTGATGAAATGGAGATTCATCATGCACCGGCGGGTGCAGCTAACTAGCTACACCCGGCCATTTTTCTTAATGATTTTTTTTTGAAAAAAACTTATGGAGATTTACTTAGTTTATTGACAAGAATATGTGTTTCAAATTTTATACAAAACAAACACTCCTAGCATGCCCATCTAGATATGGTCAATTTCAATAATTCTGAAACCGTTAAAATATCATAGCCTTGATGGAGATGATAGAAATGTCGAATTTAGTTGAAATTGGTAAGATATCATGGTGATATATGGTGATTTAAATCCCCCTAGGTTTCATTTCAAAAACACAAAAAAACAATGAAAAAAATGGTTGGGTGCAACTAGTTAGCTACACCCGCCGGTGCAGCTTCCCCAACCCCTATATATATGGGTAAAATGGGGCTGCCTATGGGGGGGCTAACTTGCCCCCCCCCCCCCGTGTAATTTCGCTCGTGTTTTTATTTTTTTTTGAAAATTTCTTCCGTAGATTTTCATCAATATATCTCTATATTATGTCATTCAAATTTTTCTCGAAACAGAGACTCCTACGGCCTTCATCCAAGAGGATCGTTTTAGCAATTCTGTTACCGTTAAAAAAATGACTGTCTGGATGGAGGCCGTACAAGTCTCTGTTTCGCATGAAATTTGAATAGCATAATATAGGTATATAGTAATTAATATTTATGGAAGAAATTTTCAAAAAAAATAAATAAAAACACGGGCGAAAACTGCACGGGGGGAGCCAAGTTAGCTCCCCCCAGGGGGCAGCCCTATTTAACCCCATATATATATATATGAGAAAAAGACTCCATGGAGTAGGAAACTCACCTACTCCATTTCTTTTTTTTTTCAAATTTTTTTATTTTTTAAAAAAATGCTTCCATAGATTTTCATAACTATATCCCTCCAATATGTCATTCAAATTTCGTTAGAAACAGATACTCGTGCGGCCTCCATCCAGACAGTCATTTTTTAACGGTCCCAGATTTGCTGTATTTTTGATGTCCTGGATGGAGGTCGTAGGGTTTTTTGATGAAATTTGAATGACATATTAGAGGGATATAGTTATGAAAATCCATGGAAGCATTTTTTGAAAAAAATAAAAAATTTTGAAAAAAAAGAAAATGAAGTATGTAAGTTACCTACTCCATGGAGTATGATAACATTCCTCTCTCTCTCTCTCTCTCTATATATATATATATATATATATAGGGAAAATGTGTATGCCCCCTAGAGAGAGCTAAGTTAGCTCCCCCACCCCTTTTTTCACATATTTTTTTATTTTTTTGAAATCTAAAATCGTGTAAATTCGTTATTAAATCCCTATATTATGTCATTCAAATTTCATACAAAACAGAGACTCATACAACCTCCACACAGAAGGGGTCGATTTAAAAAAACATGTTACCGTTAAAAAACGACTGTCTGGATGGAGGCCGTAGGAGTCTCTGTTTCGCACGAAATTTGAATAACATGATTAGGGATATAGTGATGAATATTCATGGAAGAATTTTTCAAAAAAATTAAAAAAGGGATTTTTACCCGGCAGACCCTATTCTTTGTCAATTACCTCTACGACCTTTGAAACATCGTAATTCCTCCCTCGACCCTGTAAACTTGCTCCGTCTTACCTCGCGAACCCTACCGTTAAATTGACACATGTAGAGTTAACTTCCTTGGGTTAAAAATGAGTTAATCTAACCAATCCATGATCGGACGGTTACAATCAAGCAAGAGAAGAAAAAAATCATCCCTCCTCTTACAGCTTCCCCTCCCACGAGTCTCGACCTGACGGGAGGAGGTGCGGGAGCAGCGTTCCACCTGGACGAGGTAGAGCTACAGGCAACGAGGGAGATAAGGTAGGTGTTTCGCGGCGGAAGGAGATGAGGAGGGGCTTCAAATCGGCAGCGGGCCGGAAGAGGACTGGGGACGAACGACTTGTTGACGTCCTGGGGAAGGACGAGGGGCTGGGGACGAGCCACGGAGGAGGAGCCACAGAGGTGTCGTCCACTATTCGGCGGGCGGGCCTCTCGTACAGGTCGGTGGACCTCCCCGCCTGGCCGAGGAGACCCGCCAGGCACTCCGACCTTGGCTTGAGATCCTGGCACTCGAGACGGTCGGAGGTGGATGCCGCCTTGGTGACCTCGTCCGCCAGATGGATGGGTCTCGCCAGCACCTGCTTCACCCACTCCGCCATGACTGCTTCTCCTCTCTCTGCTTCTTGTGAGGAAGAAGGAAGAAGAGGAGGTCAGTGGTACAACCAGTAGTAGTACAGCACAAACAGAGAGAAGGGGAGGAAGAGAGAAATGGGCGCGGGAGGCATCGCGGGGTGGGTTGGGCACGGGAGGCATCGCGGGGAGGAGGGGGGCACGGGAGACGTCGCGGGGTGGGTTGGGCACATGGGGGGCGGGAGGCGTCGCGGGGTGGGTGGGTTGGGCACGGGAGGCATCACGGGTGGGGGGAGGAGGGACTTCGCACGGCATGCATCGTGAGAGAGGGGGGCACGGGAGGGCACCGGGCCGCCGGGGGGGTGGGGGCAGGGCTTCGCACGGACGCGAGGCGGGGGGGAGGGGGCGGGGAGGAGGGGAAGCTTCGTACGAGGCACGGGGGGGGGGGGGGGGGGGCTTCGTCGGGTCGCACGGGAGGCATCGCGCGGGGGGGGGGGGGGCAGCAACCGGGGGAGTGGTATCCGCTTCGAGCAGGGAGGTGGAGTGCCAGCCGTCGGAGGGGAGCAATGGAGGCTAAGCAGGGAGAAGGAGAGTGAGTGGCATTTATGGTAAATTTGATAGATAAAATGGGTATAATGTACAAGAAGATAACAGAATCCGGTTAATTTTAACGTCTAAATGGATGAGGGTTAACCACAGGGTCTGTAGGATAAAGGTTAACAAGATTACGGGGGTGAGGGAGGAATTACGATGTTTCAAAGGTCGTAGAGGTAATTGACAAAGATTATAGGGTCTGCTGGGTAAAAATCCCTTAAAATTGTAAAAATGGGGCGGGGGAGCCGAGTTAGCTCCCCCAGGGGGCAGTCCCATTTATCCCATATATATATAGGGCCGATCTTATGAGATGGGATTTTGGTGAGATGGTGAGATGGGAGATTCTGGACCACTAGTTTCAGCCAGGAGAGAGAAAACATGAGAGAGAAGATAGAAACGAGTGGTCCAGAATCTCCCATCTCACCATCTCACAAAATCTCATCTCATAGGATCACTCCTCTCTCTCTATCTCTCTCTCTCTCTATATATATATATATATATATATATATATCTGCCCCCTAGGAGTAGCCAACTTGGCTACTCCCACCTCTATTATTCCTTCATTTTTTTATTTCTTTGGAAAATTAAAATTTGTATATTCGTAACTATATCCCTCTAACATTCTATTTAAATTTCATCAGAAACAGAGACTCCTAGGCCCTCCATCCAGACGTCATTTTTTTAACGGTCGCAGGATTTTTTAAATCGACTCTGTTTGGATGGAGGCCGTTGGAGTCTCTGTTTCTGACGAAATTTTAATAGAATGTTAGAGGGATATAATGATGAATTTACAAATTTTTATTTTCCAAAGAAATAAAAAATGAGGGAAAAATAGTGGTGAGAGTAGCCAAGGGCAGCCCCATTTAACCCTATATATATGGACTAAATGGGGTTGTCCATGGGGGAGCTAACTTGGCTCCCCCGCCCCATTTCACCCGATTTTTTTTTAAATTTCTTTCATGGAATTTCATCACTATATCCCTATATTATGTCAATAAAATTTCGTGCGAAACAGAGACTCCTATGGCCTCCATCCAGATAGACATTTTTTAATGGTAACAGAATTGCTAAAATCGACCATGTCTTAATGGAGGTCGTAGGAGTCTTTATTTCATATGAGATTTTAATGACATAATATATGGATATATTGATGAAAATCCACGGAAGAAATTTTCAAAAAAATATAAAAACCAGACGAAATAAGGTGGGGGAGCTAAGTTAGCTGTAGGGATAATCCTGTGTGAGCCAAAAACTATGAGAGCATGAGAGCAGTGAGTCTGGACTATTAGATTCTTCGCATCTCTCTCCTCTTCCAATCAATCAGCGGAATCTAGTGGTCTAGACCCACTGCTCTCATGCTCTCACAGTTTTTGGCTCTCATAGGATCAACCCTCTCTCTCTACATACATATATGCATACATGCATGCATGCATGCATACATACATACATATACGAGATCTTTCAAATGAGGTCGGTCTTTTCTGAGATTGTAAAGCTGCTGTCAATTTAGTATAAACTTTGTAACATCTTTGTAAAAGTATAAACTACACATTACAAAAAATGATTTTGTAAAATATAACATTCAAACTTAAATAAACATTTTCATCTAATATAATAATAATTTCACAATTTTATTTCACTAAACATGGTGTGTTTGTATTTATTATTAAATCTAAGAAATAAGAAATTGTGAAATACATTAAAGTATGCTTATATTGACGGTGGCTCATCATATATATGGTGAGACCCCGCCTCATTTGAAGTTTCTCCTATATATATATATATATATATATATATATATATATACATCTATAGACACACACACACATATACATATACATACATACATACATACATATGGCCTGGGGAAGCTGCACACTGGGGTAAAGCTACTAGTTACACCCGATCATTTTTTTCGTTGATTTTTTGTATTTTTTAAATAAACCTAGGGGGGATTTAAATCACCATATATCATCATGGTCTCATGCCAAATTCAATTAAATCTGACACTTCTACTATCATCTCCATCAATACTATCATATTTTAACGGTCTTAGAATTATTGAAATCGACCATATCTAGATGGGCAAGTTAGAAATGTTTGTTTTGCATGAAATTTAAAACACATATTCCACTCAATAAATTAAGTAAATCCTCATAGGTTTCCTTACAAAAAAATAAAAAACAACTAAGAAAAATATCCGGGTGCAGCTAGTTAGCTGCACCCCCGGTGAAGCTTCCCTTCCCCCTCCTATATATATATATATATATATATATATATATATATATATATATATATATATATATATATACATATATATATATATATAGAGGGCTTATCCACTGCGCACAGGGCTCATTAGCATTTCAATGAGCACTCATTTTAGGCCTTACACGTGTATTAACCATAACTATATTTCTAATTATAGGCTACGACGAGTTTAAAAAAATCCTATATTTCCTATTATACAACGTCCTTAAAAATTGGAAGACGGTTTTGGAAAGAAGCAATTCAAATAAATGATTCCACGCGGATGATTAAGGATCCAAACACTATGATAGTAATAAATGTAAATTACTGATCATTTTTTTTATATTACTGATCTCATAGTAGCTATTACTGACATTTGGTTATGGTTTTACTGACATCACAACAAGCACTTACTTGAGCAATGCCCATGACTTACTGACCATAACTTTGTTATTACTGATCTCATAGTAGCTATTACTGACCATTGGATATGCCCATGACTTACTTGAGCAATGCCCATGACTTACTGACCATAACTTTGTTATTACTGATCTCATAGTAGCTATTACTGACCATTGGTTATGTAAATTACTGACTGTTGTTTGGATATTACTGATCTCACAACAACCATTTACGTGAGTATTGTGTCGAAATTACTGACTTCTATTCAAAGTAGTAATACATATAGAAATTACTGACCATTGGTTATGGTTTTACTGACATCACAACAAGCACTTACTTGTCCATTGTATATATATTACCGAATTCTGCACCATGTAATACAATGAATGTATATTACTAACCGTTGTTTTGGATATTACTGATCTCACAACAACCATTTACTTGACTATTATATATATATTACTGACATGAGCATTTGGATCTCGATTTTCAGCAAGAAATAATCGATTCGAATGTTTTCTTTCCAAAACGATCTTCCTATTTTTTAGGACGCGATATAATTGGAATATCACTTATTGTTACATCGCTTTGCATATTAATCTCCTTCCAAAAACAACATCATTCGAAATAGGTAACCACTAAATTGGTAATATACGTGTATGGCCAACAAATGGTGCGCACCGAAACTCAAATGGGCCCTGTGCGCATTGGATAAATTGGTAATATACTCTGCTCCCCGTCGATTATCTCCCCCGCGCACCTCCTCCTCCGACGAGGCATGTGCCTTCTCCTCGTGCGGCATTTAGACATCTGATTGCTGGCGTTCGATATTTAGGTAAAATTGATTCATGTGAAATTTGCAATGATCATTTATTGTTCTGCCAAGCATCTGAATTTTTCTTTGAAAGGTATTTAGCATCTGATTGCTGGCTTTCGTTATTTATTTCAGTCAGAAGAGTTGATTTTGATGCTGGTATTCACAAATGAATGCATGCATATTGAAATGAACTACTTTTGATCAAAGTCTGATTATTTTCAAATAAAAATTTTAAACTTATCATGTGAAATGGGTGCTTTAATTCTAATTGATTCACGAGTTTGCATATAAATGTTCAGTACATTTATATTGACTTGTTTTATTCTTTGTCAGTTTACTAACTAGTAATAGCCTAATAGGAACTCCCATATCTTCAAGCCATAAGATGAAATAATTTCATAGTATTAATATTATTAGAAACTTTGACTATATACAAACTCTAGTTTTCTTTGTCATAAACCATCTAAAATACTCCTCATGGATAAAAAATCAGAGTAACACAATTCAAGCTGGGGACGTGTACCATTCCAATCATAAGAGTCCATAGATATTAGCACCTTTTAAATTAAGAAATATGCCACTTGATGCCCATTGGATCATAATTCAATTTTGACAGTAGTTAATCTTATTCTAAATGTTTGTACCATCACATGTATATATTAAATTTTTTTGGTAAACTAACAACTTACTTCTGATTAGGTTTATTTCAGGTAATATGGCTCGATAGAATTTTGCAACCTTGATTCGAAGATGGTGAACACTCTCCTAACCAACACACAGAAGCAATGCAACTAGAGATTTGTGACTTTGGCCTTCGAAATCGTCTCTTTTCCTCTTGAGGCTTGAAGTCAACACCATGCACAAGGTGATCCTCCCTAATGATTGTGAAGTAAAAATTTTCCAATGATACCCTCGTGAGTAGGGAGTGCCAGCTTTTCCTCTTCTACATCTCTGTCAACAAGTCGGTTAGGCGAATCACATATGACGGGATCACAAGGCACTTTTGTACTATGAACGAACTCCCTCCTGAGCTCTTTAAAGTAGTCCTAAAGTTGAGATAAGATGATTTCGACACCGATTTGTTAAATTATAGGCAACACAGTTTGAAGATAATTTGAAGACAGTGAAAGAAGCAAGGAATGCTATCCATTGGATGATTTGATCACTTGGTAGTTTAGGTGGTTCGATTATGTTGTAAATCAAGTACTCTTTGTTGCAATCTGGTAGTTTGTTGGTCATGTATGTCTTATGAATGCTTGAAGTAACATAGTAATGAGAAAATTTGTCATGTGCTTTGAATGGATTTAATAGAACTATACTTGCAATCTCAAAAATTCAATTCCATTGTGCCAAAGACTTCACATTCGAGTACAAGTTGGAGATTTATGATGTATGTTGTATGGCTTCTAAGGTGCAACTTGCATCTTGAGGTGTGCAAGTTCACATTCCTCTTGTATTTATAAATTTTTTGGTGTTGCCCAAAAGTGTGACAGGAACTATTAGAAAATGGCATCAAATCTCCATTTTATCAAATATGCATCAGTTACAGTTTACAGGTAATGAAATATTATCTTTAAACTTGGGATGAATTAAAGGCACTGCTCCAATCTTTATGTTGTAAAGTTTTTCAGTTAGGATGGAGGGTTGCTTAAAAATTGGAGAATGATATACTTCTATTCAAATGAGAATTGTTTTTTATTTCGAATCATGTCAAGTGCATGTATGACTAACCATGATATTGAGTGTATTTGATTAGGAAGTACCTTAATACTTAAGCCTGCAACAATATATTGACTGGCAAACAGAAGTAGACATTGATTCATTAGATATGCTAGGATAAAAATTATTTCAAACTCAAATATCATACAAAGATCTAAGCTTAATCATTTTTTGCATTTGGTTGTTGCACTCACTCAGTTGGAAATTCATGAATAAAATCAATAGCAATTAACATTTGGATCATTGTGAATTTATAGTCCATGAATTATCCATTCAATGCCATTCTGATTCATTCACCTTATTTGAAGGTGAATTCTATGGCGTATCTTAGATGTTCTCCGCATCAAACTGCATTGTCATTTTGCTATGACAATTTTGCGTTCTTATTTACATTAAAAGCGTGTATTTGTTATCTATTCGATTATGTTTCTGATAATTCTTTGCTGACACGTACTTGGGTTGTTGAATTGTGTTCAGGTCATTTAAGAGTAAACCACATTCACTAAAATCTGCTAATTTGAATTCGTGGTTCACAGTTCTACAACCCCATCTTTATTCTCACTTCCATAGTCCCATATTTGTTCCCAATTCATGCATATTCTGTAGTCCTATAACAATGTTTTACGCTCTATCAACTTTTAGACAAGCCCATTTCACACAGTTCCATAGTTCAAATATTAGTCATCCATAACAAGAAGTTTCAAGCGTTCATAATGGAGTGACGATAACAAGTTTTGATGTACTTCTTTGATATGTTGGAATTTAGGAGTCGTAATGTATAAGCAATGCTTATTCTGAAATAAAATTAACATAGTGTACACTTGGAAAATAAATTCTTTATATAATTTAGTTAACACTGTAGTCAAAACGTCAAAGGAACACGGAGAGATGAATCATATTCAACAACTCCAGCATCAGATCTATACATCTTATCATGTGCTATATGATCCCGCAGCTGTCTGATTCAAAGAAACCATTATATAAATACTTTAAAAATAACAGCAAAGCATAATTGAGTTAAATGAAAAATGTTTTGCATTATAGTTCACCTTCTAATCATTTTTACACATATCGATACATTTTCATCCAAAGAACACCGATCGTAACTTCTAGTGCTGGACCAAACGTATAAAGAATATGCGGTGAAGGGAACCCACACACTATAAACCTCTAAACATTTTCCTAATGCAGATGTGCAACTTAGAATTCGTTGATACATTTTCCTCTCATCTCCATCCAACGACAGAGTATAGTTGAAACCGACGACAGGGGAGCAGCGTCCCTTTCCTATGAGACATGGTCCTTCCATCCCTAAGGAATGCCAATTACCTCATTCGCTGGATCTGTACAATATTTCCATCAACGACTAATAAGAAAACCATCTTCCATAACCAAAACCACTGATCTTAAAATAGAATTTGCTTTTTAATGGTAACAGATTTCCGGAATTTATTAGTCGTTGTATTGATTGTATTTTTTCATATTAAATCTGTACATTGATTGTATTTTTCCGCTTATATTGATTGTATTCTTTCCTATGAGGTATTAAATCCACATTAGGTATTAAATCTATCGATTTTTGTGTGATTTTGTATTCTAAAACATTAGTTTTGTATAATACTTCAATTATATTGTAAATCATCTTTATCGAATTTAACATAAATCTGTGATCCTCGATATTATTCCCTTTATAGACATTCCTTAAATTTAGGGATTGTTTGTTAGCATTCCTTTAAAAACAACGGCTATCTAGTACGTGACCAATTTCTTTTATATTTCATAATACATTGTTGTATATCACATACGTACTCCATTTGTATATTTAAATATTTTTTTTGTATAATACACATGTCTAATTTTATACTAAATCCCCCTATTTGAAGCATCTTTTCTAACCTCTCCTATCGAAATTAACTTTTTTGATATTCCATCACCCCCTTAGATATAATTTTTGTCATTAGACCTCCCATAAATATAGGAACTAATAGTTAAAGTCTTTCGTAAAAAATAGCATCTGATGAAAATCGAAATATTTTGTTTTGTATATTTTATTACTAACTTATCATAATCATGTCTCGCTTTTGTATTTTAAAATTTGTATTTATAGGATACGTAGATTGTTTTGTACACAAAAACCCACGTTCTTCACTCATTTTGTCATGTTCTCAAATGTGATTTTTCTTTATTAGACATCCCTTAAATTCAGGAACCGATGGTTATTGCTAATCCGGTTTTGTATAATAGGGTGGTTTTAATCATATCCACTGAAAATAGATCTAATGGTTAGAATGATTGGCCTTACTACAAGGAAAATAAGTTGTGACTACAGAACTATGCCTACGGATGCGGAGCTTGTTGCCACAGAATTGGGCTCTGGCCACAACACGTCGTGGCCAGTAGCCATAGCTACAAGTCTCGTTGCGAGGATTCTCTAACCACGAATATACCGTGGCTACTACAAGTAACCACTGAACTTGTCGTGGACACAACTCTTCCATGAATATCCTCCTTGCATATTTGAAGACTTGGGCCACGAAATTGTAGCCACGAGAAACTAGTGGCCACTCAATTATCGTGGCCACAAGCTTCCGTAACCACATTCCGTGACCACAACTCATTTTTCTTGTAGTGCCTTCCTTAGGAATAGAAGGACCATGTCTCACTTGAAAGGCCCCTATATATATATGATCTTAGACATCCAACTCTTTGTGAGAATAAGTCGGGGTAAGCTAAGGTCGACCCGAACCCGTGACCGACCCCGCTGGCTTTGGAGCAGGCCCTCGTCCTTGATTTAGTCAAAAATAGAGGCTTCGGCACAACCAAGGTCTGGAGAAATTGGTGGGACCTAGTCGGACTTTGTTGGTTTGAGCATGGTGGAACCCAATGAACCATCATAATCCAATGCATACATGTTTAAGTTATTCAACATACTATTTCTAATATTAATCATATCCATTTTGTATACGTTTTACATCCCGTATCTATTTTTTTAAAAATATGGTAATATAGTTTTCATATTTGCAAATATATGCATTCATGTCTGTATTTGTATTTAAAAATAAATAAAGATATGATAATACAAATTCCATATATGTATTTGTTGATATGCCTTGAATCCTAACCATCTGACCCAGGTTGAAGAACTGCATATGCATCCCCCTGCCGTACCATACCCCAACAAGACGGGGGTCTCGCTGCCCGGTCAGCGAGCCTGTGGGGGGGGTCTAGGGGGGAGCATGCAGGTGCGCCCCCCCTGCGGGGGTGTGGGGGCAGCGCCCCCGGCGAAAATTTTATGGAGCGGTTCTATTTGTATTCGGGTTTTTGGATCCTTCTATTTTTAGGGATCCGTCTGTATGGGAGTGCTATATAAACTCCTTAGGGTTAGGGTTTTAAGTATCCTCTGTATTCATTCTTTTCGCCACATATAGTAAAACCGATCGCCGCCGCCTAAGGACGTAGCCCAGTTACGGGTGAACCTTGTAAATCCGTGTGTTTGCGTTCTTGCTTGTTTGATCGTGTTTGTGCGTGTTCGCTTCCGCGATTCGCAACAAACTAGTATCAGAGCCTCGGGTTCCATCAGGATCATCCAGCAAGATATCATCACACAATATGAAGATCGAGAAGTTCACAGGGAAGAATGGATTCAGTCTATGGCAGATCAAGATGCGCGCCCTTCTGAAGCAGCAGGGCATCTGGGCGCCATTGGACCAGGAGCGTGCGAAGGCACTCGAACTCTCTGAGTTGACGGTGCAGGAAGAGAAGGCGCACTCGACGATTATGCTGTGTCTGGCGGACGAGATTATCGTGGAGGTTGCTGATGAGACTTCTACGACCGGTCTGTGGTTGAGACTCGAAAGTCTATACATGACGAAGTCTCTGACCAACAAGTTGCTTTTGAAGCAACGTTTGTTCTCTCTCCGCATGCAGGTAGGTACATCTCTTAAAGAACATCTAGATCGCTTAAATACATTGTTGATGGATTTAAAAAACGTGGATGTTAAGATTGAAGATGAGGATGCTGCTTTGATTTTGTTAGTTTCTCTTCCATTATCATTTGAGAATTTTGTTCAATCGTTCATTGTGGGAAGAGAATCGATAACCGTAGAGGAAGTTCGCGCGAGTTTGCATACGCATGAACTTCGACATATGGCTACCGGGAAGTAGGACTCTAACGCTGCAGGTTTGGTTATGACTCATGAGAAGAGTCATGCCAATTATGGCTACGCAAAGAAGGGAAAGCAGAAGTCCAAATCGAAGAATCACAATGCTAGGGACATTTGCAATTACTGCAAGGAACCTGGACATTGGAAGAAGGACTACCCGAAGAAGAAAGGGAAAGCCACAATTACTGTCGTGGCTCATGGAGGCGCAGATTCTGAAGATGACCTGGTTCTCACCGTCACAGATCAGACGACCACAGACAACACATGGATTCTTGATTCAGGTTGTTCTTACCATATGACTCCCAATGAAGACTGGTTCTACAACTACGAGAAGATAGATGGCGGAAACGTTGTCATGGGGAATGATGCAGCATGCAAGATAGTAGGGATCAGCTCTGTGAAGATCAAGATGCATGATGGAGTCGTGAGGACGGTCACAGAAGTACGTCATGTCCCTGATTTGAGGAAGAACCTAATATCCCTTGGAGTCTTGGACTCTAAAGGATATAGGTACAGTGTTGAAGGTGGAGTCACGCAGATTGCCAAAGGCGGGATGGTTGTCATCAAGGGCAACAAGCAGAAGACCCTATACATCCTGCAAGGGTCTACAGTTATAGGTTCTGTTGCAGTGGTGTCCCAAGCCGTAAGATCAGAGTCCGAATTGTGGCATATGCGGCTAGGACACATGAGTCAGATGGGGATGAATATCCTCAATCAGAAGGGTCTCATCGGGGATCTCAAGGGATCTAAGCTGGAGTTCTGTGAGCATTGCGTGTTCGAGAAACAACACAGAAAGCAATTCAGTAAAGCTATCCACAGGACAAAGGAGACACTTGACTACATCCATGCTGATTGTTGGGGCCCTTCACGGGTTCCATCTTTGGGAGGCGCCAGGTATTTTTTATCTATTATTGATGATTATTCCAGGATGGTGTGGGTGTATTTTATGAAGCACAAGAGCGAAGCATTTGAGACCTTCAGGCAGTGGAAGATCTTGGTGGAAAATCAGACTTCTAAGAAGGTGAAGCGTCTTCGCACAGATAACAGACTGGAGTTCTGTTCACCGGAGTTCAATGAGTTCTGCAAGGAGGAGGGTGTTGCGAGACATATTACCATTAGAGATATGCCACAACAAAATGGAGTTGCTGAACGAATGAACAGAACGCTTCTGGAGAGAGCAAGGAGCATGCTCTCTAATGCTGGACTTGGTCGAGCATTCTGGGCTGAAGCTGTGAATACAACCTGTTACTTAGTGAATCGGAGTCCCGCGTCTGCCATTGATTGCAAAACACCCATGGAGGTATGGTCTGGTAATCATGCTGATTATTCTATTTTACGAGTCTTTGGTTGTGCTGCTTATTATCATGTTAGTGAAGGAAAGTTAGAACCAAGGGCAAAGAAAGGGGTGTTTACAGGATATGGTGCAGGATTGAAGGGGTATAGAATCTGGTCCCCTTCTGAGCATAGAATTATTGTTAGCATGAATGTTACTTTTGATGAGAATTCCGTGTTTCACTCGAGTAGTGAGTCTGTTGATGCAGGGACAGGTGATGATGTGTCCGAATAGGTGGAGTTCGAACTGACACCAAGTAGTGATCACGTAGTTGGTCACACCACTCATGATCAGGCTGTTGTTGAACAGCCTGAAGCAGAGCAACCAGAAGAGAGGCAACCTAGTATTGCTACTGATCGGCCCCGTAGAGATATACATCCACCACAGAGATACGGATTTGAAGACATGGTTGCATTTGCACTGCAGGTTGCGGAGGAGGCAGAGTCACCAGAACCCTCCACTTACAGGGAGGCAATATCTGGGGCAGAATCTGAGCAGTGGATTGATGCTATGGGTGAGGAGATGGAGTCTCTTCACAAGAATCAGACATGGGAACTTGTCAAATTGCCAAAGGGGAGGAAGATCGTTGGATGCAAATGGGTCTTCAAGAAAAAGACAGGAATTTCAGACAGTGAAGGCATCAGATACAAAGCACGCCTAGTTGCGAAGGGTTACAGTCAGAAGGAAGGTGTGGATTACAACGAGGTATTTTCTCCTGTTGTAAGACATACATCTATCAGGGTGCTACTAGCTCTTGTAGCACATCAAGACTTGGAGCTGGAACAGTTAGATGTGACGACAACCTTCTTACATGGTGAACTCGAAGAAGACATTCTTATGAGCCAACCAGAGGGATTCCTATCTCAGGGCAAGGAAGATCATGTATGTAGATTGAAGAAGTCTTTGTATGGGCTTAAGCAGTCTCCCAGGTAGTGGTACAAGAAGTTTGATAGTTTCATGACTGATCATGGGTTCAACAGGAGCCCATACGACTGTTGTGTTTACCACAACAAGGTGGAGGATGGATCCTTCATCTATCTGTTATTGTACGTCGATGATATGCTGATTGCTGCCAAACAGAGGAGTACCATAGATGATCTGAAGAAGCTCCTTAGTTCAGAATTTGACATGAAGGATCTTGGTGCAGCGAAGAAGATTTCAGGGATGGAGATCATTAGAGATCGTGCAGAAGGGAAACTTTTCTTATCTCAGAAGAACTACATTGAGAAAGTTCTACTGAGATTTGGGATGTCTACAGCCAAGCCTCTAAGTACTCCATCCGCTTTAAATATTCATCTCTCAGTTTCTTTTGCACCACAGTCAAATGCTGATAAGGAATACATGTCACGTGTTCCCTATGCCAGCGTAGTTGGGAGTCTTATGTATGCCATGGTATGCACAAGACCTGACATCGCTCATGCTGTGAGAGTTGTTAGTAGATTCATGGGTAACCCAGGAAAGGAGCATTGGCAGGCAGTCAAGCGGATTTTCCGCTATCTGAAAGGAACAGCAGACATTGGCCTCATTTATAGAAGTGATTCAGAGTGCTTGGTTGCTGGATATTCAGATTCAGACTATGCAGCAGATATTGATGGGAGGAGATCGATGACAGGCTACGTCTTCACTTTGGGGAATTCGGTCATCAGTTGGAAGGCTACCTTACAGCCATCGGTTACTTTGTCTACTACAGAGGCAGAATACATGGCACTGACAGAGGCTGCAAAGGAAGGCATTTGGCTGAAGGGCTTACTTGGAGACCTCGGTCTGCAACAAAATCAGGCTATAGTATATTGTGACAGTCTTAGTGCAATATGCTTAGCCAAGGATCATGTTCATCATGAGAGAACCAAGCACATAGATGTCAGATATCACTTCATTCGTTCTGAGAAGAGGATCAATGTGAAGAAGGTTGGTACAGCAGATAATCCAGTCGATATGTTCACGAAGGCGGTTCCTGGGAGTAAGTTCAAACATTGTTTGGACTTGCTCAATGTCGACAGTTGGGAGTAGCCCCAGGGAGGGGCTGGCGGTGGCACAGCGAAGCTTAGCGAAGCTTCTCAGAGGATTCAATTCAAGGTGGAGATTGTTGATATGCCTTGAATCCTAACCATCTGACCCAGGTTGAAGAACTGCATATGCATCCCCCCGCCGTACCATACCCCAACAAGACGGGGGTCTCGCTGCCCGGTCAGCGAGCCTGTGGGGGGGGGGGGGTCTAGGGGGGGAGTAGGTGCGCCCCCCCCCCCTGCGGGGGTGTGGGGGCAGCGCCCCCGGCGAAAATTTTATGGAGCGGTTCTATTTGTATTCGGGTTTTAGGATCCTTCTATTTTTAGGGATCCGTCTGTATGTGAGTGCTATATAAACTCCTTAGGGTTAGGGTTTTAAGTATCCTCTGTATTCATTCTTTTCGCCACATATAGTGAAATCGATCGCCGCCGCCCAAGGACGTAGCCCAGTTACGGGTGAACCTTGTAAATCCGTGTGTTTGCATTCTTGCTTGTTTGATCGTGTTTGTGCGTGTTCGCTTCCGCAATTTGCAACAATATTCAACCATTTATATTACCATTAAACATGCCTACTAGATTAGTGGAACGAGAGGAATGAGCATCACAAGGTTAGGCAAGGGATAAGCTTCCGAGTTGACCCATGGGTATGCTTTCATGATAGGCTCGAAGCCTCAAATGCTACGGGCCAAATGATTAGTATTGGGTACCCGATCCGGAATTCTTTGTTAGATATCCAAGGCTTTAAGATCAAGCCGCATAGGATGGGGGTACCGTATAACCTATTAACCACGCACACCCTTAATCAACACCTTCAGGGGGAGGACTTGATGATGGAGATACTACCATCGTTGGCTTGCATGATGGAACCTCTTGCTCACAGAGAAAAATGCGAGCATTAGCATTGCTTATGTGCTCGAGCAATCCTCACAAATAGTTTCTTCTTAGGTGTTGCGTAGCTATCAGCATCATCATCGATTTAGAATTGTGTGGTTCCTGAGTGTGCTTGTTGCTCTAGTAATTCCCGCGACTCTCTTCCCTACCCCCACGATCACATGTGATGTCTCGAGTTGATGCCAATTTTGATCTTCGTCCGTAA
This sequence comes from Ottelia alismoides, assembly GCA_037367405.1. Classification (NCBI taxonomy): domain Eukaryota; kingdom Viridiplantae; phylum Streptophyta; class Magnoliopsida; order Alismatales; family Hydrocharitaceae; genus Ottelia; species Ottelia alismoides. The sequence continues at coordinate 644,222 of JAZKJV010000529.1, read as the reverse complement.
GGTCGAAGGACAGAATAGAAAAGGACAAAACATGATGCAACTCGATCTTTTTTTGGAAGTAACTTCACTCCTAGTGATAGAAATTGTAATCATTTGCCGTACCTATGTGGTCACAACCTCAACTTAGCTTGCATATGATCCGCAGCATCACTAGTAATAACTCGATCGTCATTTTTAACACAATATTTGCATATGATCCAGGTACACATGCATCAAAGGGAAGCTCCCACACATCGAATCGCATTTGTGGAAACTGCAATACAAACTAGTCTGTGAAGGTTCCTTACATTCAATTAAGATTTCCATTATGGAAAAAACATCTTTGTGTAATCAAAATGCTACGCACACACGAAGAGCTTCCGTGATACAACCGGACCTAAATCGAATCGGTTCTCTTACTATATATGCAGAATACAACCATGAAAAATTATTGCAGATGATTTATGTGGAAAATCATTTCGATGAAAAGAAAAAGAAATTATGATAGGATACTGTATCTAGTGCCCATCAGCATTTGGGACACTGTTTCCCTCAACCTGCCAATAAACACGAGGGTGTAAATTTTCACATACAAAATCTGTTTATCCGATTCTAAGTCAACAGAAAATGCGAAGAATCCACCAGTTCGATATTGGCTAATTAGCTTCCTTATGGAAAAGAGATATACACGCATCGTCTGTTTTTCTAGGATCTGGGTTATTTCACCGACATATGTATCAATTGGCAAACATGGAAGACTTGGATCCGATAAATACATTTATGGATAAATTAAAAAGATTAGCAAATGGGAACGTTGTCTGTCACTTACCTGCAGCTTCAGCGACCCTTCGGCTCGTTCACCAATGAGAATACTGCCTCTGGCATTGATCCACAGGAGTTTGCATGTTCGATTATCAATTGTGTTGGCTGTGTGACGTTGGCATCAGTGTCAGGACCAATTCTCGAATCTACCAATTGTCCACCATTGTCTGCTTTCATCTGCAACTGTAATGCCGATTCAAGGCTCCATAGAACATCACCCATGCTTGGTCGATTGCGTCCTGTATCGCTTAAGCAATTCACTGCTGTCTCCACAAATGTCATCAGACACTGAGGAGCAACCTTTCCCCGAAGGCACGGATCTATAATCTCATCGAGAATACCCTTCTCCTGACAATCCAATGCCCATCTAGCCAAGCTGACTTCATCCTCTGGTGTATCCCGCATGATAGCCGGTCTGGCACACAAGACTTCAAAAAGAACTACACCAAACGAGTAAACATCCGATTTGCTCGTCAATTGTTGACGTTGAAAGTACTCCGGATCGAGATAACCGAAACTGCCCTTAACAACTGTGCTAACATGTGTATCATCTAACGCTTGGCCGGTCTTCGAGAGGCCGAAATCTGACACTTTTGCGAGCCATTTTTCATCTAAGAGGATATTTGTCGACTTCACATCACGATGTATAATACCACGCTTAGAACCCGTGTGTAGGTAATGGAGGCCACGGGCAGCACCTATGCATATCTCTAGTCGTTGCTTCCAATTCAAGAGTGGGTTTTGGGTGCCGTAGAGGTGCTCCCGAAGGGTGCCGTGAGCCATGTAGTCGTACACCAGTATCATCTCGGAGTTGTCATTGCAATAGCCAATGAGAGATACAAGGTGACGATGGCGAAGGTTGGGCAGTAGCTCGATTTCGTTCAGGAACTCGCGGATGCCTTGCCCGGACATGGGGTTGGAGCGCTTGATTGCAACTTTTGTCATCCCACCATCAATATTCCCCATGTAGACCTTGCCGAAACCACCAAAACCAACCAGGAACTTCTTATCAAAGTTATTTGTAGCCGCCTTGATCTCCGCAAACGTGAAGTGGCGACAGAGGTTCATTTGCGGTGACAAACCATGGAGTATTGTGCTCTTCCAGAATACACTGCCATGTTCTATACGCTTATGCCTGAAACACCATGCAAGCATTAGCCCCATCAGCAGCAGAGCAGTGACGCCACCAGCCACTCCAATAATTGTTGTTCGGCTATCCCTAGTCCCTGATAATTGGTTACCACCGGGACCCGCGGATGGATTAAAGCTAATAGCTCGAGGATCCGCGGATGGAGTAAGACTAATAGCTCGAGGATTTACTTTGAAGACCTCCAACCCATTCAATATGACGTTCGTATATTGTGGATGGAATTTAACGTAGGGGTGTAGAGACACCCAGAGATCTGCCTGTGCATCACCATTAGGTAGCTTCACTAATGTGTCATAATACACCGGAATGCCCAATCCTCCACTACGAGAAATAACATCAAAATCTTCAGCAGCAATCAGGTTGTTGACGTACACGGTGAAGACCCTCTGGTTTGTCTGGTAGAAAGGAGATTGGATTTCGCAAAAGTGGAGTCTCACCAAGTAATAAAACCCTGGATCCACTGTAAGGATCCACGACATGTTATAGCTGAGATTTATGCTGCTGTCATTGAACCACGGCATAGACCGAGCCGTTTCGTAGACGCTCACCGGAGCGATGTACTGCGGGATGCCAACCGGATAGGTTATAGTGACATTCTTATCCCTCGCATATGTTATCCCTAATGCAGCACCAGCTATGTACATGGTGTCATCAGACCACTGCCTGTATAGAGACCCCGAATCCTGATCCAGTGGGACGTTGTTGCCCCCCACGTTGAGCCGATACATCGTCTCCACGGCCATGCCTTGGTCCATTTTGTACACTGTAGAGGATCCGGCAATGATCACATCACCGGTGGTGTTGAAGAAATTGGGCATGGAGACGAGCTCGATGCCGTTGAAGGCGTAGGAGCTGGAGACATTGGAGGTGGGTGTGAAGGTTATGTTCAACCAAGATGAGACACTTAGAGAGTATTCAAGAACAGAGTATGCTAAATTGAGTACTTGCGCACGTTTGTAGGGATTGAAGCCCTTCAACAGCGTATCGTTACCCAAAGCAACATCGAACACACCATTTAATGCGGGGAAACTGCTTGTGTAATTAGAAGGATAGAAGTAGAGCCGGAGGAAGTATCGATCAAGGCTGACAGGGATTGCATACGTGAATGCAGTGGAGGAGATCCTTGCAGTGGAAAATGGCACAGTTGGGTCTTCGTCGGAATCAGAGTTGGCTATTAAGGTGTTCTTAGCCAAGGACAAATATCTAGAATCAAAATCACCAGTCCAGCTACGGTTGTACTCATCTGAGGATATGCCCGCCGCACCACAATTGATGAGAATGCTCTCGTTGGTGGCCGAGATGAGGTGTGTCTGAGAGCATGTAGTAAGAAGTATGCAAAGTAGAAGAGTAGAATAAGAGGAGCTTGGGGAAACTGGCATTTTTTTTTTGTTCCTGCAGAAAGATTAATGTTTCAATCACACGTAACTGTGAGCGTTCATGGAGATCGTGAATTATGAGATTATTACATATGATAGAAGAAATCGCACAAGTAAAGGAACAATTATGGACCAGAATGTTACCCTGGAGGAACACGACGATAAGCTGAGAAGAGGGCTTCTCGTTCGAAATGAAGGCAGGAGAGGTATTTGCTTTACATAGAGGATCCTCTGTTGTGGTGTCATGGCTGGTAACCGTGGGTTCATACGATTTTGCACGGTACATACCCACAAAAAGTGTAAAATCATACGAACCGCTCGATCAAGATCGATCGGTTCCCACAGCCTCAGTAGACTCTGCTGCATTTTAACCCACCGCGGACGGACAATCCTGTCCCCATTTGCAGCAGAGAAACGGTTCAGAAGTCCTTTGCTAAATATCCAGATATCTTTATCTTTGTTTGACTTTATCTACACAATAATTGTGATATACCTTTGCCTATTCAGCGTGAATGAACACCACAAGCATATTTGTTTATTATTTTCTATAGCAAAAAGTTTTTCTCTTAATAATATTATTACTACGCCAAAAACTATAATGCACATTTATTATCTAACCCTGCAGGTTCTTGGAGGAAACAGCCTCAACTGAGGCGAATCGTATCAAAGAACTCACTCCCTGGAGTCTAAACTACATCAAGCACCTAGAACACTATCGTTGGGTCCTGGATATCTTTGATGCCACCTGATGCTACGGAACACCTGTGTACCTTCTGAGCATCTCCCGGTCCAGAGAGAGCCTTGGATCGCGAGAGATCAATGAACAAGGGAAAACACGCTTCGTGTTCTTCCTTGTTCTTGGGAATGAGGCCACAACCGTCTGATGGAGTACTCACTCCAGTTTGTACAGGAGTCGTCCGATCGTGCCACGTATCAACCGCTCGATGGAGACCAAGATCTAATCCAAGTCATGCATGAGTGAAGCGGTATCAACCAATTAGGGTCGTCCAATCATGTTAGTGGGTCGACATGGTGCAAGGAGCATTGTTGGATGTCGGAGAATAAAGGGGTAATTTACATATGTGCCCCGTCATGTTTCTTTTTTTAACCATGTAAATATAATTTTTAGTGTAATTAATTATGAATAAATCGCAAATAGACACAATTCTTCATGTATATTGCAAACAGATCCTTTGCTAGGTCACCTCACGCGACTCCCCACATGAGACGCCTGTGCTTTTTGCATAAAAGCCTTGTCGGCTTTTATATATTAATGTTTAGTCTGTAAACTTGTAAATATAATTTTAATATTTTTACAAAATTACACGTCAGGCCCTTGTGCTTTCTTTTATTTGAGAATCTACCTTACTAGGCTTGTATTTTTATTTATGTATTTGTATTTTATTAAATAGCTCATGTTCTCTAAGATTAACGAGATAATTTATATAGATGCAATAAATCATGCTTTTTATGATCATATTTTTATTTAGGCAATTATTATAATTTCTCATTTATTAAAAATCAAATAGAAGCTCTTCATTCCCTATTTGCACATGAAAATCTAAAGAAATTATAAAACCAATTTGAAAAAAAATCCAAAACAAAGTATTATTATATATTATACCTTCAAACCAAAAATAAAAAAAATATAAAAGAAAACCTTAAAAATTACAAAACCCTTAAAATTCTATAAAAATCATATAAATTCCTCGAAGTACAAAAAATAGGGTTTTTTCTGTATTTTTCCTTATGTTATATCAACAATATTAAAATATTTTTTTGTATTTTTTAACTTATTGTCTATTTTTAAAACCCAAAACAATGCACCCTATTTATTATACTCATTATTTTTTTACATTTTAATACTTTAAAAATATAAAAAAATTAGCAAAAAATATATAAAAATCATAAAATAGAGAAAATATTAAAATAAAAAACAATTTATTTTCTAAACTTTGACTACATATATATATTATATATATCTTATAATAGTTATATATTAACTATTATTATTATTACTTATAAATATATCTCATATATTTAAATCCTTTGAAAGTTTAAAAAGGATTGTTCCTTATATATATTATCTCACGCACATATATATAATCTCATATATATATATATATTATAATATCTATACTGTTATTATATATACATATACATTATATCTTTTAAAATAAAAGGTAATTAAAAAGTATGCAAAATTAAAAGAAAATATAAATATAAAAACATTAAAAATCCATAAGAATTAAGAATAATTAAAAACCCACAAAAATAAAAAAAAAGCATAAAAAGTATAAAAAAATTATTATTAGTTATTAATTAATAATAATTACATTTATCCTTAGTTTGACCAAAAATAATTATTATTAGTTATTAATTAATAATAATTATGTCTATCCTTAGTTTGCTTCCATTAGTTTGACCCCTACTACTTTGTCACTATGCACATTTTGTGGGGTATAAAATTTCACACCGCATTTATTCATTGTTTTATCAATATCATGGGTTGATTAATTGCCTAAGAGGATTGTTTGAGTTTTGAGTACCATGAGAGCGGTAGCTACAACGTTGCTGGATTCGACTTGTCGGACACCCATGCCCTCCAAGTTCGAGCATTAGGAATCTCAACAAGTCCCTCTCAGCATGTACCATGATACTTCCATTCCGAGGGAGTGATGAAACATGTTTGAATTTTAGTGACTCCTCTCAGTCGATTGAGTATCCGATATTGATCCAATTGGTGTACATTAATCTGAATATGATTCGGATGACATGAGAAGATCGGATATCATGTCTTGCATGATCAAACATCTCCGAATGGTCTTCTAGATCTGGATGTGAGATTGGATCTCGTTATCCATGTCATTATACATTGCATATACAATCTCCTTGACCTTATCTCTAAGTATCTGAGGAGAAGGCAAACAATTATTGAAAGACTTCGAGAATTGTTCCATGAGAAATTTTATCTAATCATTGGAAAATTGGATAATTAAATAAGAGATAATTATCACAATTAATGTGGATAGAGATATCCAAAATAATTAAATTAGATTTAATTATCATGGATAGGATTAGTGTGGATAACACTAAGAATAATCACAGATAATGTGGATATGATCCAATATCTTGGAGAGAGTTGATTGTGAATTAGATTTACAATTTATATGTTAGTGTGAATTGGATTCACATTATATAATGTAATGTAAATATGATTTACATTAAATATTGGATGGAAGAATTTAATTGTCAACAGTTAATGGTATAGTTGCTATTATCACAAATAAGTTGGAATTATTTGGTGATAATTCAATTATTCAATTAATTAATATAATGGATAGATTATTTTGACCCATTCCATTACTTAGAGTGGACATTCATTGGTTTTTAAACCATGATGGATGTCCACCTCAATTTTAGCAAATAGACGAAGCCTCTTTTGATTGAATTTATTTATTATATAATTGTTAATATAATTTGGAAATTGTTTTCAAATTATCTTTTTGTATTTTATTTTATGCCTATTGTAAACTTAAAAGAAATAAAAATCAATCTAATTCATTGATTAGTGACTGCACATGGATTGAGATCCATGGAAAAAACACAAATCAATTTAAGCCATTGATTACTTTGAGCACATTGATTATGATCCATGGACTTCGAAAATGCTATAAAAGAGAGTTCAACCCTAGCCCTCTTTACACTAGTTGAATACAATTGTTGCATTAACAAAACTCTCTCTCTCTCTCTTTCCCTCTCTACATACATCCACTCTCTCTCCAAAACCTTGGTGGAAATCGCAATCGTCGTCGTGTTGCCATTGTGCTGCCAGAATAATCGCTCTAGGAACTCGATATTCTTTGTTGCCTCAAGCTCATGAAGAAGACAACAGATTTTGTATGACAAAATCAGTAGGTTCCTTGCTTGGATCGTTGCTCGAGATTGTGGCAAGTTCGGTCTCATCATCACACTCGCAAGTGCACTCTGGTCGATCGGACTTCAGTTAGGAGGCCTCTTCTCTTAGGGGATTCATATCACAACTACACTTCAAGAGGTAAGCCTAAACTTGTCTGATCTGAATGAAACGATGAGGGAAAGGTTCCCGAGCCATGTGGTTTCGTTCTTAAAATTTTTGTTTTCTGCTAACATTTTAACTAGTACAACTAGTTGATATAGATTGGATTTGATCCGATATCAAGGATTCCACGATATGTGAGGCTAACACATTACCTTCAAGTGATGTCATAGCCATTGTTTAAGGTCTTGTATATGATCCAAAGCCTAGGTAACAAGTCTTTAGATATCGGTATGTGTGGGAACTTGTTATTTTTTCGCATTGTTGAAATTCAAATCGATTTAAAAATATACGATATTTCTACTATTTTTCCATGTTAAGAACAATTTGTTGGGATACTTAAGTATATATACATGTTTTGGACATGTCCCCGAAAATTTGACAAAATCTCGCTAAAATTGAGCATTGTTTTGAATTCAAAAAGTTCCCACGATGTTGTTGTTTTTTCGTGTAAACTCAATTCTATAACTAAAAATTTTTTATTACTTTTTTCATGTCATGAAATGTATTAAAATGCATTATTTTTTTTAATAATTGAACCATCAAACTGTTCGAATTTATTTCGTGTGATTTCTGACTATGTTTGCTCTATATATGTGATATTTAGTGGAGATGGATCAGAAGATGATTAGATCAACTTGTTGACATATTTTAATGTAGTTATAAATTAAAATATAATAATTGAAATTTACCTGATTAATTATTATATCCTTTATTTAGATAAATACATGACAAATGACAACATTGAATGATTGCTTCACGACATGAAAACCATAGTTTATCTTACAATAGTTGTAGGACAACTTTTACATGCAAAATCAAACTTATTTGCTTGATATGACTAGAAATTTAGAGATAATGGTTTTAAGATGCCAGAATTTATGACTATATTATATATAGTATCATGCTAGTTGTCAAGAGTATATGATCAATAAAACCTCTTAGTACAAATAGACCCAATTTGTTGTCCTGAATTGGAATGGAGATTTTCTAGATCGGTTATACTGGCTTGGGTTCTTGATTAGTGCCTTGTATGTCAAGGTAATGCTCCCTCCCATCATAACTCGAGCGTCTGGTCGGATCCGTTTCAAGGAAATATAACATGATGCATGGTTAAGGCGTACTTTCAACAACTAATTGGACGAATAAATTTGTACTACATGAGGATGTATACTATATAGTAGTATCATGCAAACTTAGTTCTTTATTGATTGCATTGGATTATTAATTTAATATGATTAAATTATATTAATCCAATTAAAATAAACAACCAATTCTTAAAGGGACTGTAATTCTCTTGGAAGAATTAATATGAGAATTTGATTCACATGATTAATTAAAATTTGAATGGGATATAAAGGATCATAAGATGACATGCATGGAGTCCTGTCAAGGTGAAGTGTTACATCGTCATGGATTGTATATTGGAGACGCCTATGTGAAGTCATAACTTTGATATACAAGCACACAGGGATCAGGGCTCCTTGCTTCTCATAAGAGATAGGTTGTATGCATATTGACTCAATATTATTCCTCGTATAATTGAGGTGATATTGGAGTGCACATGATGTGGGCTGATTTGGTTGATGGTTGGTTCAATTAAAAATGAATCAACATCACCTTAGGTATGGCAGGCTCGGGTGTTAAAGACCAAATTGGGAAATACAAGTTGGACTTGCAATGAATAAATAGTTCCCACTTCCTTTACCCAAGTTGCATTTCTCATATTATTGGGGTATGACAAAGGTGGAAGGGAGATCCTAGATCTTTCTAGAGATATAGTGGTAAGTATTTCTCTTGCTTCAAAAGTTGAATAAGGGAATCAACTTTCAAAGTATTAAAAAGCAAGATAACTTTGATTTAAAATTCCTTAATCAAATAATATTATATACACAAATATTTTTATTGTATATATTGTCATAAGTGCATCTTTAATCTCATATAAAATCCATGAACCCTCTCGACAAGGTTATGGAGGTCAACTAGTTGACTAGGCTGAACTATTCAGATTGGCTCAAAATCCAGGAGCTTGTTCCTTCTACAGAGCACATCGGTTATGTGCTCACCAAGAACAAGTATGTGAACCCTAAGTCTGAGGAAGAAAGAAAATTTTATGAAAATTTGATGAAGACCATTCGTTGCCTCGATGTTATATTATGGGGTCCTTGTCAAATGTGCTTCAGAAGCAACATATAGACATGGTAAGCATCCAAGATATAATGTTGAATTTAAAGGAGATGTTCAAAGTCCTAAACTACACTCAGTATTACAACATAATGAAAGAATTGATTTGTTGCAAGATGTCGGAGGGGACATTAGCTAGAGATCACATAATCAAAATGTTTAGTTACCTCTCTGAACTGGAGACCTTCAGGGCAGATATGGATGTAGACATGCAGACTGACTTCATTCTACTGTCTTCACCCAAGTCTTTTAATATTTATGTGGTATCGTACCAAATGAATAAACTATGTTTCACTAATGTTGAGCTCGTGTCTTCATTGAAGTCTGCATAGGATGTCATTAAGAAAGAGAACCCTATATGTAGTGCAATGGTTGCACAAGTTAAGGGTAAGCACGGTCGAAAGCAGGGGTCTCGGAAGGGTTCGGCCCTTAAGAAGAAGAAGAAGAAGAGTCAAATTGTTGGATCCTCCTCCTATTCTCAAACTTCCACTCTCTTGGCATCCAAGAAACCAAATGTCTGTCATCCTTGTAATAAGTCGAGGCACTGGAAGAAAAATTATTCAGATTACCTGAAAACCTTAGAAAAGGGTAAAGGTATTCACTCTAGCTTGTATAAAATGTACTTTTATCATTGAAACTGACTTTCTTGGAGGATGTGAAGGTAGTTGAGTTATTGATTATGGTGCTTCTGTTCATGTATGCAATGTGTTGCATCTGTTCCAGGAAACTAAAAAGCTTGAGGATGGAGAGATAGCCATCCAGATGGTATCTAATGCAACTGTTACAATAGTCACCATCGGGACTTGCAGACTATCTTTAGCTAGTGGGAGAGTCTTATTACTTAGAGAGTGTCTCTATGTACCTAATGTTAAAAGGAACTTGTTATATGTATATAATTTAGTTAGAAATGGATATGTTCTGATTTAATAAAGTTTTGTCATAAGTCGTTATAAGTAAAAATATTATAGATGGTTTTCTAACTTCTAGTGGACTCTTTTAATTGTGCATTGATGAATGTGTCACGAATGTTACAACCACTACTACTAATGATAATAACCTCAAGCGATATAGAGCTTGGTCATTTATCTGTTGATAGGATCAATAGACTAGTAAAAGATGGACCTCTAGATTTTCTTGAAGTCATCTATTGATGAATATCCATTTCAGCACCTTTATATTTCATTTTGGCCTTTAAACCCTAGCTAAATACATGTATATAACATTATATTGCATAAAATAACCTTCATTAATTACACCGTTGTACAAATTACTATATTTAAAGTCAAAATAAAAGAATAAAGAAAAGAAATATGAATGAAATACCAGAGTTATTGAATGATCCTAAACCCCGAGACATAGGCATCATGATGATTAGGTCGACAAAGAATAAAGTAGGGGAGATAAGGGTCAAAATGCAATAAAACCCTAATTTTTATTCTTCAATAAAGCCAACTTGGGACCTATTTTATTCTTTATTATTTATACATCAAATCAATAAACTTTGTACATGAATGAATGTGGTTTCATTCAATTCGGAGTTAATATGTAAAAGTTAGGTTTTGGACCCCTATTGTACAATATACCTGAATAAAATAATCATTATTGGTTTTTCTATATTTCTATATTTTTATAAATATTATTTATAATATATGTACATAGTTAAAATAAAATAAAATAATTAAAAAATCAATCAAATAAATAAGTAAATTAACATATATAGATGAATCATATATACACAAACTTATATAATAAATACATGTATTTATTTAAGTGTGCATATGACTTCAGAAACCAACAAAATATATTTATATGTATTGAAATAAGCAATAAATATATATAATATGTAATAAAATAATAAAATATGAAATAAAAATACCTAATATATAAGTAGGTATACATATATTTATACTTGTAAAAAGTAACATACAATAAATAACTTCGAACAAATTAAAAATATATTAAAATACTAAATAAAATAATAGATATTTTTATATCTGAATCAAATAAATCATTTACTATTTTTTTTGATTTCTTATTGATTTTTATTTCTGTTACAACCACTCCTACTACTAATAATAACCTTAAGCGATCCATAGAGGGTAATAATCATTTAACCATGACTTGTCATCTAAGGCTTGGTCATTTATATGTTGATAGGATCAATAGACTACTAAAAGATGGACTTTTAGATTTTTCTTAAAGTCTAAAGTTTGCCTACTTGTGAACATTGTATTCAAGGTAAAATGACCAGAGCACCCTTCTGAAATAAGGGTACTATATGTGAAAGTATACTTGATCAAATACTTACCGATGTATGTGGTCCCTTCAGTACCCCGACTCTAAATGGATATTGATATTATGTGACTTTTATTGATGACCATTCGCGATATGAGCTTATCTTCCTATTATGTCACAAATTCGAAACCTGTGAAAAGTTCAAAGAGTTCATGGCTTTGGTTGAGGACCATACCGATAGGAAGATTAAACGAATTCATTCTGACTGAGGTGGCGAGTGCCTATCAGATGAATTCAAGGAATACCTCAAAGAGTGAGGAATTGTGTCCAATATCATTCCTTCTATAACTTCCCAACTAAATAGTGGTGCTGAACGACACAACATGACCATCATGGACATGGTCCGTTAAATGATGAGTAAAGCACATTTACCTCTTCATTTCTGAGGATATGCAGTAGAGACTATAATATATATATATATATATATACATACATACATACATACATACATACACATATATATCCTTGATAAGATTCCTAGCAAGTCTGTACCCGAAACCCCTAATGAGCTTTAGTTTGGAACCAAGCTTGGTGTTAGACACTTAAGAATTTGGGGTTGCTTGGTCCATGCCAAGAACATGGATGCAAGTACGCTGGAATCTCACACTAGAGAGTGTTATTTCATCAAGTATGTACAGGAAAATACTTTATACCAGCTTTACGACCCTGAGACTCAAAAGGTATCCGTCTCTAGTTATGTTAAATTCTTGGAGGTTGACTTCCTCAAGAGTCAAGACAAAAATGAAGAAAAGGAACTCATTGAATCCTCTAAGGATATTGAGCTTCATGAACCATAAACAAAACAGATAAATGAAGATGAAATACATGTACCTCTTTAAAGGAGTTTGAGAGTGATCATGCTAACTGAAAGGTACAGTTTCTATGTGTCAAAAGAGTCTGACATTGATCAAATTCCATATGATGAAGCATTGGTGGATCATGACATGGATAGATGGATGCTAGCCATGAAGTCTGAAATAGACTCCATGCACAAGAACAGTGTATGGACCCTAGAGGATCCACCTGAAGGGGTAAAACCCACTATGTGTAAATGGGTCCTCAAGAGAAAAAGGGAAAGTAGAGACCTTTAAAGACAGCTCGTATCCAAGGGTTGCACATAGAGAGAAGGCATCGACTATGATGAGATATTCTCTCTTGTGGCCATGATTAAGTCCATCAGGGGCATTGCTAGCTTGATAAATCCCAGATTTATCTATATTATTTATCTATTGTCTCTCTAGCCTAAGAAAATCACTAACCGCCAATCAAAATTAACCATAACTAATTACTGACATGTTGTAATTAATTAACCCTAATTATTATATATAAATAAATGATTTATGACACTTATATTTTATGTCTCTTAATTATTAAAAATCAAATAAAAATAAGTTTAATATTATACATAATTAATTTAACATTATTCATAAATCAAAAAGGAAAAATAAGGAAAATAAAATAAAATAAATGTTTTCAATACATTAAAAATACTTACAAAAATATTACTATTTTTATATAATGTATTCTCTATTTGAGTTCTACATAAAAGTTATAGATCTTATTGAGATCTACACTTTCATGTTTACATCTTTTTCTAATTCATATTCTAATTAATTATTTTTCATTTTATACATATGTATTCCTTTTCTATTTATTTCATTGGTCCATGTGGCACCATCTTCTTCAGCCACATGGTCTGGTTCATTAATACCATCTGCTCCCATTTTGTGGCATCCGATCATTTCGATCAGTCAGCTAAGATCCTATCTTAGTGCCTCATTTACAACCGCTCTATCACTTCCAATCAAACCCATTTCCAACGCCTAATCTCACACAAAAATTTGTCTGTCGGATCTTGATCTAACGGAGCGTTGTCCCCAACCTCCATCCCTCCTCCAAGGGGCGCGATTTTCACCAACTGTATAACTTCTTTGATTTCTCCAAACTACTCTATCCAACTCCCTGTTTATTTAATTCCACTATCTTCTTTGCCTAAACTTCTTCTTCTATGACATACCTTTAACTTCAATTTCCTAGCAACATTCGTCAATCTAAGAGCATTTGAACCGCCGGTATAAGCCACCAACTGCAACCTTCTCCGCAACATATACCCCTTCTTTAACGACCGCAACTGTCATCCACCCTGGCATGACCTTGCCCCGAGTACTTGCTTTTCTCTCGTGACAGTGAGAGGCAAAGAGAGAGGCACGATGACGACGAATAGGTCTGGTGAGATCCTTCTTAATTAAGCTAAGTTACAGACCATTGTGGTGCTGTTTGAACTTGGTTCTGAGGCCCAGAACTCTAAGAGAAGAACCCCGAAGCTTTCAAGCTTAGAATCAAGCCTATTTACATTTTCGATTCCATCATTTCTTCATCCATTTATTCCAGGTAAGATTTCTATATATTTTTCCACAAGTTATCTCTCTATTTTCCTGTTACTCATTCATGTTCTTTCACATCTAAAACCTCGTTTCATGTTGTCACTTCTTCGTTATCTTCACGATACTATTATCTATGGTTCTTCGCTTCTCTTTCATCGCTATCATGCTGAATCTTTCTTGGTCTTGCAAAGACCAAGAACCCAAATAGGGATCAACTATCCTTCGTTAGAACCTTCCATTTCACCTCTATTTCATCCTAATATAGTCCAAACCACTTCTGTGTTGTATGTGATTCTTCTAACTTTGCAGAGCTTCACTGATTGGAAGGAGCATTCATACTCCAACCTCCATTTTCTCTGTTGGATGAGCTTCATCGACTGCTTTTCACAAAGATTCTTTTTTCTTCTTGCGTTATCTTAGTCTTCATCGCCCACTCAAGGAGGTTAGAGGTTCCTCAACAATAGCAGAAGAGCGAGGTAGAGAAAGAACTCTATCACTAGAGCTCTGCTAAAACACCGCTGTACGTGGAGTAAGCCTGGGAAGAAGGAGCCGACACCATAGATTAAGCCATTTTGGGCGAGATCCAATGGTCTTAAGAGCACTATGTGGCAATACCGATGACGCGCTCCATACTTTAGGTTCAGCACACCTGAGCTCAGTACCGAGGTGCCAGTACGCAACACGTGTCCCGAGCCTTCACCTTCCTCAGGTGAAAAGGGGTATTGATGCCGATCGTTGCAATCTTTTTATATACTCAAAAAGTAGAGAAGGAAAAGATGGCTCAAAAATGTGGCATGATAAGAAATTACAAAAGCAACATGTAAGTTAATTTACTTATGTTACAAATTCATTTTAAAATATATGTATTAATTCAAATTCTTTTTATTTCATTGCATCAGGAGCAAATGATGGCACTTCAACACCCAGATGATGGGTCTCCTATCTCTCCAGACGCAGCATATCTACAAGCTACTGGACCTGAACATCCAGGACGCGTGAGGGGAGTAGGCGGAGGGGTTAATCCATCCAAGTACTATAGACGTAGAGGCCAACCAGATAGTAACATACACGATGAGTCACAAGATTAGAGATCTTGCTAGGAGAGATAGCAAAATCAGTTGTTGTCATTGCCAAAGCACAAGAGACGTTATCATCGAAGGGCAGTCGTTCATCACAAAGAGAGTGTTCATCATCTGGAATGAACAATGGTATGGGTGAAAGAAGAGATGATGATGAAAATTCAAAAGATGATGTAGATTTTAGTGATTTCGCTTTAGATGAATAGCATTTAATTTTAGACCGATCTTTATGTTACATCTAATATTATTAGATTTCAAAGGTCATATACTTTTTAATGTTTTATTAGCTAATTGAACCTTAATTAGCTCTTATTTTGTTAAAAATCTTATGTTGACATGAGGATTATGCACTCTTTCAGCTTGTGTGTTTATGCTTATCATAAGTTTATTTGTTACCTTGTATGCAGATTTATCATGTGTATGCATGTTCACCATGTGATTATGACAGTACAGGGAATGAACATCGAATACCATATGCATATCATATGAGATTTTGTTAAATGATTAATTTACACATGCATTGATTTTTTTTAAAGTCTATTTTTTTGCCACGGTACCACTTCCATGGCCAAATCTCTGTCGTCACAACTATTAAACCGTTGTCAAAGCCTATGCATTTTGTCAAGATATTTTTTACCACATTTTGGTTACCGTGGCTTAAATATATTTGTCATGCTATAAAACCGTGGCTTGAAAGTTTTTTCAACGGTGAAATTACCGTGGCCAAAACAGTATAGCCACAGTAAGTCCACTGTGACGAAAAAGTAACCTCTTTCGCCACGGTAAACTATAAGACACGGTGGTATAAAACACGGTAATATTACCGTGGCCAATATTATTAGGCAACGGTAATATGACATTAAGCCACGGTACTCAACCGTGGCTTGTTCTATGTTTTTTAGTAGTGAGCCTAAGTGTCATGTGCCCTAGGCACGTGTTTGTAGAAAAATTGCAGGCGTGCACTCAAAATTTTTCAATATTGCAGATAAGTCTCGCCTTATGTGAAACTTGCATATATATCCAAACAATTCTTTGTATTTGTAATTCAGTCCTATTTCGACATGTTTGTAATTAAGTAAAAGAAGTTTTTATTGCACTTGTCCTCCTTTATCGTCTCTTTAATATCTTGTCAACCTTTGATCCAAATTGGATAAAATTGATGTCATTTGAAAGATCTGTTTGTTCTCTTTAATTTGGTGCATTTGTTTCAGTGTTTTGATTTATCATTCACACTTAGTTATTCAGAGAGCACAAGTTGTCTATTCACCATTATATTTGCCTTAATAATAAATTATATATGGTTTAATTACATTATTGATTTGCTTGATTCATCAATTGTTAATTCAATTCGTAATTAATCAGGGGCACCTTTGTTTCATTTGTGCATTTAATATATGTTGCATTGCATCATAATTTTCTCATATAATATATTGCATAAAATGATTTGAAAATCGCATGCATCACATTATGTTGTATATGCTTGACCTAGTTAGTCTATAAATCACATAAATAAATATTTTAAACCTTGATTAAATAAGATAAGTGCTCTTGTCCATGTATTCGACCCTGGACTTGACCAGGTTATAAATTTAAGGTGAGATACTCTTCGCAAAGATTTCTCTCAGTTCTATATGATTGTTGATTGGACCATATTACAACGAGAGTGAATTAAGTTATCCCATTAGTGATTCACCAGATGATGTCGTTGCTGAAGATACAACATTTTACTTGATTTATTTTAGGTTTAGATGTTTATTTTTAGTGATTTTTAGTGCATTTTAGGTTAAGTGTTTATTTTGTTGTATTTGCTATTTTGTCCTATTTATTTTTTGTGTTGTGCATTTATTTAATTATCTATATATTCCTCTTAAGAACTCTCTAAATAATATTATTATTTTGTGGTAGGGCCAGCAAAACTGATAGATACCGTAGGGATGCGGAGACAAGAAACTTGGAGCTATGAACTAGAAAGACCACTTAGTAATTATTTTAGGAGTAATTTCTAGCTTAATTAAGTAGTTACTTTTTATATAACATTCTTGTATTATTATTTGTAATAATTTGTAGGTAATTTGCCCGATTTATAGAGGTTCTCATCTGAGATCTTGTTTTTGTAAACAAAGGCCATTATTATTTTATCAGGTGGTTGTGTCAAGAGTGGTTCTCGACTTTAATGACGAAAATAGGATTAGGCACATCACTTCAAATAGAAATTTAGGTCAAATTGCCTTTGCTTATTTCATAACTTAGGACACATAGTTTTTTGATCTCTTATTATTCACTTCAATCTTAGAGATTCATTGATAGATACACCACAAATACGTTCTACTTATTCAAAAATTAATTGATATTCTTCACTGCGAATAGAACTCCTGTTTAGGTATGACTTTTCTGCTTGCATCATTTAGGTTAGATTTAAATATTCAGTCTAGCATCGACATGGAGAGTGATTTTTTCATTGTGAGTATTTCTAAACGGCTGCATGCATCATTGATTATCGCATGCATACTGTTCTCCATCTTCTCCCTCGATTTTTACAAACTTAAGGAAAAGGAAGAAGGGATCGAACGTTAGGTGTGATTTTCATGTGATCATTTTAATCAAGTGATAACCAACATTAAAATTGGGACTAAATTATGCAAGTGGACACTAATTAACTTGGAATAAAAGCAACCTTGTGTTACGGGCAGTGACACCCTCATTGCAAATAAGTACTTCCTCCTAGACAGAGTGAGTGAGGACGGATCCTTAAAGTTAGAGCCCAAATCCATGAACTTCCACCATGAGTCTCCAGGTCCAACTCTTGTAGATTTTGGGAGCTGCAAGTGATTACCTTAGACCTTAGAAATACATTTTGATTGTTTGTGCTTATAAATTCCTTTTGGGGTGTGATATTAAACCTGGGAGCTCAAGAAGATCATTCCATTGTTTAAGGGCTTATAAGACTTCAACTGGATGTAGTAAGAGACTCCATATGTGCTTGTAAAAGATTGTTCTATCACCAAATAAAATTGACAAGATAAAAGAGGCCGGACTCTTACGTCCCTCTTGTGTTGAGTTGGTGAAAATATTCAAAGGAGATTGCTTTGTGTTTGATTTGTGTGAGTTGATTCCACACATTCAAGTGCAACGTAGTACTAGATTTATTTTGAATCTATCTTGCTCATTTTCCATACTCTCTTGAAATCGAAGATGGATAGTTGGTCAGAAATTTTTTCGGATTTTGCGAACTTGTCATTGAACCGTCCAAACATCGCATCTTCCAAGGTCCAACCACCTTCTTCTCCTGGACCTTCCTAGATTTTTATTGTGATTTTGACATTTATCTCCCCCTACTTTATTCCTTGTCGACCAAGTCATCAAGATGCCTAGGTCTCGGGATTTAAGGTCATAAAATACCTTTGACATTTTATTCTTTTTCATTTCTTTTCTTTATTCTAAAATTTTGGCATTAAAAACAATATTTTATATACAATAAATGGAATAAATAATGAATGCTACTTTGTACAAAATAATGTTATTCACAAGCATTCTGCTAGGGTTTTTAAGGCCAAAATGATAGATAAAAGGTGATGAAATGGAGATTCATCACATGGTCAGAAGGTCTGGTTGTTTGATGCAAAGCTTAAACTATTCCTAGGGAAATTGAAGCAAAAATGGACTAAGCCTTTCATAGTGAAGCGTGTGCATGACAATGGAAGCATTGTTATATCTGGTTTGTCAACTGACGCACAACCATTTATGATCAATGGATTGTTAGTTAAGCCTTATCTTGATCATGACATGTTTCTGTCCGTTGTTGATTCAATAGAGGTGGTCTACCATGAAGAGCTCAATGTCGTAGCATCAGTGCAATCAGACGAGGCACATAAACATATTTTGATTAATCTTTTTCTTCTTTTCTTATTTTCTTCTTTTCATTTTCATGGTTCAAATTCTTTATTCCATATTTCCTTATCCCCATTCACCTGTGATATATTTATGGTATTTAATTCCAAAATAAAAAAATAAAGGAAGAAAATAAAAATAAATGAAACATCAAGGTTGTTGAGTGACTCTAAACCCTAAGATCCAATAATCATGATGACTTGGTCGACAAGGAATAAAGCAGAGGATATATGGCAGAGAAATTGAATAAAAAATACACGGAAAACCATGTACAAAATCCTTATTTAATTAGTCAAATATTACTTTTTGGGACCTATTTTATTTAATTATTTTTACGCCTCAAATAACAAAACCCTCTATATGAATATCGTAGATAAAAATACAAGGAAAATACAAAACTAATTTCACAGAAAAATTACGCAATGTGCTCGAGGCACACAAAGTAAAAAGCTACAATAAAAACTTTGCATATATGTATCTTCTCCATACTATATCAAAATAGATCAAAATCACCTTAATTTCATATAACTTTTCATAAGCTATTTAATGAAGGTGGTTTCATTTAATTTGAAGCTAAGATGCAAAAGTTAGGTTTTGGGCGCCTATTCTGTAATATATCTGTATATTTTATTCAATATATTTATTCTTTATATTCTTCAAATTCTATTATTTTAATAAAATTGTAAATATTATTTAGAATACATATCCATAATTAAAATAAATTAGAAACATCAAAATAAAATAAAAATAAATCATATAGTTCAATACATAAATGAAATATATATACACACACATATAACGAATCTATACATAATTATTTAAGTATACAAATAAGTTCATAAAAACACAACAAAAATACCTAAATATGTATTTAAATAAATACAAATTATTCAAAATACATGTATAAAATAATAAAATATATAGTACAAAATAAAAATTAAATATCCAAAATACATGTATATTTATCTATTAATATACATGTGAATATTAACTTGTAATAAAACACCTCAAAAAATTAAATATGTATAAATTACTAAATAAAATAAGAAATTTTTTTTATTTTATAATCTAAAATTAATTAATTCATTTGTATTTTTAAGTGATTTTACAAAGCATTTCTCACTCTCTTTTTCCTCGTTGGTCTGCATGGACCGACCGGGACCTTCCCTTGTTGATCGGGCAGTCAACTACTCTCCTTAGGTTCTGACTTTTATCAGAACTCATGGGAGGGTGATCTTCTCCATTTTTCTACTCAACCTCCACATTCATCCTCACCTCGAGCTCCTCCCTCCTGTACACCCCTGATGAATCCACGATCCATCATTTCGATATATTGATCTTAGCAAAATCCCCAAGTAAAATATCAAATAAATGTCTATAAAATCAATACATTAATAAAATACTTCTTGTAAATAAAATACACTAACTATTATATATTATATTGTACAAAATAAATTAATAATAAAAGCCGCAAAATAAAGGAGTTTGTCACATGTAAATAGCTCAAAACTTTATGTATTTTTAATAAGTTCATTTCAACTTCTTTTTAGCAAATTATTTATCTAACTTGTTTATAAAATTGTATATAAAAATACAAAAATATAAAATAAATTTCACCTCAAATAAATACTCCTAGATCCTAAGGATAAAAAGCCGTAAAGTCCAACTTCCCGGCCAAATTCCCACTCTGTATGAACTCCAAATTCACCAAACTCACTTTTAAAGTTTAAGTTAGAAAATTATCTATCCAATGAATGTAGTTTTAATAAAATCGAACCTTGTTTGCCAAATATGAGTTTTGAGACCTAGGTGTACATTATATATAATGTACATTTTTTTCCTTTTCTCATTTTTTATTTGTTTTCTTAATTACAAAAAAATTCCATATTGGAAACCTAAATCTAATTATTCTGAATTAACCCATAGTTATTCATTTACCTCCTTGTGTTCAACCCCGAGCTTTCCTATGATATAAATTAAAAATCGAGTCCTCCTCACAGAGATATTTGATTCGGTTATGCATGATTCGCTAAGTACCCATATTACAACGAGTACAAATTATATCATGCATTTAGCGACTCGACAGATGACACCATTTCTGAGGAGGCAAACATCTTAGGGATAAAGTTAGAAATTTCACTTAGGTTTTCTCTCACTCGAGTAGTCTGACCCCTGAGCCATCTTGTAATTATTCCATTTTTTCTCTCAATTATTCTTCTACTCATTTTTGTATATATTTGGTTATGGATCTCTCTAATATAAATTTTATTTTACTTGTGAGGACCAGGTGAACTTGGAGTGCATTGGAGGTCAACGGATGTGACGCGCGCCGACTGCTGAAGAGCAAGAAAATTTAATTTATTTCTGAGAGCATTTTCATTTTTGTAAATTTTTGTAATTATTGTGTTGTAATAATTTATGTAATTTCGTCATTTACAATGACTCTTGTTTTAGAGCTCACACGTGTAAAAAGACTTGGACATTATTTTGTGGCATGTCTAGACTTGTTTCACTCTCTGTTGTGAATGGGGCTCGACTTGAGTGGTGAAATTAAGGATAGTCACACGGTAGTGTAGAATCAAATTTGTGCCCATCGTAATTTAGGTCATACCTAATCTTAGAAGATTCACACATCTGATAAGATTCATAATGAGACGCACATCGACACGTACTACTTAGCTCAAATCAACTCAATTCTTCCCCTCTAATAGTATCTTGTTTAGGTGTGGTTTTCTTGATCTACATGCATTTAGTGTAAATTTACAAATTTCTTTTTGCTTAACACATGGAGAGTGTTGGGAGTCACTGTAAGTATACCTTCTTCTGAGCATGCATCATTGTTTCACGTTTGCATTCAGATTTTTGATTCCTCTCTTGTTTTACAACTTAAGATTCAAAAGGAAATTGGGACTGAACGGTAGACGTGTTTGTGTGTTAGATTAATTTTCAAGTGACAACCTAACTCTAAAATTGTGATTGAATTGAGCAAATCGATTAAACAAAATTGGAATAAAAAGAACCTTATTTTACGGGTGCATAAACCCTCATTGTTTGAATTTACTTGCAAGTAAGAGAGAGACGACATTAGGATAGAGTCAAAGCCAGGATTTTCATATAGACTACTGGTTCAAAATGATTAGATAATTTTTAGTGAGGATCTACGGGTAGCCGGTAAACGGTATGTATTTTCTTAGCAAAGTTGGAGGTTTAGAGGACGCCTTATAAGGCTTTTCTCTCAAGAAACAGGTATCCATATTTATACAGTCTGCACTTACTCCTATACTAGCTCAAAGTGGATTTCGTAAGAACCGGGACAGTCTGTAGGGAAATATGGGCACCCAACAGCTCGTTAATCTTTCAAAGACTTGCATTTATCACCAACTAAAACTGACCAGATAATTCAGATGAACCTTTACATCCATCATGTATGGAGTTGGTGAATTTGAGGGTTAGAATTGCATTTGTATTGTGTGTATTTACTTCGCACATTTACGAGCATCGTAGAACTAACGCCTCATTGAATATCATGCTCTAAACGGTTCTTTTGACATCGATGATGGATAATTGGGTGGATATTTATTCGGACTTCGCGAATCTCTCGTTGAACCCTCCAAGAAGTACGTCTTCAAAGGTCCAAGCGCAACTTGGGCCAACCTGGACTCATGACCCTCTTGAGTTCGGGATCACTCACTCTCGGGATGGTTACTATCAAACCATTCCCATTCTCTCCTCCCACCTCATCGGGGAAGACCTTCACCTTAGTGAGAATATCTTGATTCCTAAATCCTCTTTCTAATCAAGACCACATTGTTGATTCAGACCCTAAAGAAGATTTAAGTAAAATGCCTCCAAAGAAGAAAGAAGAGGAAGAAGAACACCTCGAAAACCCGATGAGAATGGTATTGGCTAGATTAGCTGCATCTGAGCATCAACATGCATTACTCAGAGCTCAGTTAGGACAGCTTGATGTTGGGGTTGAACCACCAATAGATGCAGCATACAACCCCAGATAGTACAGAATTCGGAATTATTTGATTCCACCCGAGCCGGAAGTTGATTTTGAGTTGAAGCCGCAGTTTCTAAACTTGTTGCCATACTTTGATGGGAATGCTTCTGAGGAGCCATAAAACTGTAGTTTCTAAACTTGTTGCCGCACTTCTATGGGAATGCTTCTGAGGAGCCATACGCATTCCTAAGGGACTTCGAGCTCGTCTAAGCTAACCATAGACATCCTAGTGTTAGCTAGGATTATATTAGGCTTACAACCCTAACATTTGCCTTGGGTGGAAAAGTCGACTACTAGGTGAAAAATCTTGGAGTTACATTCACTACATATGCTCAGT
This sequence comes from Ottelia alismoides, assembly GCA_037367405.1. Taxonomy (NCBI): domain Eukaryota; kingdom Viridiplantae; phylum Streptophyta; class Magnoliopsida; order Alismatales; family Hydrocharitaceae; genus Ottelia; species Ottelia alismoides. Next base: position 620,644 of record JAZKJV010000529.1, on the reverse strand, counting down.
TTAAGGACCACTTTCTGAAGAAGTTCTACCCTCTGAGTATGACAAAAATGATGAGGATGCACATTACGAGCTTTTCCTAGTTACCCCATGCAGACTTCTGTGATGCATGAGAAAGGTTCAAGGACATCCTGCAGAAGTGTCCCTGTCATGGATTAGATGACAACATCTTGGTCTAGTCATTCTTCACTGGTCTCACTCCTGAGATGCAGGGTTTAGTGAGCATTTCTTGTGGAGGCAGCTATACATCACGAGAATCGGATACCGTCTGGAAGGTATTCAAGCAGATGGCTGAAATCATCCGGTCACAGATGGCCAGCAAGGCCTATACATCATCCTCCAATTCGCTCTTATCTGGAGGGGGAAAGTCAGATGTAGTTGATCTCTCTCAGAACATGATCCCAACATGGGTCTCATTTCAGACAAGTTTATAGTAGTCGAGAGGATTAACAAGAGGATTGATGAGTTAGACCAGAGCGTCTCCAAAATTCCAAAACAAATGGAGGAGTTGACTGAGAAGATATGTAAGATAAGGATACCTGTCATGATTGCACCCATTGTCCCAGTGTACAGAGTTCACCATGTTCAGGAACAGTTGGTGTCAGGACAACCCCAGCCGTGGGAGCAGGACAGTCCTATGCTCACTCTTTACAGTAGCTCCCTCCATCAGCAGAGATAGTTCAGGAGAAGCCTCCACCAGTTTGGGAGGTGAATGGAGTATGGTATACTCAAGACCTTGCTAGGAATGGAAGTACGGGGGACCGACATACCTACCAGCATCCCCCGACCTTTCACAACACCACATTGACCTCCGCACCACCTCCTTCACAGTAGAGCCTTGGATTCCAGCCACCCTAGCGGCAACGACAACAGTACTAGTAGTATGGCTGACAGGGCCATTACCAGGCGGGCCAGCAGAGCCCGTAATTTTAGCAGACACCCTAACAGCCGCAATAGAGGCGGTACCTTGGACAATAGGGCTAGTCTTCCTGTTCTTCTTCACACTCTTATCCCCTTCCTTCTTCTCTGGTCCCGTAGACATACAACAACAGATACTCGAGGAGCTCTGTTCCTACAGTTACAAAATTCACGACTTATGGGTGTATGTCGACCGCCTGTCCAGATGGCGAGACGAGTAGTCTGCACCCTCTACCTCAATCCTGACCCAAGTTCAGGCTAACCCCAATAGCCTGAACTGATCTAGTTCTCAACAACACTTTGGCCATGTATACTATTCAGCATCTCCTAGATCTGAACATGATATTCTTTCATGTAATGAGTCTAATCACATGTCACTCAGGAGCGGAAGGACCGTGACAGTACCTTACCGAGCAAGGGACACAAGGAGGGGCATCTTTGGAGCTCTACTTTAGGAGTCCTCAGAGGATGAGGAGGAGAGGCATCATATTCTGGAGCCCCGTCAACACATTTTTAGGATATCTACTCAGGGAGTTGAGAGGAGAAGGAGAGCACGCATGTAGCATTTGTAGCATGGATATACTTCTGAATCTATGGAGGACCTTGCACCTCCGGTTGTGGCGGATACCATTTCAACTTCTATGCCACAACCTATAGTAGATAGTTTTGATTTTGATTCCATGTTGCATCAAAAAGATTCATGTATGAAGAACTCTATTTCCGTTAATGCCAAGAATGATCTTTGAGTTCATGATTCAGATTCTTCATCTTCTATTTCCCTAACTTCAATCCCTTTCCCACATGCTCTTATGGCAAGAAAGCGCATCAAAAAGATTCAGAAAGATGACCCATATATGGCACGATTTTGTAATGAAAATATGACTGTAAAGGTGTCATTTGATGAGTATGTGGCTAACCATCCTGCATTCCAGAAACTTAAGGTGAGATGACACCTACTATGGTTAGCAGGAAGATACAGAACCAAAATGTGAAGACACACGTCTTGTTAGTAGCCACATACTATTGTCTCAAGAATCAGACATTGCCAAGGAAAAAGAGAGACATGGGTGATCACTATGTGGAGACAACATCACATTTGCACGCACACTCTTGGATAACGGTTCTTCAATTAACTTATTTCCCTTAGCATTATATCAGAAATTGGAGTTGGGACCACTTCGCAAATCCAGAGCTTTACTCCAATTCACATATCATTTAGTGAAGAGACCTAAGGAATAAGTGAAGAATGTCATTATCTCGATTGAGGGGTAGAACTATCAGGTTGACTTCACAGTCTTGGACATGGAGACCCCCAATCATTGGAGAGAATCTCATATCATTCTCAGGCGACCCTTCCTTAGGACCGCATGCAAAGCTTTCAATTATGGTACGTGAATGATGAAGTTCTATTATCCAGGCGGAGAAGTGAACCTTGAGATGAAGCAAACCAAGTGTTAGTGATGCAATTCAGAGAGTAGCACAGAGTACTCATCTTCAGAGATAGATTGCAGAATGATTAGCACAATTGAGATTTGGAGATAGGTTCCTTCAGGACAGAGCGAGACCTTTCATCTAGAAAGGAGATAGTACATGATGCAATTTTCCAGATGTTGCCTGATCTTGTTAGAGATGCATATACCTATTCCCGTGATGACGTAGAGATCCATCTAGATCTGTCAGTTCCATCCCCTTCGGAACAGTCATGGGATATAGATGACAAGTCGAACGTGGCTTTAGCTGAATTACTGTATTTCTTTGGCGATCTGACTCCAGATACTTCTGAGTTGGTGGCGAGTACTACATAGTTGAGCTTACCTTCATGTAGCACAGAACCAGATTCAGATTTAGTTCAGCCAGATTTTCTTGATGATACCACATTGCTAGAACTGAAATCACTACCTCCTACACTCAAGTACGCCTTTCTTGCGGGATCCAAAGAGAGATATCCTGTTATCATTAGCTCAAACTTGACTTTAGAACAAGAGTTTAGGTTGTTAGAGATCTTAGAGAGGAACCGCAAAGCAATAGGCTAGACAATGTCGGATCTCGTGGGTATCAACCCCCCTCTCTGCTCGCACCACATTTTTACTAAGGATAATATGAGACCTTCCCATGAGTTCCAGAGGAGACTTATTCCCAATCTACAGGAAGTAGTGAAAAAAGATATTAAGAAATGATGCAAGGCAGTGTTTATATACCCTATTTCTGACTCCGAGTGGGTGGCCCTGCTTCATGTTATCTTGAAGAAGTCGGGAATCTAGATGGTCATCAATGAGGAGGGGGTAGAGATCGCGACACGAGTACCCACGTCGTGGCACGTCTATGTCGATTACAGGCATCTGAATGCTGCGACCAAGAAAGATGACTTTCCCTTGCCTTTTGTCAATCAGATTTTAGAGAGACTAGCATGGAAAGAGTTCTTTTGTTTTCTTGACGGGTACTCAGGCTACAACCAGGTAGTTATAGTCCTTGAGGATCAAGAAAAGACCACATTCACATATTCATTCGGTACTTACGCATTCAGGCACATGCCATTCAGGCTCTGCAATGCCCCATGCACATTTTAGCGGTGCATGATCGTCGTATTTACTGAGATGGTGGGGATTTTTTGGAAGTGTTCATGGACGACTTCTCGGTTCATGGTGATTCTTTTGATACATGTTGAGAGCACTTAGACCGAGTCCTCAAGAGGTGTAGAGAGGTGAATCTAGTACTCTCCTGGGAGAACAGTCACTTTATGGTGACGGAGCATATCGTATTGGGGCATGTCATCTCCAAAAGGGGAATGTAGGTTGACCCTGCCAAGGTAGAGGTGATTAAGAACTCGATCCACCTGCCAGCGTAAAGTCAATGAGGTCATTTTTAGGGCTTGTTGAATTCTATAGGAGATTTATTCATGATTTTTTAAAGATTGTCCGCCCGCTGACTGAGCTCTTAGGGAAAAACATAGAGTTCATTGTAGATCACAGGTGTCTGAAGGCCTTTGAGCTCTTGTAGAGGAATATTTGCACCTCGCCTATCCTACAAGCTCCTGACTGGTCTCTCCCCTTTGAGATCATGACTAACGCTTCAGATTTCGCTATAGGAGCTGTATTAGGACAACGATGAGAGGGGATCCCGTTTGCGATACACTACGCAAGCAAAATATTAGACCCTACATAGAAGAATTACACCGTGACTGAAAAGGAAATGCTTGTTGTAGTATGGGCCCTTGAGTAGTTCAAGTCATATATTTTGAGCTCTAAGGTAACAATCTACACTGATCACACAGCTATTTGGTACTTAATGGAAAAGAAGAATGCGAATGCATGTCTTCTTAGGTGGATTTTACTCCTCCAGGAGTTTAATTTGGAGATAAAAGATAAACCCGGAGTAAAGAATGTTGTGGCTGATCATTTTTCTCAGATTGAACTTAAGGATTCTCCTTATTATGAGCGGATAAGATAGACCTTCCCAGACGATTCAATTTGTGTTATTGACTCACTCCTGTGGTATGCCAACATGATGAACTATCTTGTCTCCAAGCAGGTTCCCCATTGTTGGATTAGGAGCAGCATTAAACGACTGAAGTCAAATTCAAGGAGATACCACTGGGACGATCCTTTCCTTTTCTTTGAAAGGCCGGATTGTGTTTGGAGAAGGCATATTCCTCAAGAGGAGTACCAGAGTGTCCTCACATATTGTCATTCACTTGAAGCTGGAGGACACCATTCGGTGAAGAGAACCGCTCACAAGGTACTTCAATGTGGATTGTATTGTCCGACCTTGTTTCGAGATGCTATTGATTTTGTACGGTCATGCCTAATTTATCAAAGAATGGGAGAGACAGTTGGACAGAGAAATGAGATGCCCATGCAATCGGTGATTATTTGTGATGTTTTTGATGAGGGGCATAGATTTTATGGGTCCTTTTCCCAATAGCCAATGACATGAGTACATCTTATTGGTGGTTGACTATCTATCTAGGTGGGTAGAGGTTGTCCCAACCTGAACCACAGACAGCAAGAGTATATGTAAGTTTGTGAGAGACCATATTATTTCTAGGTTCGGAGTGCCAAAAGTTTTGATATCTGATGGGGGGGTAGCCACTTTGTGAATTGAGATGTGAGATCTTTAGCTAAGGACTGTGGATTTGAGCATAGAATTACTAGTCCTTACCATCCACAGTCCAATGGCATGGAAGAGGTTTTGAATAGAGAGGTGAAGAGTATTTTGCAGAAGTTTGTTCGTCCTGATAGGAAGAACTGGTCTCGTCTTTTGGACCCAGTTCTATGGACCTATAGGTAAGCCTACAAGACACCATTGGTCACTTCACCATTTAGAATGATCTATGGCAAGTCATGCCATTTGTCCGCAGAACTGATTCACAGATCCGAGTGGGCAATTTAAGCAGATTAATTAGAGTTGTCACCTAGGGAAGCTTTGTTGAGACTTGAACTTGAATGAGCTCGTGGAAATCCAAAATAGGGCATATGACAACAGTTTGATTTATAAGGACAAAGTAAATAGATGGCATGATCAGCACATTAGGTGAAAAGACTGTGTCCCTGGGCAAAATGTATGATTATTTAATGCTAGGTTGAAGATGTTCCATGGGAAGCTCAAATCTAAATGGGAGGGTCCCTATGTTGTTAAGAAAGTGCATGGGATTGGAAGTGTAGAGATAGTTGATCTCACAGATGGTGCATAGTCTTATGTGGTGAATGGACAACTGTTGAAGCATTTTGCATATTCTAAAGAGCAGTTAGTCATGGTCGAGGTCATCAACTTCATGCAGAGTGAGCACAAAGCAAATACTTCATGTTACTCTACATGAAGATGCAGCATCAAGGTTCAGCCGCTTAGAAGAGTCATTCACTCTTGTACATTCTCCCTTCTCTGTATATTCTCCAGATCACATCGATTCTCACACTCACTCTTGTCCTATACTTAGGCTGACCAGAGCCTAAGTATAGGGGGGACTGTTGCCTGACATGTGTATATACTCATCCATTTCTCCTCTTGACCTCGTCTGTCCCATTTTTTGCTCTTCTTCTACACTCAGGCTAACCAGAGGCTAAGTATAGGGGACTGATAGACCTATATTTTTTTTAGCTCTCGGACGCTTAGCACGAGTTATGTCTTTTTCCTCACTTCTTGTACTCTGAGGACATAACACATAATAAGTATAGAGGGACGTGTATATATTACATATATACTTTACCCATAGCTTGTACTTTCATGTATTTTTGTATATATTATACAATAATTACGAGGTGGGTAAATTGGTAAAAAAACTAAAAAAACTCTTCTTTTTCAAAAAAATATATATGTATATACACTTTTTGAAGAAAAATAAAAAATATTTAAAAAAACCTCTTTTTCAAAAAAAACTTAAAAAAAATAATTCTTTCTTTCCTTGTCTGTTTAAAAAAACAAAAAATCCAAAAAAAATGTGTCCTTTTTAATTTACCTTTCTTTTTAAAAAAACTCTTCTTTTTCTTTCTTTTTCCAAAAAAATCTTTTAAAAAAACAAAAAATTACAAAAATCGAAATCACAAAAAAACCTAACTAATGAGTTAGTTTAATCCCTGACACAATCACATTCACACAAGACTAGTGAAGTTCAAGAACACTTGGTTTATGAGATCTTGAGATTTTGCGTTAACCAGCATCAGTCATTAGGGTCTTTGACTTAATTATTCATATTTCCCTAGTTTGAAAGATTTTTGTGCTATATTGCATACTTGGTCTCTACCTTAAAAATATGATCAACACCTCACATACACGACTGCGGTTGTGATGAGATGAGTTGAAATTTCACTTGAGGAACTGGGATGAGGGATTTGAGTTTGGACCTAATTTTATGATGCTCGAGGATGGGATAAAATAAATGAAGGCTTCATGAAACCTGAGTGCCAGCACCTTTAGCCAGTATGAGAATACAGTTCTTGTACTATCTCTTGACATTTACTTATGTGCCAGGTGTGATGAAATCTAAAAAAACTGATGATCAGTGTGCGCTAACTCTTGGAAAAGTAGTGGAGCTAGCAAAAAAACAAAGAAAAGAAAAGAAAGAAATTTTGAAAGAAAAGCCCTCACCCTACAAAGTCTCCACCAAAGGCGAGCGCTCCCAACCATTTCAAAGTGACTACTTGGACCACCGCTATTAGGACCAGGAGTCAGACTAGCACCAAAAAAGAGCTCTACATCGTAAATGCTACAGTATGGGTGTAGAAGGAAAATTAGATACTAAAAAATGGAACACCCGGTGTACTCCCAGGAAAACAAGTTTAGATGACTCCAACTTCTCTTGATGAACACACTGATCAACAACCCAAAAAAATACATATGTTGAGTTAACAAGGCACTGATGAATCTGTGATTCATCACTCTAAAAGTTGAAAATAGAGCTTTGTTCCCTGAGTAATTAGTTGCATTTCATCACTTATATTGCAGAATTAACATTCAGGCATGTTTAAATAATATATATATTTTAGCATTCATTTTTGTATTAAATAAGGAGCCAAATTCACGTGTAAATATTCATCTGTATATTAGCCAAAATCACCTATTTGTATATATTTTATACTAACTCCAAATCCAATAAAATAAACTCTATAATGTATATATTACTAACACTAATAAAAGAAAATATCAAAAAAATACTAACTTGTAAAACTGACCAATAAAACCCAAATCCAAGTTTGAGATTAAGAACCTTAAAATGTGCATATCTCTCTCATACAGTGTCCGATTTAGGTCTACTCACTTTTAAAGTAATATACATTCAAAAACCTTCAAAATAAGACCAATTTCATTAAAATGGAGATCGTATGTGAAACTTGGGATTTGGGCCCCTATTGTATATTGTACATATTTACCATAGTACACTCCATTTTATCTTTTTATTTTCTTAATTATTAAAAATCCAAAAAAATAGATTAAGTTGTAAATATTTCTTTCATATTTTTCTAACTTTATTTTGATTTTTTTCCTATTTAAAAATAACAAAACAATCTACAAAAGATAAAAATTCGGTATTTTATATCTATAAGGTACCCCCAAAAATACTTTTTGTACAGATGACTTCTTTTAATTTTTGGTCCTTCACGAAACTTGTAGATATCGTCGAGACGAGCAACTTTCATGTTGAGACTTTTTGATTTGACCTCTTTTGTTATTTCTTTTTTGTTTTCTTTACATTTATTCTTTGATTTTTCTAGGTGCAACACGTGGACGCTCTTGGAGCCACCACGTGTCACCTTTTTTTATTAATTTATTGATTTCATATTTTATTCTATTTATTATTTATTTTGATTATTTAATTAATTAATTTATTTATTTATATTTATTTTCCCTTCATTATTTTAGTATCCTACATATTTACTTTATTTATTCTATTTTCCTTGTCCTTTTACTTCTTCTCTACTCCAACTTCTCATCCAAGTCACCACTTTCTGTACCACTCCTCCATTTTCTCCACTTCTTTTCCAACTTCCTTCTCCTCCTCTTTTTATTCCCATCATCCCCTTCATTCATCTTCATCCGTCGTTTCGAGAGAAGTGAGGTCGAGCCCCTTTAACCTTCAGGTGACAGCTGTAGGAGACGAGTTGAGCGACGACAACCTCAAGACGAGATCCGGTGGTACGCACTATCGTCACGAGCTTCACAAGGCACGGTGAAGCTTCGGAGCACACGTCGTCTCCTTGAAGCGACGATCGGAGTTGCATCATAGCTCCTCCAAATTGCGGTGAATCACATGTAAGTAAACTCTCTCCTTTTCCTTGTCATTTTATTTTTATCTAACATTTTTTCCTTGTCAGTTCATATCACAATCACCACATTCATCATTTACCACAACCACCATCATCACCATTTCATTCATCACATTTCTATTTCATTTCATCTCTACATTCTTTCCTTGTTTTAAAAAAATACCAAAAAAATAAAAAAAAAATAAAAAGGGAAATGGGCTCCAGCCACCATTGCATCATGCCTCCACCTTCAGAGCCTGCACCGTCGGTCGTTCACCTTCAGCAACCTCACGGTCATGTTACACGGCCCACATCCACCGCCACAGCCAGCGGCCGACACCCATCAACACCAGCCCAACGTGCCACGACCGTCCCCTGGTCGTCCTCCCGCGGCACCCAGAAGTCGTCCCGACAGTGCCCGGTCAGCAGCCGCAACCCACCTGCGGCTGCAGATCTCCACGCGCCCCCACGAGCAACTACCACCCGCTCCCTCCTCACGTTCAGCTGACTGCGGCCGCACGCTTCTCCAACGCCATGCGCAGCCGCCCGCCTACCATCCTGCTCGGTCGATCGCTCCTTGCCATGACTCCGCCAGCATAGCGCTCAACGCACCACCAGCCACGCTCCACAGCGCCTCTGTCGTGTGCACGACCGCGTGCTCTGCCTCCCCTGGTTGTTGCCCCCCACCGTGCTCCACCGCCTGTTGTTGCCCCGTGCGTGCCCACCTCCGTGCCCTTCCCCTCGCTGCTGACACGCGCCCGTCATCGCACCCGACCGCCAGCTCCTCCTGCCCTGGCCGCACGAGACCGTCGCTGTCGCCCGCGCCTCAAGACGTGGGTTCCATTCTTGGAACCCACATAAGGTTATTTTTTTCATTTCTTTGTGAAAATTGCATTGTCTTATCTCTAGGTTTTTTTTATTTGCAAAAGCATCCCTGTGCATATGAATTCATTCAATTTCAATTTCTTTATTACAAAGACACCCCTGACTTTATGCACAAATTTGGATATCATTTTTGCTTCATTTTATTTAATAAAAAATAACATCTTGTTGAGAACTTCATTATGTACATTTTAGCTATTTAATTAAAATTTTGCGACCATCGAGTAGTTAATTAAAATTAATTTGGTGAAATTGGATATTTTACCCATTTTATTGTATGTAATTCATATTTAATTAAATATTGCTCCAAAAATTATGCAAAAAATTCCAAATGATTCCTTTAGTTGTTCTTTAATTTCTTTCCAAATTTCATCTAAATTGGAGTTGTCTTGTGCATAAAATAAATTATAGAGTGATTTTTGTAATTGATTTTAATTAAATCCACAAATAACATTTTTGCAAAATTTCAAGTCTCCTGAATTTCTTATTAAAACATCTTTTTGAGATAATTTTTCTTTGTTATAATTTAATTTTGTGGATTTATTAGGAATTAAATACTCACAGTCACTCTGTTTTCAGTAAAAAATCATTAAAAATCACAAATTACCAGGAAATTCCAAAAATATTATTATAGCTTCATTTCATCATATTTAAGCTCCAGTAATTTTTTTCATAAATTTTACATTTTTTTGCATGAAAAATTGCATAAAAACCTATAAAAAGTTCTGTTTTAATTGGTGCATTTTAACCCCAAAAAATCCAAAAAAAATAGATTTTGCATTCATCGTTGGATTAGGTTTTCAGAAAAATTATAACTTGGCTGATTTGAATTAATTTCAAATTAAAAATCAATTTTGGCTAAGTAGCTCTTTTTCTTAATAACCTAATTCATCTACATTTTGCATTCGCATTTTTATTGCATAACAAAATACAAAAAAATCATGCTTGTAAAACCTTGAGCTAATTGATCTAATATGATCCGAAGTTGTTCCTTTGCCTCCTTGAGTCGACCCTAGATTTTGCCCAAGTTAAAAATACCTCAAACCGCACATTAGTTAATTAATTAATTCATCGATTCGTTTGGTTATTTTTTTTATCGATCCTGATAGCCCGACTACAACAACAATAATCTCGATGCATTTTTATTAAATTAAGAAGACATGTCAGCGATCTGTCAAATGGTGTCGTTACCGGGGAGGCAAACAGCTTAGGATCATTTTAGAAAATTAGGTCGTGGTTTTCCATTCATTCGGGTAGTCTGACCCCCGGACCCACTTGTAATTATTCCATTTTCCCCTACTATTTCTCTATTTTTTTATTTTCTCTTCTTTTCTTTTTGTCTCTCTTTGACATAAAATTTCATCTTTTTGTGTGAGGGCCCGGTGGACTTGGAGCGACTTTCTTGAAGTCAGCGCATCTCGAAGAGCATTGGAGGTCGACGATTCGTGGATCGAGTCAGCTAGTGAGACACTAAGGAGATCTTTGAAGAGAGATTTTAATTTTCATTAACTTGTAATAATTGCATATTTACAGTGGTTCCAGTTTGGATTCTCGCATGTGTAAGTGAATAATAAAAAGACTCTCTATGTTGTGTGGTTGCTTGACGTAGGATAGAACCTGCACTCGCGGCTCTTAGAGCTTCCTAGGACTGTTTGTGCTCGTATTATTTTGGACCACACTTCACCATCAAAAGACGCACTTAGACTACAGAACTTAACCAAATATAAATTTGTTCTTCACTCGCTAATAGAACTGCTTGTCTAGAAGCGACTTTTCATTGATTGCATTCATTTAGTATAAAATTAAAATTCTATTTTTCATCTCGCACGTAGAGCGCGAGGATCACTATAAATCTTCTGAACTTGTCATACATCATCGTTTTATCATGCATCAGCTTTTGTCGACTCCTTTCCCCTTGTTTTTATAACTTAGGATTAAAGGAAATTGGGACTGGATGATAAGTGTGCCTTGTGTGTTGGACTAATCAAGTGGTCATATAACTTAAAATCGAGACTGCTAAACAAATTGACCAAAAAATCAACATAAAATTGGAAATCCTGTTTGCGGGAGGATAACCCCGACCATGATTTCAGGTTAAGTGAGGGTACATAATGTGTGTGCACACCCTAAGATAGAGCCAAAATCCCTGCCTTCCATATCACGCACCCCGATCCTAGCAAATATCATAGACTGAACTACTGGAATTCAACTGACCAGCACCAAGTATCCTCTGCTTGCTTCGGCAAGTAGATAGGGGCGAAGCCGCGGTGCGACGCGATAAGTTACTAGTAACACTCCGAGGTGAATTGAAAAGCCTTGTCAACCTCCGCGTACTTTGGTAGGTAGATAGGGGCAGATCCTTGAACTTCATCAGCTGGTGATAGGAGCGAAGAGAGGAAGGACGTTGGTATCTTGGGCGACTGGTTAAACAAGGGAGACACATCTGGCATTGATCCGACTTCCCTTTAGATTATCATGTAATCCTTGTTATTTGCTTGAAGATCACACTTAAAATCAACCAAATTAATCAGGCCCGGCTTCGGGTCCTTCACCATGTTGAGTGTGAACTCATGATTTGATTGTGTGTTTGTCTTTGTGTCTGTCAGTGTGTGTTTTCTTGTGTAATTGCATGTTTTCTACCTCGATCTGCTTACATTCATCCTTTCTTCCTCAAGATGTCGGGATATTGGTCCCCACAGCCTGAGACCTCTGTTCATTCCTCCTCGACCATATACCGTTCATCTTCACCTTCTCCTTCTTCCATGTATCCTCCGCCATCCACGGGAGACCCTTACCCATGGTCGGTTCTACCTTGACCCGATTATGAAGTCGGAACTTCGACTGACTTCTCCACTTCTTCGCATTTCTCACCTATTCCATATTCTAACACTCCGGATCCACTTCCATCTTTGGCTGATTATCCTTATTCTTGGTAGCTTGCTGGAATCAATTAACCATACGAACAGCAAGCCACTGCTGAGACAGATGACGGGCAGAATTACTTGGTTAACAGAACATACCGAATAGAGAGACATGCACCTAATGATATTCCTGACTTGATTGACCCTAGCAATCAAGCATGCATTGACCATCCTTCATATCACACATTCTGAGAGCCTATACATTCACAGGATTAGACTCGTGGATTCAATCGAGGAACCCCCTCTTTATTGACTCCATCATATGAGGCGCTGACCAATATCTTCCATTCAGATGGTTCATACTCGACCCAGCATTACATGTCAGAGTCTAGGTATGTTGAGTATGAGATCCCAATATCTCAGCAGTATCCTCCAATTGAGCAGAACTCTCCCATGATTCGTCATGAGAATTTTATGGAGGATGACATCTCTAGACTTATTGAGAAAAATGAATCATTTGGTAACAAGTTGAGAGATGTCATGGAAATATTGCACTCAATTTTTGCCAGCCTGGGTATGAAAATGGAAAAGGAAGTAAATAGATTTGATGTTGAAAATCGAGCGAGCTAGGGAGCCCACACATTTTGTACAGCTGGAGTTTATTCTACCTTCCTCTTCTACTAACCACTTACCCTCCAATCCAGAGTCTGACCATTCATCCATCAAAAACACCAAGAAAATTGAAAATCTCAAAAAACCATAAAAATAGAAAATGACCTAAAAAATTTGGATCCAGTCCCAAGGGAAGCACTCGATGAAGAATTGATTATTTAATCTTCCTTTAATAAAGGCCATAGATCACTTCCGTGACCTCAAATGATTTGTGAGAAGTAAATTGATGCTTAAGATGTCAGGCAATAAGAGGATAAGGACTGAAAGACACATAGTGTCTATGGCCACTTCCTTGGTGATGGGGAGAAAGACCAAGAGCCGCAGAGTGAAGCAGTTGCCTAGGGTTGAATGTGAAATCAAAGACACTACCTTTACCCATGCAAGAATCTATGATGACTCACCGATAAATATCCTCCCGACCTCTTTGTTTGACAAGCTCAAACTCATGCCACTTAGGAAGTACAGAGTGATCATTCAGCTGGCTAATCGATCCATAAAACGGGAGAGAGGAATCATTTCAGTCATCATGACTTTCTAAGGTGCTCTACTCCAGGTGGATTTCACGATCATTGACATTGAGCACCAAGGAGAGTTTACTCAGTCTCCTATTATTCTTGGAAAGCCATTCTTAGCCTTGGCTAAGGTGACTATAGATTGCGAGACTCGGGAAATCGATTTTACAGCATTGGGAGCACTTCGACCTCACCCATTCTTTGACACACTCTATTCTAAGGTGACCCGCATATATGTAGACAGTCGTTACCACCGAGAGATAGATGAGTCTCGTCTCTCTACTACACCTGAGTTACCGAATGCCCGAACGACCGTTGGTTCAGAGACTCCCCACACCTCCACTTAACCAACTGATTGCACCACCACCGTGACAGCTTCTAAGGAGGGCTCACTGCCCGAAGCTATCATTGAGTCGTACATGACTTTTGCTGATTGCCTTGACCATTTTGATGATCCGACACAAGCACCCAACAACGTCGAGACAACTGAGATCACTAGCACCTTCCGAGATGCACGTTGACCCTTCAGGAATATTACAATCTATATGTGACTCGTTTGATGAGGAACCCATGGTCAGCACTGCACTACATCTCGAACCTTCAAAGCAGACAACCAGAATTGAATTGACCCCACCCAAAAACATGGTTGCACCCTCCTCTAGTCGGTTATCTAGTGAGAGGAAGTCGAGAATTGATTCCTCGAGTGTTCCCCCGAACCTCTCAAGGCGCGTCGCTCTCCTCTCCCTCTCAATGATTCAGGTTACCGGAGAAGGAATTTTCTGAGGAGTCCTCATCGAGTCCGGATGAGGTGATTTATATGAGTCAGCTTAGTTCAATTGTTCTTAAGCCATATCTGAGCAAGCAACCGTGTGTCAATCCTCGTCAGACGATCCCTACACCTCACTATTATTCATCTGAGGATGATTCCGAGAGCGACACATATGTATATTATCCACCTCCTCGCGTCCGCAAGAAGGTTCGTCACAAACCTTCTTAATCCTTGTACATTCTCACTCCTCTTATATATATTTTCTTTCCCTCCTTCCCCAGTGATTCGAATCACTCACCCTGGCTCCATATCATTTCATTTCATGGCTATACATAGGATGACCAGATCCTAAGTATAGGGGGGAGAGTGACCCGAGTCTCTTCATCATTCTATGTACATTTTCCAGATCTCATCGGTTCTTACACTCACTCATGTCCTATACTTAGGCTAACCGGAGACTAGGTACGGGGGGACCGGTGCTTGCCATGTATATATACTCATCCATTTGCCCTCTTGACCTCGTCCGCCCCATTTTTTATCTTCTTCTACACTTAAGCTGCAAAAGCCTAAGTATAGGGGGCGGAACGACTTCTATACTTTTTGTTATTTTATCTCTCCTACGCTTAGCACGAGCTATGTTTTTTCCTCTCTTTTTGTGCTCTTAGGATATAGCACATGCTAAGTATAGGGTGTGTGTATATATTACATATATACTTTACCCATAGCTTGTATTTTTGCGTATTTTCACGTAGTATTATGCAATAATTACGGGGTAGGTAAAAATTGAAAAAAAAATTGTAAAATACATGTATATTAGTACGTATATTGTATAATCTGTATAATACTTGTGTAAAAAGTTGTAAAATTCTTAAAAAAATGGTTGTATACTAGAAAATTTAAAAAAAACAACAAAAATAAAGACTTCTTATTCACTCTTGCATTAAAAAATGATTTGCACTTCATTCATCTATATTGCATGTCATCTGCATATCTAGCATATGCAAGGTGAAAAGTTAGTGGGTTCTGAACCAAGTTATGAATAGATGTCGAGGATGGATTTGATTTGATCTTAATCTACTTAATTTCAGAGGAACCTTACAGGAACTGGAGTTAAAATTTTTCAGGTCAAGTGACTTAATTCGTTGAGTCCGCAAGTCTATGTTCACATGTCATCTCGATTTGTCTAAGTAGAATATATTGTACATACGCATGATTCTTTTAGACAGTGACCTAACTTAGACAAGCACCATGCACGTAGCTCTTCATTGATGAGGTGGTAAGGAGGTAGAATCCTTTCGCTTGGAGTAGCACACGGGTGGAAACATCTGTCCTCCTCTAAGGAGGGTAGTGCATCTCAACCTAGTCGAGTGGTGTTGACGTCTAAGGACAGGACGTTGTGGGTTGCAATGAAGCTTCAAAAGAGGGATAGTCTACTGGCTCAAGGGGAAAAACTCCTTATGTACATGATGCAACTTGTATATATGTCAAAAAAAAGAGAAAAGAAAAAATACAGAATCTCCAAAAGTGGACATGCCTGATTGAAAGTAAAAATCCTGCCGGAGTGTATATACAAGTTTAGGGAAAAAAGAAGAAGCTTCAAAGCTTGCAGTTGGATGTCTTGGCTACACTGGTCAAGCATCCCAGGATAGGTAGCTACATTGGCTATTATCCATTCTTCTATCCACGCCCTCATCTTGAGCCGGTTGCAGTTGAACATAGAAGGGAATACCTCGCTCCTCGAGGAAAGAGTTACTGGACCGGGGAATTAGAGTTACCTTGTTAGAGGAGGCTGGTTATTTGCCATTTCTGATGTGGAGAGCTATATTTCACTTACACAATACAAGTAAGATTCATAGTCATCAGCATTGCGTATGAAGATCTGTTCTGACCTGACTCTTAAGGTGATTTGAATAGAAGACTTGTGGAACTTAAAGGTTGTTAGGTCTTAAATTCAATTCCCAATAAGGTTCTGCCACATTATCAATCCAAAGGTCGAATCAAGATTTATTTTCACCTTTTGTTCATGACCTTGGTACGGAACCCAAAATGATTTCACTTTTGCATTTCATTTTAGTTGCTCGGGGACGAGCAAGGTTTAAGTATATGGGATGATGAATCTGCGATTCATCACTCTAAAAGTTGAAAATAAATCTTTTTTCCCAAGTAATTAGCTGCATTTCATCACTTATATTGCAGAATTAGCATTCTAGCATGTGTAAATAATATATACATTTTAGCATTCATTTTTGCATTAAATAAGAAGCCAAATTCACTTGTAAATATTCACCTTTATATTAGCCAAAATCACCTATTTGTATATATTTTATACTAACTCCAAATCCAATAAAATAAACTCTATAATTTATATATTACTAACACTAATAAAAGAAAAATATCAAAAAATACTAACTTGTAAAACTGACCAATAAAACCCAAATCCAAGTTTGAGATTAAGAATCTTAAAATGTGCATATCTCTCTCAAACAGTGTCTGATTTAGGTCTACTCACTTTTAAAGTAATATACATTCAAAGACATTCAAAATAAGGCCAATTTCATAAATCAGAGATCGTATGTCAAACTTCAGTTTTGAGCCCCTATTGTATATTGTACATATTGACCATAATACCCTCCATTTTATCTTTTTATTTTCTTAATTATTAAAAATCCAAAAAATGGATTAAGTTGTAAATATTTCTTTCATATTTTCTAACTTTATTTTGATTTTTCTCCTATTTAAAATAATAAAAAAACTGCAAAAGATAAAAATGCGGTATTTTATATCTATAAGGTACCCTCAAAAATACTTTGTATACAAATGACTTCCTTTGATTATCGATCCTTAACAAAAGTTGTAGATCTCATCGAGACGAGCAACTTTTATGTTGATTACTTTTTGATTTGACCTCTTTTGTTATTTCTTTTTTATTTTATTTACATTTATTTTTTATTTTTCTAGGTATGACACGTGGACGCTCTTGGAGCTGCCACGTGTCATCCTTTTTTATTAATTTATTAATTTCGTATTTTATTTTATTTATTTATTATTTTATTTATTTATTTATTTTTTTCCCTTCATTATTTTAGTAGCCTGCTTATTTACTTTATTTATTTTATTTTCCTTCTCCTTTTACTTCTTCTCTACTCCAACTTCTCATCCAAGTCACCACTTTCTCCACCACTCCTCCATTTTTTCCACTTCTTTTCCAACATCCTTCTCCTCCTTTTTTTATTCCCATCATTCCCTTCATTCATCTACATCCGTTGTTTCGAGAGAAGTGAGGTCGAGTCCCTTTAACCTTCTGGTGACAGCTGTAGGAGATGAGTTGAGCGACGACAACCTAATAATCGAGATCCCGTGAGAGTCAAAATAAGTCTCACACAAGGCGGAGACAAAAATCGTTGCGGCGACCACTCGCGAAATCCCAATTAGTTAGCAATTAACCCACAATATGGAATAAAGCAATTAAATCCCAAAAAAATGTGGAATTAACTTATCTCTATCCTAAAATGCATAGCAGTCAAGCATGTAGAGGTCGAACCACGAAGAGCAAACAGCTAGCCTACGGTTATTAAAGTGCAACCAAGTCATTCATTTGTATACTTCTTTTTGTGGGTTTTTAATTTATATTTTTTAAATTTTATTTTTTTTAGTTTTATATTTTTATATTTAATTTTTAATTTTCTTATTTTATATATTCTTTTTATAATTTTATCTTTTTCTATAATGTTTTATAGCCTATATAAGGCATTATTTACACAATACTTGAAATATATTTACAAATGCTATTAAATATAAACAAAAATCAGAAACTAATTTGTTTCTTTAGGTTCTTAATATTTTTCTAATGTTTTTTTTACTTTTTCAAAAAAAAATGCTAATTTTATGTATTTTTAAACTCAAAAATATCCCAAATATGAGGTTAATAAATAAATTGAGATTAATTTGGGTTTTAAAAATAATAACTAAGTCCCAAAATTACCTAATTTAGTTTAATATATAAATAATAAAATATAGATAATTATAAAATAGAAATATATATTTTTGGTATTTTTCTGGAATTTTTATATTTTTTCGTTGGATTTTGGAGCTTTCTGATTTTTTAATTTTCTTTTTCTTTATTTTAGGAGTTTTTGTTTTCTGGACTCAATAAATATCAAAAGATACTATACATGATTTTTTTGGAATTTTTCAGAATGTTTTTCTATTTTTTTGGTATTTTATAAATTAAACAAGGAGTATTTAGGCCCCTTTTTATATTTAATAAATTGATAAATGCAAAAAAATGTCAATTAAAAATATGAGCGTGAATCATCAATGTATAATGCATTTATCTCTATTTTTTCGTATTTTTAGGAGCTCATTAGGAATTTTTAATAATTAGATAAAACATAAAAAAATACATGTCTTAGCAGGGGGTTTTTTGCAAATAAAATAAAGTCCAGTGGTATATGTGCAAAAACACCAAAAGTTTACAGTGTTTATTTAATTTTTAATGGCTAAATTACAATTACAAATATCGCCAAGGCATTTGTGCAAATAACCCAGCACGTGGGACGACACGTGACTCGCACAAGCAGGGACCAAAATATAAATATATGAAAGTTCTAGGATATGCTTGCAATTTTTACAAAAATATATAATGTGAATTTCATTTTTTTGGACTTAAAAATAATTACAAAAAGTTATAGGGGCAGACATGCAATTTTGCCACCTCACGTGAGACAACACGTGAGATGACGTGGAACGGACCTAAACGCAATTAAAATAACTACAAGTTCCTTTATGAAAAATTCCCACTTATTATATAACGTTGCATTTTATTTACAGGACTAAATAATAAATACAAAAATGTGGGGTATAGGTTTGCAATTTACCCCATAAAGTGCGCTCATCGACGACTGATGTTTCTTCACTTATCCACATGGCGCGTCTACGTGCGTCGATGATGGTTCGTCGATGATCGGTCTAGATCAGATCTTGAATCTTCATCGATGGTCGAAACGTGGCTAGAATGAACGACCATGATAAAAAATGACATCTGCTCTTGATCTGACGGCAGGGAAGCATCGTGGAAGAACAGGGAAGAACTCGCCTGGGACAAGTTTCAATCCTTCCTCCCTCGCGTCATCGGCGACCTTTGAAGCCCCGAGATGGCCGAGCATCTTCCTGGCGGGATGCTCTACATGCTGGAGGCATCGGAATGGGCGGAGGTTCACCAGAGCTCCTCCGCGAGGTCGGGGAAGGCGAAGGGCTCCAGGTAGCTCCGGTGGGATCAGAACGTGGCTCCTGACGCTTCTTTGTGCGCCTAACCTACACAGAAAGATCACACAGCTCGAGGGGATTCTCGTCGATCAGGCCAGAAGCTGAAATGCACAGGAGAGTAGATGTGTGACGAAGCTCCGACGAGGGGAGATGTGTGAGCTTCGATTCGCAGAACCAAGAAGGTTCCGGTTGATCTGAGATGATCGGGAGATGGAGAACGCGAGAGTGAACGAAGTGAGGGTGGAAGAATGGTCGAAGAACGGGTGGTTCACGGTGGGATCGTTCGTCGGAGCGGAGCTTCGGCGAACTACGAATTAACTAAACTAAGTTAACCAACTACCCTAATCACTAAACTACTGACATAAATTAAATGCGGGAATTAAAACCTAGCTAAAGATGCAAGAAAAACAACTCTTATACCTGGTTGGGCGCCAGGGAGCAGGGTCGCCGGCGTCGGCGGTCGTGGGTGCAACCCCCACCTTATTCAGCCCGCTCAGACCTCCAGGAGCTTCTCCCTGTCACGAAGAGGCGTTCTAGACGAAGGTTGGGGTGGAAGAGGATTAAAGGTTGACCAAATTTGCAGAAGGAGGCGGAGGCACTTATTTATAGACATAGTGACACACTCTTATTGACCGTGGTAAATCAAAGAATCAATCATGTTTCTAGATGATTCGAGAAGATGGCGTGGATCTCTGATGATCAATGATCACTTTATCTTCAGGAAGCGAGGTCGATAGATGGACGAGATGTCCTAGAAAAAAGGCGGAAACCCAGGGATTAAACAAATCTGCGTCAAATCAGACCTGGGAGGGACTGTTGACCGAGGGTCAACGAGCAGAGCACGCCGATTGGTCCAGCTGAGACCACTACAGGATAAAATGGGGAATTTTATTAAAGAATAAATAATTAAAAATAGTAAATAGTTTTATTAATTTTTGTGTATAAAAAAGTATTTATTATTTTATGTAGTATTTTATTATGTTTTTATTTATTTTTAGCTTATTTTATTAGTAGTTAATTTTTAAGGGCTTATTTATAGGTATAATTACCTGTATTTTGTATATTTTTATTTTTCTTTTGTATATTCTATTTTGTTATTTTGCTCTATTATTTTATAGATTTATAACTTATTTTTGTGAGTATAAATATATTTTTCTTTTATTTTTATGATGTCGTTTGTACATTTAAATAAATAGGTAAGTAGATTATGTAGGTATATTTATAGGTGTTTTACCTATGTATTGTTTACATCGTTTTATTTTAATAAATTTTAATGAGTCTTATTTTGGTTTTATATTTTTAATAGAATCTATATAATATTTACCATATTATAAAATATGAAAGAATAAAAGAATGAAAGAATGTATTTTCCTTTTATTTATATACATATAGAAACATAGGTATTTCGTCTATGCTTTTACACAAACTTATTTTATTTTTATTTTTCTTTTGGTTTTTATTTTGATTTTTGTATGCATATGTGTTATATATAGTATTCACTAAATTATAAAAATATGAATTTGTAAAAATAGTGAATAATGAATAAATTGAATATTTTAATCGATAGAATATACAATAGGGGCCCAAAACCTGTCTTCTACACAGTAACTCCAAAAAATATAAAATCACCACCATTAAATAATTTGTGAAAAGTTATATACAATTAGAGGTGATTTTGCTATGTTTTGAGTTTTTATTGAAAATATATGGGTATGTGAAGTTTGGTCTCTGCTTTTTATTCTGTGTATAAAATGCACAATGCATATTCTTTTTGTACAAACACAATTTTGTATTTTTATTTACATTATTATTTACAACTTTCATGTACAAAGTTTCTTTATTTGATGAATAAATAATGAAGAATAAAATAGGTGCCAAAAATATATAATTAAAGAATAAATAAATGGTATTTTTGGTGTTTTTGGCCCTTATCTCCCCCTACTTTATTCCTTGTCGACCAACTCCCTTCTGGACTTGGTCTCGGGGTTAGGGTCATAAAATATTTTCAACATTTTATTCCTTTTCTTATCTTTATTCTATAATTTTGGCATTAAAAGCCTTATTTTATGTACAATAAATACAATAAATAATGGATGTTATTATGTGCAAATTAATGCTATTTACATGAAATAGCTAAGATTTTTAAGGCCAAAATGATAGAATAAAGGTGATGAAATGGACATTCATCACAACCTCAAGGCGAGATCCGGTGGTACGCACTACCGTCACGAGCTTCACAAGGCTCGTTGAAACTTCAGAGCACACACCGTCTCCTTGAAGCGACGATCGGAGTTGCAGCATAGCTCTTTCAAATTGCGGCGAATCAAAGGTAAGTAATCCCTCTCCTTTTCCTTATCATTTTATTTTTATCTAACAATTTTTTTTCCTTGTCGATTCATATCACAATCACCACATTCATCATTTACCACAACCACCATCATTGCCATTTCATTCACCACATTTCTATTTCATTTCATCTCTACATTCTTTTTTTCTTATTTAAAAAAACTATAAAAAAATTACAAAAAAAACAAAAAAGGGAAACGGTCTCCAGCCGCCACTACATTGCGCCCCAACCTTCAGAGCATGTGCCACCGGCCATCCGCCTTCAGCCACCTCACGGTCGTGCGACGCAGCCCACGTCCACCGCCACAGCCAGCGACCGACGCCCTTCGCCACATGCCCAGCGCGCCACGGCCGTCCCATGGCCGTCAGCAGCCGTAGCCCACCTGCGACCGCATATCTCCACACATCCCTGCGATTGACTGTCGCCTGCTCCCTCCTCGTGTTCAGCTGACCGCGGCCGTACGCTTCCCCAATGCCAGGCGCAGCCGCTCGCCTGCCATCCTGCTCGGCCGACCTCTCCTTGCCACGACTCCGCCA
Source organism: Ottelia alismoides (assembly GCA_037367405.1). Taxonomy (NCBI): domain Eukaryota; kingdom Viridiplantae; phylum Streptophyta; class Magnoliopsida; order Alismatales; family Hydrocharitaceae; genus Ottelia; species Ottelia alismoides. The sequence goes on along the minus strand of JAZKJV010000529.1, from coordinate 598,149 downwards.
ACACCGCGCTCAGCGCACCACCAGCCGCGCTCCGCAGTGCAGCCATCGCGCGCACGGCCGCGTGCTCTGCCTCCCCTGGCTATCGCCCCCCACCTTGCTCCACCGCTACGCTGCTGCCTCGTGCATGCCTACCTCAACGCCCTTCCCCTCGCCGCCGACACACGCCCGTCGTTACGCCCGGACGCCGGCTCCTCCAACCCCAACCATGCGAGACCGCGCCGCCACCCGCCTCAAGCCTTAACGTGGGGTTCCATTCTTAGAACTCACGTAATGTTATTTTTTATTTCGTTTCCTTGTGAAAATTGCAATGTCTTACCTCTAGGTTTTTTTATTTGCAAAAGCATCCCTGTGCATATCAATTTATTCGATGTCAATTTCTGTATGCAAAGACACCCCTGACTTTGAGCACAAATTTAGATATCATTTTTGCATCATTTTATTTAATCAAAAAAGCATCTTGTTGAGAACTTCATTATGTACATATTAGCAATTTAATTAAAATTTTGTGAGCATTAGGTAATTATTTAAAATTAATTTGGTGAAAATTGGATATTTTACCTATTTAGTTGTCTGTAATTCATATTTAATTAAAGATTGCTCTAAAAATTATGTGAAAATTCCAGATGATGCCTTTAGATGTTCTTTAATTTATATCCAAGTTTCATCTAAATTAGAGTTGTCTTGTGCAAATAAATTATAGAGTGATTTCTTTAATTGATTTTTAATTAAATCCACAAATATCATTTTTTGTGAAATTTCAAGTCTCATGTATTTCTTATTAAAACATCTTTTTCAGAAAATTTTCTTCTGTATAAGTTAATTTCGTGGATTTATTAGGAATTAAATACTCACAATCACTCTATTTTCAGTAAAAAATCATAAAAAATAAAAAAAATCATAAATTGTCAAAAAATTTCAAAAATATTAGTGTAGATTCATTTCATCATATTTAAGTTCCACTAATTTTTTCATAAATTTTGCATTTTGTTTGCACGAAAAATTACATAACAACTCATAAAATGTTTGCAATTTTAATTGGTGCATCTTAACCCCAAAAATTCCAAAAAAAATACAGTTTACGTTCATCGTTGGATTAGGTTTTTAGGAAAATTATAACTTGGTTGATTTGAATTAATTTCACATTATAAATCAATTTGGGCTAAGTAGCTCTTTTTCTTAATAACCTAATTCATCTGCATTCTACATTCGCATTTTTATTGCATAGAAAAATACAAAAGAAACCTTCTTGGAAAACCTTGAGCTAATTGATTTAATCTGATCTGAAGTTATTCCTTTGCCTCCTTGAGTCGACCCTAGGGCTCGCCAAGGTTAAAAATATAGCAAATCGCACATTAGCTAATTAATTGATTCATCGATTCCTGCGGTTAATTTTTTATCAATCTTGATTGCCCGGCTACAACATAACAACAACAATAATAAAACATTTTTAATTAAATTAAGGGCACGATTTTAGGACACAATGAAGCACTCAAGAGGATCCTTGTTCCAATGAGAGAGAGAAAAGAAATGACACAATCCTATGCCCTCCGTCAATTGGCCTTCCATCTACATTTTTAAGTCTGACAACTAAAGAGACAGTGAATTGGATGCAAGAAATGATTTATTCCCTAGTGTTAAGGATCAGGTTCTTAGGAGAGTCTCTTGGACTGGAACCTTGATTGATGTTGCGAATCTACTCTTGTAACTGCAGTCCATACTTAAGTCATATCCAACTATATATGTATACAGAGAGAGTCTGATCATTAGGGAAATTGGATACCTTTTGACTAGAGCTTGGTTCATCTTAGAATTTTAGGATCTCTAAAACCTAGACTTCTTGAACGGATCATATCTTGTATTCACAAGCACAGTCAGGGATTAATCCAACTTATTCATTCTATATTTGCTCGAGGACTAGCAAAGTTTAAGTATAGGGGGTGATGAATCCATGATTCATCATCTCAATATATTGACCTTCGCAAAATCCCTAAGTAAAATCTCAAATAAATGTCCATAAAATCAATAAATTAATAAAATGCCTCTTGTAACTAAAATACACTAATTATTTTATATTATATTGTACAAAATAAATTAATAAGAAAAAGGCGCAAAATAAAAGAGTTTGTCACTAGTAAATAGCCCAAAACTTCATGTATTTTTAATAAATACATTTCAACTCCTTTTTGGATAATTCTTTCTCTAACTTGGTATTAAAAATATATATAAATATAAAAATATAAAACAAATTTCACCTCAAATAAATACTCCTAGATCTTAGGAGAAAAAATCGTAAAGTCCAACTTCTTGGCCAAATTTCCACTCTGTATGAATTTCAAATTCACCAAACTCACTTTTAAAGTTTAAGTTAGAAAATTATCTAATGAAAGTTATTTCATTAAAATCAAAGCTCGTTTGCAAAATATGAGTTTTAGGACCTAGGTGTACATTGTATATAATGTACATTTTTTCTTCTCATTTTTTATTTGCCTTTCTTAATTACAAAAAAAATTCCATATTGGAAATCTAAACCTAATATTTTGAATTAACATATAGTTGTTCCTTTGCCTCCCTATGTTCGCCCCCGAACTTGCACAAGATATAAATTAAAAACTGAGTCCTCTTCATAGAGATATTTCATTCGGGTCTGCATGATTCGCTAAGTATCCATATTACAATGAGTACAAATTATATCACGTATTTAGTGACTTGTCAGATTTTTACGAGTTTTTTGAGCAACCGTGAGTTAAATGTCAAGTTAAGACCTCATAGTGGGTAAAATAAGCAAGTTTTCACTAAAATAATTTTAATTAATTACCCAAAGCTCACAAAAATCCAAATAGATAACCAAATGATAGAGTATTAGTTGCTCAACATCATGATATATTTCATTGAAAGAAATGATGCAATAAAGATATCCAAATTAATATGCAAACATAGGGGTATCCGTGCAAATTCAGAAAACAAAAACATACAAACAACTATGTATAGGGACCTTTTGCAATAACAGAAACATAAAAAAATAATAATACAATTTTTACAAAACAAAAAAGAAATGATCTTCTTCGCAGGTAGGGCACGCAAAGGGGAGAAGGGCACAGCAGGACGGCACCGCCTGCGTGGAAGCGTACGGCCACACACGGCGGAGACAGGTGGTGCGCGGAAGCTGCAGGTGGTCGAATGCGTGGAGGCGTGCCAGAGAAGGGCTGGAACTGGAGGGGGGTTGAGTGTCGTGGTTGCACTGGTGGTTGCGTTTCGATCCACCTTTATGCAAGAGAGAATCGAGAGCTCCGATTACCCATCTCGGTGACAGCGAACGGCGAAGTAGAGAGACGACTGACCTCCTCTCCGGTGAGATCCGTTGGCATTCCGATCAACATCGCAGTTGCCTCTGCGTGCTGCTTGAGCTCATCGCTCGCTGGCGATTTGAACGAGGACCATGCTTTTCGTGAGCACACCACATGAACCCACTTCCATTGTAGGTAATTTCCCTTTTTTATCATTCTTATCGACTTTATTTTCTCATTTTTTTACATCACATCACCACCCCTTGTCACCTTCATTTGTTTATTCCTTTTATCACACCACCTTCATCACCACTCAATCATATTTGCATTTATTCATTTTCTGACTAAAAAATTGAAATTCAAAATTTTTAAAAATCAGTTCACAAAATTCAACCCATATCCATCCTCCTTGTGCACCTCTCCATCCTCACCAACCCTTGCTCCATTTCACTCCAATGTGCCTCGAAGTCAACCTAATCACCATCTTTAAAAACCATCCTTCTTCACACTTTTGAGGTTTGATCTCTCTTAGTCCACTCTTAACCGCTCAGATTGTACCCTTAAGCTCCAAGCTAGTGACAGGAGTATAGAGCTGCTGATCTGCAGCGAGGCGAAGTAGATCTAGCAACTCTAGCAAGCTCTGCCATGAGGTCCAACTTTTTTGGATTTAGAGCCAAATCAAGGCCCATCTTTCATTTCCTAGGTAATTCCTTAGCATAGATTTCAATTATGTTCTTAGTTTTTAGTTTCATCAATAGATTTTAGGTTAAATTTAAAATCCTTTGTTCGTCGGGATCTCGAGCTCTAGGCCCATTCCACTGTGATTTGATCAATCTCCGAACACGCAAATGATCCCATTTCAATCCTCATCGCACTCTCCACAAAATCCACCTGATTTCCCCTTCGATTTGACACGAATCAAGGCTTGTTCCTTTGCTTGAGCCTCGTTGACATCTCCTTCCACGTAGCTTCTAGCTGCAACTTTTAGGTTGTGGTGTTCGCCTCGAGCCACTGGAGCTTTTGATGCAGGTCTGAGCCCCAAAGGACCACCTAGAGAGATGAATCGAAAACTTGAAGGAGCTCCAAGTCGTCTGCACTGCAAAGAGTCCCAAGTCCCCATTGTTGGGACCCTGGACCTACCTGAGGGTACCTGCACGCACGGGAGGTCGCCAGGAAGAAAAAGCACTCATCAGCGAGACGTTTGGATCCCAGAGCTGGCCGGAATCAACGATCGAAGTTCATCAGGGTCGTTGTTCTTCGTGTTCTTGCATATCCTCCAGGAACCGTCGAATCGAAGAGAAGGCCCCAAATCTAATCCAGGGCATTGACGATAAATCAAAACGAAGCCCCTCTCAGCCACCTGATCAACTTTAGTAGCGTGGCGTGGCACGCTCCTGTCCGTTCGACTCCGCGCACGTGGGGGGTAAATTACACTGAACACCCCTATGTTTTTTGTAATTATTAAGTAGTTTTGTAAATTTTTAATTACATGTAAAAGTTGGTGGATATATTACAAAGGGGCCCTTGTATCTCTTGCATATTGCATCTTAGACCTCTGTCAGGTCAGCTCGCGTGTCCCCTCGTGTGAGTTGGGTAAATTTCATGTATACCCCATCGACTTTGTATATTTAGATTTAATATATAAAAATCAAATTGTAGTGTAAAATTTTTGGTGTTTTTGCACATAGTTCCCTGTAGATTATGTATTTGCAAAAATACCCCTGCTAGTTCAATTAATTTTTGTGTATGTTTTCTATTTCTAAAAATATCACCCATGCTCTAAAAAATATGGAAAATAGGATAAAGTGCCTACTTGCATGCTCCTTCACGCTACATAATTAGTTTTGCATTTGACGTAATTTCTTATTTATTAAAAATCAATCAGTACACGGTATTCCCTGTTTGCTTTAGAAAATACAAAAAATTATAAAATCAACTTTAAAAATTACGAAAAATAGTAGTTGTTTTTTGTTGTATTTTATACTTTCAGACCAAAAATCCCTAAAATAGAAAAAGAAAATCACTAAAATTTAAAACTCTCCAAAATCCACATAAATCTATAAAAAAAATCAGGAATATCAGTTTATATTCAGTATTATTATATATGCCTATTATTACATATTAAAATTAGTTTTGAGAATTTTTGAATCCATTTATTATTTTTAAATCTGAAAACAATCTGACCTATTTAAAGAGTCCCTGATTTTTATATTTTGGATCTTAAAGATACTTAGAAATTAGCAAAATCCCTAAAAATCACAAAATATTAACAAATTTTAAAAAGATAAAAAAAATATTTGGTAAATTTTGATTATTTATATCTCTATTTTTATATATAGTACCATAAATTGTAGTATATGTATCTATATATAGTGATATATATATATATATATGTGTGTGTGTGTGTGTGTGTTATAATAACTAAATACCTTATAGTTTTTTAAATCCTTTAAAAAATAAAAAGGATTGTTCTTTAGGTTTTTTATTTTTATATAAATATTATATCTTTATTATTATATATTACTTATACTATACATATTAGCTATATATATTTATACATATACATATATTATATATTAAAAAGAAAAAGAAATTAAAAATCATAAAATTATAAAAATAAATAAATATTATTAAATTAAAAATTATATATAATAATAAATTTAAAAATAAAAATACCCACAAAAACATAAATTAATTGATTAATTGAGTGAATATTATACAAACACATTATTAATTATTGATTGATTATTTATTTATAAATAATAATTAGTGCTACCATGTATTGTTCTCTGTGTTCGACACCCCAATACTTGTCCACTGTACATATTTATTTTTTTGTTATAATAAATTTTGATCCACTTCATTTGCTTTTACTGTTTTATATCTATATTGTGGGTTGATTATTGCTTAATTCATTGATCTTTGAGAGTTGTCATCACAGCGACTTAGTGGTCCCACTTTGTGTGGACTACAAGATATTTTTGGGCTAAATAGTGACTACGCACCGCCAACGTGCAAACGGAGGTGTTGGAAACTGTGGGTAATGGGAAAGATCGGGTAGGGGTGCGAGAGCAGAAGAGCTTTGTGATGGTGATTGAAGATGTGTACAAAGAGGGGATAACAACTTTGCCTTCTATTGGGGAAGAAGAAAAGTGGAAGGGACAACGACGTGACTGGTTTAGCTGTATTTACCAAATCAGATGAGGACAACCGACCCCAAATTATCTCTTAAAACTTTTTCATGAACAATCTATCCAATATTACAAGGATTACTGTAGATAGAGCTACAGTGTCACAATTAACTCTCTACATTGAACAGTTTCTACTTTAGATCTTTCCTTATCCTCTTTACCACTATTTTTTTCACCGTATAAGAGACAGAGTTGCCACTGCTGATGTCAAAGAATAATTTAATTAAAAGGTGAACCTCATAAATCATTCGTTGTGTTTATTCGGTTCACCTATTTGCTTTTTTGATCTACGTCTACTTATTCTGAGCGCAACAGTTGTGAATTGAAAAGAATATCTGTACTAAACGTCAAATTTATCAATTATCTACACCGCGAAGAATTCTTGATTATTCTGTAAATTTCTGTCGACACGCTGAAAGTTCCGAAATGACATCTGGATTGTTGTAGCCAAAACACAAAATCAGCGTGAAGGAGACAATGATTTACATGGAAAATCCTTCAGTGAGGAAAAAACTACAGGAGCACAATCGCCCTGTTGTTCTCTTACACAAGAGATTAGAGTTTGCCTCACTAAAAACTTCACATACAATGAAAGGGAATGAGTGCATTACACAGAGAAATGAGTAGATGGTCCCTAATGTATAGACTCGTTTACCCGATAACAACAAACCAAGTCAACGTAGACACTTCCACGTTGTTGGTCCAATCCCGAAGGAAATTCGTGTGGATCTTAAAATTTCCTGTTGATACGTTCCATCATATCATATCATGGGTTCCATGACGCAGATGGCTTCACTTGGATTTTTATATCGGCCAATTGCACCGCTATTTTTGACCGGAGTTCTGTCCAAAGTGGCTCCTCAAAGTTTGCATAAAGCTTCCAAGATTCACAAGCCTTGGAAAACCACTCGACCTTAGTAATACTGGATTATTTGCTCCAAGAATGATTTGCGGGTATATAGGTGCTTGCTGACAAATTTGATTTTTCCGTATCTAATCAGGACATTATTTTCAAGATCATGTTCTAGATGGAAATCACTCAATCAAGACATAGCACCCATAAGAAAAGATATGCTTGGAAGAGGAAAAAGATGGACAGTAGAAGGAATTTTTTTCTTTCCCGCAGTCAACCTTTGACATTATTGGGGTTAGAACACGAGTAACCCCTGCATGCGGAAGCGTCAGACTGTAGTCAAGATGAATGGCAACCGCAAATAGATGTCACAAGCAATATGAGCAAGCAAATGAAATCACAAATAGCAAGCAGTCACAAGACACACGATGATTTTACGTGAAAACCCTCAAAATGAAAAAGGAGGAATAAGCACTAGGTCTTCTTGATCCATACCACTACACTATAGATGGTGCTGGTTCGTTCTCCTCAAAACGACACACAAGTTAAGCCGTCTTATTTGTGTATCAACTAAAGAACACCACTAAACAAGAATAACAAGAGAAGTAAAGAAATCACCCAATGTGGAACAAAATCTGCAATCCTCTTCCAAGGAGGGCTTCACGGTTGTGTCTTATTCCTTCTCCTATGCTCTCCGACGACCCAAGCATCACCAAAGGAGGAGGGAACCACTGAAGACCTTCATCAAACCCGCATAGGAACAATTGGAGTGGAGGAAACACCAAGATGTTGCTCTATCTTTCTTTTATTGCATTTCTTATCTTGAATAGATAGGTTCTGCTCTCTCCTCAGCAAAACAAAAGAGGAAGAGGCCCATAAGACAAGTGGGGAAATCAGTAAGTGATGGTTTTTTTAGAGGTCAACATTTATATACCCATGTACCTTATGATCTTCCTTGTCGAACATCAATCATAAACTTGATGTGCCTCTCAAGTACCTCATGATCCACTTCACCTTTTCCTAATGATCCTTCCATGTATTTGAAGTGAACCTGCTCAGAACACCCACAACATGTGCTATGTTTGGTCTCATGCTCACCATCGCATACACGATGTTTCTTGTCATAGATAGGCAAGGTATCTTGGCCATCTCGGATTTTACCTCAGAGGTGGAAGGGCATGTCTCCCTTCTTAATTTGAAATGAGCTGCAAGAGGTGTGCTAACGGACTTTGTACTTTTCATGTTGAACCACTCCAAGATGCATTCAACATACTTTTCTTGTAACAACCACAACTTGTGCTTCTACCTGTCACGAACAATCTGCACACCCAGTATGTGTTGTGTCTTACCCAATAATAAGCATATCATCTACATAAAGCAATATAATAATGAACCTATCATTTGGAAATATGTATGCGTATATGCATGGATCTGTAGAGGTCCTTTTGAAGTCTTCTTTCATAATGAAGGCGTCAAACTTCGTATACCACTACTTGGGAGCTTGCTTCAAACCTTAAAGGCTCTTCTTCAGCTTACAAACCATGTGTCATTTTCCCTTTTCATGGGGCCTTCTTGTCCCAAATCACTCTTTTGTAGTTCATGATAGGTTGTTCACCTCAAAATGGCATACAAGCCAAGCCCTCTTGTTTGTGTAGCAAACCAGTGAACACCACTTATCAAGAATAACAAGAGGAAAAGGAAAGAAATCACCTAAGGTGGAACAAAATCCGCAACCATCTTCCAAGGAGGGCTTCCCTAATGCATCTTCTTCCTTCTCATGTACTCTCGCACGAGCCAAGCACCACGGGAGGATGAGGGAATCACCGAAGACCGACACCGAACCCACACATGGACGATTGGAGTGGAGTTAGGACACAACAAGATGATACCCTAGATTTCTTTTGTTGTGTTTCTTCCCTCGAATAGATAGGTTCTACTCTTTGGATTGCAAAACAAGAGAAGAAGAGGCCCATAAGACAAGTGTGAAGGATATGGGAAAATCCTCAAGCGCATCATGGAAGCGTGAGCGTCGTATCGAATACGACGAAGAACGACTAGTCAAACTAGTAGTTCTATGCAGCAAATTTAAAATTTTTTCATGCGATGAAACCACATGATCAAAGAACGATTCTCGAATGGTTTATCTAGAACCACAACAAGTATAAAGGAATACCTCTTGAAGCGTGGTTGATCGAGTCTCTACGAGAAGAGACCTCCTGTCTCAAGTCCGATCGTCGGAGAAGACGCTTGCGAGCGCGGGGATGAGTCGTGCGATCCTCGCAATCCAACGAGTTGATCCAAGCATGGCGAACTCTTGATCTTGTCGTACGAGATTGAACGCCTTCTTCACGAGCGTAGCACTCCAAAGAAGACGGAGAACCGAAGAACGTCGAGGTAGCGGCGCGGTGGCGGGGGCGACGACGTAGCTCTCCTCTAGGGTTTTGGTGGTCGGCCACCAAGGAGAGAGGAGAGAGAGGTTGACGTGTAGAATAAGAGAGAGAGAGAGATGTGCTTCAAAATCATAACCCTAGAGAGCATGGTATGCCTCTCTATCTATAGGATTTTGGGATCCATGGATCTCAATCTATGGGACACATAAAATCAATGGATGAGATTGATTTATATTTAATTCAATGGTCAAGATTGTTGTTGGTAAAAGCCAACAACTAATAATTTAATTAAGATCAAATATATTTGATAGATCAAATATAAATCAATCCTAAATTAAATCAAACAAATAAGGAGACAATCATCATGGAGATTACATCTCCCATAGGAACATGGTGGACGGCCACCAATTCCATGTTGGACTTGGTAGCCGTCCACTTGTTTCCAAGTGGGGGCAATTTCATGAGATTTTATGAGATTGCATATCTCCATGAAAATCTCCATTATTTATTCCAACAACTTTTGTTGTGATTTATTCTTCAAAAATAATTCATAATTAATTTTGAGAATATTGCAATCTTGCCATTAGAAATTTGTGAATTACATTCACAACCCAACAAAATATAATTTACATTTTCAATTAATTACACAATGTGTATCCAATACACATTAATAATTAATTAACAAATATAAATTATAATTAGCTCTCTCTAGTACATTATAAATCACATTTATAATATATTATAAATAATTGGATATTGCTATCCACATTATTCTTATCTACAATAATTAAATCACATTTAATTATATTGGATAATTTCTACATGCATCAGGATAATTAAATCACATTTAATTATCATTCTCTTAATGCTCAGATATAATTCAACTATGGAATTATTCTTGAACCCTTTCAATAATAATGTGATTTCTCCGTAGATACTTGGAGATAAGGACAGGGCGATTGTATTGTTCCACGTATAGTGACTTGTATATTGAGATCACATCTCAAATCTAGATCTCGGGCCTCCCATAGATGCTTGATTAAATCAAGACCGCAAAACTAATCTTCTCATTACATCTGAATCACATTCAGATCAATGTCCAACATTTGGACTAAGATTAGATTACTTCTCTACTGAGAGGAGTCACTAAAATCCAGACCCGTTTCATCACTCTCTAGGAATGGAAGCGTCATGGTTATAAAACCGTTTATGATCACATCACCCTCAGGTATTCCCAATACCTGTACATCCTGCATATTGGAAGACTCAGAATAAACCTGAAGTATAAGATCAATTTTACACTATCTACTTCAGGGATTTATTATTAATTTTCTCATTTTATCATTGGGAGTTGGTATCGATCATATACTTTCCAAAAGCATATACCATACCCAGGTGTTGATGATATACTTTCCAAAAATGTATATCAAACCTACAAATTCAGTCAAGCTTCCAAATAAGACGACCGTGCATGGAATTTAGTTCTCCCCAATATCTCATGAGTGAGCTCATATCTTCCAGTTCAGTAATGAACCTGTATGATCCCTTTGAGAGATTGTATTACTCATGTGCCCTTATATGCACACCAGCGCGTCGGTGTATAGACCTTGATTAGGTCATCAACCTATTGGTCTGCCAAATGTGCATACTCAGATATATAGTAACACATATGTCTCCGGTTAGAGGATGCGTGCCTATATCTTGACAGTTTACGTTATAGGACTTTGGTTATCTCGATCTCGTTAAGTCAACTCTTTAACCTAACTAATCTGACACCTCCGAATCTCTATTCCTATACAGAGGACCTCCATCAAGAGGTCGGTTAGATATCAGACTAAATGAGAAAGGATTGCTATCTCCTACTTAGGCTGGAGATCATCTCTCAACAATCATTTGACGGTGCTTGATGAGTCATCAATCTAACTCTTTAGATATTCATCCAAGCACCAGCCTCTATGATTCAATAATTGAATCAACAGCTGTATGATCATTAAGATGGCCATGGTACATAACCCTAATTGTACTAAGGGACCTATTATGCCAATTATTTATTCTTCATTTCATATCAGGGAATGATATTCGTAATAACATTTATTGCATAATGGCTCACCATTAGCTCGCATGTCCAACAGTCTCCCACTAGCCCAAGGAGCCATTAATGGGCTTAATCATTTAAACCCACACTCATGTGACAATCATAGGCTATTTAGAAAATAGCTAGGTAAGCTGATCAGTCACTCTGTTCCCAAGAGACTATGCCAAGTCCTTTTACGGCACTTGCATATCCCCTAGTAACAGTGTTTGCATCCAATGCGAATGTTGCATCTTATGCAACCAATACTCAATCTTTTATAGTGTCCTTAACACTATAGCTCGATAATTATTATAACCAGTATGTCCATAATCCTTATCAGAATACCTTTATTCCTAGAGATCTCTATCTCCTAAGATATCTACAGTTAAGACTTTGAGATCACTATCTCTATGTTTCATCATCTTTGAAGATACTGTTATTACTGCAATCAAGTGTTTAGTCACCATAGTAGGATCAGTAACCGTTTACTACTCCTACTGCATGGCAGACATCTGGCTTTTGTACACATCTAGCATACACCCGGATTCTCGAAACCGATGTACAAGGGCTAGCAGTTTTAGCATTCACATCCTCAACTCTTTGAGGTGCTATCCTTTTAGATAGGTCAGTACCATATCTTGAGGAAAAGAAGCTTTTCTTGGAATTTTCTAAAAAATGGAAATGCCCAAGGTGTACTATTAATGTGACGGTCCCAATACCCTTTTCTTTGCTTCTAAACAACTTCAGAACTAAGATCTAAGAGGTATCCTTGAGATCATATCTCGAGGTATGGAACAACCAGATTATAAAACACTTATTATTATCATCCTTAGATCATTCCAAATGATTAGGATATATACATTTAGCACGATGAACACAATGGCACTCCCACTAAGCTTCACATGGTTTATCAAGATTCTATTTGAAACCATAACATTTATGATTTCATCAAATCTAATATTCCAACTACAAGAAGCTTATTTGAGTCTATATATGGAGTTCTCTAGCTTGCACACCTTTCTTTGCTCAACCATGAAGCCCTGGGGCTACTTCATGTGAATATCCTCAGAGAGGTATTCACAGAGGAATGCAATTTTGACTCACATCATGAAGATGTCGTAGTCAAGTTGTGTAGCTATGGTTAGCAATATTCTGATGGGTTAAAGTAAGGTCACTGGAGAGCAAGTATCATCGCAAAGCGATGTCTTCTCTTCGGTGTGCAGCTCATGGCCACGAACTGTGCTTTGAAGGTCTCTACCTTTTCATCAGGTTTCCTCTTTCTCTTGAAGATCCATTTACACCTTAATGGGTCTTACCCATATAGGCGAATCCTCGAGGGTCTATATACAACACTTGTATATGAAGTCTACTTTAGACTTTATTGCTAACATCCATCTTTCCATGCTATGATCTTCAGAAGCTTCATCACATGAAGTCAGATCATTGTCAGATTCAACTAACACATGGAATCCATCTTCAAACTTATTTGAAGAGGTATTAGTGTTTCATCTTTAATTGTTTTTAGTTTCCAATTTTAGGAGCCTCATTATCTTCTCAAGACTAAATGAGTTCCTTTACTTCATTTTTATCTTGATTTTCAAGAGTCTCATCATCTAAGAATCACATTCTCAGATATGAAATCTTTTAAGAATCTCAATGTCATAAAGTAGATATCCAATACCATCCTTTATTTTCCTAATAAAGTATCACTCTCAGGTGCCAAGTTCCAGCTTACTTGCATGGAATCTTATTAGGGATATATTGTAGTCTCTACTACATATATACCTGGAAACTAGTAGGTAATTATGCTAAAATTTATCATTGATCAAATCATGTCATACATGATCCAATTGTATCTCCCCACAACTCTCTTGAGTTTAGGTACATTAGGAGGATTGAGATAGAAATGACATTCATATCTCTATAAGGTATTCCATGAATTCATTTAATAGGTACTGACTACCTAGATTAGATCAAAAATTCATTTAATCTTCCTTCAAACTTTGGTTCTAAACCAAAATTGTGAAATCTTTGAACATTTCAAAGTTTTCTAAGTGAAGAGAAGAAATCTCATATCACAAATAATCATCAATAGATATCACATATCCATAATGTTTACTATGATATAGATGATTCACATACATCAATATGTATGAGATCCTGAATACATTGACATCTTACATCTTTCCCAAAGAAGGGTGTATTGGACATTTTACTTTGAATACAATATTCATAAGTATGCAAGTTTTGAAATTTTAGACATTCTAAAGTTTCATCTCTTACTTGTCCATTGATCTCATCAACAGATATATGTCCAAAACATGATGCCAGATCATTGTCAAATGATCTTTATCCTCCTATTGATCTTTAAAGGTTTAATTTTCAGTATTAGAAATCTTAATGAATCATTCATTAATTTTCTAATTTAGCAGAGTCCACTAGATGTTAGATTACTATCTGAAATATATCCATCATAACTCTCTATGATAGGTTTATTCCAGAATTCATGTTTATTTCCAACATTTAGAAATAAACTATGAGTGTATTCTAATATCCATGTCACAGAGATATTCTCTAAGACTAAGGGCTCCCACTGAAAATATGAAGTCTATTGATCCAATGGAAATTGTTGCAACAATTACATCACTTCCAACATGGATGATCATTAAACCTTAAGATCAAATTTCTATTATTCTAATACAGATGCAACCAATTGCAAGTGTCATTAGAAGATTGAGATACAATTATTAGACTTTATCTTATCAAATAATTAAGTCAATTTCAATGATTATATGTAGATTATTCTGATGTACTATCAGTTCCTTCTCTAAGGATTCTAGATAGATTTGATAGTCATACTATCAACACATCAACTTATTGTAGTATTGGCATTCATCCAACTCTTTGAATGTCATATGGAAGTCACATAAGTACAGTCAACTCTTTGACTATACTTCTTACTTGGGTTCAACCCATGCTTCCACTGCGCTCCCTTTATCTATAAGCAACCATTGCTCAAGATAAAGGATCTCTTATGTTGAAATCAAAAATTTCAATATAAGAGTATTTCAACATTTATACATGCTTCATTCAATTCACACAATATGAATATTATGAAGCTTCATGAATGACTAGAGTATAGATAGTAGAATGATGACACTCATCGTATCTACATCCATTTAAACTCTTGAAACTTAGGTTCAGGTAGGTACTCAAACAATTTGAATACATCATCTCCTATAGAGCCACCATTCTGCATAATGCAGAGAACCATGTCATTCATGATTATATGTCAAGAGCACATATGTATGCCAGAACATCTTTTTAGATTTTATAAGGATTATTTGATAATTACGATAATTATCGACATGTCACTTCAAAAGTACATTCGATGAGATCAAAGACTTATAGAGACAAACAAACCCTAGGGTTTTAGTCCTATTGTCTATTTAATTATCATTCCTCATTATTATGAGGAAACTTGCACATTGCAATCACATACATTATATGCCCAATTGCAATTACAATATCTGGATCATGGGTCCAATCCATGATATTCTACTGGTTATTATTGAGTATAACATTGAGTGGGATTAAAGAAGGATTATCTGAAATAAGAAATTTGCATAAACATATATAAATATATAATTTACTTTGATTTAGGAATTTTTATATCAAAGTTGTCTTTCCATGTCAACAATGAAAGTCCATTCCCTTAATCACTTTCAATGTAAGAGATATAGTTAACATTATATCTCAAGCAAGATCTGGGATCTCCTTCCTTATCTTTGTTACATCCCAATAATATGAGAACCTGTAACTCAGATAAAAAGAAGCGGGAACACATTCCTCCTTTTAAGTCCAACTTGCATCTCCTAATTTGGTCTTTAACACCCGGGCCCACCACGTCTAAAGTTATGTTGACCCGTCATTAATTGAATCAACAAGAATACAACTCGATATGCGCAATCCAATATCGCCCCAATAATATGAGGATCCGATATTGGGGTCACTACGCATACGTCCTTACTCTTTCGAGAAGAGACGAGCCCGATCCAAATGGATCGTATGCAGGAGTTGTCACTTCGGACAGGCGTCTTCTATATACAATACCTGGCGACGGAACCCTTAGCCTTGACGGGAGACCATGGATGTCACTTATGTGATCCTCCACCTCATATTCAAATTTTAATTAATTATTATGAATCATATTCATATAATTAATTTTTCTAAGGGAAATACACATCTATTCATAATAGAGTATTTTTAATTGCATATAATTAACTTAATTACATTAAATTAATTATCAATCCAATTCAATCAACAAACTTGATTTACTTGAATACATGGTATTATCTCAAAGTATATATTAATTCGAATGTTAATAATTAGAAAAATACACCTTGATTTCTACGGCATTATCGAGTCCCTACCCGCTGTCATGGTCAGTACCGACGAGAGTGGGACAGACCGCAACCGGTGTGACCCGCTACCCCAACGCTCCCCGACTAGACACCATATCCACCTCAGGAAAGGATAATGCCAAATAGATCAATGTGTACTTGAGATGATCATCGGTTCTTCAACCGGAATTATACCATAGTAATAATCAAAACAATTTTGATTATAAGGGAATTTGCTAGACAAATTCGCAATCCTATTCAAGCAAGTTGTTTGTTGATTGTGTTTTCAGTTATGATCTAGATCAAATCTAATCAATTATTGGTTGAGGCCATGTCAATTAAGGAAATAATCATGATTAAATTTTTCTCAAATATTTTCCATAATTATTTCATGAAATTAACAATTAATTTTACTAATTGACAATCGCATGGTTCTTGATTAGGACTGTAATTTCAGCAGTGAGCCCTACTTACTAAAATTAACATATCTCAATAAATTTAAATCTAAATTAGACAAAATCAATTTTTAAAGATTGCTATTTTGATTTAGGACAGAACCTAAGTGATATTTCACGCATTTCGAGGCAGATCAAAACAGTAATTAACTCATTAATCATGTTAAGATTCGCAGTTCCCGCAACAGTGAATATATGTTCATAAATCAACCATATCTCGAGCAAACGGAATCCAAATTACGTAAACTCAGATCCTTTGATTTCTTTATTTCATGGGTAACAAAATCCAAGTGATTAATCGGTGTTTAAAACTTTTAAACAGGTCCGAAATTATTCACTAAACAGATGTGCGAGAATCAAACACGATAAAAAACTTTCGCAACCTCAATGAACCCAAGTCGTCCTAGGTTTACGGATCGTATCCAAAACCTTCGATCTAAGGCTCTGATACCACTTGAAGGATATGAAAAAATCCTCAAGCACATCATGGAAGCGTGAGCGTCGTATCGAATACGATGAAGAACGGCTCGTCGAACTAGTAGTTCTATGCAGCGGAATTTAAAAATTTTTCATGCGATGAAATCATATGATCCAAGAACGATTCTCGGAACGTTTCATCTAGAACTACAATAAGTATAAAGAAATACCTCTTGAAGCGTGGTTGATCGAGTCTCTACGAAAAGAGACCTCCTGTCTCAAGTCCGATCGTCGGAGAAGACGCTTGCGAGCGCAGGGATGAGTCGCGTGATCCTCGCAATCCAACGAGTTGATCCAAGCACAGCGAACTCCTGATCTCGTCATACTCGATCGAACACCTTCTTCGTGAGCGTAGCACTCCAAAGAAGACGAAGAACTAAAGAACGTCGAGGCGACGGTGCGGTGGCGAGGATGACGACGTAGCTCTCCTCTAGGGTTTTGGTGGTTGGCCACCAAGGAGAGAGGAGAGAGAGGTTGACATGTAGAATAAGAGAGAGAGAGAGATGTGCTTCAAAAGCATAACCCTATAGAGCATGGTATGCCTCTCTATTTATAGGATTTTGGGATCCATGGATCTCAATCCATGGGACAAATAAAATCAATGGATGAGATTGATTTATGTTTAATCCAATGGTCAAGATTGTTGTTGGTAAAAGCTAACAAATAATAATTTAATTTAGATCAAATATATTTGATAATCAAATATAAATAAATCCTAAATTAAATCAAACAAATAAGGAGACAATCATCATGGAGATTACATCTCCTATAGGAACATGCTGGACGGCCACCAATTCTATGTTGGACTTGGTAGTCGTCCACTTGTTTCCATGTGGGGGCAATCTCATGAGATTTCATGAGATTGCATATCTCCATGAAAATCTCCATTATTTATTCCAACAACTTTTGTTATGATTTATTCTTCAAAAATAATTCATAATTAATTTTGAGAATATTGCAATCTTACCATTGGAAATTTGTGAATCACATTCACAACCCAAACAAAATATAATTTACATTTTCAACTAATTACACAATGTGTATCCAATACACATCAATAATTAATTAACAAATATAAATTATAATTAGATCTCTCTAATTCATTATAAATCACATTTATAATATATTATGAATAATTGGATATTGCTATCCACATTATTCTTATCTCGCATAATTAAATCACATATAATTATATTAGATAATTTCTACATGTATCAAGATAATTAAATTACATTTAATTATCATTCTCTTAATGCTCAGATATAATTCAACTATGGAATTATTCTTGAACCCTTTCAAGAATAATGTGATTTCTCCACAGATACTTGGAGATAAGGACATGGCGATTGTATTGTTCCACGTATAGTGACTTGGATATTGAGATCACATCTCAAATCCAGATCTCGGGCCTCCCATAGATGCTTGATTAAATCAAGACCGCAAATCTAATCTTCTCATTGCATATGAATCACATTCAGATCAATATCCAACATTTGGACTAAGATTAGATTACTTCTCTAATGAGAGGAGTCACTAAAATCCAGACCCGTTTCATCACTCCCTAGGAATGGAAGCGTCATGGTTATACAACCGTTTATGATCACATCACCCTCATGTATTCCCAATACCTGTACATCCTGCATACTGGAAGACTCGGAATAAAAGTGAAGTATAAGATCAATTTTACGCTGTCTACTTCAGGGATTTATCATTAAGTTTCTCATTTGATCATTGGGAGTTGGTACCGATCATATACTTTCCAAAAGCATATATCATACCCAGGTGTTGATCATATACTTTCCAAAAGTATATATCAAACCTACAAATTGAGTCATGCTTCCAAAGCAAGACGACCGTGCACGGAATTTGGTTCTCCCCAATATCTCATGAGTGAGCTCATGTCTTCCGGTTCAGTAATGAACTTGTATGATCCCTTTGAGAGATCGTATTACTCATATGCCTTTATATGCACACCAGCGCGCCGATGTATAGACTTTGATTATGTCATCAACCTATTGATCTACCAAATGTACATCTCCGGTCAGAGGATGCGTGCCTATATCGTGACAGCTTACGTTATAGGACTTTGGTTATCTCGATCTCGTTAAGTCAACTCTTTGACCTAACTAATCTGACACATCCGAATCTCTATTCTTATGCAGAGGACCTCCATCAAGAGGTCAGTCAGATATCAGCCTAAATGAGAAAGGATTACCATCTCCTACTCAGGCTGGAGATCATCTCTCAACAATCATTTGACGGTGCTTGATGAGTCCTCGATCTAACTCTTTAGATATTTATCCAAACACCAGCCTCTATGATTCAATAATTGAATCAACAGTTGTATGATCATTAAGATGACCATGGTACATAACCCTAATTGTACTAAGTGACCTATTATGCAAATTATTTATTCTTCATTTCAGAGCAGGGAATGATATTCGCAATAACATTTATTGCATAATGGTTCGTCGTGGGCTCACATGTCCAACAAAGTAGACCCTCCATAAGTGATGGAAATCAAATTTTGTATATGTGGTATGCAACCTGCTATGACGTGAATAGAATAGTAGGCCACATATTGCACCTCCAGATATGCACTTGTTATGCGCGAAACGTCATAGCAGGTCACCTATTGTATCTCCTTTAACACACTTGTTATGGCCTAAATGCTATAGCAGATCACCTATTTTGTCTCGTCGGATGCACCTGCTGCGGTTTCCGCTACCGCATCATCTAACACAACACCACATGCTATGGTGCACCTTGTTGTAGCACCACTGTGGGCTGGAACTATTGCAGGTCACCTACAACAAGATGACTTGATCACTTTTTCGTCGTCATTAGATAAGGGGAAAATGTTACTCATCATACAAATTTCAATTTACAAATATATGATGTGACGTGAAGCTACCTATGATGGTAGAGAGGTGCATTTTCCTTGAAATGGGCGTTTAGGATGTAGGATCAAATTTTGGCCATCTTTTTTTTTCAAAGGTCTTTGTGAATTGCAAAAAAAAACTCATCTATCAAAGTGCTCAATTTTTAAAACAAAATATTAAGAACACTAAACTTTAAAGTTTAGATATTAAGAGTTAATAGAAAATGGATAACAAAAGTTTGCGGAAGACTGCGCTTGAAGTGAAAAAAATAAATTGGAACCCTCTTCGTTACATTTCAATAATAAGATCCTATTTGAGATTCGATGGATAGGTTGGATCTTATTTGTAATTAACCACTAGACTAATTGAAAATTTTGAAATTCAGCTCAAATAAAGTTAATAAAGTTGTAAATTTTTATTTTTCTTCTCCATCCTCATCGTTTTTAGTCTTCCTCCCTCCCTATTGTTTACTTCTACCCATCCCCATCCCCATACCCCTTTTCCCAACTAGAGATGCAAACTGAGATGCAATCGTATCTGTTTTATACATATTGACATATGTATCCGTATCTATTTTAAATGGATGCGAATATGGATATCACTTTGATATCTGCAAACAACTATATCGGTCATAAATAAGTATAGTTGTAAATTTATTTTTGATTATATTTAACATAATTTTATACATTTTTCACTATATTTAGTATAATTATTATGATATAAGCACATTTAGATATTAATATCATGTGTATTCCATTAAATATGCATACATTAAAGCTAATCTTTGAGGTATTTTTAAATATTACTCGTAGCCATCAATATATGTTTTACATTCCTATCCATTTTTTAAGGATAGGTAACATAGTTTTGATATTCATCAACATTAGTATCAGCATCCGTATTTCTTATTTGAAATTGAAATTGTATCCGTTCATCTGTATTCCTAGTCCCAACCTCCTATCTCCCCCAACTCCATTAGCACCACTCCCAGCCTTCTCTGGCCCTCAACCACCTCCACCCGCCCGATCCTCATTCAACCATTTCCTCCTCATTGACACCAACCTAATCAATCCCTCTCCCTCCACCCCTCAACCACCTCCTCCATCGCACCCTAATTCTCTCCCGTAGCCCCCTCCCCAGCACCATCCTCCTTGTTTGCTCCAACCACCCCAACTGCTCGTGGAGCTTCTAGCTTCTCTTATTTTCATTTCTCTATCTACTCATTGGTTGTCTTGGGTCTAGGGCATGCTTTGGACATAGGGAGCGAAGAGGTTGCAAACATAAGCAAGCTTGAGGCGAAGGGCATCGAGACCACATTACAAGTAGGTAAAAGGAGGGGTACAAATGTAATAAGAATTTCCTTAAAAGGTTTCCCGATCATCGCTTGATTTTTATTTAAAACTACATATTTTCTTATCAAAATATAGTTGTAAATGTTTGCTATTATATAAATATGTCTGCTTTTAATAAGAATATGTAACTCAAAATGCTTGCATAGCAAAAGTACATCGCACTTGGAGGAAGAAGGGGAGGAGATAACATGCACCTTTCTCTCTGGCATAAAGCAATGCTAAAAAGCTCTGACTACTTTCCTAAATGACCATAAACCTATGTCAAAATCTTGCCTTTCCTCATTCTTGCTTCCTCACTACTACTAACCAAGTGGTGTCAGGCCGCAATCATCCCCAGTGTGAAGCCTTACATATTTGGAGATGTTGTACGAGCAAACTAAACATAGTTGAGTCTAACATGCAATGCAAGCTGACGTGATTGATAAAGTCAAGCAGTATCCAGATCCACCTCTTTGAGTTGTAGTTCTATGGGCGAGTTTGGCTTTAAATCCCATGTTTGTAATAAGTGCGAAAATCAAGCCTAGCTTAGATTCGTTGGGTTCATGGGAAACGGTTGTAAGGGTAAAGAAAAGATACGATTTATGGTTTCCCCTCCGAGACGTTGATGGTTGTTTGACGTAACACCATCAAGCATGCCCAAAAGTATTCTTCAATCCCTGAAAAGCAAAGAGAATCCTTCCTCCTTGCTTTCTTGCTTGCTTGCACACACATTGGTCTGTGTAAATCATGGGTTGCTTCATCTCATTGACAATCAAACTAACGAAACAACACATGTGTTAAAGGTGCAAGAAGGTATGAGAATAAGTAATAATGGAAAAAAGGTATGGGCATGAGTGTAATTGCATAATATCGAAGGACATAAGTATAAAAAATCGTTAAATGTGTCTATCCACATATATTCTAAATTATGGACTATCTATGGAAAATAAAACCATATTTGCATCCATATTCCTTTTAAAAAAAAGGAAAACAATATCCATCTCCAATATTATATCCACAAAAAATTACATACTCAAATACTTATCCGTAGTTGCTAAAATCAAAAGTATATTCATATATGCTTAAAAATATGTATGATAGTGGACGAACACAAATATACGGTATCTCGTGTCAAAATGGCCAAAAACATTGACCTCTACTTTTTCAAAAATGTCTCAAATTTAATTCATTTTATTCCTGTTATCCCACAGCCAAAAATACACATTCATTCTTTTATGAATGTGGTACGTTTACAATACAACAATGCAAAGAGCAGAGAAGTGCGGGAGATATCCCCCAATATAATCAAGGAAATAACCTGAGAGGAGACATGATGTGAGGAAGTTACACTAAAGTCCTATTATCTCCATTTTGAACTCAAATGACAACTACGACAGCTATCTTGCATGGATTCTTGTTACCCCAGTCAAACATGCAACCCATTTCCAACCAATGGAATATGTCTACAAGAAAGAACTTGCCAGCCCTAACGCTGATTTGGGGTCATCTATCAAGCATGGCAAGGTTCCACACCTAACCATATTAAACTTCTGTAACATCGCCAGCTTATGCCCTGCCCTAACCGCTAGGCACGACAACCAACTGGATTCTTATGTGATCCACATGTCTGACCCTAGGAAAAAAACCAAGTGCCGGAATTTTAGCTTCTTGATAGACCCCGGTTAGACGGTCTCATCCAACGACTAATGCAATGAAGGTCACATGTTGCTATTATTACTCCAAAGCCAGACTGATGACATACAACATATTTTACAGTGAAGGATATAAATAGATGCGAAGAATGGGCGGCACTGCCTTGCCTACAGCTTTACATAAGATCTACACCCGTTGCTTCACACGCCTCCCGCTAGCATCGCTGCCGTCCAGCGACTGATTCGCAAAGGCGGCTGAAACTGAATGCTCTCCAATCTTAGCCACCTGTCCCAAGAGCTCTGTCAAGACTGATGGACAGCTGAGCTTAAGATATTCAAAGCCATCTGTTTGCATTACAGCTGCAAAGGATGCCAACACAAATGAAAAAACATGTAAGATGTGTACTTCATGACGATGGCGACAATTGCAACAGCAAAAGAAAATAAGTTAGTGTCGACATCTATTCAACGTTAATAGCCTTGCATCATTTATTTATTTATTTATTATGGAACTCAGGACGTGGGAGCTGCCACTACTGCATACCAGCTGAGAAACCAATTGACCGGTACGCACTTACTACAGCAATGTTTAGTATACACAAGTTAAGACTAAGAGTTAATTATTAAAATGGGGAGTCCTAAAGTACTTAAACTCATAAATTATTAACATGGGGAGTCTTAACGTACTTAAACTCATAATTTTAATCAAATTGAGTTGTATTCCATAAAAAGTCTGTATAAGAATGAAGTCTTGTACTTGAGCTACAAATAGAAGTGTTGAGCTGTTATTCCACAACACAACAAGAGCAGAGGAAGAGAAAGAGAGCAAGGTTGTATTTTCTCAGTGACTTTTCTTCTCAAGAGGTTGTAAGAGGTGATCGATCTTTGTTATATTATGTTTCTTCATCTTCACGGTAGTCGCTTGGAGAGATTGATGAAAAACATTGAAGATCCAATATGATCAGAGTGTTGGGTGATTTGTGGCAGAGGACCTCAGAGTGAAATATATATATATATATATATATATACAGAGAGAGAGAGGGAGGAGTGATCCTGTGAGAGCAAAAAACTGAGAGAATGAGAGCAGCGATTCTAGATCACTAGATTCTGTCTCTCTCTCCTCGTTGAATCTAGTGGTCCAAAATCACTGCTCTCATTCTCTCACAGGTTTTGGCTCTCCTATGATCATCCCTCATATATATATATATATAGGGAAAAAGGAACCTACCTCGACGGGTGCAGGTAACTCCCTACACTCGGCCTAATTTTTCATTATTTTTTGATTTTTTTGAAATGAAACGTTGGGGGATTTAGATCACCATGTATCACCATGTTGTCATTCCAAATTCAACTTAATTCGAGACTTCTATCATCTCCATCAAGACTACCAAATTTTAACGGTCTCAGAATTGTTGAAATCGACCATGTCTAGAACATGTTAGGAATGTTTGTTTTACATGAAACTTGAAACGCATATTCCCCTTAACATATTAAGTAAATCCCCCCAACTTTTATTTCAAAAAAATAAAAAAATAGTCGAAAAATGGAGTGGGTGCAAGGAGTTTCCTACACCCCAGGGTGCAGGCTCCCTGCCCCCATATATATATATATATATATATAATATATATATATATATATATATATATATATATATAGGGGGCATTTCAAATAGGATGCATCCTTCCTGACATAAGGAAGGCCACCATCTTTTTGTAGAAAACACGAGCACTTTAGTAGAATGTGTATACAGTTTGTATTATAACTGCACATTATAAATACAAAACCGCATACAAAACTGCATATTATAATACAAACATTAAAACTGCACATTGTAATACAATCTGTATACGTATTCTACTAAAGTCGTCGTGTTTTCTACAAAAAAGGGGCTGGCCTTCCTTAGGAATGGAAGGACCAAGTCCTATTTGAAAGAAATCCTATATATATATATGAAAGGGTGCATTATTCTACATGGAATCCTTCAACAAAAAGAACGACTTCACTTTATGACAGTATCCGGTGAAAAATATTATCACATGAGGGGCTTTTCAATTTTCTACATGCAGTAAAAAAGATTGAGAAGATGAAAGAGGAAGAGTGCAAGAAAATAAGGGATCCCATGAGCACTAAGATAAAACTGTTGACAACTCACAATACTATCAGTAAAGCCATCAGCCTAGATGATCCAACAAAGATCAGGAAGCTCAAAGGACAATACAAGTTTAAATCTTTAATAAACATTGTTATTGTTGCAGAAGAAGTTGTAAAATTGAAGACGAGCGATAAAACAAAGTTGAATGTGCACTTTGTTGAGATATTTATCTCTTTATATTTATTTCTTATTTCTCTTTCTTTCATGTACCTCTCTTATAATTTACCCATGGCTTTTCTCCTATATATGAGAGCCCTAGGGTCTCAATGATGATAACACAATTCTATTTTTCCTCTAACATGGTATCGGAACAACGTTCCTATATCGGAGTTCTCATATCCCACCAAACCCTAACCCTAACACCCCCCCCCACTTCATCGCCAGCAACCGCCGATCCCTCAATCGGCCGCCAGCCACCTGCGACATCTCCTCCGCCGGCCTGCAGGTCGCCGGCCGGGCATCTTCCTGTCTCCACAGCCACCGGCCGACCGCCCCCTCCAGTCGCCCCAGCCTTGTAAGTACGAATGTCCAGTCGCCCCAGCATTGCGATCTCACGTGAAAAGGGAATGTCCAAAGGAAAAATATGTTCCAAAAAAATTACAATCGATCAGCTTTGTATATAGGTGTGGATTGGACTCCAGGTACCTATACCAATGACCTTTAACTTTTTTCACATGGAAGTTCAAAACCTACTTGGATGATCCTCACAAGATGACCCCACAACAACAGCCAAAAATATTAGGGATGCACACGGATAATGATATATCGTATACGATCTTTCAGTGCATATGTATTATACAAATTTTGACATCTGTATCCATATATATTTTAAAATGGATACAGATAATGATATTACCATCCGTATATATGTTTCATATATAAATATAGTTGTAAATTTATCATTAAGCATATATAACATAATTTTATACATTATTTTACCATATTTCATATATAATTATTATGATATAAGCACATTGAGTTTACTTATCTCATGTGTATTCCATCTAATGCATGTATATTTAAGCTAATCTATATAATATTTCTAATTTTATCATATGCAATCAGTATCTGTTTTACATTTATATTCATTTTTTAACCATATGGTAACATAATTTTCATGTGTCAATAGCCGCACCCGCATCCATATTTGTATTTAAAAATAGATAAGAATATGATAACACCTATATCCATATTTGTATCCGTCCGTTTGCATCCCTGAAAAACGTTGAATCCTTCACGAGAGATAAAGTGGATGAAGTGGAGTCTCTCCTGACCATCACCCCAGCCTCCCGGTTGTTGATTGTTATTCCAGTTCTCCCTTAGAATTGGTTACTCTAGTTCTATAGTAATCCTGATCAATGAAAAATAGTTTTTCTCCCAAAATCAGAAAATATGGAATATTATCACAGAAGTAATATTGTTGGACAGAGCAAGTGAGAAATGCAGAATAAAAGAATGCTATACCGGGACATAAAAATAGAAGTTACAGGAAAAAGAGCATTACCTCTCAAATTTTCTGGTAGAGCAATGAATTTGAGGCATGTTGACTTTAGCTGAAAGCAATGATGCTGCTCCGCTAACGCCAATGTGGTAGCCACTGTGTTTATTGCAACATCATCACAGAGCTTGGCTTCACAAAGCAATCTAAGCCTGTCCAATGCATAACGGTCCGCTGCGGCAAGCAAATGCTGCGCCATCAAAGTGGAGGCAGATTTTGCATTCAAACCAGAAATTTCTTCCATTTCAGGAAGGACGTCCCAGTATATAAAATGCAGAATGGCCTAAAAACAACAAAATTTATAACCAAATCAATAGGATTCAATATTTTAATATTGGAAAGGATGAGACTTAATCAATTAAAATTCGAAAGAAGTTGTGATTCATAGAGAATTTCTAAAAACTATTTTAATAGATTTAAGAGCATGATTAAGAATAGACAGACAACACGGAAAAGTTAGCATCTGTTTAACAGCAATAAATACTTGGCAAAAAAAATCACATAAAGCCAATCACCTCTAAGCAAGCCTTGCTCTACCAATGTGCAACACAATCCATATAATATTGCAATCGGACAATAACTACGCATTGCCAACCAAGATCCCACAAATTCAAGTAATACAAAAAACATTTACAACTAAGAACCTCGTCCTTTATATCTAGACACAACTCCATTACTCTACATTCCACAATGCCACTTGTCCTTTGAGCCTTCCGCTTTGTATGGAATCATAACCAACGCTGGAAAGCATGCCTCATAAAATCTTTTGGATTTTTATTACTTGTGCCCCTCCGAGATATCGCAATATAAGTTATGCCCCTATCTTTTTGGTAATATCAGTTGTGCCCCTCACTTCTTGCCGTTTTATCAGTTGTGCCCCTTGGGTTAGTTGATGTCCATCCACAGTGCAAACGACGTTAACTTTGAGGGCATAAGCGGAATTAATTTTAAAAAAAGGGTTTAGTGGTCATTTTGACACCCTCTTCCTCATCATCTTCTTCTTCCTCCTCTTCCCCCATCCTCTTCCTCCTCCTCCAACCTCCTCCTCCCTCTCCGTCCGAAACTCCTCCCCCACCCCCGACCTACCCTCTTCCTCCACCCCAGCCGGCAACGACGAAGTAGCCCGGGACGACTGTACGGTAACGCTGATGGCAAGGAAGACGTCACGACAAAGTAGCCCGTGCCTCCGTGCCCAGGTCCACCCTGTGACCGGTGGGCCTGTGAGCAGGTGCGGGTCCACCCCGGTCCTCTGTGCCCAGGTCTCTATGCCCAGGTCGCCCCAAGCCCGCACCGCCCATCCCCCTTCCCCGCACCGCCCCCTCCCCCTCCCCTGCACGCGCCCCTGCTCCCCCTCCCCCTGCCCCGCACCTGCTCCCCCTCCCCCCTTCCCGCACCACCCCCTCCCCCGCACGCGCCGCCCCTGCTCCCCCTCCCCCCGTCCCGCACCTGCTCCCCCTCCCCCTTCCTCGCACCGCCCCCTCCCCCTCCCCCCTTCCCTGCACCGCCCGCCCCTGCTCCTCCTCCCCCCTGTCCCGCACCTGCTCCCCCTCCCCCCTTCCACGCACCGCCCCCTCCCCCTCCCCCCTTCCCCGCACCGCCCCTCCCCCTCCCCCCTTCCCCGCACCTCCCCTCCCCCGCACGTGCGCCCCTGCTCCCCCTCCCCCCTGTCCCGCACCTGCTCCCCCTCCCCCTTCTCCCGCCCCCTCCCCTCCCCCCTTCCCCGCACCGCCCCTCCCCCGCACGCGCGCCCCTGCTCCCCCTCCCCCTATCCCGCACCTGCTCCCCCTCCCCCCTTCCCCGCACCTCCCCCTCCCCCCGCACGCACCGCCCCTGCTCCCCCTCCCCCCTGTCCCGCACCTGCTCCCCTCCCTCCTTCCCCGCACCGCCCCCTCCCCCTCCCTCGCACGCGCTGCCCCCAGTCCCCGCGCTCCTCCCGCAGTTACGCACCTCCCCTGGCCCTCGCCGCCCGCGCTCCAGCCCGTGCCTCCTCCGCAGCCTCGCACCTCCTCCCCAACCCTCCTCCTCATTTGATTTTATTCTGACCATAATAATCCTCTTAAGCACACCATGGTTTGAGTAAACTATGGTTATTTTAATTTTTTGACTGTCAGTCTGACGGAAGGGCACAACTGATGACGGAGAAAGAAGTGAGGGGCACAACCAAGGTTTGAAAAAACTAAAAACGGAACGAGTCGGTTTCCCTGGAATCGAGGCGAGGCGTAGCCTCGTGGCGGTCGAGGCGTAAGCCTCAGTTTACAAGGAGAAAACCTATAAAAACTACAACAAAATATATACTAATGAAATTATATATATATTCTAACTAACATATGATATAAATTACTATAATATATGATGCAATTACAAAGATAGGAACACTGAAAGAAAAGATATACAAGTGTATATGTCTTTTTACTAATTTTCCATCCAATTATAGATTAAATATGTTGATATTCCCCTAAATTCTAAACATCTAACCTAAGTTGAAGAACCGTCGTATGCTCCCCTTCCTGCCATACCATACCCCAACAAGGCGGGGGTCTCACTGCCCGGTCAGCGAGCCTGGGGGGGGTCTAGGGGAAGGGGGGTCTATGCTCCCCTTCCTGCCATACCATACCCCCGGCGAAATTTTTTATTGAGGATTTTATTTCTATTCGGATATATTGATTTGTTTCAATGGGAGTAGTACATAAACTCCCCTTGAATTTTATCTTATTTGACCTTCTTGGTAAATTACATAGCTCATTGTTTGAAACTCCTTAAAAATAATTTTACGTGTAATTTTTTTCTATGATACTTGTGGATTCGTATATTTAAGGGCATATTTTAAGAGTTTCTTAACATGATTGAATATGTTTAATAGTAAATATGAACATGAAAGCGGCCAAATTTAAGCATTCATCTTATATATTATATCCTAAACAACTACATCTTTATAAACATATGAAATTGCTAATAGGATAATTGAATTAACATAAAAAATAATTTGAAAAAGAAAACGCCTCGGTGAGCGCCTCGCCTCCGCCTCGACCGCCTCGACCAACTGAGGCGACCGCCTCTTAGGATCCAGTCGAGGCGGTCGTTCAGAGGCGTTTTCCGACCGCCTCGCTCGAGGCGTACGCCTCGTGCGCCTCGAGGGCGAGCGCGTTTTTCGAACCATGAGCACAACTGATATTACCAAAAAGATAGGGGCATAACTGATATTGCGATATCTCGGAGGGGCACAAGTGATAAAAACCCAAATCTTTTTCTTCGAGAAGTAATTCAACAACAAAACATTCTCACACATTAAGTGGGGTTGGTTATATGGATTAGTTGCCTCCATTTATATATAGGGTAAAATGGGGCTGCCCCCATGGGGGGGGCTAACTTGGCTCCCCCCGCGCCATTTTGCCCGCTTTTTTATTTTTTTTTGAAAATTTCTTCCTTGGATTTTCATCAATATATACATATATTATGTCATTCAAATTTCACGCGAAACAGAGATTCCTACGGCCTCCATCCAGTAGGGTCGTTTTTATCAATTCCGTTATTGTTAAAAATTGACTGTTTGTATGGAGGCCGCGAGAGTCTCTGTTTCGCACGAAATTTGAATGACATAATATAGGGATATAGCGATGAATATTCACAGAATAAATTTAAAAAAAAATAAAAAAAGCAGGCGAAATGGCGCGGGGGGAGCCAAGTTAGCTCCCCCAAGGGGCAGCCCCATTTAAGCCATATATATATATATATATTGAGTCATTCTTGGACTTAGATCTACATAATTCAATACCTTAAATTGCCTCTCCTTCAAACTTAGAGGATTAAAGGTACAATCTTTCCCTCTCCTCTTGCTGCCTTCCATGCATGATTCAATACCTTAAATTGCCTCTGAAATTAGATGAGAATGTGAAGTTTTATATGGAATTCATCAAAACTTTACAACCATTATATATGCTTTGATTTCTTAAAATTTTGAGGATAAAAATTTGGGTTTAGCATGCAAATTAACCTAAGTTCAAACCATTAATTAGCCACAATTTTTTTAACTCAGAAAAATAGAAATTTGGGGAAAAGACATGCATTTTCTTATGGAATCTTGAGAAGCATGAAGCAATTCATAAATATAAGTAACATGAGCCTCTAAAATTCCTAAAAAAAACTCAACTTTAAAACTGGATGACTTACCTTTATAATTAAAAGTAATGGCTCCCTATTAATCAACTACATGTTCTTTACATAAGGGACATATTCAATTACTATTTTCAATGATAAAGAAAGTCCTAAAGTCGATCATAAGATACTTTGATGCACTTGTGACTAAAGATGCATTATTTTGGAATGAAATCCTAATAAGGATGATGTAAATGCTTATAAATTGAATAGATTCATATCAAAATAATGTCATGTCCCCCAACAGATGAGCTGCAGACAATAGCTCGAAATTGTGACATTCCTAAACATAACAAGCATTAGATCACACCAACCAAGAATTCCAACTGCTAACATGGCGCTTCATATAGTGATTATTATGAACTTGCTCGAAGAGATAATCATGTGCCATTAACCTTCACATGTTTGGTCCTTTGGTAGAAAACAATATTGTATCTATGAATAATACTGTATAAATATCACAATTTGGTTGCATGGGTAGAGGCTCCTATAAGAACATATACCCCTAAGGATCTATCTATATAGCTTTTACATTTGCTTGAGTCAGGGCTCTATACTCACATTCTACACGATATATGACCACAACTGTTGGTTTTTTTATTGTGCAATGTGATGAGGTTTCATCCAAAGTATAAACTAAAGTTTGTCATGAGTTTCTTGTCAAATGATAACTTACATAATATACATATGCACAAATGGGAAACCCAGAGACTTCTTGTTGAGTAAGAGATGATACTTTCTTAAAGAAGTCATAATGTATATATATAGCATTATAACAACATCCTAGTGTGACCCATGAACTAACCTACTTTGCTACCTACATGAACAATGTCTACGCGATTTACAGTGATACGTAATAGCTTCCCAATAACCCCTTTATATTATATAGCATTGACATTTTCTGAGATTCATCTTTTAAAATATTAAAACTCCTCTCAAAGTCAACAAATGATTTCTCAAGATCTTTACGAATAAGAAATCATCAATCAATTGATCATTATGTATAGTCTATTATTCATCATGGACGGCCATATCGCGATATATCGTCGATATATCGACGATATATCGGTATCGACAGGTCACTGATATATCGCTGACATGGACGATATCAGGTATCGACAGGCCAAAAATGCACAAAGGATACTGGATGTCAGCGATATGCGTCGATATATCGCCGATATATCGGCGATATATCGGTATCGACGTTGTATCGATATGTTGCCGATATCGATATGTCCTTCCATGCTATTCATACAATTTATTATATATAGGATGTTATGGCAAATGATCAGAAAATACCCTTCTTTTGATGTTTTAATTGGAACTGGTACAATTGAGACATGATTCTTGTATAGGTACCATACAAAACAAAATAATAAAGACTAGCTAGATCCATATCCAAAGCATAGATGGTAATCTTATGATTTAGAAATGATAACATGTGACTAAAAAGACTGATCATCTTCATACATTAATCTTTTAGGTATACACTACTACTTATACATATCACCAAAGATAGGTAGTGACAAAATATCTAGATTTGTAAAGTCAACCATTGAAGAGATTGAGAAATGATGGGATAGATGAATAAGTGAATCAATGATGAATCAGTTATATCAATATGATCGTTGATCAAAAAGACCTAGATCTGTACAATCAGCCACACAAAGGATTAAGAAAGGATGAGGGAGCAAGTCATTGATGACTGATAATTAAGAGTGCCAGTCACGGTGACCTTTGCACCTGACTGTGCGAGGGTATGGTGACTCTCAGCTGGGCGGAAGATTAGGAAGCCCAGTTAGGGCAGCGGCCGCCTAGTGCGCGGGTCTAGGATCCCAGTCTGACAAGGCTTTTTGCACACAGAGATCGAATGGCTGTGTTTGGTATTTACGCGAACATTTTAGCAATTTGATGGACTGTGGGTGATCTCCAAGGTTGTTGGGGCACACACTTGTATAAACCCAACAGTTAATCAGGATCACCCTCAGTTGGACTACAAATTCATGTCCAGGTCGTTGCTAACTCTTGTTAGGGATGACCCTAATGTTCGTGTTTCGAGTTGTAGAGCTCACATCCACGAGATGTACAACTACTGGGTTACAAAGAAAAGGGCTTGGGATGCTCGGAGGAAGGCAATCGGAATTGTATTTGGTGACTGGAAGAAGTCATGCGCTGAAATGCCTTATCTATTGCAAGCAATGAAGGTTGATATTCCTGGGACTGAAATTGATATTGAATACAGCGACCATCCTGATCATCGGAAACCGCATTGTCGTAGATTTGAACGATGCTTTTGGGCATTTGGGCCTTCAATTGAGGCATTCAAATATTGTCGCCCTGTGATTAAAATGATGGGACTCATTTGTAAGGGAAGTACAAACAGAATTTGCTCATTGCTTGCGGGATTGACGGGGATAAACATATTGTTCCTCTTACATTCGGAATTGTTGACAAGGAATCCGGTCCTTTATGGAAGTGGTTTCTATCGTTCGTACGTATCAGGGTAATCGGCATGCGAGCTGAGCCAATATTTATCATTTCCGACCGGCATTCTGGAATAAAATCCTCTATGAAAGATGCTGACGTGGACTTATTAGAACCCTTTGCATATTGGCGGTTTTGTACAAGGCACGTCGCGAGCAACTTCAATAGAGTTTTCAAAAACGGCTCCATGAAGGCCCTGGTTAAAGCAGCAACACTACAAACGACTACTAGAAAGTTCGCGTACTTCATGCGGAAATTGCAAGAGTGGAATAATCAAGCAGGTCGATGGTTTTCGACTCATGATTGTCGTCGTGAGCAATGGACCTTGGCTTACGACGGTGGTTATAGGTTTCGTCAGATGACCACAAATTTGAGCGAAAGCTACAATGCAGTTCTCAAAGATGCCCGTTGCTTGCCAATCTCTGCATTGATCGAGAAGACTTTTTATAATTGTGTGTTATACTTTAACCAACATACTGAAGAGGCAAGCGCTGCCATTGTTGCCGGCCGCAAATTTACGCATTATGCATCCACAGAGTTGAACCGTTGGAGTGCAGCTGCGAACGGGCACACCGTAACTCAAATACAAATACAACCGGATATATTGTTCGAGGTTTCTAGCAGTGCTCGACGAACGTCTAGTGGTCTTCGCGGTCGTAAACAATACACGGTGAATTTGCTCCAACGGAAATGCACATGTAATAAGTGGCAAATTTTCCGTATCCCATGTTCCCACGCCATTGCGGTCATTTCAAAACGTCGAGCGGAAGTGGATTCCTATGTTGGAGAGTGGTACACGTGGCAACACCAGCTGAAGT
Source organism: Ottelia alismoides (assembly GCA_037367405.1). Lineage (NCBI taxonomy): Eukaryota > Viridiplantae > Streptophyta > Magnoliopsida > Alismatales > Hydrocharitaceae > Ottelia > Ottelia alismoides. The sequence goes on along the minus strand of JAZKJV010000529.1, from coordinate 564,053 downwards.
TTATGGAGGGAAACTTTTCCCCATCGGTGATCGGGAAACGTGTGCTCCTCTTGACTGTCCAAAATTACGTCCTAACCCAAATCGCAAGCGCGGCAAAGGTCGACCACGCACAACAAGAATTCATAACGAAATGGATGTTAGAGATGTGATTCGCCACAATACTTGTTCGCTTTGTGGGATACTGGGTCACACCAGTGTTGTCAAAAGCGCCCTAGGCGCTCGCCTAGGCGCTCGGGCGAGGCAAGGCATTGGCGCCTCGCTCCACACTAGGCAAGGAGATTTTGATCAGGCTCTGTCCAGGCGAGCGCTTGAAGGGGAAGCACGAGGCGTTGGGAGAGCGCCTGAGAAAAACCCTACTGCATCATTCGATTTAGGGTATTATCGGGTATCTCCCTAATAGTCCGATAAAGAGAAACCCTTAACCCAAACTTTTCGTCTTCTTTGAGAGACCTCCCCGCACCATCGTGTCATATTTTTCCCTACGGCGATTTCCCAAAACTCCGCCACGATCACCTCCAGCAGCTTTCTCTTGTGGTTGCTCTTCAGCCACCAAGGTCTCTGCATCGTCTTCTTCGCCTCCTGCAGAGTCATCGTCACCTACTCTCTTTTAGGTTGGTTTTTTACTGACGTAACCATTCCCAATATTTAATACTTGCAAAACAGTAACAACATACATTCAAATAGTAGCAACTGTTGTAACATATGGTGTTCGTAACATATATTTAGTATTCTAAAATAAGCAGAACAGTAAAGTTTTAATGGCTGATGTAACAACTCACAATATTTTATCCTAGTTACCAATCTCGATAATGTTAAGTTTTAATGGTTGATGTAACAACTCACACTATTTTATTCTAGTTACCAATCTCGATAGTGTAACATACATAGAGTAACATATATTTAATAACTATATAGTCATATGCTATACATTAGCCTATTTTAATACTTTAATATATGCAAAACAGTACTATATTTTAATGGCTGATGTAACAACTCACAGTACTATATGTTGTACAGTACAGATTCTAATATTATAATATATGCAAAACAATAACATGTTTTAATGACCGATGTAACAACTCATGATATTTTGATTTATTTATCTAGATATTAGTACGGTACATACAGTAACATATACATATTTGACAGATATGGTCATATGTTGTACGGGAACGTTTATTTAACATTTTAATGTATGCAAAATTATGAGAACGATTTTACAACTTACAATACTTTAATATAGTTAGTAACCTAGATGACGACACAACACACATGTTAACATATATTTAATAACTCTATAGTATATACAAATGTATCTAATATTTGGTATAGTTTATGTATTATATTGTCGTTAGTAACTTTAAAATAAGAACTGTTCACAGTAAGAGATCATAGTTTAAGTTGAACAACTTGTTACCAAAATTAAAATTTAGATATAATACTGCACTAATTTTATATTGCTTTGTTATAAATAGTGTTATATGTTTAGTTGAACGATTATGTGAGATTGAATTTATTTGGAACTACTTAGAAGATTGGCATGTTCGTGTATATTAGGAATGACTTCGGGAAGTGGATATGACATGGCAACCCCCGGAGAAAGAGCGTCTAGAAAAGACATCGCATGGAAGTACAATTATTTGAAAGATCAAAAAGAACCAAACAATGTTACATGCATGTTTTGTGAAAAGACCACTAAAGGTGGAATTTACAGAGCCAAACAACATCAAGTGGGATCATTCAAGAATGCTACCGCTTGTAAGAAATGCCCTCCAGAGGTAAAGGAAGAATTACGTGCATATATGAACCAGAATAAGTCTTTCAAGGTTTCAATTGAAGGCGGGAACTTCGAAGTGGATGATGTTGACTTCGACGATGATATCGGAACAGAAGAAAATGATATTGCGAATGGGAAAAGGAACTATCCAAGTAGCGAGAGTAATGCACATTCACAACTAACCAAAAGGGCCAAGGACCTATGGATTCATTTTTGACCAAAAAAGTAGCATCAAGGAAAGGAAAAACACATATGAGACAAACTTCCATTGTGGATGCTTATGATAAGGAGATGAGACCTAGAACCATCCAACATATTGCTCGCTTCTTCTATCGCGCTGGTATACCATTCAATGCTGCGAAGATGCAATGCTTCAAGGACATGATTCATGTTATTGGGTTGTATGGTCCTAATTTGAAGCCACCCTCGTACCATGAGTTGAGAGTCCCATTACTTCGCATTTAGAAGGAATACACATCCGAGTTGATGGTCGGGCATAAAGATACATGGGCAAAGTATGGATGCCCCATTATGTCTGATGCTTGGACAGATAAAAGAAATAGAAGTATACTCAATTTTATGGTAAATTGTTCAAAAGGCACAATGTTCGTGGAATCAATTGATGCATCTGCATATGCAAAGACGGGAGAGAAGATATACGAGCTTCTTGATATGTTTGTGGAGTAAATCGGAGAGCAAAATGTGGTGCAAGTTATAACTGACAACGGAAGCAACTATGTCTTGGCAGGTACATAATTACCTATATTGATTTCACGCATTGACTTATTTTTAGATTTAAGTTACTTCATCATTGTACTTCTATGTAGGCAAGTTTTTACAAGAGAAAAGGCCACATTTGTACTGGACTCCATGTAACATCCGGGAATTCGCGTAAACCCGAACTCGTCCGATTTTGGGTCTAATGAACCCAAAAACGTTGTCAGTCAATACTAAACAACCTAAAACGACCAATTGATCATGAATCAAAAGTCGTTCGGGCGAAATCGACCAAAAATCGGTCCCTTCGTAATGCGTGCCGTGAAAAGCCGCGACGCAAATTCGGAAACCGCGAAACGAACCGAGACCGTCATTAGATCCGATTCGACAATACAAAACCAACGGAATTGACCGTTCGTCAATCGGAGGTCGTTTGATATTTTTAAATCGTAAAATTTAACCTTAAACAAAATCCGTATCCGAAAATTTCAGGTATTCAAAACCCGATCAAAAGTATATCAACATTGTACTCAAATCGATCGTCGTCCCGAGACGGTCAAAACAAGATATTGTGCGCCAAATTCCGAGACCCGAGGCGCGCGTACGGTTTATTTTTTAAGTTGGTCAAAATAATAATAACAATAATAAAATAAAAATATAATTTATAAACTCTGAACTGCACACTGCCGTTGGAAAAAGAGAGAGAGAGAGAGAGAATTTCATTCTCTCACTAACAGCCTCCACTTGCTCTCCAATCTTTTTCCACTTGGACCTCTCTTCTCTTCCATTTGGCCAACAACAAAGAGCCTCCTAAGTCCTACCCTTATATATATAACACCCAAGCACAGCTAACATCTCTTCCTATTCTTTTCTCTAATTTCCATCAAAAAGGGAATCCCCTCTCCTTCTTTGCTGCTGTCCAGGCCTTAATCTGCAGCTACAACTGCCATTACATCTACAACAACTGGGTTGTTGCCTTCATCTGCAACTGCCAGCCACAAGAGGCAACTATTGCTGCATTCTCTAGCAAACTTCTCCCTTGGAACTGCTCTCAATTTGTAGCTGGAGCCACTCCAATTATTGTTGCTGCTCCTGGCTCTTGATCAAGCTTGGAGCTACATGCAAAAGCAAAGTTATCTTCAAATTTATAAGATTTCATAGGTACCTCCTTCCCCCATCCTTTGCTGCCATGCATGTCATGTTACCTCCTCCTTGTTGCTCTCTATGAATCTATTTCCATAATTAGTTGATAAATCTGGGTATAAGATTAAGTTTACTTTCAAAGTTTAGACAAACATTTCCAAATTTTTCTTTGCAGATATTTAAGTTTCATGCATGAGAGTTCTGATGTAAAAAAAAAAAATCATTCCTGGCTATATACAAATGAGAATTTTCTGGCTAATGATTATTGACAGTAAATAGATATGTATATAAATGTTCAGGAATCTACTCTTTGTTCTCTGCTCTGTTTATAACCGGTGTATAAAGCTATAAAAAAATGCCTCTATACGATTCCTTGGTAGAACACAGGTTAATTTAAATGGGGTGAAAAATATAATGTAAATGTTAACAATGCTGATGAGAACGAGTGTCTGTAATTCTGTTAAATTTTTTTATAAATAAATGCTACAGGCAACAGACCCCAAATCAAAAAAAAAGAATGAAATAATGAGGGGAAAGTCCAGTAAAGTGATCATTATATGTGCTTATTGTTACGAAGGGGTGTGAAATATCGGATTCAAATAAGATTGGATGCATCTATTGCTCTTACTTATTAAATTTCAAATCTTAATCTCCATACTCAAATCCTAGTTAGGATCAAATATCTTGGGATGTAAGATGAGGTCATTAATGCACACAAAGAAACAAAGTAGTGCATAGTATATTAGTGCACTGGAGCTTATGGATGGCTTTAGACTTAATAATGCACACATCATAGTTAGATTTCAGGATTTGTAGAGAATTCTAAACCTATATAGACAGTACTTAAAAAAATCAAACAAATAAGGAATTAATAAGGGTACCATCATAACTTCTCATATATATATATATATATATTTTTGATGGCACTCAATGAAAGTCTATCATTATTCCTCTCAAGGATCGACTCAGGTAAGTTTTTTTAAAACAATGACATATGATAATCTTATAGACTAAATCCAAGGTGGGACATATGGAGATGAAATTTCTGTTCTTAAAGCAAACAAAATTGTTATAACAAGTTTAAACTTAGGTTTTGGGTGAACACTCAAGCACAGGAACCGCCTCATTTAGCTAAGCATCCATATGTGAAAGACTATACTAAAATGTTTAAAAGGATGTTCCTCTTTGAAAACTTTTTCTATACAATATCATTCTGCATTTGGCATTAAAACATTTATGCTCTATCTACCGTCATCATCACATCACTTGTTTAGGCATGAAAATGTGAGTTTCATATGCCATGCGTTCAAATCAACTTGTTCATCTGAAATGACAATCACATATTATTCATTTTTCCAATCTATAAGGGAACAATATTAGCTAAGTTTCAGAGCTAGATACATTTCAAAGAGGCAAGCTCACAGGAAACCAAAAGTCAAATCAATCAATAGACCAAATCACTAGGAACCGAGAATCTTGGTGCATTATCAAGATCAAAGAACATAAGTAATATTGCATTTTGGTGAAATCTATGAGATACTTGGGTGTGGTGAATCAATGATGACTAATAATTAATATTGCCGGTCATGGTGATCTTTACACCTGACCGTGCGAGGGCGCGGTGACCCTCACCTGGGCGGAAGAATAGGAAGCCCAGTTAGGGCAGCGGCCGCTTGATGCGCGGGTCTAGGATCCCAGTCTTTTACACGGTTTTTTACGCGAGCTCGCAGTGTTTTTACGCCTCGTTGGGATCCTGACTTTAGACCAGTTCCGTTGACCCTGTCTTTTAGGATACCCAGGCGGGGGATCCTTGGTTTTCAGTTTTTACGTACGAGCTCGTCCGCCCGTACTAGTCGGGCAGTTTTCTAGAGCGACTTTTCTAGGGAGTCTCTCTCACCCGTCTCAGTGGCGTAGTTGGAGAATAGACCTATCCCTCTATTGGACCGCGCTTCCAATTAGAGGGCGAGACGGAAGTGCCATTTGTAGGCTTCTTCACCGCTTGAGTTTACTTCGCCAAACAGACTTGGCGATTCTATATCTAGATCATCCATATTTACATCTACAACATCTGGAGCTATATCTGAAACATTGAAGTTAAGAATTGGAGAAGTTATGATCAAAAGACCATTCTCTCTACCCAAGAATTTAAATAAATTAATAGATCTATACAATCTCAACTTTTCCATTTTTCACTCACCAACATAATCTCTGAAGAAATTGATATATGCATTCACACTCATACACTCATGATTATGCAACTGCTATATAAATATGTTACATATGGGAAATGCCGGGTTTTGGGGAAATCATTAGAAATGCATTACAAACAACTTGAAACCCTTTTTACTTACGCAAGTAGATGTAGATTTTACTTATACCACCTTTCTACTTGCCTGCTTTTGTACATATTAAATGTCAAGTTATTTTTATAAATTTTAGGGAGGTACCAGCAATGGCTGACGCCTCTTCTTTCCTATTGTGTGTGGCAGGCAAACAACCTGCAGTTCAGTAGCCGTTCAGTATATATATGCTTCCTGGAGACAGAGTTTATACTAGACGGTATATAGTACTTTGTCTCAGTTTTTGTCTAGTTGGGGATGTATATGCTATCTCTTTTGTATCACTTGGGATATATGTTGTAATATGGAATATGCTTGTACATGTTGTAACTTGATATGAATATTAATAAAAAGAAAATTTTGGTGCCATTGTCTCTTTTACTTTGTGGTTATGTGATGGAAATGAATGTCATAATTGCGCGAAAAATTTTCCCTACTTTTATACAACTTCTGCGATCAATGTGAATGAAATATTGCGAATTTTGTCGTGAACGGGTACCCGGATCCTGAGGGGTTCACACTCCATGTGCAGCACATTGCATCGATCTTATGCTAGAGGATATTGGAAAGATCCTGTCCGTCAAGAAGAATCTTGAAAGAGCCATTGCTATTTCAGGTTACATTTATAACCACATTGGGTTGTTGAATATGATGAGGGAGTTTACAAATGGTAAGGAATTGGTTCGTCGTGGTGTGACTCGATTTGCAACTACATTTCTCTCTTTGCAATCGATTCATATGAATAAACACAATTTAAGGACCATGTTTACTTCAGAGAAATGGACTACAAGCAAATGGGCCAAGGAAGCCAAGGGTAGAAAGATGAGGGATATTATTTTAATGCCCTCATTTTGGAATTATGTACTTGATACACTCAAGTACATGGGACCGCTTGTAAAAGTTCTTCGCCTAGTTGACAGTGAGAGAAAACCAGCAATGGGATACATATATGAAGCTATGGATCGTGCAAAGGAGGCAATTGAGAAAAGCTTTAATGGGAAGGAAGACAAGTACAAGGACATATTTTAAATTATTGACAAAAGATGGGAATGCCAGCTTCATCATTCGTTACATGCTGCGGGCCATTTTTTGAATCATGAATTCTATTATGGCAACCAATCAATTGCATTTGATGCGGAGATTATTGATGGATTGTATAAGTGCATACAAAGATTGGTTCGTGATGTAACTATTCAAGATAAAATAATGATTGAGTTGAGCTCATATAAAAATGTTGAGGGGATTTTTGGAAATCCAATGGCAATCAGATCAAGAAGCTCAAAATCTCCAGGTAATCATTACAATGCTTGGTACATTAAAACTTTTCTAAATTTTAGCCAACATTTTCATTTAATAAATAATGTAGCGGAATGGTGGAGCTCTTTTGGAAGTTCAGCTCCAAATTTACAACGTCTAGCTATGAAGATTTTGAGTTTGACATGTAGCTCATCCGGATGTGAACGCAATTGGAGTGTATTCGAGCACGTAACTTTGTATTTAGTCAAGCTTAAGACTCTTCTAATTTAACACTAACAATCATTAGAATGTTTACAGATACATTCTAAGAAAAGAAACAGATTGGAACATCAAAGGTTGCAAGATTTGGTGTATATCAAATACAATCAAGCTTTAAAGGATCGATATGACTTACGAGACACAATTGATCCGATTGCTCTCAGTGAAATTGATGATGCCAATGAATGGTTGTTGGGTGAAATGGAGATAAATGATGCAGATGAAGATTTTGTCTTCGAAGATGATATTTTAACATGGGGAGATGTGGCAAGGGCATCTGGAGTTGCAGAGACACGAACATATACACGAAAACATATGAGACATGAACCTATTGCACCCATTGTTGGATCTTCTTCAAGACGAGTCGTTACATCACGTGATAATGAAGATGAAGACCAAGAAGAGATTGAAGGGAATGAAGATAGAGTTGAAGATGATGCTTTCGAGATCAATTTTGTTGTTGATGATGAAGACGAAGAACATGCATTAGATCCATAGTCATTTCTATCTTAATCTATTTACTTCACTTTTGTTGTTTGAAATATGAACAATTATCTATTACATGAAATGTTTGAAGCTTTTGCATTTCTTGTTTGTGATAAATTGATTTTCTATGCATGATGATGTTTATGTTAGAATAATTTATATGCATGATGATGTTTATGCTAGAATAATTTATACTATGTATAGGATATAATTTTTTTATGATGAATATACATATATATACATACATTATATTTAGCGCCTCGCTTGTCTCAGGCGAGCGCCTAAGTGAGCGCCTAGCGCCTCAGGCGTTCTGGACCCTAGGCGCCTTGGAGCGCCTCACGCCTTTAATAACACTGGGTCACACATACCGTGGATGTCCCAATAAAACCGCAAGGGATTCTCAAGCATCCACGTCTAATGTGCCGACAACGGGAAGGAATAAGAATAATGTGGTAGTTGTGGTGGCGTAGGTCACAACAAACGCAAATGTCCTGTTTTGAGTAAGTTTGCTTATTTTTCCTTGAAGTTGCAGCATAATTACTCCAATCGTATACTCTTGTTGTTTACATTGTATGTTCTAACATTGCATTTTTAAAATTGCAGATAGATCCCGGCCCACTTGACCCATCCGTTTTGACTCTTCAGGAGTGACATCGTTCTCGTCGTGTCTGGGCTGACGATGTAAGTCTCTTTAATTGTTTTTTTTCCTTTGCTCGTTTTCCTTATATCAATTATCTTGTAGGAATCTTCATGGTTGCGTTGTCGACGACGCGAGACACATGTTTTTTTTTAGGCTCGAAAAAGGGGGACACACTCGAAGGTGCTCACCCCAATGCATTAAAAAGAGAAAGAAATACTTACAAGGGGGAATGGAAGATTAGAAAATAAAAAGCAAGCTACAGGGGGTAAACAAAGGGCGTTACCCCCGCAGCACATGTTCGCCGGATTCCTTTGGATGATCGACTCCAGCCGTATGCAGCCCAAGCGGGATTTGGTTGCATTTCTGAGCTGGAATTCATTACGCTGGATTGGCATTTGGTAACGGCGTTGGTTGAACGCTGGAGGCCCGAGACGCACACTTTCCACATGGCTAGTGGGGAGATGTTCATCACCTTGCAGGACGTCGCATTCATCATGGGGCTACGAATTGATGGACCTGTGGTTACTGGTGAGACTACACCTAGAGCCACATGGGCGGACACTTGCGAGGAATTGTTGGGTGTAAGGCCACTTCCATCAGAAATCGTGGGCAGCAGGGTGTTAGCGAGTTGATTATTCACCCATTTTGCAGACTAGCCCGAAGATGCAGACGAGGTGGTCTTACAGAGACATGCTCGAGCGTACATCTTGCAGTTGCTAGGTGGAGTACTATTCACGGACAAATCAGAATCGTTGGTTTCCCTTATTGCACTACCACACCTGCATGATTTGGAGTACTCTGGGACGTTGAGCTGGGGATCTGTCGTACTTGCATATCTTTATAGACACCTCTGTTTAGCGGAGGATATGGCGACCGAGGAGATTGGAGGCTCGGTCATACTGCTTCAGCTATGGGCATGGGAGCATTTCCCCCACATTGCTCCTGTTATGAGGGAAGGCAGACAGTGGCACGGGCGCCCGTTAGGAGTTCATTGGGCAACGGCGTTTGCGCATCGTCGACAGCCTACACACGTAGTGAGACCATACCGGGACGCTTTTAACATGCAATCACCCGAGCAGGTAATTTTACATCCACAAATTACTTCAATTTGAACAAAAAAATTAATGATCTAAATACAATTTTTCCATTCAGGTGTTGTGGACGCCGTGTACGGAAGACATCCGCGCAAGTCTCCCTGCCATCTGTCTTGAAGGCGATCGCATTTGGATGGCGAGTGTACCGTTGATATACTTCCACATTGTGGAGTATTACTTCCCAGACCGATTCCTGAGACAATTTGGCGGCCGTCAGGACATTCCAGAGCCTTGTTTTACCTTTCAGGACCTCCATGCAATCGACTTGAGGGGGAAGGTGCATGTGGATTGGAGGGCGAAACACTAGTTGTATATAATCCAATCGGATGAGCGAGAAGATAGAGTCGTTGATATCGATCGGTCCAATGGGATCGTCGCGACGCCCGCCTACGAGCAATGGTATAGGACGATTACTAGAAGATTTGTTGGACGACTAGGTGCAACTCTGGCAAGCAACGTAAGTGCTCGGACAAACTTTGTTGTAAATTACTTCCATAAGTTTCCATGAAATTTACCTATATATATTTTTTTTGGATGCAGCTCGCCAAGTGGACCGGATACATGATATTGGACACGAGGAATGCCGCGAGATTGCGACACAAGCAAAGCCAGAAATGGATCAGTGGTTGTCGTTTCAATTTGCAGATGCTGTCACAATACATGACGACCATGCTGATGTCGCTCAGGCGGAGGCCGGCGAGGAAGAGCAAGAGGAAGAGGAAGGGGTCGGGGAAGGGCGCATGAATCAGTAGCGGAACCCATGGACCATGAAGCAACCGCTGCGGTAGATGAGGATCTTGCGCCAACAGACTTCGTCACACCGGTTGCCGAGCGACCACGTGCAGAGATGCCAACGCCGCAGGCACCGTTGAGGCAAGGACTGGATGCCAGAGAAACACAACCCACTTACTGCACGCTCGCGCCGCCACCGATGCCAACCTTCGACGAAGACGTTGATGGGCCCTCGCAAATCAACATGATAGACGAGGCGAACCGTTGGTTACCCTTCCATCCTCGTGATTCAACGATAACATATCAGCGTAGGCGAAAGCGTTGAGTTGTAAACCTTGTAGTTGTTATTGTGATATAAAAATGAAAATGTATATCCGTGGACAATTCAATATATGTAAATTATGTGACTGTCTTTCTGCATCAATATAAATCTTTTGAGTGTATGTGCATACAAAACCCACATTTCTGATTGTGGAGACATTTTTGAATGTGTGTTCATCGACATGAAAGAAGCACATAACTTGAGTAGGAAGAGCCACATAAATTGACAGCTACGGTCTCAGTCTGGCAGGAGAGAAGGTTCATCTTTGCCCTTGTTTGGTCTCTTGTCCTAAGAAGACTAACGGCCAAAAGATGAGCTTCTATCTCCAGACCTGGCCTGCCAAGTTCCAGTAATTATCTCATATATCGCATGTTGAACATGCGACATATGTGAAACTCCCTGATTCGTTCCAGGGAGAACCTCATATGCGCTTGTTGAACATGCGCTATATGAGAAACTCCCTGGAATTGTTCCAGGAACTTTTTCATATAGCGCATGTTGAACGTGCTCTATGTGAGAAATGTCCTGGAACTATCGGGGAACATATCCAGGGAGATCTACACATATCGCATATTGAAGATGCGACACTCCTGTAGTTTCTAAGTAAAAAAAAGATTTCAGGTGTCGCATGTTGAACATGTGACACCTTTGTAGTTTCTAAGTAAAAAAAACATTTTGTAGAACCTGGGTATTTAAGTAAATCCCATGTACTACTTAGGAATTTGACTCATGAGATGCTCTAGAGTCCATGATCCAATCGGACAGATCTGAACTGCTACTACTGGTAAGTGCAAAAGCAATACCAGACGAACTCGAGGAGACTCTGGCAGCATGAGCTATATCTGAAGATCCTGCAATCGAAGTAGTGGTAGTCATCATCTCTCATAGTCTCGACACAATATCATCAAAACGTGCACCATGCGACGAAGCAGGAGAAGAAGTAGACTCGATCTGCTTAGCAACTCGTGCAGTCGCAGGATATTCATGCTTATGATAGCATGTCTCCTCAGAATGACTAGGACAGTGGCAATGTGCACATAGACCTCGTTAGCATCCTCGACCACGAAATTGTGTAGTACCCCCTCTGCCGCGAGAGGCTACCATAGCAGAGGGAGATTGAGAGACAGTAGTAGTAATTCTGCCCAACCTCTTGTAGACCTCCTCCATTGGAGGTATCGTCTCTCCAGTCAATAGTTGAGTACGTGTTGCATCGTACTCAGAGTCGAAGAGATGACAGAAAGACTCCTGTCATGGTAGCATTCCGATATGCCTGTTGCTGCTCAGTGCTAGTAGTTATAGGCATGAAGCCATGCAAATGCTCAAACATGCCTCTAAGATGAGAGAAATGTGCATGAAGAGGTCGACCATTCTGCTTGGTCGAAAAAATATCAAACTGTAACTGTAGAATTTTGCTTTCATACTTTGTCTGCCCATACATGTATGCTAAAATATCCCACATAGCCTTTATTGTGGGTTGATTGACAATATCATTACCAATCTCCGTAGTGAGCGTCTCAGAGAGCCAAATGCGGCATAGGCATCATCTTGCTTCCAAGAAGCATTAGCCTCAATCTTGTCTTCCAGCTCTGGATCCGTCAGAATGTGCTCCTTGTTATGGCATCGCATTATGGTGCGAAACTGCATGGACCATAACTCGTAGTTGGTCCCATCCATCTTCACGATGGGAGCCGAGCCCTTGAAGGCACCGGCCGATGAAAAACGTCACCCTTGTTTTCTGACATGGTAGCAAAAATTGTCGATGTCCGGAACAAAACTGAAGAGTAGGTTGTTGTGAATGAGTCTAGACAATCACAATTGGAGGATCAGTTGTATCTGTAGACTCATACAACCATCATCTTCTTTTGTCGTTGTAGGCTAGATGCAGAAATCGTGATTTATATGTTGAAAAATCACGAAACCCGACCAAGATTTGGTCGTTGGTTGTGCGTGCGCAAGGGTAGCAAACCTGCACGCAGTTGTGCGCTGGAGTACGTGCACAGATACACATTGGTACGCGTAGTAGCGTGCCGGTGCGCACTGAGCGATTGCGCGCTGGAGCTGTAGATGCGCTGGAGGCGCAGGCACTCTGAAGTCGTGGGGTGCAGGCAGGGGCACAGCGCGGGGCAGAGGCGCACAACGTAGGCGAAGACATAGGTGGTGTGTGCTGGTGACGGGCGGTGCACGGCAGACGGAGGGGGGGATAGGGTGGGATACGTGATCCCAATCTAGGACCGTTGCTCCGCTACCATGTTAGAAAAAATGAATGACTTGATCTTCATAAGACCCCCTGACTCTCTTATATAGGAGAAAGCCCGTGGGTAAATAGCACGAGAAATACATGAAGAAAAGAAATAGAAAAATAACATCAAAGTTATATAATAATCTCAACAAAAAGGAAAGGACTTAACGCTGAACGTTTATGCAAAATGATGTAGATGTCAAAATAGTCGGTCTTCCAAGACTGTATCCTTACACAAGATGAAGCCCCATCATACATATACTTTATAAGGTTAATATACACGACACGTACTTATAGCTTGCACAATTCAGGTATCCCTCAAAGTTATCTCTTTGTCCAATGAAAAGCTTATGGAAGTATTGCTTCCATCTAGTCTCCATATCCTTCTAAGTAACAAGCATATGTCCTCCATCATCATTAATGCATCTCGTTTGAGTAAGATCGTTGGTATGTTTTATCTCATTTGAGTAAGATCTTTGGTATGTTTTTATCTTGCTTCAGTCAATCTAAATATATCCTTTTGGCCCTCCTTAAAGTAGAGCTTAGGTTTTTGTCTTAGCTTCATTTACGGACTTTTTTGCTTCCTTCTTTGCTATTTTGTTGTTTATAACCATTTCCTCTATTATATCCCTATGCATAGCTTTAGTACAGTGTGTCTACTTAATGGTCTAGTGGTAGTACAGTGCGTCTACCACACAAAAGATCAGGGTTCAAATCCCACTCTTGCAGGGGTTGCGTTAGGTAGTCGACGGCCAGCGTAAAAATAGTCGAATCTTTCAATATGGATTTGAGCAAGAATCCATGTAGCCGACCCTATTAATAGTGGGAGAAGGCTTAGTACATTTTTTATATCCCTATGCGTAGCTTTAAAGCAAGCTCTTTCATCTTAAGCTTCTCTTGCACTCCTTCACTCCACCACCAAGAGTCATTTTAACATAGAATTCCTCCTTTGGACTCGTCTAGCATCTCTTTGGCTACCCTTCAGATAAACTATCTACTCACGCAATCAGTGTCTTCATTGGGAATCCTAGAATCCAGAAAAGGGTACAGATGTTATGACCATGTTAGTCATCGCGATCATATTTCAATTGATGTTGCCATTTTTGAACAAACTAGTTATTTCTCTAAGTCTATCAATAAGATTCCTTTGGAGTTCCTCCACAACTCAGCATGACTCTATCCCTTTACATGTTCCTATCTTGCAGGTTGATGAGCCATCTTGAAGTCACCCCATTATTACAAATCCAAATGATCCTCCAGGACTTCCTATTGCGATACAATAAGTCCAACAGGCAATGTACTCAACACTCATTTGTAAAATTTTACTTCTATTGATAGTCTATCCAGCTGAGAGAGGAATTTCATAGATGCACTTATGGCAACTATTGTTCCTCGAGATCATTATACCGCTCTTCAGGACCATGGTTGGAACATAACATGAATGAAGAAACACATGCACTCACTTCCAAAGGCACATAAGATCTTGTACCATGTCCAGCAAGCGTGACCATTGACCTGGTAGACCAATTGACAGACTAAAAACCAGACCAGTGATAGAGAGGTTCGCCCAAACATATGGCATCAACTATTTTTAGACATTTTCCCTAAGGTAAGGCTGGGGTTCATACAATTCAATCAATTGCAGCCAACAAGAATTATCTCAATTTCAACTAGATGTGAAAATGCCTACCTTTAGGATGATCTAGATGAGGAAGTGTATATGACACACCACTTGGATATTTCATTAAAAAGGAGTATGTATGTCAACTACATAAGGCCATTTATAGCTTAAAGCATAGTCCATGAGCCTGGTTCAACAAACATACTTCAGAGATCAGCTTTCTCTTGGTTTTTAGTAAGACTGCATCTTGTTGAGATATTAGTTAGCTTCTATCCTTTTATGTATTCTCTTTTCTTTCCGTCTACATTGTGTAATTTGCCAACAGGTTTCTCCTCTGTATAAGAGAACACTGGGGTCTCATGAATAGATAACTGATTGCATTCTCTCATATCTCTCTCTCCACATGGTATCAGAGGAACAGTCCTAGACTGGGGCTTATACCAAAAACCCGTCGCCGCCACCAGCCTCCGTCCTCCTTGAGCCTTGTACAGACCCTTATTTCGTGCCTAAGGGTCTTGCACGAGGCTTCAGTGGATTCCACATGCCTACCCTAGCGCTACCTAAGCGATACCCGGTGCCTAACAGCATCGCCCAAGTACTACCCAGCACTAACCTAGCACTACCCAATCTACCCAAGTATTACCCAGTGCCGCCCATGCGCTGCCCAACGCTACCTAATGCTACCCATACCACAGACGAGTTTGCTTAGGGTCGGTTGAGGTATGAGCATACACTCATAACCACCCACCATGATGTCGGTGTATACATCCTATCACCCATCTACGGTCCCAATCGCGTACCAATCCATTACTATGTCAGAAAATAGAGTTGATATGCATCCACAGATGACTTTATGGATTTAGTACCTATTATCAAGATGGATGGCACAAACTATGAGTTGTTGACGATGCAGTTCATGTTAGAATATCTTATAGTGTTGAGATTGTTGATATAATTATGGTAGTTGTTG
Source organism: Ottelia alismoides (assembly GCA_037367405.1). NCBI lineage: Eukaryota > Viridiplantae > Streptophyta > Magnoliopsida > Alismatales > Hydrocharitaceae > Ottelia > Ottelia alismoides. The sequence continues at coordinate 548,458 of JAZKJV010000529.1, read as the reverse complement.
AGATAATTATGTTAGTTTTCTATTTTTGGTATGTCTCTCTTATGTAATTAACCTAGGGCTTTTATCCTATATAAGAGAGCCCAAGGGTCTCTTCTATTGTATGAAAAACGTTTCTCCCAACATGGTATCGGAGCAACGATCCTAGACCGGGGTTCCCGTATCCCACCCAAAACCCTAACCCTACCCCCCCCCCCCCGCCTCCTCTCGGCGCCGCCGCAGCCCAGCTAGGGCCCTCCCCCCGCCGACCGTTGCTGCCCTAAGGCGGTCCAGCCCTTCTGCGTCGCTGCCTGGGTTTTACCCAGCCACCTGCGCTGCCGCCAAGGCCCCTCCAGCCTCCTGCGCTGCCGCCCGGACCGACCCCTGCCATCCCGAGGTGCCGCAAAAGCCCCCCCGCCCTCCTGTGCTCGGCTGGGGTGTCCAGCAAGTGCCAAGTGCGCTCCGGTTGACTTCCCGTGATCTGAAACTGGTATTCCAGCCCCTGTTTTGCGATCTATTGGTCTGATTTTGGTTGTCGGTGGTGTTTTTGGTCTTCCATATCACATATAAACGCCATTAGACCTTAATAAAGTGCATAGGAATGGTTGTATAAGTCTACATATACAACCACTCCTCTTCATGCTTGTGTAGACATTATTCGATTGATCTACTCCTCAGTTGTTCGAGGTTCATTTCATTGATACAATGTCCGACATTAAAAGTGACGGGTTCTCTTCTTCTGGTGCATTCAAAGGACCTGCACCAATAGTCAAGATGGATGGGACCAATTATGAACTATGGTCCATGCAGTTTCGCACTCCTATGCAGTGCCACAACAAAGAACACATTATCACCGAATCCGAACCGGCGGACAAAACTAGGGCCAATGCTTCGTGGAAGCAAGATGATGCTTATGCTCGTATTTGGCTCTCCGGGACGCTCACCACGGAGATTGCCAACGATATTGTCAACCAACCCACCGCAAAGGCTATGTGGGATATATTAGCAGCCACATATGGGCAAGCCAAGAATGAGAGCAAGATTCTTAAGTTACAGTTTGACATTTTCTCGACCAAACAGAATGGTCGCCCGCTTCATGTGCATTTTTCTCATCTTCGCGGCATGTTTGAACGTCTACACAGCTTCATGCCTATCACTGCCAGCACCGAGCAGCAACAACAGTATCGGAACGCCACTATGACAGGGGTGTTCATATCCTCTCTTGATTCCGAATATGATGCAGCACGTACGCAGCTTCTAACTGGAGAGACGATACCCCCTATGGAAGAAGTATACAAGCGACTCAGTCGGATTACCACTATTCCCACTACTGTCGCTCTGAATCCTTCCGCTATGGCCGTCTCACGGGGAAGGGGAGGATCTTCCCAGTTTCGAGGACGTGGTCTTCGTGGTCGTGGTGGTGGCCGTCAGCGTGGCCCGTGTTCTTATTGCCATCGTCCTGGTCACTCTGAGGAGACATGCTTTCAGAAGCATGGATATCCAGCTTCTGCAAGGGTTGCTGAACAGACAGAACCTACCTTGGCTCCATCCCAGGATGCTCGCCTGGATGATATTGTTTCTAAACTTCGCGAGATGATGTCCGCCCCCATTATTCTGGCTGCGACTTCCTCTTATGATGCGGCTACTGCCAAAGCCTCGTCTAGCTCCTCAGGTACTACTTATGCTCTTACGAGTTGTAGCAACTCTGATTTGACTGATTGGATTGTGGATTCGAGAGCATCTCATCATATGTGTGGAGATCGAGCACAGTTTACTTCCTACAACCCGATTGCATCTGGTCGATTCGTGGTGATTGCTAATGAAGTTCGACTACCTATTGTTGGTCAGGGGGAGATTGTTCTAGCTCCTTCTTTTCATTTGCAGAATGTTTCACATGCTCCAGCCTTTCAGATGAATCTTTTGTCTATTAGTCAAATTACAAAAGATTTACATTGCCGTGCCATATTTGATCCATCTTCCCTTGTGTTTCAGGACATACTGACGAGCAGGGTGATTGGATGTGGTGGCCGTGAGCAGCGAGGATTGTACAAGCTTACCATACCATCTCATGCTGGGATCGCTACTATTCCTTCTGGATCTGTTTCACCGTTCATGTGGCATCTACGCTTTGGACATCTTCCTCTTCAGAAGATGTGTCATGTTCTACCTCAATTATCTACTCGTACTACCTTGGATTGTGAAGCCTGTCAGCTTGGAAAGCACCATCGCTCTTCATTTCCGTCTCGTCAGAGTCATGACAGTAGTCAGTTGTTTGAGTTATTTCATTTTGATATTTGGGGTCCTAGTCGTGTTCATGATCATCAGGGACATCGTTTTTATTTGGTTGCTGTTGATGATTACTCTAGACTATCTTGGGTGTTTTTGTTAAAACATAAGTCTGAAGCTGGTGCTCTAATCATGTCTTTCCTTATTGAGGTCAAAAACATTTTCCCCGCTAATGTTAAAATTATTCGAACGGATAATGCCTTGGAATTCTCTACCTTACAATTATCTGCATTTCTCAGATCTATTGGTATTATTCATCAGACCTCTTGTGTTCATACGTCACAGCAGAATGGTGTAGCTGAACGCAAACACCGTCACCTTCTAGACGTCACACGGACGCTTTTGATTCAGAGTCGAGCTCCCCATTCTTTCTGGGGAGATGCTGTTCTTACAGCCTGTTACTTAGTAAACAGGATGCCTTCCAGCATGCTTGGAGAAAAGGTTCCCTTCTTGATTGTGTTTCCTGAGAAGGACCTATGTTCTCTCACTCCCAGAGTTTTTGGTTGCGCCGCTTTTGTCCACAATTTTGCTCATGGTCGTGACAAGCTCTCACCCAGAGCGGTCAAAGGTGTTTTTGTTGGATATTCTCGTACCCAAAAAGTGTATCGTTGTTTTGATCCTGTAGGACGGAGATATTATGTAAGTGCTGATGTCACATTTTTTGAGTCTATTATGTAGTTTTCTCCTACAGGTGACAGATTGTCCAATGGTAGTTCTGAAGAAGATGTGGTTGTTCCTCCACCACCTCCTTCTCCTCCAACTCTGCCTACTCCACCACAAATCTCTCCACCTCCATCTCCATCTCCATCTCCATCTCCACCTCCAACTCCACCTCCACCTAAATTCTTGCCACGTGTTTACACTCGTAGGTCTTCTATTCACCCTGCTGCTCATATGCCCTCTACATCATCCAACATGCCTCAAGTGTGTCATGAACATATTATTTCATATGATGGTCTTTTGGATGGATCACAGTCTGAGACAATTATACAGAACAGTGTGGATGATGACCTGGAGGTTCCTATTGCTTTGAGGAAGCCTCATCGTCAGTGTGCTACTTACCCTCTTGCTGCACATGTTAGTTTGGATCATCTTTCAGAAGAGTACAGGCGCTTTGTTGTGGGACTATCTGCAGTTACTGTCCCACAAATATATCAGGAGGCGTTACAGGACAATAGGTGGTGTATGGCCATGGAAGAGGAGATGGCAGCCTTGCAGTCGCGGGGTACATGGAGTCTTGTGCCTGCTCCTTTGGGTGCCTCCGTAGTCGGCTGCAAGTGGGTATTTACAGTCAAGCACAAAGCAGATGGCAGTGTGGATCGCTACAAGGCGAGACTTGTGGCACGTGGGTTCACCCAAACCTATGGGGTGGACTACCAGGATACCTTTTCCCCAGTAGCCCGACACTCTACGCTTCGTATCCTTCTGTCAGTTGTAGCTTCCAAGGATTGGCCTCTTTATCAGCTTGATGTGAAGAATGCATTCCTATATGAGGATCTACAGGAGGAAGTTTATATGCAGCAGCCACCAGGGTTTGCTACTAAGGGGGAGTCTCAGAAGGTATGCAGGCTCCATAAGGCGATTTATGGCCTTAAGCAGAGCCCTAGAGCTTGGTACCAGAAGCTATCGGAGCTAATAGAGCAACAGGGGTTTGTACGGTATACTGCAGATCATTCACTTTTTGTCCAGAAGACACAGACAGGTACCATTGTTATTCTTGTCTATGTAGATGATATCATTGTCACAGGGGATGATGAGCAGGGCATTCAGACTGCCAAGGAATTCCTTGGTACGCAGTTTGTGACCAAGGATCTTGGCACTCTTCGATACTTTTCTGGACTGGAGTTTGCAAGGAATCAGCGTGGTCTTGTGATGACCCAGAGAAAGTTTGTGATGGATCTGCTTTCTGAGACAGGTATGACAGAATGCAAACCTGTTACTACTCCTATGGATCCAGGTGTGAGATTGTATGATGATGACACTGAAGAGGTTGACAGCAGGAGATACAGAGAGCTTGTTGGGAAGCTCTTATATGCCACCATCACCAGACCAGATATTTGCTTTGCAGTGTGCAAAGTTAGCCAGTTCATGGAGCAACCCAGGAAGGTGCATATGGATGTGGTTCAGATGATTTTGAGGTATCTGAAGAACTCACCTGGTACTGGTCTTATCTTCAGCAGGGATACATCCCTTGAGGTGACTGCATGTGCAGATGCAGATTATGCAGGGTGCCCCAAAGACAGGAAGTCTACTTCTGGCTTTGCTGTTTTTGTAGGCAACTCCCTTGTTTCATGGAAAAGCAAGAAGCAGACAGTGGTTGCAAGATCCAGTGCAGAATCTGAATACAGGGCCATGGCACAGGGAAGTGCAGAGATGATGTGGGTTAGATCCGTATTGACGGACCTTGCTGTTGAGATTCCTCTTCCTATGCAGTTGTTATGTGATAATCAAGCAGCTCTGTTTATTGCCAATAATCCTGCTTTCCATGAACGAACTAAACATATAGAGGTGGATTGCCATTACACTAAAGACGTGATTCAGAAAGGTCTCATATCCACCACTCATGTTTCTACTGGAGATCAGACAGCTGATATTTTCACCAAGGCGCTTACTAGAGGTCCTTTCCAGAAGTGTTGCACCAAGCTGAACATGATAGATATCTATGCTCCAGCTTGAGGGGGAGTGTTGAGATTGTTGAGATAATTATGCTAGTTGTTGAGATAATTATGTTAGTTTTCTATTTTGGGTATGTCTCTCTTATGTAATTAACCCAGGGCTTTTCTCCTATATAAGAGAGCCCTAGGGTCTCTTCTATTGTATGAAAAACGTTTCTCCCAACATATAGAGCCATGGTAAGAAGCATATTTTAACGCAGGATGAGCTGACCGACAAGACTAGGACCAATGCCTCACGGGAGGTCGATGATGCTTATGCAAAATCTTGACTATTTGGTACATGTTTATGTGGAAATAACCAATGATATCTTGAGTTAGCCCACAGCGAAGGCAATGTGGGACAACCTCTCAGCGGCGTACTCTCAAATGAGAAATGAGTCGAAGATCTTGCAACTCTAGCATGATATTGATATGACCAAACATGGAGATCTTCCTCTTCATACCTTATGCGCATCTCTTAGGGGTATGTTTGAGAGACTCCATAGCTACATACCTTTGACGGCCTCACCAGAGCAACATTGGCCCAATTGTTATTCTGTTATGACCTGGGTCTTTCTGGAAGCCCTTAACCCCAGGTAGGACTCAGTCCGCTCTTAGTTACTCGTAGATGCCACTATACCATCTATGGAGGTGTATTGCAGGCTGAGTAGACTAAGCATCCCCTCACATGCCTACATAATGTTCTTCATGCACCAGAATTCTCAATGAATTTATTGTATATTAGTCATATTACAAAATATTTACATTGTCATGCCATATTGACCCTACTTCCCTTGTTTTTTTCAAGATATACTCACGGGCAAGGTGATTGGATGTGGCCGTGAGTATGGAGTGCTTTACAAGTTGATTCAGTCTCCTTATGCTTGTGCTAGTTCTCTTTCTGTCGGATCGATTTCTCCATACGATTGGCATCTCCTTTTTGGTTATCTTCTGTTGCAAAAAATATGTCGTCTCATCTCTGACATTTCTATCAAGTTGACGTTTCAGTGTGAACCATGTCAACTTGGAAAGCATCATCGGTCTAGCTTCCTAAGTACTTAAGGTTGTAGTAGTCATAGTTCATTTGAGCTTTTTCATTTCGATATGTGCGGTCCGAGTCGTGTCCCTGATCATCAGGGGCATGTGCATTATTTGGTTGTTGTGGATGACTTTTTCATACTGTCACGAGTCTTTTTGTTAAAGAATAAGTTTGCTGATTGAAATGAAGAATCTTTTCTCTACTTCTATTAAATACATTCGTTCTGATAATGCTCTGGAGTTCTATACTATTCAACTATCACAATTCTTTAGCTCACGCAGCGTTATCCATCAGACGTCGTGACTTCTCAACAGAAAAGTGTTGCTGAACACAAATATCGTCATTTTTTGGACATCACCCAGACTCTTTTTATACAGAGTCAGGCTCCTAATTCCTTCTAGGGTGATGTTGTAATGACAGCATATTACCTAATCAATCGGATGCCCTCTACCATTCTGAGTAAAAAGGCAACCTTCTCTCTTACTTTAACTAAGGACATTTTCTCTCGTACGCCACAGCTCGTTGGTTGTATGGCATTTGTTCACCTTCAGCATCCAGGTCATGACAAGTTCGCTCCTAGAGTTGTCAAATATATATTTGTTGGGTACTCTCATATTCAAAAGGGATATATGTGCTTTAATCCTGTACAAGAAAAATACTGTCAATGTTGATATTATTTTCTTTGAGTCCATCATGTATTATAGTCCTACATGCGACAGGTTGAGTCCCTCTGAGTCTAGGGATGATGTTGTTCCACCTCCTACATATATACATCAGCATGTTCTCCATGCTCTAATGGTTTCCCCAACATCCAGCACACCTCAGGTAAAATCTGAAATTTTGGTTCCAATTGATGGCACGGGTGGTGTGAAATGTGAACATGAGCATTTATAGGATGAGCAGTAAGATATACAGGAAGAGCACGGACCACCACAGGATGATGATATGGGGTAGCTTATTGCCATGCGTAAAGGCAAACATGCTTGTGCGAGATAACCTCTCGTTGGGCACGAGTCTCAGACACGAACTTCGACGGATTTCAGGAAGTTTGTTGTGGGATTATCTGCCATCGAAATTCCGTGCGCATACCAATAGGCTCTTAAGGAAAGAAAATGACGACTTGTCAAGGAGGAGATGGCCACGTTGCAGTCACGTGACATGTGGAGCATTGTTACATCTCCTATAGGAGTGTTTGTTGTGAGATGTAAGTGGGTGTTCACAGTGAAACACCGAGCAAGTAGCAGCATAGATCTACAAGGCTTGTGGCTCGTGGGTTCACTCAAACATGGGGCGGAATATCATGATACTTTCTCTCCAGGTGGATCTTTCTCTCTATTACGGTGACACGGGACTGGCTCATATATCAGCTTGATGTGATGAATATGTTTCTCTATGGTGACCTACTGAAGAAGTCTACATGCAATAGCCACCAAGGTTTGTTGCTGAGGGGGAGTGTCAGGAGATGTGTGGATTTCATAAGGTTATCCTATAGCCTTAAACAGAGTTTAAGAGCATGGTTTCAGAAGCTCTCGGACTTGATAAGGCAGCAAGAGTTCGTGAGATCGACTGCAGATCATTCACTGTTTGTTCAGAGGTCTCAAAGAAGTATTGTTGCTATATTGATTTACGTTGATGATACCATTATTACAGGGGATGATGTGCAGGGCAATCAAGCAGGTAAGGTTTTCCTTGGTCAACAGTTTGTAACCAATGACCTTGGCAGTCTACGTTACTTCCTTGGACTGGAGTTTGCTAGGAACCAGCGAGGTCCTGTGATGACCCAAAGGAAGTATGCTACGGATCTTCTCTCTGAGACGGGCATGGCAGATTGTAGGCCTACCACCACTTCCATGGACCCGAGCATGAAGCTATATGATGAAAACATTGAGGAGGTAGACATGAAGAGGTACATAGAGCTCGTTGGGAAGCTTCTATATATAACCATCAGCATGCCAAAAATATCCTTTACAATGAGCCAAGTGAGTCAGTTCATGGAGCAGCCTAGACATGCACATACGGATGCAATCCATATGATTCTAAAGTATTTGAAGACCTCACCTAGCACTGGTCTTTTATTTAGCAAAGGCACATCCTTTACAATTACAGCTTGCGTAAATGCGAATTACATGGGATGTCCCAAGACAGGAAGTCTACCTCTGGCTTTGCAGTGTTCACAGGAGCTCATTGGTATCATGGAGGAGCAAGAAGCAGACGGTGGTCATCAGATCTATTACAGAATTAGAGTACAGAGCTATGGTACAGGAGCGTACAGAGATGATGTGGGTCAAATCCTTTTGATTGACCTAGTTGTTGAGGTGCTTCTACCCATGCACCTCAATTGCGACAACCAGGTTGCTCTTTTCATTACCAACAACCCAGGCTTCCGTGAGAAGACAAAGCATATTGAGGTAGATTGTCACTACACTCGAGACATGATCCAGAAGCATTTCATTTCTACCTCTAATGTCAGCGCAGGAGAACATACTGCAGACGTGTTCATCAAGACTCTAGCAAAAGGGTCATTCCAGATATATTGTTCCAAGCTGAGTATTAAAAAATAGGAATGCGAAAGTGTATCAGTAAAATAAACAATAAGAACATGAAGAACTCGGGATTTTAATGTGGAACCTTACTCCCTAAGGAGCGGGATAAAACAATGGGAGAAGACCTCAAAGAACCATATGTGTCTATTGACTTTCTCATTTGATACAAGAGGTCTGGAGCTTCTAATATAGCATCCACAGATCCTCCAAGTCCCACCACTGGTAGATGTGGGACTAAACTCCCAGATGGGGTAAATGGATCTTGGAAGGATCCATTTACCCATCTACATGATAATGACGCATACTCTAACACTCCCCATCAAGTTGGAGCATGCAATGCTCAGCTTGGACAAACAGAAAGAAATCTCAACACACAATACAAGACACTACAAGCAATATCAACTTAACACACACAACGGTCAGTTGTTGTCGAGGACGTTGCTTATTATGTCGTGTAGGTGAGGAGGACGAAAGGACTGGAGTGTGAGACAAATTGTGTGTGCTCTGAACTGTGCCTGTCAGAGCCACAGAATTGAAAATGAGTCTCCATTTGGAGAACTCTAGCCCGCCACATCATGTGGACAATTGTTCCATCTCTGAAAGGAAAAGACGTGGAGACATCCTCGTCGGAGTTCACGGACACTGGAGAATGGAGTCTGAAAAGTCTCCTCGTCGGAGAACTGGGTCACCCATAATGGCTCAGAGAATGGGATCTCTACTCTGGAGTTCCTATGAAACTACATGAAAAACCTAACCCACATGGCATAGAGAATGAGATCTCTATTATGGAGTCCCTATAGAACACATGAAAACTTTGGCTAAAACAACAAAAGATGATGACCACATAAAAAAGATCGCACACATGTGTGTCTGAAATGGAGTCTCTCTCTGGAGAACTCGAAGAAAATGGGTCACTCAACTATGGAGAGCCTCGAACTTGGACTCTGACCAATCTGAATGTCGAGTCTGAAATCTGACAAAATATGGAGAGTCTGAAAATCTTGCTGGTCGAGAATCTGGAGAATCTGAATCTGGAACCTGACCTATGACTCTACACAATACTTCCCATTTCTCCCAGACTGGTCGGAAAACAATGACGTCAATCCTGTTGGGAGAAGACAATAAAATGGGGAAAGAAAACATCAATAAAGTCATCGCTTTTTTCGGCTTTTCTTGAAAATTTTCCTCTCTTTCTTTTTTCTCTTTCTCGGCTTTTCAAAAAAAAATTAATAGTCGTCACACATTTTTTTATATAAGCTGTTCATTTTTTTCTTCTTCGACTTTCCCTTTTTTAAATCAAAAAAAATCAAATTTTTCTTGCGTACGGCTTTTCCTTTTTATTACACGGGCCTTTATTTTCAAAAAAACATTTTTTAACTTCGTCCCCCACTGGGCCTTCTCTCTGTCTCTCCTTTTTTTTAAATAGAAGGTGCATGGGCCCTTTTCCCCTCACGACTAGGGTTCCCGATTGGGAACCCCTCACGGAGTCGCCCGATGGGGCATCTGCTGGAGATGGTGACTCGAAGGAGATGCACGCTCGGAGGAGTCGTCGCTCCTAGGAGAGGTGGTGGTCACCGCTAGACATGACGACTGGAGAAATCGCAAGAGGATGCGTCGCCTCCCCCTGCGCGGGGAGGCGGTCGGGGACCTACTTAGGAACGACGTCATCACATGGATATGGAGGGTGTCGCCGTCGGTGTAAGGAGGGTTGCCACCTGGAGGGTCGAGCACCGTATGGATGGAGGTGCGGGAGTTCTGTCTGGACAGAAGGGGATTCCGCCTTTGAGACTTTGGATGTGGCCTAGTTCATGGAAGCGGGTTGCTGGTGCCTGAAGATTGGCAACCGACAGAGCTCCGCCTGTTGCTTGTTCAATGCACGACAGTGCGCAGTGCAGCACCGCCTAGGGAGACTGTTGACACTGGAGTTGCGCAAAGCTTCTTGCACCGCGTGGAGGAGAGCATCGGTGCCTAGAGATGTGCGGTGCACTGGAAGGTGCGCCACTAGAAGATGAGGCTGCGCGATGAACTTGCACCGTCGATCTGGAGGCGGTGCTGATGAAGAATTGATGGATGACGCTGCCTAGAAGGTGATATCGTGCCGCCTGTGCGAGAATAGAGAAAGGGCTTCGTTATGCCACCTTCAGAATAGGGTTTCAACAGAAAAAAAACCTAGAACCAATTAGGGTTCCAAAAGAACCCTAAAACTTGATTGACTAATAAATAAAAAATGAATCTGCTCTCAGTTCTCGAACAAAAAAAATCTTCAAGAAATCAACTGAGAATCGAACCCGCTCTGATACTATGTTAGAAAATAGGAATGCGGAAGCGTACAGAAAAATAAATAATAAGAATATGAAGAACTCGGGATTTTAACGTGGAACCCTACTCCCTAAGGAGCGGGATGAAACCACGGGAGAAGGCCTCAAAGGGACATATGTGTCTATTGACTTTCTCATCTGATACAGGAGGTCCAAGGCTTCTTATATAGCCTCCACAGAGCCTTCAAGTCCCACCTCTGGTAGATGTGGGACTAAACTCCTGGATGGGATTGTGGAAAGGGAAATGAAAAAAAAAGGTATTCCATCTAACCCTAGAGCTCAGCCTTCAAAAAAAAAATCTAACCCTAGAGCTCTCTTATATAGGAGAAAAGCTCTAAGGGTAAATTGCATAAACCAAATAATAAAAATAAACAATATAGAAAAAAGGACAAGATAACATAAATATCTTAACACTCCCCCTCAAGCTGGAGCATATATATCTATCATGCTCAGCTTGAAACAACAATGATGAAAAGGACCTCTAGCCAGTGCTTTAGTAAACATTTTTTTTGAGTAAAAGGGCTTTAGTAAACTTGTCTGCAATCTGATCTCCTGAGGCTACATAAGATGTTGAAATAAGCCCCTTTTGGATCAAATCACGAGTGTAATGGCAGTCCACCTCAATGTGCTCTGTCCTTTCATGGAATGCTGGATTATTAGCTATAAACAAGGTTGTCTGATTGTCGCATTTGAGGTGCATAGGAAGAGGTACTTCAATCACTAAATCGGTCAAGACAGATTTGACCCACATCATCTCCGTGCTACCTTAGGCCATTGCCCTCTATTCTGATTTTGCACTAGATCGAGCAACAACAGTCTGTTTCTTACTCTTCCATGAGACAAGTGAGCTGCCAACAAACACAATGAAGCCTGAAGTAGACTTCCTGTCCTTAGGACACCCAGCATAATCTGCATCTTCGCACCTTGTAACTAAGAGAGACGCATCTCTTCTAAACAAAAGATCTGCACCTAGAGATGACTTCAGATATCTCAGGATCATGAATACTGCATCCATGTGCGCATGCTTGGGTTGCTCCATGAACTGACTTACTCTACTCATAGCGAAAGATATATCAGGCCTGGTAATGGTAACATACAATAATTTCCCTACCAGCTCTATGTACCGTCTCTTGTCCACCTCCTCAGATCCGTCATCATGGAGCTTCGCATTCGAATCCATCGGGGTAGTAGCTGGTCTACATCCTGTCATACATGTCTCAGATAAAAGATCAGTAACATACCTCCTTTGTGTCATAACCATACCCTGCTGATTCCGTGCAAAACTCCAGGCCAAGAAAGTAACGAAGCATGCCAAGGTCCTTGGTAACAAACTGTTGTCCAAGGAAATCCTTAGCTGCTTCAATGCCCTGTTCATCGCTCCATGGACTGACTTACTTTACTCACAACGAAAGATATATCAAGCCTAAATGGTAACATATAATAATTTCCCTACCAGCTCTCTATGCCGTCTCTTGTCCACCTCCTCAGATGCGTCATCATGGAGCTTCGCATTTGGATCCATCAGGGTAGTAGCTGGTCTACATCCTATCATACATGTCTCGGATAGAAGATCAATAACATAATTCCTTTGTGTCATAACCATACCATGTTGATTATGTGCAAACTCTAGGCCAAGAAAGTAACGAAGCGTGCCAAGGTCCTTGGTAACAAACTGCTATCCAAGGAAATCCTTAGCTGCTTGAATGTCCTGTTCACCGTTGCCAGTGATAACAATGTCATCAACATAAACCAAAATGACTACAATACCTCTCTGTTTTCTCTTTACAAAGATAGTATGATCTGCAGTAGATCTGACAAACCCCTTCTGTTCAATCAATTCTGAGAGCTTCTGAAATCAAGTCCTCGGACTCTGCTTAAGGCCATATATAGCCTTATGAAGACGGCACACCATACTGGATTCCCCCTCAGCAGCAAACTCAGGTAGTTGTTGCATGTAAACCTCTTCCTGTAGATCACCATACAAGAAAGCATTCTTGACATCCAATTGGAAAAGAGGCCAATCACGTACCACTGCCACAACAATAAGAATACGCAAGGTAGAATGACGTGCCACGGGAGAAAAGTGTCCTGATAGTCCACTCCATAGGTCTGAGTGAACCCACGAGCTACCAGCTTGGCCTTGTATCTGTCTATTGTACCATCAACCCTATGCTTCACAGTAAATACCCACCTGCCAAGACGCACCTGGTGGAGCATGGACCATACTCCACGTACCTTGTGACTGTAAAGCTACCATCTCCTCCTCCATAGCCAGACGCCACTGACTGCTTTGCAGAGCCTCTTGATATGACCGTGGTATCTCTATAGCAGACAACCCCACAACAAAGTGCTGAAAATCCTTAGATAGACGCTCCAAGGAAATATGAGAACCAATAGGATGCATGGTGCATGCTCTTTTCTGATGCCGAAGTGCAAATAGGCATATCCAGATCCTCAACAGGAATAGTAGAGATAGTATCTGCACTCTGCACCTCAGTCTGTACATGCAAATCACCCGTGCCATTAGAAGAACTCAAATGCTCGGGACATACCTTGGGTGTGCCGGAAGATGGAGGAGGCGCATGAGCATGGGGCCTTCGCTGGTAGACCTATGGAAAGAAAACAGAGGACGGTGGTGGAGGTGGTGGTGGTGGAGGAGGTAGTGTTGATGGTGGAGGTGGTTGAGGTGGAGATAGAGTAAAACATGGTAACGACGGAGAAGGATGCATATAGATCTCTTCTCTATCCTCTGAAGGAGTAAGCCTGTCACCTGTAGGAGAAAAACATGGCCTCAAATTTCAGCGAAATTCGGTCGAATTTCTGTCGAATATCGATATCCAGTCGAAATCGAAATTCGACCGAAATGACCGAAATGATCAAAATATGGGGGACCTAGTACAAAAAATGACCGAAATGATCGAAATTTCGATCGAAATTTGACCGAAATTCCATCGAAATTCTGTTTTGGTCGTCACCGAAATATTGACCGAAACCGACATTTAAGGCCTTGGAGAAAAATATATATATAATAGACTCAAAGAAGGTCACATCAGCACTAACATAATATCTTCATCGAACAAGGTCAAAACATCGATATCCCTTTTGAGTTTTGGAATGCCCAACAAACACACATTTGACAGTTCTGGGAGAGAGCTTGTCAAAACCAAAAGAGAGTTGGTGAACAAATGCAACAGAATCAAGCGTAAACGAGAAAAGATCCGTCTTGGGAAACACAATCAAGAACGGGATCTTCTCCCCAAGCACCGAAGAGGGCATACGATTCACCAGATAACAAGCAGTTAGAACCGCATCTCCCTAATAGGAATGAGGAGCACGACTCTGAATCAAAAGAGTTCTGGTAACATCCAAAGATGGCGGTGTTTCCTTTCAGCCACCCATTCTGTTGGGAAGTATATGTGCATGATGTCTGATGCACAATACCATGAGACCTAAGAAAATGAGAAAGCTGAGGACTGCAAAACTCTAATGCATTATCAGAACGTATGAACTTGACTTTTGCAGAGAAAATGTTCTTTATTTCATTAATAAAAGACTGAATAACAGGATCAGCATCAGACTTGTTCTTAAGGAGAAAAACCCAAGACAAACGAGAAAACTCATCAACTGCAACAAGATAAAATGTGTGTCCCTGATGATCTGGGACATGACTAGGACCCCAAATATCGAAATGGAGCAACTCAAACAGACAATGACTACTTGAACCCTGACGACTCTGGAAAGTGGACCGATGATGCTTCCCAAGCTGGCAGGCCTTGCACTGAAAAGTGGAGCGAGGAGAAATCTGAGGAAGAACATGAATCAGCTTTTGCATAGGAAGATGACCAAATCACAGATGCCACATATATGAAGAAACAGATCCAGTGTGGATAGAAGAAGCACCAGCATACGGAGACTGTACTAGTCTGTAAAGGCCCCCTTGCTTACGGCTAGTTCCAATCACTCTGCCCGTGAGTATGTCCTCAAACACAAGAGCAGATGGATCAAATATGGCACGACAATGTAAATATCTGGTGATTTGACTAACTGATAATAGATTCATAGAAAAATCAGGAGCATAGAGAACATTCGGAAGCCTCAATGTAGAAGTCAACTACACCTCCCCCTGACCAGTGATGGGGGAATATGTTCCATCTGCTATCACAACTGATCGTCCAGGCTGAGTAGGACGAAAAACACTAAACTGACCTCTGTCACCGCAGAGATGATGAGATGCGCCGAAATCCATGATCCATTCGATAAGTCTGCCCTGTAGCAAATAGTAAAAGCATATTCTATACCTGATGTAGATGTAGATGCAGAGGTAGCAACCTCAGAGAATCCTGAAGGAGAGCTGATGGATCCAGATGTGCTAGGTATAATCTCTCTCAGTTATGCTACAAGATCGTCAAACCATTGATCAGATGCGGGAGATGAACTCCCAGTCTGCTGTGTCTGCTCTGCAACCTCGGCTGACGCAGGAAACCCATGCTTACCTATCATGTGGCAGAAGGTGCACGGTCGACCCCGACCGCCCCCTCCTCTGCCGCGATTGGAGCTTCCCTGACCACGATATATTGTACGGTTGCCTCTACCACGTGAAGCCGCCATAGCTGAAGATGTTTGGTGTTGTAAGGTACTACCAGAGGATATAGATAGTCTACTCAATCTGCGATATGCCTCCTCCATAGGAGGTATGGTAGCATCAGTGAGGATCTGGGCAAGAGCTGCATCATACTACGGATCTAGGGCTGCAAGAAATATGCCAGTCATCACGGAATCTCTGTATGCCTTGAGCTGCTCAGGTGTAGCAGTCAAGGGTATGTAGCCATGTAACTTCTCGAACATACCCCTCAAAGAAGTATAGAGGGTGTGAAGAGGGTGACCATTCTGCTTCGATGTGAAGATATAATGCCGAAGCTGAAGTATCTTCGACTCATTCTTCACTGGAGAGTATGTCGTGGCAAGAATGTCCCACATAGTCTTTGCAATAGGCTAACTCAGTATATCATTAGCTATCTCCATGGATATCGTCCCAGATAGCCATACGCGAGCATACGCATCATCCGCCTCCCATGAGGCATTTGTCCCAGTCTTGTCACGTGGCTCCTCTGTCGTGAGGATGGGCTTCTTACCATTAGATTGCATTAAACTCGTGAACTGCATGGCCCACAGTCCATAGTTGGTTCCATCCATTTTGACAATGGGTGCCGGACCTTTGAATGCACCCAGGGATGGGACTTCCGCTTTGTTGTCAAACAGGATGACAAATATCTTCAAGACTAGGCTAGCAACAAGAGATATTAGGCGTCTACACTGACATACAGGAAGATGGTTGTGGGTATAGACTCATACCACAACCTCTTCCATCCTTCTGGAGAGTTCTTAGGGTAACTAGGGTGTTTCTAGATGTTAACGTCACACCCTAGATACCCAAAGTTCACGAGATGAAGCATCAACACACCACAGCCCGCGCGCGAGGCCCCCAAATCGGTAACGCTGCACACGAGTGGCGTCGCTTGGGAGATAGGGTGGCGGCGCAGGGAACAGGCGGCGCACGGAGGTGATACGGCGGCAGTTGCACGGGTGCGATAGGGAGTACGGGGGCGAGAGGCGGCGGCGCGAGACACCGGCGGAGGTCGCAGGCGGAGGCGCAGGACACCGGCGACTGTGGTAGCCGATGCGTGTGGGGCCCTTGGTGGGGCAGCTAGGGTTTTTTCTGGTGGGGGATTGGATCTTGGGGCACAAGCTCCAGTCGAAGATCGTCGCTCTGATATCATGTGGAAAGGGAAACAGAAAAAAATTGTATTCCATCTAACCTAGAGCTCTCTATAGGAGAAAAGCTCTAAGGGTAAATTACATAAACCAAACAATAAAAATAAACAATATGGAAAAAAGGACAAAATAACATAAATATCTTAACAGGGATAAATGGATCTTGGAAGGATCCATTTACCCATCTACATGATAATGATGCATACTCTAACACTGAGCTTGATTGATATCTACGCTCCAGCTTGAGGGAGAGTGCTGAGATATTATTTATCGTCTATCTTTTTTATGTATTGCCTTTTCTTCCTGTCTACACTATGTAATTTTCTCAACAGGTTTCTCCTCTATATAAGAGAACCCTAGGGCATCATGAATAGATAACTGATTGCATTCTCTCATATCTCTCTCCATGCATCTGACTACCTCATTTTCATTAAATGGCATTCCTAAGGTACTAAGGTATCATGATATTAGTTGTATATGTTGATGACATGGTAATCAATGATGATAATATTGCAGGTATTCTTGAGACTAAGGCCTTCCTCCAAAAGCTATTTATCACTAAAGACCTATGTCGTCTTCGGTGCTTTCTAGGTATCGAGGTGATCTACACAACAAAAGGATTATATTTGTCAAAAAGGAAGTATTGTTTAGATATTCTTGCAGATTTTGATTTACTTCGTTGTATCACACCCTCCACTCGGTCGAATCACTGAAACATGCTACCTCTGCCTATGTCGTGTTTGAGGACACCACACGTTACAGAATCCTATCGTCGCAATAATCAAGCGAATTGACCAAATAATCGAATCAAATATTCTATATGATGGTCATAGAATAGAATATGGCTATTCGATCAATATTCAATCCAACCCGAATATTCGGGTATTTGGCCGAATATTCGGGTGTTTGGACGTATATTCGGCTGACTAATGCAACATATTTATTTTTTAATATTCCCATTTATACTAGTATCACCAAAAATGTTAAAGCTCTATATATGTAACTTGTTAGTTGGTACTTTTATCTTAGATATTTATTGACTCGTGGTCATATATGTACATGAATAGAATAATATATATTAGAATAATTTTTATGTTTAAAATAATTAAAAAATCAATAACCGAATAATTATGAATATTCACTCTGAAAAATGAATATTCTTTATTCGTTGACCCCTCCAACTGAATACTGACTTCCGCAACACTATAGAAGCCTAATGGACAAAGTGTTATATATTACAATCACTAGATCTGTTATTTGATATGTTGTGAGTAGAACTAGCCAACACATGGAGAAGCTGCATTATGGTCATTAGCAAGATGTCCCATCAATAAGTGAAGGATTCCCCAAGAAAGGAACTCTTCTATCATGTCAATGGCCACATCAACATTATATCTTACACAAATGCTGATTATGCGAGTTCTCTTGAATGTAGGTGATCAGCTACTGGTTTTGCTATGTCTATTGATAGAAACCTTGTCACATGGCGTAGCGGAAGCAGACTGTAGTCTATAGATCAAGTGCAAAGGAAAATTACAAGGTCAAGGATCAAGACACATGAGATTGCCTACCTTGTCTTTTTTCTACAGGAACTTGGGTTGCATGCTACTACCTAGGTGCTTTCTATTGTGGTAACAAGTTCGCTACTTATATTGCCACCAATCATGTTTTCCAAGAGCGAACCAAGCATATTGAGATGTATGATGGTTCGGGGATCCGAGCCTAGAGGTCGGTGAAGAGGCTCGGATCGGGGCGACGTGGCGCGATCAAGACCGTAGGATCAAGGATGATCCAACGGTTGCTGGATGCTGAGGTGTACCCGATCAGTGACCGTTGGATCTAGAGGAATCCAACGGTGCCTGGAGCTCGATGAAGAGGGCGACGTGGCGTGCTTCTGTCCGTAGGATCACTGATCGATCCAACGGCTGCGTGACGTGAGCAACGTGGCTGATCAGCGACCGTCAGATCGAAGAGGATCCAACGGCCTTGGACTGCTCCGGCGCTTGGCGACGTGGCTTGCTCCTGAGCGTGGGATCAAGGATGATCCTACGGCTCCTTCCCGAGGCGACGTGGCGTGATTTTGACCGTTCGATCAAAATGATCGAACGGTGGCTGAACGTCGTCTCCAACGGCCCTCCGCCTCCTGCAGAGGAGAAGGCGGGGCTCCGGCATAGCTGGCTTTGCTCCGCCCGGTCCTCCAGGCGTCGGTGAAGGTCGATGGAGGGTCGGAGGTATCTCGGAAGATGCGCGGATGGTTGGCGAAGCGTCCGGTGGCCTCAGGAGCGGAGGAGGAGTGCTGGAGCTCGATGGCGATGAAGCTCGAAGGGAGCTCCGACGAGGTTCCGGCCGATCAAGAAGATATCACCTGCAGGGGGTTAGAGGAGATAGACGAAGCGTGCACGTGCTCGTGGAGTCGTGCAGGGTGAACGGCGAGGCCTACAACGGAGTGAGGGGTGTTCAGCGATCGGGTTCCGCCGAGGTGGCGGAGCTGGAGTCGAGCGAAGGTGACGTGCGGTGTTTGAGGGAAATAAATGTAGCGCGAAGATCGGAGCTCCGTCGCGGAGCTCGGAGGGATGAAGGTGGAGCGAGAAAACGAGGGTGGAAGGCGAATAAATTAGGAGAAATCAAAGGAAAAATTAAGAAGAAGATCAAAGGGAAATGGAGGATGCTACCTGGGGAATGAAGCTCAGGTTTGAGCTCCAGGTCGTCGCTCGAAGGTCAGTAGAGGCCTGAGCTCGGGCAGCTTCGCGAAGGAGGGGTTGCAGCACGGCGGAGGCGGCTGTGGATCTCGCCGGAGAAGAAAGCCTGTCGTCGCTCGAAGAATCACTCAATTGCTGTCACAAATAGAAAGATCTGAGCTCAAGGACTATTTATAGGGCAATGGTGGCGGCAGGGATAGAGGAGAGGCGAAGTTCGTGGAAGTTGTGGAGCGTCTCTAGTGGAAGTCGTGGTGAGTGAGGGAGCTGGCGAGGATGAAGGAGGAATGGGCTCCATCGTGGCGGTGTTGGCGGTCAGAGAGGGTGGCTGGAGTGGGTCCGAGAATAGAAAGGGGCAGCCCCTCACGCAAGATCGAGATCGTGGGAGAGAGGGGGCGCCGGAGGTGGAAGACGAGTTCCCAACTATTGGATCTTGTGATCCAACGGTCTAGAGCGAGGCGTTACGGAGCGGCTTGGATTTGATCTGAGGCGAAGCGATCAAAGGGTGTGATTGCACCACGTGGCGCGTCGAAGGCGAGGCGCCAGCGGACGGATGGGATTAGATTAGGGTGTCGATCTAAGGGCTGAGGTGCTAGGCGGAATAAGAGGTTGTGATGGAGAGCTTTTAAGGTGATCGGAAGGCGCACAATGCGCCACGTGGCTAACTGTGGGAGCGGCGCTGACGGACGGTGATGATCAAGGATGGGAAGTGATCTGACGGCAGGAATAAAGGGTGCACGTGGAGCGAGCTGGGTCGTTGGATCGGGATGAAGATCCAACGGCTGTGGGCGCGGGCAGCTAAGGCAAGGGGAGCGGGCCGCGTGGCGTAATCAGAGGGCGCCACGTGGCCAGCTGTGAGTGGCTGCGAGAAGAAATGAATTTAGAGAGAGAAGGAGGCCGAATTTGGAAAAACTCAAAACATGAAAGTTGTAGATCTTGATGAGATCTACAAGTTTCATGTTGACCAAAGACGGAGATGAGGTCAAATATGATACAAAATACAGGAATACAAATATACACATATATAGTATACAAAGAGGCCCAAAAACCCAACTTCTTCCTACGAGCTCCAAATTGGATGAAATTAGTCTCATTTTAAAGGTCTTTTAATGTGTATTAATCTGAAAGTGAGTAGACCTATTTTGGAGGTTGTATGAAGGAGTTATGGGCTTTCTAAGATCTTGAGGTTCTAGGGCTTTATTGGGTGCTTTTACAAACGGGATCTCTGAACTTCTTCCTTATATTATTAACTAAAGGTGTATATATTATAAGGAAGGTGTTATTTTATAGGTGGATATTTTACAAGTGATCCTGGCTTATTATTTAATGCAAATGTGAGTGCTAAAATGCATGTATTATGAATGCATGTATGAATGTTAATTGTGCAAGATAAAGGGAAATATGCATCTATTTACTCGGTAACAAGCCTTTATTTTCAACTTTTAGAGTGATGAATCACAGATTCATCACGCGCACAAAAACACATTGACACATACACGCATAGACATACTCATACACATGTACACACACGCGCGCACGCGATTATCTCTTAATTGGATGTATTATTTAATTTATTCCTATGTAATATAACATATTAGCTTGTAAAAAGTGAGAATATGACAAAATGTAGAAATTAACAACTCTTTTTCTAATTCCAGTATACATATTCCACCCACGGTTTCTTCCAACATAGTAATTATTTTTTGTTTACTTTTATCCAGATTATCAAACCATAATTTAAATATCGAGTCATAAACATGAGAAGTAAACTATTTCAAGAAAACGTATAAGTATCAAAAATCCGATCAAATACATAGTCAAGTGGATAGCATTGGATTTCAATATTTAATGGATTGGACTGAAAACTCTAATTCATAAGATTGAACGTTGATTAAGCTAAAATCCAATCTGATCTATGTGCACCCTTAGCCACGTCAACCCTTTCAAATACTTGAATCCCCCTCCTTTCATAGGCCCTCAAGCCCTTCCAACCTACTGCCCTCAACAAAATTGAGACACCAAAAAGGCATAAAAGAACAGTTTAAAGTGGTAAAATAGAGGTATTTGAAAAGGTAATTTTCCTGACCTACTAAAAAATTTATTGGAAAACTTTCCTAAATGGCTATGTTAAATATTAATAAATATATAAATAAAATCTATGCTTCAAAAGAACCAAAAACTTCACTATAGCATAATAGCCTCCACATCCTTATATAACAAAAGTGCAATAATGATAATTGAAGGGCTACACGACAGAAATTGATAATTGAATTAAAATTTAAGAGAATAACTAAAGAACCTTGAAAACCGGAACCTCCATATCTTCAACAATTATAGATTGCGTATTCTGATCCTTCATGGGACCAAAAAGTTGTGCTCTAAATACTGGTGACCGAGCAGCTAGTACTAATTTGTGGGCAGAAAAACATTCACCATTTACAACAAAGTTCACATCTGTTCCCATGCCACTTTCCAGAAGACGTCCGAAATGAAGTCCAATATTTGGAGGCGGCACAGGTATGCTATAAACTTTAGGCCCCTCAGTTTGACTTTTAACAACTCCAACAATGCAATGAACTGAAAGACAATCATCTTTAAGATAGTCAGATGCCTCCAAAGCAGACCTCTTAAAAAAGCGCTTGTAACCCCTGCATGACACATTGCAACATCAGAAACAGTTCTAAAGCATTTACAGAACATTAAGAAAAGGGACAATGAAGAAGGCCATGAATTTAATTAAACTAAAAAGATGCTAGTCACACACCAATAATTATTTTCAGCCCTTTGAGCAAACATTGGTTTCTAAAAAATATAGCAACACTATCCATGTTCTTTTTTATAGAGACGGGAAGTTTGAGTCCTCTTATAAAATATATAAGGAATGTTTAAACACAGGAATTTAAGAGGTGGGTTTCTTAGGAGATATAAGGGATATTCCTTTTTCCAACTCTGAACCTTATATTACTTTTATCAATAGTTGGATTCCAAATATCTAAATATATATATAAAGGTTTATTTGTGAGCGAGGGAAACCAAAGAGATAGGAAAATTTTCCATATGACATCCAATGCTATCTTCCAAATTCTTAATCTCTTGCTATTGACAAAGAAATAAGTTTAGTTCATTGTTTTGGAGAAAGATGGGGATACCGTTTGTAATTTTTATGTTGCAAATTTTGGTGTTTTCTTTTTTAATAGCCAGTTACAAAGATGTTTTGGGTGGTTTGCTGATAATTGCCTGGATAAAGCGGTATGCTACGACTGTGTCACATGCGGTTCTCGTCAATGGCAGACTGGAGGGGGTTTCTTTCAACCACAGAGGGGAATCAAATAGGGTTGCCCCTTGGCTCCGCTTTTATTTGTGATTGTGGCTGATGCGTTGGTTGTGATGATGAGGTTGGCTATTAGCGATAATTAGTGCTCGGGGTACAGGAATGAGGAGATCTCCATCCTGCTCTTGCAGTATGTTGATGACATTGTTCTTTTCCTTGGGGTTGAGGCGAAGAATATACGACGGGCATCGTGTATCATGGATATTTTTTGGGGCGTTTCCGGGATGCGGATTAATAGGGAGAAATCGGTGGTGGTTCCTTTTGGCCTCACAAAGGAGGAGTTGTGGAACGCAACTACGGTGTTGGCTTGTCCTACTGCGACGCTGTCAATTACGTACTTGGGGCTCCCATTGGTGGTGAGGAAGCCGAAGTCTGAGGATTGGAGGGCTTTACTGAAGAGATTGGAGGGGAGGTTGGCGAGTTGAAAGGCATCATTACTCTCAAAGGGAGGGAAATTAGTGCTTTTGAAGCATGTTCTTTCGGCCATCCCGATCTTCTTTTGCTCCATGAGGTCGTTGCTTGTTGGGGTGCGTGGTAAGATTGAGGCTTTAATGAGAAGGTTTTTTTGATGTGATAGGCAACAAACCATTAAGGGTTTCCACTTGGTGGACCGGCATAAGGTGACGGCTTCGAATAGGAAAGGTAGTCTAAGAGTGTTGCGAATGGAGGAGATGAATAAGGCTTTTATGCCAAAGTGGGTGGCTCGCCTAAGGGGAGAATCTGAGGACCTAGTGTGCCGTTTACTGAGAAAGATTTATGGTGTATCATTGTCATTGGAGGTCGGCCCAGGACGTATGTTGTCCTCTCTGTGGAAGGGTATTACTGAGGCTATTCCAGAGATAGTTGCTAAATTGAGACCGATGGTCGGGGATAGTGTTGTTTTTCATTTTGGTTGGATGATTGGATGGGGGATGGGGCGATGGGGGAGCGTTACCCACACCTTTGAGTTTGACGGCTGACATCGAGGTGCGGCTGCAGCAGGTGTGGGACCACGGGGTGTGGTCACCAGCGTTCTCTTCGGCATCGTTGGATCAGAAGGTGGAGGAGTTCATTGTTCTACATACGGAACCGGTGCAGAGTGAGGTCCCGTCTTCGGGTTGAGATCATTATATTTGGGGAGATGGGAGATTTATGATGAAGAAGGCATATTGTTTCTTGGTGGAGGATGGGAGCAAGGTGCAGGAGGAGATGAGCGTGGACACCAATAAAATTTCGAGATGTAGGGTGCCAAACCGTGTTGAGGGGTTCCTCTGGCTATTCCAACTTGGGAGGATCCTCACCAAAGGTCGGCGAGGGCAGTTACTGGACTTGGAGGATGTTAATTGTGATAGACGCGGGTTGACGGTGGAGGATGTGGATCATCTGTTTTTCTCATGTCCATTCTCAGTAGATGTGTGAAACAAGGCAAGGGTCACGTGGCTTGAGCAGCTGGATTGCACCACCTTTTGGAGAGGCATTAGAGCGGTATGTGGTTTTGTTGGAGTATATGTGTCACATGTAGTGATGGGTAATTGGATCCTTGGTGGGATCCAATTACCGAATCCAGTGGTTTAGTCCCACATCTACTATTTGTGGGACTTGGAGACTCAGTGGGAGCTATATAAGAAGCCCCACACCCATTGTGTCAAATGAGAAACTTCAATAGAAGAACCAGTTCTTTGAAGTCTTCTCCTGTGGTTTCATCCCGCTCCTCACGGAGTAGGGTTCCACGTAAAATCCTGATGTTCTTCATGTTTATTCCATTTTTCTGATATTATGCTTTCGCATTCTCGGTTTCTAACATGGTATCAAAGCGGATTCGAGTCTCGAGAATTTGTTTTATTTTCATTATTTGTTTGAGATTCACATTCGAGATACAGTTCTAAGGTTTCTTGAAACCCTAATTCTCTGGCATCATCGATAAAGTCCAATTCTGAATTTTTGTGCATATTTATTATTTGTTCATATTCAAGATTAGTTCTGAAAATTATGCGAAGATCAATTCCATATATGGTGTATTATATTTCTTCATGAAACCCTAGATCTTCAGGTTGCATTCATTTCTACATGATCCACTCAATGATCTAAAGTTCTAATTCAAGTTCGAGAATATATTTAAAGTTTTCTGAAACCCTGAATCTTCCATACAGCAGCATCTTCAGGCAGCTGAGAATCTATGCCCAATCGTTCGATCTCCCGGCGACGGAGGCTTCAGATCTCACGAAATCACATGCACACACCCAGACAGCTACCTCGCGAGATCTTTCCATACTAGGTGATCCCCTCCGGTGAACTCATAGTGTCTCCACGGCATCAGGTCACCATCAAATACGGCATCAGCTTTGCGAGAGGCATGCTTCGTGAGAGGTTCCAACCGTCGTGTTTCAGCAGGATTAGGAGCCCCATCAGGGGGCAGTATACTTCATGAGAAGTTCCCAATCATGGAACCTAAATAGAAGGTCCATGGAAGAAAGCTCTCGAGGCAGCATGGGACCCTCCTTCAATGCACCTCGATAGTGCCCTTCTTACGAATCCAGTCCCACGCAACAATCAGGATCACGTCGCATCATCTTCTCCATGCAAGTGTACTACTCCCTACAAGCACAGGAGGCGATGCTATACAGACCCTCCAGACGCGTGCAACTCCACACAAAAAAACTTCGGGCGGCAGTGATCATTGTTTTAAAAAAGCGCCTCGAGACGCTAAGGCGTACGCCTCGAGGCATTTTTCAAGGAAAAACACCTCGAGGCTATAGCCTCATGCAGCCTCAGTGAGGCGTGCGCCTCGAGGCTTATGAGGCGCGCCTCGAGGCGTATGCCTCGAGGTGTTGCCTCATGTATGAGTTGATTTTTATTATTTTTTACAATATTTTTTCTTTTCTTTTTGATTATGAGCTTTTCATCTTTCGTAGACAAGTATTTTCAAGTCCTTAAGCTCGTGATTCATTGAAATGCATTTTTTATTTTATTAACATATTAAGCTTATTTTTACTTTGTTATGCATGTTCTTTATAAACCAACATGATGAACAAAAAAGTGAATCTTGAGTCCTTAAATCTAATGCCTCTACTCTTTAGTATGAATCAAGCATAAATGCTTTCTTTATTAAAATATTTGGATGCAATGCCCCTACTTTGACCTAAATTTAGAAAAGTATAGTTTTGTAAACATGCCTCGTCTTTTCTTCTCTTCAATCCGGACTAAATTAATACATATCAAAGCATGCATGAACAAAGATGATCATAACATGCAATATTCAAGCATTTTATCCTCCAATCCTTATTGATAGGAGAAAACAAGTCGATGCACTATACGTACCCGAGGGCTCTCTTATATAGGAGAATAGCCCTGGGTTAATTACAAGATAAGTACTCTGAGAAAACAGGAATTAAATAAGAAAGGTGCAACACGATATTTAACCTAACACTCCCCCTCAAGCTGGAGCATATATATCAATCATGCTCAGCTTGGACCAACACTTCTGAAAAGGACTTCATGTTAGAGCCTTGGTGAAGATATCTGCTGTCTGATCTCCAGTAGGCACATGAGATGTAGATATGAGTCCTTTCTGTATCAGATCTCGAGTATAATGGCAATCCACCTCAATATGCTTCGTTCGTTCATGGAATGCAGGATTGTTTGCAATGAATAATGCGGCTTGATTATCACATAATAGCTGCATAGGAAGAGGAACATCTATGGAAAGATCAGTCAACACCGATCTAACCCACATCATCTCTGTACTACCTTGGGCCATGGCTCTGTATTCAGATTATGCACTTGATCGAGCAACTACAGTCTGCTTCTTGCTTTTCCATGAGACAAGTGAGTGTCCAACAAAAACTGCAAACCCTGAAGTAGACTTCCTGTCTGTGGGGCATCCTGCATAGTCAGCGTCTGCACAAGCTGTTACCTCCAAGGACATATCCCTACTGAATAGGAGTCCTGAACCAGGTGAGTTCTTCAGATATCTCAAGATCATATAAATAGCGTCCATATGAGCCTTTCTGGGACACTCCATGAATTGGCTAACCTTGCTTACAGCAAACATAATATCCGGCCTGGTGATAGTCACATATAGAAGCTTCCCCACAAGCTCTCTGTACCTCCTGCTATCAACTTCTTCAGTATCGTCATCATACAATTTCACACTTGGATCCATAGGAGTCGTAGCTGGCTTGCACCCAGTCATACCTGTCTCAGAAAGGAGATCCATGACAAACTTTATCTGGGTCATCACTAGACCACGATGATTCCTGGCAAACTCTAACCCCAGGAAGTAGCGAAGGGTGCCAAGATCCTTGGTCACAAACTCTTTACCTAGGAATTTCTTGGCTACCTGAATGCCTTGAGCATCATCTCATGTCACAATAATGTCATCTACATAGACAAGAATGGTAACCGTACCTCTCTGCGTCTTCTGGACAAATAGAGAGTGGTCCACAGTGGACCTCTTAAATCCCTGTTGCTCAATCAATTCTGACAACTTTTGATACCAAGCTCTAGGACTCTGCTTTAGTCCATTTTTTTTGAAATCCATAAACGAGGGGGAAACACTCGATGGTGCTCGCCCCACGGTTTTTATTCAAAATAGAAAAATAAACAGAAGGGGGGAGAAACAAACACACGCCGACCTCACAGGTCTACTACAACACCCAATCCTCCACCATGTGCTTGGCATAAATCCCCACGTTCTCCTAAAGAATCTTTGACCCGAGAACACCAAGTCATTCCTACCCCGCCAAACCGCCCACTGAATGGCCAGCGGATAAAGCAACTCCTTCCTCGGCCTACCCTTATTTGCAAGGAGCGTATTCCAGAAAGTCTGAAGATCATTAGTGCAGCACCACGCCAAGCCAGCCTCCTGCCGAACATGAATGACCAAGGAGCACGAAAAGAAGAGGTGCTCTACTGATTCAATCGCCTCATTGCACAGCAGGAATCTGTTAGAAATGCCGCCCAAAAGTCTGGCACACCGGTCCCTCGTCATTAGCCTCTGCCTCCTGAGCAGCCAAAGGAAGAACTCAATTCTCTTAGGAAGCCTGAGAGCCCAAAGGAAAGCACAATCCCTGATCAGAAACTCCGATTGCGACGGCGGCGGCCTGGAGATAGCCCCAAAAGCCATCCTGACCGAGAAAGGTCCCTCCCGCCAACACCAAAATTATCCCGCCCCCCGGATGGGCACCCCACCTCCCTCACAGCGTCGAGCAGGGCCAAGAAATCTTCTAATCTCTGGTCGGAGAAGTTAGCGGAGAAAGTGGGACACCAATTTTCATCCACCCAACACGCCGCAACCGAGCATTGTTTGTCCTCCGCCAGAGCATACAAGCGAGGGAAGCGTGAGCAAAGCCCCCCCCCCCCATCCAATCGTCTGCCCAAAAGGAGAACGAGTCCCCCATACCAAGGACCGGCCTAAACAGCGCAATATTTCTCAAGAAAACCTTCACGATCCCCTGGAGTTTGAAGGATCTACATTAGGCCCTGGAGTTTGAAGGATCTGCATTAGGCGGGAGTAATCTGCATCATTAAGATGAACAGTCTTGCAACTGGAGGTAGGCGATGCTTCTTCCACATCATAGGCATCCTCATAAGCATTATTGGCGTGATAAGAAGGTACGCCAAACTTCTGCCAGCATCGTTCAGTCGGGTGGTTCCACCTACCACAGTGAGTGCATGGGGCAGTAGAGTCTCGCCCACGGCCACGACCAAAGTCACGGCCTCGTCCAGATTTCCGTCCACGACCACGACTTGGATCGCGACCGCGTCCTCCTCGCAAGCCGTATCTGCCTCCTCGCCCAGATGAGGCGATGCGTGCAAAGTTCTCCGTTGAAGGTAAGACAGGAGGTCAGGCAACGGATGTCTCGAGCTCCTCAAGTCGGTCAAAGATGGCCTTCATTGTTGGCAGTGTGTCTGATATAAGAAATTTCTCCTTCGCTGCATGGTACCTAGAATGCAGGCCATCAAGGAAGCGGTATACCTGCCAGTCAGAACGCTCTTGTATCTGTTTGGTGCAACATGAGGGCTGGAATATTGCAAGCTCCTCATACAGACTAGATAGATGCCTATAGTACTCGATGAGGGTGGAATCACCCTGAGATGCCGACCAGATTCGCCTGTAAATATCTGCAAGGCGTGACTTCGTCTTCTTCTGGGAGTATGTTTGCTCGAGATCCTCCCACATTTCCTTGGTCGTATTTTTGTAAAGAAGATTTGAGGCAATATGAGTCTCAACACTGTTGGTCATACAGTTGATAACCAAATAGTTGTCAGTCTGCCAGTTGTTGTACTCT
The DNA here is from genome assembly GCA_037367405.1 of Ottelia alismoides. Classification (NCBI taxonomy): domain Eukaryota; kingdom Viridiplantae; phylum Streptophyta; class Magnoliopsida; order Alismatales; family Hydrocharitaceae; genus Ottelia; species Ottelia alismoides. The sequence continues at coordinate 519,574 of JAZKJV010000529.1, read as the reverse complement.
TTGTCCTTTTCATCTAAAGGATCTTTAGTCAAAATGTAGAGTTTCCTCTGACCACCAATGAACACCATAAAAGATCGAGACCAGAGCATGTAATTTTCTGTGCCCTTGAGTTTGATAGTAGTGCCTTGTGCCATAATATTCATGGCCAAGGGCTTTGTCTCGGTAGAAGAAGGCGCCATGGTGGTCGTAAAATAGAAAGACGATCCTGTGATCAACTAAGGATGCATATAAGAGCTAAAAAATTCCCTAAAACTCATGTTTGCCCTTGAAGAAGGGCTGAAAACCCCCAATGGACAGCATATCTGGATTCTTGGAAGCGATCCGTGATGAGGTTTGGATCTCCAAAGAATCCTACGGTACCCGTGGAGGATAGCTGTGGAGCTGACGACCTTCGTAGGAGGTCTTGAAAGCGCAGGGTAGCGCTAGCGGGAGGGTTGTTGCACTGGAGGCGATTGGAGGGCCTTGCGCGGGGCCCTAATTCAGGGAAGAGGGCCCGCGCAGACTTTTACGAGGCTTGAAGGTGGCGGTGGGGATTTTAGATCAAAACCCCGGTCTAGGACCGTTGCTCTGATACAATGTGGAGAAGAGAGACAGAATGGGATATCTATTCCATAGGGCTAGGGTCTCTTATATAGAGAGAAAACCCTAGAGACTACAAGAGGAAAAATACATAAATACCCCTAAGGGGTTACGGAACCCGAAGGGATAAAGGTTACGGAACCCGAAAGGTTACAAATATAATTGTAATATAATATTTCTAACACCCATTACCCACCACATGCCTCAACTTAGGCTTCAAATCTGGCATCACCTTCCTGATCTCGTCCCAAAGTGAGGATGTAAAGCGGATTCCTCCAACCTCCAGGGAGGACCCCACCCCATAAATTTCCCGGAGAAGCCTATACACCGAACTTTGAGAATCGCCCTAAATATGAATCACCCACTTTGCCAGCAAAGCCTTGTTCATACATTCGACATCCCGAATGCCTAACCCCCCCCCCCTGATCGGCCTCGTGATAGATTCACAATCATCTTGGTGCCACCCCTTGCCCTGCTGCCTCCCATCCGACCAGAAGAACTTCCTCATCATGCTCTCAATCTTCTTTCTCACCCTCGCAGGTAGCAATCTCGTGGAGTAGAAAAAGAGAGAAATAGCTGACAGGACATGCTTCAGCAAAATCAGCTTCCCCCCACGCGAAAGAGTCGTCACTTTCCATCCAGCCGCTTGCTGCTCCGTTCTATGAATAAGCAGGTCCCAGTTCGCTCTTCTAAGTTTACCCGCAACCAAGGGCAACCCTAGGTACGATTCGGCATATCGCCCAACGAGCAGCCAAGGGTCGTCGCCACCTTCGCCCCTTTCGCACCAGACATCCCAAACGAAATCATCATTGATTTTTGCTTGCTAATTTGAAGACCATAATGTGGAGATATATTTATGTCTTACGTTATTTGTATTATTTCCTAATTTCCTTCTTCTTATGAATGTCTTATAATTTACCAATAGGCTACTCTCCTATATAAGAGCCTAGGATTCTTGGAATAAACTTTATGATTTTTCCCAACATGGTATTATACCTTCCTTCAGTCATGTGTAATCTTCGACGGTCCCTGAGAGTCATTCAGATGTAGCTGCTTCTGCCTCCTCCAGTACCTCAGGTAGTACATATGCACTCACTAGAAGTAGTGGATCTAATGCTATAGAATGGATTATGGACTCTAGTGCCATACATCATATGTGTGGAGACAGGGGTCAACTCACAGCCTACAGATAGATTCCTCCAAGACATACTGTAGTTATTGCAGATGGGACTCACTCCCCGATCATTGGTCAGGGGGAGATTAGCTTGACACCCTCTATGCATCTAAAGAATGTGTTGTATGCACCTGATTTCTCTATGAACTTCTTGTCAATTAGCCAGATTACAAAGGATCTACATTGTCGAGCCATTTTTGACCCATCTTCTCTTGTTTTTCAGGACATCCTTAAGGGCAACGTGATCGGGTGTGGCCATGAACAGGGCGGTCTCTATCGCCTAGTTCGAACTCCCTATGCTGGAATTTCCTCCCTACCTGTTGGACATGTCTCACCATTTATGTGGCACCTGCGCGTTGGTCATCTACCGCTTCAGAAACTATGTTGTGTTCTGCCCTAGATCTCGCCTCATACGTCCATTCAATGTGAGGCTTGTCAATTGGGAAAGCATCATCGGTCTACCTTTCCCAGTCGTCGGAGTTGGAGTAGTAGCTCCATTTTTGAGTTGTTTCATGTCGATATTTGGGGTCCCAGTCGTGTTCATGATCATTAGGAGCACAGGTTTTATCTAGTTGCTAATGATGATTTTTCTCATTTGTCTTCGGTCTTCTTGTTAAAGAATAAATCTGAAGCTGGTAATGTTATCAAAAATTTCTTAACTGAAGTACATAATGTTTTCTCTGCTTCTGTGAAAATTGTACGCACTGATAATGCATTGGAATTATGTACTAATACTCCCTCCAATTATTTTTCCACCCAAGGAATTATTCATCAAACATCTTGTGCCTATACTTCCTAACAAAATGGAGTTGCCGAAAGAAAACATCGTCATTTGTTTGATGTCACTAGGACGCTTCTCATTCTGAGTCGCGCTCCTCATTCTTTTTGGGGCGATGTTATTCTAACGGCATGTTATCTCATTAATCGCATGACGTCGTCAATCTTGGGTGAGCAGATTCCTTTCTCTCTAACCTTCCCTGAAAGGAATTGTTCTTACTCCTCGTGTGTTTGGCTCAGTTGCCTTCGTCCACCAGTTGTCTCCAGATATTGACAAGCTCTCTCCTAGAGCTGTCAAGTGTGTCTTTGTCGGGTACTCCAGGACACAAAAAGGGTACAGGTATTATGATCCGATGCACAGGAAGTACTATGTTAGTATTTATGTCACCGTTTTCGAATCCTTCATGTACTTCTCCCCTACAAGTGATCAATTGATGTCTTCAGACACTAATGAAGCCATATACATTGCACCACCACCATCACTTCCACCACCTCCACCACAACCATCTCCTTTGCCACCACCACCACCACCACTACTTACGCCACCTCCACTTCCTATTACAGTCCCAATTCCACCATTGCCACACCACTATACACGCCGGCCTGCATCTGCTCATGGTCACCGCTCATCATCTAGCACGTATGAGGTATGTCTTGAGAATACAGTTTCTAATGATGGGTCTAATGGTTTATCTGAGCAAGATTCTTTATAGGGGACAGATGTGGAGACTGATGATTTAGACCTGCCTATTGCGCTTCAGAAGCAGAAACGTAGTTGTGCATCATATCATATAGCATCCATAGTTTCTTTTGAATGCTTGACTGGTGAATTCAGGAATTTTGTTGTTGCTCTATCTGACGTGGATATTCCATGAAATTATCAAGAGGCTTTGAAGGACAGTCGATGGCATTTGGCTATGGAAGAAGATATGGCTGCTCTTCAGTCGAGAGGCACCTGGAGCCTCGTCCCAGCTCCTACTGGCGTGTCTACAGTTAGCTGTAAATGGGTGTTTACAGTTTAACAGAATGCAGATGGTAGCATTGACAGATACAAGGCACCTTGGTTGCACGAGGGTTTACACAGACATACGGGGTGGATTATCTTGACACATTCTCCCCAGTTGCTCGTCATTCCACCTTACGGATCCTTCTCTCAGTCGCAGTCGTTCGAGATTGGCCGTTATTTCAGTTAGACGGTCGATACGCAAACGTTGGGCCCGGCCATCTCCTAACCACCCAAGGGAGGCTCCTCGCATTGTTTTCCAGGAGCCGAGTTCGGACAATCCATCAAAGAAGAAGAGATAGCAGGCTCCCGCCTACCCATGCAGCCATCATCGACCCACACTAGTGGATCCACAACCGTGCCAGACGACTCCATCGCCCCCACCTGGTTCGTGAAGGTACCTGATGTCTGTTGATGCCCCAAACCCACAAAGGGTAAGGCTGAATCAACATGCTCCATTGAAGCCGGTTCCAGCACATGTGAATTCAAAACAGGTCGGTCGCGCGAGAAGGAATAACCGGGTCCGCAGGCAGGTCCGAGACCAACGACCCGAGGTTGTCATAAGCGGGTATCGCACAAGACCCGGGCCCAGTTGGTCATGCGAAGTCGATTGCATAATTGGCAGGTCAGATGACGTGGCAGATTCTGGCAGTCCAAAGGCCGACTTTCAAGGAATTGCAAGCGACGGTTGTTGAGGAAGTTGAAGCGGCGATGGTCTCTCTGGCATTTTCTCCCCGTCATCCTTGAACGCTCCGAATAAAATTCTCGGAAATCCAACAGACGCCAGGTCAAGATGATTGAATTTGAAAATCACCGGAGGAGCAGCCACCATCTCGTCGCTGTCATTTCTGGTCGCTTAGAGGAGGGGTATATGTCGTGTTGCTCCGCCATCGCCCTGGGCGCCTCCGAATGCCTCTTCAAAGACTCCCCAGCAGATGAGATCTCCATGCTAAATTGAGTTCCATAGGCCTGGATCTCACGCCAAACCAAATTCTTCAGGTTGCAACCGCGCACCCGAAGGATCATATCCGCTTCGTCGCCCACCCAACATCCACTACTCTCAACACCAACCACCATTGTGATGCCCGCTAGAAGCTTTCTCACCTTCGCAAAGGATCGGAGGAAGAAGGGTAGACCTCTAGCAAGGATGCGATCCACCCGCGCGATTTCAATAGTTCCATCTTTGGTGTGAGGGACACTCCACCTAAGAAAAGCATTGATGTCGCGTGACAGTCTCAGAAGATTCTGGTAATCCTGCTGCCTGAGGCCACGGGACAACACACTGCCAGTCGACATAAGTACAACATCACCCTTAAACTCGGCTCCCGACGCGACTCCAACGTCCGAACTCACCTAGAACAGGGCGTCTGACCCACCATTCTCCCCCAATAGAACATCCATGCACACACTTCCATCTACCGATCAACAGCAAAACTCCGCCTGAGCTTGCAGCGTTTACTCCTATGGCCAGAGGCGCGGTAAATATAGCACCGGACTGGTTCACAGCACTGACTCACCCAATGATCCATCATGCCGTAGCGGAAGCATCCGCGACCGAACGGAGGAGCTGTTTGCTGATGTTGGTGACAAGACGACTCCGGACGAGGTCGATGCACCTAATCGATGGGGCGTCGATGACTCACGACCTTCCAACCAGCCTCCCCTCCACACTCCCTGCGTCCCTTATCCCGTCCCCTCTCATGTTGAACCATCGACATCTCTCCCCCGACTCAGAGTTTTCATGTGATCCATAGGGACTCCAGAGTAGAGATCACATTCTCTAAGACATTGTGGGCTAGGGTTTTCATGTGGTTTCATAGGGACTCTAGAGCAAAGGTCCCATTCTGTGAGCCAGTATGGGAGAGATCCAGTTCTCCGACGAGAAGATTTTCAGACTCCATTCTCTAACGATCGTGAACTTCGACGAGGATGTTTCCATGGCTTTTTCCAGTTCAGCCCTTCAGAGAGATGGAGCAGTTGCATGCTAGAGTTCTTCAGGTACAAACTCATTTCAGTTTCAGTGACTCTGATAGACACAGTACATAGCACGTGTTCTCCGACAAGGAGACCGAGTTCAACTCACACTCCAGCCTTATTGTTCCTCCACATCAGCACGGCATGAGAAGCAGCGTCCTCGACAACAACTGACAGTAGAGTATGTGTTGAGTTGATATTGTCTGTAGTACCTTGTATTGTGAGTTTGAGATTTCTTTTTATTTATCCAAGTTAAGCATTTTGGAGTATATGTATCACATGTAGTGATGGGTAATTGGATCCCTCCATGATCGAATTACCACATCCAGTGGCTTAGTCCCACATCTACTATTTGTGGGACTTGGAGACTCAGTGGGGGCAATATAAGAAGCCCCACACCTATTGTATCGGATGAGAAACTTCAATAGAAGAATTAACCCTTTGAGGCATTCTCCTGTGGTTTCATCCCGCTCCTCACAGAGTAGGGTTTCACGTAAAATCCTGATGCTCTTTATATTTATTCTATTTCTCTGATATTACGCTTTCGCATTCTTGATTTCTAACAGGTTTTGGCATAGAAAGACATTGGTGTGCCCATCTAACATGGCAAGAGATAGATCAAGAGGGAGGGCCTTAGCTTGCCGGCCAAGGTGCCGCCTTTCCCTGAGCCCATAAGCTCTCCTTGATGACCAACTCTTTGCTCCATTGGACGTTCCACCTCAGGCTTGTAGCCTAGAGAATCTCATGGGCACTATAACCTTTGGGTGGCACCTAAAGAGCTCTCCCTCAAGAACTCAAGCCAACCACTAATCCACACTCCTACATTCCTAGTGTTGCTTTTAATGGGGCTTAGGCTCCTTAGAGGGTTAGACAAATGTTAATCATAATCACTTCCCATACCAAGACTCGTTTGCTCTTATCTGAAGGTCTAAACTCAACCCCTTCAAAATACGCATACATTTCCATCCTTTTTTTTTGAAGTCTGCAAAGGTAGGGGAAAGCACTCGGTGGTGCCCGCCCCATCAAAATATACTTATCATGATCTTTTTGCCAAGGTACTTAGTTAGATAGTAGTCCCAGAAATTGGTTTTTAGTGATAGACGGAGTTGAGATCTTTTTTCATCTTAGAATGAAAAATAAGTATAAATCAATGGCCAAGCAATTTAAATAAAAATATGCTAAGGAACTTTTTTCAATATAAAGGGATGATAATAGTTGAATTTTTCATTCAACAAAACTCCGCATGCTCATATTTCTCTGTATCCAGATGTTGGAATGACACGTCGATTTAGGACTTTTTGTTTTGCAAGTTTGAGGGTTGAACATGAGGAAGCAAATCGTTTTTCATCTCGATAAAATGCCGGACTACTGCCCAAGATGGTTCCAAACATTTCTCCCTTTTAAAAAATAAATAAAATAAAAATCATCTAAAACAATAAAGTTGAGCATTACCCCAAAACAAGAGAATGAATACCAGATTCTAGAACATCAAGCGAGTAATTAGATAGTAAAGCATCTCTCGGGCATTTAAGATTAACGGGAACTATGCACTACGTCGAATACAGTCAATATAACAACAATATATTGTGATTACTCAAGTAACCTACCACATGCTCCCTCTATACTTGAGGGTATACGGCCCAGCCTCGAGGTTTCTACCGAAATGACTATGAACTTTGTGTCTCCCATTGCCACTTTGATCGACCAGTGTCAGCTCAAACAACGCGCGCACGTCTGTCCCCTCGCTAGCCAACGCAATGAACAGCGACACGTACTGCGCATTGTCCTCCTGACTCTTCCCATCGGGATAGAAATATATCGCCCACGAATAGCCGCCGACCATAAACATATCCGACGGAATATACTTCCCGATACCGATACCTTTCGATAGGGAGTAACCCGTGATCTCAAACTTGTGCGACCCATTCACCGTATGCGTCACAGATGTGGAAGCAGTCTCCGACGGTGGCTGCGAGGTGGACGAGAATGATGCCGACCCCTTGCTCAGCGGCTCTCCACGGCAGGTCCTACCACTACCCATAGCCGCACAGAAGCAGATCGCACCACAACAAGACGATATCCGGATGCCACCAATTTAAGCGACGATCCGTCCAGTTGGGAAGGCGATCCGCGCCTCGACACCGGGAGCAATCGAGAGCGCGAGGATTCCTAGTTTCTGGACCAATCACGGCGATATGATATGGAGACGCGATCTTCGATAACGATCGATGCGATCGATGGGGGAGCTAATGCTCGGTTTGGGTAATTAGGGTTTGTCGTGGCGGGGAGGAGTCGGGGATAGGACGGAGTGGGGGCATCTAATCAAAACAAAGGGGATGGAGGGAGAACGGAGGTAGGTGATCGGCGTAAATACGCGTGGTGGTCCCTCGGGGAGTGCTGTGGCGCCCGGCTTCGCCTGCATGCGTGGCGAGTTTTCATTTGTGGGTGGAGCAGCGCAGGACTCTGGAACCATGTGACATCTTCGTGAACGGCACTGCCATGGCTGCTTTTTCAGAAACGTCTTGTACCTGCACGAATCCATGTTAACGTGTGAAATTCGAATGATGGTTGAATGTTATGGTTGGTGAGAGTCAGTTACGTGCAGCAGATAGCTGGTAGGTTAAGCTGGATGCTGTGGGTTAGAGAGTTTAGGTTCCATTGGTTTAGGTTCATTTGGAGGGATGGCATTCGAAGAAATAAGTGGTAATGATTTTTTAATCTCAGTTTGCTTGGAGAAGAAAAAGATAGAATTTAGCTATATTAAGTTTATTTATTTTAGTATAAAAATATATTTGTATGTGTTTTTTAATTAGGAAGGTAGTAGAGATTGTTCCTCTTATTATCAAAAATAAAGGGATTGCTACCCTCATACTCCTATATACTTTCCTATTTATATGTTGACCCTTAGATGATTCATGTATACACCCAAACACTTATACACTTGTTAACCATTGGATGACATACATTTGTGTAAACTTCGGTATGTTGACGAGATTAGTTTAGTTTAAATTTACCCCTTATAGTTCATTACATTTGTGAATGATGACCCATTCTTTCTCCTCATTCCATCTCTCTCGTCCTCCTTCACCTCTCCTCCTCGACTCACTACCCCCTCCCTTGGCCCATGTCATGGTCATTGTCTCTTCCTCCCATGACGCTTGATCACATCATCCCTACCTCCTCCTCCATCCACCTTCCCCAACCTCATCATCACCTCTACCTCCTCCTCTCCCGTCATCCCCCCCTCTCAATGTGCCTATGTTACATCCATGACCTTAGACTCGATCCGATATGGGGGATTATTGTCCCAAATAACTTGTTGAGCTTAGAGCCCAAATAAAGACAATGCCTACAACCCAAAATGCTTAAGCCCATGTTGTCTAGTAGTAACATCCACTACTTATAAGCTATTGTCACACTTTTGTGATTTTAGATGTGGTACTATATTTGTGAAGGATATGGAAAAGATCCTTAAGCGCATCACGGAAGCGTAAAGATCGCATCATATGCGATCGAGGTGACTAGTCGCACTAGTTGCTCGATGCAGCGCAATTTAAAATTTAAATGACGAATCACATGATCCGAGAACGTTTCTCGGATTGTTTCATCAAACCACGTACAAGAATAAGGATTACCTCTTGAAGTGTGGTTGTGATCGTAGTCTCTAATGTAAGAGACCTCATGTCTCAAGTCTGATCTGATTGGAGAGACGCTTGCAAGCGTGGTCATGAACCACGTGCTTCTCATAATCCAAAGCGTTGATCCAAGTGATGGATCTCCTGATCTCGTCTCATGAGGTCTAACGTCTTCTCCACGAGCGAGGTGCATTGATGGAGACAGAGATCCACGAGCGGTCGAGGCGACGACACAATGATGTGGTGACGACGACAGTCTCTCTAGGGTTTCCAAGTGGACGACCACTTAGAGAGAGAGAGAGAGATGGCGTGATATGAGAGAGAGAGAGAGAGATGTTGTGAGAGTGCGTAAAGAAGAGACAGGGTTGCCTCTTCTTATATAGGGTTGATATGAGAGGATATAGTTTAACAATGGATTTATTCGTGAAATCCTTCAAGAATAATGTGCTTTCTCCGCGGATACTTGGAGACAAGGACAGGGTATTTGTGTGTTCCACGTATAGTGACTTCGATATTGAGATCACATCTCAAATACAGATCTCGAAGACCTCTCATAGATGCTTGATTAAATCAAGACCGTAAATCTAATCTTCTCATTGCTTCTGAATCACATTCAGATCATCATCCAATATTTGGATAAGATTAGATTTCTTCTCTACTGAGAGAAGTCACTAAAATCTAGACATGTTTTATCACTCCCTCGGAATGGAAGCGTCATGGTTATACAATCGTTTATGATCACATCATCCTCATGAATTCCTAATACATGTACATCCTGCATACTAGAAGACCTATAATAAACCTGAAGACAGAGATCAATTTGCACAGTCAACTTTAGGGTTTTATCATTAAGTTTATCATTCGGTCGGTGGGAGTTGGTATCGATCATATGCTTTCCAAAAGCATATATCATACCTACAAATTCTTGTTATGCTTCCAAAGCAAGACGATCATGTATGGAATTTGATCAATCCTAATACCTCATCAGTGTGCTCATGTCTTCCGATTCACAAGTGAATCTGTATGAACCCTTTGAGAGATTGTATTACTCATATGCCATTGTATGCACACCAGCTCGTTGGTGTATAGACCTTGGTTAGGCCATCAACCTATCAGTCTGTCAAATGTACATACTCAGACATATAGCGATACATATGTCTCCGATCAGAGGATGCATGTCTTTTTTTTTAAATGGCGAAGAAGCTCCATCACTAGTCGATCTAAAAGTGAAACAAATAGGAAAGAAAGTAAATTTTTTCATTAAGCAACATCGATTTCACTCATCAACTTAAAGACACCTTTCTACTTCATCGATTATGTACATAAGGCAAAAGGTCGTCTTCACAGAGGTGCATGTCAGTTATTTTATCATGTTAAATCAAATACTGGATGGGAAATATGGACCTTGGAAACCATACAACAGTTTGATGGGGTTGGGTGTGTATTGGTACTTTGACTAACTACCAACGGAATCAAAAAGTGAAGTCCAACACGATGGGCAAAGGGAATTACCTCTATTTCATTAGAATCAAAAACACGTGTTAAAATCCCCCGGCAGTGATTCAAATAAAGATATGAGCATTCTCAAAGTTTGAATTTTAACAAGATGGTGAGATGTCCAATAAAGACCTCCAAAGAAAGAAGAGAAAATAGCATACCATATTCGTATGTCCATAAGGTATACAATAATGATCGGACCTCAAAGAGCAATGACAACACTAATATTATCCTTTATTTGTAAGACCAGTCCCACATGAAGACTATCAAACTGCCTTTTCTTGCATTATAAGGAATACATAGGTTACTTGCTTCCATTCAATTTTTTTCTGTATTATTTCAGGATTTGGATCTGATTCATCTGAATAATGTCGAGGTAACTAGTTCTTTCAAGTAATCACCCATATACTTCGTCACCCAACTTCACATATATTCCAAGACGCCTACTGTAAATGGTGAAACTATTATAAAAGTTATCTACTCAGTTTCTATTGATTTCCGGACCATGCTCTAGGTCCATCAACAATCTCAACTCAACAATTGCAGCTTATGTGGTATTAGCAGTAAGAAATCAGGAAGTTCCTGTAGTGAGGGATTACCACCATTATCAACAATCCTTGCTCACGCCAATTTTTATAGGGTAGTCATGCAAACACGGTTCTTTACCCAGCACATTGTATAACTTAAGTAAAATCTGCATCGATCCACCTACTAATCACCTCACCAAAAATCTCGAAGGCTTTAAAATTGTACAAACATGTAGGTTCAAAGAAATGTGTGGAATCCAATAGCAAAAAGGGAGGGAACATCGTACCTTAAAAAGTCGTCACCTAGGTTTCCCCACCCATGGAAAAGGGCGTGCTCAACACCCCATTCGTGCTGCAAAATCGTACACGAAGGTGATCTCGTCCTTCCCTACGTGATGACGGCTTTGGATCACCGATCAGACGTGTTCCGGTGAGCTCCGATGGTGCTCCAACGAGGGAAAAGGGAGGAGGGAGAGCTGCTGGTCGAAGGGACAGATGTATGGGCATTCTGGACGAGATGGGGTTTGAGTTATATGGGTCGGGACTCGGATTCGGATCTGAGTCCGGATCTGAATATGGCTTGGACCCCTCTTTGCTAAAATAGTCATAACTCGAGCTCCAGAACTCGAATTTTCACGTTCTTGAACTCGTTGGAAATATCTCGACGATCACTACATAATAGAATTCTTAGTCGAATTTTTTTGATCACTGAACAAGTATAGATTTTGCAATTAATCCCATACTCAGTCAAGATTTATATTTTAGTCCATGTTCGGTATTCTGGGTTTTCACATCATAAAAATCTCAAAGGAAGTCTTGTCCCCGAGACTTAGGATGATTCTAGTCGATTTCAACACCCGAACCACATTGTATCCAAAGTCTCCTAGAGAATGAACCCATAAAAATCTCAAAGAGAGTAAAACCCATAAAAATCTTAAAGGGAACTTGACTACGGTTTCAATTCCATACATGTAAACAATTGAGGGTATTTCTCCCTCATGCCTGTCTCAAGTTTCGACGTCGCCTCCTCGTCGTCTTGACTTTGCCACATGACCTTGACTAAAGGTATCTCCTTCCGCCTCAGCCTCTTGACTGCGTGGTCCAATATCTGCACCAGATCTTCTGGGAATGAGAGGTTTGGTTCAACCGCCAAGTCCGCAACAAGTCCTCCAATGTCTGAATGGTCCTCTCAGACTACCCGTTTGTCTGTGGACAGTATGCTGAACTCATGCGTATTTCGGTCCTTAAGGCTCTCATGAATTCTCCCCATTAGTGTGATGTGATACGTGAGTCTCTTTTTGACACTACTTCGTTAGGTATCCCATGCAACAGAATGATGTGCTGAACGTATAACTTGGCTAGTTGTACTGGTGTATATGTCATGTTGATCGGGATGAAATGGGTTGACTTGGTCAACCGATCAACGATGACCCATAGCGCATCAAGCCCACATGGAGTGCGCGATAATGATGTGACAAAATCCATGAAAATGCTCTCCCATTTCTACACTAGGGTAGGAAGAGTTTGTAGTAAACAAGGGGGTCTCTAATGCTCTGCCTTCATCATCTAAAAGGTAAGGCATCGACTGACATGCTCGGTTATGTCCTTCTTCATGCCTCCCACCAAAAGTATTGGCGGAGGTCTCGGTACATCTTGGTGCCTCTTGCATGTATAGATAGTCTTGAACAGTGCGCCACATCCAAGATATCTCTCATCAACTCCTTGCCATCTGAGACACACACACGGTCCCCCTTCCATATGATAGATTCACGAACTCAAAATCCATCGAATTCATCCTTCAAGCATCTGTGGTACAAGTCTTGGATCCTTTGATCTGTCTGTTGTCCTTGGACGATCATGTTCCATAAGTTGCTATACTTCGCTGGCACTGCCACTGCATCGGAAATGCCCTCAAATGGATGTTACTCACTAAGTGCATTGAGCACATCCCGAGTCTGCAACCAGGCTGTCGAACCCTCAGTGTATAATCATCTACTCAAAGCATCTGCTACCACATTCCCATTACCAGGATGGTAGGAGATAGTACAATCATAATTTTTTAGCAGTTCCATCCACCGCCTTTGCCTCATATTCAGCTCCTTATGATCAAAAATGTATTTGAGGCTCTTGTGGTCTGTGAAGATCTCAAATGCCACCCCATACAAATAATGGCGTCGTATCTTTAATGCAAAGACTACGACCGCCAACTCCGAGTCATGAATGGGGTAGTTGCTTTCATGGTTCTTCAGATGTCGTGATGCGTACGCCATGACCTATCCACGTTGCATTAACACTACACCCAAGCCCTCCTTGGAAGCATCCGTGTACACGGTAAAATATAAGGTACCAGAAGGAAGGGTCAGGATGGGCGCAGAATTCAATCACTCCTTGAGCGTTCGGAAGCTCAACTCACATTTGTTGTTCCAAACAAATGGGACATCCTTCTGCATCAACCGGGTGAGGGGTAGAGCCAACTGAGAGAACCCTCTAACAAACCTCCTGTAGTACCCGACGAGGACATGGAAGGTGCGAATCTCCGTAACCATCTTGGGCCGCTCCAAAGACACCACTGCCTCTATCTTGGCGGGGTCAACTGATACCCCCGCCCCTGAGACCACGTGGCCAAGAAAAGCCACCTCAGATGGCAAAAACTCGCACTTGTTGTATTTAACATACGACTGATGCTTTCAGAGCATCTCTAGTACGATGTGCAGATGAGCCTCATGCTCATATTCATCATGAGAGTAGACTAGAACATCGTCAATGAACATGATCACAAATCTGTCCAAGTGCGGACGGAAGACCCGGTTCATCAAATCCATGAATGCGCAGGTGCATTTGTAAGTCCAAACGATATCATCAAGAACTCATAGTGGCCATATCTAGTATGGAATGCAGACTTCATTACATTGACTTCCTTGATCCTCAACTGATGATATCCCGATCGCAGGTCAGTCTTAGAAAACATTGCTGCTCCCTGCAAGTGGTCAAATAGATAATCTATCCTGGGAAGTGGGTAATGGTTCTTGATCGTCCTCTTGTTCAACTGCCTATAGTCTGTGCATAGCCTTAGGGATCCATCCTTCTTCTTCACGAAGAGGATTGGTGCTCCCCATGGTGATGTGCTGGGGCGAATGAATCCCTTCTCCAACAGCTCCTGCAACTATACCTTGATCTCCTTAAGCTCAGCCAGGGCCAACCTGTAGGGAGGGATAGAGATTGACTGTGTATCTGGTAATAGTTTGATCTCAAAGTCTATCTCTCGTACTGGAGGCAATCCAGGCAATTTGTCTGGAAATACATCATGAAACTCACACACCATTCTGACATTCTCTATCATCTGATCTTGTGCCGCTGAGTCTACCACGTAGGCAAGGTAGCCTACGCAACCATGGGTAAGAAACTTCTGTTCCCTCAAGGTGGAGATGCACTCAATTCCGCCCTCAGATGTGCATCCATCGAACTGAAATGGCGGCACTCCACGTAAGTGGAAGACCACTGTCTTCCCAAAACAATCTAGGCACGCGTGGTGCCTCTCTAACCAGTCCATGCCGAGGATGATGTCAAAATACTCTAACTGTATCAACAACAAGAACGCGGGCATCTCATGCCCACCTATTTGCACATCCACATCCTCCACTGCCAGGCGGATAATGAACAATTGGCCCCCTAGGCCCTTGATGTAGTACGGGGAAACAACCTCCATCACTGACTTGCCCAATGTGGGCACCATACGATGTGCAAGGAAGGAATGTGTGGCCCCTGAATCAAACAATGCATGTAAAGAAATCCCATGAGCTGAAATCATACCTTTGACGACTAATCTAGAAGCATGAGCCTGCTCTAGTATCACCGCATTCAGCTAGCTTCGTCGTGGTGCACTATACCCTGCAACACTGACTGTCTACTGTGGGGCTCGCTGGAAGTCACGGTCTCCTTGGTGGGATCCTGATCTTTAAAGCTGGCTGGAAGACCCAATTGGTCTTCCACTCTGCTATTGCTACTTGCCTGAGCTGCTGGCACGCAAAGGGCATTGGGCCCTGAAGTGGCCCGGTTGTCTACATAGGTAACAAGTACGATTGTCTATCCGTGACAAGCTCCCACCGGAAATAAAACTGCCAGCCCCAAGCCTACAACTCAGTACATGTGTAGGGGGTGAGAAGAAACTGAACGGCATCCTGCCAAGGCTTGTCCCAAGGTAGGTGTTGTTGTCGTTGTCGAGTGGTGGTGGTGATCTCTATGGAACTGAGAGGAGTCCCAATGCACAACCCTGTTAGGCTGAGGTGGAGGCAACTGTGACTGACTCCTCTATAAGCGTTGTTGTGTCGCCTCCCACTTTGTCACCTTCGTCATGGCCTCCATGATGGAGGTGAGGTCTAAGGTAGAGAGCCACTCTTGTACCTCCTCGTGCATTCCCCGGATGAAATTCTACAAGTTCTTTTGTGGGTAGGCTGTCGTAGCAGGGGAATGGCGAGAGAGCTTTGTGTAACGAATCATGTACTCTTGGACCGTCATCGACCCCTGTCTCAACTCAGCAAACTACCTCCTCTGATCTTCCACCTAATGGTTTGGGTAGAACTCTACATGGAACTCATCAAAGAAGATCTCCCACGTGATGGGTCCCATTAAGTGCTCATTAGTGGCATTCCATCGCCGCCAGCCAAGGAGTACTCTGCAAATGACACCCATGTATCCTTGAGTGCATGTATCATTTTTAGAATTTTGGTAGCATGTGACATCCATAGCTCGGCGTCGTCAGGGGTGGTGGTACCAAGTAACTGTGGTATCGCTGCCTGCTGGTATGCGGCATAAGGAAAATGACAAGTTGACACTCTCCTCCCCGTCATGAGAGGGACTTTAGGAGGGGTCATCCTGATGTTGGAGATACTGCTCCATAGCCTCTTGGCGTTGCTGGATCCCTTGTACCGCCTGTACAAGGAGAGCCGATTGTTGTGCCACATCTAGATCCACGTGAGATGGCATGGTTCTGCATAAAGAACCAAGGCATTAATACTTGTTTTTCTTAAGAGGGACATTATGAAAGACATATGGATATGGATGGAATCATGTTTTTCTCATGTGGACTCGTATTGGGTCAGAAGACTTCATACTATCCAGTATTCAAATACCAATGAGGAATGATATGTGTGAATTGGAATGGAGTAGCATGGCTCTGATACCAAGCTATGACGCCCCTAGGATCTGGGCACTTGGCAAACCAAATCTACACACACATACCACATTCGAATACTTAACATACACATAAGCAGGAGAAATGGCACAACACATTGGAATTTAAAACTTTTGTTTCTCATTCAACATGCTCGCATTCACATTCCATTCATTGCACATCCATTACATTGCATTGCTCATTACCATATCCACAAAAATATGCACGTAAGCATCAATAAAGATGTCCACCATTATACATATTACATGCCATGTCTCTCAACAAAAATTCTATAAGTAAAGAAGGAGAGTAAAGCTACAACGACTGTACATAAAAGTGTATTGAAGCTGCACAAAAAAAATGATGTTCCCGAAAGCTACATACTGTTGTGGGTCTGTGGATCCACGCTTAGGTACATTATGAGCAAAGTTTCCCAATACGATTTAAACAAAACTATATAAAAATGCAGGATATAATTTAAACGTGTGCAAAAGAACAATTGTGTAACTGGTCTCAAAAGAATTTCATCTTTATTATTATTATTATTTGATCTGGATATGGATATGAGTAACCGAGCTTCATGGATAGTCTGTGGTCTTGGTCTAGATGAGACCTCACACTATGACTCTAAGGTAAAAGAAAACACCTTAGGGTCGGTGTGCCTCCGTAGACATGCGCTGGGGTACAATGCATCCTAACTAAGTTCCCAACACGTCCACTTAGCTCCACTTCACAATTGTACTTCCAGTTCACAATTCAGTTTCCAACCCGCGAATCCTTGCGACTAGCCCAATCCTCCTTATGCATAGGAGATTCACGTCCCATTCTTAACTTCATTAACCACATTTCCCGGAACTCCCCTCTTAGCGCTTCCACTTGGAATACCGACCAATGTGGCCTACATTGACCTGTACACAAGTGTTAACTCTAAATGACAAGCGGAGCACTAGTAAACCAATCACGACTACGTGGCCCGCGCTCGAGCACCAGGCTAAAGCATGCAAGTGCCGAGGTCAACACCGTCAGATTAGCACCTCGATGTGCCAAGCAACATGTCCCCCAACCATCACAGCTACAATAGCAGTTGGGATCGCGGTCATCTAAGCTTCTACCCGGGGCCTCAAGGGTGCATGCCCCTCCCTTGATGGCAACTACTCCACTACCCCATCACCATGAAATAACCCTTCAATAAAATGACAATCACCACAATACGATCAATGCTAGCAACTATGCTGGACGGCTTCTTGCATTTGTCAGGAGATTTGAGTGGAAATTCAAGAATTTTAGATGATCAATTGCAAGGCTTTCAATTCTCAACTTTTCATTTGTGACTATTATGTGAGAATCGGAAGACTTGAGGCAATCTTCCTGTATCGAGGGCAACGTATGTTCCATCTTTGAATTCGTTTTTAGTTTGGCCTTTTTTTTAAACGGCGAAGAAGCTCCATCACTAGTTGATCTAAAAGTGAAATAACTAGGAAAGAAAGTAACATTTTTCCATTAAGCAACATCAATTTCACTCATCAACTTAAAGACACCTTTCTACTTCATCGATTATGTTGATAAGGGAAAATACCATCTTCACAGAGGTGCAGGTCAATTATTTTATCATGCTAAATCAAACACTGGATGGGAAATATGGACCTTGGACACCATACAACAGTTTGATGGGGTTGAATGTGTATTGGTACTTTGATTGAATACCAACGGAATCAACAAGTGAAGTCCAACACGAAAGGCAAAGGGGATTACCTCTATTTCATTAGAATCAAACACGTGTTAAAATCCCCAGGCAGTGATTCAAATCAAGATATGAGCATTTTCAAAGTTTGAACTTTACCAAGATGGTGAGATGCCCAATAAAGACCTCCAAAGAAAGAAAAGAAAATAGCATGCCATATTCATGTGCCCATAAGGTATACAATAATGATCGGAGCCCAAAGAGCAATAACAACACTAATATTATCCTTTATTTGTAAGACCAGTCCCACGTGAAGACTATCAAACTGTCTTTTCTTGCATTATAAGGGAATACATAGGTTACTTGCTTCCATTCAAATTTTTTTCCGTATTATTCCAGGACTTGGATCTGATTCATCTGAATAATGTCGAGGTAACTAGTTCTTTCAAGTAATCACCAATATAATTCGTCACCCAACTTCTAATATATTCCAAGACACCTACTGTAAATGGTGAAACTATTATAAAAGTTATCTGCTCAGTTTGTATTGATTTCTGGACCATGTTCTAGGTCCATCAACAATTTCAACTCAACAATTACAGCTTATGTGGTATTAGTAGTAAGAAATCAGGAAGTTCCTGCAGCGAGGGATTACCACCATTATTAACAATCCTTGCCCACACCAAATTTTACAGGGTAGTCATGCAAACACGGTTCTTTACCCAACACATTGTGTAACTTAAGTAAAATCTGCATCGATCTACCTACTAATCACCTCACCAAAAATCTCGAAGGCTTTAAAATTGTACAGACATGTAGGTTCAAAGAAATGTGTGGAATCCAACAACAAAAAGGGAGGGAACATCGTACCTCGAAAAGTCATCACCTAGGCTTCCCCACCCGCGGAAAAGGGTGCGCTCAACACCCTGTTCGTGATGCAAAATCGTACACGAAGGCGATCTCGTCCTTCCCTGCGCTATGATGGCTTTGGATCGCCGATCGGACGTGTTCCAGTGAGCTCTGATGGTGCTCCGGCGAGAGAAAAGGGAGGAGGGAGAGCTGTTGGTCGAAGGGACAGATGTATGGGCATTCTGGACGAGATGGGGTTTGGGTTATATGTGTCGGGACTCGGATTCGGATCTGGGTCCGGATCCGAATATGGCATGGACCCCTCTTCTCTAAAATAGCCATAACTCAAGCTCTCAAACTCGGATTTTCACATTCTTGGACTCGTTTGAAAGATCTCGACGAGCACTACATAAAGTACTTCTTACTCGATTTTTTTTATCACTGGACAAGTATAGATTTTGCAAATAAGCCCATACTCAGTCAAGATTTATATTTTAGTCCAGTATTTTGGGTTTTCACACATGGCTGGTGTGACTTCACTTCGACTGTGATCTTCTTTTTGGTATCTTTTATTTTCTGATTTTTTGTTCTTTTTGTTGGGGATGGTGGTGGCTGGTTGCTAGCATGAGTCCTCCTCCTCCTTCCTCACTCGAACATGTAGTTGGCACGACTGATGCAGAAGAAGACGATTCACCATATGTAGCTTTATTCTTTCCCATGATAGTGGAAGACAGAGGCAAAGTCCTATTGCTCCTTGATGAAGCACTAAATGCATATATTAAATAATGTTTGTTGTAGTACGAGCACTTAGCGTATCATGCCGAACTGAATAAAAGATCTATGCGAGGAGGATTTGGCTTAAATTTATAACCTGGTAAGTCCATGGTCGAACACAAGGATGCGAGCAATTTGGTGAATGATTTTTAAATGTCAAATATTTTAAGTAGAAATTTAGGGGATGATTACAATGAATGGATGCACAATTCACATTAATGCAGCTTTTTAACACATTTTTTTGCACTTAAATTATCTGAAGATAATAATACACTAACAATACAATTCAGTCTAACACAATACAATGAGACACACAATAGGCAACTTGGGTTAATCACAAAAATTCCCTGAATTATTTCAATATTAATTAAGGGAAAACAGATCCAATGATGACTTTAAATATTGATCAGTCTCAAAAGAAATTCAACATGATTTTAAATTTTAATTTAACTTTGATGATCAACAGTTTCAACAACCAATTAGACCCTATAATAACTTAATGACAATGATTAAAAATCACTAATAACTACTCATTAAGATTCAATGTGATTAACATGTTCAATACCTCATAAAAAGTACATTTTAAACTTCATTTAAAGATCAAATTAAGCTCATAGAATTAAGAAATAATTCAAGCATGCTTTTTAAATCAAAATTAGGAGCAAAGCATGCCAAGGGATACATCATCAACTTATCTTCCAAACGATACCAAAATCACTTTATTTGGATATATAGATTAAAAGATATACTACATTCGATTTAGGGGCACTTTTGAAATAAAAACTACAAGTTTTATTACAAAACAAGACAAAAGTGGATTGGAACATAATTAAAATATCGCGCAGGGGCTAATATGCAAAATACATAAAGACAGGAGGACTTATCCGTAATTATGAATAACTGGAGGGTAGGCGCTGTAACTTCTCTAATCACGTACACACTGCACGTGACCTGTCTAGGGTCGGATATAAGGCTCGGACACATGGCCTTCTCTGTTGCTTCGTGTGAGGTTTAGAGAAGGAGTCGACACACGAGCCTGAGGAGTGAACCGCTGCTTTTGGTTGGGCTCCGTGGGTCAATCTGGACCATTGATTCTTGCCCAATTTGGTGAGATCAACGGTATCTGCTCTTTTTCTGTTCTTCGGCTCCGCCGTGAATGGTGGCACTCAGGCTGGGCTCTAGCAAGGCTGCTCATGCTCCTCCGTGCTCCTCAACCTCTGATTAAGGTCGGATGACCTTCCTGTAAGCTTCGCGTAGGCAGTCGATGGCTAAAGGAGATGAGAGATGCTATGGATCGCTCTGTCGATGAAGCATCACCGTCGAGGAAAATGGAGGCCGAAGCTTGATCTCAAATTCTTACCATTGAAGCACTATGACCAGCAACATTAGTGCAAACCACATACAAGGACCATGCGGACATTTTGAAATGGGTGAGAGATGGACTGGAGGGATCAGACGGCGTGAAGGAGTTGATCCCTTGTTGGGTCTAGGTTGAAGTACCTCCTGGAGTGGATCGACGTGGGAACGAAGATGGATAAGCAATCAAATTGACTAGAGGTATACGTGTGGGTGATGTATATGTCACGATGAATTCCAAAGTTTTAGATCAGAACTTAAGGAAGGAACTCAAACGAGATAAAATGCTGAAAATGACATAAAATGAAGTCGAAGAATATTACCTGGAAAAATGGAGGAAAGAATCAATCTAATTGAAGAAGCTTCTGGCCCGAGACAAAGTTCAAACTCTTCGTCGTTCTTTGCTGCAAGACCTGGGCCAAAGATCTGCGCTCGAGCAACTTCATGAGATGCTGCAACTTTGCTGAAGTGCCAAGGATCTCGTCGGAGGTGTTGACTCCGTCTTGGCTCTCTATCTCGCCTACTCTCTCTCTCTCATAGGGCAGGTGGAAGGACTAGGAGATCCCTCGCATGAAGTCGGATGGGGTGGAAGTTCCCTGGAGATGGAGGTTTTGATGCTAGGGTGGGTTGGAGGTTGTCGAACGAAAGTGGTGGTTTCAACCACCACTCGTGGTTGGGGAAGAGAGAATTGATCAGTTCTAAGATGTTGGCGAGGATCAGGATCGAAGGGTCAACAATTGGTTGGTGGTTGCGAGGGAGGATGACGTCGTAGGGAGTTGTGAGAATTAGGAGAAGTTAAGGGTTGGCGAAGGGTCGCGTCTGTTGAAGGAAATGGATAGAGGTTGAAGGCGACATAGGTACTGGTGGATCTTCTGATCCAATGGTTGAGATTTGGGCAAAAGGAAACGACTTGGATTGTTTTGATCAAGAAGATCAAACCGCCTAGATCTGGGCGCCAACGGAGGGATGAGATGGAAAGATAGGGCGATCAGACGGTCAGGGATTGGATGCATATGACGATAAAGGAGGCGAGCCACGTGGCTGAAGCAGAATGCACCATGTGTCCTTCTGAGAAAATTCAGACATCATCAAATACGAATAAAATCAATAATAAATAGTTAGAGGGAGAATTAAGAAATTAGTAAACATGAAAGTTGTAGATCTCGATGAGTTCTACAACTTTCATATAGAGGTCAAAGAGATCAGAGGTCATTTGTACATAGATAAAAACTAAGTACATATTAAAATAATATAAAACATTTTCTTTTATTTTTCTTTTGCTTATTATTTTTGGGGTTTTTATTTTATTTTATTGTTAATTTATTTATATACAATATTTTTCTAATTTATTTGATTTTTAATAATAAATAAATAAAAATAATACACCATAATAGGGTTTTATAATATAATATAACTAGTGTCAATTATATACAACACACAAATTAATAATTGGAGTTAATTGTAAATGAATATTGTTGAATTACTTAAGTAAGAGAGATAAATATGTTGAATTAGGTTGATAAATATAGGATTTATCACTCCTGAGACTAACAACATTAGACAAAACAAGTTCATAATCATCTGAATCTACAGGCATAGACCGGACTTCACATTCTACCTGTTCTTTTCACTTGAAATTATTGGGTTTGGTTTCTACCTGGGCTGAAATGGGAGTTTTTGTGTCCGTAAGGCTGTCCAACTTCTAGGTCATCTCTGCTAGGTCCTTGACTAACTGGGTCAGACAGTCGAGGCTCGAATTCACAAGAACCACCTCAGAAGATTTAGCGTGCTACCCACGTTGTGGCTGATGGTGTGGAGGTTTGGGGGGGTTGTTGATATTGCTGATGCAACAGAGGAAACTGATACTGTTCATGATAGGGAGGAGGAGGATACTACTGGTGGGATGCATTCACGTACTGATGGTATGGCTGGTACTGGTGGTACGATTACTACGGGTACTGGTGATTCTGTCTCCAATTGTTATGGTATTGTGGAGACTGGTGGTATTACGACTGCGGATGGGACTAGGCAAATCTCCATCCTTGGTGCTGAGGGACTGGATGGGAAGTTGTAGGATGGCCATGTTGACTCGGCTGAGGCTACTGTGGTGGTGCTGGCTCATCTTTCTCTCCAGCGGGAGTCTCGGGTGGTGGGTCGCAGATTGGCAAGCACTGATCGTATTTACTAGAACTCCAATTGCTTGGTGATATGTTCCAATTTGTACAGATTTTTGATTATTTGCTCAATCACAGCTAATTTCTCCAGATCATGTGATCGCTTCATGTTGATATCAACTTTGGAGAGATGACCCCAGTTATACCGAGGTTGGAGCTCTCATATCTCTCTACCTCATGGGATGTTGTCATGTGGACTAGCTTGTGGAGGACCTGAGGTTGACTCTGGTATGCGCGGGATGAAGAGAGGGCAGCCTCTCCCTTGGCTATTTCTTCAAAAATCTGCCAGACTACATCTTCATCTTTGTTGAAGTGGGATCCCCCACAGGAAGCATCGACTAATCTCCTTGGATCTCGATATTCAGACCCCTAAAGAAGTGTTGGAGCAAATAGGTCTTCGGTATCTCATGGTAGGGGTACTTTTCCTGTAGATCAGTGAATCGTTCCCAGGCTTCATGAATTGAATCGTGGGTAGACTGAGAGAAGTTGCTAATCCTGGCTTGCATCTAGTTTAGCCGACCGAGAAGGTAGAACTTATGAAGGAACGCATACTTAAGTTCCTCCCAGGTCATCATGACTTTTTCCAAATGATTGACCCAGTACAGGGCTTTGTCTTGGAGACTGAATCATCTTGACTACACCTAACGGGATGTTAGGGTAGCGTGTAGTCCCGCAGATGCGAGATAACTATTGTTGGTGAATGTACGGTTCCTCGTTGGTATTCTTGTGGAAAGTGGGCAGGAGAGCAAGGAATTGAGGTTT
Source organism: Ottelia alismoides (assembly GCA_037367405.1). NCBI lineage: Eukaryota > Viridiplantae > Streptophyta > Magnoliopsida > Alismatales > Hydrocharitaceae > Ottelia > Ottelia alismoides. The sequence continues at coordinate 495,642 of JAZKJV010000529.1, read as the reverse complement.
CATCTCAAAGTGAGCATGGACCAAAGGGATGCGGATCCACTTGGTCATCTGGCTGTCCCTAGGATTGTAATTCTCTTTCATCGTTGATTTAGGGTTCCCATTCCTTGGCTCTTCTTCTTCTGGATCATCATGGGTAGTTACTCATTTCTCCATTCTCCTCATGCAGGGATGTTCCTCAAATCATTCAGCATATCTTGGAATGCAGTCTGAGCAAGAGCTTGATCAATCAGCTGCTGCTAGATGGTTTGGATGGAAGCCAACAACTGAGCATTGACTTGGTTCTGATCAGGAGGTGGGCCCTTCTCTATCGGGGGAGGAGGCTGTCTTGAGTCTTTTCCTTTTTCGTCGGGAGGAGCCATCTCAAGGTCTGAATCTAAGGAAATGAATTCTAGACTGGGATCCAGGACTATGATTGACTTCTATCTACAATGTAAGAAGAATCCCAATCGAACCAACTGCATTGATGAATATGAGATTAGGGTCAATCCTAGATGGATGTGAATGTAGAAAAGATATAGACTGAAATCGACCTCCATTTACAATGGATGGACATCGGACAAGAGTGGTCCCGGTTTATTGAGAAATAGAAATAAAGTGGAAAGAAGACGAGGAGTCTGAAGATTGGTTCGTAAGATCCAAACCGAGGTCTCGGAAATCGCCTCAAATTATTGACGATGCTGAGTCCATAAAAGTGATGTAGGTGTCAGCGGAGTCCCGACTAGTCCATCCATGGATCATCATCGTAGAGGAAAAGGAAGATCGATGCAGGAAGAAGGTTATGATGGTCAAAGAGAAATAAAGGAAGTGTAAAACAATAGAAAGGCTCAAAACGAGCATGGGTTCAAAGAACAACCAAATATGACAAAAATTGTGAAAATGCACGAGATTTGATCTTTGAACCTTAATCTAGATCCATACAATACATAATATAGAATGGGTTCACCAACTCTACACATGTGAAGCCGTAAGAGATAGACTATTTTTATCTTTTCATTTTTAATGTTTTTATTTCAGGTATATCTTTTAACAACTCCTTAGATTCTAACCCTATAGGAGCGAGAGTACTGGCAGAAAAGTATCTCGTACTTGTCTTCCTCCTTTATAACTTGTAGTCTACACTTTTTGAGATCCTTGTAACCCTTCCTAGATCCCTACTCAGCTAAAGAATGAGAGAGATGAATCCGATAGGAGAAATCACTACTTACGACCTCGCTCGCAATGGAACACCCATGAGCGTGCAAGGCCCTACTCGGACGCAAGATGATGAGACAAACACACCCGCAAGGGCATGACCTAAGCTTGGTACTTCATACAGGGTCGGTGTTCCATACAAGACGGTGATAAATATGTGATTCATCACTCTAATTAGATGAAACTAGAGCTTCATCCCCATAATTTAGGTTCAACTGCATGTTAACTTCGTATTTACTTTCAGGCACATGTAAATAATTTGCATAAATTAACACTTCATATTGCATTCATAATCATCCATGCATTTTCACCTAAGTTCTTGCATTTTAATTGATTCATGCTAACTCCAATAGCCATAAAACTAACTTCATTGTGTACATATCACTAACCTTAATCCATGAAAAATCCTTAAAAATGCCAACTTGTAATTATGCAAAATAATCTCAAACCCTAATGTCAGAAAAGACAGACAAAAATGGTGATATCTCTCGCATACAGTGTCGAACTCTACTCACTTTTGAATTAATGTACATTCTATTATATACAAATCAATACTAATTTCAAAAGAATCAGAGTCCATTTGTAAAAATTGGATTTTGGGACCTAATTATGTATTGTGCATATTAGTTATTTTTGACCCATCATTTCATGTGCATATTTCATTCATTATAATTATTGTCTTTTTCATTTCTTTAATTTATTCATTGTTCTAATAAAACATAAAAAAATCAAAATAAAAAAAATCGAAAAGTAATAAAAATAATATGTTTTGACTTAAGCTTACTCATATAATCCACTTGTACATAATTAAATCCCCAATTTTTATGACCTATTTAAAATCCATAATAATTTAAAAAAAATCATATTTTAAGTTCCTTGTATTATTTCACATCATGTGATATTTTTATATGCATTTATTTATCATCAGAAAATCAAATAAAAATTCTAAAATAAAAATTGGTATTTTATATACATAAAATATCACCAAAGAAATCATATCTTGCATGGATCGTTTCAGTAGCATTCGAGTCCTTCATGAACATTGTAGGTTGCATTTAAATGAACACTTTTCGTGTTTAGCACTTATGCATCTGAGTCCATTTGCATATTCTAATCTATTTATCTCTGCATTTCATGCACTTGTCAACTATTTTGGTCAACATTGATCCATGTGGCATCATGCCACTGGTCCACCTAGTCATGGTCATCTGCTTCTCTCTCCTCACGTGCCTAGCATGTGAGCATCCCTCCCAATCTTTCTACGTGCTAGTCGCGTGATGCTCTCCAGCCCTTCGCGCACGTGAAGGTCTTCTTTCTCCTCCTCACGTGCTATGCATGTGCATCCGCCTCCTCTGCGGTTGCTCTTCACCTCCTTCCCAGCGCCGCCTCTGCGCAACCTCCGGCCAGCAATCCTCCACCCTTATCGCTTCCAACCACCTAACTAACCCTCTATCCTATATTCTCCGGCACCCTAGCCTCCTCCTTAGCCGAGCCTTTCCCAATGATTTCGGCCACCAACTCCCATGCCGTTAACCTCGCCCCATCATCTCCTTATCTTCGATCGTCCCCTTCTTCTATCCTTTCCAACACCATAACCACCTTATTCTTATCCTTATCCCCATCGATGATAAACTCAAACGACTGGTACCACCATCTCTGGCCGTTGAGCCCCTCTATTATCCCTCCCATCTCTTGCAACAACCTCTATCCTCCAATTGCCTCCAACGATCAGAAGCGCACCCTCCACTTTGACTACCTCCTTATCCTCTCATCCTCACCATTGCTCTGCTAACGACCATCTCCCATCTTGTTATCTCTTCAACCTACGCCTATCCTCTTCCCCTTATTAACCCATGACCAAACTCAGGTCAATGCATCTGTCAAAATTCACCCTTACCAGTGAAATAACAGGAACCCCTTTGCCCCACTCCGACGGTGACAACACCATGCGTGGGTAGTCATCCTTGACAACTCCTCATATCCCTCGTGACAAGACCAGAGGTGCCTCCGCCTCGTTGCAGCTGGCTCCAACCGATGCTCTACTCTGGCTCCATCACCGTCGAGCCACCTCCCAGGTAAACCACTTCGTCCTTCTTCATTTCCCCTTCTCCTATAATTCCTCCTCCACCACACATCCATCTCCGACTCGCTTCGACGCATCGCCATGATCATCACCATCTCTATTCCGTTGATCTTCTTGTCTGACCTAGCATCGATATAAGCCATCCCCAAATCTCCACATCGCCAATTACCTCTGTCCATCATCACTCCATCTTCGTCGACACAGAGCTCCTACTCCGTCTCTTCCCTGCGACCCTCCTGGCCATATTCATCGACATCAGCTCTAGTGGAGCGCAACTCGACATAGACATCCGCCTCCTCGTTTCACTGGCTACCTAAACACTTGATCCAGGCGAGCATCTCCTCCACAATCCTCCATCGCTCGCGCTCCGACCATCACCACTGCTTCCGGAGCACCTTCACCCATCTCTCTCGAATACACAACAATAGCTTTGAGCCTATGGGCTCTGATCGTGAGTTGCATTCCACGCCACAACCAAGCCTTCGACGACTCTGCCTACCTCTTCAGCAAATCTCCCTCCATCATCGCGGCGGCACCTGCAACAACAATCGGTCGTGTATCAATCGATCAACTCTCCTATGCTCTTTGTGATTCGCAACAATAGAGCACCTTTCCCCTTCTTCAACCCAGGTCCACGCTACAGGCACCATTCAATCAAGAACGATGCCTCATCAAGGGCATTCATTATCACATAAATTCCAACCGATGGATCGCCTTCATCGACGATGTAGATCACGTTACAGCCTCGGATCTGAGGCTATCATTCTTGCCCCGAGCCCCCAGCTTCAGCATCCCAAAGCTGTTAGAACCTTCCACATGGAGCTGCGAACTCACGTGCTTCCCGCACATGATGATGAAATAATTATGCCTTAGCCCTCCATGACTTCCAGAATACCAAGAGAACTAGTCATGCGCTTAGCACGTGTACGCTGGGTAATTTGTGCAAAACCCCTCCAAGTTTCCAAAAAATGCAACAAGATCCCCGCCATGGGTAAATTACCAGAGCATCCAATAGATTTCTCATAATTGCAGGCATATACTCAGAAGGTCCAAATTGAAAGTAATTTATTTATTTTATTTACAAACATGCCATTGAAACTTCATCGATTCATAACTTGCAAACCATACATGGATTTTTGCATTTTTTGTGTCGAATTGATCCTTGTTTCATTCTCTTTCATATAGAACAACTGGCTATTTATTTTTGATACAAATTCAAACATTAATTTATCGAGGATGTTTTTGTGCACTGTTATTCATTTTCATTGACTCTTTTGTCCAACAACTTGTGCCTTGATTTTGGGATTGTTATTGAGTAAATTAATTTGATATTGATTGGCATATTAATTCTAAATAAATTTGGGGGAGGGGGTCACTTGAATTTCTTGGTTTGGGTGCTCTACATTTTCCATCTTGCATCATTTCATTGCACCATTTAAAAATCACAAAAGCATTGCATTTCTCACCACATAGCATAACATTATTTTTTCCGCATTAAAAATATTTTGCAAATTCATACATCATGTTTTCTTTTCGTAATTAATTACATCTCTTTAATTTAAAATCCATAAAAATTTGAAAAAGATAAAACAATATTCATTTTCTTTTCTCTGAAAACCATTCGCTGAATTTGATAGACTTAAGCCTAGGTTGTTCCTTTTCCTCCTTGAGTTGACCCTGGGACTTGCCCAGGTTAATTAAACACAGAACCACATCACTTAATTGATTCATTAATTTGTGTGATTTAATTTCTCGATTGATCCCTCTTGCCCGACATATACATTTATTAATTTTCAGCAAATAATAGGGTACTTTCGGGTCCATTAGATGGCACCGTCGTTGGGGAGGCAAACGACTTAGGTTATTGTCTAGAAAATTTAGTATTAGGTTTTACCCACATTTGGGTAGTCTGACCACCAAATCTTACCACTATATATTTTTCATTTATTTTCCAGGATTTATTTCCTTTTCAGTATTTATTTCTGCTCTTTATTGTTGATTAATTTTTGAGTCAACTCTCTTACATGTTCTCCCTTATTTTTATGCGAGGTACCCTATGGGCATGGAGAGATTTTTTTTCTAGAAACCAAAGTGTCTCGTCTGCCCGCTGAAAAGCCACATAAAAATTAAGATTGAGTCAAGTTGTGGGAGAGTGTAGAGTCTAAGATTTATTTTTAGCCTTTTTATTTCTTTATTATTTGTACTTAATTTCCTATCTATAGTGGTTTCTGTTTGGAATCTCGTGTGTGTAAACAAGACTTGGACTTTTTCTGTGGTGTGTCAGACCTGTTTCTCTCTTCAATGATGGTGGGGCCCGACTTGAGTGGTTTGTAGGTTAGGTCTGCACTGCAGCTATTAAAGCTACTAGGTTTATTTTGCTTGTGCTCGTATAACTCAGGACCACACTGCACACTTTAGATCATTCAACTTAGTCAAAATTCAAATCCATTTCTTCCCAGCTAATAGAACTTTTTGCTAGGAGTGATTTTATCTGCTTGCACTTCATATAGACTAAATTTCAATTCTTGTATTGCATCCCACATGGAGATTGTGGGGAAGCACTGCAAGTCTTCTATCTGAGCATACATCATTGTTTTTCACGTGCATCAGCTTTTCTTGATTTCTCCCTCTTGTTTTTTACTTAAGATCTAAAGGAAATTGGGACTGGATGGTAGACATGTATTCTCTGCTTGCCTAAAACTTCAGTGATCAGCAATTAAAATCCGGATTACCAAACAAGACTGACTTAATTAAAACCATAAAATCAAGAATTTTTGCAGGAGAGCAACCCTGTTCTTGGATTCAGGTACATTCCAGGGTGTGGTCACCACCCCTAACAGAGCGAGGCACTACCCATAAGCAATAGAGCCCAAAACCCATCCTAAATTCTACCTTGTCTATCACCTGGATTCACGAAGTACTGGTGCTTCTATTGTACGTGGACGAGTAGGGTCGGGTCAACGATAGTGTTCTCGCCTTGTGTAGAGCATAGACTCGTTCTGAAGTACTAAGCTTATGCCACGCCCTCACAGGGGTGTCTGCCTCATCGTCTCGAATCCGAGTAGGGCCTAACACGACCACGGGTGATTCCATCTCGAGCTTGGTCTGAAGTACCTGATTCACCACTATTGGTTTCCTCTCTCTACTTCTTTGGCTGAGTAGTGGATCCAGATCTGATAACAAGGACCTAAAAAAGTGCAGGCTACAGGTTACAAATGAGGTAGACAAGTACGAGATATTTTTCCGGCAATACTCACACTCCTATAGGTCTAGCTTCTAAGGACTCGTTACAAGATTGAATTATCACCAATTTAAAATTAAAAAGATAAATTGACCAGACTCTTGCGGCCTTCACTGTGTGAGTTAGTAAAATTGGGGTTTGTATTATATTTGTATTGTGTGCGTAGATAAAGATCAGACATCAAATACAACACATCTGTGCCGTTATTCTCCCTTCTTGATTCATGAATCGTGATCTTTCTCCGAACCGCTTAACATCGAGAATGGAGGGTTGTGATGATATTGCTCAGACTCTGCGAGCCTTCCACTGAACACCACAAACCTACCATCCTCACCTACTCATGGACACTCTTTCCTTGAGCCTCCTTGGATCCATGAACACTCTCCTCATAAAACTCCTATCCATGATTTTTTGTTCTTCCTTAAGGGAGGTCAGTTCTAGGCGAACCCTCTCTTCTCTCACCACATCGAGGAAAAGTCTCACCTCGATGCTTCACATTCTAATTCTTCCAACTTTATTAATAAGAATTCATTTGATTCTGAAGGTGAAGAAGAAGAATTAAGGAAGATGCCTCCAAAGAAAAAAGACAATGAAGACGAACAGAACGAATACCTGATGCTGATGAATCTCCATTTCATCACCTTTATTCTATCATTTTGGCCTTAAAAACCCTAGCTAATGTACGTAAATACCATTAATTTGTACAAATTAACATTCATACTTTGTTGTATAAATTGTGTATAAAATAATGTTTTTAATGCTAAAATTATAGAATAAAGAAAAAACAAAAAGAATAAAATATCAAAGGTATTTTATGACCCTAAACCCCGAGACCAAGTCAATAATTTATTTGATCAACAAGTAATAAAGTAAGGAGAGATAAGGGCCAAAAGTATACCAAAAACACTATTCTTTTATTCCTCAATAAGTCCCTTTAGGGACCTGTTTTATTCTTTATTATTTATACCTCAAATAAAGATACTTTGTACATGAAAATTGTAGATAATAATATATAGAAAAATACAAAATTAATTTCATACAAAAATAGTATACAATGTACTTTTATACTCTCAAAACCTAAACTTCACAAACCCATATCTTCCAAATAAAAACACAAAATGTATCAAAATCACCTTTAATTGTATATAACTTTTAATAAGTTATTTATTTAAGGTGGTTTCATATCTTTTTGGAGTTAGTATGCGAAAGTTAGGTTTTGGAGCCCTATTGTGTAATATACATGTATAAAATATTCATTTTATTTATTATTTATTATTTTTATTGTTTTGTATTTTTATAATTTTATAAATATTACTTATCATATATGTACAAATTAAAACTAGGATAAAACCATAAAGAAAATATTAAAATAAAATACCTAAATAAAATACAAAGATGAAATACCTATACTTATACCTATATAATAAATATACCTATTTATTCAAGTGTATATATTTCATCAGAAAAATATAATAGAAGTATATTTATGTATATACAAATAAGTTATAAATATATAAAATTAGAAAATAAAAAAATAAAATACAAAATACAAAATACAAAATAAAGACTTGATACATAAATAAATATACCTACAAAGAAACCCTAAAAAATAACTTGTAAATAAAAAGCTCTAAAAATAATAATAAAATAATATAGAAAATAATAAACATTTTTTTATTTTATAACTTAAAAATAATAAAATCATTTATTAATTATTATCTATTTTTTAAATAATTTCCGCATAGTTTTTCCTGGTTGGTCCACATGGCTCTTCTAGTTGACCTCGGTCAACTAGCCGGCCTACACATGCACCTCTGTCAAACCTATGTTTTGACCCATGTTCACCTTTTTCCCCTGATCGATGCAAGCATTGAAACAAGTTGGTCCCTTCGCCATTTTTTCTCCTTGATCCACGAGCTATCATGCGTATATGAATTTCTTGGATGAGGAGCTCTGTATCACTCGTTGCACCTCAATCTTCAGCTCAGCTCCACCACCTGGACAAAACCCTTCATCCGAGTTCCTTTTGAATTTGAATCGCTTTGACCGAACTTTGGCCCTCTCTCGATGGTGCTCCAGACCGTAGGTAGTGATGGTACCTCCTCTAACTCTTTGTAGCGGACCCAGGTAAAGTCGAGGTCGATCTCCACCCACCTCCGATGGAGCTCCGCCATGAAGTCATTTCGTGGCTGAAGGACTGCTCGAGGTAACTTCTTCCCTATTTTATAGCGTAGATTTAACCCTAGGTATATTCTTTACTTTTGCTTCACATCTTAATCGTGTCATTTCACCTTAAACCGTCCCTTCGTAGTTTGTCTGTGCTCCGCTCCGACGAACCTTCCATAATGCAACCCCACTGTTTTTCGACCCACCATCACCATAATTTCTTTTATCTCTGTTTCCCTTACATCCCGACACATTCCACTCAACCCGCTCCTTCTTGGAGCAGGATCTCAGAGCTCCACTTCATACCTCCGACGGAGCTTCCACCGCCATGCTTTGCCCAACTCCCATTCCCCTCTAATAGGGTCGAGGCAGTTTTCTCTCGACTCTGTTGTTTTTCTTGTGCAGGAACGAAGATCAAAGAATCGTTGGGTGCAATTTTGACCCCTCGCCAGAGATACCTGGAGAGTCCTCACCTTCCCCAACTTCATGGAGGAGCTCCGTTGTACCTTGAGCCTTTTCGTGCCCCCAACAGATAGAGGAACCTACTAGGAATGTCTAGGACACCTATGGAGCTGCTAGAAATGACCGAGGAGGAAGATCTTGACGGAGGAAGCTTGCATCACTGACGTTTCTTCCCAGTTCATCCACCGCCCGTCTTTACCGTAGGATCAAGAACATGGTCCCAGTTTGATCATGGACCATCAGATCTCTTGAGCCATCGCCATCAGATCGTCGTGGGTGATCTAACCTAGACTGTCCGCATGTGAACCATCATCAATAGCGGAGGAGCGGACACGTGTTAAGTGAGTTGATCATCGTCGTCCGTTCTCGCCTAACGTTGGGTATTTGCACTATTCACCCAACTCATTTTTGTATTTAATATATAATCCAGAAGCTTCCCTCTACCGATATTTTATTTTTGTAATATTTGGAAGAAAGCACATATATCTTTATTAGCATTTAAGTCCAATCCACATCACCTCAGGTGTTGTCCCACGTGAGGTACGCTTTTGGTCATTTTGAGCCAGTGTCCTTGGAACTTGTTGTATTTCATTTTGACCAAAGAACTTTTTATTCCCATTATATTATTTTGTGAAAATTGCAGCAAGGCCCCTGACTTTATTTTTAATTATATATATGCCCCATCATGGACATCAATTTTTATGTGTCTGTTGCATTTATTTAAAATAGCTATTGTGCTCTAAAAATCCCTTAAAAATACTTGTAGACTCCTGATTGCATACACTTCCATGCCATATTTTTATTTTTGCAATTTAGCAAAAAAGAGAACAAATATTCCTTGTTAAGCTTAAAAACCCATAAAAAATATGAAACATTTTTAAAAAATTCCAAAAAATATATATTTTGTGTTTATACATTTTTTTATAATCCAGAAACTAAAAACCCTAAAAATAGAAAAAGAAAACTTATAAAAACCAAAAAGCTTCAAAATCCAATTTAAAAAGAATAAAAATTCCTAAAAATCTCAAAAATATATTTTTTTATTCTATAATTTTAATTCTATTTTTATCTATCTATAAATATGATTTGAAGAATTTTGAACCTATTTTGTTATTTTTAATCTTCATTTCAATTTTTGATATTTATTAAATCCCTATCTTGTGGTTTTTCTTTACTTTAAAAATATATAAAAATTAGCAAATTTCATTAATCACAAAATAGTAAAAAATTATTTAAAATCAGAAAATATTTAATTCTATAATTTTTATTTATTTAGTTGTATTAATATCTATATTATTCTATAGTGTATATAATCTTATATATCCTTGTATTAGATAATTGAAAGAAAAAGAAATTAAAAATCTAAAAATATAAAAAGATAGAATAAAAAACAAAGTATAAAAACATAAAAACAAAAAGATAAACAAAATATAAAATAAAAAACCTACACAAAAACAACATTTAGACAAGAAGAACATCAATTTTGTGCTTAATTGCCCGATCTACCAGTTTTGCTCCCTGTGTTTGACACTCTACACTGCTTGCACTATACACATATTTTATAGAGTTAAATAAATAAAATTTTAACTCCACACTATTATTTCATTGCTTGATTATTAATGTGGGTTAATTTTTGAATTTATCCGAGGTTCTTGTCAGTCTCTCTGACGACTGTGCTCCCGCCTTGTGTGGAACATACGACCGATAGATTCTTGGCTTTTCAAATGGCGTCGTTGCTTCGAAACAACTACGAATAGATTGGATATTTTTGGTTACGCTTTCTTGTCTCTTGTATATATATTTGCTTTATATATTTTCTGATTTGTTTGATATAATTTTTGAATTGTCTAATCACTTCTCCTTATTTGGATTTATTGCGAGGATCACAGATCAAGGGGGACACTCTACTCAGAGTGCCTGCACACCCACGTAAAGCCAGCCGGCCTTTTGACCTAGTTGTCAGAAGGAAGCACCAAAGAAGAGCATGGAGGAGATTTTGAGATAGTACATTTTCTTCTTATTTATTTATTGTATAATTTGAAGTGAGAGAGAGAATACATTAATTGTAATATCTAGGACTCTCAAGACTCTGCCACACTTCACGAGGTCCAATGCCTGATGGATTGTTTCTTTGGGAGCCTTGTCAGCTTTTCATGTTTTCATCACTTTTTCTTTCATTTGTTTCCTGAGTTTTCGATTTTTCTTTATTTTCTGTGATTGAGCCCTAGCATAGGATTGCTTGTTGATAGATTCAGGTCAGACACCTAATATCATTGCATGTACCTATAGTCTCATTTGAACTTAGTCAAATTTAAGTGTTAATTATTTGTATTTGAGACTGTGTGTCGAGAGAGGTCGTATACATCACTTGCAGGACCCGTTGTGGCGGGCACGATCGGCATCGAACACCAGACATTGGTCTTATTTATGAGTAGTTGACATTTTATACTTCACATTAATAGCAATTCCTGTACTTAGGGCGATTTCATTGGCTTTGCATTGCATATAGACAGGTTTCAGTTTTGCTTAGCATCCTGCACGAAGAGAGCCGGAGGCAAGTTGAGCATTTACGCTTTAGCATGAATCATTGATTTCGCCTCGCATTGCTTTCCCGGCTCTCTCCCTCTGATTTTGATCACCTAGGTTGATAAAGGAATTGACTCCCCGATAGGATGCGTTCATTTCTATTAAAAATACAAAAAGTGATAGTCATAAAATTGGGACTGCTAAAATTACGTCACCCTAAAATAAATCAAAAAAGAAAAATCATTGTCTTGGGGAGAGTAATCCCCTCATTGTCTTCACATTTACTTGTTCACGAACACACTAAGGTTAGTGCCCAAATCCCATAAGCCTTCCTAAGTGTTTGTACAACTTTATCTTCTCACCTAACTCTAAAACAGACAAGATAAAAAGACCACACTTTTGCAATTCTCACTGAGTTGAGTAGGTGAATTGAGGGACGTGTATTGACTTGTGTATATTGTTTGTGATTGATTGTGTGCATACTTGACCCCCCTGCACATTTGTGCCTTTCTCTTTACATATATTGATTTGACCTCGTGCTCTCCAAATCATTTTCTCTTGTTTCGAAGATATCTGACTGGAGTGATTTTATCTGACCTTCACGGATCCCTCATACCCTCCAGCCGGTCCACCTTCCTTTTTCCAAGAGGACTTTCCTTCTACTTTTTGTACATATTTGCCTCAGCCATAATATTAGGCCTCGTATTTTTATCCACCACCACTCTCACACCTTCCACCTTCACATCCATCCGAGACTGATATGTTGGAGTCACCTTTCATGGAGTCCATACTTGAGAACTTGACTCGATTAACGGAGCATATGAATTCGAGGATTGGTGATTTCACTTGTTTGAATAAGAGTCAAAATGTCACTCCATCATTTGAGGATTTGGATTCATTTAAGGATACCCATGTGAGTTACAATCGCCAAAAATACAAATAAATGTTAAAATTTTAAAAATACAAAAAAGATTTTGGGAGGCACTTGGTTGATTCATTTTGTGAGGAGAAGGACCTAATGCCATATCACTTTCCCACACATTCATTCACCCCATGTCCCATCTTTGACCCTAAGGACGACACTGTACAGACAACTCTTAGTCGTCCTTGTGTAGATGATGATTTTGATCTCCTCCCTTGTATGGAGGAGGTCCAAAAATTCAAAGAAATGTTGACTGAACCTAAAGTGGTGGCTGCTATTCATGAGATCATTGATGTTCCACTTTACCAGGACATGACCCATTTATCTGCTCCTCAAACCAAAAAGAGAAAGTGGAGGTGCAGATCTGAGCATCATATCTTGACCATGGCTAGTGCCCATGCCATCACCCACTGCCCTTCTTCTAGGAAAAGGATCACTGCCACACCTCTTGTGAGTTGCACCATCTTTGACCATACATGTGATAACTCTCTCCTTGACGGCGGTGTTTCAATTAGCATAATACCCTTCTCTCCGATATTCTCTCTTCACTTAGGACCTCTTAAGAAAACCAGGACGATCGTTCAGTTTGCTGATGGGTCTATCAAGAGGCCGAAGGGTATTCTAGAGATCGTTGTCATTTGGATTCATGGTATGAGATTCATTAAAAACTTTGTTGTATTACCCATGGAGACCTCCACCCATGTGGAGTGCTCTCCAATCATCCTGAGACATCCTTTCCTCGCCTCTACGAGGGCCGTTATTGATTATGGATCTAGAGATATTCGCTTCTATTCTGATGTCGGGAGCGATGTGTTGATCACTGTACATACCATTGACCAGAGACCCGCATCCCATGAGAGCATGCCCGTGTTAGCTGACCCCGAGGCCTATGAACTATTTGCTGATATCAGAGAGGTATCTTTATGACTGATGATGAGACCAAGAACTCCTCGCCAAGGAGGAAGACTCATAAAACATAGACTTTGAAGTTTCCTCTTCCTATGATTAGCGTTGTGTTGATGACACCCGCATGATTTACACAATTGATACCTTTGAGCAAAGGGTAAACATTGTAGAGACTGATGAGGCCGAATTTGATCTGATTTCTTTTATAAATGAATTCGGGCCTTTTGATGAGGATGATGATCCAGTAGAGACCTCACAGGATGAACTTCACCTTACTTCTTCCGATAATGAGTTCGTATCTTTTCATCTCGATATCTGTGAGCCTTCACAAGACGAATCTGACCTGACTACTTCCATAGATGAGTTTGTTCCTTTTCATTTTGACCTAGTTGAGACACTCAAGGGAAAACAGGACCACACTACTTCCGCTGACCAGTTTGTGCCTTTCCTCTTTGAGACCATTGAGGACCTTCCCCGGGTCGATCCTAATCGGTCGGTTTCTAAGGATCCCAATGTCGACCTTCACCTTGTCAAATCCATTCCTCAGCGATCTCACAGGAAGGTCCGCTTTCTACCTTCTTGATCTTTGTACATCCATCCTCTTGTATATTCGCATTTATTTTCCTCCATCTATCCACTGTATCACTCATCCACCCCATTTTCGTATGTGCCTTGCTTAGGATGTACTTTGTCCTAAGTATGGGGGGGGGGTGGACGAGTGATGAATCCACGATTCATCATCTTAATATCTTAATCTTAGCAAAATCCGTGAGTAAATTCCCTGATAAATGTCCATAAAATCTATTAATTAACAAAATGACTCTTGTAAATAAAACACACTAATTATTGTATATTAGATTGTACAAAATAAATTACACATAAAAAGCCGCAAAATCAAAGGAGTTTTATACTTGTAAATAGCCCAAAACTTCATTTATTTTTAATAATTTCATTTCAACTCCTTTTTGCCTAATTCTTTCTCTAACTTGTTTATAATAATGTATATAAAAATACAAAAATACAAAACAAATTTTACCTTAAATAAAGGCTCCTAGATCCCAATGGGAAAAAGCCGTAAAGACCAACTTCCAAGCTAAATTCCCGCTCCGTATGAACTCCAAATTCACCAAACTCACTTTTAAAGTTCAAGTTAGAAAATTATCTATCCAACGGAAGTGGTTTCATTAAAATCGGAGCTCATTTGCAAAAGTTGGGTTTTGGGACCTAGATGTACATTGTACATTATGTATATATTCATACTTTCTTCATTTTTTATTATATCTTTCTTAATTATTAAAAATACAAAAAAATCATACTTGTGTTGTATTTTAATTATACTATTTTATTGTATTGTTTAGTTGTAAATATCTCTCATTAAAAAGACAAAAAAATTACATATTAGAAAAGTAAAAAAAATGTACATGGTGTTTTGTCTTCTTTTGTAAATTCTCCACTATTTATCTTCTCTTTTTATTTTATTGTATTTAAAGTAGACAACTTTATTTATTTATTTATTTATTATTTAATTTCCATTCTCTACAATAACCACCAATTCAACTCCATTATTCCATTATTTTTTCCCAACTTCCCATTCAACTCCATTAATAATACAACCTCCCATTCAACCCCACCACTTTAATAACCTCTCATCCCATCATCTTTATATACCTCTCATTCTCCTCATTTTTGCCTTGGATCCATCTTTATGTGAGGAGAGCCTAGTTCCCTGAGTTGAATCGGTGACAGCGACGCAACCGCGGTCGAGCGACGACGGCCCTCTCTCCGGTGTGATCCGTTGGTTTTTTTGGCCAACATCGCAGCCGCAACCGCGCGCTGCTCGAGCTCATCGCGCGCCGGCGATTCGAGCGAAGACCGTGCTCTCACGAGCACTCCATAGGCATCCGCGTTCATCGTAGGTAATTTTAGTTTATCTTGTATTTTTGCAAATTTTTTTAGTACACCACATATCATCCCTTCCACCACCATCATCATACCATTTTTTGTTCTTCCATTTGTCTACTTTATCATCCTCACCATCTTAATTTTTTTCCCTTTTTTTTATCATGTTCAATCCCTGTCTAAAGAAAATTTAAAAAAAAATAAAAAAAAATAAAACAAAAAAAAAATTCTCCTTTCATTACAGTAATCAAAACAGTAAAAAAAAAAGAATAAAAAATAAAAAAAACACCAACGCAGGGAGCAGCAGCGGTCCTCACCGCCGCCGCCCCCTCCCTCTTCCGCCGCTCCCTACCGCCGCCGACGCCGCGAGCGACGCATCCGTCAGCGCCGCCAGCGCGCCGCCCGACTCCACTCCTCGCCGCTCCTCGCCGCGCCAGCCGACCTCGCCCAACGGTCCCACCAGCTCCGCCAACCGCCGCCGCCCCCCTCCGCCATCTCCAGCAGCCCCGCTCGCGCCGCCCCCTCCAGCCAACGCGCGCCTGCGCGTCCGCGCGCGCGGGTGGCGCCGCCCTTGCCGAGCTCCACCGTCGACGAAGTCTCCTTCCTTTGGGTTCAACTCCAGCAAAAAACGAAGGAGGAAGAAAGGGTACTTTTTTTATTATTTTATGTAAAAATTGCGTTTTTTTATTTTCTTATTTTCTGTAATTATAATTGAGTCCCTGTACATAACTTGCATTGTAATTCTTAATTTCTAGTTTGCAAAGACAACCCTGTGTTCTCTTATTAATTTGGACATCTTCCTTGCATCTTTTTATTCAATGAAAAATACCACTGTGTTGAGCAACTAATTTTGCACATTTTGACTATTTATTTGTATTTTTATGGTAGTTGGGTAATTAATTAAAAATGATTAACTGAAATATTGCATATTTTACCCAATCACTGATCTGAAAATTATTCCTCACACATGGTTGCTTAAAAAAAATCCACAAAAATTATATGTGATGCCTTGAAGCGTGAAGAACTTACTTTCCAAATTTCATCCTAAATGGAGTTGTCTTGTGCGTGTAATAATTTATAGAGTGAATTTAGTGTTTGATTTTTAATTAAATCCACATACATCTTTTTCATGAAATTTCAAGTCTCCTGGATTGCTCATCGAAATATCTACTTGAGATAAATCACACTTTGATTAATTTGATAACGTGGATTAATTAGAAATTAATTACTCACTGTCACTCTGTTTCCACTAAAAAATACATAAAAAATTCATATTTTGTCAGAAAATTCCAAAAAAATTACTGTAGCTTCCTTGCATCATGTTTTCATTCCAGTAATTTTTTCATAATTTTTGCTTACTGTTTGTGTGAAAAATTGCGAAAAACCCCATAAAAAGTGTGCATTTTTAGTTATTGCATTTTAAACCCTAAAATTCTAAAAAAATGTGTTTTGTGTTCATTACTGGATTAGGATTCTAGGAAAAATATAATTTGGCTAATTTGGACTAATTTAACATTAAAATTAATTTGGCCTTGTTGTATGCTTTCTTAGCGTCTTGATTCATTTGCATTTGCATTCTTGTTGCATAAAAAAATTAAAAAATACCGTTTGGATATCTAGATCTTTAATTTATAAATTAAACCCAAAGTTGTTCCTTTGCCTCCCTGTGTTCGACCCCGGACTTGCCCGGGATATAAATTAAGCCGAGACACTCTTCACGGAGATCTTCTCTCGGTTCTGACCGAATCGCTAAGTACACGTGCTACAACGTGACCTAATTAAACACCGTAGTTAGCGACTCGTCAACGAGCCGAGTGTTCTTTCTTCATTTTGTTTCATTACACTTGTTGTTGCTCATACTTAGGGCTCTTTTTCCCTAAGTATAGGGGGAGTGATGTGTACATATTCTTCGATCCCTTCTTCTATCTTCATCTCTCTTTTCTTCATTTCTTCTTTTCGTTTTCAATTTTCTTTTTCTATCAAAAAGTTGTTGCCCCCTTTTGACAGTCTTCTATACTTGGGACACACTTTGTCCTAAGTATATGGGGGTATGCACCCCGAGTTCTTTCATTCTTTGATCCACTCCACTCTCTCCTTTTCTTGTCTATACTTAGGGATATCTTACCCTAAGTATAGTGGGGAGACAGTCTAAGAATGATATGTTCATTCCCACCATTGACCCTCCCTACCTTGTGTACAGTATGATATACTGGGGATTATTTGATCCTAAGTATGTGGGGACAATCGACTTCTCATTCATTTATTTCTTCGTTCATTTCATCATTTGTTTATTCTTTAGGCTTTTCCATACTCAGTACAAGTTATGTCTTCTCTTTTTCTCTCTGATCTATAAGGACATAGCTCAAGCTAAGTATAGGGGGGTCGTATATACTGCGTATATACTTTAGCCATAACTCGTACTTTCATATTTTCAGTAAGTATGGATAAAATAATGTATAAAATACTAGACATATGCTATTATATTCATTAAAAGAACTCAATAAAAATATGTGTATTTCCTTAAATTCTTTTTTATATGCTAATTAATAAATCAGGTAAAAATGATTAGCAAAATGTTTGGAAAATAGTTTGAATATCTATTTGAAAAATATTTTTAAAAATGTTTGAAAAATATTTTGTAAAATATTTTCAACCTTTGTAAAAATATTTTGTTTGTAAAAATTTCTTTTCTTTGTGTGAAATAAAATGTTTGAAAAATAATTTGTAAATGGTTTCGAAAATGGTTACAAAAATATTTTGAAAAATCTATGTATACTATTTGAAAAACCATTGCAAACTAATTTTTAAATGTTTGTAAAAGTTTGTAAAAATTATTTATAAAAATTATTTTGGACCATAGTTTTCAAAATTATTTGTAAAATAATTTTCAAATAAGTTTGAGGAATATACACATCACACTCAAATGCTTTATTATCTGTATATACATATCTATAAAAATGATTACATGTCCCTTGTAAGCCCAACTCCTGTAAATATAAGATGCATCCCCATGTAAATAGTTGTGCCTATTTTTACCCAAAATCTTTTGTTTTCAAAAATCCCAAAAACATTTTCAAAACCTTTCTTCAAAAATCTATGAAAAGTTCAAAAGTTTGAAAATTGCATTACAAATATATTCTCTGCATTGTACATAGCATAACATTCGCATTTTAGGATTGAGTTTGATAATTGAACAAGTCTAAGTAAAATCCGAAGACTGGAGCTTGGTTGGACCTTAAATCTACCTAATCACAGGAACCTTATAGGAACTAGAATTGAGGTACTTCAGGTCTAATTGACTTAATTCATAAAGAATCTTGAGATTTGGTTCAATGCCGTCTTAACTACCTAAGTAGAGCACTTCAGAGCACACACACGACTCTTGTTGATAATGACTTAACTTGGACACATGCATCTTTCACTTGGCTCAACTCAATTGGAGTGGTGAGGGGATTGGATTTGTCGGTATGAGATGCACACAAGTGGAAACATTTGTCCTCGCCTAGGGAGGGAAGTGCACCCCAACCTGTCCAGTAGCAAAGACGTCCAAAGATAGGAGAGGGTGGGTTGCGATAATGATTCAAAAGAGGGATAGTCTACTGGTTCAAGGGGAAAAACTCCTTATGTAAATGTTGCTGCATATAGTTGTTCAAAAGAATCAAAAATTAAAAACTCCAAAAAAGTGGATGGGCTGATTGAAAATAAAATGCATGCCGAAGTGTACATATTTGTATAGTCAATAAGCAAGCTTGAGCTTCAAAGTCATATCATGTGAGCCTACAGCTGTATGACTTGACTACACTGGTCATGCATCCTAGGATAGGTAGCTACATTAGCTACCGTCCATTCTTCTCTTCACCCCCTCCTCTTGAGCTGGTTATCACTTGAACTTAGAGGGGAACCCCACTCCTCGAGGAAAGAATTGCTGGATTGGGAATCATTGGATTGTCATGCTGGAGAAGTCAGTCTCTTTGTCATTTCAGTTGAGGGGAGCCACTATCACATACACTGTACAAATGAGACTCGTAGTCATAAGGGTTTGTGTAGGAGTTGAAATATTATGACCTGGCTATTGAGGAGACTTGAGCAGAGTTTTGGGATTCTCGAAGACTCTTGTAAATCAAATCCATTTCCCAATGAGGTTCTGACCGCACTAAAATTCCCAAGGTCCGACTTAAGCTCCAAACTTTGGTTTTGTAAAGAGAAGTTTGAGAATTAAACTTAATCCACTTTATTTCTTTTTATTGCTTTGTTTTTCATTTTCTGCACTTATTGCCTAAGTGCTTGCTAGGGACTAGCAAAGGCAAGTATGGGGAGGGAGGGGTGATGAATCTCCATTTCATCACCTTTATTATATCATTTTGGCCTTAAAAACCCTAGCTAATGCATGTAAACACCATTATTTGTACAAATTAACATTCATCCTTTGTTGTATAAAATTGTGTATAAAATACTATTTTTAATGCCAAAATTATAGAGTACAAAAATAAAATAAAAGTTAATGTCAAAATTATGATCGTAAACCATGAGACCAAGTCAAGAATTGATTTGGTCGATAAGGAATAAAGTAGGGGGAGATAATGGCCAAAAATCTACCAAAAGCACTATTCTTTTATTCTTCAATAAGTCCCTTTTGAGACATGTTTTATTCTTTATTATTTATACATCAAATAAAGAAACTTTGTATATGAAAGTTGTAGATAATAATATATAGAAAAATACAAAATTGATTTCATACAAAGATAATATACAGTGTAGTTTATAAAGTCAAAATAAAATCTCTAAACCCAAACTTCACAGACCCATATCTTCCAAATAAAAACTCGAAATGTATCAAAATCACCTTTTAGTTGTATATAACTGTAATAAGCTATTTAATGATGGTTTCATACTTTTCTGGAGTTCATATGTGAAAGTTAGGTTTTGGACCCCCATTGTATAATATACATGTATAAAATATTCATTTTATTTATTATTTATTATTTATTATTTTTATTATTTTATAATTTTATAAATTTGTAAATATTACTTATCATATATGTACATATTAATACTAGAATAAAATCATAAATTAAAAACTAAAATGAAATGCCTAAATAAAATAAATAAATGAAATACCTATACTTATACCTATATAATAAATATACCTATTTATTTAAGTGTATATATTTCATCATAAAAATATAATAAAAATATATTTATGTATATAAAATAATTTATAAATATATAAAATAATAATATAAAATAATAAAATAAAAAATACAAAATAAAAATAAAATACTTAATACATAAATAAATCTACCTACAAAGAAATCCTAAAAATTAAGTTGTAAAATAACTCTAAAAAATAAATACAAATAATAATAAAATATTATAGAAAATAATAAACATTTTTATTTTATAACTTAAAATAAATAAAATCATTTATTAATTATTATCGATTTTTAAATAATTTCACCTGGTTTTTCCTAGTTGGTCCACGTGGACCAACTAGAGGTGGCTCTCCTTGTTAACCTCGGTCAACTAGCTGGCCCACACCTGTGCCTCTATCAGACCTATGTTTTAACCCATGTTCTCCTTTTTCCTCTAATCTATGCAAACATCAAAATGATTTGGTCCCTTCACCCTTTTTTCTCCTTGATCCACGAGCTATCACACGTGTATGAATTTCTTGGATGAGGAGCTCTGTATCACTCACTGCTCCTCGATCTTCTGCCCAACCCCACCACCTATACAAAACCCTTCATCGGAGTTCCTTTTGAATTTGAATCATTTTGACTGAGCTTTGTCCCTCTCTCACTGGTGCTTCGGACCGTAGGTAGTGACAGTACCTCCTCCAGCCCTTCGTAGCAGACCCAGGTGAAGTCAAGGTCGATCTCCACCCACTCCAACGGAGCTACGCCATGATGTCATCTCGTGGCAAAACGACCGCTCAAGGTAACTTCTTCCCTATTTTCTAGCGTAGATTTAACCCTAGGCCCGTTCCTTACTTTTGTTTCACATTTTAATTGCATCATTTAGCCTTAAAATGCCCCTTCGTAGTTCGCATGTGCTCAGCTCCGACGAACCTTCCATAGTGCAACCCCGTCGTTTCTTGACCCACCATCGCCACCATTTCTTTCCCCTCCGTTTCCCTTACATCCTGACGCATTCCACTCAAACTGCTCCTTCCTAGAGCAGGATCTCGGAGCTCCACTTCATCCCTCCGTCGGAGCTTCCGCCGCCACGCTTCTCCCAACTCCCATTCCCCTCTAATAGGGTCGGGGCAGTTTTCCCTTGACCCTGGTGTGCTTCTTATGTATGAACGAAGACCAAAGAATCGCTGAAGGTGATTCTGACCCCTCGCCGGAGGTACCCGGAGTTCCTCACCTTCCTCGACTTCATAGAGGAGCTCCGGTGTACCTTGAGGCTTTTCGTGCCCCCCAACATATAGAGGAACCTTCCAGGAGCATCCGGGACACATGTTGAGCTGTAAGAAATGATAAAGGAGGAAGATCTTGACGGAGGAAGCTCACATCGCCAGCATTTCTTCCCAATTCATCCACCACCCATCTCCGCCGTAGGATCAAGAACAAGGCCCCAGTTTGATCGTGGGCCATCAGCTCTCTTGAGCCATTACCGTCAGATCGCCGTGGGAGATCTAATCTGGACTGTCCGTGCACGAATCGTCATCATCAGCGAAGGAGCAGACACATGTTAAGTGAGTGGATCATCGCTGTCTGTTCCCACCTAACGTTGGGTATTTTACACTATTCACCCAACATGTTTTTGTATTTAATAATTAATCCATAAACTTTCTTCTGTCGCTATTTTATTTTTGTAATTTGAAGAAAGCCCCTGAACTATCTTTATTAGCATTTAAGTCTAGATAACGTCACCTCACGTGCGGTCCCATGTGAGGTGCACTTTTACTCATTTTGCACTGATGCCCCTAGAATTTGTTGTATTTCATTTTGGCCTAAGAACATTTTATTCCAGTTATATTTTTTGTGAAAATTGTAGCAAGGCCCTGACTTTATTTTTAATTACTATATGCCCTTGCTTGGACATCAATTTTTGTGTGTTTGTTGCATTTATTTAAAATAGCTATTGTGCTCCAAAAATCACCAAAAAATACATGTAGACTCCTGATTGCACACACTTCCACACCACTTTTTTTGTAGTTTATGAATTTTTAATATTTATTAAAATTAAAAAAGAGCATAAATATTCCTAGTTTAGCTTAAAACACCCATAAAAAAGTATAACACATTTTTGAAAAATTCCAAAAAATACATTTTTATTTGTTTATTTATTTTCTAACTCCAGAAGCTAAAAACCCTATAAATAGAAAAAGAAAATCCATAAAAACCAAAAATCTCCAAAATCCAATTTTTTAAAAAATAAAAATTCCTAAAAATACAAAAAATATAATTTTCTATTCTTTATTTTTTGTTTTATCTACCTATTAAAATTAGTTTGAAGAATTTTGGACCTATTTTGCTATTTTTAATCTTCATTTGAATTTCGAGTTTTTTTATTAAATCCCCGTTTCTGGTATTTTTGACTTTAAAAATATGGAAAATTTAATTGAATTCACTAAAAAATCACAAAATAGTATTTTTTTAAAAATATAAAAATATTTAACTGTATAATTTTTAGTTATTATTTGTTACATTTATGTCTATATTATCATATAGTGTATAGATAATCTTATATATCCTTATATTAGATAATTGATAGAAAAAGAAATTAAAATTTTAAAAATATAAAAATAAAATATAAAAATATAAAATTAAAAACAATATATATAATATAAAAATAAAGGCCCACAAAAAAACAACATATAGATAAGAAGAACATCTATTTTGTGCTTATTTGTCTGATCTGCCAGTTTTGCTCCCTGTTTTCGACATTCTACACTACTTGCACTATACGCATATTTTGTAGAGTTAAATAAAAAAATTTAACTCCACACTTTTATTTCATTTCTTGATTATTATTATGGGTTGATTGTTGAATTAGTCTGAGGTTCTTTTTGGTCTCTTCGACGACTGTGCTCCCGCTTGTGTGGAACACACGACCGATAGAATTCTTCGCTTTTCAGACACATATGGTATTAGCAAGATTATCTGCATCCGACCTGCAACAACTTTTACTGAGAGCACAAATTTGTCAACTTAATGTTGGGGTTGAACCACCAATGGATGCGGTATACAACCCTAGACAATATAGAGTTAGAAATTATTTGAATCCTCCTGAGCCAGAGGTTGATTTTGAACTGAAGCCACATTTTCTGAACCTACTGCCATAATTCCATGGAAATCCTACCGAGGAACCATACACGTTCCTAAGGGACTTGGAGCTAGTATGCTCTAATCTCAGACACCCCAGGGTTAGTCAGGACTACATTCGTCTCACTACACTTCCATTAGCCTTGAAAGGCAAAGCTGACTACTGGGTGAAGAATCTAGGAGTGACAGTTACCACATACAATCACTTCAAGGACCTGTTCTTAAGTAAGTTCTACCCTTTAAGTAGGATTAATCATATGATGACACACATCACCATCTTTTCTCAGATGCCTCATGAACCATTTTGTGATGCATGGGATAGGTTCAGAGATCTATTACAAAAGTGTCCGTGTCATGCTTTGGATGACACTATCTTGATCCAGTCACTCTATTCCGATCTCAACTATAAGAAATAAGGTTTAGTAAGTGTTGCCTGTGGATGCAACTACACATTACGAGGTACAGATACCGTCTGGATGGTATTCAAGTAGATGACTAAGACAAGCCACTCACAGATCACTAGCAGGACACACATTGATTCCCTCTATACACTCCAATCTAAAGGAGGGAAATAGATTGTTGCTGAGATAACCAAGGATCTAAGTTCGATTATGAGCATCATTGCAGACCAGCTAGTAGTGGTGGAATAGATCAACAAAAGGGTGAACACTACAGAAAACATGATCTCTCGGATACCGAGCAAATGGAGGAACTGACTGAGAAGGTGTCCAATATTCGTATACCAGCTGCAACTGCATCTGCTGCCCTTGTTTCTTGAGTGTATCATATCTAGGAGCAACTGATGCTAGGGCCACCTTAGCCTTGGGTTCATGACCAATCCTATGCCCAACTTTTCCAGCAACTACCGCCACCTGCAGAGATCATCGAGGAAGATCCCCCACATATGTTGGAAGTAAATGGTATTTGGTATGCACAAGATCTTGTGAGACAAGGAAACACGGGGGACTGACAACCATACCAGCGCCACCCGACCTACTACAATACCACTTTCACTCCCGTACCACAACACAACCCAACCCAATCCCAACAACAGAGGCAAGAATGACAATACGACCATCATGGCCAATATCAAGTAGTCCAGCAAGGTCCGCAATAGCAGCAGGCACCCCAGCAACAAAAATGACAGTAGTACCAGGCCCCTTAGAGCCAATCTTCACGATAATCTTCTTAACAGTATCACTCTCCGACAGGGCCCTAGAACATTCAGCATCAGATTCTCGAGGAGCTTCGATCTTACAGGAGTGAATTTCATGATCTACAGGTAGACGTCCATCACTTATCTCGTTGGAGAGATGAACATGCTGCACCTGCTATAGCCATTCCTGCCCAAGTTCAAGCTAATCCCAACATCTCTAACAATTCTCAATTTCAGCAACATGGTGGTGATGAATCTCCATTTCATTTCCTTTATTCTATCATTTTGGCCTTAAAACCCTGTCTAACACATGTAAATAACATAATTTATATAGATTAACATTTACTATTTATTCTATTTATTGTATATAAAATACCATTTTAATGCCCAAACTTATAGAATAAAGAAAGAAAAGAAAAATAATCAAATACCAAGGTCATTTTATGACCCTAAACCCTGAGACCCAGGCATCTTGATTATTGGGTGATAAGGAATAAAGCAGGGGGAGATAAGAGTCAATAAATCCAATAAATTCTTATTCTTTAATTCATCGATAAGTCCATTTTGGGACCTATTTTATTCTTAATTATTGTTCGTCAAAACAATAAACTTTATACATGAAAATTGCAGATAATAATATATAGAAAAATACAAAATTGAGTTTACACAAAAATAATACACAATGTACAGTTTACACTCAGAATGAAAGTCAAAACCCAAACTTCCCAGACCCATATCTCCCAAATAAAAACTCAAAATGTATCAAAATCACTTTAATTTTATACAACTTCTAATAATCTATTTAATGAAGATGGCTTCATATTTTTTAGAGCTAAGATGCGAAAGTTAGTTTTTGGACCTCTACTATATAATATACCTGATTATAATGTTCATTTTATTATTCTTTATTATCTTTATAATTTTATATTTTTATAATTTTGTAAATATTATTTATAGTATATGTACATATTTATAATAGAATAAAACCATAGAGAAAACACAAAATAACATATGCATATATAAATACATAGATGAAATACTTGTACTTATACCTATATTATATATATATCCCTATTTATAGGGGTGCACATTGATCGGATAAAATCCGTAATCCGATCCAATCCATTGTCATTGGATTGGATCGGTTTGAATTTATAAGTTTAATGGATTGGATCGGATTGGAATTTTACAAATCCGTTCATTTATGGATTGGATCAGATTATTGTCAAAATCCAATCTGATCCACTCCATTAAACCGTTAATAAATAATAATATATACTACTTTATTTATTCTCAATAAAGCATATTATATATTACATTTTATTTGAAAGCTATGTGTAAATATCCAAGCTAGTCTCTTTATAAAACCTATTCCAATTCAAATTGTACTACACACAACTTGCTGGAAAACCCCTTATCTCACCCTATTAGTTGGTTTAGAAAAAAGTAATACCTACCCGCAATGTCCTTTAGGCCCTTCCAATTTTTCAAACGAAACAAACTTCTAAAAATAATAATACATAAACCTAAACCCACTCGGGACCCATTACAAACAAAACACTCACCTGCGCCACACACATCTCCACCCTCAGGTGCACACATATCTCCACCGGATGTTGTCCTTGTCCTAGTTGTATGTATGCGCAACCAGGTCTTCCTTGCGCATGCGTAGTTATCTAGTTGTAGTTCCTATTTGATATATACAAACTTGCAATTTTATTCAAAGTCAATATGATTCTTTTATGATTTCTATGGATCACAAGTATGCTATTTTTATTTAGTTATACAATGATCGGTTGTAATAAATTCATAACAAGCATATATGTTTTTGCTTTTCAAAAAAATTAAGTCAAATTGCTTTCCAAAAATTAACTATTCTTTTCTTTACATTTTATACATAATCTCGAATTTAGAACCATGATTTGAACATCGAGTTTGACTATTCTACAAATTTAATCATAGATTAGGTGAGCATTAAAAATTCGAACCAATCCGATCCAATCCGTAATCCGGTGGATTGGATTGGATTGGATTTGCATGTTTAATGGATTGGATTTGACTAGAAAAATAAAAAATCTGTTATGTGTAGATTGGACACGGATTAAACCAAAATCCGATCCAATCCGATCCATGTGCACCCCTACCTATTTATTAAAGTGTACAAATAGCATCAGAAAATAAAATAAAAATATATTTGTGTACATAAAAATAATTATAAATATATAAATTAAGATAATAAAATAATAAAATAAAACATACAAAATAAAAATAAAGGACCCAAAACATAGATGAATATACCTATAAATATACCCTTAAAATTAACTTGTAATAAATAAACCCAAAAAAATAAATAAAAATCATATTAAAATACTACATAAAATAATAAACATTTTTTATTTTATAATAAAAAATTAATAAAATCATTTGCTATTTTTTATTTATTATTTTTGAATAAAAGACCTTGTTTTGTTGTGACCTGGGTTGACGTGGTCAGGCATGCCTTTTCCCCGCTTTTCTGCCTTTTTTCCAGCTCGATCCATTGAACCATTTCATCGTTTCTCCACGATCTACTTCAATCATACTTGATCTTCGCATAATCCCTGGCTCCCTTGTACAAAGACTAAATTTCTTCCAAACTTTAGGTTAATAAGGACCTCTACTTTGTCCATAAATAAAACCTCTATCACCGTTCCCTTCTTTATCCCTCTCGGAGCCCCATATCCTTGAGTGAGTGTCGGATGCCAGGTGATGGCTGAGGACTTCCCTGTGCCTTGAGAGCATCAGAGTGATGAGGAGAGGCGATCCACGGCGGTGCTCCGGCCTTCCCTGCTCCCTACCCACCAGTAGGTATAGGAACTGCATTTTTAATCCATTAGGTAGATTTCTTTCCGATATTTCATTTCTTGCCTTTTATTTTGAGTTTTAGTTAATGATTTAGGTCAGATAGGCTCAGTTACCTCGTCGACTCTAGAGCTCCGACCACTATTTCACCTCTCGTGACTGCAGTACTGGCCCCATGTCGCATCCCTATCCTTTCCCTCGCATTTCTCCATCTGATTCGCCCATCGAGCCAACCAGATCCACCGTGGATCTGCAAATCGAGGGTCCTCTACCACCTTTCATCGGACTCTCTCCGTTTACCTCATCAATTGCACATTTTAGCTTCATTCTGGGCCGAGCATCTTCTCCTCGAGCCATATAGATTCTTCGTGCATGTTCCAGGTCATAGGGACCCCTCATGGGTCGAAATCGAGCCGACCGAAGACCCTCTAGATTCTATACCTTCACGATGTGCCAAGTCCCCATCACTGGGTCCTGGACCTTCTCGTGCCCATCAGTCAATGCGGATGAGCCTCCCGGTCGTGCAGAGCCAAGAATCATCACCAGAGACCGACAAAGGAACGAGCAATCATTGATCGAAGCTCGTGGAAGCCCACCATCTTCCCTGTTCTTTCAAAGCATCATTATCTGTTCGATCAGATGGAGCGTGCCAGTTTTGATCTCCATCGTCCATTTTGGATACGCCTCAGCCGTTGGATGAAGCCCTAGATCCGATCTCATCCATTTATCATCGAAGCATCATAGAGCGAGGAGGAGGCAACAACATGTGATAAGTAAAACGCTCTGTGCCATCCGATGGCACGCTTATATGGGTAGATTACAAATCTAAGTCCCGCCTTTTGTATTTGTTTATTTATTTATTTATTAGTTCTGTGAATAAAATATGTATAGTAAATAAATTTGGACATTTTGCATAGAGGCCCTAGGTTTTTATGGATATCACAACTAGGATCAATCTAGCTCAGCTCACGTTTCTTCCCACGTGACCTGGGCAAATTGCATGTATACCCTTGCATGTTCTAGTATTTATATTTATCCATTTAATTTTAAATATATGTTGTATATTTGTGGAAAATTGCACATGAGCCCCTATCATTAATCTTATTTACAAATATAACCTTTCTAGATCATATATTTTTTGGTGCTTGAATTTCATTTATTAAAAAATAGCACCCATGCTATAAAAAATATGAAAAAATAGGGTTAGATGCCTGCTAGCATGCAGTTTCACGCTATATTTTATTGGCATTTTGGCATTTAACTATTTATTAAAAAACCAATGAACACATTTTTGTTCCTGCCTAACTTGGAAAATATAAAAAAATAGGAAAATATTTTGAAAAATTCCAAAAAATTGTATGTTATTTATTTTAGCATTTTATCTCCAGACCAAAAACCCCTAAAAAAGAAAAATAAAAATCATAAAAATTAAAAGCTCCAATACCCAATAAAATGTTAAAAATCACCAAAAATCCCCAAAAATATGTAATTTATTTCTGAATTTCTTTATATTATTTCCAATATATGAAATTTGATTTGAAGAATTTTGGATTTTATTTGTTATTTTTAATCTTCGATTAAATTTAGCCTATTTAATCCTTGGTTGGGGATATTTCTGACTTGAAAAATCCATAAAAATAGCAGAAATTCCAAGATAATCACAAAAAAATGAGAAGATTATTTAAAACCCAAAAATATTTTATTCCCTATATTTTGTTTGTTTTTATTAGTATATATAATTATATAACCCTATATTGTATATGTAACCTTATGTATTCCTATATTATGTAATTAATTAAAAAAATTAAAATAGAAAATAAAAAAATTATTATTTTTACTTATATATTTATATATGTTAAAAACTTATTATATATATGTATATGTATACATATAAGAATGTGTATATCCCTACCTATGTGTATATACATGTATATAAATATGTATACTAATCTACTATATCATTATAATCATTAGTTTATATACATATAATTACTATTATTTAATCAATAAAAAATATTTGTATATAAAATTAAAAATTCACAAACAAAACAAAAACAAAAGGATATTCGTACATAATATACATTGATTAGGAATAATCGTAGGCTACCTAACTTGCTCTTTGTGGTTCAACCTCTATATGCTTACATACTATACATATTGTTTGTAGAGTTAAAAATAAATAGTAACTCATCACTAATTGTGGGCAGTTGTTGATTGGCCCTGGGTTCTCTTTGTGGGCCGCCTTAGCGACACTCCATCCTCGCACTCCGTGAGGATCATTTTTAGACCTGCTTGGAAAACCCTAGCCATCAGGTGGTCAGGTATATTATTTAGACTCATCTAGATCTGAACATGAGATCCTTTCATTTTACAATATAAATGCTATGTCTCTCAGGAGCGGAAGGACCGTGACCATGCCTGACCAGGCAAGGGAAATGGAGAGGCGTCTCTAGATCTCAACCCGACGATTCACCAGACGAAGAAAAAGAATAAAGACATCAGGATTCACCGCCATCTCTGAAGAGACCAAGGATTCCCACTAAACAAAAGGGGAAAGTGCCAATGAAGTCTACAAAGGACCTTTCAACTCCGGTTGTGGGAGATTTACCTTCGTTATCACTTCCACAACCTGTTGTAGACCAACTATATTTTAATTTTCAGTTGAAGAATAAAGATTTATGTAATAAGAACTTCGTTTCAGTTAAATCTAAGCTTGATGTTTCTGGTTGTGATTCAGATTCTTCGTCCCCTATCTCTATTGCTTCTATTCCTTTCCTCAGTGCTCTAATGGGAGGAAAGTGCAAATATAAGAAAATTCATCAAGATGACCTAGGAATGGCACGATTTTGTCAAGAGAACATTACAACTAAGGTGCTATTTGAACAGTATGTGGATAACAATCCCGCATTTGAGAAGTACCTGAAAATGAGATGCACACATACAAGGACTCACGGGAAGAAACCAGACCAGTATGTAAAGACTCGCATCTTATCAGTAGCCACTACTCACTGTGTTAAGAATCATCAACTACCAAGGAAAAAGAGAGACTTGAGTGCTCACTACATGGAGAGTCATATCGACAACATTGTGTTTGCACACACTCTGCTAGATAACGGTTATTCAATCAACCTTCTTCCCTCAACACTATATTATAAATTGGAGTTAGGTTTACTAAGAAAATCATCAGCTCTACTCCAATTTGCAGATCGAACAATGAAGAGACCTAAGGGAGAAATGAAGAATGTCGTTATCTTGATTGAGAGGCAAGAGTCCAAAGTGGACTTTACTGTCCTTGATATGGAGAACCCCAATCATTGGAGAGACTCTCAGATCATTCTTGGGTGACCATTCTTGAGGACCACTAGGGCAGCATTCGACTACAACACATGAATGATGAAGTTCAAATCTCCTTGCGGAGAAGTGAACTTAGAGATGAAGCAGACTGAATGACAAAGACCCGACTTAGAATCCAGTACCAACACAGAATCTTCAGAGGTAGATTGTAAGATGAGCAGCACAATTGGGATGGGGAGACAGACTCTAGTAGAACATAGTGAGACCCTCTCATCTGGAAAGAATTTAGTGCACAATGTAGTTTGCTAGGTGTTTCCTGATCTCATGAGAAACACACACACACACACACACACACCTATGTCCTTGATGACTCAAAGATCCCTTTGGATTTGTCAGTTTACCGATGAATATCCATTTCATCACCTTTATTATATCATTTTGGCCTTAAAAACCCTAGCTAATGCATGCAAATAACATTATTTTGTGCATATTAAAATTCATTATCTATTCTAATTATTGTATATAAAACACTGTTTTTAATGCCAAAATTATATAATAAATAAAAGAAAGAAAAATAATAAAATACCAAAGGTATTTTATGACCCTAAACCCCGAGACCAAGTCAAGAATTGAATTGGTCGAAAAGGAATAAAGTTGGGGGAGATAGGGCCCAATAATACAATAAAAACCAATTCTTTTATTCATTTATAAATCATTTTGGAACTCATTTTATTGTTTATTATTTATACCTCAAATGAAGAAACTTAATACATGAATGCCGTAGATAATAACGTAAAGAAAAATACAAAACTGATTTCATACAAAAATATTATACAACATACATTTTATGCTCCGAATATAATCCCACGTTCCAAACTTCACAGACCCATATCTCCTGAATAATATTCAAAATGCATCAAAATCACCTTTAATGTATATAACTTTTAATAATCTATTTAATTAAGATATTTTCTTATTTTTTGGAGTTAATATGTGAAAGTTAGGTTTTGGACCCCTATTGTACTATATACCTGAATAAAATATTCATTTTATCTATTCTTTACTATTTTTACAATTTTATATTTTTATAATTGTGAACATATTATTTATAGTATATGTACATATTTAGAATAGAATAAAACCATAAAGAAAATACAAAATAAAATAAGAATAAAAAATACATAGACAAAATACCTATACTTACACCTATATAATTTATACCTCAATTTCTTTAAGTATACAAATAACATTAGAAAAATATAATAAAATATATTTATGCACATAAAAATAAGTTATAAATATATAAAATATATGAATAAAATAATAAAGTCAAAAATACAAAATAAAAATAAGACAACCAAAACATATATGAATATACCTTTAAATACACCCTTAAAAATTAACTTGGAATAAATAACACCAAAAAATAAATAAAAATCATATTAAAATACTACATAAAATAATAAACATGTTTTATTTTATAATAAAAAATTATTAAAATCATTTATTATTTTTTATTAATTATTTTTTAATAAATCTCGTCTTTTTGTCCTTTAGTGGCCTACGTGGACCTATGGCATTGCTTCAAATGTTGACCCCAGTCAACTAAACTTCCATGTTGCTTGACTTGACTCACGTGTCTTTTCCCGCAATTTCTGCCCTTTTTCGTGGGCTTCTCATCCATCACTGTCATCGACTAGTCACTCAAAGATCATCATCTACCATCGATGATCCACGCTCAAGCCCTAAATACTTTGTGCATACTGATGAATCTATGATTCATCACTTCAAAAGTAAAAAATAGAGCCTTGTTCCCGAGTAAATAGAGGCATATTTCCCTTTATAATGCATAAATAGCATTCATGCATACATACATAATACATACATTTTAGCAGTCCATTTGCATTTAAATAAGAAGCCAAAATCCCTTGTAAAATACCCACTTACTAAAATAACCTCTTCCCTATAATATGTACTCCTTAGTTAATAATATAGGGAAGAAAGCCAAAAATTCCCCTTGTAAATTAATCAATAAAGCCTTAGAACCTCTGTACACTAAAGTACACATAGGACCCTCACACAAACTCCAAAATAGGTCTACTCACTCTTAGAATACTCCACAAAAGACCTTTAAAATGGGACTAATTTCATCCAATTTGGAGCTCGTACGAGAAAGTTGGGTTTTTGGGCCATTGTACTACATATATGTATAAATTGTATCTTTGTATTTTTTTTGTATCATACTTGACCTCATCTCCGTCTTTGGTCAACATGAAACTTGTAGATCTCATCAAGATATACAACTTTCATGTTTGGAGTTTTTCCAAATTCGGTCCCCTTCTCTTTCTATACTCAATTCCCTTTTAAACCAATCACAGCATGCCACGTGGCGCCCTCTGGTTGCGCCACATAGCCCGCTGCCCTTGCCTCATCCGCTCGCAGCTACAGCCGTTGGATTACCCTCCAGATCCAATGGCTTAGCTGCCTCCACGTACGCCTTGATTTTTAGCCATCCGATCATCTCCATCTCCGATCCTAAACGCCCGTTAACGCCCTCACCAGAGCTCGCCACGTGGCGGCGTGTACACCGCTAGATCGCATCCCTTATCTTCCATCACAACCGCTTCTTCCTTTGGCGCCCCTAATCCCTTCGATCAACCTCAGCTATCCATCTTAGCCATCCATCAACGCCGAGCTCTTAGCGCACCACGTGGCGCTCGCTACGCCCTTGGATCGCCATGGCCAGATCCTCATCCAGCCGCTCCTTCCCGCTTCGATCACCACCGTTGGATCACAAGATCCAACGGTGGAGACTTCGTCTCCTACCTCGGGTGCCCCTCTCTCCCACGTTCTCTGCCTTGCGGGAGGGGCGCCCCCTTCCTATTCTTGGCAGCGCCTCGACCACCGCAGACGATCACCACCACCTCCACGATGAGCCCCACTCATCCCTTATCCTCGACAGCTACTCCATCACCCACGTCGACCTCCAGCTCTCTCCTACGAACTCCGTCAACCTCGCTCCGTTGACAGCATGGCCGAGACCTTCAACCTATAAATCCCCCTCTCCGGCCATCGTCGGACCTATCCGCCGTTTTTGAGAGAAGTGAGGTCAAGCCCCTTTAACCTTCAGGTGACAGCTGCAGAGACGAGTCGAGCGACGACAACCTCAAGGCGAGATCCGCGGTTAATCTCCGCGTAGTGAGTTGCCAGCCAAGCTCACGGAGCTTCTCCGATTTTCGATCGCCAAATCGGATCGAGGCCATGACGACGGAAGCCGCACGACACGGCTCCATTTTCGGCGAATCAAAGGTAAGCAACCCCTCTTCTTGTCCTTGTCAATTATTTTTATCTAACAATTTTCTTCTTTGTTTTTCATCCCAAATATTCACATATCACTATCATCATCATCATACAAAAATCATTTCAACATCACCACAATCACAACTACCAACACATACACCACCTCATTTAGGTTCATTTCACTTTTATTCCTGTTTAAAAATTACATCAAAAAATTTGCAAAACAAAAACACAAAAAAAAATAAACACAGGTGCAACGGCCGCCGTTCTCCTCCAACCCGCAGGCCTCCTGCGGCCATCTCCAGCCGGCTGCCGCCCACGCGGCCGTGCAGCGCCGGTGCTCCAACCGCACCTCCCGCGCTCCTCTCCACCACCACCGCCGCCCCCGGAAGGCCGCCGCCCACGACCCCTTTGCCTTCTTGCATCGTGCCCTAGCAGAAAAAAGAAGGTCAAATTTTCTTATTTTATTGTTCTTGTGAAAATTGCATAGTTTCCCCCAGCAAGTTGTTTTATTTGCGAAAGTGCCCTTAGGCACAGTTTGAATTGATTTCCTTCATTTTAGTAATTGCATAGATACCCCTGACGTTGAACATTGATTTGGACAGTAGTTTTATCTCATTTTCAATCTCAAAAATAGCATTTTGTAGAGAAAGTAATTCTTTATCCCATAGCCATTTAATTGTATTTTTGTGAGCATATGACATTTTATTAAAAATCAAAGATCAACAATCAAAGATATTTTACCCAATTTAGCTCTGAAATTCGCACGTATCTATTTCATGCTCCAAAAATTGTGAAAAATTTTTGAATGATGCGTCTAAGTGTGCTTTAATTACAGTCCAAATTTTGTCCAATTCAGAGTTGTCATTCGCATAAAATAAATTATATAATGAATTTAGTAGTTGATTTTTAATTAATTCCACGAATTAGATTTTTGAGAAATTTCAAGTCTCCTGCATTCTTTATTGAATATCTATTTAAGATAAATCAATCTCTGGATAAATTGTTTTTGTGGATTAATTAGAAATTAAATACCCGTAATCGCTGTGTCTTCAGTAAAAAAATCATAAAAAATTAAAAAGTGTCAGAAAATTCTAAAAAAATTAGGGTAGCTTCATTTCATCATTTTTAACTTTCAATAAAATTTTCATAATTTTTGCATTGTATTTGCACGAAAATTTGCATAAAACCCCCCAAAAAAGTTTGCATTTTTCATTTGTGCATTTTAAATTCAAAAATTCCAAAAAAATACATTTGCATTCATTATTGGATTAGATTTATAGGAAAAATGAAATTTGATCATTTTGGATTAATTTCACATTAAAATTAATTTTGGCTAAGTTGTTGATTTTCTTAATAACCTAGTTCAACCGCATTTGTGCATTCGCATGTGTCTTGCATAAAAAATCGAAAATTACCAAAAAAAATCTCACTTGAAAAACCGTAATCTAATGCATCTAACTTGATCCCGAGTTGTTCCTTTGCCTCCTTGAGTGGACCCTGGGGCTTGCCCAGGCTAAACAAACATAAAACCGCGCATATATTCATTCGACGATTTAATCGAGTTGTGCGGTTATTTTTGATCGAGGCGAATCTATCCGACTGCAACGCACTAGTCAATCAGACGACATTAGAAAGGGTAGGTTTCCGACTCGTCAAATGGCGCCGTTGCCGGGGAGGCACGGCTTAGGTTAATTTTTAGTGATATTTTGAGTGTTTGATTTTTTTCCCCAGGTAGTCTGACCCCCGGTTTTCTTGTAATTATTCTCTCTTTTATTTCTTTGCATCATTTTATTTTTGAGTCACTCTCTAACCTCACTCTTTTTCTGTGCGAGGAACGCGAGGAGTCTTGGACGCTTCGACGATCGAGCATTTTAATTGAGTGATTAGAGAGGCATTGTAATTTTTAGAATTTATTTACTCTTTTTCGCATCATTTCCAGCGGTTCCCGTTTGGGATCTCGCGTGTGTAAGTATAGTGGAACTGTGTCCCGTGTGCTGTGTGGATGAATGTAAAGTAGCTTGCACTAGCGGCTCCCCGAGCCAATCTAGGACTTGCTTGTGCTCGTAAATTATTAGGACCACACAACTCACTTAAACGACGCACTTAGACCGCAGTACTTAGCCAAATTAAACTGTTCTTCACGCTAATAGAACTGCCTGTCTAGGAGCGGATTTCATCGCTTGCATTTGCATTTAGATTAAAAAGTTTTCAATTCTGTTGTGCATCCTGCATAAAAAAAAGCGAAAGGATCACTGTAAGTATTCTTCACTCAGCATAAGCATCATCGATTTTCGTGCATAGGCTTTTCTCGATTTCCCCCCTCTGATTTTCACATTTAAATTAAACGGAAATTGGGACTGTTCGATAGGCATGCTGTGTGGTTGGATTAATACAGTGAGAACCTAACTTAAAATCGGGACTGCTAAACAGTATTGACCAAAAAAAGGAATAAAATTTGAAAATTGTTTGTAGGAGATTAATCCCCGACCTTGTTTTCAGGCTGAGTGAGGGTACTTGAGTGTGTGTGAACACCTTAAGGCAGAGCCCAAATCCCCGCCTTCCATATCACGTTCTAACTGATCCTAGCAAATATCACAAGTCGAATAATTTCAGATTCTTTGACTAGTGCCAAGTAGCCTCCGCCTGTCTCAGGTAGATAGGGGCGAAATTGCGGTACTTTGCGACAAGCTGCCAGTAACCCCCCGGGGTGAAGTTCCGGCCTTGTCAGCCTCCGCCTGCTTGCAGGTAGATAGGGGCGTGGTCATTGAATCCATCGGCTTAGGATAGGAGCGAAGAAAGGAAGGAGCGACGGTATCTTAGGCGACAGGTTAAACAGGGAAGACGCATCCGGCTCTGAGCCGACTTCCCTATAGGCCGCGTAATCCTTGCTTATTTTGCTTGAAAATCACACTTAAAAACTACAAGATTAATTGGACTCGATTTCGAGTCCTTCACTGTGTTGAGTGTGAACCCAGGGTCTTGGATTGATTTTTTCTTGCTTCAGGTAGGAGTAAAATCCTATCTTCTTCTTGCTTCATCAAGATGAGTGACTGGGGAGATCTCGACGCATTATTCACCAATCTCTCTATGAGTCCCCCAAGTAACTCATCTTCATCGGTCCAAGCGCACCTTGGACCACCCAGGACTCATGACCCTCTTGAGTCATGGTTCCCTCATGCTCAGTGTGTTACTCTCAAACCAACCCTTTCATCTCCTCCGAGATTACCGAGGAAGACCATTGCCTCGGTAGTCCTTTCCTTAATTTGCCCTCTAACACAGATCTTATTTCCCAATCCCCAGAATTAGAGGACAAGATGCCGCCAAGGATGCCACCGGATGAGGACCAGATACGACATATTCTTGCTCGCCTTGCCGAAGCAGAACAGAAGAATGCAGATCTCATGGCGCGAATGGGACAAATTATAGTAGCTGGAGGAATCGACCGACCAATGGTCGATACCTACAACCCGGCGGAGAACGAGATTCAGAACTGGTTAGCACCCGCAGTTCCCGCCCAGGCATTTGAGCTGAAGCCCCACTTTCTTAGCCTGCTTCCGAAGTTCAACGGAAACCTCAATGAAGAACCATACACTTTCCTCCATGACTTCGAACTGGTGTGCAACAATCTTAGCCATCCCAATGTTGGCGAAGATTATATCCGACTGAAGGCCACCCCTTTTGCCTTAGGAGATAAGGCTGCTCATTGGCTGAAGAACTTAGGGGTGGTATGTACTACCTGGATGCAGTTCAAGGACCTTTTCTTGAAAAAGTTCTACCCTCTCAGTAGGACTAACCAGATGAGAACGAAGATCGCCAGCTTCGCTCAAGGACCCAGTGAACCTTTCCATGAAGCTTGGGACATGTTCAATGATTTAGTACAGAAATGCCCATGCACAACATTTCGAAGGCGATCTTAGTCCAGAACTTGTTCTGTGGTCTAACCCCGGAGATGCAGGGGTTAGTCAGCGCCGCCTGTGGAGGAAGCTATCTGAACAAAAACGAGCTTGCCGTATGGAAGATCCTAGAGCAGATGGCAGAAACCGGCAGGTCACAGGCCACAAGGGCCTATCAGTTGTCTCCCTCAATCCTATCCCATGAGACAACTCGAAGGACTGTAGAAGATCTGACTGAGGACTTCATTCCCACATGGGGATGATTGCCGACAAGCTTACCATGGTCGAGCAGATCCACAAGAGAGTCGCGGAGATGGAGTCTCTTTCGAGCCTACCGAAGCAAGTGGAGGAACTTTCTGAGAAGGTAGCTAAGATCAAGCTACCTACCCCTTCTGCACCACCTGTACCTATACATCGAGTCCATCTTGTACAGGAACAGGCACCGGGGTCTCAGAGTAGCTGGGACCAGACTTACACCCAGCAGAACCAGCATGCACCCCCACAAGTGGAGACAGGATACGAGGAGCCTCCGCCTGTGTACGAGATTAACGGGCTTTGGTATAGTCGTGACCCGATGGTCAGGTAGATCGAAATGGGGAAGGATCAGCCACACCGTCCATCCCCAGCCTACCAAGAAACCAGGCCCGTCTCCATACCGCGCTTTCAGTCCAGGCCAGACAAGGGGTACCAGCAGCAGCAGCGCACCTATCAGCAGGGGCCAACACCGTCCCATCAGCAGCAGCAATATCGGCATGGGCAACAGGGTCAATACAGAACCGCATCTACACAGCAGCAAGCCCAGCCCACCGAATTGGAGTCTCTCACCTTGGCGATCCAGACCCTGTCTGATAGGGTCCAGCAGATACAGAATGACTACCTGGACATGAGAACCGACATCAATCGGGTCTCTCGTGCCCAGGACCAACAGATGGCGCCAAAGACCCCAATTCCCGCACAGGTTCAGGCCAACCCGAACAGCTTACACCAGGGCCAGAACCAAACTCGAGATCAGGTATACTATTCAGATAATTATTTATCTGAACATGAGATCCTTTCGTACGATAATGTAAATCATATGTCCCTCAGGAGCGGAAGGACCGTGACCATACCTGATCGGGCACAGGCGCAGAAGGAAGGAGCCTCTGACACTACCTGAGGAGAACTCGGAGGAAGAAGAGGAGGAGCATCACCACCATCATCGCCGGCAGAAGAAGAGGACATCTGAGTCCTCGAAGCAGCATTCTCGCATTCACATGGAGTCAGACGAAACCGATGAAGAGCCCGCACCTCCATCTGAGGAGGATCGTCCAGCAGTCGCGGAAGAAGCGTCACCGGTTTCGCCTCAGCATTTTCTTTTCAGTCAGAGTCAGAGTCCTAGTTTGTTTTCAGAGTCATGTAAAGAACTCAGTTCCCGAAGTTAATGAGAAAATTTCAGTTTCCGAACCTAAGTTGGAGTCAATAATCCCTTTCCCCCGAGCTCTCAAGGGTGGAAAGAAGAAAACCAAAAAAATTCAAAAAGATGACCCTGAGATGGCTGAATTCTGCAATAAACACATCAAGGTCACAATCCCCTTTGACAAGTTCGTGGAAATGACCCCTGCATTCCAAAAATACATTAAGGTGAGATGCACACCTACTAGGGTTAGCAGGAAGACCAAAAGCCGTGTTGAGAAACACGTGAAATCAGTAGCCACGACTTGTGCAATAAAGAACTCGTTTCCTAGGAAACGAAGAGACATGGGTGCACATTATGTAGTGAGTCATGTTGATGACATCGCGTTTGCACGCACTCTCCTAGACAATGGTTCCTCAATCAATCTGATGCCTACAACCCTCTATGAGCGGCTTAATCTCGGACCTCTTAGGAAATCTAGAGATCTTCTACAGTTTGCTGACAAATCAACCAAGAGGTCCCAAGGAGAATTAAGGAACATTGTGATCAAAGTCGAGGGGCAAGAATACATGGTGGACTTCACTGTCCTGGATATGGAAACCCCTCGTAATTGGAGAGATTCCCAGATCATTCTAGGTAGGCCCTTCCTCAGAACAGCAGGAGCCTTATTTGATTATAAGAATGGGAAGATTCAGTTCCAAACTCCAGGCGGAGATGAGGAACTTGAGATGAAGCAGACAAGATGGCAGAGACCGGATTCAGAATCCAGCACCGAGTACTCTTCGACCGGAACAGACTGCGAGCATGTAGACTTAGTTGGGCCATGGAGACAGAACCCAGCCAGCACCGATGTGTCCATCTCCTCCGAAGATGATCCAGTGCATGAGTCAGTCTGCGAGATCCTCAGGAACGAGTACAGCTCCGAACCTGCATCGCCCTACATCTTCGATGACGTAGAGGCCCGGTTGGGCCTGTCAGTCCTTACATCTCTAGGACAATCGGAAGATGAGGATGACGAGTCAGACGAGGCGTTTGCCGATTGTATGGAGACCTTTGACGATCCGACTCCAGAGCCGAACTTGGTGGCAGCTATCACAGAAAACGATCCAGCCACTTCCAACACTGAACCAGATCAGATTGAGCCAGATTTCTTAGACGATCACACTATCCCTGAGCTCAAACCCTTACCCACAACCTTAAAGTATGCCTTCCTTGCGGGCCAAGACAAGAAATTTCCGGTCATCATCAGTTCGCGATTGACCGAGGAGCAGGAATCTCGCTTGCTAGAGATCCTGGAGAAAAACCGCAAGGCGATAGGCTGGAGCATTTCCGATCTCCACGGGATAAATCCCGCTCTGTGTTCGCACCATATTTACTTGGAGAATGAAGCCAAACCCTCTCGTGAATTCCAACGCCGGTTGAATCCAAATTTACGAGAGGTCGTGAAGAAAGAGATAGAATATTGGTGCGACGCGGGTTTCATCTACCCAATCTCCGACTCTAAGTGGGTGGCCCCAATCCATGTTGTCCCGAAGAAGTCGGGAATTCAGACGACCACCAACGAGGATGGAGAGGAGATCATGACGAGAGTACCCACGTCGTGGCACGTCTGTGTGGATTACAGACGCCTGAATGCCACGACGAAGAAGGATCATTTCCCACTACCGTTCATTGATCAGATCTTAGAGAGACTAGCGGGGAAAGAGTTCTTCTGCTTCTTAGATGGGTTCTCGGGCTACAATCAAGTAGCCATAGCTCCAGAGGACCAGGAAAAGACCACGTTTACATGCCCCTTTGGTACCTATGCTTTCAGGCGCATGCCTTTTGGGCTATGCAATGCTCCAGGTACTTTCCAAAGGTGCATGATTGCTGTATTCGCCGAAATGGTCGGCGAATTCCTGGAAGTCTTCATGGATGACTTCTCGGTCCACGGCGATTCTTTCGATTCCTGTCTTAGGAATCTGGACCGAGTCCTCAAAAGATGTTGTGAGGTTAATCTGGTGCTCTCCTGGGAGAAAAGTCACTTCATGGTGACGGAGGGCATAGTGTTGGGGCATGTCATCTCCAAGAGAGGAATGGAGGTTGACCCTGCCAAGGTGG
Source organism: Ottelia alismoides (assembly GCA_037367405.1). Lineage (NCBI taxonomy): Eukaryota > Viridiplantae > Streptophyta > Magnoliopsida > Alismatales > Hydrocharitaceae > Ottelia > Ottelia alismoides. The sequence continues at coordinate 453,993 of JAZKJV010000529.1, read as the reverse complement.
ACGTGATCAGACGACTCCAGCCACCAACCAACATAAAGCAGTTGCGGTCGTTCCTCGGGCATGTTGGATTTTATCGGAGGTTTATTAAGGATTTCTCTAAGATTGCCCGACCGCTAACTGAGCTTTTAGGCAAAGACATGGAGTTTGTTGTAGATCACAAATGTCTTGAGGCCTTTAAGCTTTTACAAGGAATGATTATGGTCGCACCCATCCTACAAGCCCCAGATTGGTCTCTACCCTTTGAGATCATGACAGACGCCTCTGATTATGCTGTTGGGGCTGTGTTGGGACAAAGGAGAGATGGCGTCCTGTTTGCAATTCACTACGCAAGCAAAGTGCTTGATACTGCTCAGCGTAACTATATAGTTACAGAAAAGGAAATGCTTGCAGTAGTGTTTGCCTTGGACAAATTCAAATCTCACCTAATTGGATCCAAGGTAACTGTGTTCACTGACCACACAACACTACGGTATTTGATGGCGAAGAAGTATGCGAAGGCGCGTCTTCTTCGATGGATTTTACTTATCCAGGAGTTTGATTTGGACATCCGTGATAAACCTGGAAAGAAGAATGTAGTGGCCGATCATCTTTCTCGTCTCGAAGATCTTAATACTTCTGAGGTTTCACCAATTCGAGACTCCTTCCCTGACGAGTCGATTTTTGTTATCGACTCACTCCCATGGTACGCCAATATCGTGAATTATCTTGTCTCCAAGAAAGTTCCCGAAGAATGGCCCAAGAACCAAATCGACCGACTAAAGTCGGACGCTAGACACTACCATTGGGAGGATCCGATCCTTTTCTTTGAAGGACCGGATTGTGTCTGGAGACGGTGTATTCCTCAGGAGGAACACCAGAGTGTCCTTTCTTTATGCCACAGCTTGGAGGCAGGAGGACACCACTCCAGGAAGAGGACCGCATGGAAGGTACTTCAATGTGGCTTCTACTGGCCGACTCCGTTTCGCGATGCCACCGCCTTCGCGAAGTCGTGCCCAGTTTGCCAGAGAATGGGAGGAACCGTTGGTTCCAAGGATGAGATGCCAATGCAGCTGGTCATCATTTGTGATGTCTTTGATGCCTGGGGCATCGATTTCATGGGCCCATTCCCTGTCAGCCACGGGTTCGAATATATCCTTCTTGCGGTAGACTATCTGTCCAGAAAGTTGGAGGCTATCCTGACCCGAGCCGCAGACAGCAGGACTGTCTGTAAATTCATCAGAGAGCACATAATCTCTAGGTTCGGGATCCCCAAAATGATGATATCAGACGGGGGTAGCCACTTTGTGAATCAGGAGGTGAAGAAACTCCTGAAGGACTACGGCATCGAACACCGTGTCGCGAGTCCTTACCACCCACAAACCAATGGTATGGCTGAAGTGTCAAATAGGGAGGTGAAAACCATATTGCAAAAGCTTGTCCGCCCGGACAGGAAGGACTGGTCTCAGATCTTGGATCAAGTCCTCTGGGCGTATAGGATGGCTTACAAGACACCGTTAGGCACCTCCCCATTCCGAATGGTATTCGGAAAGCCGTGCCACTTGCCCGCAGAGTTAATGCAAAAATCAGAATGGGCAATCAAGAAGGTCAACTGGAACACACACCTAGGTCAGAAGCAGAGAGACATGGATCTGAATGAGCTTGTGGAAGTCAGAAACCGCGCATATGACAACAGTTTGGTGTACAAGGACAAGGTGAAGCGTTGGCATGATAGATATATCAGACGAAAGACCTTTGTTCCTGGACAGAAGGTATGGTTGTTCAATGCTAGGCTGAAGATTTTCCAGGGCAAGCTGAAGTCTAAATGGACAGGCCCATTTGTCGTCCGTACGGTGCATGATAGCGGATGTGTCGAGATCTCAGATCTCACAGAGGACGCACCGACATTCCTAGTGAATGGACAGCTGTTGAAGCACTTCGTCGAATCCAATTAGCAGTTAGTCCATGTTGAGGAGAGTGTATTCATGCGCGAGACAGATACAACAGATACACACCGAGCCGCGTATGAGACCTTGCAACAGTGAGCTCCAGCCATCTGCAGCATCTCGAAAGATTCAGACCGACTCATCTGTATATATCACCATTCTTGTACATCCTATCCTTTCTCCCGCGACTCTAGTAGCTCATCCCCATCTCAGTACATCACTATCTTGGACTATACTTAGGATGACCACATCCTAAGTATAGGGGGGAGGAGTCACTTGATTCGGTTCATTGTACATCCTCCAGATCACACCGGTTCTCATACTCACTCCTGTCCTGTACTTAGGCTGACCAGAGCCTAAGTATAGGGGGGACCGATGCCCACATTGTATATTCATCCATTTCCCCTCTTCACCTCGTCCGCCCCATTTTTGATCTTCTTCTACACTTAGGCTACCAGAGCCTAAGTATAGGGGGGCGGGACGACTTCTATACATTTTTTGTTATTTTAGCTCTCCTACGCTTAGTCCGAGCTATGTCTTTTTAGTCGCTTTCGTGCTCTGAGGACATAGCACACGCTAAGTATAGGGGGGCATGTATATACTACTTATATACTTTACCCATACCTCGTACTTTTGCGTATTTTTGCGTATTTTTGTATATATTTTTTTGCAATAATTATGGGTGGGTAAAAATTGAAAAAAAAGAAAAAAACTTCTTGTAAAATACATGAACACTTGTATAATTTGTACAATACTTATAAAACTCTTGTAAATTGTTGTAAAATAGGAGGTATACCAATAAAAAAAATATTGAAAATTGAAAATAGGCTTCTTATTTACTCTTGCATATCATCTCTGCATTTAAAAAGAAACGAAAAAGAGTCTTGCATTTTCATTCATCTTCATAGCATGTCATCCACATCTCATCAGCATATCTTGCATATGCAAAGTGAAAAGCTAGTGGGTTCTGAACCAAGTTATGAATAGATATTGAGGATGGACTTGATTTGACCTTAATCCACCTAATTTCAGAGGAACCTTATAGGAACTGGAGTTAAGATTTCTCAGGTCAAGGGACTTAATTCTTTGAGTCCGCAAGTCTATGTTCACATGTCATCTTGATTAGTCTAAATAGAATATCTCGGACATACGCAGGATTCTTTTAGATAATGACCTAACTTGGACAAGCACTATGCACGTAGCTCTTCATTGATGAGGTGGTGAGGAGGTAGAATCCTTTAGCTTAGGGTAGCACACGGGTGGAAACATCTGTCCTCCTCTAGGGAGGGTAGTGCATCTCAACCTAGTCTGGTGGTGTTGACATCTAAGGACGGGATGCTGTGGGTTGCAATAATGCTTCAAAAGAGGGATAGTCTACTGACTCAAGAGGAAAAACTCCTGATGTACATGCTGCACCTTGTATATAGTGAAAAAAATGCAAGAACTCCAAAAAAATCAGACAGGTCCAAGTAAAAAAATAATACCTGTCGGAGTATGTATATTAGCAAAGAAAATGCAGCTGGATGACTTGGCTACACTGATCGGGCATCCCGGGATAGGTAGCTACACTGGCTACCGTCCATTCTTTTCTCTACCCCCTCCTCTTGAGCAGGTCGCACTTGAACTTAGAAGGGAATACCCCGCTCCTCGAGGAAAGAGTTACTGGACCGGGTTATTGAGTTACCTTGTTAGAGGAGGCTGGTTCTGAGCCATTTCTGATGTGAAGAGTTACATTTCACTTACACAGTACAAGTAAGAATCATAGTCATCAGAAATTTGCGTTTGAGGATTTGTTCTGACCTTACTGTTGAGGCGTCTTGAATAGAAGACTTGTGGAACTTGAAGTCTGTTAGGTCTTAAGTTCAGGTACCAATAAGGTTCCGCCACACAATTAATCCAAAGGTCGAGTCAATCTCCATTTTCAACTTTTATTCATGACCTTGGTATGGAACCCAAAATCATTTCACTCTTGCATTTCATTTTGTTGCTCGGGGACGAGCAAGGTTTAAGTATAGGGGGTTGATGAATCTGTGATTCATCACTTCAAAAGTCAAAAATAGAGCCTTGTTCCCGAGTAAATAGAGGCATATTTCCCTTTATAATGCATAAATAGCATTCATGCATACATACATAATACATACATTTTAGCAGTCCATTTGCATTTAAATAAGAAGCCAAAATCCCTTGTAAAATACCCACTTAATAAAATAAGTTCTTCCCTATAATATGTACTCCTTAGTTAATAATATAGGGAAGAAAGCCAAAAATTCCCCTTGTAAATTAATCAATAAAGCCTTAGAACCTCTGTACACTAAAGTACATATAGGACCCTCACACAAACTCCAAAATAGGTCTACTCACTCTTAGAATACTCCACATTAAAAGACCTTTAAAATGGGACTAATTTCATCCAATTTGGAGCTCGTATGAGAAAGTTGGGTTTTTGGGCCACTTTGTACTACATATATGTATAAATTGTATCTTTGTATTTTTTTTGTATCATACTTGACCTCATCTCCGTCTTTGGTCAACATGAAACTTGTAGATCTCATCAAGATATACAACTTTCATGTTTGGAGTTTTTCCAAATTTGGTCCCCTTCTCTTTCTATACTCAATTCCCTTTTAAACCAATCACAGCAGGCCACGTGGCGCCCTCTGGTTGCGCCACGTAGCCCGCTGCCCTTGCCTCATCCGCCCGCAGCTACAGCCGTTGGATTACCCTCTAGATCCAACGGCTTAGCTGCCTCCACGTACGCCTCGATTTTTAGCCATCCGATCATCTCCATCTCCGATCCTAACCACCCGTTAACGCCCTCACCAGAGCTCGCCACGTGGCGGCGTGTACACCGCTAGATCGCATCCCTGATCTTCCATCACATCCGCTTCTTCCTTTGGCGCCCCTAATCCCTTCGATCAACCTCAGCTATCCATCTTAGCCATCCATCAGCGCCGAGCTCTTAGCGCACCACGTGGCGCTCGCTACGCCCTTGGATCGCCATGGCTAGATCCTCATCCAGCCGCTCCATCCCGCTTCGATCACCACCGTTGGATCACAAGATCCAACGGTGGAGACTTCGTCTCCTACCTCGGGTGCCCCTCTCTCCCACGTTCTCTGCCTTGCGGGAGGGGCGCCCCCTTCCTATTCTTGGCAGCGCCTCAACCACCGCAGACGATCACCACCACCTCCACGATGAGCCCCACTCATCCCTTATCCTCGCCAGCTACTCCATCACCCACGTCGACCTCCAGCTCTCTCCCACGAACTCCGTCAACCTCGCTCCATCGACAGCATGGCCGAGACCTTCAACCTATAAATCCCCCCTCTCTGGCCATCGTCGGACCTATCCGCCCCTCGTGAGAGACGCCCCGAGCTCTGAGCTTCCAGTTAGTGACTGATGAATACCCATTCATCACTCTTTATTCTTATATTTTAGCTACAAAAACCTATGCAAATGCATGTAGATATGTGTAAATAGGGTTAATTAGCAAAAGCATGCATGTTTGTAAAAATAGATAATTAGCATGTTTTTGTGCAAAAATAAAAGAATAAAGATGAAAAAGAAAAAGAGGGAAATATTTAGAATAAATATTGAGCAACCTGACCCAAGGGAGGGCTCAGCATGGGCCTGACCGCATAAAAACCAAGTAGAGGGAGATAGGGGCTCACATGTACATATATTTGTAAATAAATAAAATAATATTTTCCTCAGCCAAAAATATGCTTGTATATATTTTGTATATATTTAGAAGCTATTAAAAACAAAATAAAAATTAAAAAAAATCAAAAATCCAAAAACATCTCTTCACCATGTACATAGACCACCTTCGTTATTTATTTCACCTTGTAAATAACCTAATTTATTTTCAAACCTTTTTGTAAATATCCCTTTTTATGTTTTGTAAATAAAATAAATAAAAAGAAACAAGACAAAAATCAAATAAAAATTACAAAATTAAAATACAAGAATATATTGTATATATACCATGTACATATATGTATATCACTAATTATTTAACCTATGTATATAAATAATCAAAATAAAATGAAAATAGCCTTTTATTCCTCCTTTTATCCTATAAATAAATAAAATATAAAATAGGAATAAAAATGTATAAAAAGAACTAATTAAAAATCAAAAATCAAAAATCAATATAGTGTATATATACCTATGTATAGCTACTATGTATAGACCTTATTTTTATTTCCAAAAATTAATTAAAAATCACAAAAAAATAGAAAAAATTAAAACAAAAATATTTTGTGTTTTGAGTTTTTGAAAATTCGGCCATTTAAGGCCCCAAAAAAATCAAATAAGAATTCAACCCTTGGCGGGCTCTGATAGGTCCACGGGGGATTGTTGACCCCCGGTCAACACCTCCCCCAGGACAACCAGAGCCCGGGTCCTGTTCGCGGACCCGACTTCGCCCAATTATCTCTACCAGACCCGATCCCCATTTCGCCTAATCTAAGGTCCTAATCATCCCCCGTGCATCCGGGAATCTCGCCCGACATTCTTCCTTGGGATCCGCGCTTCAGCTCGCCCTACCCGATCGATCCTTCCCGGACCTGCACCCATATAAAACTCGAGCTCAGCTGCCTCCTCATTCCATCTTTGGCTCTCCACCTTCACTCCCGTGACCTCCATTGTAACCACCGAGGTGACAGCTCGCGTTGGCCCTTGTTGCAGCGAGGAGGAGGTGCTTGGACCATCGATCCGGCAGCCGCGCGCCGCCGTGCTCCGCCACCTAGCTGGAGCTCGAGCCTCAGGCAGTGACGACCTTCGAGGCGACGACCAGGAGCTAGCCAAGCTCCAGCCCAGTCTTTCGCATCGCCCAGGTATCCATTTAGCGCATCTATTTCGTGTAATTTCATGTTTCGCCCAAATCGACCCCTCACCGTGTTCCTCTGATTCCGACCATCTCGCGTACTTTTTCGATCATCGGAGCACACCATCACCCTCGCCACTCCCTCGCGCACGTTCTACGCCCACTCGTTCAACCCAGCTCGCCCCAGAGCTGGGAGTCGAGCTCCTCCATCCCCAGCTCGCCGGAGCTCATTCGCACCGACCCACCAGCCACCGTCATCCCGCTTCTTTGGGTCGAGGCACTTTGCCCTCGACCCGCGAAGCTCCTGGCGTGTTTTGCAGGTCAGAAGGAGGGCATCTGAGCCCCCCTCACATCAGGTCCAGGAGCCCACCACCGCCGAGCTCGCCGGAGCCCCTCCAGGGCTCGGTTGGGCCATCGGACAGTACCAGCAGCTGCGGGACGCCGTCGCCCATCTTCCCCGATCACCAGGAGCAGCTGAGGAGGACTGCAGCTCACGCACGAGGCCGGCGAAGTTCGCCGGTGGAGTGTTCTTCCACCATCCTCCAGCACCGTCCGATCAGCCCCCGCTCCCAGTTTGCATCGCCACCATCCATTTCTCGAGGAGCAGCAGCCGTTGATCAGATCGAGGGGCTGATCTGAACCGTCCGAGCAGCAGAGAGAGAGCCACCTGAGACCTGACCCGTCCGATCCTCCACGTGGCACCCTCCGGAGCGTCGATTTGGCCCAAGAGACAAAGAAGGAGAGCACCACCATCCAGAGCCGCCCGATCTTCCACGTGGCGCGAATCCAGCCGTCGACGAATAAAGGGGTAATTTGCTTAGGGCCCCCTCTTAGTTTGTCTTTTTATTTTTAGTCCTGTAAATATTTTAGTAACTTTATTTACGTAGGGTAAATTGCATTGTGGACCCTGTGCTTGTTTGTATTTGCATGTATGCCCTTGTGTGTATGAGTCCACGTGCTTCGTCACGTGTCTAGCTGGGCTATTTACATTTTTCATCCTGTAGTTCTGTTGGGTTATGAAATGAATGAATACTTTTTGGTAATTGCATTTATGCCCCTGTGAGTGTTGTTTATGCGCATGTGCGGATTTTAGTGGGATTTTTGCATCCAAGCCCCTGGACTTTTGGTACGAGTTACCAAAAAGTCCAGAAACTTGGTTTTTATTACCAAAAGGCCCCTGAGTGCCCCAGGCACGCGCCACGCGCGTGACTTGCTGGGATTTTTGCACCTTGGCCCCCAGACTTTAGGGTATTTGCACTTACGTCCCTGTGCACAGTGCCCCCTTCTTGATTTTTGAATAAATATCAAACTACCTCCAAATTCGATGAAAATTTGGCACAAGGCTCCTGCCATGTTGTTGTGAGAATTTTTGAGGACATTTTTGATTTTATTTAGTATTTTTAAAAATTCAATAACCTCCTTTTTAGCCACTGTCTAGGTTTAAAAATACCAAAAAAATATAAAATCACCTCTAAAAATTCCAAAAAAATTAGCTACTGTTTCTTGCTTGTTATTTGATTTTCTAGCCAATTTTGGCTATTTTTCATTAAGTAAAAACCTTAAAAATTGAAAAACCCCTTAAAACTCATAAAAAATATGATAAATAATCTAAAAATCCAAAAACAATAATTCTGGTGCCCAAATTTTCCTTATTTTACTTAGAATATAGGAAAATTACCTCCAGAACCTGTTGTGATCCTTAGATATTTTATTTGAGGGTTTTGGTTCTGGTTGGACAGTACCCAACATTTTTAGCACTGTTTGATTTTTAGAAAATAATTTACCCATTAGAAAAATATCAAAAATTCACCAAAAACACTTAAAAACCTAAAAAACATAAAAACAATTTTTCTTTAATTTTTGCTTTATTTTTGGTGTGTTAAATAAATTGCTTAAGTTGGCTTGATTTTGTTTTCTTTACTTTTCTTCACGTTTTAAAAATCCAAAAAAAAAATATAAAAATTATCAAAAACCACTAAAAAACATTTCCTTTTATTTTTATATTGTTTTTACTACTTCGTAGGCCCTAGGCCAATCCGTGCTCCTTGTGTTCGACCCTGGGAGCTATACCAGGTTAATCACATAGCTAGGACCGCTTGATTTGCTTTGTTTGATTTTCGATTCGTTTCGCGGTTCGATTCTTTTTCTTGATTGACACATCTTCTGAGATCCGGGTCGCAACGACCCTTGTTTCATTACCTTCACCCGGGTCTTAGGGATTTTTGTGTCATCAGAATGGCGCCGTTGCCGGGGAGCACGGCTTAGTAGTTATTTTTGACTTTCTTTTCGTTTTTGTTTTCGCGGCTTTTCGCAGCTCTTCCGAGCTCGCGGCTTTTCGCGGCTTTTGTTCATAGTTCCTTTTTGATTCATTTTGTTTTATTTTGATTTTCTTTTCTTTTTATTTTTGTTTGATTTTGTGTGACTATTTTATTTCTCATTTTTGCATATATACCCTTGTTCTTATTTTCATTCATTATTTGATTATTTTATTGGTCTGACCACCCTCTTCTGTCTTTCTTGCGAGGGCCCGAGGACCGCGGAGGCGACTTTCGAGGAGCCGGTGCAGTCGCGGAGTTCGGAGGCGGCTTCTTTCTCTACGAAGCCGCAGGAGAGAGCGAGAGAGAGAGTGAGTGGGAGAGGATAGCTTAGTTTATTTTCAGTTCATTTATTATTGTAATAATACAGGAACTGTGAGACTTTTAGACACTTAGACCGTAGCGGGTCTGTTTCGCCGAGCACCGGCGTGCTCGGGGGACCCATTAGGACCTCACGGTTTTTCGTGGTTTTCTCGCGGCTTTTCTTTTTCTTTCTTACTGTCATTTTCCGGGTTTTTCGCGGTTTTCGCTCGAGCCCCTAGACATAGGATTTTTGTTGGTTGTGACGTAAGATTTCTAAGGCCCAACACTTAATAGAATATCTGTTCCTATAGAACGTAATTGGACCTTACTAAAATTCACTAAAAAAGTTAGTTTAATTGGATTTGAGACCACGTGCCGTTAGGAGTCACATACAGCGCTGGCAGGACCCGTTGTGGCGGGCACCGAGTGACTCCCAAGATCGGACTCCGGACTCGATTCGGTTAACTAACTATTGTTCTTCACGATCAATAGAAGTTGCTTGTCTTAGGACTCGGCTTTTTACCGTTGCATCATATAGCTTAGTTTACTTTTCTGTCTTTATTTTATGCGCGGATCACTCTGCATGTAGAGAGCTGGAGGCAGGTACGCTTTTCTGACTTTGCATGCATCATTGATTTCTCGTGCATCGGCTTTTTCGACTTCTCCCCCCGATTTTGGACTTAATAACCAGGAGAACCGAAAAATTCGTTAGGCGTTTTTGTTTGCATTGAAAAATACCTAAAAAGAGTAACCATAAAATTGGGACTGCTAAGACTATCGACCTTAAAACTCGCTCACCCTAAAAATTCTGTCTTGGGGAGAGCAACCCCCTCATTGCTTGGTTTGTATGTGCGAGAGAGTGACCCGAACACTAGGTAGAGCCCCCCGTTGCTATACTTGACTGACTACCGACTCTTCCGTGCGGGCCGGTCGGTTGGGTTAGCAGCGGAGATCCCAACAGGTCACGTAATCGCTCTGATATTTGTGTGTTCACCAAATAAAACAGACAAGATAATTTGACCGAACTTTCACGGTCTTCAGCTCGCGTTGCGTTGGTGAACTGGGGGTTTGTTTTTCGATCATAGTTTTTCCAGATCTCATCCGCCCTACTCGCCAGATCGAGATGATGGGTAGACGATCTCTTAGGCAGCCTTTGGCTGCACCGCTTTCGGGCGCGTCTACCTCATCATCTAGGTTGGCTCGCGAGAGCTCAGACCCGCTCTCCGAACCCGAGTACGACTCCACCCTGTTCCCCCTCGACCCCCTTTCTGATCTACCCGAGAGACCCGAGCCCGAGGAGAGACTTATTCATTTGACAGCACCTGAGTTGGGCTCCTTCGATTTTGCAGACGTCGAGATGGCAGGCGCAGGCAATTCTGACGATCACTCCCGTCCCGAGCACTTTGTACTGGACCAGGGAGCGATCAACTCCACCCTGATTGCACAGTTAGAGACAGTCCAGCAGCAGCTCCGCGATCAGGGAGCTTTTATGATAGAGATGAGGCGTGAGATGGAGAGGCTCAGAGCAGAGAGAGATGCACAGAGCGAGCCCGAGGACCCCGATGAGGCACAGGCACGAGCTGCAGCAGCATCAGCAGCCGCGGTCGCCGCCGCAGCGGCAGCAGCCACAGGAGGAGCAGGACCACCTAGACCGATGCGGGAGTTGCACAACCCCGGATCTACCTTGATGAACCATTGGGTTGTGGTTCCAGCCATCGTGGGGGACTTCAAGTTCCCCCCGAACACCTTGCAGATGCTCCCGCGGTTCCATGGACTGGCTACAGAGGAGCCCCATCTCCACCTACAGGAGTTTCTCATGATTTGCAGTACTGTCCACGACAGACATGTGGACCAGGATACCATACGGATGATTGCCTTCCCCTTCTCACTGGCAGATAGAGCAGCCACCTGGCTGAAACATTTGGGGAGATTCGTGTACACATGGGAGCAGCTCCGCACCGAGTACTTAAACAAGTACTATCCACTCGGGCGGACGAATGCAGCGAGGGCCCTGATCAGCAACTTCTCCATGTTCCCCAACGAGCAGTTCCATGAGGCTTGGGAGAGGTTCAGAGAGCTTTTGGACAGATGCCCACACCACGATATCACGAAGCCGAACCTAGTTCAGAGCTTCTTCAGTGGGTTGTCACCAGAGCTACAGGGCCTGGTGAACGCTTCTTGTGGCAGGTCCTACTTCGCCAAGGACCACGACCAGGTCTGGGCTATTTTTGAGGAGATGGCAGAGAACTACATGGTCATGTCCCAGACCCGGCTCTACACTCAGAAGACCCAGCCACATCAGCCAGGGCCCGTGCAGTACCAGAGGATAGCACGGGTAGATGCAGGTCCTTCCAGTTCGTCCGCAGCAGCCACAGCAGCAGCACAGTTAGAGTCGTCAGCTGCGGACATGGGCATCATCAGCGAGAAGCTGGACCGCATGGAGCTGATAGAGAAGAAGCAGTGCCAGAGCATAGCACAGATGGATCAGATGGCACAGGTCTTGAGCGACCTGAAGACACAGCTCATGTGTCTCCAGGAGACACAGACGGCTTCTCAGCCCCGTCTTCAGTCGCGAGGCGACGCCGGCAGCAGTAGCAGCTCGTCCCAGCGCTCCAGCACCCCAGTGCAGCCTAGACAGGTTCACCTTGTACAGGCGGAGCCGTACCAGCAGCCGCAGCCCACCTTGCAGTCACCACCATCTCCAGAGATGCAGATGGTGGTCTACCAGCCGGATCAGCCGTTGGCAGTACTACCCCCAGCCCCCTTTGATGCAGAGCCGTTGATGGATGTCAACGGGATCTGGTACGACCGTCCCCAGCCTGGGATCCGACGAGATCATCCCGGATTCAGGTGGGGGAGTGGTGGTGCCCAGCCCCAGCAGCAGCCGTCAGCACAGGGAGGGCAGTACTCCCAGCCGAGAGACCATCACCAGCCGCAGCAGCAGCCCCCAGTCTACCAGCAGCAGTCGTCCTACGTTCCTCATCCCTATCAGCAGCAGGGACAGCCTTGGAGACGTGAGCAGCAGGCTCACCAGGGATACCAGCACCAGCAACACCCTCCTTCTTATCCCTCTCACCCATACCAGCAGCCGCAGCCTCACCCACAGAGAGGCCACCCGTCGGGCTCCCATGAGAGCCCCGCTTTGGATGATATCGCCCGCCTCCTCACGGACCAGCAGGCCACATTCAGACGGGAGATGGATGAGTTCCGCCATGAGATGCGGGACCTGATGAGAGGGAAGGCCGCCATACCCGCCCAGATAGAGCCGAACCCGAACAACCTCAAGCGGAAGTCTGAGCAGGTAGTACATACTGAGTTAGCCACTCCTAGCGATCCATTTGATGATACTTCTTCAGATCTTTTTGATGTTGATTTTGCCACGCTTAGGAGCGGTAGGACCCCAGCCGGCGGCGGCGCCTCAGCTGAGCACCATCCCGAGGCGCCACAGGAGGAGGAGGAGAGCGGTACGGAGGCCGCTCCAGATGATTACGGTGGTACTGAGGCCACCAAGGATGCTGATCCCACAGGCGGTACTGAGGCCGCCACTTCACCAGATCTAGGAGGTGGTACTGATGCCACTCCAGCAGCAGCCGAGCCAGCACGCGGTACTGATGCCGCGAGACGTCTACCTTCAGCAGCAGCAGCAGAGCAGCCCGCCCGTGGTGGTACTGAGGCCACCGGTGTTTGTACAGATAGTGGTGTTGTTTTTCCTCATGGTCATGTATCTCGGAATTCTGCTATGAATAAAGGAAAAGGTTTATTTTCTTCTGGTCCCACTATGGTGCGTGATGTATGTGTGGATCCGGTCCTTGAACCGCTTAGACCTTTTCCTAGTCCTTCATCTGAGAAGGACCCAGTGATCCCCTTCCCTAGAGCCCTTCAGATGGGGAAGGGGAAGAAAAATGACCCAAAAAAGAGAGAGCTTGAGGAGTTCAGCCAGAGCATGATCGATCGCTTCCACATCCAGCTGACCCTCCAGGAGGCTTTGCAGCACATCCCCCTTCTCCAGAGATCTTTGAGAGAGAGGACTACAGTCAGGAGGAGGAGGAGGAACCACACTTCAGAGATACATGTGCTGACCAAAGCCACGTGCTTCGCGATCCAGAACAGACTGCCAGCCAAGAGGCCAGATTCAGGGGCCCCGTATGTCAGATGCCAGATTAGTGAGCAGTGGTTCGACCATACTCTTTTAGATAGCGGATCGTCGATCAACCTACTTCCGGCAGCCCTTCTCGACCGCTTCGAGTTGGGCACTCTTCGACAGAGCAGGACAGTCCTTCAGTTCGCTGATAGATCTGTCAAGAGGCCGAAGGGGTTATTACGAGACGTTATCGTCACGATTCAGGGTCTGCAATTCCCCGTGGACTTCGTAGTGTTGGACATGGAGATCCCTGAGTCAGTGACCGATACCCCCATCATCCTTGGTCGTCCGTTCTTGGCCACAGCCAAGGCAGTGACTGATCATGATAGCGGGAAGGTGTACTTTCGCGTCCAGGGTGAGAGTATACAAATAGAGACGGTCGAGGACTATAGAGCCAGATTCAGATCCCGCTCAGATGCGAGTACCGATTCAGAGCAGCTGACAGACGCGGAGCCAGACATCCACCAGGACTGTGATTTTGTGATCACAGATGATGAGGCAGCTTGGGCAGACCTTGAGACACATACCACCCTCTCACTTTCAGACACAGCTGATGCAGAGATGACAGCAGAGGAGAGTCTGGAGAGCACAGACCTGGTTCAGGATACCTTAGTGGCAGCAGAGCCGGTCCTTGATCGCAGCACGATGATTTGTGATGGTGGTGCTGAGGCCACCTTGTTTTCTGGTGGTGCTGATGCCACCTTGCTTTCCGGTGGTACTGATACCACCGTTTCTGATGCAGATCCCTCAGATTCAGAGTCTGATTGGGCCGATTGCTATGATCAGATGCCAGACTCGAGTCCAGTTGAGCCTATTGAGGAGGAGGAGGTAGATGCAGAGCAGAGCAGAGACAGTGCAGATGAGCAGCCTTCTCCCGACCCAGTTTGCGAGAGTATGCTTTCACTTTCCCAGGCAGATTTGGCCGACCTTGCAGCATTCACTCAGTTTCTTCCACAGCCAGATTTGCTGGCACCCAGCATTCCAGAGCTGAAGCCGCTCCCTACTTCGCTGAAGTATCGATTCCTTGCCGGCGATCCTGAGATGTACCCAGTCATCATCTCCGCCGAGTTGACTGGAGAGCAGGAATCCCATTTGATGGGGGTTCTTGAAAAGAACCGCAAGGCGATCGGATGGAGCGTAGCAGATCTCCATGGGATTAGTCCATCAGTGTGCTCCCACCACATCTATCTCGAGGATGGGGCGAAGCCGTCGCGTGAGTTCCAGCGGCGTCTGAACCCCAACCTGAGAGAGGTTGTCATGAAGGAAATATCGAAGTGGTGGGGTGCAGGTTTTATTTATCCCATTTCCGACTCCAAGTGGGTTAGCCCCTTGCATGTGGTGCCCAAGAAGACGGGCATCACGACTGTGATCAGTGAGTCGGGAGAGGAGATTGCTACACGAGTACCCACCTCTTGGAGGGTTTGTGTTGACTACATGAGACTCAACCAAGCCACCAAGAAGGACCATTTCCCCCTGCCTTTTATTGACCAGATCATTGAGAGACTGGCAGGGAAGAGCCATTATTGCTTCCTGGATGGGTACTCGGGCTACAACCAAGTGGCCATCGCTCCTGAGGACCAGGAGAAGACCACCTTTACCTGTCCCTTCGGCACATACGCTTTTCGACGCATGCCATTTGGGCTATGCAATGCCCCTGCGACTTTTCAGAGGTGCATGCTGTCGATCTTCTCGGACATGGTAGGGGAGTGCCTTGAGGTCTTCATGGATGATTTCTCGATCTACGGCGACGGATTTGATTCTTGTCTTGACTGCCTAGATCGAGTACTCCAGCGATGTATTGAGTATCACTTGGTGCTCTCTTGGGAGAAGAGTCACTTTATGGTGACTCAAGGGACGGTGCTTGGCCACATCATCTCCAACAGGGGCATGGAGGTTGATCCGGCCAAGGTCGATGTCATTAGAAAACTCACACCGCCGTCCAATCTGAGGCAGTTACGGTCATTTCTGGGGCACGTTGGATTTTACAGGAGATTCATTCATGATTTTAGCAGGATTGCCCGACCGTTGACCGACCTCTTGACGAAAGACACCGAGTTCCTTGTCGATGACAAGTGTCTTTCGTCGTTTGCTACTCTCCAGCAGTGCGTGATTGAGGCTCCTGTCCTCCAGCCACCTGATTGGTCTCTCCCATTCGAGATCATGACGGACGCCTCCGATTTTGCCGTAGGGGCAGTGCTGGGACAGAGGAGGGATGGAGTACCATTTGCTATACACTATGCTAGCCGCACATTGGATTCCGCCCAGCGGAATTATACGGTCACAGAGAAGGAGATGCTAGCAGTAGTGTTTGCCCTGGATAAGTTCAGATCATATATCATTGGATCCAGAGTGACTTTGTTTACAGATCACACCGCCATCAGGTACCTCATGGCAAAGAAGGATGCCAAGGCCAGATTGACTAGATGGATCCTTCTACTCCAGGAGTTCGACATTGAGATCAAGGATAAGCCTGGAGTCAAGAATGTGGTGGCGGATCACCTATCCCGATTAGAGCAGCCTGAGGAGACTGAGCAGATTGATCCTATCCGAGATACCTTCCCAGATGAGGCGATCCTTGCTATCGCCTCACTCCCATGGTACGCCGATATTGTGAACTTTCTCGTTGCTGAGAAAGTCCCACAAGATTGGCCCAGGCAGAGGCTTGAGACCTTCCTCGAGAAGGCCAAGTCTTACCATTGGGAGGATCCCATCCTTTACCACGAAGGAGGGGATAGCGTCTGGCGTCGGTGTATTCCTCAGGAGGAACACCATAGCGTCCTCACTTACTGCCACAAGCTTGAGGCAGGAGGACATCATTCTGGGAGGAGAACGTCACAGAAAGTGCTCCAATCCGGTTTGTGGTGGCCTACCCTCTTCAAGGACTCAGATGAGTTCGTGAAGAGGTGTACTGACTGTCAGAGGATGGGCACTTGTGGACAGCGTGATATGATGCCGATGCAGCCCATTCACTTCTGTGAGGTTTTTGACGCATGGGGCATCGATTTCATGGGTCCATTCCCTAAGAGTCAGGGATTTGAGTACATTCTGTTGGCCGTAGATTATGTGAGTCGTTGGGTGGAGGCTATCCCCTCCCGAGCCGCTGATGCGAGGACAGTTTGCAGATTCTTGAGGAAGCATATCATCATGCGGTTCGGGGTTCCACGAGTTCTTATTTCTGATGGGAGATCTCACTTCATCAACGACCAGCTGAAGGCACTTGCTAGCGAGTTCGGCATAGACCATCGAGTTGCTACACCATACCATCCACAGACGAATGGTCTAGCCGAAGTGTCGAATAGGGAGATCAAGACTATTCTGCAGAAAGTCGTCCGCCCTGACCGAAAGGATTGGTCACAGCTATTGGACTCGGTCTTGTGGGCATATAGGATGTCTTTCAAGACACCTTTGGGCACATCTCCCTTTCGCCTCGTGTATGGCAAGCCCTGTCACCTACCAGTTGAGCTGAGGCACAAGTCACTTTGGGCAGTCACAGATATCTTGATGGATCCATATGGTATAGGAAACCAGAGGAGGGCAGAGCTAGCTGCCCTGGAGGAGCTTAGAGATGCAGCATTCTCAAGCAGCCTACATTATAAGGAGAGAGTCAAGGAGTGGCATGATTCTCATATCAGCCACAGGCATTTTGAGATTGGACAGAGAGTATGGCTGTTTGACGCGAGGCTTAGATTATTTCCAGGGAAGCTATAGAGCAAATGGAAAGGACCTTATCTGGTTCGGAAGGTACACGACAACGGTAGCATCGACATATCTGAGTTGTCTTCTGAGAGTACCTTCCGAGTGAACGGCCAGCGGCTCAAACCATTTCTAGATCATGAGCCGCGGGTCGTTGATATTGCCCCTATTCATTTTGCGTGAGATGTGGTCTTTGACTCACATCTAATGCATCTCACGCCTGAGCTTTACTGATCCTCCGCTGTACATAGATCCAGATGTCCATATCATCACATTCCTTAGTCCCACATCCCTTTCTTCATCTTATGATTATGCTATACTTAGGGTGTACTTTACCCTAAGTATAGGGGGGATGTGAGACATTTTGGGTATTTCTTTTGTTTCTGTTTACCCCTGTTTTGCTGCCTATACTTAGGGGCATTTCACCCTAAGTATAGGGGGGGTAAACCCTGTACATTCTCCACTCGGTTTTCCCTTCGTGTACAGCCTGCTATACTTAGGATTACTTGATCCTAAGTATAGGGGGAAGACCCGAGTCCCTTTTGACTTTTCATCTCCTTTTGTATAGCCTTTCTTTTCACTTCCCTATACATAGCACGAGTTATGCCTTCTTCATCGCTCTTGACTCCGAGGACATCGTTCGAGCTAAGTATAGGGGGGTGTGTATATATTTCATATATACTTTAGCCATAACTCGTACTTTGTGTGAGTGTGTTAATAAATAAAAATGGCTAAAAACCACAAAAATTAAAAATTTTCATGTACATAATCTTCTTTTATTTGCACATACATAGCTAGTGTACAAATTATTTTTGTAAAAATGATTTCAAAAATCTTTTGTGTAAAGCTTGTGTAAATATTTTTTGTATCAAAATTATGTATATGGTACAAAATTTTTCCAAAATGTTTTGAAAATCAAAGTTTGCAAAAATCTTGTGTAAATGTGTGTAAATATCTTTTTGCAAAACTTGCACTTCATGCATCATCCATTCATGATTTCAAAACATTTTTCAAAAATTTTGCATGATTGTAAACTTTGTGTAAATAAGCATCTTTTGTACATATGTATATAGCTTTTCTGGATGATAGTTGACATTTAAACTAAGCCTGGAATCAAATTGAGAAATGGAGCTTGATTAAGATCTTAATCCACCTAATTCTAAGAGGAACC
This sequence comes from Ottelia alismoides, assembly GCA_037367405.1. Classification (NCBI taxonomy): domain Eukaryota; kingdom Viridiplantae; phylum Streptophyta; class Magnoliopsida; order Alismatales; family Hydrocharitaceae; genus Ottelia; species Ottelia alismoides. The sequence continues at coordinate 435,619 of JAZKJV010000529.1, read as the reverse complement.
TTATAGGGCTTAGGTTTAAGGCTTTTCAGGTCCACGGTGACTTAATTCTTTGAGTCCACTAGGCTATGATCACATGTCATCTCAATGAGCCTAAGTAGAGCACTTAACAACAACACATGACTCATATAGATTATGGCTTTACTTGGACAACCGCACTATGCACCGAGCTCTCTACGGATGAGGTGGTGAGGAGGCAGTCTTCCTTGGCTTGGGGTAGCATATGAGGGTAGTACTTCTAGGCGGAACCTCTCTTCTTCATTTAGTGAAGGAAGTGCATCTCAACTTGGTCTGGTTGCCATGAAGTCTAACGACGGGAGTTGTGGGTTGCAATAAAGCTTCAAAAGAGGGATAGTCTACTGGCTCAAGAGGAAAAACTCCTTGTATATATGCTGCACATGTACATGTTGTATAGATGCACTCGAAAAAAAAAATGCAAAAAGAAAAGAATAACTCCAAAAAAGTGGTGGGTCTGAGAGAAAATGATAATCCCACCGGAGTATGTATATAAGTGCAATAAGCAAAGCTTGGTTTCATGATCCACCTGTTGTAGCTTGCAGCAGGGAGACTTGGCTACACTGGTCAAGCTCCCAAGGGTACTTGGCTACACTGGCCTTGACCCATTCTCTTCTTCCCCCTCTTCTTGAGCCGGTTGTACTTGAACTTAGAAGGGAATACCCCGCTCCTCGAGGAAAGAGTGGCCAGATTGAGGTCTTAGAGTTACCTTGTTAGGGAGGGTTGTCAAGTTGCCATTTCTGAGGTGGAGAGCTTAGACCTCACATTCACAGGACAAGAAAAGATTCATGGTCTTCAGGGTTTGTAGTTGATGACTTGTTCTGATCTGGAGCATTGAGGAGTCTTGGTTATAGAATAATGGAACTTAGAGGCTGTTAGGTTTTAAGCTTAAGTCTAAATAAGGTTCCGACACATCAATAATCCAAAGATCTGATTAAGCTCCATACCTCAATTTAATGAAGGCAAGTTTAATAATCAACCTTGATCCATGTACATTCTCTTTTTCTTTTTCTTTTTCTTTCTTTTTCACTTCTTTTTCAAATAAGTGTTTGCTAAGGGACTAGCAAAGTATAGTATAGGGGGGTGATGAATACCCTTTCATCACTCTTTATTCTTATATTTTAGCTACAAAAACCTATGCAAATGCATGTAGATATGTGTAAATAGGGTTAATTAGCAAAAGCATGCATGTTTGTAAAAATAGATAATTAGCATGTTTTTGTGCAAAAATAAAAGAATAAAGATGAAAAAGAAAAAGAGGGAAATATTTAGAATAAATATTGAGCAACCTGACCCAAGGGAGGGCTCAGCATGGGCCTGACCGCATAAAAACCAAGTAGAGGGAGATAGGGGCTCACATGTACATATATTTGTAAATAAATAAAATAATATTTTCCTCAGCCAAAAATATGCTTGTATATATTTTGTATATATTTAGAAGCTATTAAAAACAAAATAAAAATTTAAAAAATCAAAAATCCAAAAACATCTCTTCACCATGTACATAGACCACCTTCTTTATTTATTTAACCTTGTAAATAACCTAATTTATTTTCAAACCTTTTTGTAAATATCCCTTTTTATGTTTTGTAAATAAAATAAATAAAAAGAAACAAGACAAAAATCAAATAAAAATTACAAAATTAAAATACAAGAATATATTGTATATATACCATGTACATATATGTATATCACTAATTATTTAACCTATGTATATAAATAATAAAAATAAAATGAAAATAGCCTTTTATTCCTCCTTTTATCCTATAAATAAATAAAATATAAAATAGGAATAAAAATGTATAAAAAGAACTAATTAAAAATCAAAAATCAAAAATCAATATAGTGTATATATACTTATGTATAGCTACTATGTATAGACCTTATTTTTATTTCCAAAAATTAATTAAAAATCACAAAAAATAGGAAAAATTAAAACAAAAATATTTTGTGTTTTGAGTTTTTGAAAATTCGGCCATTTAAGGCCCCAAAAAAATCAAATAAGAATTCAACCCTTGGCGGGCTCTGATTGGTCCACGGGGGATTGTTGACCCCCGGTCAACACCTCCCCCAGGACCACCAGAGCCCGGGTCCTGTTCGCGGACCCGACTTCGCCCAATTACCTCTACCAGACCCGATCCCCATTTCGCCTAATCTAAGGTCCTAATCATCCCCCTTGCATCCGGGAATCTCGCCCGACATTCTTCCTTGGGATCCGCGCTTCAGCTCGCCCTACCCGATCGATCCTTCCCGGACCTGCACCCATATAAAACTCGAGCTCAGCCGCCTCCTCATTCCATCTTTGGCTCTCCACCTTCACTCCCGTGACCTCCATTGTAACCACCGAGGTGACAGCTCACGTTGGCCCTTGTTGTAGCGAGGAGGAGGTGCTTGGACCATCGATCCGGCAGCCGCGCGCCGCCGTGCTCCGCCACCTAGCTGGAGCTCGAGCCTCAGGCAGTGACGACCTTCGAGGCGATGACCAGGAGCTAGCCAAGCTCCAGCCCAGTCTTTCGCATCGCCCAGGTATCCATTTAGCGCATCTATTTCGTGTAATTTCATGTTTCGCCCAAATCGACCCCTCGCCGTGTTCCTCTGATTCCGACCATCTCGCGTACTTTTTCGATCATCGGAGCACACCATCACCCTCGCCACTCCCTCGCGCACGTTCTACGCCCACTCGTTCAACCCAGCTCGCCCCGGAGCTGGGAGTCGAGCTCCTCCATCCCCAGCTCGCCGGAGCTCATTCGCACCGACCCACCAGCCACCGTCACCCCGCTTCTTTGGGTCGAGGCACTTTGCCCTCGACCCGCGAAGCTCCTGGTGTGTTTTGCAGGTCAGAAGGAGGGCATCTGAGCCCCCCTCACATCAGGTCCAGGAGCCCACCGCCGCCGAGCTCGCCGGAGCCCCTCCAGGGCTCGGTTGGGCCATCGGACAGTACCAGCAGCTGCGGGACGCCGTCGCCCATCTTCCCCGATCACCAGGAGCAGTTGAGGAGGACTGCAGCTCACGCACGAGGCCGGCGAAGTTCGCCGGTGGAGTGTTCTTCCACCATCCTCCAGCACCGTCCGATCAGCCCCCGCTCCCAGTTTGCATCGCCACCATCCATTTCTCGAGGAGCAGCAGCCGTTGATCAGATCGAGGGGCTGATCTGAACCGTCCGAGCAGCAGAGAGAGAGAGCCACCTGAGACCTGACCCGTCCGATCCTCCACGTGGCACCCTCCGGAGCGTCGATTTGGCCCAAGAGACAAAGAAGGAGAGCGCCACCATCCAGAGCCGCCCGATCTTCCACGTGGCGCGAATCCAGCCGTCGACGAATAAAGGGGTAATTTGCTTAGGGCCCCCTCTTAGTTTGTCTTTTTATTTTTAGTCCTGTAAATATTTTAGTAACTTTATTTACGTAGGGTAAATTGCATTGTGGACCCTGTGCTTGTTTGTATTTGCATGTATGCCCTTGTGTGTATGAGTCCACGTGCTTCGTCACGTGTCTAGCTGGGCTATTTACATTTTTCATCCTATAGTTCTGTTGGGTTATGAAATGAATGAATACTTTTTGGTAATTGCATTTATGCCCCTGTGAGTGTTGTTTATGCGCATGTGCGGATTTTAGTGGGATTTTTGCATCCAAGCCCCTGGACTTTTGGTACGAGTTACCAAAAAGTCCAGAAACTTGGTTTTTATTACCAAAAGGCCCCTGAGTGCCCCAGGCACGCGCCACGCGCGTGACTTGCTGGGATTTTTGCACCTTGGCCCCCAGACTTTAGGGTATTTGCACTTACGTCCCTGTGCACAGTGCCCCCTTCTTGATTTTTGAATAAATATCAAACCACCTCCAAATTCGATGAAAATTTGACACATGGCTCCTGCCATGTTGTTGGATTTTTGAGAATTTTTGAGGACATTTTTGATTTTATTTAGTATTTTTAAAAATTCAAAAACCTCCTTTTTAGCCACTGTCTAGGTTTAAAAATACCAAAAAAATATAAAATCACCTCTAAAAATTCCAAAAAAATTAGCTGCTGTTTCTTGCTTGTTGTTTGATTTTCTAGCCAATTTTGGCTATTTTTCATTAAGTAAAAACCTTAAAAACTGAAAAACCCCTTAAAACTCATAAAAATTATGATAAATAATCTAAAAATCCAAAAACAATAATTCTGGTGCCCAAATTTTCCTTATTTTACTTAGAATATAGAAAATTACCTCCAGAACCTGTTGTGATCCTTAGATATTTTATTTGAGGGTTTTGGTTCTGGTTGGACAGTACCCAGCATTTTTAGCACTGTTTGATTTTTAGAAAATAATTTACCCATTAGAAAAATATCAAAAATTCACCAAAAACACTTAAAAACCTAAAAAACATAAAAACAATTTTTCTTTAATTTTTGCTTTATTTTTGGTGTGTTAAATAAATTGCTTAAGTTGGCTTGATTTTGTTTTCTTTACTTTTCTTCACGTTTTAAAAATCCAAAAAAAAATATATAAAAATTATCAAAAACCACTAAAAAACATTTCCTTTTATTTTTATATTGTTTTTACTACTTCGTAGGCCCTAGGCCAATCCGTGCTCCTTGTGTTCGACCCTGGGAGCTATACCAGGTTAATCACATAGCTAGGACCGCTTGATTTGCTTTGTTTGATTTTCGATTCGTTTCGCGGTTCGATTCTTTTTCTTGATTGACACATCTTCTGAGATCCGGGTCGCAACGACCCTTGTTTCATTACCTTCACCCGGGTCTTAGGGATTTTTGTGTCAACAGTGACAGGAATTGAGAGTTCCGTCGAGTCGCAGGCCTCCTCCGACGAGCCGCTGCTTGAGCTCAAGGAACCACCGGCCTTTCGAGCGACGACCTGGAACCCAAGAAGGAGTTCCAATCCCCAGGTGACACCTCCATCCCTCTCCGATCTGTCCTTCATTTCTTCTTCGATTTTCTCGCATTTTATTCTCCGCTTCCGGTCATCTTCACGCCTCCGTCCCATCCTGCCGAGCTTCGCGTCGAAGCTCCCGTCTTCGCGGTAGCCTTCACGACCTCCGACGACGCATATCGCCATACCTCGATCTCCAGCTCCGCCACTTGGCTGGAGCTCCTTCGTCAGACCACCTCCGTCCACCTTTGACCTCGCCAGACAACCAACCACCTTCACAAGTGCACGCACGAGCTCCGGCTCTACCTCTAACACCTGCAGGTACCCCTCTGCTCATTGAACGGAAGTTCGCCGGAGCCAACTTCGAGCTTCATCGCCATCGACTTCAGACCACCCTCCGCCGCTCCTGAGACCACCAGGATCTTCGCCGCCACACCACGAGTCTTCTGGGATATCTCCGACAAGTCGGAGAGCTTCAGCGACACGAGGAAGGACGGGCGGAGCAAAGGCGACGATGCCGGAGCCCCGCCATCTCCTCCGTAGGCGGCAGAGGACCATCGGAGGAGACGTCCAGTTGCCGTCCGATCACATCGATCGAACGGCCCCCAGCGAGCCACGTCGCCTCTTAGCTGGGCTCTACAGTAGACGTTGGATCGCTTAGATCCAACGGCGCCTAGCACGCCACGCGTCTCTCCCCCGCAGCAGCTCTCAGCCGTTGATATCCCTCCTGATCCAGCGGCAGATCTTCAGCCATGTCGCCATCTCCATCGAGCCCAGTAGTCGTTGGATCAGCATTGATCTAACGGCCGGAGGGCACGCCACGCGTCTTCATCGCCATCCATCAGATCAAGCTCGATCCGAGGGTCCCCAGCTTGCCACGCGGCTTCGGCCCGAGCCTCTTCCCCGAGCCTAGCCCCGAGCCTCCGTAGCCATCCGAACCTAGGCCGCCCACGTGAGGAGCACGTGCGACCTGGGAAATTTACACAGAGGCCCCTGGAGCTTTCAAATATTGCAAAAAGGTCCCTGTGAAGCTGACCCCACGTGAGGAGCACGTGTCTTGTGGAGAAATTGCACTCGAGTCCCCATCATAATAGGTAATTGCATTTTAGTCCCTGTCAGCATATTTGCTTTATGTATTTTTATTTTCCTGTATTGCATTTACACCCCTGTGTTTGCACACATCCCTAGGCTGCATTTTACATCATTTTTCAATTCTAAAAATTGCATTTTGTTGAGAAACTTGTCCTCTGTCTATTGAGCCACGTGTCACATTTTTGTAATTTCAGTGGAATTTTAAATGAATTAATTGGTTAATTTGTGGAATATTTTGCCCAGTGACACCTTTTAATTTCTAGTTAATTCTCTGTGGTTCCAAAAATCCTCAAAAATTCACAGTAGCTTAAGGACAATAATCTTAACATGCCATAAAAATTTCATGTCATTTGCACACATATCGAGGCCTAAATAAATTGTTGAGTGATTTTCTTATTTTAATTTTAACAAATTCATTTCACATTGAAATTAAGATCTGTTAATTTTCCTGGATTCCTTATCATTAGTGCTATCTAGGATAATTTTATCTCTTGAAGAAATTGTGATTTGTTATTTATTAACAATTAAATAGTGAAAATCACCCTGTCTGCATATTTAATTCACAGTAAATCCATTTAGTGTCTGAAAAATCCAAAAAAATTAGGGTAACTCATTTTCATCATAATTAATTATCTGGCCAATTTTTAGAATTTTTGGACTCCATTTGATATCCTAATTAAATTGAAACTTATATTGGCCTGCTGGTTGCATGAGTCTGCATAGAAATTAGAAAAAGAACAAAAAAATAATTCCCCGAAAATCACACACTTGATCTTTACTAAAATTCACCTAAGGAGACAGATGCCTCCCTGAGTTCGACCTTGGACTTCACCAAGTAAAAAAAATCTGCCGCTTGAAATTAACTTAATATTAATTAATAAGTGGTTTTTGACTAGTCTCTCGTATCCGACTGCAACGAACGATTAATATTATTTTGGACATTAATTTGCTCGAATTAACTAAGGGTGCGGGACGCTTATCACATACCTTCGATTCATCCTAACTCACCGGTCACTAAGGATCTTCGACTTTATCTATAAATAAACCCCTCTACCTTCTAGCTCTGTTTCGATCCCTCCTGGAGCCTCTGAATAATTCCTTGTGTGTGAGTTGAAGGTCGGTGACAGTGTGCTTTCCCTGTGCCTGGAGAATGTCGAAGCAAGGAGAGGAGGTGGTCTACAATGAGCTCCGACAACCCTGCTCCCTAAGCAACCCTCATGTATAAAAGCTGTTTTTCTTCATGTTTTTGGTATATTTAGTTCCCTTGCTTTGTTTTCTGCATTTACTTTGGAGTCTTAGTTACTGAAATGTATAATTCTTAGGATGTATCACCGGAGCTCTCGAGCTCCGGCACGTTTTCACTGTGACCTGACTTGTCTCCGACCACCCGTTGCATCCATTTCGTTTACCTGCATATTCTCCATCTGATTCACCCATCGAACCCACCTGATCCATCGTGGATCAACAAATCAAGGGTCCTATGCCGTCTCTCGCCAGATCCTCTCCACCCACATCATACTTCATGCATTCTAGCTTCGTTTATGGTCGAATCAAGTCATTTTGAGCCATATATCTTCTCTGTGCAGGTCTCAAACATAAAGGAGCCCTTCTAAGCTTGGATAGACTTCTAGATAGCTTCAAACGGGCCCTTGCTGGCTTTGAGCTCATCGGGCCTCCCCGTGAGGTTCCAGACCATTTGGTGGGCACCACCAGCTACAGACGACCTCCCCAGAGGTGTAGAGACAAATACAATCGAAGAAGACCGCCAGATCGAGGAGATATCATCGATCGAAGGCACAGAAGCACACTGTTCTTCCCTGTTCTTTGAAGAGTAACCATTTGATTTGGGGAGGCGCCCCAGATCCACTACCAGCCGTTGTATCTGGCTACCCTCAGCCATAAGATCGTCGTCCATGATCTAATCTTGAGCCTACGACCGAAGCATCATCGCGAGCGGAGAGTGCGACACATGTTTAAGTAAACGATCATAGCCGTCCATCTCCATGCACTATTGGGGTAAATTGCATATTTCGCCACGTTCTTTTTTTGTATTTATTTATTACTCTTGCAAATAAAATATAAAGTAAATAAATGTGGATATTTTGCATAACACCCTGATGCTTATTTATATTACAAATGGGTCCAGTCCACGTCACCTCACATGTCACGTAGTGAGATGGTGATATTGCAGGTGTACCCGTACGGGTTTCTGTATTTATATTTAGTCCAATAAAATTTAATATAAGTTGTAAGTTTCTGGTAAAATTGCATGCGAGCCCCTGTTTATTTTTTTGCAAAAGTGCCCTTCCTGGTTCATATATTTTGGTGTTTGGATTTCATTTATTAAAAATAGATCTCGTGCTCCAAAATTTATGCAAAAATAAGGTTGACTGCCTAAAATGCTAAAATAAATCACATATATATTTTTGGGAATTTTCAAAATGTTTTTCTATTTTTTTGGAATTTTTAAGTTAGTCATGGACAAAACATGCTCATTAGATTTTAATAAAATAGATAAAATGCCCAAAATGATAAAATAAATTTGGGACATGAAAATTCCCTAAATAGAAAAAGAAACACAAAAAAAATCAAAAAGCTCCAAAATCCTTTATAAAAATCTGAAAAATTCTAAAAATTCCAAAAATATTATTTCATGTTTTATAATTTTTTATAGTATTATCTATGTATTAAAAATGATTTTAAGAATTTTGAAATTTATTTTATATTTTAATCTTCATTTCAATTTCAGTCTATTATTTAATCCCTGATTTGGATATTTTTGACTTTAAAAATGCATAAAAATTAGCAAAAATTCCAGAAAAATCATAAAAAATTAGAAATATATTTAATCAAAAAATAATTTATTTACCGTATTTTATTTATTTATACTAGTATTTATAATTATATTACTTTATATGGTATATATAAAGCCTTATATAGTCTAATATATATTAAAAAGAAAAAGAAAATATAAAATCTGAAAATAAAATAAACAAACAAACAAATATAATATAAATATATATTAAAATTCAAAAAAATATATAAATTTAAAAACCCACAAAAACAACAAAAAGGGATAAAAGGCATGTTTGTACATACTACACTTTGATTAGCAATAATCGTAGGCTACCTGTTTTGCTCTTCGTGGTTCGACCTCTACATGCTTGATTTCTATACACTTAATCTTGTAGAGAATAATAAATTTTAGCTTACATTTTTTTTGCCATTCACTACCATTATTCTTGCGTGGGTTAATTGTTGATTGATTAGGGTTGATTGAGTGGTCAATACACCGACTGCGATTTCACCTTGTGGAACCGTATGACCCTCAATAATCTCTAGTTATCATTTACCCTCTTCCAGAACAATCAAGGGACATAGATGACGAGTTGGATACGACTTTGGCCAAATTACCGCATTTCCTTGATGATCCGACTCTCCATTCAGCAGAATTGGTGGCCAACACATCAAAGTTTGATCCATCCTCTTCCAACACAGAGCCAAACTCAGACGCCACTCAGCCGGGCTTAATCGATGATACATAATTGCCAAAGCTAAAGCCACTTCCTCCTATACTCAAATATGCATTTATTGCAGGACCCAAAGAGAGATTTCTTGTGATCAGTAGCTTGAAATTAACTACAGAACATGAGTCCAGGTTGCTAGAAATTCTTGAGAGGAACCGCAAAGCCATTGGTTGGTCTGTGTCGGATCTCATGTGAATCAAACCTACGCTTTGCTCACACCAAATATATGTTGAGGATAATGCGAGACATTCCCGTGAGTTCAAGTGCAGACTGAACCCTAATCTAAGAATGTTGTTAAGAAGGAGATTGAGAAATGGTGCAATGTAGGGTTTACATACCCTATTTCTGACTCCAAGTGGGTGGTCCAACTTCATGTTGTCCCGAAGAAGTCAGGAATTCAGATGGTTACCAACAAGGAAGGGGTAGAGATCATGGAACGAGTACCCATGTCATGGTGTGTCTATATCGATTACATACACCTGAATGCTGCAACCAAGAAAGACCACTTTCCCTTGCCATTCATTGATCGAATATTGGAGAAACTTGCAGGGAAGGCATTCTTCTATTTTCTTGATGGGTACTCAGATTACAATCAGGTAGCCATCGCTCCTGAGGACTAGAAAAGACCACATTTACATGTCCATTCAACACTTACACATTCGTGCACATGTCATTCGGGTTCTGCAATGCCCCAAGCACATTTCAGCAGTGCGTGATCGCTGTATTTGCTGAGATGGTGGGCGATTTCCTGGAGGTTTTCATGGATAACTTCTCGATCCATGGTGATTCTTTTGATACATGTTTAGCACACTTGGACCGAGTCCTCAAGAGGCGTAGGGAGGTTAATCTTGTATACTCTTGGGAGAAAAGCCATTTTATTGTCACAGAGGGTATCGTGTTGGGGAACATCATCTCCAAAAAAGGAATGGAAGTTGACCCTGCTAAGGTGGATGCGATTAGGAAACTTGAGCCACCAACCAATGTCAAGTCAGCAAGGTCTTTCTTAGGGCATGTTGGATTTTATCGAAGACTTATTCATGATTTTTCAAAGATCGCCCGCCCATTGACTGAGCTCTTAGGAAACAATACGAGGTTCATTATCGATTATAAGTGTCTAGAGTTCTTTGAGCTCCTGAAAATAATGATTTGTGAGTCACCTATATTACAAGCTCCTGACTGGTCTCTTCTCTTTGAGATCATGACTGATGCATCCAATTTCATTGTCGGAGCTGCGTGTTAGGACAGAGAAGAGATGGGATTCCGTATGTGATTAACTATGCGAGCACAGTTTTGGATCCTGCACAAAGATATTTAATAATGACTGAAAAGGAAATGCTCACTGTAGTTTGGGCCCTAGAGAAGTTTAGATTATATATTTTGGGTTCCAAGGTGACGATTTTAACTGATCACTAGCAATTAAGTACTTAATGGAAAAGGACACAAGGGCGTGTCTTTTTAGGTGGAACTTGTTAATGGAGTGAAGAATGTTGTTGCTGATCACCTTTCCTGAATCGAGCAAAAAGATAATCATGATAGTGAACAGATTTGGGAAACTTTCCCAAACGAGTCAGTTTGCACTATTGACTCACTCCCATGGTATGCCAACATGGTAAACTATCTTGTCTCCAAGCAGGTTCCCCAAGGTTGGACTAGGAGAAGGATTGACTGACTGAAGTCAGATTCGAGGAGATACCACTAGTACGATCCGTTCCTTTTCTTTGAAGGACTGGATTGCATTTAGCGAAGGTGTATTCCTCAAGATGAATACCAGAGTGTCCTCACACTTTGTCAGACACTTGAGGTTGGAGGAAACCATTCGGGAAAGAGAACCACACACAAGGTACTCCAATTGGTTTTTACTGACTGACTGGCCTTGTTTGGAGATGCCATTGATTTTGTACGGTTGTGCCCGATTTGTCAGAGAATAGGAGGGACTGTTGGATATATAGATGAGATGCCCCATGTAACCGATGAGTTTCTGTGATGTTTTTGATGCATGGAGAATTGGTTTTATGGGTCCCTTTCCAAATAACAATGGACATGAGTACATCTTGTTGGTGGTTGATTACTTGTCAAGATGAGTGGAGGCTATCCCAACCCGAACCGTAGATAGCAAGATTGTCTGTAAGTTTATAAAGTATCATATCACTTCAAGGTTCATGGTTCAAAAGGTTTTGATTTCTGATGGGGATAGACACTTCGTGAATTGAGAAATGAAATCATTGGCTAAGGACTATAAATTTGAGCATAGAGTAGCCAATCCTTACCACCCACAGTTAATGGCATGGCAGAGGTTTCTAATAGAGAGGTAAAGAGTATTCTTCAGAAGTTGGTTCATCCCGATAGGAAGAACTGGTCTCAGCTTTTGGACCAAGTTTTGTGGCCCTATACGACAACCTACAAGGCTCCACTCGGTACTTCACCTTTTAGGATGATCTATGGCAAACCATGCCATTTACCCACAGAGTTAATTCACAAATCATAATGGCGATCAAGAAGATTAATTGGAGTTGTCACCTGGGGAAGCCCTGTAGCGACTTGAATTTGAACGAGCTAGTGGAAATCCAAAACAGAGTGTATGACAATAGTATGATCTATAAGGACAATGTCAAGAGATGGCATGATCAACACATAATGCATAAGACCTTTGTCCCTGGGAAGAAGGTATGGTTGTTTAACGCCAGGTTGAAGATGTTTCACGGGAAGCTCAAATCTAAATGGACAGGTCCCTACATTGTCACAAATGTACACAACAATGGTAGTGTTGACATTGCTGATCTCAGAGATAATATGCATGCATTTTCAATTAATGGGCAGCTGTTGAAGCATTATGTCAATTCTAAAGAGTAGTTAGTCCAAGTCAAGGTCATCAACTTCATGCAGAGCAAGCACAGTAGAGACACATAAAAACACTCTTCATGAAGAGAAGCAATCGAACCCAAACTGTACAGATTCATCTTAATTCCTCACACATTCACTTGTACATTCTCTAGAACTCATCAAACCCCCACCCCTTCTTCCAATACTTAGGCTGACCGGAGCCTAAGTATAGGGGGACCCGATGCCTGATGTATATACCCTTCTCATCCACTCCTTCTCTTGTCCACCCCATTCCCGCTCCTCTTCTATACCTACACTATTCACTAACCAAAGTATAGGGGGGTGAGCCGACTTCTATTTTCTTTCCTTTTTCACTCTCTTACGCTTAGACCGAGCTACGACTTCTCTGCAGTTCTTGTGCTCTGAGGACATAACACTCGCTAAGTATGGGGATGTGTATAATTTGTACATATTTTACCCATGGCTTGTACTTTCACGTAAGTCTATATCTTATTTTCGGGGTGGGTAACAATCTTGTACCAAAAAAATCAATCTTGTAAAAAAAATAACATTATATACTCTTGCACTTCATTCATCATTTCATTTATCCATGAATTCTTTAGTTAGACGTATCACTGACACTTACACACTCACACAAGACTTGAGAAGCTTAAGGACAATTGGTTTATGAGGTTTTAAAATGCAGAGTTAACCAACCTTAGTCATTAGAGTATACTGCTTAATTATTCACACTTTCCTAGTTTGAAGATGTGTGTGCTATATTGCATACTTAGTCTCTTCATTAAAGAATACGATTAGCACCTCACATGCATGACTGCAGTTATGATGAGATGTGTTGGGATTTCATTCGAGGAACTAGGATAAGGGATTAGAGTTTGGACATGATTTTATGATGCTCGTGGATGGGATAAAATCAATGAAGGCTTCATGAAACCTGAGAGTCATCACCTTCAGCCCGTATGAGAACAAGGTTCTTATAATAATCTCTTTACATAAATCTATGTGCTAGGGTGTGATGAAACTAAATAAATTACTGATCATTGTGCGCCAACTTGGTAAAAGCAATAAAGCTAGCCAACCATCAATGAAATAAATTTCGAGAGAAGTTGCCTCATTCAAATACAAAGAAAAGCTCTCTCATTACAAATACAAATTCAAAGAGCTTCCACCAAAGGTGAGCGCTCCCAACCTTTTCAAAGTATCCACTTAGACCAAAGCTATTAGGACCAGGAGTCGGGCTAGCACCCAAAAAGGGCTCTACATCGTTTAGTGATACAAGTCTAGGTGTCGAAGGTACGATAGGTACTCAAAAAAGACACTCCTCGATGTGCTCCCAGGAAAACAAGTGCAGACGACTCTAAACTCTCTTAACAGACGCATTGGTCAACAACCTAAAATACACGCGTTGAGTTAATATGGCACTTGAGAGGGTCCTTGTTCCAATGAGTGGAGAAAAGAAAATTACATAAACCTTTGCACTTCGTGAACTGGCCTTCCATCTACACATTGAAGACTGACAACTAAAGAGACGGTGGATTGTATGCAAGAATAGATTTATTCCCTATGCGTTGAGGACTGGGTTCTTAGGAGAGTCTCTTTGTCCGTAACCTTGAGTGACGTTTTGAATATACTCTTGTGACTGCAACCTACATGTGATATCCTTACTATATATGTAAACAAAGAGAGTCTCATAATTAAAGAAGTTGGATACCTTTCGAATAACTCTTGGTTCAACTCAGAATTTTGGGATCACTAAAATCGAGAGTCCTTCAACAGATCGAGTCTTGTATTCCACATGCACGGCCAGGGGTTGATATGACTAAATCATTCATTCTCTAGTTTCTCGGGGACGAGCAGTGTTTAAGTATAGGAGGTTGATGAATCTTCATCCCCATAATTTAGGTTCATTTGCATGTTAACTTCATAAAATTAACTTTCAGGTACTTGTAAATAATTTGCATAAGTTAGAACTTCATATTGCATTCATAATCATCCATGCATATTCGCCAAACTTCATGCATTTTTATTAATTCTTGCTAACTCCAATTGACATAAAATAACTTCATTGTATACATATCACTAACCTTAATCCATTAAAAATTTTGAAAAATTCTAACTTTTAATTATGCAGAATAATCTCAAACCCTAATTTTAGAAAAGGCAGACAAAAATGCTGATATCTCTATCATACAATGTCCAAATGAACTCTACTCACTTTTGAATTAATGTACATTCAATTATCTATAAACCAAGACCAACGCCAAAAGAATCAGAGTCCATTTGTGAAAATTGGGTTTTGGGACCTAACTGTGCACTGTACATATTCGCTAATTTTGACCTATCATTTCATGTGCGTATTTCATTCATTATAATTATTTTCTTTTTCATTTCTTTAATTTATTCATTGTTTTAATAAATCTCATAAAAATCAAAATCCAAAAAAATCAAAAAAGCAATAAAAATAACATGTTCTGACTTAAGCTTACTCACATAATTCACTTGTACATAATTAACTCCATTAATTTTGTTGACCTATTCAAAACCCATAAAAATTCCAAGAAAATCATATTTAAGTTCCTTGCATTATTTCACATCATGTGGTATTTTTGCATGCATTTACTTATTATTAGAAATTTATATACCTAAAATATCACCGAAGAAATCATATCTTGCATGGATCATTTCAGTTGCATTCGAGTCCTTCAAGAACGTTGTAGGTTGCATTTAAATGAATACTTTTCATGTTGAGAACTTTTATATCCGAGTCCATTTGCTTATTCTAATCTTTTTATCTCTACATTTTCATGCACTGGTCAACCATTTCGGTCAACATTGATCCACGTGGCATCACACACTAGTCCACATGGTCTTGTGATGAAACCCAATTTCATCATCATAATTTTCAATTATTAACCCCCTTGCTTAGTTTTGTGTCAATAAAACCCAGTGAAAGTCCTGTAATTATCAGAGTTTCTAATAAATTAAAAACCACAAAAAATGGCAAAACAAAAATCAATGGTATTTTTAGACTTAAAAATACCCTTAAAAATCTTTCGAGCTACAGTTGATCTCATCTCTAGTTTCGGTCAACATGAAACTTGTAGATCTCATTAAGATCTACAACTTTCATGTTTTGAGTTTTCTCAAATTCGACCATCTAGCCCTTCAAAAATCAACTGGAAGGTCTGAATAATCTGATTGGGCCACGTGGCCCGTTCTGGGTGAGCCACGTGGCCCGCCACTCTTGTCTCTTCCGCATCGACTTCCAGCCGTCAGATCGCCCTCTTGATCCAACGGCCAGCTGCTTTCCACGCGCCCCTCAATTCCTAGTCGTTCGATCCATTCCTGCCTCTAATCTGCACCGCACGTCAGCGCTCACCTCTCCGCACGCCACGTGGAGCGTTGGTCACCTTCCGATCTCCTTGATCACCTCCGTCCATTCCTCAGTCACCATCAACCGTCCGATTACTTCCTTGATGTCATCTCAGCCGCTCGCTTGCGCCTCACCCGGAGCGCACCACGTGGCGCCTGCTGAACCCTCCGATCACACCCTCGATCCTCTGATCTGAGCCGCTAGATCTGCTTTTATTTCCATCCCTCTGATCAAAACCTCCTTCGCATCTGCTCCGTCCGTTCGCGCTTCATCGTCAAAACAACACGTGGCGACTTCACACCCCTTCGTTCACATCGCCCAGATCCCATCAGATCCGCTCGTTCGCGCCCAAATACCCGCCGTTGGATCTCCAGATCCAACGGATGACCATCTTCGTCTACCTCGCGACCTCCTCTTCCCCACGTTCTCCACCTGGCGAAGCCCGTCCGCCCTTTCCATTATCTCCACTTCCTCCGATCACCTCTCCTCTCTCTAACCGTCGCATCATGAACCCCCGTCTTCCCTCATCCTCGCGAGTCGCTCCACTATCCACGAGAGCTTCTCCAGTCGTCCCATCTTCCCCTTGAAACCCACGATCCATCACCGGAACCGCCGTCTTCGAGCTATAAAAGCGCCGCCTTCCCCCTTGATCCACCTTGTCCACCTTTACGCGGGGAGGGGCCCAGCCCTCCTCCGCCTCCCTGTGACAGGGGGGGGTGAAAGGATCGAGCGAAGACGACCCACTCCCCCGGTGTAGACTCTCCGACCTTCACGGCGGAGCTGCGGCGCCTCGCGACCGCCCGAGCTGCCTCCACCGGCTGAGGAGGTCCAACGAAGACCAGAGCTCCGCCATGAAGATCGCGCACAAGCCCATCGAACCGCCATCGCTCAGGTAAGCTCCCGATCTCCCTTTATATTTTTTATTTAATTTTGCTAATTTTTGTAGGTCGTTAAACCCTCGCTCACTCTTCGCCATTCCCCTTCCGAGCTCCGCCTTCACCCCACCTTCCACGTGCACCTTCTCGATCACCTTCTTCTTCCTCCAGACCTCGTCGCCTTCCGACCCATCTCCTCCGCCCACCACGGCGGAGGAGCTCCGAGCTCCCATGATCTCCGCCCACACACGAGCTCCCATTCATTCCACCTCGCACGCATAAGTGTCTGCTCGCTTCGGCTATCGGCCTAACACGGCAGGTCGACAAATGCTTCAATTGCCGGAGACCCGCCAGAGATAACTTCATCCGTGTCGCCTGTTACAACCGAGCTTCTATGGCCAGATCCCGGAGGTCCATCATCTCGCCCGAGCTCCCAGCTTCATCGACAATCCTTCAGGAGCATTGGGCGAGCTTCATCGTGCCCAGGATGGAGCGGCAGAGGAGGAGCGCCTTCGCCGGAGCTCCAAACTCGCCGCCAGCCGAAGATGGAGGATGAAGCACAGTTGCCGTTGGATGGTCTCCTCTCAGCGACCATCCAACGGCCTCGATGAGGCCACACCATCAACGTCAATAGCCGTTGGATCCTCTCGATCCGACGGCCTTAACACAGCCACGTCATCCCTCCAGGAGCTCACAGCATCCCTCCGATCTCCACGATCGGATGGTCCATCTTCGGCCACGTGTCATCACCAAAGCAACCCGAACCTTAGCTCCTGAGCTCCAGGCTTGCACGACCCGAGCCTTATCCGAGCCCAATCCTGGAGCCTTGAATCTCCCGAGCCTAGCCCAGCTTCATCGAGCCTCTACCGAACCTGAACCAACCTCCGAGCCTAGATCGTACGTGCCTGGCACGTGCGTATCTGGACAAATTGCAGGGAGCCCCCGTCGTCTTCTCCAATTTGCAGATAGGTCCTTGGAGCACGTGCAGCACCTGCGCGCCTGGGACATTTTGCACTCATACCATTGCGGGTTTAAATAATTGCAAATATGTCCCTGCGCATTTGGTTTATTTATAGGGAGGTCCACGAACTTTGTCATATTTACTTTTTAGTCCCTCCTAGGGACCTGTTTGTAGTTATTATTTTATGTTTTATTGCACTTATGCCCCTGGCTTCTTTTATGCATATCTTGAGCTACATAACTCCGATTTCGATGATTTCAGTGGCATTTTGAAGCTTGCTTGGTATTCTTCTTAATGGCATTATTAATTTCTAATTTTGTATACATGAAGTTTAATGTATTATTTTGTTAACCCTGTGTCTAGTATGCCTTATTCAACTTTTAATCAAGTAGGTCTTCTTAACTAAACCTGAAATTTATGCTTTTGATTTTTCTCATCATTCTGACCTTGGGCATTTTGTCTGCTTTGCATTTTCATTCATTTGATAAATTATAAAATAAAAAAATTGCATGTTTATTTATTTGATGCATTGTCTTGCATGCTTTGACCTATATGACTCTAATTCAACACTGAGCTAAATAGATAAAAATCCGGCTAATTAGAGAAAGGCTTGTGTCCCTGAGTTCGACCTTGGTTTCTTGCCAAGTAAAAAAATTTACGACCATCGCATTTTGATTGACATATATTTAAATGAGATGGTCTTTTGATGACCCGAATTGGCCCGACTACGATGACTATTCCAAGTGTTAATTGCACACTTTTAAAGGGCCGATTTTTCGGATCGTCAAATGGCGCCGTTGCCGGGGACACGGCTCATTTCTTATATTTTTTGGATTTTTGTTTATTTAATGCAGTGTTTCTTTTATATAGGTCATTTTGTCAATATGTCTTGCATCGTAAAATTTTTCTTCTCTATGGATCTCTAACCATTGTTTTTGTGGCAGGGCCCTTGATGGTTCAAGGAGGCGAAGAGCAGGTTGCTACCCACTGTGAGGAGCCGCAAAAACCCGCTTGGAGTACGTCGAGAAGAAAGGAAAAAATGCCTTGCATTTTTATTTCCATGCATGAACTTGTAATAATTCGTCCTTTACAACGGCCTTCGATTGAAGACTCACGAATGTAATCGAATGATCATGGTTGTGTGGGGATCGTCCCCACTTGAGTGTCGACCTAGGACCAGGCACGCGGCTCTTTGAGCGGTTTTTATTTTCCATATTCTTATGTGCTTGCTCGTAGGTAGGAATCACTAAAAAATAGACGCACATAATCTCGCCTCACTTAGCCAAATTTAATGGATATCATTCCCCGCTAATAGATGCATGATTAGGTGAGGCTTTTATCGACTTGCATACATTGATTTTGATTTTTCAAAACAACCCAAGTTTTCACGTGTTTTCGTCAATTCACTGCATGTTTTATCGCTTAGCCGAGATCGCGGTTTTTATCGAATACATGTTTTTCTCAGCTTTCTTTTCCTAGCTTGATCACCTAGGATTAATGGAAAATGGGAATGAACGGTAGACAATGATTGCTTGATTTTGTGCTAACCATACTTCAGTGATAATCTTAAATAAAATTGGGACTGTTAATTGCAAGTCAACATAAAATGGAGTAAAACTTTGGTTTTGGGAGAGCAATACCCTCGCATACGCATTGATTTTCACTTCACATTTTTTCTCCGCGTAAATATCTAATGTTTTATCACCAATAAACCGACAAGATAATAAACCAACTTCGGTTGGTTTCATGTGTGAGTTGGTGAAATTGAGGGTCTTGCTTGCTTGATTGAGCCATGTTTGCTACGATACACACCCCAAAACCTTAGTGACTCCATTCATCTCCGCAGATTCAAACTGCTCACTTGTAGATCCATTCCTCTTCTTCGTTCACCTTGGGTCCCTCCCAACATCAGTTCCCATCTTTATACTTAGGCTAATCTCAGCCTAAGTATAGGGGGGACTCGAGTCCTTGTGATTTCTCTACTCATCTTTCCTTGCCTTTATACTTAGGTTATTTCTAACCTAAGTATAGGGGGAGCCGCTCTTAGCTCCCTTATATTCCTATATATTTAAATGGACCTATGTACTTGTAACATCTAGTGCTATGAGGACATAGCAAAGTTTAAGTATAGGGGGGTATACCGTATATACCGTATACGTACTTTAGCTATAATCTGAAAAATTTGAAAAAATTAAAACTTTTTGGCTAAGGTAAAATTCTTTGGACTAAGAGAACTCAAATGATTTCACGGATTTCCGATATTATGTTACGCTATTTTCATAAAAATATTTTCAAAAATGATTTTTCCTAGTTTTGAAAAAATCTTTTGAAAATGTTTTGAAAAACTTTTTATTTGTGTGACATGGTTTTGAAAAATCTCCATCTCTTTTCAAGGAAAGTTGAGTCTAACTTGTGTTTTAACCTTTATTAAAATCCATAAAAATGAGAAAAATCCAAAACCCTTTAAGAGTCATTGGTGACTACTAAACCCAATTAAGTAAGCCGCGTTCAGTGAGGGTTCGCCCTTAGCAGATTGGATGGTTTAGAGGACATCGCGTAAGGCCTCGTCCTCAAGCAACGGGCTTCGGCCTGTACTTACATCCATACTGGCTGAACGTAGATGCTTAATTGAGTTTAGGCAGTTCTAATATCTCTTAAAGTCCTTAAAAAAAGTTCAAAAAAAAATCTTGTTTTTGAATGAAGAAGTTGGATTAATCCTCGACACTTACACTTCCACCCAGGATTTGAAATGATCAAGAAAACTTAGCTTGATGAGGTCTTTGAGATTTTAGGTTAACCAGCCTCAGCCATCAGGGTCTTAGAATTAATCATCCACATTCCCCTAGGTTTCTAGATTTGCATGCTATATTCCATGCTTAGTCTCAGACATAAAGAATATGATCAGCACATCACATGCACGACTGTGGTTTTTGATGAGATGAGTTGATTTTTCACTTGAGGAATTGTGATGAGGAAGTCAAGTTTGGATTTGATCTAATGATGCTCGAGGATGGGATAAAATCTTTGGAGGCTTCATGAAACCTGAGTGTCAGCAATATTAGCCAGTATGAGAACTTGGTTCTTATACTAATCTCTTGACATTGACCTAAGTGCCAGGGTGTGAAATAAATAAAAAATGTTGATCAGTGTGCGCCAACTCTTGGTAAAAGCAGTGGAGCTAGCCACAAATTATACAAGTCAATGAAATTCCAAAGAAAAGCTCATTCCACAAAGTCAAATATCAAAGAGCTTCCACCAAAGGCGAGCGCTCCCAAACTTTTCAAAGTGTCCACTTGGACCACCGCTATTAGGACCAGGAGTCGGGCTTGCACCAAAAAAGGGCTCTGCATCGTAAATGCTACAGGTCTAGGTGTCGAAGGTATGATAGGTACTCAAAAGAGACACACCTTGGTGTATTCCCTAGAAAACAAGTGCAGACGGCTCCAACTTCTCTTGACGGACGCACTGATCAACACAAAAAAAAACGTGTTGCGTAAATGGCACTAGAGAGAACCCTTGTTCCAATGAGAGGGAGAGAAGAAATGACACAATCCCATACCCTCCATTACTGGCCTGCCATCTACATTTTCTAAGTCTGACAACTAAAGAGACGGTGGACTGAATGCAAGATTTGATTTATTCCCTAGTGTTGAGGATTGGGTCCTTAGGAGATTTTCTCGGAGCAAAACTTTGGGTGATGAATTGACTCTACTCTCAGAATCGCAGTCAACACTAAAATGTCATATCCTTTAGATTATATGTACATCAGAGAGAGTCTGGAGAAGTAGAGGAATTGGATGCCTCTTGATTAAGGCTGGGTTGAACTCTAGAATTTTGGACCTCTAAAGTTGAGTTGACTTGATCGGATTGGATCATGTATTCACATGCACAAGGGGGTTAATCCAACTTAGTCATTCTCTTTGATGCTCGAGGACGAGCATAGTTTAAGTATAGGGGGTGATGAAACCCAATTTCATCATCATAATTTTCAATTATTAACCTCCTTGCTTAGTTTTGTGTCAATAAAATCCAGTTAAAGTCTTGTAATTATCAGAGTCTCTAATAAATTAAAAACCACAAAAAAATGGCAAAACAAAAATCAGTGGTATATTTAGACTTAAAAATACCCTTAAAAATCTTTCGAGGCTACAGTTGATCTCATCTCCAGTTTTGGTCAACATGAAACTTATAGATATCATTAAGATCTACAACTTTCATGTTTTGAGTTTTCTCAAATTCGACCATCTAGCCCTTCAAAAATCAACTGGAAGGCCTGAATAATCTGATTGGGCCACGTGGCCCGTTCTGGGTGAGCCACGTGGCCCACCTCTCTTGTCTCTTCCGCCTCCATTTCCAGCTGTCGGATCACCCTCTTGATCCAATGGCCAGCTGCTTTCCACACGCCCCTCAATTCCTAGCCGTTCGATCCATTCCTGCCTCTGATCTACACCGTACGTCAGCGCTCACCTCTCCGCACGCCACGTGGAGTGTTGGTCACCTTCCGATCTCCTTGATCACCTCCGTCCATTCCTCAGTCACCATCAACCGTCCGATTACTTCCTTGATGTCATCTCAGCCGCTCGCTTGCGCCTCACCCGGAGCGCACCACGTGGCGCCTGCTGAACCCTCCGATCACGCCCTCGATCCTCTGATCTGAGCCGCTAGATCTGCTTTTATTTCCAGCCCTCTGATCAAAACCTCCTTCGCATCTGCTCCATCCGTTCGTGCTTCATCGTCAAAACGACACATGGCGACTTCACACCCCTTCGATCACATCGCCCAGATCCCATCAGATCCGCTCGTTCGCGCCCAAATACCCACTGTTGGATCTCCAGATCCAACGGCTGACCATCTTCGTCTACCTCGCGACCTCCTCTTCCCCACGTTCTCCACCTGGCGAAGCCCGTCCGCCCTTTCCATTATCTCCACTTCCTCCGATCACCTCTCCTCTCGCTAACCGTCACATCACGAACCCCCATCTTCCCTCATCCTCGCGAGTCGCTCCACTATCCACGAGAGCCTCTCCAGTCGTCCCATCTTCCCCTTGAAACCCACGATCCATAACCGGAACCGCCGTCTTCGAGCTTTAAAAGCGCCGCCATCCCCCTCGATCCACCTTGTCCACCTTTACGCAGGGAGGGGCCCAGCCCTCCTCCGCCTCCCTGTGACAGGGGGGGGGGGTGAAATGATCGAGCGAAGACGACCCGCTCCCCTGGTGTAGACCCTCCGACTTTCACGGCAGAGCTGCAGCGCCTCGCAACCGCCCGAGATGCCTCCACCGACTGAGGAGGTCCAGCGAAGACCAGAGCTCCGCCATGGAGCTCGCGCACAAGCCCATCGAACCGCCATCGCTCAGTTAAGCTCCCGATCTCCCATTGTATTTTTTATTTAATTTCGCTAATTTTTGTAGGTCGTTAAACCCTCGTTCACTCTTCGCCATTCCCCTTCCGAGCTCCACCTTCGCCCCACCTTCCACGCGCACCTTCTCGATCACCTTCTTCATCCTCCAGACCTCGTCGCCTTCCGACCCATCTCCTCCGCCCATCACGGCAGAGGAGCTCCGAGCTCCCATGATCTCCGCCCCCACATGAGCTCCCATTCATTCCACCTCGCACGCATAAGTGTCTGCTCGCTTCGGCTATCGGCCTAACACTACAGGTCGACAAATGCTTCAATGGCCGGAGACCCGCTGGAGATAACTTCATCCGTGTCGCCTGTTACAACCGAGCTTCTATGGCCAGATCCTGGAGGTCCATCATCTCGCCCGAGCTCCCAGCTTCATTGACAATCCTTCAGGTGCATCGGGCGAGCTTCATCGTGCCCAGGATGGAGCGGCGGAGGAGGAGCTCCTTCACCGGAGCTCCAAACTCGCCACCAGCCGAAGATGGAGGACGAAGCACAGTTGCCGTTGGATGGTCTCCCCTCAGCGACCATCCAACGACCCCGATGAGGCCACGCCATCAACGTCAATAGCCGTTGGATCCTCTCGATCCGACGGCCTTAACGCAGGCACGTCATCCCTCCAGGAGCTCACAACATCCACCCGATCTCCACGATCGGATGGTCCATCTTCGGCCACGTGTCATCACCAAAGCAACCCGAACCTCAGCTCCTGAGCTCCAGGCTTGCACGACTCGAGCCTTATCCGAGCCCAAGCCTGGAGCCTCGAATCTCCCGAGCCTAGCCCAGCTTCATCGAGCCTCTGCCGAACCTGAACCAACCTCCGAGCCTAGATCGCACGTGCCTGGCACGTGCATATCTGGACAAATTGCAGGGAGCCCTCGCCGTCTTCTCCAATTTGCAGATAGGTCCCTGGAGCACGTGCAACACCTACGCGCCTGGGACATTTTGCACTCATACCATTGTGGGTTTAAATAATTGCAAATATGTCCCCACGTGTTTGGTTTATTTACAGGGAGGTCCTCGAACTTTATCATATTTACTTTTTAGTCCCTCTCAGGGACCTGTTTGTAGTTATCTTTTTTATGTTTTATTGCACTTATGCCCCTGGCTTATTTTATGCATATCTTGAGCTACATAACTCCGATTTCAATGATTCAGTGGCATTTTGAAGCTTGCTTGGTATTCTTCTTAATGGCATTGTTAATTTCTAATTTTGGATACATGAAGTTTAATGTATTATTTTGTTAACCCTGTGTCTAGTATGCCTTATTCAACTTTTAATCAAGTAGGTCTTCTTAACTAAACCTGAAATTTATGCTTGTTGATTTTGCTCATCATTCTGACCTTGGGCTTTTTGTCTGCTTTGCATTTTCATTCATTTGATAAATTATAAAATAAAAAAATTACATGCTTATTTATTTGATGCATTGTCTTGCATGCTTTGACCTATATGACTCTAATTCAACACTGAGCTAAATAGATAAAAATTCGGCTAATTAGAGAAAGGCTCGTGTCCCTGAGTTCGACCTTGGTTTCTTGCCAAGTAAAAAAATTTACGACCATCGCATTTTGATTGACATATATTTAAATGAGATGGTCTTTTGATGACCCGAATTGGCCCGACTACGATGACTATTCCAAGTGTTAATTGCACACTTTTAAAGGGCTGATTTTTCGGATCGTCATCTTGGTCATCCACTTCTCTCTCTCCTCACAAGCCTAGCTCGTGAGCATCCCTCCCAATCTTTCCACGTGCTAGTCATGTGATGCTCTCCAGCCCCGCACCTCATGTGCACAACACGGGAAGGTCTTCTTTCTCCTCCTCACGTGCTATGCACGTGCGTCCGCCTCTTCTACAACTTCTCTTCACCGCCTTCCCAGCGCCGCCATTATGCAGCCTCCAGCCGACCATCCTCCACCATTATCCCTTCCGTCCACCTAACTAACCCCTCTATCCTATATTCTCTGGCACCCCAACCTCCTCCTTAGCTGAGCCTCTCCCAATGATCTCGACCACCAACTCCCAGGTCGTTAATCTCGCTCCCTCCTCTTCTTATATCTGATCGTCCCCTTCTCCTATCCTCTCCAAACCTTAACCACCTTCTTCTTATCCTTATCCACTCCGACGATAAACCCGAACGACCGACAACACCTTCTCTGGCCATTGACCCCCTCTGTTATTCCCCCATCTCTCGTAACAACATCTATCCTCCAATCGCCTCCAACGGCTGAAAGGGCACCCTCCACTCCAGTCACCTCCTCATCCTCTCATCCTCACCATTGCTTTGTTAACAACCATCTCTCATCTCCTTATCTCTTCAACCTACGCCTATCCTCTTTCCCTATTTAACCCACGGTTGAACTCCGGTCAATGCATCTGTTGAAATCTGACCTTACCAGCAAAATAGCATGAACCCCTTCACCCCACTCTAGCGGTGACAGTGCCTTGTGCGGGCAGTCATCCTCGACAATTCCTCATATCCCTCATGGTGAGATCCGAGGCACCTCCACCTTGTTGCAACCGGCTCCAGCTGCTGCTCCGCTCTGGCTCCATTGGCGTCAAGCCACCTCCCAGGTAAACCACTTTGTTCTTCTTCATTTCCCTATCTCCGGTAATTCCTCCTCCACCGCACATCCATCTTCGACTCGCTTCAATGTATTTCTACGATCATCACCATCTATGTTCTGTCGATCATCTCATCCGACCTAGCACCGATATAAACCGACCCTCCATCTCAACATCACCAATTACCTCTGTCCATCGTTGTTCCATCTTCATTGACACTGAGCTCCTCCTCTGCCTCTTTGCGGCGATCCTCTAGGCCATCTTCATCGACATCAGCTCTGGTGGAGAGCACCTCGGCATCGACAACCGCCTTCTTGTTTCGATGGATACCTAAACTCTAGCTCCATGCTAGCGTCTCCTCTACAATCCTTCGTCGCTCGCGCTCCGACCATCACCACTGCTTTCGGAGCACCTCTGCCCATCTCTCTCGAATACACATCAACAACTTTGAGCCTCTAGGCTCTGATTGTGAGTTGCAGTCCATGCCACAACCAAGACTTCGATGACTCTGCCTACCTCTTCAGCAGAGCTCCCTCCATCATCGCAACAGCACCTGCAACAACAACCGGTCGTGTGTCAACCGGTATACTCTCCTCCGTCATTCGTGATTCACAACAGCAGTTGAGCAACTTTCCCATTCTTCATCCCAGGTCGACGCTACAGTCATCGTTCGATCAAGAATGGTGCCTCATCAGGGCCATTCATTATTGCCTAAATTCCAGCCAAAGGTTTGAGCCTTCATCGATGATCTAGATCACCTTACAGCCTCAGATCTGAGGCTACCATTCTTGCCCCAAGCCCCCAGCTTCGGGCGTCACGAAGCTGTCAGAACCTTCCAAGTGGAGCTGCGAACTGAACCAACTGTCACATGCCTCCCACACATGATGTCAGAATAACTGTGCCTCAAACCTCCTTGACTTCTAGAATGTACCGAAGAGACCTCGCCACACATTCAACATTTGTACGTTGGGTACTTTGAGAGAAACCTCTCCAAGTTTCCAGAAATCGCAACAAGATCCCCGCAAGGGGTAAATTACCAGAGCATCCAGCCAATTTATCATAATTGCAGGTGTGCCCTCGGAAGGTCCAAATTGAAACTATTTTATTTATTTTATTTACAAACAAGCTCCTGACACTTCATTGATTCATAACTTGCGAATCGTACATTGGATTTTTGCGTTTTTGGTGTCGAATTGATCCTTGTTTCATTCTCTTTCATATATAACATTTGATTATTCATTTTGGAAACAAATTCAAACATTAATTTATTGAGGATGTTTTTGAGCCCCTTTATTCATTTTCATTGATTCTTTGATCCAACAATTTGTGCCTTGATTTTGGGATAGTTATTGGGTAACTGATATTAATTGGAATATTAGTTGTAAAATAAATTGAGGGGGAGTTTTACTTGAATTGCTTGGTTTGATTGCTCTACATTTTCCATTTTGCATCGCTTTTTCCCCATTTAAAAATCATAAAAAATATTTCATTTCTAACCACATAACATAGCATTATTTTTTCTGCATTAAAAATATTTTGCAAATTCATACATCATGTTTTATTTTCATAATTAATTACATCTATTTAATTTAAAATCCACAAAAGGTGAAAAAGATAAAAACAATATTCATCTTCTTTTATTTAAAAACCGTTCGCTAAATTCGATAGACTTAAACCTAGGATGTTCCTTTGCCCCTTGAGTCAACCCTGGGACTTGCCCATAGAACCACATCACTTAACTGACTCATTAATTTGTGTCATTTAATTTCTTGATTGATCCCATTTTCCCAACTACAACACTTATACATTCATTAATTTTCAATAATTAATTAGGGTAATTTCGGGTCCATCAATCGGGAACACCTTCACCAACAAAGTCTTACTCGTCCACGTAAGATAGAAGCACCAATACTTCGGAAATACAAATGATACACAAGGCAGTTACATACTGGATTTCTGACTCTAATCCTTAGTAGGTTGCGCCTCGCTCATGGGAGGGGTTTTGGTCCCCTCCTGAGGTACCTGAAAACAATGAGGGCTTTATGAATCTCAAACAATGTAGTCCATTACAGATTTTAATTAAGGTAAACATTTATTAGCATCCTCCTTATTTTAGATATTTGGATTTTCACTTTTTTCGGATATTTTGCATACAAGCGCCTAAGGATTATGTAAATTTTCATGTAATTCCTAAATGCTCAAAATCTGAGAGAGATAGCAAAAAATCTATGCAAGCCAATTCGATGATGGAAATCTCATCATTGAATCTAATGATGCATGCAGAGTTAGAGGACTTACAGTGCTTCCCAGCTCTCTCCATGTGGTATGCAAAATAGAAATTTTAAACCTATCTACATGGCGGTGTGCAATCGACAAAATCACCCTAAACAATAGCTGCTATTAGTCATGAAGAACCACATGCCAACTATTCAGAAGTGAACCCGAGAGTTCGAACTTTGAGACATCTCGGTGCTCATCACAATGGGTCTTACTAGCATTGTATGATGGCTCTGTCGGCGCGTGGGTTCAAGTCCAAGTAGTTGACAATTATTAATTTGACTAGATCCAATTATAAGAGACTATAGGCACATAATTCTTACTAAAGTTTGGACCTAATTACTGATACAAGCAGTCCTTTATCTAGGGGCTCCATGCACACAAAACAGATAGTAAAAAGGAAGAAAACTCAAAACATCAGAAAACAAATGAAAATAAAGTCGTGAAAACTCAGACGCTGCGATGAGGTCCCCAGGTGAACAATCACTCATGAAATGGACCTTGTGAAGTAGAGTATTGTCCAAGTCCTTGTATTATTACAAATAATAAATAAATAAATAAATGAATCACTCTCTCACCAATAATGAAATTAAATTCTAAACTAAATTTTGTGTTAAATGTCTTCCTTGTCATTCTTGCTGCCTTTCCTACTGGCCAGGGTGAGAAGGCTAGTCTCCACCATGCTTGGCTGCACCGACTCTCTAAGAAGTCATCCTCGCATCAAACACAATAAGAGAGTTATATGAACAATTAATCAAATAGTTTATATAAATAATTAAAAGCTCTAAATATATATAAGTAAGAGAGAGAAAGAAAAGTGTGTACAAAATAAAAGGAAAGAAAAAGCAAGTATGTACAAATTAGGCTACACTACGTTGCTCCCCGAACACAACGTCATTTGAGAGGGTGTTTTGCACTGGTCTGCTGATCAAACACGACCAACAATAGCTGTGTGACCAATTGTGCCGCTGATCAACAAATAACCCACATAAAATTCGAGCAATAGGTGTGTGTGAGTTAACATTTATTATAACAATACTATAAATGTGTATAGGTGCAAGTACAGAGAGTATTGAACGCAAGGAGCAAAAAGTGGTAGCACAATTTATTATTTATAAATAAATAATGAATAAATAATAATGTGTATTTTGTATAATATCCATCAAATAATTAATGAATTTGTGGGGTTTTAAATAAAATAATAACAATAATAATTTTATATTCTATCTATATATATTATTTTATTTTTTTACAATTTTAATTATTTTTAATTTTATAAATTTTGTTTTCTTTTTATAATTTTCTAATTTTTATATTTCATTTATTTTTAATAATATATAAAGGTTAGTATATAACTATATATAATATAGAGTAATACAATTATAAATACTACTGAAAATTACCAAAAAGAACAAATAAAATGTTTTTGTATTTTTTAATATATTTCTTTTATTTTCGTGATTTTAGGGGTATATTTGCTAATTTTTATGTATTTTTAAAGTAAAAAATACCAACATTGGGATTAAATAAATAGGTTGAATTGTTTTAGAATCTAAAAATACTAAATATCATTAAAATTCTCCAAAACTATTTTTCATAAGTAATAATATATACACACAAATTATCAAATTGAAATAAATATTTTTGAAGTTTTTGAGGAATTTTTATTGTTATTTATAAGATTTTGGAGCTTTTTATTTTGTTATCATTTTCTTCTTTTATATTTAGGGATTTTTGGTTAGAATCTAGGAAATACCAGGATAGAAAAAATATTTTTTTGGAATTTTAAACATAATTTTATATTTTTTTATTTTTAAGTCAAACATAAGAAAAATGTGCTATGTTTCATTTTTTAGAAATTTGAAATGCGCGTAAAATGTAAAAATAAAAATATACTGTGAAAGATCACATCCAGGTACATTGTCCTATTTTTGCATAATTTTTGGAGCATGAATGATATTTATTAAAATTAAAGAAACATGCACAAAAATGAAATACTCGTAGGGATTTTTTTGCAAATATTAAAAGTTTTTCGTGCATTTCAGAACCCTAATACAAAAATCTAGGATTTAAGGTGCAACTTAACCACACATATTTAAATTAGGAACAATTACCAAGGCTATACTTGCAAAATATAGAACATCCAAGATCCTTTGTATAATTTATCCACAAAAGTTTACACATAATGTACACATTTTTAGACTAATTATAATACAAAAAAGGCGAGGGTATAGTTGCAAAATACCCACCTCACGTGGGGGCCACGTGATGTGAGCTAGCACAGATATAAATACAAATACACAAAAATTCGAGGGGTTCTACGTAATTTAACCACTACTATTTACACTTCAGACATGAAATTAAATACTAAATAAGAATATTCTAAAATTACAACGCATCAGTGAAATTTACCCCTACAGAGGCACGATCCAACGGCTAGAAGCATGCCACATAGGCACACTTAAGGGCATTTAATGGCGGAGGCAAGGTAGCAATACACTGGGATCAATGACCCAAATTAGATCTGGGCTGCACGTGAGATTCGACAATGCTGAGGCTCAAAGGAAGAACATGGAATAACAGTTCCCTGTCCTCCCTTCGATCGGGGGTGTCTCCTCGCTTCAGCCTCCTTTCTTCGTGCGGAGAGGTCCAACGTCTTCTTGGGAGTCATCCGCATCGACTAGTACCAACCAGAAGGTCCGGGCCCTGCTAATGAGGGGCCTGGAGCTCATCCAAGTGTCGGGTGCCTGGGAACCTCCTTCAGCTCCAGAATCGATCCTCCAGGGGTCTTTGGCATGCTGAACCAGCAGAAGAAGACTCGAGGGCTCGAGGCGAATCTCCTCGACCTAGAATAAAGCTGTTCTGCAAAGAGGTGGAGGTGAACGGAGGAGCTTCGATGAAGGACGGAGGAGGAGCTCTGATGGAAAAGGTGATAGGGATGGAGATGCGAATGATCAAAAACCTAGAACAATCATGGTAGCGGCAAAAACATGGCCAGAGCAGAGAGCTCTGGCGATCTTCGATTTCTAAATCTAAGCTAATCTAGTGATCTAATGACGAAATGAATGACTTGACTAAACTAACCAAGATTAAAGCTACCTAAGAAAAGTAAAAAAAATAAGCATCTCGCAGGAGTAGGGACCATGCTGAAGATGGCTGTCTCGGCGGTGGTGGACCTCCTCTCATCCTCCTTTCTTCTCGTCAACACCTCAGGGGTGCTCCTGCTGTCACCAGGAATTCTCTTACATGAAAGGATTGGGGTTACAAAGCTCAAAGAGTGATCAAAATAGAATTTTAAGTCGAAGATGTTTATTTATAAACATGATGAATGAGCTTTATTGACCGGTAAGTTGCAAGGATTATGGGCTATGTACAGAGGGTTTAGGGTTTTGGCGAGGATTGGGATTTGATTGATGATGAATTTGGCGTGAAGAATCGACGAAAAAGATTGAAGGAATCCCCGTGAAAAATGGATGAAAATCGGGGAAGAGATATTTCTGACGTAGTAGAGGCACCAAGGGCACAGTTGACTGGAGGTCAACGATTAACGTGCCCCATTGGTCCGGCTAGACCACAAAAAGACAAAAATCATTAGAAAATAATAATTAATTAAAAATAAATTAATAAATGAATTGATTAAATGAAATTTATAAAATGAAACTTATTTATTATTTTATGTAGTATTTTAATCCGATTCTTATTTATTTTTATGGAATAATTTATTACGTGTTACTTTTTACAAGTATATTTAGAGGTATATTTACTTATATATCAGGTATTTTATTTTATTTTATATTTTATTATTTTATATACGTAATTTATATATGTATGGTTATTTAAATATACACAATTGTAATTTTTTTGTATTTTACGATGTCATGTGTACATTTAAATAAATAGATGTATCTATTATATAAGCATATCTATAGTATATTCATATATGTATTTTAGTATGTTATTTTATTTTATTTTTTTATTCATGGTTTTATTGTATCCTAAATTTATAAATATATTATAAACAATGTTTACAAAATTATAAAAATAGGAAATAATGTAAA
Source organism: Ottelia alismoides (assembly GCA_037367405.1). Lineage (NCBI taxonomy): Eukaryota > Viridiplantae > Streptophyta > Magnoliopsida > Alismatales > Hydrocharitaceae > Ottelia > Ottelia alismoides. The sequence goes on along the minus strand of JAZKJV010000529.1, from coordinate 403,770 downwards.
ATATAAAGAATAAATAAGATGAATATTTTATCCATGTATATAGTACAACAGGAGTCCAAACCTAACTATTGTGTCTTGACTCCAAATTAAGTGAAACTACCTTCATTAAATAGCTAATTAAATGTCATAAATAATTAAAGGATTTTGATGCATTTGAGTTTTTATGGAGAAGTTATGGGTATGTGAGGTTTGGATTTTGGATTCTTAATCAGAGTGTAGAGTGAAGACTGGATATTATTTTTGGATGAAATCAAGTTTATATTTTCTTTGTATTTTTATCTAAAACTTTCATGTACAAAGTTTATTGATTTGAGGTGTATATAATAAAGAATAAAATAGATCCCAAAAAAGCAATATTCAAGGCTAAAAATTGGGGGTTTTATTGTGTATTTGACTCTTATCTCCTACTTTATTACTTGTCGATCCAATCATCATAATGCCTAGTTCTCGAGGCTTAGGGTCATAAAATACCTTTGGTATTTTATTTCTTTATTTCTTTTCTTTTATTCTTTAATTTTTGCTTTAAACAATATATTTTATATAAGATTTATACAATGCATAATGAATGCTAATTCTTGCATAATAATGATATTTACATGCATTTAGCTATGGAATAAAATCAAAATGATATTTACATCACCCCTCCTCCCATGCTTTCCTCCCTCAATGTCTCATGCAAGAGGTCGCCCTGTTCCACCTTGAAGTTCACCTCCAACTCGAGGCATCAACTACTTTGCGCATCATTCATTTGTTGGACTTGTAAGCTCTTAATGGGCCATTATTACAATAAACGTTACTTCATTTTATTTCATTATCTAAATTAATATTCTTTACACTTTCTAAAGGCCTCTTAATACTATTAGGGTAATGTAACAAGATCGTCTAAATATTATACAATTGTTGATCTAAAGAAATTGATCATTAAGGCTGATGCAGGACTGTAGATCTAAAGAGTTAGGTTGAGGACACACTTGACATCGTTTAGTGATACTAAAAAAATGATCTTTAGTGGCACAAAGAGATAGCAATATTTCTCTAAAGACAAGTTTCCTACTGACGTCTTTATGCATGTACTTTACAAAAGAATAAATATTTCAAGGTATCAGGTTCGTCATGTTAAGGTGTTGGCTAAAAGTCAAAGTGTTGATCAAAAGTCAACATATTGATCAAAAATTCGAAGTGTTGATCGAAGAGGTCAAATGTTGATCAAAATTTGATATGTTGAACCAAAGTCAAATTATCGACTTTACGTAAAAATGCTGGCTTGACAAGATCGAGCATAAAAGATATGCATCATATACTATCATGAGCATGCACACATCCTTCGACCAGGTATACATTTATAATTTCATATATGCACATTTGATATACCATTGATTTGATGACCTAAACAAGGTCTATTCATCGATGAACTAATTTACATATGAGGAAATATGAGATGTATGATCTCTCAAAAGAATTATACATCTTTAAACTTTGTAATCCGGGAGACAGAGTTCACTCATGAGATATTGAGGTCGCAATGAATTCCATGCATGGTCGTCTTATTTATGAAACAAGATAGGAATTCCAGAATATTAATATATGTTTTTTGAAATCATATGATTGATATTATCACTTAATGATCGAGTGAGAAATCTATTAATAAATATGAAGGATATGGAAAGATCCTTAAGCGCAACATGGAAGCGTGAATATTGCATCGTAAGCAATCAGAGCGACTAGTCATAGTAGTTTCTCAATGCAATAGAATTTAAAAATTAGATGATGAAACCACATGACTCGAGAACATTTCTCGAACCATTTCATCTAAAACACAAATAATATGTAGAATTACCTCTTGAAGCATGGTTGCGATCATATCTCTAAAGCAAGAAACCTCCTGTCTCAAGTCTGATTAGACGGAGGAGACACTTGCAAGCATGTTGATGAAATGTATGCTCCTCGTAATACAAGTCGATGAATATCTAAGCATCAGAACTCTTGATTTCATCATACGAAATCTGACATCTTCTTCACGAGCAAGAAGCACAAAAAAAAGATGGAGATCTGCAAGTAGTCAATCCGGCAGTACAACGATGCCACGATGACTACGATTCTCTCTAGCACAAGGAGTGGACATCCACACTTAAGAGAGAGAGAGAGAGAGGTGTGTGATGAGAATGAGAGGGAGAGAGAGAGAGTTGCAAAAAAATATTATAAAAGAAGAGGTGGGGTTGCCTCTTCTTTTATAGTATTTTGGGAGTCCATGGATCTCAATCCATGTGAAACACTAAATCAATGGTCGAGATTGATTTGTGTTTCTATTCAATGACCATGATTTTGCTGTATAATAACACAATAAAATTAATTCAATTCAAATTAAATATATAGATATATCATAAGTATAATTTAATTTGACTAAATCAACATCCAATAAAGGATAACGAAAGTGGCTAGCCACCTTCCATATATGGAGGGGATGGCCACCTTGAACGAGTCAAGGGTGTCCGTCCACCCTCCATATTAGGAAGGTGGATCCTTTCCAATTATGTGAGATTATTATATCTCACATAATCCTTTATTTATTTACAATAACCTTTTGTTGTAAATTAATTCATAAAAATAATTCCAAATTAATTTTGTGAATATTTCAATCATGCCATTAAATAATTGTGAATCATATTCACACATCCAAAATAAAATGCAAATTGTATTTCCAATTAATTTCCAACGTGAATCCAATTCACATCAACAATTAATTTATAGATACTGTTACAATAAGCTCTCTCTAATTTATTATAAATCATATTTATAATATATAAATATAAATAATATGGATAGTACTATCCGCTTCATTCATATTCTTGATAATTAAATCAAATTTAAATATCTTAGATCATCATTCTCATGTATTTAAATAATATGAATCATATTCACATTATTCATGATAATTAAATAACATTTAAATTATCAAGATCTCAATGCTTAGATACATAATTCATCAATGGAATTATTCTTGAACTCTTTCAAGTATACTGCACTTTATCCACGGATACTTGGAAAGAAGGACATGGCAATTGTACTTTCCACGTATAGTGACTTGAAAATTGAGATCATTATTCAAATCCAGATCTCGGGGACATCCCTTAAATGTTTGATTAAATCAAAACCATAAATCTAATCTTCTCATTGCATCTAGATCACACTAAGATCAATGTTTTACATTTGTACTAAGATTATATTACTTCTCTACTGAGAGGAGTCACTAAAATCTAGACTTGTTTCATCACTCCCTCGGAATGGAAGCGTCGTGGTTATACAATCATTTATTGATCATATCACCCTCAAGTATTCCTAATACATGTACATCCTGCATACTGGAAGACCTAGAATAAACTCAAAGTTTTAGATCTCCTTTTGGACTGTCTCCTTCATGATTTTATCATTAAGTTTCTCATTAGGTCATTGGAAGTTGGTATCGATCATATGCTTTCCAAAATCATATATCATACCTATAAATTCTTGTCATGCTTCCAAAGCAATATGACCATGTATGGATTTTGATCGATCCCAATACCTCATGAGTGAGCTCACATCCTCTCGATTCACAAGTGAACCTGTATGATCCCTTTGAGAGAACGTATTACTCATATGCCCCTATATGAATACCAACTTGTCGGTGTATAGAACTTAATTAGGCCATCAACCTATCTGTCTGCCAAATGCACATATTTAGACATATATAAATACATCCATCTCCGGTCATAGGTTGCATGCCTATATCGTGACAACATACATCATAGGTCTTTGTTATCTCGATCTCGCTAAGTCAACTCTTTGACCTAACTTATCTGACATCTCTGAATCTCTATTCCTATGCAGAGGACCTGCATCAAGAGGGATATCAACCAATAGAGAGAAAGGATTGCCATATCCTACTCAAGCTGGAGATCATCTCTTAATAATCATTTGACGGTGCTTAATGAGTCCTTAATCTAACTCTTTAGACATCATCCAAGAACCAAACTCTATGATTCAACAATTGAATCAACAGTTGTATGATCATCAAGTGACCATGGTACATAACCCTAATTGTACTAAGGGACCTATTATGCAAATTATTCTTCATTTCAGATTAGGGTATGCATTGCAATAACATTTATTGCATAATGGCTCGTCATGGGATCGCATGTCCAACAATCTCCCACTTGCCCAAAGAGCCATTAACAGGCTAATCTTTAAACCCACATTCATGTGCTAATCATAAGCTATTTATAAAAATAGCTAGGTAAGCTGACTATTCACTTTGTTGTCAAGAGAATATGACAAGTCCTTTTATCGTACTTGCATACCCCCTAGTAACAGTGCTTGCATCCAATGCGAATGTTGCATGTTATGCAACCGATACTCAATTTTGTTGAAGTAATTATAATGTCTTTAAAAATGAAATTCAATAATCGTTATAACCAGTATGCACTTTCTATTATCCTTATTGGAATACCCTTATTTTTGGAGAACTCTATCTCCTAAGACTAAGACCAAGTCTTAAGTCTTATAAGGCATCTGCAGTTAAGACCTTTTGGATCATTATCTATAAAGTCTTAAAATCTTGAAGATAAGACTTTGAAATCATTATCTCAAGAGTCTTGTCATCTTTGAATATATTGTTATTACTGCAATCAAGTATTTTATCTCCATAGTAGGATTAGTAACAGTTTACTACTCCCACTGCATGGTAGACATCTGACTTTTGTACACATCTAGCATACACCTGGCTTCTCATAACTAATGCGTAAGGGCAAGAAATTTTATCATTCACTTCCTCAACTCTTTGAGGTGTTGTCCCTTCAGATAGGTCAGTACCATATATAAGGGAAGGAAGCCTTTCTTGGGTTTTCCAAAAATGGAACATGTCTAAGGTGTATCACTAATGTGACGGTCCTAATGCCCTCTTCTCTTTGCTTTTGAACATCTTCTGAACTAAGATATAAGAGGCATCCTTGAGATCATATCTCTAGGTATGGAACAACTAGATTATAAAACACTTATTATCATTCTTATATCATTCCAAATGATTAGGATATTATCTACATTTAGCACGATGAACATAATGACATTCCCACTAAGCTTCACATGGTCATCAAGATTCTATCTGAAATCATAATATTTAAAATTTCATCAAATCCAGTGTTCCAACTACATGAAGCTTATTTGAGTCCATAGATGGAATTCCTTAGGCTTGCATACCTTACATTTCTCAACTACAAAGCCCTGAGGCTACTTCATATGAATATCCTTAGAGAGGTATCCATAGAGGAATGCAATCTTGACTTCCATCTTGTAGACGTCATAGTCTAGTTGTGTATCTATAGTTAGCTATATTTTGATGGGCTTAAGTGTGGTTACTGAAGAGAAAGTCTCATTGCAAGCGATGTCTTCTCTTCATGTGTATCTTGTGGATACGACCCATGCTCTGAAGGTCTCCTCCTTTCTCATATGTTTCCTTCTTTTTCTTGAAGATCCATTTACACCTAACAAGTTTTACCCTTATAGGTGGATCCTCGAGGGTCCATATACAAAACTTATATATGAAATCTACTTTAGACTTTATTGCTAGCATCCATCTCTCCATGTCATGATCCTTAGAAGCTTCATCATATGGAGTCAGATCATTGTCAGACTTAACTGACACATGGAATTCATACCCTTTAGATGATCTCACCACCCTCAAACTAATTTGAAGAGGTTTGAGTGTTTCATCCTTAATTGTCCTTTTATTTCCGATTTCAGGAACCTCATTATCTTCTCAAGATTCAATGAGTTCCTTTAGTTCATTTTCATATTGATTCTCAAGAAAGTCATCCTTTAGGAATCATATCCTTAGATATGAAATCTAAGAATCTCAAGGTCATAAAGTAGGTATCTAATATCATCCTTTATTTTCCTAATGAAGTAGCACTCTCTGGTGCTAGATTACAGCTTACTTGCATCCATGACAAAGCTATGGACCAAGCAACCCTTAATCCTCAAGTGTCCAACATAAGGCTAGGTTCCAAACCATATCTTATGAGGGATTTTAGGTTTAGATTCACATGGAATCTTATTAAGGATATATATTGTAGTCTCTACTACATATATACTCAGAAACTAATAGGTAGTTACGCTAATATTCATCATTGATAAAATCATGTCATACATGATCCAATTACATCTCCCTACAACTTATTAAGTTTAGGTGTATTCAGAGGAGTGAGACAGGAATGGTATTCCCTTCTCCATAAGGTATTCCTTGAATTCATCTAATAGGTACTTGCTACCTAGATTAGATCAAATTCATTTCATCTTCCTTCAAACTTTGGTTCTAAACTAAAAAAAGAAATCTTTAAACATTTCAAAGATTTCTAAGGTGAATGGAAGAAATCTCATATCACAAAAAATCATTAATAGATATCACATATCATTAGTGTTTGTTATGATATAGATGATCCACATATATAAATATGTATAAGAACTTGAATACCTTGGCATCTAATAACGTTCTCAGAGAAGGGTGTATTGGAAATTTCACTTTGAATACAATATTCACAAGAATGTAAGATTTGAAATTTTAGACAGTCTAAAGTTTCATCTCTTACTAGTATATTTATCTCATCATTAGACATATGCCAAAGGCTTGATGTCAGATCACTGTCAAATGATCTTCATCCTCCTATTGATCCTTTAAGATTAACTTTCTAGTATTTAGAAATGTTAATGAACCGCTCATTAATTTTCTAATTTATTAGAGTCTTGTAGATGTTAGATCACTATTTAAATTATACCCATCAACTTTTTATGATAGGTATAATCCAGAATTTATGTTTATTTCCACAAACTTAGAAATAAACAATGAATGTAATTTAAAATCTTGGTTATAGAGACATTCTCTATGATTGTGGTCTCTCCCACTGAAAATATGAAGTCCACCTATCTAATGGAGTTTGTTGCAACAATAACATCAACTCCCAGAGGGATGACTATTAAACCTTAAGATCAAATTTTCTAGTCTTCTAAAACATGTGCAACCAATTGTAAATGTTATTAGAAGAAGGAGACATGATTATCAAACTTTTAACCTTATCAAAAAAGTCAATTTCAATAATGATATATAGATATAGAATATTCCGATGCACTATCCGAGTCCTTCTCTAAGGATCTAGATAGTCAGATAGTCATACTATCAAAACATCAGCTTGTCGTAGTATTGGTATTCATCCAACTCTTTGGATGTCATATGTATGGAAGTCATAGAAGTACAGTCAACTCTTTGACTTTCCTTCTTACTTGGGTCAGACCCATGCTTCCATTGTGCTTCCTTCATCTATAAACAACCATTGTTTCAGACAAAGGATCTCTTATGTTGAACTCAAAAGATCTCAATATAAGAGTATTTCAACATTTATACATGCTTCATTCAATTCATACAATATGACTATTATGAAGCTTCATGAATGACTTGGGTATAGACAGTAGAATGATGACATTCATTGTAGCTACATCCATCTAAACTCTTAAAGACTTTGGTTCAAGCAGGTACTCAAATATTTTAAGTACACCATCTTTTATCGAGACACCATTCTGCATAATGCAGTGAACCATGTCATTCATGATTAAATGTCGAGAGCACATATGTCTGCCAAAACCTCTTCTTAGATTTTATAAGGATTTTCGATAAGTACGATCATCATCAATATGATACTTTCAAAGCATATTCGATGAGAGATCAATACTATAGAGACATACAAATCATGGGTTGTTGTCCTATTTCTATTTAGTTATCATTCATCATTATTATGAGGAAACTTGCACATTGTAACCATATACATTATGTGTCCAACTAACAATACAATATCTTGATCATGGATCCAATCCATGATATTTTACTGGTTATTATTGAGTACAGTTTCGAGTGGGTTTAATGTATGTTATCCGAAATAAGAAATATTTGCATAAATACATATTTTACATTGATTAAGGATTTTTATATCAAAGTTTTCTTGTCTTGTCAACTCTAAAAGTTCATTCCCTTATCCACTTTCAAAGTAAGAGACATACTTACCATTATATCTCAAGAAAGATCTCGAATTTCCTTTCTTACTTTTGTTACATCCTAATAATATGAGAAACTGTAACTCGGATAAAAAGAAGTAAGAACTCATTCTACCTTGCAAAATCAACTTGCATTCCCAATTCGATCTTTAACACCCGGGCCCACCACCCCTAAGGTGATGTTGACCCATCGCTAATTGAACCAACCGTCAACAAGATTAGAACTCACTATGCGTAGTCCATTATTGCTCCAATAATATGAGGAGCCAATATTGGGTTCACTACGCATACAAACTTACTCTTTCGAGAACAAAGAGCCCAATCCATGTACGCTTATATGCTTGAGCTATCACTTCAGGCATGCATCTCCAACATATAATCCATGGTGACGGAACCCTTCGCCTTGATGGAAGACTATGTATGTCACTTATGTGATCCTCCATATCATGTTCAAATTTTAATTAATCATTATGAGTCATATTCACATAATTAATTCTTCCAAGGGAAATACTACTCTATTAATAATAGAGTGTTTTAATTGTATATAAATAATTTAATCATATTAAATCAATTTTCAATCCAATTTATCAACCAACAAATAATCTTGATTATTTCTTGAAGGATGGTACAATATCAAATTACATATTATTCAATTTTTAATAATTAGTAAAATACATCATGATCTCTTGGAGAATTATCCTTTCCTTACCTGCTGTCATGGCCAGTACACGCATGATGTGGGACAAACCGCTCACAGAGCAACCTTCTATCCCAACGATCCCCAACTAGACATCATATCCGCCTCAGATCATGATAATGCGATTTGATCATTTTGTATTTGAGATGATGTTTAACATTATAACTGAAGTTATACCATATAATGTTTATCAAAACCATTTTAATTAATATTATAAAGAGATATGCTAAACAAATCCTCCATCCTATTCAAGTAACAATGTTTTGCATGTAGAGATTGTCCTACAACTATTTTAGGATAAACTTGGATTTTCTTGAAGTATTCATTCAATGATCTATGATGATTAATCAATTAATTTCATAATGATTAGGAATCATATTTAATAAAGACAAATTCTTAATTTTCATGATTTTTATTGAATTATAAATACATTAAGTAAAGAGATTTGATGATCTAATCATCTTCTAACCCATCTCCACTAAATATGGGATATCTAGAGAAAATAGAGTCGGAATCGTGTGAAATAAATTCGAGCACTTTGTTGGTATGATTATCTACTTAATTCAAGTGTTTTACTTCAGATTTTATGATGGGAAAATATTAGGTAAAATTAATTTTCTTACAGATCCATGAATACATGCAAAATAACTTTTATGGCGGGAAGTCTTCGAATCATTTTCATGTACTTTTTGTACCAATATTAAGTTAATTTTTTTGGGATATATTTAGACATATTAAATACATTTTAATAACCAAAAAATATGTCCAAATAGTGCACAAATAGTGGAATTTTAATTACGCGAAAAACCGATTCTAATCTGGCATCCAATGCAAAAAACAATGATTCCTGCATATCCGAAACTTGAACCTTGATCGCAAAGGATTTCGGATCATATCCAAGACCTCGATAAAATATCTAGAAGGATATAGAAAGATCCTTAAGTGAATCACAAAAGCGTGAAGATCGTATCATATGCGATCGGAGCGACTAGTCGCACTAGTTGCTCGGTGCAGCGAGATTTAAAAATGAAATGATGAAACCACATGATCCAAGAATATTTCTTAAATTGTTTCATATAAATCACAAATAAGATGTAATATTACCTCTTGAAGTTTGGTTGCGATCGTATCTATAAAGAAAGAGACCTCTTGTCTCAAGTCCGATCCGATGGAGGAGACGCCTGCGAGTGCGTTGATGAAACGTGTGCTCCTCCAAATCCAATTCGATGAAGATCCAAGCACCAGAACTCCTGATTTTATCATACAAAATCTAACATCTTCTGCACGAGCAAGAAGCACCAAATAAAATGGAGATCCGCAAGTAGTCAATCCAGCAACACAACAGCGTTGCGATGACTACAATTCTCTCTAGCACAAGGGATGGACAACCACACTTGAAAGAGAGAGGCAGGCATGTGATGAGAATGAGAGAGAGTTGCAAAAAAAATGTTGTAAAAGAAGAGCCAGGGTTGCATCTTCTTTTATAGTATTTTGGGAGTCCATGTATCACAATCCATGTGAAACACAAAACAATGGTTGAGAATGATTTGTGTTTTTATTCAATGGCCATGATTTTATTATATAAAAATACAACAATAATTAATTTAAATCAAATTAAATATATAGAGATATCATCAATATAATTTTATTTGACTAAATAAACATCCAATAAGGAATATGGAAGGTGGCTAGCCACCTTCCATATATGGAGGGGATGGCCACCTTGATTAAGTCAAGGGTGGCCATCCACCCTCCATATTAGGAAGGTGGCTCCTTTCCAATTATGTGAGATTATTATATCTCATACAATCCTTTATTTATTTTGCAACAACCTTTTGTTGTAAATTATTTCACAAAAATAATTTCAAATTAATTTTGTGAATATTTCAATCATGCCATTAAATAATTACGAATCATATTCACACATCTAAAATAAAATGTAAATTGTATTTCCAATTAATTTCCAATGTGAATCCAACTCATATCAACAATTAATTTATAGATACTATTTACAATAAGATATGCCTCATATATTATAAATCACATTCATAATATATATAATATGGATATTACTATCTACATTATTCATATCCTTGATAATTAAATCACATTTAATTATCTTAGATCATCATTCTCATGTATTTAAATAATATGAATCATATTCACGTTATTCATGATAATTGAGTCACATTTAATTATCAATATCTTAATGCTCAGATATATAATTCATCAATGGAATTATTCTTGAACTCTTTCAGGAATAATGTGCTTTCTCCGCAGATACCTGGAGATAAGGACATGGCGGTTGTACGTTCCATGTATAGTGACTTGGACATTGAGATCATATCTCAAATCTAGATCTCATGGTCCTCTCTTAGATGTTTGAGATCTCATTGCATCTAATTCACATTCAGATCAATGTGAAACATTTGGACTAAGATTAGATTACTTTTCTACTGAGAGGAGTCACTAAAATCTAGACTTGTTTCATCACTCCCTCGGAATAGAAGCATCGTATTTATACAATCGTTTATTGATCACATCACCCTCATATATTCCTAATACCTTTACATCCTGCATATTGGAAGACCTAGAATAAACCAAAAGTTTTAGATCTCCTTCTGGGATGTCTCCTTCAGGGTTTATCATTAAGGTTCTCATTAGGTCATTGGGAGTTGGTATCGATCATATGCTTTCCAAAAGCATATATCATACCTACAAATTCTTGTCATGCTTCCAAAGCAAGATGACCATGCATGAAATTTGATCGATCCCAATACCTCATGAGTGAGCTCATGTCTTCTGATTCACAAGTGAACCTGTATGATCCCTTTGAGAGATTATATTACTGATATGTCATTGTATGCACATCAGCTCACTAGTGTATAGACCTTGATTAGACCATCAACCTATCGGTCTGCCAAATGTACACATTTAGACATATAGCAATACATCTGTCTTCGGTCAGAGTATGCATGCCTATATCATGACAACATACGATATAGATCTTGGTTATCTCGATATCGCTAAGTTAAATCTTGACCTAACTTATCTAACACCTTCGAATCTCTATTCCTATGCAGAGGACCAGGATCAAGAAGTCGGTCAGATATCAACCAAAAAAGAGAAAGGAGTGACATCTCCTACTCAGGTGGATACCATCTCTTAACAATCATTTTACGGTGCTTGACGAGTCCTCAATATACCTCTTTAGATATCATTCAAGCACCAACCTCTATATTTCAACAATTGAATCAACAACTGTATGATCATCAAGATGGCCATGGTAACCTTATTTTTGCTAAGGGACCCATTATGCAAATTAATTATTTTTCATTTCATATCAGGGAATGAATTGCAATAGCATTTATTGCATAATGGCTTACCGTGGGCTCGAATGTCCAACAAAATCCTCAAAGGAGACTGTTAGACAAGGGTTTTAACTTCAAGTTTAATTAGAGTCTTCCAGTATGTAGGATGTTTGAGTATTGATAATACTCTGGGCTGTTGCGATTATAATAGATTATATAAAATGACATTTCCATATCAAGGGTGTGATAGAATCAAGTGGATTTTAATGATTCCATTTGTGTCTAAATGATAAAAATTAATTGGATTAAATCTCAAATCATAAAATCTATTTCTAACTCTAAATGATTTCTAGAAATGGATCCTAATGATAATGCCCAAAAATGACTCTAAACTCTCATATCCGATATCAAGTCACTATATATGGACAATATAGTATCCCAAACATTATCTCCTGCTATCTATGAATGCTGCTCACTAGTCCTAATTGGATTAGGAGTTATACATTGATATATTCGTGTTAAAACTATGCTGTTATTATCATGGATAAATTTTATATGGGAATATGTGAATATAATTTATATTATTGACAATATATTTATATGGATAGTGACCCATAATAGTATGAATATGATTATATTTAATATGACATATGTGAATTTGATTCACATAATTAAATAAATGTAAATTGGATTTATGTTTATTTATGGATTGATGAGATAAATTCATTCTTGATTGGATGATTATTGTAATTATCCCCATAATGGTAGGTGGAATTTAATTATTGATTTAAATAATTAACTCCATTACTCATTATCCATGAGAAATTGAATTGATTAAGATGAAAATTTGAAGAGAAGAATTTCTCTCCAAATCTCTTGGAGGACATCCACTATGGAGTTAGATGATTAGGAGAAAATTATTTTCTCTATCATCTCTTTCCATTAAATCAATAATTCAAAATCTAGTCATGTTTCAAGTCGAATTGGAAATTCAATTAAAGAAGAGATAAAGTGGAAAGAAAGATGACTCTTTCTCCATCTTGGACATCTATGCATGGAGTAAAGACTCCATCATGATCATCAAATGACCTATAAAAGAAGGGCCTTGGCTTCTCTTCTTATGCAATTGAGTGAAGAGAGTTGAAAAAACTTACACCTTCAAATCACAAGGAGAGAGAGAATGAAAATTATAGAGAATTGTTATCTATGTTTTTCTCATGGTAGTTCCCTCCAATCTGCCCCATCAAAACCTAGTCGTCCACCACAAAGCCTCTCTGTGTTCCTCTTCATTGGTTTGACCAATTGCAATGGGATCCAGATTCTTCTTCATGATTCACGTATGTTATTGATGAATTTCTATTAATGCACATTTATTCATTCATTGTAGGCTTTAATCCCTAGATAAATGCATGTAAATACCAATAACATAGCCGACTTAACACTTGATTGGCTATAAATACATGTATTAAAACCTTAAAATGAAGGAATAAATATAAGAAAACAAAAATAAAGGAAGTGTCCTAAACGTTGACTGACCCTAACCCCCGAGACCAAGTCAAACCTTGACTTGGTCGACAAGGAACAAAGTAGGGGGAGATAGGGTAGAAAAACCACATAAAAAGAAGCAATAAAAACCATATTTTTCTCGTCAATATATTGATTTTTGGGACCCCTTTTTATGATTTATTATTCATAGATCAAATCAATAAATGTTGAACATGAAACTTGTAGATAAAAGAGTAAACAAAAATAAAGAATTTATTTCATATAAAAATAATGCACAGTATGCCTGGGACACCCAGAATAAAAAGCCATAAAGAAAATTTCTCAGATCCGTCTCTTTCCCTTACAGTCTTAAAATGCACCAAAATCATCTTTAATTGTATATATCTTTCAATAAGCTATTTAATGAAAGTGGTTTTATTTAATTTGGAGTTAAGATGCAGAAGTTGGCTTTTGGGCCCTCATTGTGCAACATACCTATATAAAACAATCAATTTATTTATTCTTTATATTTTTGTGTTTCTTATATATATTTTTTTATAAAAATGTAAAAAATACTTAAAATACATGTCATCTCAGTTTATACCGCAAATTGGTTAAGATGAAAGGACTAAACAAGATTTTTGGGAGGATCTGGATAAGATTTTACAAAGATCCCACAAAGAGAGATGATTTGCATAGGTGGAGATCTTAATGGACATGTGGGAAAAGATGCTCTAGGGTATGCTATTGTTCATGGAGGACATGGTTTTGGGGGATAGAAATGAAGAGGGAAAAGTCACTCTGGATTTTGTAATGGCATACGATATTTTCAAAGCAAACACTCTCTTCAAGAAGAGGGAGGATCATTTAATTACTTATAAGAGTGGCCCAACTAGAACACAGATAGATTACTTTGCTTTGAGGAGAAGAGACCGATTGTGTTGTAAAGACTGCAAAGTAATCCTAGGAGAGAGTTTGACAACCCAACATTGCTTGTTAGTCTTGGATATGCAAATAAAAGGGATGGTAAAGAAAAGGAGGGTTCCTAAAATCACTAGAACTAGATGGTGGAATCTTTCAATGAAGCAATCTAGCTTCAGGGAGAAGCTTTTAGAAGACTTATCTTGGGATTGTAGCGGAAGTGCAAACGAGATATGGGAGGCAGTAACATCTTGTATCTGAAAGGCAACCAAAGAGATGCTAGGCGAGTCAAAGGAAGGAGCTCCAGGTCAAACGGAGTTTTGGTGGTGGAGTGAACGGGTGTAAAAGAAGCTAAAATTAAAAGAGCATGGTTTAAATCTATGTCTACGGATAGAACATAGGAAACTATCACACACTACCAAATAGCGAAGAAGAAAGCAAAGAAGGCTGTAAGTGAAGCTAAGTCAAAAGTTTATGAAGTTTTGTATAAAAATCTCGACTCTAAGGAGGGCCAGAAGCATATATTCAGGTTGAAAGCAAAAGAAAGAAAGACAAAAATCTTTCTCAAGTGAGATGCATTAAGGACGAGGAAGGTCATGTACTTGTTACTCAAAAGGATATGGAGACTAGATGGGAGCTGTACTTCCATAAACTTTTCATTGGGGAAGGAAACAGAGAGATCACTTTGGGTGATCTAGCTAGAGGTGAAAGTTACTTGAATCATGCAAGCTATAGACGAATACAAAGAAAAGAAGTAGAGGAGGCTTTGAAGGTTATGAGGCATGGGAAAGGTGTAGGATCGGATGACATCCCTTTAGAAGTATGGAGAGTTTTAGGTGAGCATGGTTTGACTTGGCTTATGAATCTATTCAATGTTATTTGGCGGAGTAAGAAAATGCCTTAAGATTGGAGGAGGAGTATCATGGTGCCTCTTTATAAGAGTAAATGAGACATTCATAATTGTTCAAATTACAGAGGTATCAAGCTGATGAGTCACACTATGAAAATTTGGGAATGTGTGATCGAAAGAAGGTTGAGGCAAGTTTCTAAATAACAGAAAATAATTTTGGATTCATGCCAGGTCGCTCAACTATTGAATCCATCCATTTGCTGAGGTGAACAATGGAGATTATAGAGCTAAAAGGAAGAACCTCCATATGATCTTTATTGATTTGGAGAAGGTTTATGATTCTGTCCCACGAGAGATATTGTGGAGAGTTTTGGAGAAGAAACAAGTACATGTCCTATACATTAACCTCGTAAAGGATATGTATGATAAGCCTTTATCATGTGTAAGGACCCCGTCTGGGATGACTGGCTATTTTGACATCAACATTGGTTTACATCAAGGTTCAGTTTTGAGTCCATTTGTTTTTTACTTTGATTATGGACGAGTTGAAAAGTTACATTCAGGATGAGTTACCTTGATGTATGTTATTTGCTGATGATATTGTATTGATTGACGAGACTAGAGATTGAGTAAATGATAAGCTTGAGGTCTGGAGACATGCATTGGAGACTAAAGGATTTCATATATGTAGGGCTAAGAAGGAATATATGGAGTGCAACTTTGATGGAAGTAATGGTGAAGGAATTGAAGTGAAGATTGGTGACGATAACATTTGAAAGAGAGATTCTTTTAGATATCTGGTATCTATTTTGCAACATGATGGGGACATTGATGGATATGTTACAAATAGAATAAATGTAGGCTGGCTAAAGTGGAGAGGAGCCTCTGATGTTCTCTGTGATAAGAAAATTCCTTTAAAGGAAAGTTTTACAAAGTATCCATGAGACCAGCTATGTTATATGGATATGAATGTTGGCCTGTAAACCATAGACATGTGCAGAGAATGGATGTAGCAGAAATGAAAATGCTAAGGTGGATGTGTGGACACACACACACACACACGTAAAGATCGGATCCAGAATGATGTAATTAAAAAGAAAGTTGATGTAGCTCCGACCGAGGATAGGATGCAAGAAAACCACTTAAGATGATTTGATCATTTGCAAAGAAGGTTAGCTGATGCACTAGTTAGGAGATGTAAGTGTTAGGATACTGAGCCGGCTAAGAGAGGGTGAGGACGACCTAAGAAGTGTTGGAAAGAGACTATACGAAGGGATCCTAGTTTTTTGGATATAAGTCCAAGATTAACCCAAGACAGATATGAATGGAGGCGAAGAATCCATGCAACCGATTGATGAGTCCGTTTTTGTCAATGTTAATTTGCGTGAATTGTTGAGCATTTAAATTAATGTTGAATTTGTCGTTGTTGGGCAATCGCAATCGGTCAAGAAATAACCACAATAAATTTATCAATTTTCAATCGCGTGGTTTTTATGTTTATTTTACTTGGGCAAGTCCCAAGGTCGAACTCAAGGAGGCAAGGGAATAACCTAGAAATTTATCTATCAAAGTTCATGCATGGTTTTCCAGACGATCTTTTTTTGGTATTTTAATGCAATTTAGGGATGCAATATGAAAATGTGGCCAATTTTAGGGACTAAAATGAAATTTTCAATCCAACAATGTCCAAAAAACACGAAACTTGGTCAAGATGTCAGTAATGATGAAATAAATGCATTGTATTTTTTTGGAGTTTTTGGACGCAAGATAAATATTTTGGATTTATGAATGCAAACGATGCGAATTTCAATATTTAATTATAATAAACATTAAACATATTTATTTTCACAGGATAAAATTATCCAAGATCTATCATTATGTAACCGATCTCAGAAAAATCCTAAACCTCAAAAATATGTGATTTAATACCTACTAAAAATTAAAGATCGAAACAGGCAAACTGATTTTTACAGGGCAAATTATGCATGCAAATGCAAATCTTTTTGCGAACAATGTAGCATACAGCTAAATCTACAATCCACGATTTGTTTGGCAATTATCAGAGCTATGGTTAATTACTTATGAATTTTGAGACACAAGATGGGCAAAACATGTAATTTATCACAAGAATAATAATTAATAATTAACCACATGCCACAAAAATATCAAGCATATGCCATAATGTAGAATTAATTAGACAACATCATGCTATTTTTAAATAATAAAAATAGTGCCATGTAGAGGTTCAAAATAAGGGGGGAACACATGTTCTCTATGCAAAACTGCAATAATTAAATAATGTAAAAATGCAGAGAGGGAGGACTAGACTACAATTACCGCAAACCTGGGGGGTTTTATGCAAAATTTCTGGGGGGCTTCTTCTAGGCTCTGCACGTGACTTCTGGTGGAGGGATGCATCTGCAAATAAGGAGAATTCCGGGGGGAGGGGCTTCTGTAATTTTCCCAGCAGGTCATGAGCGATGCACGTGACCTCTGGGATGCGGTTGATGTGTAAATCAACGTATTTCCCAGGGGCTTCGATGTAAGTTCCCCCCGAACACGTGTACCTCATGTGTGTGGGGGTCTCGGGACTAGAGCCTAGTGGAGCGTCGACGTCGACTGATTGTGGATGGCGGGAGCAGGCGACCGGCAGAGGTAGTGGTAGCCGGAGGATCGACGGTGGGGATACTGGTTAGGGCGATGTTGTGGTGGTCCTCCTGGAGTCGGAGCGGGTGGCTCCTTTGCACGCGAAGGCGATATTATTGGCGAGCAGAGGAGCGGTTGGCGGAGAGCCCCATGATGGTGGCAAAATTTATGGAGACGGAAATAGAGTAGATCGAAGAAGAACGTTGGCTCGATACACTGGATGAAGGCATTGTCGATGTAGATGGTAACTAGGTTTGATGGCATTGCGTGTCGGAGCAAAGCAACAGCTTGCGTGAAGATGGCAGCGCTGCGATAGTCTTGGGGGAGGACCAGATCTCGCCGACGAAGAAGGTGGAGGAGGCGGCTCTGTCACCGGTGTCTTCTCGTCTATATCTGAGGCTCTCGGTGGATGATGAGCACAGGGGGCAGCGCAATGGATTTATAGGACATGGGAGAATCGCCAGAGATGGAAGGAGGGAATCGGGGACTGATTGGCGGTGATCGTCGATTGTCGAGGGAAGTCGATCAGGGATGGGCGGTTGACGAGGATACGGGATCGGTGATCGATCCGATGCGGGATACAGACGACGATGGTGCGACAGCGGGATTCGTGGAGGAGATTGGAGGCCGCACCGCCTCCCGATGGGGAAAGGGGTGCGGAGGAAGGAGATGAACACTGGCCATCTGATCAGCCCAGATCTGACGAATAGATGGGCGCGATGTGTCTCAGCGAGGAAGAGTGGTTGGAGCACGTGCAGGGTACGTGCGTAGGGGGGCACGTGCGAGGCTTTTTTTTATAAAAATGAAAATAAATAAGGCAAAAAAATGGGTGACACGTGGTGGCTCCAGGAGCTATCACATGTCAGCCCCACAAAAATCGAAAAATAAATACAAAGATAATTCTGGAATAAATAGCAAACAACCTCGGATCGAAAAATTTTCTTCACGAAAGTTGCTCATCTCGATGAGATCTACAATTTTCATGAAGGCACCAAAATCGATCATTTGCATAAAGTGATATTTTTGGGGTATCCCATGTACATAGAATATCATGATTTTTGGATTTTATATTTTTTTTACTTTTAAACCAGATAAAAATCTAAAAAAATATGATAAAATCAAAGATAAATATTTACAGTAATCTATTTTTTTGATTTTTATTAAGTAAGAAAACGAAAAAAATAAAATAAAATACAGAAAAGACAATTTCTGTACAGACAATTAGTGAAGACTCGGACTCAGTTGATTTCTTTGATTTCAAGCTCATTTTGGATCTGGATTTTTGTGTATTTTAATAAAACTTTTATCAAAGAAAGTAAATGAAAAAGAATTAAAATAAAATGAGTTAATTATGTACATAAAATAAAAGGTCAAAAACCCTAAAATACAAAATGTTCAAAAGAGGCCCAAAACCCAACTTTCACATATGAGCTCCGATTCACTTGAACTTGGTCTTGTTTTGAAGGTAATTGAATGTACATTAGTTCAAAGAATCAAATCGGACACTGGATGAGGAAGACATCAAGGTTTTAGTTCAAAAATCCTAGAATTAGGGTTTGGGTTTTTGGTCCACTTATTTTTGTTAATGATTTTTTTATATATTTTTCATTTATTCTTAACAGTGATATGCACAATGGAGGTGGTTTCAGGTCATTTGGAGTTAGCATGAATTAGTTAAAAATCTGGGAAGTTAGGTTGTTTACAGGTCAATTGGACTATGATTTTTGGCTTCTTATTTTGTGCAATAATAAGTGATAAAATGCCATTCTTATCAAAGCATGCATGAATACTTATTATGTAAAATAAATGAAGAAATGCCAATGCATTTTAGGGATTTGAGCTTACTTCATGACTTTTAGAGTGATGAATATGAGATTCATCACCGACCCTACTTAATTGTGGGAAAATGCTTTGTTGTTGTTGTACTTAAAATACATGTTCATAATAAAACCAAAATAAAATCATTGAAAATACATTAATAAAATGATGTACTTTACTACATAGGTAAATATACCTATCAAGTACTTATAATAATTATATAATGGCAAAAATAGCTTCATAAAAATCCAAGAAAACATGTATATATGCAATTAAATATATTATAAATATTAAAATTATGTATATAAAACAATAAATTATAAATCACAAAATAAAAAATAAAATAGGGTTTTTATACCTATAAACTACACGTAAAAATCAAAACTCAACAAATAACGTTATAAAAATAAATAAAAATCACCAAATTATTAATTATCTAAAAATATTTCATGTTTTAAGTTTTTCCAATAAAATCATTTTCTATTTTAATTTTATTATTCTTTCATTTATTTGGTTGTTTTGTCATTTAACGTCTAGGTGGCATTGACATGGCCCAAACCTGTGCCTCAGACTGTTGATCTCGGGTCAACAACTCGCCTTACCTCTATCGCCTATCAGACCTTGTCGGGCAGTCGACTTCTCATATTTTTCTCATTATCTCCGTTGCTCCTTTAGACCCGATTGCTTTTTGAAACTTGGAGATCAAATCATTCCCTGGCTCACGGATCATCTGGATTTGATTCTTGTCGACTGATCTGGCCAAAAGCCTTGCTCCTTTTTCCCTTTTCTAGCCGACTATTAATAAGCCATCACCTCCTCTTGAGCTGCATTGATCACTCACTGCTTCCCTACCCCTCGAACCCTTGGAGAGCTTCGCCTTGGTGACAGGAAGGTCGGACATTGATGCTTGGGCACAGGCAAAGGAGGAGGATGTGCATTAACCCTTCACCAGAGTTCTTGCCGATGAAGCTCTGCTCCCAAGTTTCCAACCTCGTTGAGCTACTTCTTCTTGCTCATTTTCATTCTTTAGCATAGTTATAATCTAGGTTTACTTCCAGTTGTTTGATTTTGCTTAAGTATATCTAAAATCCAAGAAAAGATTCTCATCAGATCTTGGAGCTCCGGCACCTATTTCTGCTCACAAACGCTTGCTCCACATTCCATTCTGCCTCCATTATCTTATGCTCTACTTCTCCACTTCCCAGGTCACTTCAACCACCTCGATCTTGCAAAGATCGTGTCCGACCGGACCTCCCTCCACCGCCTCGCCAGTGACCCTCTGCCCCGCGCTTCGTTTCCTTTATTTTTGCATTGTTTTGGGCTCGTAGGCTTCACCTACGAGCCCCTATGCTAACCGTGCATGTTCCAGCTTGAATGGACTCCATCTGAGGGGTTCCAAGTTCGGAATCAGCGCTCTAGATCTACTGTGCTTCTTCAACCTCCAAGACCCTCTCCGTGGGTCCTAGACAACTTTCCTACCATCCACTGCTCTAGCGTCATCCCGGGAAGCTTTTCAGCCCATCGACACAACTGGAAGAGGACAGAGCAGCTCAGAAGCATCGATCTAAGTTCGCCGGGCGCTTTCTCTTCATTGCTTTTCCAAAGGCATCAGCCACCGTTCGATGAAGACCCCCTGCCCCAATTAGAGCTCCGTAGTTGGATCAAACCGTCTTGCAACCATTGGATCCATTTGAGGATATGACCTTCACCGTCCAACCATTAAGCGGTATCGCCTATTGGATGAGCGCCACATGTTAAGTTTATTGATCCTAGCCACTCACCTGCATGCAAGGAAAGGGTAATTCACACCTGCTCCCCTCCAATTTTTGACATTTATCATTTGGTCATGTAAATATTTATGCTAGTTTAGAAATTTGCGAATAATTTGCATTTGGAACCTTAAGTTTTATGCATTTGTAGTTGAGTCCAAGCTACGTCACCTCACTTGCGGTCCCACGTGAGGGTTTTTATGGGTTATTTGTACTTTTTATCCTACAATTTTTAGGGACTTTCTTATAAATTTCAAAGAATATTTTTGGAAATTGTAAATTGGTCCCTGTTAGTTTAAATTGAATTCATATTTTATTGGGAAATTTACTTAGATGCCCCTAGTTGTTATTTTTTTGCATATATGTCCCTGCCATGCGCTTTTATATTGAGAAATTAATTAGAAAATTTGTGTTACCACCCCTAGACTTTGCTTATTTGTTAGAAATGCATACTTAAGGTTTCATAAATTGCAGATTAGTCACTGTACATGGCATTTAATTGTTTGCTATTATTTTAATTGTATCAATTACCTAATTAACTCCAAAAATCTTAGGAAAAATAATTTAAATTCCTTATACGATATTATATCACACATATTTTTAAGGTATTTAATCTTATTTTCCTAATTAAAAATTGCAAAACTAGCTATATTTTACTATTTTAACTTGGAAAAATCATAAAAATTAAAATATTTTCCAAAAATACAAAATAAATAGGATAAGTGTATTTTACTCTCTACTATCACATATACAATAATCATAAAAAATAAAAATTAGAAAGCTTATAAATTACAAAATACATAAAAGCTTAAAAAATCATAAAAAATGCTGAAAAATTACAAAAATATGTTCTAAAGCTTGAAATTTTCTTTGTTTTATTCTCTATACAGGAAAAATCATTTTGGACCATTTCTGAGCTGATAGATATTTTTTAGGACCTTCTAAAGTTCCTATATTTTTTGTTTCCTTTCTTTAGTACATTTGAAAAATCCAAAAGACTCTTTTTTATCTCTTTATATGCCTCTCACATATATCTATATTGTTATTATATATTTATTATTATATATTCTTTAAAAAACATTACAAAATTAAAATCCAAAAAAATATGAAAATAAAAAATCATAAAAAGGAAAAAAATTAATTAAAAATCCACAAAAATATATGAAAACCTAAACCTAATTAGACTGTGAAACCAACAAATTTGTGCTTGATTCCTTGAGTTGGATTTCATTTTTGTAGTTTATCCTTATTTACTCTCGTGGATGACACTCTACTTGCTTTCCCATACACATTTCATGAAGAGTTAAATAAATTCCATAACACACACTTGCATGATCTCCTTATACATACACACCCATGGGTTTTGATTGAATGTTTGATCATCGTGTTGATTTGGTTGATTGATATCAGAGTACCGAGAGAGTTGTCGATACAACGATTGCTGGATCTGACTTGTCGGACACCAAAGACCCTCTAAGACTAGGCGTTAGGAATTCATACATCTCTCATACCATTTTGATGACTCCAACATTTTGGCACCGTTGCTGGGGAGCAACGGCCGGGTACACTAGCAACCTTAGGCATATTAGGTTGGCTTGTGTGATTATTTACATAGGTTTCCATATTATCTTGCATATATTGTCTCATAACTTCTCCTGACATCATCTCTTGATTCCTTTGTTGCGAGGGACCGCTTATCGAGGGAGGCCCTCTTCGGATCGCCTGTGCACCAACAAGAGGCGGAGTAGGTGATGAATCACAGATTCATCACTCTAAATCTCATCAATTAAGCTCAAATCCCTCAAAATCATCAGCATTTCTTCATTTATTCTGCATAATTAACATTCATGCATGTTTTAATAAGAATTGCATTTTATCACTCATTTATGCACAAAATAAGAAGCCAAAAATCCCATCCAAAATTAACCTGTAAATAGCCTAACTTCCCTGATTTTTAACTAATTCATGCTAACTCCGAATGACCCAAAATCACCTCCACTGTGTACATATAACTAACAAGAATAAATGAAAACTACAAAAAAAATCACTAACCCAAATAAATGAACCAAAAACCCAAACCCTAGTTCTAGGATTCCCGGATTAAAACCCTCATATCTTCCCCATCCAGTGTCCGTTTTGATCCTACACTTTTGAACTAATGTACATTCAATTACATTCACAACAAGACCAAGTTCAAGTGAATCGGAGCTCATATGTGAAAGTTGAGTTTTGGACCTCTTTTGTACATTTTGTATTTTAGCTGATTTTGACCTAATATTTTATGTACGTAATTAACCTATTTTATTTTATTTCTTTTTCATTTGTCTTCTTTGATAAAAGTTTTATTAAAATGCATAAAAATCCAAATCCAAGCTGAGCTTGAAATCAAAGAAACAAATTGAGTCCGAGTCTTCACTAACTGACTGTACAAAATTGGTCTTTTTCATGTTTCATTTTATTTCTTCATTTTCTTAATTAATAAAAGGGATTTTTACCTGAGAGACCCTATAAACATTGCCAATCACCTCCATGACCTTTGAAATAACCTAATTCCCCCCTCAACCTCGTAAACTTGCCAACTCTCACCCCATGAACCCTCCGGGTAATATGTTTTAAGCCCGTGGGGGTTCTTGGCGGTAATTTACAGGGTCGATGGAGTAATTACGTTATGCAAAATGTCGTAGAGGCATTTTAAAACGTTTATAGGGTCTGCTGGGTAAAATCCCTTAATAAAAATCCAAAAAATTAGATTAATATGTAAATATTTATATTTGATTTTACCATATTTTTTCCTGATTTTTATCTGGATAAAAAATGACAAAAAAATTATAAAACCCAAAAATCAAGGTATTCTATGTACATAGGATACCCAAATATCACTTTGTGCAATTCATCGATTTTGATTTTGATGTCTTCATGAAAGTTGTAGATTTTATCGAGACGAGCAATTTTCATGAAGAAACTTTTTCAATCTGAGGCCGTTTACTATTTATTTTGGATTTTACAAAGTTTTTATTTTCTGAGTTTTGTGATGCTGACACGTGGCAACTCCTGGAGCCGCCACGCGTCAGCCATTTTTTGAGGTTTTATTAATTCCTTTTTATATAAAAATTTCGATGCACGTGTGCCGCACGTGCCCTGCCACATTTAACCTTGTACTGCCACGTGTCGCCATCCTGGGCCGTCTGATCTCGGCCGATCGGACGGCCCGTGGCCATCGTTCCTGAATCGCCCACTTTCCCCTTTCACGCCTCCCGCGATTTCTCCGCCGTCCCATGATTCTTGCAGCCGCCGTGCCCCCACGTATCTCGTACATCCACCTATCTCATATCCTCAATCAATCTGTGTCTCGTCAACCCTCCACCGCCCGCAATTTCGCCATCGAATCCCGCCAGCCGCATCTCGTTAAACCCAGATCTCCTCCATAACCTTTCCATCTCCGGTAGCCTCTTCATCCTATAATAGCACGCCGCCGCTTCCATTGCAGAGCATCCACCATTAGCACCAACAGAAGGGCGGTGGTGACAGCACCGCCTCTCCGTCCCCGGCGAGATCCATCCACCCCCTGTGGCCATCGCAGCACCGTCCCGAAGTACTGCCAAGCTCCGACCGCCGCCGTTAAGCCAACCTTCTTCATCAACTCCACAATGCCATCTTCAACCTTCGACAACTTCTACGGCTACGCCACCGACACGCTACCTTCTTCGTCAACCAGCTCCGGTCCTTCGCCGACTGTCGAGCCCTTATCTTCGCCATTAGATCTTCGTCCTCACTGCCAGGAGCTACCACGTCTACGACGATCCTCCGCCATCGACTTCACTTCCCCGGCCTTCACCAATTCTGCCACACGGCCATCCTCGCGGCCGGAGCTCAGCCCCACGCAGAAGCCACTGCCAAGCCTCACGCCCCCCTTCGCCACCGGCTCCGACTCTCCATCATACGCTTCAGCGGCTGGGAGCCAATCCTGAGACCCCCCACGCACGTGCGAGGCACGTGCACCCGAGGGGAACGATATCATCCCCATGGGTCACGTGCGGGGCACGTGACCGCATGGGAAAATTGCGAATACCCCCTGAGATTGGCCTATATTACAGATTCATCTAACCATCCAAGGGCACGTGCGTAGCACATGCCCATTGGAAATTTTACGTATTTCCCCCAAAAACTCTCGGTAATTACATTTCGGTTCTGTTTTTATATTATCTTATTTTTATTTGTTACAGATATACCCCTGTGTTTCCCCCATTATTCTGGACCTCTACATTGCACTACTTTATTATTCAAAAATAGCATTTCGTTCCTCACTTAATTCTCTGCATCTTTATATATTGTGAACATTTTTGTGATCATTGGTTAATTAATAATCAATTGTTTTGTGGAAAATTGCATACTTTGCTCATTTTGTGCTCTGAAATTTAAAATTGATTAACCGTTGCTCTAAAAATTCCTGAAAAATCATAAATTGTGGAATTAGTTTTGTTTAACGTTGTGCCTAAAAAAGATTTGCATTTGCATGCATAATTTGCCATATAAAAATCATTTTGCATATTTCGATGTTTGATTTTTAATAGGTATTAAATCTCACATTTTTGAGGTTTAGGATTTTTCTGAGATCCATCACCTAATGATAGAACTTAGGTAATTTTGTCTCTTGAAAATAATTAAGTTTAATATTTATTATAATTGAATATTGAAATTCACTTTGTTTGCATTTAAAAATTCATAAAAAATTCATCTTGCATCCAAAAATTCCAAAAAATTATTATGCATTCATTTCATCATAATTTTTATTGTGGCTGAGTTTCATGTTTTACAAACATTGTTCGATCAATATTTACATTTTAATCCCTAAAATAGGCCAAAACTGCATTTTGCATCCTTTATTGCATTAAAAATTCCAAAAAAATCGCCTCAAAAACCACGCACGAACTTTGATAGAAAAAATTCTAGATTGTTCCTTTGCCTCCTTATGTTAGACCTTTGGACTTGCCCAAGTAAAATAAATATAAAACCACGCGATTAAAACTTGACTAAATAATTGTGGTTATATTCTTGACCGATTCTGATTGCCGCCTACAACGCAACGATGCATATAATTTTAAGCACACAATAATTTCACGACGCACATTTTAAATAGTGCAATCCAGGATATCGTCAGATGGCGCCGTTGCCGGGGAGGCAAACGTCTTAGTTTTTTTGTATTAAATTTTTTTGTTCGGTTTTTCGCATTCGGGCAGTCTGACCCCCGAATTTTCATTGTAAATTCCATTTTTTCCTGTATTTATTTCGTTTTATTTTCAACATTTATTATTTTATTTTCTTTTTTGATTTATTTTTGAGTCACTCTCTTGCATTCTCTCTCTTATTTTTCTTGCGAGGTACCCGACGTACGTGGAGCGATTTTTGGAAACCCGAAGCATCTTCACCAACTTCCGAAAAAATCGCAATTAAATTAAGATCGAGTCGAGTCATGAGATAGCGTGGAGTCTAAGTTTTATTTTCTACAATTTTTAACTTCTGTAATTAATTGCTCATTTATAGTGGTGCACGTTTGGACTTTCGCGTGTGTAAAAGACTTTGAACTCTTTCTGTGGTGTGTCGTAGCTTGTTTCAATCTCCGGTGAGGGTGGGGCCCGACTTGAGTGGCGCTTAGGATAGACCTGCACTTACAGCTCTTAAATCATTTTTAAATTTTTGATTGTGCTCGTACGACCTAGGGCCACACTTCAATTTAATTGAGACGCACATTAGATCGTTCAATTTAGCCAAATTCAACTCAATTCTTCCCGCTAAGAGAACTTTCTGCTAGGTGCAGTTTTTCATCGGCTTGCATTCATCTAGATTAATTTTTCAATTTCTGTATAGCATCCCACATGGAGAGATGATTAACTGTATGTCTTCTAACTGAGCATACATCATAGTTTTTCGCATGCATCAGCTTTTCTTGAATGTATCCCTCTTGGTTTGTCACATAATTTTAAAGGAAATTGGGACTAGATGGTAGACGTGCATTTATGCTCATTTAATTCTTCAGTGATCGCCTAATTAAAATTGAGACTGCTAAATATAGCCGACTTTAAATAACTCATAAAATCGAGAATTTTTGCGGGAGAGCAACCCCGACCTTGGATTCTTTTATTTTTCTGAGTGAGCGAGAGACGACACTTAAGGCTAGAGCCCAAATCCAGATTTTCATATTGACTACTGATTCTACCAAAAACGATTAGCTACTTCTCAATGAGGATCTAACGGATAGCCGGTAAATGGTCCGGATTTCCTTAGCAGAGTGGGTGGTTTAGAGGACACTACGTAAGGCTCCATCCTCAAGTAACGGGTAGCCGTTCTACGGTCTATACTTACTCCCATACTGGGTGAAAGTAGGTGCAACTAGTCGTAAGAATTCAGGCCAGTCATTAGGAAAATTTCCGGTACCTAACAGCTCGTTAAATTCTTTTAAAGATTGTCTTGTCACCAATTAAAATTGAAAAGATAATTACCGAACTCTTACGGCTTCATTGTTTGAGTTGGTGAACCTGGGGTTTGATTTGTGTTCTATTTTGCGTGCGTGAACTGATTTCGAAAATCAAAAGCCACACACTTGTGCCATCACTCTCCTTTCTTGATTTGTCAACCAATAATATATGGAACTTTTGTCCAAGAACTCTCTAGATCCAGATCATGAAAATCAATTCATCTCGAACAGACCCAAACCGTCATTCATTTCAGCTCTTTCAAAAATGGCAAAACATCTATCTGATAATCCATCAGAGCTATACTATGAAAATGAATTTATATCGGTTAGACTCAAAACTCCAAAACCTCCTCCAACTACACACCATCCAACTTCCACAGGAGACTCTCAACCACAAATAGATCTAACACTCTCTACAAATCCAATCTACTTCATGAATGACAATCCTTTGTATTCGGATCATACAAACCAACAACCAACTGAGGTCTCCACTTCTTCATATGTCAATCCAATTTACTCCGATCATATTTTCATCCTTCATATTCGGTAAATGTCAATCCATCATTCATGGGAAATTATAACCACATGATCTAATTTAACATTTCTTCACATCTTCCATCTACCCTACCCTTGAATACAAATGATCAACCATCATCTTGGATCGACTATGAAAACCCTATCTTCATACATGACACTCATATAGAGGACAAGACAGACAACATGGAAACACATAACCCCTGTATATTGACTCCACAATATCAAGGTCCGGCCAATCATGATCAAAGGATTGAACTCTACTCAGACCAACTCCACATGCATGAATCACATGAGCAACCTCCTTCCATAATTTTTGAGGAGAAATTTTCAGAAAATAAAGATCATATATTGGATATTTCAAGAGACTCTTCTCCTATCACATACAAGAAAATGGAAGAAGAAATTAATGAATCTCAAATACAAAAACAAACCCCGACTACTCCCATTACTGATCATGAAAAGATTTTAGATGATGATATTTCGAGGATAAATAAGAAATTTGATTTAATGGAGGATAGATTCAGAAAGTTTGCTGACCGATTAATTTCAATCTCTGGTAGCTCGGACATAAAAATGAATGAGGAAAAGATTGGATCTCATGAGGAAAATTTTGAGGATATTCAGAAACCTAGGGACGATTCTGACAGTGGTACTTCTGCATATTACTCCCCTAGAGATGACTATGCCTCTGACTCCTATTCAGAACATCAAAGCCCCTTCTCATCTATGAAAGACACCACATCACCACACGACACATAAAATACCAAAAAAATTGAAATATTAGAAAACAACAAAAAATAAAAAATCCCGAAAAATACATAAAAATTGAATCTGAAGAAGATCTGAAGAACTTGGATCCTGCTTTACAGGAAGCACTAGAGAAAAGATTGATTTTTTGAACTTCCCTTTATAAAGGACATTGAACACTTCCCTGACCTTAAAGGATTTGTAATGGATAAATTAATAATGACAAAGTCGGGCAGGATAAGAACAAAGACTGAAAGACATATCTTGTCAATGGCATCCTCCTTGGTGTTGAGGAGAAAAACCAAGAGCCAAATAGTGAAGCGGTTGCCCAGATTTGACTGTATAATCAAGGACATAATTTTCACCCATGCTCGAATTGATGATGATTCATCGATCAATATCCTCCCGATCTCTATATTTCACGAACTCAAACTCGAACCGATCAGGAAGATACGAGAGATCGTTCATTGGCTGATCGATCGATAAAGCGGCCGAGAGGAATCATTTCTGTCATCATGACATTCCAAGGTGCTCCGCTCAAAGTAAAATTCACAATCATTCATATTGAGAATCAGGGAGAATCCACCTAGTCTCCAATTATTCTCGGAAAGCCATTCTTAACATTGGCTAAGGCAATTGTTGAGTGTGAGACTCAGGAAATCAATTTTACAACATTGGAAGCACTTCGATCTCACCCAATCTTTGAGGAACCACGATTTTCTGAGGCAACCCACGAAGTCCCCGACAGCCGTAACCATGAAGTGGTAGAAGAGCCCTACCCCGCTGCTACACCTGAGATAGCGGTTGTTGATGATACTATTGGTTTAGAGACTCTCCCCCTGCTCCATTCCCAGCTGCTCTCACCGTGAAGAATCAAGTATATGAATCATATGATCCAGAGACTTATGCATGATCACACCATGAGTCAACCTATTCTGACTACATGGATCACATCAACTCAATACAGGAATGCTCCAACATCAATATAATTGAGAACAGACATGCAGAGACTCTTCCCCGTATTTCAATTCCCGCAGATCTCAAAATAGACGAATGATCTTATATGATCCTGAGACATATGCATGGTCGCACCCTGGA
The DNA here is from genome assembly GCA_037367405.1 of Ottelia alismoides. Taxonomy (NCBI): domain Eukaryota; kingdom Viridiplantae; phylum Streptophyta; class Magnoliopsida; order Alismatales; family Hydrocharitaceae; genus Ottelia; species Ottelia alismoides. Next base: position 373,349 of record JAZKJV010000529.1, on the reverse strand, counting down.
GCAACCTACTCTGAATACCTTGACCAAATCATCCCAAATCGAGAGTGCACCAGCATTAAGAAGACTAAAAATAAACACGCAGGCCGAACACCGACCAAGGAGAAGAATTCCAATGGTTATTCATCTGGATACTCAAGCGGACCGACACCTTCATGAAACAAGAAAAAGAAAGTCACCTTTGACCTTCCGGAAGAGGAATCAGCTGATGATCCCTCATCAGGTTCGGAAAAGGTAATCTACATGAGTGAGGTCTGCTCGACAGCCCTAAAACATTATCTTCACAATGATCCAAAATTCGATTCTCGTTGGACAACTCCCATTCCTCACTATTATTCATCCAAAACTGATGCTCCTGCCCTCATCAAGTACACTTGAATTATTTCTTATGAGCTGTCTGAGACCGGTGCTTCTGAGTATTCATCCGAGGACAAACCGCTTGATCACAAGAAGGAACAAATTCTGAGAAAACAAATGAAGAAACAAAAAGACAAGAAAATTTGGAGTGTGTCCACTTTCAATTACTATTCCTCTGAGGATAACTCTGATGATGGTTACCTTTCATCTGACTCATACGCTTCATCTACTATCCATCATGATTTTTCTGAGGATAACACTGATAATACTTGGGAATCATATGCTTCATCTCTGTTTCATCATTACGATCTCCCACCGCAGGCTCACAAAAAGATCGGCCGAAAACTGCCTTAATCATCAGCTAACCACCCTCCCTCCCAACCACATCGGTCTCCTTGTACAGCTTCTTCCTCTACTTAGGCTAAGGCCTAAGTATGGGGGGGGGACCGATGCCATATGTATATACCATTTTTCCCATCTCACGATCACCTCATTTCCACCCTTCTTCCATACTTAGGCTGACCTGATCCTAATTATAGGAGGAACTGATGCCCAGTTGTATATACTCTCTTCATTCACATATCTCGACCGCTTCATTTTTTCCGCTCTTCTTCTATACTTAGACTGTTCACAGCCTAAGTATAGGGGGTGGACCGATGTATCTCTTTCTTTTTATTTTTCTTTTTTTCACTCTCTTACCCTTAGCCCGAGCTATGTCTTCTTTACACTTCTTGTGCTTTGAGGACACAACACTCGCTAAGTATAGGGGGGTCTATATATATACTATATTTTACCCATATCTCGTACTTTCGCGAAAGTCTATATGTATTTACGAGGTGGGTGATTAACTTGAATAAAAAAAAGAAAAAGAAAAAGAGTTTTGCTACTAAAACTGACTGTATCCAACCCAAAATTGAAAAAATGACTTCTTATTCATTTTTGCATAAAAAAACTTTTCAAAAAAAATTTCCTTGCATAAAAAAGAATTTCAAAAGTAAAAAAGAAAAAAAAAGAAAAGGAAAAACTATGTCTGCATTTTCACACACCTACACTTCATCCCGCATTTCATCCATTTGCATATATGAAAAGTCTTTGGGTTCTGAACCGAGTTATGAGCAGAAACCGAGAGTGGTCTGGACTTGACCTTAATCTACCTAATTTGCAGAGGAACTTCACTGAGAAATAGGATTTTAGAAGCTTAAGGTCTTTGACTTAATTCTTTGAGTTCCACATGACAATGGGAAGCGTTTGACTCTTAGTGTCTAATTTGGTCTTTTCATTCTGGGTACAACTCTGAAATAGGGAGTTAATTTGTACTCTCGCACTATGCACTTAGCTCAACTCGGACGGGATGTTGAAAGACTGCGTGAGTTTCTTTTCTGGTAGCGTGGAAATCTAAAGACCGGAGTACGGGTTGAAGTAAAGCTTCGGAAAAGGGATGGACGACTGGGCACAATTTTTTTCTAATACCCCAAAACATGTACAGAAAACTAGATTCTATATCCATAGGGGCACAACAAGATCCAAGCAGAAACACCAAAAATCCAAATACAAAGAAGCCACTACCAAATAAATATCTGACCAAAAAGGTATAAGCTTCAAGAAAACCTGCAGATCTTGGTGGAGACTTGGCTACACTGGCCATCTTCACAAGGAGAGGTGACTACACTGGTCACCCTATAGTTCTTTTCTCCTTCTTCTAACCTCTCCCCCAATTTGATTGTGAACACAAAGCGACAGACCTTAGAAGGAAATACCTGACTCCCCGAGGACGAGTTACTGGAGAGGAGATTAGCATGGTAGTCCGGCGTTCTGGATGGGAAGAGCTAAAAACTTTCACACACATGAGTCGATTGTTCAATATTCATAAGGTATACTTTGGCAAGAGGATTGATCTAAGATGACTTCTGACCCGAAACTGTGACAATGATGTGTAGAACTTTAAGGCTGTTGATTTTAAAATTCTAAGTCTCATAGAAGTTCCGCCAAACTAATAATCCAAAGGCGAGGTCTAGTTTCATTTTCACCTTCAGCTCATGGTCTTGGTATGGAACCCAATCTCATTTCACCTCATGGCATTTCTTTTTGATGCTCAGGGAAGAGCATGGTTTAAGTACAGGGGGATGATGAATCTCTGATTCATCACTCTAGATCTCATTAATTAAGCTCAAATCCCTCAAAATCATCAGCATTTCATCATTTATTCTGCATAATTAGCATTCATGCATGTTTTAATAGGAATTGCATTTTATCACTCATTTATGCACAAAATAAGAAGCCAAAAATCCCTACCAAAATTAACCTTTAAATAGCCTAACTTCTCTGATTTTTAACTAATTCATTCTAACTCTGAATGACCCAAAATCACCTCCATTGTGTACGTATCACTAACAAGAATAAATGAAAACTACAAAAAAATCACTAACTCAAATAAATGGACCAAAAACCCAAACCCTAATTCTAGGATTCTCAGACTAAAACCCTCATATCTTCCCCATCCAGTGTCCGTTTTGATCCTACTTACTTTTGAACTAATGTACATTCAATTACCTTCAAAACAAGACCAAGTTCAAGTGAATCGGAGCTCATATGTGAAAGTTGGGTTTTGGGCCTCTTTTGTACATTTTGTATTTTAGCTGATTTTGACCTAATATTTTATGTACATAATTAACCTATTTTATTTTATTTCTTTTTCATTTGTCTTCTTTGATAAAAGTTTTATTAAAATGCACAAAAATTCAAATCCAAGCTGAGCTTGAAATCAAAGAAACAAAGTGAGTCCGAGTCTTCACTAACTGACTGTACAAAATTGGTCTTTTTCGTGTTTTATTTTGTTTCTTCTTTTACTTAATTAATAAAAATCCAAAAAATTATATTAATGTGTAAATATTTATCTTTGATTTTATCATATTTTTCCAGATTTTTATCTGGTTTAAAAATGACAAAAAATTATAAAACCCAAAAATAAAAGGTATTCTATGTACGTAGGATACCCTAAAAATATCACTTTGTGCAATTGATCTATTTTGGTTTTGATGTCTTCATGAAAGTAGTAGATTTTATCGAGACGAGTAATTTTTGTGAAGAAACTTTTTCGATCCGAGGCCGTTAGATATTTATTTTGGATTTTACAAAGTTTATATTTTTTGAATTTTGTGGTGCTGACACGTGGCCGCTCCTGGAGCCGCCACGTGTCAGCCATTTTTGAGGTTTTATTAATTCCTTTTTATATAAAAAAATTCGATGCACGTGCGTAGCATGTGCCTCCCAGGCACGTGCCACACATGTGCCTCGCCGCCTTCAGCCTTGTGCTGCCACGTGTCGCCATCCTGGGCCGTCTGATCTCGGCTGATCGGACGGCCCGTGGCCATCGTTCCTGGATCGCCCACTTTCCCCTTTCATGCCTCCCGCGATTTCTCTGCCATACCATTTTATTGCCGCCGTCGTGCCTCTACGCATCTCGTACCTCTGCCTATCTCAGATCCCCAATCAATCCGCGTCTCGTCAACCCTCCGCCGCCCGTGATTTTGCCATAAAATCCCGCTAGCCGTCTCGTCAAACCCAGATCTCCTCCATAACCTTTCCATCTCCAGCAGCCTCTTCATCCTATAAAAGCACACCACCGCCTCCATCGCAGAGCATCCGCCGTTAGCACCGACAGAATGGCGGTGGTGACAACACTGCCTCTCTGTCTCCGGCGAGATCCAGCCACCCCCCCGTGGTCGTCGCAACACCGTCCCGAAGTATTGCCAAGATTCGGCCGTCGTCATCGATCCAACCTTATTCATCAACTCCGCAACGCCATCTTCAACCTTCGACAACTTCGACGGCTACGCCACCGACACGCTACCTTCGTCGTCAACCAGCTCCGGTCCTTCGTCGACTGTCGAGCCCCTATCTTCGCCGCCAGATCTTCATCCTCACCGCTAGGAGCTACCACGTCTACGACTTCAACGACGATCCTCCGCCACCGACTTCACTTCCCCGGCCTCCACCAATTCTACCGCACGACCATCCTCGCGGTCGGAGCTCAGCCCCGCGCAGAAGCCACCGTCAGGCCTCACGCCCCCTTCGCCACCGGCTCCGACTCTCCATCGTACGCTTTAGCGGTCCGGCGCCAATCCCAAGACCCCCTGCGCATGTGCAAGGCACGCACGCCCGGGGGGAACGTCATCCCCACGGGTCACGTGCGGGTCACGTGACCGCGTGGGTAAATTGCGAATACCCCCTGAGATTGGCCTATATTGCAGATTCATCCAGCCATCCAAGGGCGTGCCCATTGGAAATTTTGCGTATTTCCCCCAAAAACTCTCGGTAATTACATTTCAGTTCTATTTTTTTATTATCTTATTTTTTTATTACAAATATACCCCAGTGTTTCCCCCATTATTCTGGATCTCTACATTGCACTACTTTATTATTCAAAAATAGCATTTTGTTTTTCACTTAATTCTCTACATCATGACATATTGTGGATATTTTTGTGATCATTGGTTAATTAATAATAATTGTTTTGTGGAAAATGCATACTTTGCCCATTTTGTGCTCTGAAATTTATAATTGATTAATCGTTGCATTAAAAATTCCCGAAAAATCAAAGATTGTGGAATTAATTGTGTTTAACATTGTACCCAAAAAAGATTCGCATTTACAAGCATAATTTGCCATATAAAAATTATTTTGCTTATTTTGATGTTTGATTTTTAATAGGTATTAAATCTCACATTTTCGAGGTTTAGGATTTTTTGAGATCCATCACTTACTGATAGAACTTGATAGTTTTGTCTCTTGAAAATAATTAGGTTTAACATTTATTATAATTAAATATTGAAATCACTTTATTTGCATTTAAAAATTTATAAAAATATCATCTTGCATCCAAAAATTCCAAAAAAATTACTGTGCATTTATTTCATCATAATTTTAATTGTGGTTGGGTTTCATATTTTTTGGACATCGTTTGATCGATATTTACATTTTAGTCACTAAAATAGGCCAAAATTGCATTTTGTATCCTTTATTGCATTAAAAATCACAAAAAACCCGCCTTGAAAACCGCGCACGAACTTTGATAGACAAAATTCTAGGTTGTTCCTTTGCCTCCTTGTGTTCGACCTTGGGACTTGCCCAAGTAAAATAAACATAAAACCACGTGATTAAAAATTGACTAAATAATTGTGGTTATTTTCTTGATCGATTCCGATTGCCTCCTACAACGAAACGACACATATAATTTTAAACGCATTATAGATTCATGACGCATATTTTAAATAGTGCAATCTCGGACTCGTCAGTAGGTCATTCTTTCCCGACCTGCATGAGAGAGCACCAGAGGAGGAGCATACTGTAGAGGAGCAAATTTTACCTTAGTAGCTATTTTATTTTCCATTTGTGAGATAAATAGATTTATTTGAACTTGTAATAAAATAAGTACATTGGTCACTTGGACTATTCAGGATCTGTTTCACCAAGTGTTGGTGCACTTGGGGGACCACACCAAGTTTTGACGATTTTGACGGTTTTTCATCTCTTTTCTTTTCTTTCCTTATTTTTCGCTTTGTTTTGTTTCCTATGATTTGTGTGTTTCCTCCTTTCTTTTCTTTGTTTTTGTGTAAATAAGCCTCTAGATATTAGGATTGCTTGATTGAGTAATCAAGGTCCAAAGCTTAATATATCTTGTATACTCCTATAGTAACTACGCTTGGGCATAGATTCAAATTAATCTGGTGCTTCACACAATAATAATTTCTGATCTAGGATGATTTCACACCGTTGCATACATTTAGTGTAATTTCAATTATATCTAGCATCTTGCATGGAGCTCGTTGGGAAGCAAGGTGAGTCTTCTAACTGAGCATACATCATACAACACGATGATGAGTTTTCCAGCATCGTGTTAGCTTGCACTGCTTTTCTGTCCTCTCCCTTATTTTGGATCACTTAGGAAAACACAAAGGAAATCAAGAAATCATTAGGCATTTGCATAAAAATACTCAAAACAAGTGAAAATCCAAAAAAAATCTAAAAAGGTCCGCTAAAGAAAACTAGAACTAATTTTAAAATCCGTAAAGAACTTCATTGTCTTACGTTCATAAAGTCCTCATTGATTTCAGGTACCTTCCAAACAAAATGAGGTGCGAACCTTAGGAAATAAAGCCCAAATCCCAATTTGTGGTGCCTTGGTAATCACCTTGGATGGTGAAGTAATGGCGCTTCTATCATACATGGACGAGTAGGGCCTTGTCGATTATAGTTCTCCCGCCTTATGTGGAGCATTGACTTGGTATGAAGTACTGAGCATAGGCCATGCCCTCACGGGTGTGTCTGTCTCATCGTCTTTTGTCCGAGTACCTCACTTGTGAGAGAAGTAGTGGTTTCGTCTATCGGCTTCCTCTCTCCATTTCTTTAGCTGAGTATCTCCCCAGTAACGAGATCAAGGATCCTTAAGCATGCGGATCACATGTTACAAAAGAGGTTGAACAAGTACAGAGTACTTTTGCGGTAGTACACATGCTCCTATAGGTATAGCCCTCTTAAGTACAAGTGAAAAGATAATTGCCTGAAAATCACCAATAAATTTGGCAAAGATTATTGTTGAACTTTTATGGCTTCATTATGTTGAGTTGGTCAATCAACCCTTGTTTTGAGGTTTGTTTGGATCAAATCATAACATGTCAAGATAAAAATTTCATCACACTTTGCATCCTTTCATCTCTATTTGTCTTCTTCTACTTCTCATACATCCCGCTCGTTTCTAGCCTTCTCTTCTCAATTCCTCTTGAATTCTTCTTCTTCTATCTTATATTCTCATTCCATCATCATATTACACCTTTTTCCATCACGATGTCACATCTTGGAGGGTTTTTTTAGACTTCGCGAGCACCTACATCGACTCCACGATGCCAACATCGTCGCTTTGCTGAGGTGATCTCAGAGAGTTATGTTCGGCTTTTACAAACCTTATTCTGAGCTCCCTGATCTTCACTCCACCCAGGGTTCAAGATGACTCTCTTTCTGAGTTCTCTTCTTTCACTACTCACCTTTCACCAATAAATCCACTATTCGATCTTGACTCTAGCTCGAAACATCTTTCCAGACTCCATTTCTACAGACTAATCAGGGCTCATTTCACCATGCAGATCAAAAGCCCGAACTGGAGTTAGATAGCGGCACTGATTCAGAGATGCCTCCTTAGAGACAGGTAAAGGGCTAAGGATCATACCAAGGAGTGGATCGGAATAAGGTTAAATCCTAGATGCGTCAATTCAGATTATTCAACAACAGTTAACCGATCAGGCCAATGTCCTGGGTGCTTTCCAGGAGATACTTGTGGAGATGAGGATGGAACATGAAAATCGAGGACGAGGTGAACATAGTGATGATCAACCAAGAGGTGCAAATGGAGGAGGTGACAATGGAGGAGAAGGAAGACAGCAACAGGAAACCATGGTGGAGAGGAAGAAGAGAGAGAAGTCGAGCACAAACTGACTCTCAAAGATACCTACAACTCTGGAGCAAGGGAAGTCACAGACTGGATTCGCATCCCGCATATACATGGACACTTTGAGCTGAAGCCATCACTACTACCTCTCCTACCGGCCTTCCATGGAAATACCAATGAAGAGCCATACATTCACCTGTAGCAATTCAATTGCATCTGTGGTACCATGCACTATCCGAATATACCACTTGAGGTGGTGAAGATGATTTCTTTCCCGTTTAGCCTTCAGGGTAAGGCCCTCTACTAGATTAATCATCCAGGTAAAGTAGTCATGACTTGGGAAGAGCTGAAATATGCATTTATGCATGGAAACTATCCCCTGGGCCGACTCAATCAGATGAGAGCTCTCATTTCCAACTTCTCATAGTTGTCCCGAGAGCCTTTCCATGAGGTATGGGAACGATTCTGAGATCTTCAGGAGAAGTGCCCCTACCATGATTTGCTGAAGACAAGCCTAGTGCAGAACTTATTTGGGGGATTACATCAGGAGAGCCAACGACTTGTGAAAGGTCCCATTTCAATAAATATGAGGACATGATCTGGGAATTTTTTGAAGAAATGTCCGAAGGATCGGCAACATTGTCCACATCTTATGCCTTTCAAAAGGCTCCACAGATTCCTCACAAGGCCATCAACATGACGACATAACAATATGAAGAAGAGAGGAAAGATGAGAGTTCCAACTTGAGCATCATTGGGAACCATCTTTATAAGGTGTACACCATAGAAAAACAATCACAAGATCTCAAGAAACTCAATGTGATCGAACAAAAAACCAAGCACCTTGATAAGCTCGATCTGATCACACATCAATTAGAGCTTCTCATCGGTACTATTAATGTTGTTCATGTTGTGAGTACAACCACCGAGACACCTATAGCTAAGCCGAAAGAGTAGGCACCGTCCCCATCACAGCTCCAGGAGAGTTCAACACAACAGAGTGTGGTCCAACATGTTTATTACGTGCAAGCTCTGGAGAAGGGTTCGTAGTCACCTCAACACTTGCAGATGGTCGTCTACCATCCTGAAGCTCCATCTTATGCCTAACAGTTTACTTCACCTCCACCCCCGCAGATACATGAAGTGGATGCCGTATGGGAAATCGAACAGTCTTTGCCCCATCTTGGAGGACAACAACAGGGGCAAGCACGGGCCTACCAGCCATTCCACAAGAATCAAGGTGGACGAAGTTTTTAGCAGCAACAACCCCACTGTCAGTCTCCGCCACATCCGAATTACACTTGGATATAGAACTTCCAGCCATTGGCATATCACCAACCATTCTATCACTAGTAGCCGACGAGCCAATATCAGAACTTCCCTTCTTCTCGATACCAGTATCTGCCATACCCTTTGCATCAGTATCAAAACATCCAGCAACATCCTTACTATTACAAGTCTCAGCAACCACATGTTGTTGAACCATACGAGACTGCTCTTGTGAGTTCTGCTCTGGATTGCCTAGCGCAATTGATCAAAAATATAAATGAGATGAGCTACAAGATTGATGACCTCACAGCTACAAAGATGATCATAACGACACATGTAGAGGCCATCCCCAACAACTTCAAGCGTAGGGAGCGGGTATCTTGTAGTGCCCCACAACCCTCCAGTCAGGTACACTTGATTTTATGTTTATCTAATGTAGTGAATTTCAGGAGCATTTGGAAACTACAACCATCTACAACTTCGAAGGGGAAAAATAGTGCTTCTTTGGACGAATCTTCTACATCATCAATCGAGCCAACCCAGAGCCGTAACGATGTGCACCTAGAGGAGACATATCTGAATCAACAAAAAACTAAAAAATATAAAAAAAGCAAAATACCAACAATAGCAATAGAAGTCGAGCTGATGCATCCAATGAGATGCCGATGCCTACAACAACACCCATGCAAGCTGACGAGGCTAAATTTCCAGTTTTTACTTCTTCCCCTGTATTAGCTGAACCGTATCATTTCTAGTTGTCCTGATGTATAACCTGATTTCCTTAATGAAATGTTGCTTTTGAAAATGTATATATTCCTTTTCTAGAAGCAATGAAAAACAAAACAGTGAGAAAATTGAAAATAGCTCTGTTTGATCCGTCTATTGTTGATATTGTGAGGAACATCATGTTGGAAATGCCACTAGTGCAAGCCATGGAATACATGCCAAATGTTAAAAATGGTCTAAAGGATGCTTGTTCATCTAAGAACCAGTCCCGCAAGAATCGACACAACCTTGCAGAGAAGCATATCCTGACCATGGCGACCATCAACGCGATCAACAATCTCCAATGGAAGAAGGCAAATAAAGGAGTCCCTTTGAAATGTGATATCTTTAATCAGATATTAGATCGTACTCTTCTTGATATCGGTTCTTCGATCAACTGCATGCCCACTTTCTTAGCCAAGGAATTTGGACTTGGTCCACTCAAACCAATCGGAGTGATTCTTCAGTTTGTTGATCGATCCGTTAAGTGACAACGTAGAGTGTTGGAAGACGTTATCGTAATGGTCCAAGGTATGAAATTCCCTGTGGACTTCATTGTCTTAGAAATGGATTCCTCCGTATTGTTACTCCAAACACCGATCCTACTTGGTCAGCTATTCCTTCGAACTACCGAGGCAGTAGTTGATTATGGACCTGGAATGATCACCTTTCGCTCCTACTGTAAGAAGGTAACCATAGGCATGCGTGTAGAGCCGAAGGAGCCATATAACACTTCAGAGAAAAGGATGCATATTCATACAACCGACTGTGATGTACTTGAGGAGACCAGAGATATAGATGCTTTGTGTACTGCAACCGAGACTGAGGAATTCTTCTTTCCAGATGAAGACCTTGAAAGATCAGTCGAATTTCGCTCCATTGCCACTAACGAGGTTGAACCTGAAGAGATGATCCACCTACTTCAAAAATATCCATCCCAGACCAAACAAGAGGAAAGCAGATATGTTCCATATCACACTTTCTAAGCTTGGAGTAAACAAGGTGAACCCCAAATCACTGATGCAACATTCATCAAAAACAAGTACAATTTCTGAAGTGAGCGAGAAGTCTGATCTGATTCCACTTGAGCTGAAGCTGCTTCTAGTAAGTCTTAAGTATGCCTTCCTTACTGGTGAGCTGAACAATATCCGGTTAGCATTAGTTCGCAATTTACCGATGATCAAGAATTTCACTTGCTAGAGATTCTAGAGAAAACCGCAAGGCCCTTAGTTGGAATATTTCAGATCTTCGGGGGATAAATACAACCTTGTGTTCACATCATATCTACTTAGAGGATAATAACAAGCCATCCCGTGAGTTTCAGTGCTAGCTGAATCCTAATCTCCGGGAAGTTGTCATGGAAGAGATAACGAAATGGTGTGAGGCATGCTTTATTAATCCTATCTACGATTCTAAATGGGTTAGCCCATTGCATGTGGTTCCTAAGAAAGCTGGGATCACTGTGGTCACAAATGAGAAAGGAGAGGAGATCTCGACCTGAGTACCTACGTCATAGCGTGTCTTCGTAGATTACCGATGCCTCAACTCAATTACCAAGAAAGATCACTTTCCGCTGCCCTTTATTGACCACATCATCAATAGACTGGAAGGAAAAGTATTTTTTTATTTCTTGGATGGGTACTACAGTTACAACCAAGTGGTAATTGCCCCCGAGGATCAAGAGAAGACTATATTTACTTGTCCATTTAACACCTTTAACTTTCGATGGATGCCCTTTGGATTGTGTAATGTTCCCACTACATTCCAAAGATGTATGTTGGCTGTGTTCGCCGACATGGTAGGTAGTTTTCTGGAGGTGTTCATGGATGATTTCTCGGTCTATGGTGATGATTTTGATTCCTTCCTGATTCACCTAGACCAAGTGTTTAAGAGATGTTGTGAAGTAAATCTTGTGCTTTCTTGGGAAAAGAGCCAATCTATGGTTACAGTTGGAACCGTCTTAGGTCGTGTCATCTCCGAAAGAGGCATGGAGGTCGACACAGACAAGGTGTATGTCATTTCAAATCTTAAGCCACCTAGAACACTAAAGCATGTGATGTCTTTTATGGGGCATGTCGGATTCTACAGGAGATTTATCCGAGACTTCAGCAGGATTGCCCAAGCTCTTATCGAGCTTCTGAGCAAGGATACTGAGTTTATAGTTGATGACAAGGTTCTCATTTCTTTCAACACCTTAAAGAATTTGGTTACTCATGCACCCGTACTTCAGCCGCTCGATTGGTATCTCCCATTCGAGATTATGATAGACACTTCTGAATTTACCATTGGGATTGTTTTGGGTCAGCACAAGGATGGAGTTCCATTTGCTATACACTATGCCAACATAACTATTTATGACACCAAGAGAAACTACACCATAACAGAGAAAGAATTGTTGGCCGTCGTGTTCGCTTTTGAGAAGTTCAGATCACATACTTGGGTTCAAAAATCATTGTCTACACTAATCACTCTGCTATCCGATATCTACAGGACAAGAAGGATGCCAAGTCACGACCGCTCCATTGGATCCTTCTTCTCTAAGAAATCGACTTGGACATAAGAGATAAACCTGGAGTAAAGAATGCAGTAGTAGACCATTTGTCCATACTTGAAAGTTCATAGACTCCCTTGAGCATTGTATCTATCACTGAGACCATTCTTGATGAATCGATATTGAGTATCCGTTCTCTCCCATGGTACGTCAAGATTGTGAGCTATCTCATGATTGAGAAAGTTCCACAAGACTGGACGCATGTCAAGAAGGAAAAATTTCTGTCCGACATTCATTTTTACTAATGGGAGGATCCATACCTTTATAGGGAAGGTGCGGATTGCATTTGGTGATGGTGCATTCCTCAAGATGAGTACACCAGCGTCCTCAAGCACTCTTACAAGATCAAAACAGGAGGACACCATTCTGGACATTGACGACAACGAAAGTATTGTTGTGTGGCCTATGGTGGCCCACACTATTTAAGGATGCTGCAACATATGTGAAAGGTTGCACCGACTGTTAGAAATTGGGAGGTATCATTGGTTCCAAAGATTTGATGCCACTCAAGTTCATCCAAATTTCATATTTATTTGGTACTTGGGGCATTGACTTTATGGTCCCTTTTCCTAATAGTCAAGGATTTGAATATATCTTGCTTGTTGTAGATTATGTGAGTCGGTGGGTGGAGGCTGTCCTCGCTCATTCCGCTGATAGCCATACTGTTTGTCGCTTTCTCAAGGAAAATGATAATTTGTGGTTCGGGATACCTAAAATTTTTATATCATATTGGGGCAACCATTTTGTAAATAAGGAAGTCAGAAAGCTCGTGAAGGAGTACGACATTCAACACAGTGTCACATCTCCTTATCACCCACAATCAAATGGTTTGGCTTAGTTATCCAATAGGGAGATAAAGACTATTCTGCATAAGCTTGTATGATCGGATTGGAAGAACTGGTCTCAACTTCTTGATTCCGTTGTATGGGCTTATCAAACCACCTACAAGACTCCATTGGGTATGTCTTCCTATCGACTTGTTTACGAAAAGCCATGCTATTTGCTGGGCGAGTTAATTCATAAATCACTTTGGGTAGTTAACAACTGTAATTTAGACTCACATCTCAATGGGCAGAACCACAAGATTAATCTAAACAAACTCCTGGAATTCAGAGATTATGGATATGACAACAGCCTGATGTACAAGGAGAAAGTGAAGAGATGTCACGACAAGCATATCAGGAGAAGGACTTTCGAGCCAGGTCAGAAGGTTTGGTTGTTCCATGCAAAATTGAAGCTTTTCTGGGCAAATTAAATAGCCAGTGGACATGGCTATTTCTGGTGAAGACTGTGCATGGAAAAAACAAACATTTTCATATCCGAGTTGTCATCTGACGCACAACAGCTCGTAGTCAACGGACAGTTGCTGAAGTTGTACATAGATCATGATACATTCTTCTCTGTGGTTGACTCAATTGAAGTGGTATTTCAAGAAGAAAATGAACAGTAAAAAGATTCAGATTTTTGAGCATAAAAATATTCCTTCATTTCCATTCATTCTATTTTTCTCTTTTTCTTTTCCCTTTTCTTTCATTCCTTCTTCAGTTTATTCACTCACCCTTTCATTAATGCTATGCTTAGGATGACTTTATCCTACGTGGGGGGGGGGTTGAGTGTGTCGAGTGTTTATTCTTTTTCTCTTCGCTTATCTCCGAACTTGTTGATATTCTATCTATACTTAGGGTTATTTCACCCTAAATATAGGGGGAGACAAGTTGAATCATTGATTTCGTATATTCAAACCCTCGCCCATCCCTGCGTGGTATCCGGCCTGCTATACTTAGGATTAATTGATCCTAAGTATAAAGGGCAATCGACTTCTTATTCTTTAATTCTTTAGTCATTGTAGTATAGGCTTTTCTATACTTAGTACGAGTTATGTCTTCCTTTTGTCTTCGACCTATGAGGACATAGCTCAAGCTAAGTATAGGGGGTCATCTATATGATGTACATACTTTATCCATAACTCGTACTTGTGTATTTTAGATAATATGGCTAAAATAAATTTGTAAGAAAACCTTTAAAATTTATTGTAGATACTAAAAAAATAAATCAGGTGAGAAATGTTTGCAAAATGATTTGAAAAATAGTTGTAAAATGTTTGAAAAAATCTGTTGAAACCGATTGGAAAACTTTTTATAAAATATTTTCAAATCTTTGTAAAAATAGTTTGATTGTAAAAAATTCTTTCATTTATTTCAATAAAATATTTAGAAAATCTATTTGCAAATGGTTTGGAAAATGGTTGCAAAAATATTTTGAAAAAATCTATATATATTTTTTGAAAAATCTTTGCAAAATGATTTTCAAATCATTATAAATGTTGTAAAAAATATTTGCCAAATTATTGGTAGAATAAATTTTCAAAGTGTTTGTAAAATGTTGTAGAAACTCTTTCAAATTATTTTCAGGACCGTGTGTAAAAATTACGTAAATAATACTTCAAATAAAATTCTTATAGGACTATTCATAAAATCCTTTATAAGTATGCAACTAACTCTTATAAATATTAATGCACCCCCGTTTAAATAACTGCACATATTTCTTACATTAAAATATTCAAAAAACCTTAAAATTTTTCAAAGTGTAAAACTTGTAAAAATTTGCAAAATATTTTCCAAACATTGCACAAAATTTGCAAAACTTTTTCAAAAACATGTAAAAGTTCAAAACTAGAAAATGTTTCACAAAAAGATTTTTCTGCATCACATAACATTTGCATTTTTCTGAATGATATTGACTATTGAACTGGTCATAGTAAAATATGAAGATTGGTGCTTGATTATGACCTTTATACACTTAAATTCATGGGAACCTTATAGGAACTAGATTTGAGGCTTCTCACGTCAGCTTGACTTAATTCTTTAAGATCATAAGACTATGTTCACATGTCGTCTTGATATGCCTAAGTAGAATATTTCGAGATACACACATGGGTTTTTAGACAATGACCTAACTTGTACACGTGTACCCGCACATTGATCATCTCTGTTGAAGTGGTAGAGGGCTTGATTTGCCGACATGAGACATAAGCCATTGGAAACACCACAAGTCACAAATATGTGCCCATTGTACCTCAACCAGGTCCAACAATGACGAGGTCTAAAAACAGACTGTCGTGGATTGCAACTTCAAAAGAGGGATAGTCTACTGGTTCAAAAGGAAAATGTCCTTATGTAAATGTTGTTGTACATAGTATTCAAAAAAGAATTGCAAAACCAAAAACTCCAAAAAGAATAGACGGGAAAATACTCAAGGAAAAATTAATTCCTGTCGTAGAATGTATTCAATACGCAACCTTATGCTTCAAAGTCAAAATACTCATGTGATCCTGCAGCTGGATGACTTGTCTACATTGGTCAAGCATCCAAGGATAGGTAGCTACACTGGCTACCGTCCATTCTCTTCTCCACCTCCTCTTCTTGAGCATGTTGCCCTTGAACTTAGAAGGGAATACTATGCTTCTCATATAAAGAGTTGCTAGATTGGGGAATTAGGGTCACCATGTTGGAGAAGACTTTCTTTTACCGCTTCAGCCGCGAGGAGCTACATATGATTGACACTGTACAAGAAAGATTCACAGTCATAAGAGTTTGCGTAATAAGATACTTGTTCTGACTTGACTATTGAGGAGAACTGAATATAGGATTGTGGTTCTTACGGGTTGTTAGGTTTTAAATCCTGTTTCTATTATGGTTCTGACAAACTAATAGTCCAAAGGTCTAAATAAGCTCTAAACTTTGATTTTTTGAAGATAAGTTTAAGAGTCATTATTATTTTAAGTTCTTTCTTTTTCTTTTCTTTTCCTTCTTTTTTATGCTCTTATTATCATAAGTGTTTGCTAGGGACTAGCAAAAAGCCAAGTATATGGAAGTGATGAATTGCCATTCATGTACATTTATTCATTCATTTAGGCTTTAATACCTAGATAAATGCACGTAAATACTAATAACATACTTGACTTAACACCTATACATTGATCTCTGTATTGTATATAAATACATGTATTAAAACCCTAAATGAAGGAATAAATAAAAGAAATAATAAAGGAAGTATCCTAGACAGACCCTGGCCCTCGAGACCAAGTCAAACCATGACTTGGTCGACAAGGAACAAAGTAGGGGATGATAGGGCAGAAAAACCACATAATAACAAGCAGTAAAAACCCTATTTTCTAGTCAATATATTGAATTTTGGGACCCATTTTTATGATTTATATTCCTACATCAAATCAATAAATGTTGGACATGAAACTTATAGATTAAAATGTAAATAAAAATACAAAATTTATTTCATATAAAAATAATGCACAGTGTGCTTGGCTAACACAAAATAAAAAAGTTGTAAAGAAAACTTCTCAGACCTGTATCTCCCCCCTACAGTCCCAAAATGCACCAAAATCATCTTTAGTTGTATATAACTTTTAGTAAGATATTTAATAAAGGTGTTTTCATTTGATTAGAAGTTAAGATGCAGAAGTTGGCTTTTGGGCCCTCATTGTGCAACATTCCTATATAAAATAACCAATTTATTTATTCTTTATATTTTCATATTTCTTATATTTTTATAAAATTGTAAAAAATACTTAAAATATATGTACATAATAAAACCAAAATAAAATCATGAAAAATACTCTAAAATAAATGATGTACTACTTTACTACATAGGTAAATATACCTATCAAGTACTTATAATAATTATATATGTATTTATTTAAGGGCATAAATAACTTCAAAAAAATCCAAGAAAATATGTATATATGTAATTAAATATAATGTATTATGTATATAAAAAAATAAATTATAAATAACAAAATAAAAATAAAATAAGGTTTCTTATTTATACATATAAATTACATGTAAAAATCAAAACTCAACAAATAACATTATAAAAATATATAAAAATCATAAAAAATATCCTATTAATTATGTAACATATTTCATGTTTTAAGTTATTTTTAAATAAAATAATTTTCTATTTTAATTTTATTATTCTTTCATTTATTTGGCTGTTTTGTCGTTTAGCGCGTAGATGGCGCTGATGTGGCCCAATCCTGGGCCTCGGACTGTTGACCTCGGTTCAACAACCCCCTCCCCTCTATCGCCCATCAGACCATTTCGGGCAGCCGACTTCTCATATTTTTCCTGTGATCTCCGTTGCTTCTTTCGGCCCGATTCCTTTTTGAAACTTGGAGATCAGATCATGTCCTCGCTCACGGATCATCCGGATTTGATTCTTGCCGACTGATATGGCTGAAACCCTAGCTCCATTTCCCCCTTTTCCACCGGGTTATAAATAATCCATCACCTCCTCCTGATCTCCGTTGATCACTGTATGTCCCTAGAAACAAAAAGGTAAATTGGTGTCTTCTCTTGTGATTGGCCAAGCCAACTAAGATGAGGAAGTGGGAAATAAGGTGGGTGGTTAGAGTATTTGGAGTGGGAGAGGGGACAACCACAAAGAGAGTCTTGTACTTTCTTTTTTCCTTCAACTTTTCAAGGCTGTTGCTATCTCATTAAAAATTTGGTCTTCTTGAATAGAAACTAAATCTCTCTTTATATATAGGGTGCAGCCGTACATGAGTAGTCATACTCCTCATAGTGGACGACCACATCATGGCCTATTAATTTCTCTTGTATGCTTAGGATTTAATTCTAATCTTCAAGTAGTTGGCTAACTAATTAGCCAACATTATCATGAAGATAATAACCAATTAAGAGAGTCTTAATAGAAGTTGATGGAGTCAACAAACTTGACTCCTAACTTCCATGGTGGACCCAGTATAGGACTCTCTCATTTCAATTACAATTAGAACTTTATATTTAATTATCTTCTTATTAATATCAATTGAAATTAAATTAAAAATATCAACATTGGGATATCTATAAAATCATTTTTATAATAAATGAATCCAATTCATTAGTCTAAAATTAAATACAAATCAAATTCACATTTAATCGTGCGAGTCATATTCACATGTCTTGAATGTATATGAATTACATTCATATAAATATTAATTATTATGATTCGATATCCATAATAATAAATGACCATATTCACAGTTTTCTAGCATATCCATGGTAATAACAATTATTATATTGATATTGATATCTCAATGTATGAGTCTTAATCAAATAAGGACTCGTGAGTAACATACACGGAAACTTGAAGATAATGTCAGGGAGATTATATTACCCATATATAATAACTTGAAATTTGGATATCCATCCAATTTCAAGTTTAAATCATTTATGACATGACCATTGTATCTGATTCCATTTGGTCCCATTTCCATTTTCAATCTCTTCACACTCTTTTTGAGCTTAGAAATGGATTATATATATGAACTCTATTTTTATTTCCATCTCTAATCATTTGTCTAAACCATTTGGAGATCTCAAACATGTTATGGAAATGAGTCCATTTTCATTTCTATGTCAACACATGGACCTAGATGTACACTAGAAATGTCATTAGAAATGGATTTATGATGTAAGATTTAATCCAATTACCACTCAATCATATAGCTATAAAATGAAGCCGCTAAAATCCATCGTGTTCCATCACTCCCTTAAAATGGACTATTGTAAATGCATCAGCTTGGAGTATTTCTAATACTCTATCATCTTACATATTTGAAGACTTTAATAAATCCAAAGTTCAAACCATTGTTTGACTATCTCCTTATAGGGTATATCAATAAATTTTTCAATCGATAATTTGGGCGATAATATTAATCATACACTTTCCAAAAGCATATATTAATATTTTCAAATTCATGTCTTATTTCATAAATAGGATCACTATGCATGGAATTCAATTTGACCTTAACTATCTCATGAGTGAGCACTTGGCTTCCGGTTCATCAAGTATGAACATGTATCATCTCTTTAAGAGATCACACATCTCATATGTCCTTATATGCACATCAACACGTCGGTGTATGGGCCTTAACTAGATCTTCAATATATTGGTTTGTCTAATGCACATACTTGGACATATAGATGTATACCGTTCAGAGGATGTACACCATATCATGATAGTTACAATCAATGTATTAATTATCTCGACCACATCAAGTCAATACTTTGACTTGATTATTCTGATACCCTCGAATATCTATTATTATGCAAAGAACCTACATCAAGAGGTAAGTTATAAATCAATCTTTAGAGAAAGATTGGCATCTCTTTCTCAGACTTGAGATCAATCTTAAATATTGCATGACGTTATCAGATGTGTACTCAATCTAACTCTTTAGATTAACAACTACATGGTACTCAAGATGCCCAAGGTACATAACCCTACTTTTATAGAAGGACCTTTAATTAAGGTCAAACACAAACATTCAATTTAGATGAAGAAAAGGAAATATAATACATTTTATTGCATTAATGGGTTACCAAGGGCTTGGAAGTCCAACAAGTATAAGGCTTCTAATACTTTATTTAGACTTTCTTCGCCTTTATTAAATTTAGCATGGTAATCTACAAATGTCCTAATTTTATTGTTTAGTTCAGAAATAGTGTCTTCTAATTTATCCACGTTATTACCGAGTAGACTAATTTATTTTTCATGCTCTTTATCATAAGATAAAATACAATTATTAAGCTCATGGACATTTTATCTAATAAAACATACTTCGGATTCTTGTTTTGCTTGTGCGGTGTATGTAGTGCATTTTGACAACTTATTTACTTTTTCAATTTAATAACTAGGTCATACAACTTGAGTTTAGCAACTTTAAATTCATCAATATTAGGTGTTCATCGTAGGTTATCTGGTTGTTAATGGCCATACGTCCTAAAAAGGTAGAGGATCAGAGAAATCTCACATTTGAGTCATTTTCGCTTGAGTTTTAGGAGTCGGAGTAGTCCCATAGATCTTGCAAATATTTCTTCTTGAAGTTCTTGCGGTGACTCTAGGAATGTCCTTTCTATTATTTACTACCACCTTCTTTCTTCTTCTGTGACTCATGATGCTTGATTCGTGATGAATGATATGACTTTGATTATGCAATTGACATTCTTTCTTGACGTGATCCTTCCTCTTCTAGTTGTAGCGTGACATCTGCATGTCCTTCTTTCGAGCATTTCTTCTCATGAACATCATGTATCCTCATGTTAGCATAAAGATGTATTTTGAGCTTTCATTAAACGATGCAACTTCTTCTATTTTCAGAGCGATACTCTTATTTTTCTTGATCTTTGTCTGGGCTTCCTTTTATTGTTTCTTCTCAACTTCATATTAGAGGATCTTGCCAATAACATCATCCATCAGGAGAGTGTTTGAGTCATTTGCTGCCTTGATGATAGTTGGCGGAGTCCTACAATCAACTGAAGTGATTTGATGGTCATCTTGACGTATACCGATTCCTTTATCTTCACACTGTGAATCAAAAGACTAATTAATGATACTTGAGAATCTGGTGTATGTATCTATGATGGATTCTCTTTCTTCCATCTTGAATAGTTCATATAATTGTTGTAGAAAGTTGTTCCTAGTATCTTTGAATTTGTTGGTACCTTCTTAGGTAACACTAAGCTTGTTATAGATCTCATATGTTGTCTTCATGTTGAGACACTATTTAATTCTCCCTTTGTAATAGCACATAATATAACATTCATGGCTTTGGAAATATGTGCAACTTTCTTCTTGTTAGCGTCAACCAATCCTGTTGTCTCCACGATGACTAGACAAGCATACTTTGTCTCTATGACATTCAATACTTCTAAATCTATAGACTTGAGGAAAATATGCATTCTAACTTTCCAATAGTTATATTTGTACCATACATGGGAGGAGGTCTAATAATTGACTGATTCTCGAAAGAGTTGCTATTGTTAGTGTTGTTGATGTTGCTTGGTAATGGCATATGTGCTAATGAGAGTTACTTCATCTGCACTTGAATATGAATTCTGATACCAAATAAGAATGCCAAAGGATCACAATAACACTAGGGGTTGAATAGTAGTATCCAATATTTACGCCATTTTAAAATAAATTGCAAAAATTAAAGAGAATGGACATGCAAACCATATATACAACCACATGGAAAAGCAATTGGGTAAAAACCACTATCCAAGTATTCCAAGTCTTCAAGTTAATATCAATTGATCGATCAAAAGTAGTCATTATAGAGCCATGGAGAGAAGCTCAGAAAGTTGATTAATTATGGTTCATTAATTGTTGATTAGAGAGTGATCGATCATGTACAACTGATTGGTTAATACGAACTACAAGAAAGACAAAAGAAATTTGTCAATCCGAAATCAAAGGCCGTTAATCGCGTGTTGGTCAATCATATGCTTTAAGTTGATCAACCATGTCAAGGCTTTCACCTTCTTCTAAGAAACTCTAGATTAGGAAAGATTCTTGAACTCTCAAGCTTACAAATTTGATAAAAAACAATAAAATAAACTTTCGATACAAACTACAAGATTAGGATGTTCCAGTTATTGGTTTAGGGCGGTAGTATCCATATAGTAGAGCTTTGCATCATCCTTTGTACTACAGTTCTTCCACATATTGAGAGAGATTCATTACCGCTGCTAAGGCCTACTTATGTGTAAACATCCTAAGTCTGTATTGTGGTTGTTTCTCACTTGTGTATCTATGTATTGCGCCCACGGCTCATTTCTACTAAGCATAACATGGTGAAACAAATAGAAATGGAATAGGATTGAGTTTAGGATATAAATTGCACCACTATCAACAAAAGAGTATAGGTGTGAATATTATTTACATCAATAAGCATTTGATATATACTTATATATATATATATAGGGTTAAATGAGGCTACACCCTGGGTATAGCCAATTGACTACTCCCAGACCCATTTTCCCTCTATTTTTTATTTTTTTTGAAAAAAAATGAAAATACATATATCCATCACTATATCCCCCTAACATGTCATTCCAATTTCGTTAGAAACAGAGACTCCTACGCCCTTCATCTGAAGGGGTTCAATTTCAACAATTTTGATACCGTTTAAATTTGACAGTCTTGATGGAGGGATACAAGTCTCGAATTAAATCAAATTTTTAATGACATCATGGTGACATATTGTGATATAAATTCCAATAGATTTCATTTCAGAAAAATAAAAAAATATAGGGGAAAAGGGGTGGGAGCATGTAAGTTAGCTGCACCTATGGAGCATACTCCTTTTTGCCACATACATACATACATACATACATACATACATACATACATACATACATACATACATACATACATACATACATACATACATACATGCATGCATGCATGCATGCATGCATGCATGCATGCGCATGCATGCATGCATGCATGCATGCATGCATACATACATACATACATACATACATACATACATACATACATACATACATACATACATACATACATACATACATACATACATACATACATACATACATACATACATACATACATACATACATACATACATACATACATGCATGCATACATACATACATACATACATACATACATACATCCATAATGCATGCATGCATGCATGCATGCATGCATACATACATACATACATACATACATACATACATAATGCATGCATGCATGCATGCATGCATGCATCCATACATGCATACATGCATGCATGCATACATGCATGCATGCATGCATGCATGCATGGATGCATGCATGCATGCATACATGCATACATGCATAACCATCCATCCATGCATGCATGCATGTATACATACATACATACATACATACATACATACATACATACATACATACATACATACATACATACATACATACATACATACATACATACATACATACATACATACATACATACATACATACATACATACGTACATACATACGTACATACATATGTATGTACGTATGTACGTACCTACGTACGTACCTACGTACGTACCTACGTACGTACGTACGTACATACCTACGTACGTACCTACGTACCTACGTACGTACATACGTACATACGTACATACGTACATACGTACATACGTACGTACATACATACATACTTACACCTACTTACGTACGTACATACCTACTTACGTACGTACCTACCTACTTACGTACGTACCTACCTACTTACGTACGTACCTACCTACTTACGTACGTACCTACCTACGTACGTACGTACCTACCTACTTACGTACGTACGTACGTACCTACTTACGTACGTACGTACGTACGTACATACATAGTACGTACGTACGTACGTACCTACGTACATACATATATACATAGGATTTCTTTCAAATTAGACTTGACCCTTTCGGAGTTCAGAAAGACCAACTCCTTTTTTTTGTAGAAAACATGATGACTTTAGTAGAATACGTATACAGATTGTATTACAATGTGCAGTTTTAATGTTTGTATTATATTATGCAGTTTTATATGCAATTTTGTATCTATAATGTGCAGTTATAATACAAATTGTATACACATTCTACTAAATTGCTCGTGTTTTCTACAAAAAGATGGTGGCCTTCCTGAAGTCAGCAAGGATGCATCTTATTGGAAGGGCTCTTATATGTATGTATGTATATATATATGTGTGTGTATATATATGTATATATACACATATGTAGAGGACTTATCTAGAGGGCCCTATGCCCATTAACATTTTGGTGAGCACCAATTATAGGCCATACATGTGTATTAGCAATAGCTATATTTCTAATTATAGGCTAGCACACATTTAACAATTACTATATTTCCTATTATACAACGTCCTTAAAAAAGGGAAGATGGTTTTGGAAAGAAACACTTCAAATAAATGATTTCGCGCAAATGATTAGATCTAAATGCTATGATAGTAATAAATATACTTTGATGAAGTAAACAGTTGTTGTGAGATCAGTAATATCAAGATAATGATAAATAATTTACGTCCAAATTATTACATTGTACAGAATTTAGTAATATGTATACAATGGTCAAGTAAATGTGTGTTGTGAAATCAGTAATAACATAACAAATTGTTAGTAATACCATTGTGTATGTAATGCACATTCAATTCGTTTCTATAGTATTTTTCCTTTTTCGTCAACGAAGCATTCCATTAATTTCACTAATTCGTTTTCCCTTATATGCATGTGTTTAATAACTTCCTTTTAAAAGTAGTATTTCCATCTTAATCGTATAGAAGGAGAATATGTTATGGATTATGTTTTACTTTCTTACTTGAGCAATGTTCGTGCCTTACTGACCATTACTTTGTTGTTACTGCTCTCATAATAGTCACTACTTGAGAATCATACACATATTACCGAACATGTGATATATGACATAGATATATATATTACTGAACACAGGACAACAATTTACTTAAGAATTGTATATATATTACTTGAGTATCGTCTCTAAGTTACTGAATTCTGTTCAAAATAATAATACATATGAAAATTATTGATAATTTATTATAGCTTTACTAACTTCACAATAAGCAGTTACTTGACCAGTGTGTATATATTACTGAATTATGTACCATATAATAAAATGAATGTAAATTACTGACCGTTATTTATGTATTACTGATCTCGTAACAACTATTTACTTACCTTTGTATATATATTACTAACCTGAGTATTTGGATCTCAATCATCTGCAATAAATCATCAATTTGAACATTTTCTTTCCAAAATGTTCTTCCTTTTTTAAGAACGTTATATATTTGAAATAATACTTTTGTTAAATCGTCTTGCATATTAATCTCCTTCCAAAAACATCCTTCGAAATAGGTAACCACTCAATTGGTAATACACACGTAAGGCCTAGAATTGATGCTCACCAAAACGCTAATGGGCATAAGGCTCATTGGATAAAAATCCTATATATATATATATATATATATATATATATATATATATATATATATATATATATATAAACATGAAACATCTACAAGTTCATTTAGTTGTAACTAACGGCAACTCCTCTCTGACCATCAACTTCGTCTCGACTGTGTCCTCTGGGAACATGCTACTAACGTCTATGGTATGACATGAAGACCTTCGTGCATGTTTACATCGATAGCTACTCCTCCCCGCCTTCCTCAATCTCACACCCTCGATCTCATCTTGAAGTCCTCTTGGGGTTCCCACAGAGTATTTATAGACCTTTACCCATATGGAGAGATGGGTCCTCCTGACAAAGACGTCCACAACTGCGACAGAGATGGGTTGTAGTGCGACAATGGTTGCTTAGTGGTAGCACCGTGAGAGCGCATGTGCCCACCAAGAGCTCTCTCGCAAGGGGTGAAGGTGGAGGGATGGAGGGGAAGGGCTTGCGATGGGGGGAGGAGGCGAAGGGAGGGACTTGAAGGTGGATCTTCTTGGTTCCAATGCAGAAGTTGCTGACGGAGTGGCGTTGGATAATGGGGATTGGGGGAGGAGGTAGATTGGGGGAGAACGAAGGGGTGGGGTTTGAGTGATAAAAATAAAAGGATTAAATGCCCCACCACTAGACCGAGTTTAGTTAGACTAACTCGAAGAAGCGACTTGGTCAGTGGATGAATTTAACGGTGGGTCTACTTATAGGATGTAGCAAGAATACCATATTCCTCGTGCAATTCACAATTATGGAGAGTTCAACTCATAAATATAAAATTATACATGGTTATGTATATAAAAATCTCATACATAATATACAAACATCTGAATTAGTGATAAGGATATTTATAACTGTATCCACAAAAAATATAATCATATCCACATCCATATCCTCAAAAAATTGAGAATGGTATTCATATCTATAAAAAGCTAAAAAACAGATATAAAGACAAACATATATGTATATATCTATATTTGATTGCATCCCTACGAGTCATTAGCAAACACAAGAATAGCACTATTAGATATCGAAGCCAAGCTTTCGGCAGTTTGAATTATCACCTCCCAACTCTCTTCAACATTAACAAAACTAATATGCATGTATGCATGCACATTTAAATGTCCATTCATGGACTACCACCCTCGAAATCGTCGCCCACAAGCAACTGAGAAACCTAATTACGTATGACCCTATAGTTCAAACGCAATCCATAGGAACGGAAGACCATCATTCTCCCACTTTAATTAGGAACAATTAAGTGGAACCATTATCGTCTAACAAATCTAACTTGCATTATCAGAAGCTAAAAATCTGCATTAAATTGTAAAGATCAGCAATGGCACCGCAAGGGAACTGTAAAGCTTTTGCATGCAAAGAATGCATTCTACTCCAAACAAATACAAGATGCATATTTACCCGTTCTGTTTTCTATTACAGGTAACAAAAATGCAATATTTCCTGCTATAAATCACACAGGCTTACATAGAATTGATCAACGGGCCAATCTTTTGTCGGTATAAGAGGCACAACGGCTTTTACTTTTGTGGGATTCAATAATTGATCAATCAGAACAAATTAACGGCAAAGGCTAAACAGAAACCACAGCAGGGTATGAACCAACAGACGATTTCTACAACCAAAATATATACTCATAACACATTCGAAACGAACAAACTATACAACCTTCCAAAATATACATCAAACCAGATGCTGTTACGGTGCAAGACTTTCCATCACCCGCTGCTCTTGAAGAAGCTGCCCCAACGTTGCACCAACCCATCTAGAATGTGGCCTGACGGGTTCTTCTGCACCACCAAACGTGCACGAGTGCCAGCCCCTGCTTCTTCTCCCTGCACTGAGCTGCTCGCATCAGAGGTGCTCGGAGCCTTGCATGAAGATTCATCATGAGAGACCCCATCTGCCGATCTTTCAGATGCAGTGCATGGAGTAGTATTGGAGTCCAAGCCTCCAGCCAAATCAGTTCTCTCGCTTGACAAAGATGAGCTACAACGAGGTTGCGAATTGCATGACTTAACCTCACTGAATGACAATGAAGATGATGCCATCCCCTCATCAAAATTTTTGCCTTCTTCAGGAGAGCTGTGCACATCCATGTCCTTCAACGATTCCATTATGGCTTTCATGACCATCTATAGTTATCAACAAGGTTGGTATCAATATTAAGAAAAAAAGAAAAGTCATATGCAAGAAATTAACAACGCTGTAAAGTTAGCAGGTTTACATAGTAAAACATGCATAGAGATCTTATTTGGATGTTAGTTGATAAGCCAGTAATATTAGCTACCTATTATTTAAGCAAAAATGTGAGTATTTTCACAATAAGTTTCCTCTAATAGTGACCTTAAAAAAGCTTTGTCTAATAGTAGAAGGTTCTAATTGAAACCACCCAAAAGCATGAACTCAGCATTATAATTGAGAATGGGCAATGGACAATGTCCCAACGAAGTTATCACGAATATAAGTGGGGGAGGCTTTCATGCTCCAAAAAAAGTGTCACTGATCTCTGCTTGAGTCCCCCACTCCGCCCACTGTTAGGTGACTACTATCAATAACCCTTCCAGTGGTTATGCTTCTCCATGGGCCAAATGAGCTCCAGTTACATGTCGTAGATCAAACTTCTCATTGTGTGATGCATTTACACTATGTTTCTTAAGGTCAACTAGTTATTGGTTTAATGCGTTGGAAACTTAATTGATAACTCATTATTGTTATGGCATGGGTTCATGCCCCGGTATTCTACCAACTATAAACTCTGGTCACACTATGCATTTGAGTCTCAGAACTTGTTTTGTAGGAGGCCTACAGTCTGCTTATGAGGGGAGATTGCATTAGCTCCCATCCATATAGAGGGAGCCTCACTGTCACATCCATTCAGGATTGTGGGGTTATCTCTAAACATAGCACCGTATATCGTAGAGTAGCAAACAAGGATCTTCCACAATGCAAATAGTGTTGAAGCATTTCTTAAAGAGACTTGGGCTGGGGGTTTACAACTTGTCTCACGTTCCTGAAAATAATACAGTGAAAAGGCACGGATGAATTAATTCTTCATGAAGCCGTAAGGTTCTTGTTGAGATATTTATACCTCTTTATATTTATTCCGCATTTCTATTTCTTTCATGTACCTCTCGTATAATTTACCTAGGGTTTTTCTCTTATATAAGAGAGTCATATGGTCTCAATAATGGGATGATTCTATTCTTTCCTCCAACATGGTATCGGAGCAACGGTCCTAGACCCGAGTTCTCAAATCTCAAATCCCCCCCCCCCCCCCCCCACAACACCCACAGCCCCATTCGCTGCCGCCGCCGGCTAGCAGGACCATCATCCCGCCCCTAGGGGCAAGTATTAATCTCCTTCCCACCGCTATCTATGAGAGGTTAGAAAATCTCGAATGATCATCGGTGTTACTACAATTAGCAGACCGATCAATAAAAACTATTGGGGATTAATTGAGGCCAAAGTTAGTGATTTTGACTTTCCAGTGGGCTTGATAATTCTTGACATAGACATAACTAAAGATCTTAGCCAAACCCCATCATCCTGGGACGACCATTCCTAGCCACCGCAAGTGCCAATATCAATTGTAGAACAGGGCTATGGAAATGTCGATGGGTCAAGTTCAAATCAAAGTTCAAATAGATGTCTTTAAGGCCAGAAGGATAGTATTTCAAAGTCAGGAAGATTGCAGTGCCATCGATGTTCTCGAGGATTTAGTGGAAGTCCACCCCCCCCCCCAAGCGGCCTGTCAGATCACCCATAGCGGCACCTCTGGCCCTTCCGGCCGCCCTTGTCGGCCACAACGGCTCCTCCTGCTGCCTGTCTTGCCACACCGGCGGCTCTTCCGATTGACCCTGCAGCCATAGCAGGCCGCTATAGCCGCCACCGACCGCCCCTCATCAGCCGTTCCACCCACCGCACGCCTGATCTACTGCAGTTCGTGCGTTCTTGCTGGGCTATAGGGTCTGATCTTGACCGGAATATGTGATTTTGGACATATAAATCACGTTTTCCGACCCTAGACTATAACAAGGATTGGAGAGGATGGTTGTATAAGTCTACACGTACAACCATTCCTTCATATGACAGTGTAGACTTGCTCAAATAGGTCTACCCTCCCAGTTTTGTTATAAATTTCGACGATTATTCCATCATGACAGATAACAAGGATGACGTTTTTTCGTTGTCTACTGCCTTCAAGGGCCCGGCTCCTATCGTGAAGATGGATGGGACCAACTACAAGTTGTGGTCCATGCAGTTTCGCACCCTTATGCAGTACCATAACAATGAGCACATTTTGACTGATTCAGAGCTGACAGACAAAACTGGGGCTAATGCTTCATGGAAGCAAGATGATGCTTATGCACGGATTTGGCTCTCCGGGACGCTCACCATGGAGATAACCAACGACATTGTCAATCAACCCACAGTCAAGGCTATGTGGGATACCCTAGCTGACACATATGGGAAAGTGAAGAATGACAGCAAAATCCTCCAGTTACAATGACATTTTCTCGACCAAGCAGAATGTTCGACCTCTTCATGCCCATTTCTCGCATCTCCGAGGCATGTTTGAGCGTCTCCATAGCTTCATGCCCCTTACCACCAGCATTGAGCAATAATAGACATACGGGAAAGCCACTATGACAGGAATCTTTCTGTCATCCCTTGACTCTGAGTACGATGCAACACATACTCAACTACTTACTGGAGAGACGATACCCCCAATGGAGGTCTACAAGAGGCCGAGAAGGATCACTACTTTGTCTACTACCATGGCTCAAACTCCCTCTGCGATGACAGCTTTTCGTGGCATAGGGGGTTCTTCACAGTTTCACAAGCGTGGATCCCATGGTTGAGGAGGAGGACTTCACCGTAGCCCACGCTCACATTGCCATCGTCCAGGACATTCGGAAGAGACATGTTATCTGAAGCATGGGTATCTAGCATATGCCCGTGTAGCAGAGCAGACAGGGACTACTCCAGCTCCTTCTCATGATGCGAGATTTGATGATATTGTCTCAAGATTGAGAGATGATGACTACACCGCCCGCCCCAGCAGCAGGATCTTTAAATGTTGCAGCTACTGTCAAAGCTTCTACGAGTTCGTCAGGTATTGCCTATGCACTTACCAGTTGTAGCAGTTTCGATTTGATTGATTGGATCATGTACTCCGGAGCTTCTCATCATATGTGTGGAGATTGGACTCAGTTTACTTCTTACAGATCTATCCCTCCTGATAGATCAGTGGCGACTGCTAATGGGGTTCATCTACCCATTATTGGTCAGGGGGAGATTGTTCTAGCCGCATCGATGTGTCTGCAGAATGTCTTACATGCTCCATCATTGCAGATGAATCTTTTGTCCATTAGTCAAATTACAAAAGATTTGCATTTCCTGCCATATTTGATCATTTTCTTGTTTTTCAGGACATACTCACGGGCAAGGTGATTGGATCTGACCATGAACAGAGAGGACTGTACAGACTGGCCCAACCTCTGTGTGCTGATGCAACTACTATTCTGTCTGGATCTGTATCTCCTTTCATATGACATCTTCGCTTTGGACACCTTTCTTTGCAGAAGCTGTGTCATGTTCTCCCTCAGATTTCTACTCATACTACCTTGGAGTGTAAGGCATGTCATCTTGGGAAACACCATCGTTCTTCTTTTCCAAATCGTCATTCCAAATCGTCAAAGTCAACATAGTAGTCAGTTGTTTGAGTTGGTTCATTTTGATATCTGGGGTCCTAGTCGTGTTCCAGATCATCAGGGACATCGGTTCTATATGGTTGCTGTGAATGATTTCTCTAGATTATCTTGAGTTTTCTTGTTAAAGAATAAGTCTGGTCCGGTTATTAATTTTTTTCTTATTGATATTAAGAATATTTTTTCTGCTAATGTGAAGTTCATTCGCACTGACAATGCCTACGAGTTTTCTACTTTACAGTTGTCTGACTTTCTCAGACTTATTGTGCTTACACTTCGCAGCAGAATGGTGTTGTTGAACGCAAACACCGTCATCTTGTGGATGTCACGAGGACTCTTTTGATTCAGAGTCGAGCTTTTCATTTGTTCTGGGTGATGCGGTTTTCACGGCATGTTACTTGGTGAATCGCATGACGTCTACTATCCTTGGAGAAAAGGTTCCTTTCTTGATTACATTTCCCGAGAAGGATAAAAAATTCTCCCTTACTCCTAGGGTCTTTGGGTCTGTGGCATTTGTTCATAATTTTACTCCTGGTCGTGACAAGCTCTCTCCTAGAGCTGTCAAATGTGTGTTCCTTGGTTATTCTCGTACCTAAAAAGGGTATAGATGTTTTGATCCTGTAGGGAGAAAATATTATGTGAGTGCAAATGTCATATTTTTTGAGTCTATTATATATTTTTCTCCTACAGGTGATAGGTTGACTAAATGCTGACTCTAGCGAGGATATCTTTGTTCCTCCACCTCCGTTATCTCCACTAACTACTCCCCATGTTGAATCTCAGTTATGTCCACCTCCACCACCTCCGCCCCCGTCTACTATGACACAGTTCCAACCATAGTTTTACATTTGCAGGTCTTCTACTCGCCCCTCTGTTCATGCGCCTTCCCCATCATCCAGCAAGCCTCAGGTATGTAATGAACACAGTGTTTCTACTGATGGCACTAGTGATATGCTGGTTCCACAGGATACTACTATACATGAGGAGTTGATACCAGAGAATAGAGAGGCTGATGACCTCGATGTACCTATTGCCTTGAGGAAGTCGCGTCGTAACTGTGCCATTTATCCTCTTGCTGCACATGTTTCCTTGGACCATCTTTCAGAGGAGTACAAGAAGTTTGTTATGGGACTATCAGCTGTTACTATCCCATGAACATATCAGGAGGTCATACAGGATATCAGTTGGCAACTTGTAATGGAGGAGGAGATGGCCGCTTTGCAGTTTCGTGGTACCTGGAGTGTTGTTATTTCTCTTCCAGGTGCCTCTGTTGTGGGGTGCAAACGGATCTTTACGGTGAAGCAGTGGACGGATGGCAGTGTGGATTCCTACAAGGCAAGGCTTGTAGCAAATGGGTTCACCCAAACTTATGGGGTGGACTATCAGGATACCTTCTCTCCAGTGGCCAGACATTCGACATTGCACATTCTTCTATCAATTGTTGTTTTACGGGACTGGCCTCTTTACCAACTTGATGTGAAGAATGCATTTCTATATGGAGATCTACATGAAGAGGTTTATATGCAACAACCACCAAGGTTTGCTGCTGAGGGGGGGGGGTCTCAGAAGGTGTGTAGGCTCCACAACACGATTTACAGCCTGAAGCAGAGTCCGAGAGCTAGGTACTAGAAGCTTTCAGAGTTGATAGAGCAACAAGGGATAACACAATCCACCGCAGATCACTCGCTTTATGTTCAGAGGACACAGAGAGGTACTCTTGCTATTCTTGTCTATGTTGATGATATTATTGTCACGGGTGATTATGAGCCAGGCATTCAGGTAGCGAAGGAGTTCCTAGGTCAACAGCTTGTGACCAAGGACCTTGGCAATATTCAATACTTCCTTTGATTAGAGCTCGCAAGGAGTCAACGTGGTCTTGTAATGACCCAGAGGAAGTTTGTGACTAATCTTCTTCTTAAGACAGGTATGACAGGTTACAAGACTACTACTACCCCTATGGATCCAAGCATAAGATTACATGATGATGACACTGATGAGGTAGATAAGAGGAGATACATGGAGCTTGTTGGGAAGCTCCTATATGCTGCCATCACCAAGCCAGACATATCCTCTGATGTGAGCAAGGTGAGCCAGCTCATTGAGAAGCCAAGGAAGGTTCATATGGATGCGGTCTATATGATTTTGAGATACCTAAAGAAATCACCTGTTATTGGTCTTATATTAAGCAGAGGTACATCTCTTGAGGTAACAACTTGTGCAGATGTAGATTATGCAGGATGCCCTAGAGATAGGAATCCACTTCTGGCTTTGTATTTTTGTTGGGAGCTCTCTCGTGTCATGGAAAAACAAGAAGCAGACAGTGGTTGCTAGATCTAGTGTAGAATCTGAGTACAAAGCCATGGCACAGGGGAGTACAGAGATGATGCAGGTGTTGGACATGCGAGCCCACGGCGAGCCATTATGCAATAAATGTTATTGCAATTCACTCCTTAATCTGAAATAAAGAGTACATAATTTGCATAATAGGTCCCTTAGTACAATTAGGGTTATGTACCATGGCAATCTTAATGATCATACAGCTGTTGATTCAATTGTTGAATCATAGAGGCTGGTGCTTAGATGAATATCTAATGAGTTAGATTGAGGACTCATCAAGCACCGTCAAATGATTATTAAGAGATGATCTCCAGCCTGAGTAGGAGATGTCAATCCTTTCTCATTTAGGCAGATATCTGACCGACCTCTTGATGCAGGTCCTCTGCATAGGAATAGAGATTCGGAGGTGTCAGATGAGTTAGGTCAAAGAGTTGACTTAACGAGATCGAGATAACCAAAGTCCTATATCAAATGCTGTCATGATATAGGCATGCATCCTCTGACCAGAGACAGATATGTTACTATATGTCTGAGTATGTACATTTGGCAGACCAATAGGTTGATGACCTCATCAAGGTCTATACACCGGCGCGCTGGTGTACATATAAGGGCATATGAGTAATACGATCTCTCAAAGGGATCATACAGGTTCATTTACTGAACCGGAAGACATGAGCTCACTCATGAGATATTGGGAAGAATCAAATTCCGTGCGCACGGTCGTCTCGCTTTGGAAGCTTGACTGAATTTGTTGGTTTGATATATACTTTTGGAAAGTATATGATCAAGACCCAGGTATGATATATGCTTTTGGAAAGTATATGATCAATACCGACTCCCAATGATCGAATGAGAAACTTACTGATAAAACCATGAAGTAGACAGTATAAAGTTGATCCAATACTTCGGGTTTAATCTGGGTCTTCCAGTATGCAGGATGTACAGGTATTAGGAATACCTGAGGGTGATGTGATCATAAACGATTGTATAACCATGACGCTTCCATTCCTAGGGAGTGATGAAACGGGTCTGGATTTTAGTGACTCCTCTCAGTAGAGAAGTAATCTTATCTTAGTCCAATTATTGGACATTGATCTGAATATGATTCAGATGCAATGAGAAGATTAGATTTGCGGTCTTGATTTAATCAAGCATCTATGGGAGGCCCGCGATCTGGATTTGAGATATGATCTCAATATTCATGTCACTATACGTGGAACAATACAATCGCCATGTCCTTATCTCCAAGTATTCGCGGAGAAAGCGCATTATCCTTGAAAGAGTTCATGGATAATTCTATTGTTGATATATGTATCCGAGCATTGAGAAAATGGATAATTAAATGTGATTTAATTATCAAGATTAATATGAATTTGATTCATATTATAAAGAGAGTTATCTTAGATAATTAAATGTGATTTGATTATCAAAGATGTGAATAATGTGAATGTGATTCATATTATTTAAACACATGAGATAAAGAGATCCAAGATGATTAAATATGATTTAATTATCAAATATAAGAATAATGTGGATAGTAATATCTAATTATTCATAATATATTATATATGTAATTTATAATGTATTAGAGAGAGTTAAATATAATTTATATTAGTAGATTAATTATTAATGTGTATTGGATACACATTGTCTAATTAATTGAAAATGTAAATTACATTTGGTTTTGGGTTGTGAATATGATTCACAATATTCCAATGTCAAGATTGCAATATTCCCAAAATTAATTGAGAATTATTTTGGTGAATTAAAATACCAACAAATTGTTGTTGGAAAATAAGTAGAGAGAAATTCAAGGAGATGTGCAATCTCATGAATTACCATGAGATTGCCCTCCCTTTTGGAAAGAGGGGGGCGGCACCAATTTCCTTGTGAAATTGGTGGCCGTCCCCCCTTCCAAAGAGGAAGGTTGATCTCTATTTATTCCTCTCTCCTTATTTGATTGATTTAATATGGTATTAATATTTATTTCATTTATCAAATATATTTTTATCAAATTAAATCACAGGTTGTTGGTTTTTACCAACAACAATCTTGACCATTGGATTGACATAAATCAATCTCATCCATTGATTTTATATGTCCCATGGATTGAGATCCATGGATCCCAAAACCCTATAAATAGAGAGGCATACCATGCTCTCTATTTTACACACAATGCTTGAGAAGCATCTCTCTCTCTCTCTCTCTTTCTCTCTAGAGGTTAGCCCTCTCTCTCCCTCTCATGGCCGTCCACCATGGATGCCATGGAGAGGTTCTCCATCGCCGCGGCATCGTCGTTATGCTGCCCGTTCTTCTGCTCGTGGATCTCCGTCTCCTTCGGTGCGCCTCGCTCGTGAAGAAGACGTCGGATCTCGTGTGTCGAGATCAGGAGATCCGCCGCTTGGATCATCAACATGGATTGCGAGAAGCACGCAGTTCATCCCCGCGCTCGCAAGCGTCTCCTCCGTCGGATCGGACTTGAGACAGGAGGTCCCTTCGTTTAGAGACTCGATCACAACCACGCTTCAAGAGGTAATCCTATTACTTGTTTGTGGTTTAGACGAAACGATTCGAGAAGTGTTCTTGGATCATGTGGTTTCGTCGTATAAAATTTTTTAAATTCTGCTGCACCGAGCAACTAGTTCGACTAGTCGCTCCTCGTCGTATTCGATACGACGCTCACGCTTCCGTGATGCGCTTGAGGATCTAACCATATCCTTCAAGTGGTATCAGAGCCTTAGGTCGACGGTTTCGAATAGTGATTCGCTAACCGAGGACGACTTGGGTTCGTTAAGGTCGCGAAAGTTTTCATCGCATTTGATTTCGCAGATCTGTTTAGTAAATAAATTCGGCACTGTTTAAATTGTTTAAACACGAATTTTATACTTGGATTATGTTCCCCATTAAATAAGGAAACCATAGGATCTGAGTTTGCGTAAATCGGATTTCGTATGCTCGAGATATGGTCGTTTTAATGAACATGTATGCACTGTTGCGGGAACTGTAAATCTGAACGTGATTAAAATGTTAATTACTGTTTAGACTTGCCTCGAAATGCGTGAAACATCACTTAGGTTCTGTCCTAAATCAAATTAGCAAACTTTAGAAATTGACTTTGCTTAATTTGGATTTAATATGATTGAGATATGCCAATTTTGGTAAGTAGGGGTCACTGCTGAAATTGCTTTCCTAATCAAGAACCATGTGATTGTCAATTAATGAAATTAATTGTTAATTTCGAGAAATAATTATGAAAAATATTTGTGAAATATTAGAGAATGATTATTTCCTTCATTGACTTGGCCCCAACCAATTAGTTGATTAGATTTGATCTAAACCATAATTGGAATTACAATCATCAAACTTCTTGCTTGAATAGGACTTGGGAATTTGCCTAGCAAATTTCCTTATAATCAAAATTGTTTTGATTACTATATGGTATAATTTCGGTTGAAGAACCGATGATCATCTCAAGTACAAAATAATCAATTTGGCATTATCCTTTCCCGAGGCGGATATGGTGTCTAGTCGGGGATCGCTGGGTCAGCGGGTTGCAACGTATGTGGCATTATTAGAATGTGATTCATAGAAATTAATTTAATTTGAATAAGATATGGAGGATCACATAAGTGACATCCATGGTCTCCCGTCAAGGCGAAGGGTTTCGTCGCCAGATATTATATGTGGGAGACGCCTGTTCGAAGTGACAGCTCCTGCATATGATCCATTTGGATCGGGCTCGTCGCTTCTCGAAAGAGTAAGGACGTATGCGTAGTGACCCCAATATCGGGTTCTCATATTATTGGGGCGATATTGGATTGCGCATAGCGAGTTGTATTCCTGTTGACGGTTGGTTCAATTAATGACGGGTCAAC
Organism: Ottelia alismoides; assembly: GCA_037367405.1. Lineage (NCBI taxonomy): Eukaryota > Viridiplantae > Streptophyta > Magnoliopsida > Alismatales > Hydrocharitaceae > Ottelia > Ottelia alismoides. The sequence goes on along the minus strand of JAZKJV010000529.1, from coordinate 336,185 downwards.
ATCACCTTAGGGGTGGTGGGCCCGGGTATTAAAGACCAAATTGGGAGATGCAAGTTGGACTTGCAAGGTGGAATGTGTTCCCGCTTCTTTTTATCCGAGTTGTAGGTTCTCATATTATTGGGATGCAACAAAGATAAGGAAGGAGATCCCATATCTTGCTTGAGATATAATGGTAAGTATATCTCTTACATTGAAAGTGATTAAGGGAATGAACTTTCATTGTTGACATGGCAAGACAACTTTGATATAAAATTCCTAATTCAAAGTAAAACATGTATATATATAAATATATACCCTTATGCAAATTACTTATTTCAGATAATCCTTCATTAAACCCACTCAATGTTATACTCATTAATAACCAGTAGAATATCATGGATTGGACCCTTGATCCAGATATTGTACTTGCGATTGGACACATAATGTATGTGGTTGCAATGTGCAAGTTTCCTCATAATAATGAGAAGTGATAATTAAATAAGACAATAGGACTAAAACCCTAGGGTTTGTATGTCTCTATAAGTCTTGATCTTATCGAATGTACTTTTGAAGTGACATGTCGATGATGATCGTAATTATCAAATTAATCCTTATAAAATCAATAAAGATATTCTGGCAACATATGTGCTCTTGACATTTAATCATGAATGACATGGTTCTCTACATCATGTAGAATGGTAGATCTATTAGAGATAATGTATTCAAATTGTTTGAGTACCTACCTGAACCTATGCTTTAAGAGTTTAGATGGATGTAGGTGATGAGTGTCATCATTCTACTATCTTTACTCTAGTCATTCATGAAGCTTCATAATATTCATATTGTATGAATTTAATGAAGCATGTATAAGTGTTGAAATACTCTTATATTGAAATTTTTGATTTTAAGATAAGAGATCCTTTAGTCTTGAGCAATGGTTGCTTAGAGATAAAAGGAGCGCAGTGGAAGCATGGGTTGAACTCAAGTAAGAAGTATAGTCAAAGAGTTGATTGTACTTCTGTTGCTTCCATCCAAAGAGTTGGATGAATGCCAATACTGCAATAAGTTGATGTGTTGATAGTATGACTATCAAATCTATCTAGAATCCTTAGAAAAGGAATCGGATAGTACATCAGAAAAATCTACATATAATCATTGAAATTGACTTACTTATTTGATAATATAAAGTCTAATAATTGTATCTCAATCTTCTAATCACACTTGCAATTGGTTGCATATGTATTAGAAATTTGATCTTAAGGTTTATTGGTCATCCATGTTGAAAGTGATGCAAATGTTACAACAATTTCCATGAGATCAATAGACTTCATATTTTCAGTGGGAGCCCTTAGTCTTAGAGAATGTCTCTATAACCAAGATACTAGAATACGCTCATTGTTTATTTCTAATTGTTGGATATAAACATGAATTCTGAAATTTATCTCTCATAAAGAGTTATGATGGATATATATTTCAGATAGTAATCTTACATCTAGCGGACTCCACAAAATTAGAAATTAATGAATGGTTCATTAAGATTTCTAATACTGAAAATTAAAACCTTTAAAGATCAATAGGAGGATAAAGATCATTTGACAATGATCTGGCATCATGTTTTGGACATTTGTTTGTTGATGTGATCAATAGACTGATAAGAGATGAGCCTTTAGATTGTCTAAGTGTTCAAATCTTACATACTTATGAATATTGTATTCAAGAGTAAAAATGTCCAATACACCCTTCTTTGGGAAAGGTGTAAGATGTTAAGGTATTCAAGATCTCATACATATTGATGTATGTGAATCATCTATATCAGAATAAACATTATGGATATGTGATATCTATTAGTGATTATTTGTGATATGAGATTTCTTCTCTTCACTTAGAAAACTTTGAAATGTTCAAAGATTTCACATTTTGGTTTAGAATCAAAGTTTGAAGGAAGATGAAATGAATTTGATCTAATCAAGGTAGCTTGTACCTATTAGATGAATTCAAGGAATACCTTATGGAGATGTGAATATCATTTCTATCTCACCCCTCCTAATGAGTCTTAACTCAATAGAGTTGTAGGGAGATGCAATTGATCATGTGTGACATGATTTGATCAATGATTAATCTTAGCATAATTATCTCTTAGTTTCCAGGTATATGTGGTAGAGACTACATTATACACTTAATAAGGTCCCAAGCTGGTAAGCTGGAATCTAGCACCAGAGAGTGCTACTTCATTAGGAAAATAAAGGATGGTATTAGATACCTACTTTATGACCTTGAGATTCTTAAAAGATCTCATCTTTGAGAATATGATTCTTGTTGGAGTATTAGTGGTATGCGCCTATTGAGTTGTAGCAGGGTAAATGGATCCTGGAGGAGATCCATTTACCCCATTCAGTGTTTAGTCCCACATCGTCTAACGGTGGGAATTGGAGGCTCTGGAGAGGCTATATAAAGAGCCCCAGACCTCCTGTACTCATTGAGAAAGTGCAATGCATATCACGCCCCTTTGAGGGCTTCTCCCGTGGTTTCATCCCGCTCCTCACGGAGTAGGGTTCCACGTAAAATCCCGCGTTCTTATTCTTGTTCGTTGTTTATTTCTTTTCCATGTTACGCTTCCGCTTCCGATTTTCTAACATGGTATCAGAGCGGGTCGATTCTCGAGGAGTTCTATGTTTTTATTTGTTTGTTTGAGATTCGATTATCAAGAAGAGATGATTCTTGAAGTTTTTTTTATGAAGTTCATATTTGTGATTCATTCAAGTTTAGAGATTCGGTTCTATGGGTTTTTGAAGCCCTAAATCTTCGACGCCATCGACAACAAAGTTTCTCAGTTCGATTCCGATATTATTTTTCTCCGTGCTCAAGTTCAAGATAATTTTGGGGTTTTTTATTGAACCCTAGAATCCAGGCCGCAAAATTGCGCCGTTCAGCCTCCTGCCGATCCCGATCTCTGGTGGTGATTTCTCTTCCATGCGAGACCTGCGCACGAAGCCCCAACATCCTTCCAGACAGAGACCGCACCCATCTCTGTGGTCCCCTTCTTCATCGATGGGGGAGCCCCATCTTCTCAAGCAAGCACTTCGGCGACTCCAGATGGCATCTCACAAACAAAAAAAAGGGAGATCCCCGTAGGTCTGGCGGGATCCTCCATCTCTCCAGACCATCACTGACGATGGTGACATCCATCCTGCCGCACCACTGCCTCCGGGCGGAGGGCCCCCACGCCCCCGCGATGCATCCCCCAAGCGCGATCCCTCAGAGACCAGGCATAACCCGCCAGGTGCGATCCCCCAAGCGCCCCCCTTCGTCTTCGTCTTCGTCTTCAGGTGGCGGGCCCTAATCCATCGGCCCTTCTCTCCAAGTTTAGGCGCATAGCGGCGAGTTCCCGCCTCCCTCGCGCGGGGGACCCTGTCGGCGCCGCCCTCTCTCGCTCCCCCTTCTCGCGCGACGGCGCGCTCCAAGCGCCGAGAAGCCTCTATCCCATCGATACACTCCAGGCAAGTGCGAGCCCTTGGAAGAAGCAAACCGGGGCGGCGCTTCCCTCTCCCCTCGCAGGAGCCTCACTCCCTTGGCGTCGCACATCCCCTCGCAGCAACATTGGAGGGGTTCCCGTGTCGTGAACCCTAAGAAAGGGCAGCGCCCCCCCCCCCCTTAAAAAAAAAGAAAAAGAAAAAAAAAGTTGGGAAAATATAGGCCCAAGGTGGGCGTTGGCATAAAAAAAAACGTGCCCTGTTTTAAAGCCCCGTTGAGGGCAAGGGTTTTCATGTGGTATCATAGGTACACCAGAGCAGTCCACCATTCTCTGAGCCAGATGGGAGAGACCCAGTTCTCCGACGAGGAGACTTCAGGCGCAAGTTCAGACTCGATGGTCAGGTCACGAGTCTTCAGTTGACTCACACTCTAGCCTGTTCGTCCTCCTCACTTGCACGGCATGAGAAGCAACGTCCTCGACTGCAGCAATGTGCGCGTTGGGTTGATATTGTCCGTAGTGTCTTGTAGAGTTGAGTTGAGTCTCTTTATGTTTGTCCAAGCTGAGCATTGCATGCTCCAGCTTGAGGGGGAGTGTTGGAGTATTAGTGGTATGCGCCTATTGAGTTGTAGCAGGGTAAATGGATCCTGGAGGAGATCCATTTACCCCATTCAGTGTTTAGTCCCACATCGTCTAACGGTGGGAATTGGAGGCTCTGGAGAGGCTATATAAAGAGCCCCAGACCTCCTGTACTCATTGAGAAAGTGCAATGCATATCACGCCCCTTTGAGGGCTTCTCCCGTGGTTTCATCCCGCTCCTCACGGAGTAGGGTTCCACGTAAAATCCCGCGTTCTTATTCTTGTTCGTTGTTTATTTCTTTTCCATGTTACGCTTCCGCTTCCGACTTTCTAACAATTCTTATAGGATGACTCTCTCGAGAATCAAGATGAAAATGAAGTAAAGGAACTCATTAAATCTTGAAAAGATAACGAGGCTCCTGAAATCGGAAACTAAAATAGATAATTAAAGATGAAACATTAATACCTCTTCAAATAAGTTTGAGGATGGATTCCATGTGTCAGTTAAATCTGAAAATGATCGGACTTCATGTGATGAAGCTCCTGAGGATCATGACATGGAAAGATGGATGTTAGCAATAAAAGTCTAATGTAGACTTCATATACAAGTGTTGTATATGGACCCTCGAGGATCCACCTATATGGGTCAGACCCATTAAGGTGTAAATGGATCTTCAAGAGAAAGAGGGAACCTGATGAGAAGGTATAAACCTTCAAAGCACGGTTCGTAGCCATGAGCTACACACCGAAGAGAAGGCATCGCTTGCGATAAGACTTGCTCTCCAGTGACCTTGCTTTAACCCATCAGAATATTGCTAACTATAGCTACACAACTTGTCTATGACATCTTCATGGTGTGAGTCAAGATTGCATTCCTCTATGAATACCTCTCTGAGGATATTCATATGAAGTATCCCCAGGGCTTCAAGATTGAGGAAAGCAAGATGTGCTAGCTGAAGAACTCCATCTTTGGACTCCCTTAAGCTTCCTGTAGTTGGAACATAAGATTTGATGAAATTATAAATGTTGTGATTTCAGATAAAATCTTGATGAACCATGTGAAGCTTAGTGGGAGTGCCATTGTGTTCATCGTGCAAAATGTAGATATTATTCTAATCATTTAAAATGATATAAGAATAAATAATAAGTGTTTTATAATTTGGTTGTTCCATACCTTGAGATACGATCTCAAGGATACCTCTTCGATCTTAGTTCTGAAGTTGTTCAAAAGCAAAGAGAAGAGGATATTGGGACCGTCACATTAGTAATACACCTTGGACTTATTCCATTTTCTGGAAAATTCCAAGAAAGGCTTCCTTCCCTTAAGATGTAGTAGTAACCTGTCTAAAGGGATAGCACCTCAAAGAGTTGAGGAAGTAAAAGCCAGAACTGCTTGCACTTGTGCATCAGTTACGCGAAGCTGAAGTGTATGCTAGATGTGTACAAAAGCCATATGTCTGCCACGTAGTGGGAATAGTAATCTGTTACTAATCCTACTCTGGAAATAAAACACTTGGTTGCAGTAATAACAATATCTTCAAAGATGATGAAACTTAGAGATAGTGATCTCAAAATCTTATCTTCAAAGGTTTAAGACCTTGTAGATAGTGATCTATAAGGGTCTTAACTGTAGATACCTTAGGAGATAGAGATCTCCAGGAATAAAGGTATTCTAATAAGGATTATGGGAATACTGGTTATGATAATTAATAAGATGTAGTGTCAATGACACTATAACCGACAAAATTGAGTATTGGTTGCATAGGATGCAACATTCGCATTGGATGCAAGCACTGTTACTAGGAGATATGCAAGTGCCGTAAAAGGACTTGGCGTAGTCTCTTGGGAACAGAGTGACTGATCAGCTTACCTAGCTATTTTCTAAATAGCCTATGAATGTCACATGAGTGTGGGTTTAAATGATTAGCCCATTAATGGCTCTTTGGGCTAGTGGGAGATTGTTGGACATGCGAGCCCACGGCGAGCCATTATGCAATAAATGTTATTGCAATTCACTCCTTAATCTGAAATAAAGAGTACATAATTTGCATAATAGGTCCCTTAGTACAATTAGGGTTATGTACCATGGCCATCTTAATGATCATACAGCTGTTGATTCAATTATTGAATCATAGAGGCTGGTGCTTAGATGAATATCTAATGAGTTAGATTGAGGACTCATCAAGCACCGTCAAATGATTATTAAGAGATGATCTCCAGCCTGAGTAGGAGATGGCAAGCCTTTCTCATTTAGGCCGATATCTGACCGACCTCTTGATGCAGGTCCTCTGCATAGGAATAGAGATTCGGAGGTGTCAGATGAGTTAGGTCAAAGAGTTGACTTAACGAGATCGAGATAACCAAAGTCCTATATCAAATGCTGTCATGATATAGGCATGCATCCTCTGACCAGAGACAGATGTGTTACTATATGTCTGAGTATGTACATTTGGCAGACCAATAGGTTGATGACCTCATCAAGGTCTATACACCGGCGCGCTGGTGTACATATAAGGGCATATGAGTAATACGATCTCTCAAAGGGATCATACAGGTTCATTTACTGAACCGGAAGACATGAGCTCACTCATGAGATATTGGGAAGAATCAAATTCCGTGCGCACGGTCGTCTCGCTTTGGAAGCTTGACTGAATTTGTTGGTTTGATATATACTTTTGGAAAGTATATGATCAAGACCTAGGTATGATATATGCTTTTGGAAAGTATATGATCAATACCGACTCCCAATGATCGAATGAGAAACTTACTGATAAAACCATTAAGTAGACAGTATAAAGTTGATCCAATACTTCGGGTTTAATCTGGGTCTTCCAGTATGCAGGATGTACAGGTATTAGGAATACCTGAGGGTGATGTGATCATAAACGATTGTATAACCATGACGCTTCCATTCCTAGGGAGTGATGAAACGGGTCTGGATTTTAGTGACTCCTCTCAGTAGAGAAGTAATCTTATCTTAGTCCAATTATTGGACATTGATCTGAATATGATTCAGATGCAATGAGAAGATTAGATTTGCGGTCTTGATTTAATCAAGCATCTATGGGAGGCCCGCGATCTGGATTTGAGATATGATCTCAATATCCATGTCACTATACGTGGAACAATACAATCGCCCTGTCCTTATCTCCAAGTATTCGCGGAGAAAGCGCATTATCCTTGAAAGAGTTCATGGATAATTCTATTGTTGATATATGTATCCGAGCATTGAGAAAATGGATAATTAAATGTGATTTAATTATCAAGATTAATATAAATTTGATTCATATTATAAAGAGAGTTATCTTAGATAATTAAATGTGATTTGATTATCAAAGATGTGAATAATGTGAATGTGATTCATATTATTTAAACACATGAGATAAAGAGATCCAAGATGATTAAATATGATTTAATTATCAAAGATAAGAATAATGTGGATAGTAATATCCAATTATTCATAATATATTATAAATGTGATTTATAATGTATTAGAGAGAGTTAAATATAATTTATATTAGTAGATTAATTATTAATGTGTATTGGATACACATTGTCTAATTAATTGAAAATGTAATTACATTTGGTTTTGGGTTGTGAATATGATTCACAATATTCCAATGTCAAGATTGCAATATTCCCAAAATTAATTGAGAATTATTTTGGTGAATTAAAATACCAACAAATTGTTGTTGGAAAATAAGTAGAGAGAAATTCAAGGAGATGTGCAATCTCATGGATTACCATGAGATTGCCCTCCCTTTTGGAAAGAGGGGGGCGGCACCAATTTCCTTGTGAAATTGGTGGCCGTCCCCCCCCCTCCAAAGAGGAAGGTTGATCTCTATTTATTCCTCTCTCCTTATTTGATTGATTTAATATGGTATTAATATTTATTTGATTTATCAAATATATTTTTATTAAATTAAATCACAAGTTGTTGGTTTTTACCAACAACAATCTTGACCATTGGATTGACATAAATCAATCTCATCCATTGATTTTATATGTCCCATGGATTGAGATCCATGGATCCCAAAATCCTATAAATAGAGAGGCATACCATGCTCTCTATTTTACACACAATGCTTGAGAAGCATCTCTCTCTCTCTCTCTCTTTCTCTCTAGAGGTCAGCCCTCTCTCTCCCTCTCATGGCCGTCCACCATGGATGCCATGGAGAGGTTCTCCATCGCCGCTGCATCGTCGTTATGCTGCCCGTTCTTCTGCTCGTGGATCTCCGTCTCCTTCGGTGCGCCTCGCTCGTGAAGAAGACATCGGATCTCGTGTGTCGAGATCAGGAGATCCGCCGCTTGGATCATCAACATGGATTGCGAGAAGCACGCGGTTCATCCCCGCGCTCGCAAGCGTCTCCTCCGTCGGATCGGACTTGAGACAGGAGGTCCCTTCGTTTAGAGACCCGATCACAACCACGCTTCAAGAGGTAATCCTATTACTTGTTTGTGGTTTAGACGAAACGATTCAAGAAGTGTTCTTGGATCATGTGGTTTCGTCGTATAAAATTTTTTAAATTCTGATGCACCGAGCAACTAGTCCGACTAGTCGCTCCTCGTCGTATTCGATACGACGCTCACGCTTCCGTGATGCGCTTGAGGATCTAACCATATCCTTCAGCAGGTTAGATCAGTTTTGACTGATCTTGCTGTTGAGATTCCTCTTCCCATGCAGCTTTTATATGACAATCAAGTAGATCTTTTTATTGCTAATAATCGTGCATTTCATGAACGAACCAAGCATATAGAGGTCGACTACCATTATATCAGAGACATGATCCAGAAGGGTCTCATATCCACTTCCCATGTTTCTATTGGAGATCAGACAACTGATATTTTCACCAAGGCCCTTACTAGCATGGTTTCAAATTTTGCGAAATTTCGACGAAATTTCGACGAAATTTCGGTTTCGACACCCTACCGAAACCGAAATCGAAATCTCGATATATACCCTTGCTTCACAAATTTAGGCCGATTTTGGCCAAAATTGGCGAAATTTCATCGAAATTTCGACGAAATTTCAAAATTGTTTCGTTTTTTCAACATCTCGAAATGAAATCGAAATCGAGATTTGAAACCTTGCTTACTAGAGGCCCTTTTCAGAGATGTTCTTCCAAGCTGAGCTTTATAGACATATATACTCCATCCATGGTTTCAGATTTCGCGAATTTTCGACGAATTTTCGATTTCGACAAGGAACCGAAATCTCGAGCGAAATGGCGATATAAGGGCAGTTTCCAGTCATTTCTTCGCAAATGGTGGTCTATATGGGTGAAATGTCGTCGGAATTTCGACGAAATTTCGTATCGACAGGGTATCGATACGATATCCGAAACCGATATTTAAACCCTTGGCTCCAGTTTGAGGGGGAGTGTTGAGATATTTATAGCTCTTTATATTTATTTCGCATTTTTATTTCTTTCACGTACCTCTCATGTAATTTACCCAGGGATTTCTCCTATATAAGAGTGCTCTAAGGTCTCAATAATGGGATGATTTTATTCTTTCCTCCAACAGTTCTCTTAAATAAGAGGAGGATCTTGTTTATGCAAACTAAATAATAGATATAGAAAGAAAAAAGAATATATAGAAATATGAAAATATAAATAATATCTCAACAATCCCCTTCACGATGAAGCATAGATATCAACTGTTCTCATCTTAGAACATCATCTCTGAAATGACCCTCTGGCCTTAGTGAACACAACTGATGTATGTTCTCCTGAGCTGATGTGAGAGGTGAAGATAAAGCCCTTTTGAATCATATCATGAGTGTAGTGACAATCAACCTCGATATACTTGGTTCTCTGATGGAAGATTGGGTTGTTGGCAATGAAAACATCAGCATGGTTGTCGCATTGGAGATGCATGGGAAAAAGCACATCAATAGCTAGGTCAGCCAGAATGCATGACCCATATCATCTACGTACTCCTACCATGGCTCTGTACTCTGACTCTGCACTCGATCTGGTGACCACAATATGCTTCTTGCTCTTCCATGACACCAACGAGCTCCCTATGAACACTATGAAACTGGAGGTAGACTTCCTACCCTTAGGACATCCCACATAATCTGCATCTGTGCATGCCGTAACGATAAGGGATGTTCCTTTGCTAAATAAAAGTCTCACTTTGCTCACTACAAAGGATATGCCTGGCTTGGTGATGATCACATATAGGAGCTTCCCTACGAGCTTTGTTGGAGTATTTGGTTGCGCGCATGTTGAGTTGTAGATGAGTAAATGTATACCTCCAGGATCCATTTACCCCACCCGTATGTTTAGTCCCACATCTACCGACAGTGAGACTTGGAAGCTCTATAGGCTATATAATGAGCTCCATACCTCCCGTATCTTGAAAAAATCAATAGACACATATGGCCCTTTGAGGCCTTCTCCCGTGGTTTCATCCTGCTCCTTGGGGTTTGGATTCCACGTAAAATTTGTGTGTCAAGTTTATCTTTCTTTTCGCAATTTTATCAATTTCGCTTCCGCATTCCTATTTTCTAATATGGTATCAGAGCGGGATCGATTCTCGAGGATTTTTGTATTCTTTATTTATGTTCAAGATTCGATTGTTCTTTCTTGAAGACTATTAATGTTCATATATATGTTCATTCAAAATCATCATCGAAGTCTAGGGTTTCTTTCTGATGAAACCATAATTTTGGCATCGGTACCAACAAAGATCAAAGCAAACTACGGTCTTCTTCAACAGTAGGCTGCAACACATCCTTCAGGCAGCGCGACTCTTCTGGCAGATCCCCTCTCCGATATGCGTCCAATCTGCCCAATCGCGCAACCTTTGGCGGGAAGAATCCTAGCGCAACTGTCCATGCTCGGCAAACCTGGCCTCTGGCGCATCCCTGTTCGGCATCTCCAAGCAACATGTCTCCACGCATAGTTCCTCGTGAAGCATCCCATCGTCGCCCTTGCGCTGGTGGTGCGACCCGCATCCGCCTATACCAGGCGGCGTGCTCCTACAACGAAGCTCCTACCTCGTGGTGGAGCTCCCGTCTTTACGTTGCCCCCGCAGGCACCGAGAGCAAGAAAAGAAGGTGTGAACCGCAGCAGTCCCAACTCCTCTGGTGATTATGTACTCTCTAGGAAGGACCACCTTGGCATCGCGCAGAGTCGCATCTCCAGGCGGCCTTCCATCGAAGGGCGGCCTTCCCTCGCGACGATGCTGCATCTTCATCCAAGGCGACGCGAACTTACAGTGATCTCCCCTGCTCAGCGATGAAGCCCCACCGCCTCTCCAGTTGTGAAGCCCCAGGTGCAATAGAAGCAGGCGGCGGTGCCCTCTCAAAGACGGAAGCACCATCAAGGGGCATTTCAAGAGAGGGTTCCCGATTGTGAACCCCAATTTGGTGTGCATGGTTTAGTTAGCCCCAAGTGGGCCTTGTATGTTAAAAAAAGGAGAGAGAGAGGGCAGCCCTGCGTACAAAAGGGGAGAAAGAGAGTTGAGCCAAAGTGGGCCGAAGTTAAAAAAACTAAAAAGGGAGCGTAAACAAAAATCAAGTACGCTAGTTTAAAAAAAAGGAAAGCCATTAAAAAAAGGAGATGATGACACGACTTATAAAAAAATGTTAAAAAAAACTTTTATTGTGCAAAAAAAACCGTACGAAAAAAATGCAAGAAAAGCCGAGAAAAAAAGAAAAACGGTGATCGGCTTATTGGTTTTTATTCTTCCATATTTTTATGTCTTCTCCCAACATTGTTGATGCCATTGTTTTCCGATAAGTTTGGGAGAAAGGGGAGCATTATGTAGAGTCACATGTCCTGTTGCAGATTCAGATGTCAGATTCCAGACCAGTCAGATTTTCTCGGACTCTACAATTCTTCAGTTGATCAGACTCGACGATTGATTCGAGTCTTTAGTTTCAATCACACATATCTGCGATCACGTTTTTAGTAGTCCCATCATTCGTTGTTTCAGCCAGAGTTTTCATGTGAGCCATAGGGACTCATAGTAGAGGACCATTCCCGATGCCATGCGGGCAAGGGTTTTCATGTGGTATAATAGGGACTCCATAGTAGAGGACCGTTCTCTGAACCAGATGGGAGAGATCCAATTCTCTGACGAGGAGACTATTTCAGACCCCATTCTCCATCGACCGTGGACTCCGATGAGGATTGCACTCCCACGACCTTTCAGTTCGGCCCTATCAGAGATAGAGCAGTTGTCCACATGTTGTGGAGAACCAGAGTACTCCGACGAGGAGACTCATTTCAGTTGCAGTGACTCTGACAGGCGCAGTATAGAGCACATGCTCTCCGACGAGGAGATTCAATTGACTCACACTCCAGCCCGTTCGTCCTCCTAACCTGCACGGCATGAGAAGCAACATCCTCGACAACAACTGACAATTGTGCGCATTAAGTTGATATTATCTGTAGTGTCATGTATTGTGAGTTGAGTTTCTTTCTGTTTGTCCAAGTTGAGCATTACATGCTCCAGCTTGAGGGGGGTGTTGGAGTATTTGGTTGTGCACATGTTGAGTTGTAGATGGGTAAATGGATACCTCCATGATCCATTTACCCCACCCGTATGTTTAGTCCCACATCTACCAACAGTGGGATATGGAGGTTCCGTAGAGGCTATATAAGGAGCCCCAGAACTCCTGTATCCATTGAGAAAATCAATAGACACATATGACCCTTTGAGGCCTTCTCCCGTGGTTTCATCCCTCTACTTAGGGAGTAGGGTTCCACGTAAAATTTGTGTGTCAAGTTTATCTTTCTTTTCGCTCTGTTTATCAATTTCGCTTCCGCATTCCTATTTTCTAACAAGCTCCCTGCACCCATGGAAGGCCGTATCGGCGATATATCGGCGATATATCCGATATATCGGTTTCGACAGGGTCGGGGTTTCGATATTACCCTCATATCGGCTCATATCGGTAAAAAATGACTGGATTCAGTAGAAAAAAATCCCGGATATCGATCGATATTGTCGATATTTCGCCGATATCTCTATATATCAATCGTATTATTCATGGAAGATTGATTCAACTACTTATCTAGCTACACATAGTATTAAAACACACAATGGTTTATATATATTTTGTTTCGGGTCGGGGGCGCTGCCCCCGTACCCCCGTAAGGGGGGCCAACCTGGGTGTACAAGTAGGGTATGGTGCGACAGGAGGGTGCATACAATGGTTCTTCAACTTGGTGTATGTTACAAGTTATTTCATATTGTAAGAATTGAATGAAATTGATTTCCAATAACTACAAGTCAATTCTTCAAAAACAAAAAATCTATACGTCAAGAATCAAACATTAATATCGATATGTTCAAAATGATCTATATATGCGATATAAGCTTCATAGATTGATCGATATATGTGATCTAAGAGTATATTCGTAAGCTATTTAGTGATCTAAGAACTTGGATGAACTCCATTTTCAATATATATAGGTCAACAACTAACAGTACCCAGCGATATGTTCGATATGATCGATATGTGCAATTTAAGGATCATAGTCTTCACAAGTGATCTATATGTGTCGTCTAAGTGTATATATGTAAGTTGTTTAATGTTATAAGAACTTGAATGGAATCCATTTCCAAAATCTAAAGGTCAAGAATAAACATTAACAGCGATATGTTCGATATGATGATCGATATGTGCGATATATAGTCTATAAATGACCGATATGTGTGATATAAGTGTGTATTTATAGGTTATTTGTTGTTCTAATATCTTGGATGATCTTAATTTCTGAAAAAATGCCAAAACATTGGCTTTTTTGAGCCATTTTTGACATTTCCATCGATATCGTCGATATATCGTCGATATATCCCGATATATCCATTTCTGGGCAGACCGAAACGATATCGATATCGATACGGCCTTCCATGCCTGCACCTCCTCTACGTCATCATCATATAACGTCATGCTTGGGTCCATGGAAGTAGTGACAAGCCTGCAATCTGCCATGTCCGTATCAGATAGGAGATATGCAACGTACTTCCTCTTGTTCATAACAAGACCCAACTGGTTCCTGACGAACTCAAGTCCAAAGAAGTAACGTAAATCACTAAGGTCCTTAGTTACAAACGGTTGACGAAGGAAATCTTTAGATGCACTAATGCCCTGCACATCATCCCCTGAAACAATGATATCATCAATGTAGAGCAATATAGCAATGTACCTCTCCTAGTCCTCTGAACGAACAGTGAGTGATTTGCGGTCGTTCTCATGAACATGCTACTCTTACCAAGTCTGCGAGCTTATAAAACCATGTTCGGGGGATCCGCTTAAGGCCATAGATAACCTTACGAAGTCTACACACCATATTACACTCCCCTCAGCAGTGAACCTTGGTTGTTGCCACATGTAGACTTTCTCCTACAGGTCACCATAAAGAAACGCGTTCTTCACATCGAGCTGATATAGGAGCCAGTCTCGTGTTACTACAACCGAGAGAAGGATCCATATTGTAGAATGTTGAGCCACATGAGAAAGTATCATGATAGTCTACTCCATACGTCTGATTAAATCCATGAGCCACAAATCTCTCCTTGTAGCGATCCAAGTTGCCATCTGCTCGGTGCTTTACTGTGAATACCCACTTGCATCCCACGATAGATGCCTCTGTAGGAGCAATAACAATGCCCCGCATGCCACATGCTTGTAATGCGGCCATCTCCTCCTCCATGCCAATATGCCACTGACAGTCATGCATCGCCTCTTGGTATGCACGTGGTATCTCCACAACTGACAGTCCCATGACAAACGCTTGAAATCCTCCGAGAGATGCCCCAAAGAGATATGGGTTGCAAGAGGAAAAGTAGCACATGTACGTCTCCCTTTTCGCAGAGCAATATGCACAGATCACATGCCTCCTCATCAACCTATAGACTAGCCTTTTGAGAGGGCACATGCTCATCCTGTAAAGTAACATGTTGCATGGACAAATCACTAGTGCCATCAGTAGAAACAATGTGCTTAGAACATACCGCAAGAGTCCCAGAGTGCCAGATACATGCGTATATGTCATCTTACTTACAGGATGTATTCCCCCTAGTCTTATCTGTCAGCTCTGACTATGTCAGGATGTGCTCCTTATTGCACTGCATGAGGGTCAAGAACTGCATGGATCATAATTCATAGTTGTTCCCATCCATCTTAACAATAGGACCCGAGCCTTGAAGATACCAGACGAAGAGAAGACATCACCCTTGCTCTCTGACATGATGAAGAATAGGGTCGAAGCGAAACTCAATTGGGGCAATGAACCCTGTTGGGAAAAAATGAATGGCTTGTTTATTCCATAAGCCCTAGGCTCTCTTATATAGGAGAGTAGCCTATGGGTAAATTACATAAAGAAGACAACTGAAAAATAAAATAACGAAGAGGTACATGTATTCTCTATGCGTCAACACTCCCCCTCAAGATGGAGCATAGATATCAATCATGCTCAGCTTGGACACACACTTCTGGAATGGGCCTCGAAGTAATGCCTTGGTGAAAATATCAGCAGTCTGATTCTCTGATGTGACGTGGAGATGTAGCAATGAACCCCTTCTGAACCATGTCACGTATGTAGTGACAGTCAACCTCAATGTGCTTGGTCCTCTCATGAAAGGCTGGGTTGTTTGCAATGAACAAGGCGGCCTGATGGTCACATTCCAACATCATAGGAAGCGGTATATCAAGACATATATCTGTAAGTAAAGATTTCACCCACATCATTTCTGTGCTAGCCTGGGCCATAGCCCTGTATTCGGATTCAGCACTGGATCTAGCAACCACTGCCTGTTTCTTGCTTCTCCACGAGACTAGGGCATCTCCAACATAGACTGCAAATCCTGATGTGGACTTCCAGTCCTTGGGGCATCCTGCATAGTCTGCATCAGCACATGCCGTGATAGAGATCTCCTTTCCTTTCTTAAATAGCAAGCCTGCACCTGGAGATGATTTTAGATATCTCATAATCATGTGTATTGCATCCATATGGGCCTGACGTGGTTGCTCCATGAACTGGCTCACACGACTCACTGCAAATGATATATCAGGTCTAGTGATCGTGTGACATACAGTAGTTTGCCTACCAGTTCTCTGTACCTTCTCTTGTCCACCTCTTCTGTGTCATCATCATAGAGCTTCATGCTGGGATCCATTGGTGTCGTAGCAGGTCGACACCCTAGCAATACCTGTCTCACTCAATAGATCTGTAACATATTTCCTCTGCGACATTACTAATCCATATGGATTTCTAGCAAACTCCAGCCCCAGAAAACATCTAAGGACTCCCAAGTCCTTGGTGACAAACTCGGTCCCCAGCCTTTCTTTTGCCTGCTTAATGCCCTGCTCATCATCTCATGTAATCAAGATATCATCAACATAAACCATGATTACAATGATACCTCTAGCCGTCTTCTGTACAAACAAGGAATGATCAGCATTGGAGCGTTTATATCCTTGTTTCTCAAAAAGATCTGAAAGCTTCTGAAACCACGCTCTGGGGCTCAAGAAGTGTGCGTCCAAGCTGAGCATCAGGAGGTATAGATGGTATCAGGAGGTATAGATGGTATCAGGAGCATTGGACGCACACTTCTAGATGGCATCAGGAGGTATAGATGGTAGCTGCTTGTCTCCTGATGCTGAAAAATACATAACAGATTCAAAAAATGTAACATCTGCACTGATCATATACCGCCGACGCACAGGATCAAAACACTTGTACCCCTTTTGAGTTCTGGAGTACCCAACGAAGACACACTTGACAGCCCTAGGAGAGAGCTTGTCAGTACCAGGCGACAACTGATGGACGAATGCGACTGACCCAAACACAAGAGGAGTAAGAGTGAACAAATCCTTGTCAGGATAAATGAGTGAAAAAGGAATCTATTCATTCAAGACAAACGAAGGCATACGGTTGATTAGGTAACATGCAGTAAGAACTGCATCACCCCAGTAGGAGTAGGGAACATGACTCTGAATAAGAAGTGATCTTGTGACATCAAGATGGTGACGGTGTTTTCTTTCAGCAATCCTATTCTGTTGAGATGTATGAGCACAAGATGTTTGGTGAATAATCCCTTTTGAGGAGTAGTAATTGGCCAGAATGTTGGTGCACAACTCTAAAGCATTATCACTTCTCACAAGCTTGACAGATGTGGAGAAAACATTTTGAATTTCATTAAGAAAGTGGATAATAATATTTCCTGCTTCAGATTTATTTTTTATCAGAAACACCCATGACACTCTAGAGAAATCATCCACAAATACAATATAGAACCTGTGTCCCTGATGATCGGGAACACGACTCGGACCCCAGACATCGACATGAAACAACTCAAACTTGAGTTACTACTCCGACCTGGACTACTGGGAAAGGACGACCTGTGATGCTTTCCCAACTGACATGCCTTACACTGGATAGGTGTGTGAGAGAGACCATAGGGTAGAACTCGACGCAACTTCTGAAGCGGTAAATGACCAAAACGCAGATGCCACAGTAGAGGAGATACTTGTCCAGCAGGAGAGGATGTGGTTCCGACAAATGGGGTCTGATTCAGACGGTAAAGGCCTCCTTGCTCATAACCACGACCAATCACGTTGCCCGTACGGATGTCCTGAAAAATCAAAGAAGATGGATCAAAAATTGCCCGACAATGGAGGTCCTTCGTAATCTGGCTATTTGACAACAAATTCATTGAAAAATCAGGTGCATGTAGCACATTCTTGAGCTGCATAGAAGATGTCAGTCTAATCTCCCCCTGACCAGTGATGGGGGAATGTGTGCCATTGGCAATCACTACTGTCCGTCCTGGAGGGATCTGAGTGTATCCTGTAAGTAGGCTCTGGTCGCCACATAGGTGATGTGTCGCGCCCGAGTCCATGATCCATGGCAATGTATCAGATCTACTACTATAGAGTGCAAGTATACTACCTGAAGCACTGGTAGATGCAGAGGCAGAGGCAGCGGCATCAGAATGACTCTCTGTAGTCGGTGCTGGACCAGATGGTGGGATAATGCCCCTCAGACGGGCAACTAAATCATCGAACCGTTGATCCAAGGTAGCAGCAGATGGGGGCTCTATCTGCTCAACAGCTCGTGCGGATGCAGGAAATCCGTGCTTTGAATAGCATGTATCTTCATTGTGTCCAACACGGTGGCAATAGGTGCATGTTGGCCTAGTGCAGCCACCCCTCCCACGGGGTCCACGTCCACGGCCCTGGTGATGAAAACCGCGACCTCTGGTTGCTGCCATGGCTGAATAATTCTGACTTGCAGCAGTTGAGGGAACTGTAATCCGACTCAGTCTATGGAAGGCTTCCTCCATTGGCGGAATTGTAGAGTCGGCCAAAATCTGTGATCGTGTTGCCTCGTATTCAGGATCAAGTGCAGCTAAGAACACGCCCACCATAGTAGCGTTCCTGTATGTCTTCTGCTGCTCTGGCGTGGCTGTCAAGGGCATGAAGCTATATAGCTTCTCAAACATCCCTCTCAGTGATGTATAGAGAGAATGTAGGGGGCGACCATTCTGCTTGATGGTGAAGATATCATGCTGGAGTTGCAGAATCTTTGTCTCGTTCTTCGCCTGGGAATATGTGGCCGCCAGAATGTCCCACATATCCTTCGCTGTGGGTTGATGGAGGATATCATTGGCAATCTCAATTGCCAACGTGCCAGATAGCCAGACTTTGGCGTATGCGTCATCAGCCTCCAGGAGGCATAGGTTCCAGTCTTCTCAGCAGGCTCTGGTTCGGTAAGAATGTGCTTCTTACCCGTAGACTTCATCATGCTCATGAACTGCATTGCCCACAGTTCATAGTTGGTACCGTCCATCTTGATAATAGGCGCTGGACCACGGAATGCGCCAATAGATGGGATATCTGCCTTGCTCTCCGACATATTGAAAAATGAAGACTGGAACGATTGACAAACAATGTGTTTTGTCTACAGTACCATAGATGGGATTAGTTGCATGTGTAGACCTCAAGCAACTATCCCCATGAATATGCGCGTTCTACGGTCTGCACACGCGCAAGAATGACGAAGATGCACGCGGAGATGCACGCGTGCAGTAGGCTGGCGCACAGATGATCACACGCAGGAGCGCACGGTTACGCGCAGTTGGCCGTGCACAGGATCGCTTAGGCACAGGCGCTATGTGCGCACAGGTGCTGCAAGGCGTACACCCGCACCAACGCTGTATGATGCGCGCAGGTGTTCTTCACGCGCAGGCGCGCAACGTGCGCAGGAGAAGGTGGCGCAGGCGCAAGAAGATGCGCAGTCGTGCGCAACGTGCACAGTCGTGCGCAGGAGAGCGTGCACGCAGGCGTGCTACGCGCTCAGGAAGATGCGCCGCAGGAGCGCGTAGCGCACTGGAGAAGGCGCGCGAGCAGCGTCGCGCGAAGGAGGAGAGGCGGCGTGGAGGCAGCGCCGATCGAGAGAGAGAAGGAGAAGGAGAGGCCGGCGGGTGGGGTGGGTTAGGGTTAGGGTTTCGAGAACTCCGGTCTAGGACCGTCGCTCTGATACCATGTTGGGAAAAATGAATGGCTTGTTTATTCCATAAGCCCTAGGATCTCTTATATAGGAGAGTAGCCTATGGGTAAATTACATAAAGAAGACAACTGAAAAATAAAATAACGAAGAGGTACAGGTATTCTATATGCGTCAACAAACCCATCATAACGAGTTTACACGATCGTATAGATGATAAGTTGTACAATGTAGACTCATACAACCATCCACTTTAATCTTCGATTCTCGCGAGGGCCTGAGAGATGTTCTAGAGGTTTGGAATCACCCCTTTCTGATCAAAATTAGACCGAAAAGGACCCCTAAACACAGAAACACCGCTGAACAAGATCATGGTGGCCCTAGGAGACTTTGGATGTGACCCTGGGTAGCGCAAGTGGGCCCTAGAGGGCCTTGGTGACAGCTTTGCAGTGGTGTGGGGCCGCGTGACGGTGACGCTAATGGCCCAAAAAAGCCTCGACGGTACCTAGCGTGCCAACGAAGTCTAAGGTGGTGAAGCAGCAAGGTCTAGGAGGCCCTTGCGACACAACAATCCCTAAGGGGCCAAGGCATCGCCAACGAAGGCCCTACGATGCACCAACATCTCCTAGGAGGCTAAGGCGGCAATGACGAAGGCCCTGGGGGGGGGGGCAGCAACGATGCTACCCACCCTAGGGGGCCATAGCAGTGGTGCAATCGGTACTAGGGGGCCTGACGGCATCGTCGAGGGACCTTGTAGGTGCTAGGGCCGGGGACCCTAGGGGGCTCTATATGACGTGTGTGGCTGGAAGGATAAAAAGGGCAAATTAATGTAGGGCACGGGGTATGAGAACTTCGGTATAGGACCATTGCTCTGATACCATGTGGAAAGGAACAAATGAATTGATTAGTCATGAGGCCTTAGGGTTCTCTTATATAAGAGGAGAATCATGCTTGGGCGCATCACATAATAAAGGCGAAAGAAAAGAGAATACATAGAAATATAAAAAGATAAATAATATCTCAATGAATACATAGGTCAGTACATGGTCCAACTCTGGTTCCAAGCCACAAACGTCGCTGAGTATGCAGCTCAGGTTTCAGGGCTCCATCTTGCAAAACTTATGGTGTAAACTCAATTTTAAGCTTCCTAAACTCATAATTAGTCTCTAACCAGATTACAAGGGGTAATGAAACCAAAAACAAGCATGACCCTCTACCGCGAAGAAGGCAACCCTGATCTTAGACTTCAATAAGTCATATGTTCCCAAGATATTCAACTCCCCCAACTATGCTTTGTTTAAGCTTGCATCCTCCATTAATTAAGCAGGAAACGACATGTTTGCATCAAAAAGTTTGACAGATCCATAATCTCTCATGCTTTATTCCCTGTTATTGATTCTTAGAGAGGCTCTAAGGGGGCGTTCGGCTAGTGGGTAACCCACTCCCTCCCTCCCCTACGTGGGTCCCACTTTTATCTTTTTTTAATATATTAAATAAATCAATTTTCTTTTATCAATTCCATCAAAAAATAATATATTATACCATCATATCACATAAAAAATTATAAACTACTCCACTTCTACTCACTTTTCCAAACTTCAATACAATCACATCACAATAACTATACACTTTTTCAAACTTCAATACAATCATATCACAACAAACCCACTTCTAACCCACTCCCAGTTTAACCCACTATCCAAACACCAAAACACAAAAACGAATTACCCCCTAAGAGTTTAACCCGCCCTAACCCGCGTGGCGCGTACCAAACGTACCCTAAGTGCACCGTATAAGACCTACACAAATATTTTTAATTTCGATCCTAAAGAGACAATGCTACAGACGTCACCATCATTGATCTAGTTCCCATTAGGATAACATTCGCAATGCCTTGCATCGTGACCTCTTCTCCAAGGTAGCAACATCTCGTGCAAAAGTCCAGAAAGATAGATACATGAACCATGACAGACATAAAGCCCTCAATAACAAGTTTTTCTGCTCCAAGTATTACTAACCAAGAGGGCAAACTACACGAACAAGTTTGTGAAGGCATGTGAAAAAGCAGCAAGGCTCCAAACTAGCCCATATCTTGACAACCTCCAAACTAGCCCATGCACTTTTATACCTATATCACCCTTACAAGGTGGGGTCAGGGCAATCATTTGAGAGTTTCCCTTAGCGTAAGTTTGGTGCAAGTGTGCCTTACTGGCCACGGATGTTTTCTCTTTGAGGCGGAGGCCATGAGTCAAATCACAAATGCAAAGGCCAACCTTGATTAGAATAACATCAGGTATAAACACGTGTGCTACAAAATTTTTCTTGTGGATAACGGATTAGTTCACCAGCAGTGAGCCGTCCAACTTTTGCATAAAGTGGAAGATCAACTTTAAGAACATCTATCAATGTTTCTCATGTTCAGAGAGAAATTTCAAGCCAGGATCACCAACATGACTATCATTTAGGTTTTGATGACAAAACTTAAGGAGAAGGAATCTTTGGCTGATACGTTGAACTGTTTCCTTTGAAACTATAAAAGAACCAAAGACATAGCTACAGAGAAATCACCCTTTCGAGTCGCCTATGGAGTGGGACAGATACTCCTAAAGTTGGATCTCCCCTCCTATGAAGCATAATTCTTGCTTCAAGGGCAACCCTAAACCTTATCAAAGATCAAAGGGATGAGTTCAACGACTTATTCTCCAATGCAAGAACTTTATATACATGTAGTATAGTCAATGAGTTAACGGGTTTCAAGGTTGGCTCATTGCTCCTGCAAAGGTTAGAGACGTCCAAATCCAGGGCCCAACGCAAGCTTGCACAATTCCTAACATGTGAAGGACCATGCTTAT
Source organism: Ottelia alismoides (assembly GCA_037367405.1). Taxonomy (NCBI): domain Eukaryota; kingdom Viridiplantae; phylum Streptophyta; class Magnoliopsida; order Alismatales; family Hydrocharitaceae; genus Ottelia; species Ottelia alismoides. The sequence continues at coordinate 313,833 of JAZKJV010000529.1, read as the reverse complement.
TGATTTGTAGACACCCATCAAGAGGTTATGACCTGAAAACTTTGGATGTCTATACCTTATTAATGAAAAACAACTCTGCATTGTACATCAAAATAGAAAAGTATATAATACAAAGCTGTAGAGACTTATATTATTATGTTTTGTATCGTTTCTTAATTCCTGTTTACTTTCTGGACTCTTATGTATTTTACCCGTGAGGTCTCTCTCTATATAAGAGAGACTAGGGTTCCTTGGAATAATAGACTACTCACTTTTCCCAATATGGTATCAGAGCTCAGGGGCTAACCCTAACCCTAGGGCCTTCCACCGCTGCTGTCGGATCTCTCCTCCTCCACCACCCTTCTGTCGCCTCCTTTCCCCCACCCCTCCTTCCCTCCACGCCGCCGTAGGGACCCCCCCCCTTCCTCCCTCTTCACGTCGTCGGGGTCCCATCCACGCCGTCGGGTCCTTTCCACGTCGCTGGGCCCCCCCTTCTCCACGCCGGGCCCCTCCTCCACACCGCCGGGGCCCCCCACCGTGCCGTAGGCCACCCTACTTTGCCGATTCAAGCCCTAGGTAGGGGACCCTAACCGCCGGGTCCCCCTTACACGCCGACACCAACCCTTTCGTCGGTCGTTCTATCTCCATGGATTTGAGTGCGTAAAGTCCATGGTTTAAAAAACGTGAGGCGGATCGAGGCGGTTTCCCGTAAATGAGGCGAGGTGTAAGCCTCGAGGTGGTCGAGGCGTAAGCCTCAGTTTTTAGGTTAAAAACTATACAAATCTAGAACTTTGTATAAAAATGCTAGAAATAAGATTGCATTAAAGTCATTGGCATTAAAGTTACAATATTGATTAACGAAATAAGAAAGTTTCTAGAGTCCAGCATATGAAAATAAAAAGAAGACAAGTTTCAAATCCAAAAATGACTGAAGGTATTAATCTAGCTAAATATCGTCACTCGTCAGGAGCAATTTCCGCCTCAATATCATCTTGCCCATCATCATCATCATTGCTGCTTATTGGGTCCTCCAGTGAGTCGTCATTATACTGCACGATCACATCCTCATCATCGTCTTCATCAGTATGTCCCTCTCTTCGAATTCATCTTCATCAACATCCACAACACTTTTTCCTATTTGCAACAACAACAACAACAAAGCCTTTTCCCACAATTAAGTAGGGTCGGCTAAAACACTTTTTCCTATTTGAAAGTAGTAAAATAAAAAATAAGATTTGTCCTTAAATTGTCATCAAAGAAGCAACAACAAAGTAAGATTTGTGTTATGGTACCTTTCTCATGATGGTTCTTTTGCTTCTTCTTTTGTCGTCTCCTTCCGCCTTGTTCCTCTACAAAATCTTCATTTAACACGTCATCTTCAAGAGGAATGTTTCCATCAAGTTCATGAAAAGCTTCAACTTCACTTTCAGTTAGTTGGAGTTCAGAAATCCATTCATCATCCGAGTCAACATCATTCAAGCAAAGGGGATCTTCCAAAGTCTTTTTTCTCACTTCCTTTTGCTTCAGCTTTAAGCAAAGGGCAATTTCAAGATATCCTCCAACATGAGATCGATGCAATGAGCTGCACATGGAGTCCAATATAAGTGCTTTCTTTTCTGCATCAACATCTCTGCGGCTTCCTTGTAAGCGGCAACATTATCAGATGACTTGTATGATCCTCTGAACTAACATGTGAAGTAGAAATCAAGCTCTTCTGGATCATATCTCTAGTGTAGTGGTAGTCTACCTCAATATGTTTTGTTCTTTCATGAAATGCTGGATTATTGGCAATGAACAAAGCAGCTTGATTGTCACACTGTAGCTGCATGGGTAGAGGTACATCTATATGCAAGTCTTCTAGTATAGCTCGAACCCACATCATCTCCGTGCTTGCTTGTGCCATAGCCCTATATTCAGATTCAGCACTGGATCTCGCCACAACAGTTTGTTTCTTACTTTTCCAAGAAACCAGAGAGCTACCTACAAGAACTGCAAAGCCTGAAGTAGACTTACGATCCTTAGGACAACCTGCATAGTCTGCATCTGCACAAGCCGAAATAGATAAATCTGTGTTCTTTCTAAACAGCAATCCTGAGCCCGGAGAAGACTTTAGATACCTTAGTATCATGTATATAGCATCCATATGTACTTGTCTTGGCTGCTCCATAAATTGACTCACTCGACTTACTGCAAAAGCAATATCGGGTCGAGTTATAGTGATGTAAAGAAGCTTATCCACCATCTCTCTATATCTTCTCTTGTTTACCTCTTGAGTATCGTTGTCAAATAATTTCATACTTGGATCCATAGGAGTGCTCGATGGTCTACATCCAACCATGCATGTTTCAACCAGCAAATCTGTAATATATTTCCTTTGGGTCATCACCAGACGCTGTGCATTCCTGGCAAACTCCAGCCCCAGAAAATATCGTAGGGTACCAAGATCCTTCGTGACAAACTGACGGCCCAAAAATGCTTTTGCCATCTCTACCCCCTGAGCATCATCTCCTGTAACTAGAATATCATCAAACATAAACCATGATGACAACCGTACTCTAGAAGTCTTCTGAATGAATGAGTGATCCGCATTTGATCTTTGAATCACTGTCGTTCAATTAGGTGGGAAAGCTTCTGGAACCACGCCATTGGGCTCTGTTTAAGGCCATATATCGCCTTGTGAAGTCTACACACCATATGATTCCCCCCCTTAGCAGCAAACCCCGATGGCTGCTGCATGTAGACTTCTTCCTGCAAATCGCCATACAAGAATGCATTCTTGACATCAAGTTGAAATATGGACCAGTCACGTACCACAACAACAGATAGAAGGATGCGAAGAGTAGAGTGATGAGCCACTGGAGAGAATGTATCCAAATAGTCCACACCATATGTTTGAGTAAAGCCTCTCGCCACTAACTGTGCCTTGTACCGGTCAAGGCTCCCATCTGCGTGGTACTTCACTGTGAATACCCATTTGCAGCTAACAATAGATGCGCTGGATGGAGCGGTAACCAAGCTCCATGTACCCCGGGACTGTAAAGCAGCCATTTCTTCTTCCATAGCCAACCGCCAGCAGCCAATTTTCATAGCATCCTGATAATTCTGTGGTATCTCCACGGAAGACAAAGCCGCAACAAATCTCTGGAAGTCTCCTGTGAGACGGTGAAAGGAAACCTGAGAAGCAAGGGGATAAGATGTGTAAGTCCGGTTCTGCTTCCGAATAGCAATAGGAACACCAAGATCATCATCCACTGCACTCGATGGTGCACACCCCTCTTGCAAAAAAGAATCCTGCACAGGCATACTATCCGAGCCATCGTTAGTAATAGCATCTGAACATACCTGAGGCGTGATGGATGATTGACGTGCCACCTGAGCAGGACCTGACCGACGTGTATAGAATTTAGGTAATGGCAGGATAGGTGGTTGTGGTGGTGGTGGTGATGGAGATGACGTTGGCGTGACGACCGGGACAGGAATGGACAAAGGTGGACTAAGGCTAGGAGGAGAAACATAGACGTCATCATTATATGTGGAAGAGGCCAACTTGTCACCTGGAGGGGAGAAGTACATAAGGGACTCAAAAAATATAACATCACCGCTGACAAAATATTTCCTGTTTACAGGGTCAACAGTAACCTTTTTGAGTCCGAGAGTAACCCACAAAGACACACTTGACAGCTCTAGGTGAGAGTTTGTCAAGTCCAGGAGACAAGTGGTGAACAAAAGCAACATCACCAAAGACACGAGGGGCAAGAGAAAATAATTCCTTCTCTGGAAAAATAATAGAAAGATGAATTTTCTCACCGAGTATAGAGGACGGCATACGATTGACAAGGTAGTGGGCCGTAAGAATAGCATCCCCCCAAAAGGTGATAGGCGCACAACTCTGGATAAGCAAGGTTCGAGTGATATCAAGGAGATGACGATGTTTTCACTTTGCCACTCCATTCTGTTGAGATGTGTAAGCACAGGTGGTTTGATGAATAATACCTTTGGACGAAAAGAAATGGGAGAGAGAACGAGTGCATAATTCCAACGCATTATCCGTACGAACATATTTGACAAAAGAGGAAGAAACATTCTGCACTTCAATGATAAGATTTCTAATAACATCCCGTGCTTCAGATTTATTCTTTAAAAGAAATACCCACGATACACGAGAGAAGTCATCAACTACTACAAGATAGAACATGTGTCCCTGATGATCAGGAACACGACTCGGACCCCAAATATCAACATAAAATAATTCAAAAGGGGAGCTACTGCTCCGACACTGACGACTAGGGAAGCTAGCTTGATGCTTTCTCAACTTACAGACTTCACATCGAAACGACGAACTTGGAGAAATCTGAGGCAAGAGATGACACATCTTTTGAAGCGGGAGGTGACCAAAGCGTAGATGCCAGGTTTACGGAGAGACTGATCCGGCCGAGTAGGAAGAGACGCTAGCATATGAATTCCGGACCAGACGATAGAGACCATTCTGCTCAGAGCCACAACCAATCACCCTGCCCGTTAGTATGTCCTGAAAAATAAGAGAAGATGGGTCAAATATAGCACGACAGTGCAAATCCTTCGTAATCTGACTAATAGACAGTAGATTCATGGAAAACTCAGGAGCATGTAGAACATTCTGTAAATACATGGACGATGACAAGGTAATCTCCTCCTGTCCAACGATGGGGGAATGAGTCCCATCAGCTATGAGCATTGAGCGTCCAAGTGGAATGTCTCTGTATGACTCAAGTCTATCTCTGTCACGACAGAGATGATGGGTTGCGCCGGAGTCCATAATCCAATCTGAGAGATCATGACAGGATGTAAAAGCAGAAGCACTACCTGAGGTACTGGCAGCGGTAGAAGTACTGGCGAATGCTGAAGCAGCAATATCTGAAGATCCTCCTGGAGAATTTGTAAATGGTTGAGGCATAATATCGCGCAATCACGCCACAAGCTCCTCAAACCGGTGATCTGAAGTAGATGTCGACGGAGATGTAACATGCTCAGCTACGCGCGCCGATGCTGGAAACCCATGCTTAGAATAGCATGTATCCTCGGAGTGACCTATGCGATGGCAGAAAGTGCATAGTTGGCGAAAACGACCTCCTCGGCCACGAGGTCCACGACCACGAAAGGAAGACTGACCAACTCTCCCTCGCGACACAACCATCGTCGAAGGTGGTGGAGTAGAAGTGCTGGAAGGAACAGAGATGCGGCTAAGCCTCTAGTAAACTTCCTCCGTAGGAGGAATGGTAGCATCGGCAAGTATCTGAGATCAGGCTGCCTCATACTCAGAATCAAGTGTTGCTAGCAGTACCCCCACCATGGTAGCATTCCGGAAGGTCTTCTGCTGCTCAGGGGTAGCCGTGAGTAGTATAGTGCTATATAGTTTCTCAAACATCCCCCTCAGGGATGTATACAAAGAGTGAAGCAGCCGCCCATTCTGCTTCATCGTGAAAATGTCATGCTGGAGCTGTAACATCTTGGTCTCATTCCGCACCTGTGATTATGTGACGGCCAGTATATCCCACATCGCCTTAGCGGTGGGCTGATGGAGGACATCATTGGCAATCTCCATCAACAACGTGCCTGACAGCCAAACCTTGGCATATGAATCATCAGCCTCCCAGGAGGCATAGATCCTAGTCTTCTCTGCCGGCTCTTCCTCGGTAAGAATATGCTTCTCACCATTCAACTTCACGAGACTCACGAACTGCATCATCCAGAGCTCATAGCTCGTCCCATCCATCTTGACTATTGGCGCTGGACCTTTGAATGCGCCTATGGAGGATATATCGACTTTGTTTTCTGACATGTTGCCGGAGACGAAGAACTACGGACTGTAGATGAGAAACAAGTGTATATATAAACTTGATAGGATTTGAGTGCATATGTAGACTTTAAGCACTCAAATCCATGGAGAGAGAGAGGCCGACGAAAGAAGGGGCGTCGACGTTGAAGGGAAGGGGACCCGGCGGTGGAGGTCCCCTATGTTGGAGAGCGGGTCAGCGGCGGAGAGCCGGCGGTGGAGAGCCGGCGATGAGGAGGCCGGCGGTGGAGGGTGTGGTGGCGGCAGGAGAAGGGGAGGAGCGGAGTGGTGGCGGCGGCGCCCTAAGGTGAGGGGTGGCGGCGGCAGGGTTTTAGGGTTAGGATTAGGGTTTTGGCTCTGATACCATGTTGGTGGAAATGAGCAATCTGCTTATTCCATAGAACCCTAGGCTCTCTTATATAGAGAGGACCCATAGGTAATTTACATAAGAGGTTATCGGGAAAATAAAAATAGAGAAAATGATACGCCGACTACATAATATTCTCTACATACACAATACTCCCACTATTCCCCATACTTGTCAGAAACCAATGTCATCAACAAAGTTGGGAGAAGACAAGAGAATGGGGAAAGAAAACATCACATAAGATGATCTCATTTTTTTCAGTTTCTCCCTCTTTTCTAAATCATTTTTTCTCGGCTAATTCCCCCCCTTTTTAAGCAGATGTTTTTTTTGTACGCACATCTTTTTCAAAATAATTTTTTTGCAAGTGAGGCCAATTTTTTTCTTCTCTCCCTAATTTTTTAAGATTAAACCCAATTGGGCCCACACAACTGTGGCCTTTTTTAATAAACATCTCATATGGCTTGATTTCTCCCCCCCCACTACTTTTTTTAAAGACGCACAACACTAGAAATACAGCATATATTTTTTTAAAAACATATTGGCCCACTTGGGCCCTTATTTAGGGTTCCCAGTTGGGAACCCTTCTCTTCGAAACACGTTGCACCCGATGAGGTTTTCCCTTTCTGTTGCCGCCTATAGGAGATGATCATAGTTGTCGGTGCCACCTGGAGCAAGAGAGCACACTAAGAGGGGCGCAGCAACCATCGAACTGGAGAATGGAGAGGGTGAGGAGCTCGCGTGCAAGAGGTGTGTCGGACCTGTGCTGTCGCCTTGGCCCAGAGAGGAGCACACACACCTTTACGGTTCCTAGTTGGGACCCCTTCTTCTTATAATATAGCTAGAGCGTCGAAGGAAATCACGAGATGGGGGAGGGTGTCGCCTAGGGTTCCCCATCGAGAAACCTTTTGTTGGAGCCGCCGCTGGGGCCGATGCCTTGGCTGAGGGTTTGATGCTCCACCTGGAGCATCGCGATGGGGCTCTGTCGCCTGTAGTTGTGGGAAGACGGCATGATCGCACCACCTTCTGGAGGCGCTCGCTGTGCTCTGCCTGAAGCACCGCCTAACAGAGGGGGAAGACCCCGTCTAGACCTCGAAGATCTGTTACCACTGGAAGATATGTGGTGTCGCCGCTGGAGATAGGGCTCGAGTATTAATGGAGCCATCCTATGTTGGAGATGTGTGGATAACCTATATTGCTGGAGGTTTGCGCTAGATGAGATCCGCGGTGAAGGGAACTAGGAGAAGGACCCATGTCGGTCGAACTCATCGTCACTGTTGGACTTGGACATCTGTGCAAGGTGGCCTGAGACTAGCAGTGCCCGAGCCACCGCTAAGGAGGATGGCGGCACAACCGCTAGAAGATCATCAAGCTGGAGCAGACGAAGAAAATTCCTAATACCAAATAAGGGTTTCAAAAAGACATCCTAGAACTCGCTCTGAACTTGAACAAATCACTAACATGATCTTTATAAAAAAATTCTTCAAGAACAAACAATTATTGAATCAAATCTCGAATAAACAAAAACATAAACTCCTCAAAATCGAACCCACTATGATACCATGTCAAAAAACATAATGTGGGAACTAATATCAGAGAAAAAGAATAATACATTGAGGAATGTTGGGATTTTACGCGGAACTCTACTCCCTAAGTAGCGGGATGAAACTATAGGAGAAGGCCTCAAAGGGCCATATGTGTTTATTGACTTTCTCACTAAATACAGAGGATGTGGGGCTTCTTATATAGCCCTCACTGAGTCTCCACATCCCACAGACGATCGATGTAGGACTAAACAACTGGATGTAGTACCCATCTACACATATATGTGACGCATACTCTAACATGCATACTCTAACATGTAGGACTTGAAGGGTTAGTTGAGGCTATATAAGAAGCTCCAGACCCATTGTATTAGATGAGAAAAGTGAATGAACACATCAACCCTTTGAGGTGTTCTCCCTAATTATGTGCTGGTGTTCTGTGTTTGAGATATGCATTGCACCGGGCTGGATCGAGATCAAGGATCTCATGCCCATCATGCCCACTGGATGCATGATACCAAGCAGGCATCATTTTCTTTGAGCCGTAGCACCTCTCCGATCTAACATACATCATCTCCTCCAAGCAGTTGATCCAAGCTCTGCCTCTTCCACCCGCAACCCACTGCTACATCTTCCAGTGGTGTCACTGCTCCACCGCAAATCAACCCCAGGCAGTGCCCTCGCACATCATCTCCATTAGAAAATGAAGAAGATGGTCATCTTCCACAGCAATGACGAGATCCCCGTGCGCACCTCCAACATCCAGGCATGCATCACCCTCTGATGAAGCTTCTTGTAGGCTCTCGACGAATAAGCCCCATCGCCGACAACCTCCATCATACTCGAGAGTTGCAGGCGATCTACGTCTTCCAGCGAGAGGCAGCATCATCTCCAGTTTGCAACATGCGGTGACGCATGAACGCCAGACGATGTTGTCCTCATCCTCCCAACAAGCAGCGGTGCCGCCCTCCTCTCCTCTTCCAGCGGCATCTCCGATAGCATCTCCAAGCGGCAGCAGCTCGATGAGCATCTCTAGCCGAGCTCCTGCTTCAACCGCATCTAGAGGCAACATCCATCACACACAGTCCTTCCATGTGAGGTGGTGCCACCCTCACGAGGCGGCACATCTCTGCACGACGATGCCCGCCGCCAGGCGCAACAACTCCAAGCGTAGGCGACGCATCGTGATTTCACATTTTGGGAACCCTATTCCAGAGGAGTGATGCCCGATGGCGTTGCCCTTCTATTAATAAAAAAATGGGTCCTATTGCTAGCTCTAATGGGCCCAACTGCTTTAAAAAAAGGCTGCTATTGTAAGGGCCCAAGTGTGATGTGAGTTCAAAAAAAGGGGAAGAAGAAGAGCCAAGAAAAAATGGGGGAAAGGATCATTGAAAAAAATGATGAATGGATATCCAAAAAAAGAGAGATGAATTTTTGGTTTGAAAAGGCTATGTATAAAAAAAGTCTATACGTAAAAAAAGTAGAAAAAAGAAAAAAAATGACGACTAATTCTGTTTTTATTTCTCCCCATTTTCTTGTCTTCTCCCAACTTTGCCGATGTCATTGTTTTCCGACAAGTCTGGGAGAAAAGGAGAGTATTGTGTAGAGTTACAGGTCAGATTCGGATTCTCCAGGCCAGATTGTCAGACTCTATAGATGTTAAGACTCAGAGTCGACAGATTGGTTCCGACTCTTCAATATGATGTGCACGTGTTTGCATTCATCATTTGTGTGGTCCCCATCTTTGTTTTTGGTTCCATAGTTTTCATGTGATCCATAGGGCCTCCAAAATAGAGATCTCATTCTCTATGCCATTGTGGGCTAGGGTTTTCATGTGGTTTCATAGGGAGTCCATAGTAGATATCTCATTCTCTGAGCCAGTATGGAAGAGACCCAGTTCTCCTACGAGAAGACGTTCAGACTCCATTTTCCAGTGCCCATAGACTCCGACGAGAATGTTTCACGACTTTTTCAGTTCGACCCTTCAGAGATGGAGCAGGTGTCCACATGATTCACAGTCTTCTACATGTGACGATCTAGAGTACTCGGACGAGGAGACTCATTTCAGTTTTTTTGACTCTGCCAGATGCATTATAGAGCACACGTTCTCCGACGAGGAGACCCAATTCGACTCACACTCCAGTATGTTTGTTTCTCCTCACCTGCACGACATGAGAAGCAACGTCCTCGACAACAACCGACAGTATTGTACGCATTGAGTTGATATTGTCCAAAGTGTCTTGTATTGTGAGTTTGAGATTTCTTTCTGTATCCACGTTGAACATTGCATGCTCTAGATTAGGGGAAGAGTTAGAGTATATGCATTACTTGTGTATATGGGTCATTGGATCCCTGTAGGGTCCAATTACCACATTCAGTGGTTTAGTCCTGTTGGGAAAAAGTATTTAGTTGTTTATTCCATGAACCCTAGGCTCTCTTATATAAGAGAGGAGCCTATGGGTAAATTACATAATACAATTATAAGTAAAGGGAATTAAGAAACAATACAAGAAACAAGAAATACATAACGTAACATAAATATATCTCTACACTCCCCCTCAAGATGGAGCATAGATGTCAATCATGCTCAGGTAGCACTTCTGAAAAGGTCCTCTGAGTAAGGCCTTGCTGAAAATATCTGCAGTCTGATCCCCTTAGCTGACATGAGATGTGGAAATAAAACCCTTCTGAATCATATCTCGTATATAATGGCAATCAACCTGGATGTGCTTGGTGCGTTCATGAAATGAATTATTTGCAATAAATATAGCAGCTTGATTGTCACACTCCAGTACCATAGGAAGGGGAACCTCTATATATAGATCTGTAAGAACAGCTCGAACCCACATCATATCTGGACTAACCTGGGCCATAGTCCTATACTCAGACTCAGCACTAGATCTGGCTACAACAGTTTGCTTCGTGCTCCTCCATGAGACAAGAGAATCTCCAAAATATACAGCAAATCCAGCTGTGGACTTCCTATCCTTTGGACACCATGCATAATCTGCATCTACGCATGCTGAGATGGTGATCTCCTTGCCTTTTCTAAAAAGTAGACATGCACCTGGGGATGATTTAAGATACATGAGTATTATTTGTATAGCATCCATATGGACCTGACGTGGTTACTCCATGAACTGGCTCACCCGACTAAATGCAAAAGAAATATCAGGTCTGGTAATGGTAACATAAAGGAGCCTTTCCTATTAGCTCTATGTATCTCCTCTTATCAACGTTATCAGTATCATCATCATATAGTTTCATGCTTGGATCTGTGGGTGTGGTGGCAGATCGACATCCAAGCATTCTTGTGTCACTTAGGAAATCAGTGACGTATTTCCTCTGGGTCATCACAAGCCCTTGTTGATTTCTGGCAACCTCCAGTCCCAGAAAGTATTTAAGGACTCCAAGATCCTTGGTGACAAATTCACGACCCAGAAGTTCTTTCGCCCTCTTGATTCCTTGTATATCATCTCCTGTAATAAGGATATCATCAACATACAACATAATTGCAATCATACCTCTGGACGTTTTCTGTATAAAAAGGGAATGATCCGCATTCGAACGTTTATACCATTGTTTCTCAAACAGGTCTGAAAGCTTCTAGAACCAAGCTATAGGACTCTGTTTAAGGCCATAGATCGCCTTATGAAGTCTACACACTTGTGAACACTCCCCCTCAACAGCAAATCCAGGTGGTTGTTGCATGTAGATTTCCTCTTGTAGATCACCGTACAGAAATGTGTTCTTGGCATCTAGCTGAAACAACGACCAATCTCGAATCACGGCAATAGAGAGAAGAATCTGTAAGGTGGAATGACGACAACTGGTGAGAATGTGTCAGGATAATCCACCCCGTATGTCTGAGTAAATCCCCGTGCAACCAGGCATGCCTTGTATCTGTCGATGCTACCATCTGCATTTTGCTTAACTGTAAACACCCTTTTACAGCTTACTGTAGACGCTCCAATAGGAGCTGGAACGAGGCTCCAAGTGCCTCTTGACTGAAGAGCAGCCATCTCTTCTTCCATAGCCAAACACCATCGACTATCCTTCAGAGCCTCTTGATAATTCAGTGGAATGGCCATGGCTGATAATGCAACTGCAAAATTCCTGAAATCACCAGTCAAGCGATCAAAGGAGACCATGGATGCTATAGGATATGACGCACAACTTCGCTTCTGCTTCCGAAGCGCAATAGGAAGATCCAAGTCAGCAGCCTCCACATCTGTCCCCTGTAAAGAATCCTGCTTAGGTAGACCATTAAACCCATCAATAGAAACTGTTTTCTCAGGACATACCTCATGCCAGCTAGATGATGAGCGGTGACCATGAGCAAAAGCAGGATGGCAGGTATAGTGGTGTGGCAATGGTGGAACATGGACGTAATAGGAAGTGGAGATGGCGTAGGTAGCGGTGGTGGTGGTAAAGAAGATGGTAGTGGTGGAGGTGATAGAAGTGATGGTGGTGGTAGTGGCATGTATATGGCTTCACCAGTATCTGAAGACGTCAACCGATCACCTGTAGGAGAAAAGTACATCACATACTCAAAAAGGTGACATCGACACTAACATAATACTTCATGTGCATACGATCATAACACTTGTACCCTTTCTGTATCCGGGAGTACCCGACAAAGACACACTTGACAGCTCTAGGAGAGAGCTTGTCAAAACCTGAAGACAACTGGTGGACGAAGGCGACGGAGCCAAACACACGAGGAGTAAGTGAGAACAATTCCTTTTCAGAAAAGGCAAGAGAGAAAGGAATTTTCTCACCCAAGACTGAAGAGGGCATGCGATTAATGATATAGCATGCTGTTAGAACAACATCGTCCCAAAAAGAGTGAGGAGCATGACTCTGAATGAGAAGCGTCCTAGTGACATCAAGTAAATGACGAAGTTTCCGTTCTGCAACTCCATTTTGTTGGGAAGTATAGGCACATGATGTTTGATGAATAATTCCTTTGGGGGAAAAGTAATTGGAGATAGTATTATTACAAAATTCCAAGGCATTATCAGTTCTCACAATTTTCACATAAGAAGAAAAAACATTACGTACTTCGGTTAAGAAATTTTTGATAACATTGGCAGCTTCAGATTTCTGCTTTAACAAAAAGACCCAAAATAGACGAGAGAAATCATCAACAACAACTAGATAAAACATGTGCCCCTGGTGAGCAGGACTGGGACCCCAAATGTCAACATGAAATAACTCAGAAATGGAGCTACTGCTCCGACTCCGATGACTGGGAAAGGTAGATCAATGGTGCTTTCCCAACTGACATGCCTCACATTGAAAGGACATGTGAGGCGAGATCTAAGGCAGAACCCGACACAATTTCTGAAGTGGTAGATGACCAAAGCGCAGATGCCACATAAATGGGGAGTCTGGTCCAGCAAATAGAGAGGAGATTCCAGCATATGGAGTTTGAACTAAGCGATAGAGACCGCCCTGCTCACGACCACACCCAATCATGTTGCCCATAAGGATGTCCTGAAAAAAAGAGAAGACGGGTCAAAAATGGCTCGATAATGTAAATCCTTCGTAATCTGGCTAATTGACAAAAAATTCATAGAGAAATCAGGTGCATGCAACACATTTTGTAGATGCATAGAGGGCGTTAAGCTAATCTCCTCCTGACCAGTGATTGGGGAGTGAGTCCTGTCTGCAATAACCACAGTGCATCCTGGAGAAACATGTTTGTATGCTGTAAGTTGATCCCTGTCTCTACACAGATGATGTGTAGCACCAGAGACCAGAATCCATTCTATAGTATCAGATCCACTACTGCTAGTGAGTGCATAAGTGCCACCTAAGGTACTGGAGGAGGCTGAAGCAGCTACATCTGAATGACTCCCGAGGCCGTCGAAGATGCCCCTCAACCGTGCTACAAGATCATCGAAACGTTGATCCAAAGAGGAAGCCGCTGGGGGCTTAATCTGTTCAGCCACTTGAACAAAAGCAAGGAATCCATGCTTGGAGTAGCATGTATCCTCTGTATGTCCAGGATGATGGCAGAAGGTACACAGCTAATGAACACGACCTCCCCTGCCACGAGGTCCGCGACCATGAAACTGAGAAAATCCTTCGCGACCTCAGAATGCCGTCATTGCTGAGGATGTCTGACTGGCAGTAGAAGATGGAACAATAATACAACTGAGTCTGCGGAAGGCTTCCTCCATAGGTGGAATAGTAAAATCTGCTAAAATCTGGGAACAGGCCGCCTCGTACTCAAGATCAAGGGCTGCCAGGAACATATCTACCATGGTGGCATTCCTATAAGTCTTCTGCTGCTCGAGGGTAGATATGAGAGGCATGAAGCTATATAGCTTCTTGAACATCCCTCGTAGGGATGTATATAGTGAGTGCAGAGGCCCTTCATTCTGTTTGATAGTAAAGATATCATATTGAAGCTGCAGAATCTTTGTCTCGTTCTTTGCCTGTGAATAAGTGGTTGTAAGAATATCCCACATCGCCTTGGTTGTGGCCTGATGGAGTATATCATTGGCGATCTCTATTGCCAACGTACCTGAAAGCCAAACCTTGGTACATGCATCATCCACCTCCCATGAGGCGTTAACCCCAGTCTTCTCAACCGGTTCTTCCTCGGTAAGGACGTGTTTCTTACCTGTAGACTTCATCATACTCATGAACTGCATCGCCCACAGTTCATAGTTTGACCAATCCATCTTGACTATAGGTGCACGATCTCTGAAGGCGCCTGTGGAGGGAATATCGACCTTGTTCTCTGACATGACGGCTTGAAAAGGCTAGAGTTGAAGACTAGATAAGACCGTGTCAAAACGGACATAGGGAGATTTGATTGCATGTGTAGACTTATGCAACCAATCTCATCCCGGAAGGACTGCGAGCCCGCGTGGAAGGAAGCTAGGTGAGGGTTGCGGCGCACAGCGGGGCAAGAGTTGCAGCGCACAGCGGGGCAGCCCACAGCGGGTTGGGGGAGGTGCCCGCGTGTCCGCATGGAAGGGCGGGAGAACGCGGAAGGAGCCCGCAGGGCCGCGGCTATGACACCGAGCGGAGGCGCGTGCACGGAAGGGCAAGGGCGATGGCGCGAGAAGGGCGGTGGTGCGGAGGTGTCGGCACAAGAGGGGACCGATGACGAGAGAGAGAAAGAGGGGTTTGAGCGGCGTATGAGTGGGAGAGGGCTAGGAGTGTTAGGGTATCTGAGCTCCGGTCTAGGACCGCCGCTCTGATACCATGTTGGGAAAAAAGTATTTAGTTGTTTATTCTAAATATATCTCTACAAGTCCAACATCTACTATCTGTGGGACTTGGAGGGTCAGTGGGGGTTATATAAGAAGCCCCAAACCCATTGTATCAGATGAGAAAAGTGAATGAACACATCAGCCCATTGAGGCGTTCTCCCGTGGTTTCATCATGATCCTTAGGAAGTACAATTCCACGTAAAATCCCGGTATTCTTTCATGTCATTATTCTTTATCTCTGATTACGCTTCTGCATTCTTAGTTTTCTAACCTGTATCAAGTACGTAAACAACACTCACAAAACTTCCATCCTTCAAGCGAATTGCCGATGATACCATTGGCGATGATACCATGTAGAAACAATTATGATCAAGAAACACAAAAATTCAAGAATTTACATGGAAATACATTCACAACAAAAGGGAAAAGCCACGGGAAGTGATGCCCCACTACTTACAAGAGGCTATGGTACTCTTCACTTAAAAGAGAGGGATGAGTTATATATATAGTCCTACAAAGTTAAATTGATACTCATCCATGACTCATTGATCTCTCCATTGATCCCACATAATAAGATAACTCAGCAAAAATGATTTTAGAAGAAAACTGGAAGGAAACTCACCCTTTCTTCATCCTCGGCACTATAAGGGATATCGGAGAAGTTATCTATCGTGTATTCCAGATATTGGCTGTCATTGGGGATCCCAGAAACTGACAAATGTGGCTCCTCATGCAGATGTTCATTGTTGTTTACTCCATTTGACAATGATGATTGGTACAAATCGGAAGCACTTTCCTGCAAGAGAAGACAACCAAAACGACCATCCCGCATTTACAAATGCCCAAAAAAATATAATAGGCCTGTATATGGCATTTAAACTTAAAACACTCAACCCCAGTTATATAGTATTTAAACTTAAAGTATCAACAGTTTCCATCTTTTCTAACGAAAAAATGTCTATTTTCTTCATTTTTAGCAATAGATCATCATTTTTCAAAAATATAAACACTTGCCTTTTTCAATTGAAGATCATCACAATAGCAACGCACCAGTTAAATGAGTTTGAAAACATGTTCTAAAAAAAAGTCACAAGAACTTAGGATGATACCTCAGGTTGCAGATTTTCCTCATGTGCATTTGAAGGGACCTGGATGGAAAGAAGAGATGACGAGAGACAACATCAGTACATCTAAAAGAAGTTCAGAATCATGGAAGTAATTCAAATTCCATTCTTTCTATAAATATATTTGAACATATTAATTAAATGTTTGCCATAAAAAGAATTTTACACCACAAATCCATAGGGTGTAAATTACATGCTAGAAGATTAGGTTACAATATTGAAAGGTTGCCTCCAACTTCAATTACTGATGAAGTACAAAGATCCACAACAAAGCAGACAACGAGAAGAGAAAAAAGCCAACCAAGCCACACCAGCCCTTGGACGAAGTGAGTCAGGCAACCTAAAGAATTACTGGTTACAACTGTGCTCTATTGTAAAGCACACACCATACTTAGGCCGTAGGAAGAAAGAGCACTTTGTGTGGTTTTGTTTTTTTAACACACTGAATCAATTTCCTCACTCTCCTTGATAGATTTTATCCTCAATCATAGCGTATTCCTATATTAACATTCCTACAATAACAGATTTTCTTTACTAAAATGCCTAACTCCTTGGTAGCATCTTGCATTTGCATTTTAACAATGCCACGGTTCTCAGTTTTCCTTGGTGTTTTTGCATCCATAACCTATATTTGCACTTTGTTAAAATTCAGAATTACACATAAACCTTATAATGTCGTTTACTCCTAGAATATAACCCCTTTAGATCACCTATATTCACGTGTATAAAACAATTAAGCCTTACCGTTCGCACATCATGTAATCAGACTGCTCCCCACGTCCCTCCATCATGCAGTCAGCTTTCTACCATTTTAAGGGGGACCGAGTAACCTCCATCATGCCATCAGTCCACATCCCCTGATGTTGACATCCTCTCTCCTTTGTCAACAATGTACCTCTCCACCTCTTATTTCTCTAACTAACTCCCTAAACATATCCACACATCCTATCTCCAATTTACAATTTCTCGACGCCACAATTGTACCTGGTACAAGAAAGTTCTTACATGCATAATCCTTGTAAGACTCTTAAAACGATAACCCCTTTTGTTCACTTCAATTCACCGGTATACAACAATTAAGGCTAACCAATTCACTAGGATAAAACAATTAAGCCTTACCACGCACGCCATGCTATAAGACTGCATCCATCTCTCCATGACGCAGTCAGCCCTTCACCACTTTGAGTGGGACTGGCTCCCGACCATCATGCCATCAGCCTTCCTCCTCATGTTATCTTAGTCGACATTATTGGCTAATATAATCATGATGAAGCTTTTCCTCTTTTGTTTATGTCCTTATTCTCTATTTATTCGTTACCCTTCAAGGTATTTTATGTAATTGTCACCTTTGGACTCTAAGGGTTTCACATTATATTAGAAACCACACACCCATGGCCATGAATAAAATAATTCCATTGTATTATCAATTTTTCTCCACATGGTATCAGAATGACGATCTAAAACCTGGGCCAGTACCCATCTTCTCGCCGCCGCCACCAGCTCTCCATCACCATCCACTGCACCTGGAACCCCAAGCGAGTGTCTAGCACAATCTAGGATCCCCCCTCCACCTCCAGGGCTACATGCGGTTCCTCGACCACATGCCTTGTACGACCATTTCTAGTCGCAACTATAACCCTACGTGGCTCCCCAACTTGCCACTCAGGGCTACACGTGACACCTAGGTCTTTGTGGCGCCCTCCTTGCACTGTAGGACCCCATCCTAGCGTGCTCGTTCAATCAAAGGGTCTCTCCTTATCTGATGCGTGATTAGATTTCTACAACAGTTTGATGATCTCTTTCCCCCTGACCGTGATGATCTCAACTCCTCCCTAGACCACCCCGCCGAAGTACCTCGAAGCGCCAATAACCAAAGACCAAGCCTCCTCCAACTTGAAGATCATGTACCGCACATCAGGGTAGGAGCCCCTCTCGAGGAGAGGCACCACATGCCCTTGGATTGCCCCTACCTACAATAGATGTCTCTACCAACCAGGGTCGTAAATATGTGATTCATCACCTTTGCCCAGTAGGGTTGCACATTCTTAATATCTGCCTTGGGTTGCACATGAAGAAGAGTGCCACCATGGAAGCCTCTCAACCACTAGGGAACTGTCATTTTTTTCGAAACCTGGCAATCTAGGGTTTCACCACTATTACCTAACATTGTTGTCACACTAGCCCACACAATTGATTTCACGATGAATAAGGTGTCCGGCCATTTTTTATTCTTATTCTTTGGTATATCATGGTATTATTGAAAGATGTTGGAGTATGTGTTATGTGCGTCATGAGTTGTAGCAGGGTAAATGGATCCTGGAGGAGATCCATTTACCCCACCCAGTTGTTTAGTCCCACATCGTCTAGTGGTGGGACTTGGAGGCTCTGGAGAGGCTATATAAGGAGCCCCAGACCTCCTGTATCCATTGAGAAAAAGCAATGAAAAACACGGCCCTTTGAGGGCTTCTCTCGTGGTTTCATCCCGCTCCTCACGGAGTAGGGTTCCACGTTAAATCCCGCATTCTTATTCTTGTTTATCTTTTTCCATGTTTCCGCCTCCGCTTCCTATTTTCTAACATGGTATCAGAGCGGGTTCGATTCTCGAGGATTTCATGCTCTTTATTTTTCGAGATTCGAGTTGATGTTGAAGATATATTTCTGAAGATCAGTGTACTATTCATATTCATATTTTGTTCGAGAAATTTTATTTTAGGGTTCTTCGGAGTCCCAGATGATGTTCTGGCATGCACAGGCGCAGTTGTTCAGTTCTTAGATCTATGTTCTGTATGAGATTTGATTCTCGGATATTGTTCTTTCAAGAATCAAGAACTCGTTATTCTAAACAGGGAAGCTCCAGATTTATGTTTGGGTTCAGGAACCCTGACGACACAAGGAGCTTGCGCAACACACGATCCCTCGCAGCCCCATCGCGGACGTCCCATCCAGCTGATATGCATAGGTGGTAGCCCACAGTTGATGGCGGCGCCCCCATCTCCTTCTCCATCGCACACAGCAGGCGAAGCACCCTAATCTCCCATGCGTGAGGCGGCGATTCCCATCCCAGGCGCGAGCGAACCCTACACCCCTGGTCGCGCGCGTCCTTCCAGGCACACATCTCAGTTCACAAGCTCGCATCACCTCCCCCTTCTAGGCGCCTCTCGCATCAGTTCAGGTTTGGCATCAGGAAGCCTCTCGCATCAGTTCAGGTTTGGTGCCGCCTCGCGAAGCGGGAGGGCTTCCAGCCCTTCCTCCATCACCGTCTGGGCTCGCGCCTCTCCCTCATGCGTCGTCTCGTGAAGCAGGAGGGCTCCCAGCTCTCCCTCCATCGTCGCTAGGGCTTGCGCACCCCTGTTCGTGAGACACCTAGGGCTCTTAGCCCTCCTCCAATCACCGCTGGAGGTCCCAACCCTTCTCCTATCGCCGCCTTGCGCACCGCCTAGGGCACACATCCCCTCCAGCGATTTTGTTCTCCTTGACGTCATCCCTGATCGGAGTCGCGCGCATTTCCTCATCAAATCACGCGCACCGGCAGCGCACCCCAAGGCAACCCCCCAGCGCGCGCTCCACCAGATCCAGCGGCAGATCTCCTTCAACCATCAAGTGCAGCAGCGACCCGCTCCGAGCCCCTTGGCGGCGGTGCACGAAGAAGAAGCCCCGAGGGGGCGGCGACTTTAAGAGGTAGGGTTCCCAATCGTGGGAACCCAAAATCCTGTAGGGTTCAAAATAAAAAAAAGGGGTGTGTTGTATTTGTTAAAAAAAGAGAGAGAGGCCCAACAAGAAAAAAAGGGGGAGCTGTTGGGCCCGATTGAGAGGCAAGTTGGTTTGAGGCCCAAATGGGCTCTGCAAAAAAATAATAAGGAGAGGAGATTTGACTTGAAAAAAAGGAGGAGGGGGACTGTGGGCCGTGTTTAAAGAGAGAAAGAGTCGAGAGTTAAAAGCCAAGTGGGTTGTATGTTTTTTTTAAAAAAAAAAAATAAAAAAGGGCGTACAAAAAAAAGAATCGTACGCAAAACGCAAAAAAAGAGAAGCCGAAAAAAAGGATTTAAATGGCTTAATAAAAAAATTGAAAAAAAAAATGATGACGGCTTATAAAAAAAAGAAAAGCCGCGAGAAATTTTTGAAGCACATGTTTTCCCCATGTCATTGTATTCTCCCAACTTTGTCAATGTTGATTTTCCGACAAGTATGGGAGAAAGGGGGAGTGTTGTGTAGAGTCACAGGTCCGAGTCAGATCCGGATTTTTCCAGACTCCAGATTTCCAGATCGGTCATATTTTCCGACTTTACAATTTTCAGATGAAGATTCTCCAAGCGCAATTCCAGACTCGACGTTCAGATTCTAAGTCCCAATTTGATGCGCAGATTCAGACTCGACGGATTGGTCAGAGTCCAAGTTCGAGGCACTCCATGATGAGTGACCCATTTTCAAGTTCTCCAGAGAGAGACTATTTTCAGACTCAATCCTCCAGCAACCGTGGACTCCGACAAGAATTGCACAGCCACGGCCTTTTCAGTTCGGCCCTTTTTCGGAGATGGAGCAATTGTCCACATATTGTGGCGAGCCAGAGTACTCCGACGAGGAGACTCATTTCAGTTGTAGTGACTCTGACAGGCGCAATTCAGAGCACATGCTCTCCGACGAGGAGATTCAGCAGACTCACACTCCAGCCCGTTCGTCCTCCTCACCTGCACGGCATGAGAAGCAACGTCCTTGACTGCAGCAATGTGCGCGTTGGGTTGATATTGTTCGTAGTGTCCTGTAGCGTTGAGTTGAGTATCTTTCTGTTTGTCGAAGCTGAGCATTGCATGCTCCAGCTTGAGGGGGAGTGTTGGAGTATATGTTATGTGTGTCATGAGTTGTAGCAGGGTAAATGGATCTTGGAGGAGATCCATTTACCCCACCCAGTTGTTTAGTCCCACATCGTCCAGTGGTGGGACTTGGAGGCTCTGGAGAGGCTATATAAGGAGCCCCAGACCTCCTGTATCCATTGAGAAAAAGCAATGAAAAACACGGCCCTTTGAGGGCTTCTCCCGTGGTTTCATCCCGCTCCTCACGGAGTAGGGTTCCATGTTAAATCCCGCGTTCTTATTCTTGTCAAGGCCTTAAATGTAGGTTTCGGTCACCATTTCGGTGACGACCAAAACAGAATTTCGATGGAATTTAGGTCAAATTTCGATCGAAATTTCGATTATTTCGGTCATTTTTTGTACTAGGACCCCCAGATTTCGGTCATTTCGGTCGAATTTCGATTTCGACTTGATATCGATATTCGACATAAATTCGACAGAATTTCGCTGTAATTTGAGGCCATGATTCTTGTTTATCTTTTTCCATGTTTCCGCTTCCGCTTCCTATTTTCTAACAAAAGAGGTATGCAGTAATTTGGAGTTCTGCGACATCACATGTAGTAGATACAACTCGTGTAAGGAACATGTATTATGGTCAGATCATCAAGATGGATGAGAAAAAGACAATCAATGGTTACAGAGACTCTCGATGTCAATCAGAGGACAAAGAAATTGCACATCCTCAGACCCATGTACCAAATGGAATCCAGTCCTATCATCAAGTTCGACCGGCAAGGTTTAATACAACTTTTAGTAGTCTTTGAGAAACTAGAGATGGCGATCATAGTCACCACATCTACATCATCGTCTAGTGTTGCAGTTGCAAGTATACATACTCGTCATGTCCATTTTGTGGAGTTTGATTGGCTAGTAAACTCAGATGCCTCCAGCCACCTTTGTGGAGACATGATGCAGTTGACAAAATCAAACAGATTCCTCCTGGTAGGACAATTAAAGTAGTTGATGGTCACCTATCACTAGTCGAGGGATTGGGAAAGGTTAACATCACCCCCCCACACTAAGTCTTTTTGATGTATTGTGGGTTTCAGATTTCTCGATTAGTTTATAATCCGCCAAGCATATTTGTAAGGCAATTTAATGTGGTGCCATCGTTGATGTGTCATTTCTCTTAAAGATATTGTGATGGATGTTCAATCAAGACCGTAAGAAATGGAAGGTATATATCTACTTAAATCTCCACATGTTGCATCATCCACCATTCATCAATCTTCCACTACATCTTCTTTGTGGCATCAATGTCGGGGTCCTCTATCACCAAACTTGGATGACTTTTACCTCAGTTAACTCCTACTACCAAACTGGAGTGTGAGGCAAGTCAACTTCAAAAGCATCATTGGAGTTCACTTACTACTTCTAATCACGTACATTCTTCTTCGCCATTTGATCTTATTCATATGCATGCTTAAAGGCCTAGATGGACTTCATATCATCTTGGTTATCACTACTATCTTGTGATCTTAGATGATTTTACCTGATTATCATGGGTATATATTATGAATAATAAGTTGGATGTTTGCTCAAAGATATTCCAGTTCATCAATGAAATAAAGACACAACTTGATGTCATTGTCAATATTATTCAATATGATAATGTTCAAGAGTTATGCTCTATGCAACTACGAGATTTTTACATTTTACTAGGGATCAACCATCGACCTAATGAGCCTATATAACAAAGTAGAATGGTGCTGAAAAACACAAGCACATATATATAGGTGATGTTGTTGGAACTCTTATTAGCCATAACCTTGATCGGTTAACTATATAATGTCTCTCAGGGTGTTTGCATGCGTTGCTTTTGTGTAACACCTTGAGTCTGGAAGGGACAAGCTCACTCTATGAGCAATCAAGTATGATTTTAGGATATGATAGAAAATTTGAAAGAGTATCACTATCTCAATCTCAACGGCCTCATTTGCTTTGTAGCCATAGAGGACTGATTAAAGCAAAGAAAATATGTTATCAATTTATTACAGGAGATTGGCATGTTAGGTACCAAGCCAGACCAAATTCATATGGATTATAATATTCATTTATATGAAGACATGCATGCAGATGAGGGAGAGTATTGTCGGTTGGTGGGAAAGCTTCCCCATCTTACTATCACTATCACTAGGCTTGACATTTCCCTTACAATAGGAAAACTTACTTATTTCATGAGAAAGACTACACATGCTCACTATGACACAACTACAATGGTCTTGAGGTACATCAAGGCTGCCCCTAAAAAGGGACTATTCTTCGCAATAGAGACATCACTCCATATTACATTATATGGAACGTAAATTTGCAGGGTAATCTTGCATATTGGAAGTCAACATTGACTTGTGCACTTACCTCGGGAATAACCTTGTTAAATAGATACGCAAGAAACAAACAGTGATAGCAAATACATTGTGATTGCATAAGTAGCAGAAGAGATGCAAAATATTCAGGCTGTGCTCATTAAACTTCACCTTCCATCAGATATAGTGATGGAGCAGAAATACTACAATACTACTATAATGTATATAACAAACAACCCTATGTTTGATGACAACAAAACATATAGAGGTTGACTGCCATTTCACAAGAGATCTTATCCAGCGAGCACTTCTGTGAACTTCCAGTGATCCTTCAACAGATCAAACTGCAAATATGTTCACCAAAGCACTCTCATTTGCCTCTTCTAAGCAATGTTGTTACCAACTAGGCATGTTAGATATCTATATTCATTCTTGAGGGGTGCATTATAGTATATGAGGGTTGTCACCCTTCATGGGTAATTTAATATTTTCTATTTCATTTGTACTCTCTCTAACCCTAGCCTCTTTTTGTATATAGAGGCCTAAGGTCCATTATCAATATATCAATCTCTCTTATTATCATTGTTAGAAAATCGGAAGCGGAAGCGAAACATGGAAAAAGATAAAGAACAAAATAAGAACAACGGGATTTTACATGGAACCCTACTCCGTGAGGAGCGGGATGAAACCACGGGAGAAGCCCTCAAAGGGGCGTGTTTCTTATTGCACTTTCTCTTCTGATACAGGAGGCCTGGGGCTCCTTATATAGCCTCCACCGGGCCTCCAAGTCCCACCACTGGACGGTGTGGGACTAAACCACTGGATGGGGTAAATGGATCCTGGAGGTATCCATTTACCCTACTACAACTCAATAGGCGCACATAACAAATACTCCAACACTCCCCCTCAAGCTGGAGCATGCAATGCTCAGCTTGGACAAACAAACAAAAAGAAACTCAACTTACACTAGAGGACACTACGGACAATATCAACCCAACGCGCACATGCTGCAGTCGAGGACGTTGCTTTTCATGACGCGCAGGTGAGGAGGACGAACGGGCTGGAGTGTGAGTCAACTGAAGACTCGGAATCTGACCATCGAGTCTGAAACTGCGCCTGAAGTCTCCTTGTCGGAGAACTGGGCCTCTCCCATCTGGCTCAGAGAATGGTGCACTGCTTTGGTGTACCTATGATACCACATGAAAATCCTTGCCCTCAAGGGAATGGTCCTCTGCTCTGGAGTCCATATGTCTCACATGAAAACTCTGACCGAACAACAACAAGAAGAATTATGGGGACCACTGACAAATGATGGCAACATATGCTCATCTGAAAATGACCGCAAACTCGTGCGTGTCTGAAACTGGACTCGGAAATATCTGTCGTCGAGTCTGACAAATTCTCTGTAGAGTCTGGAAATTCTGAACGGTCTAGAGAATATCTGAATCTGACTTCTGAATCTGGATATGGAAGAAGACCTGTTGACTCTACATATACTCCCCCTTTCTCCCATACTGGTCGGAAAACCGAGAAATCGACCAAGTTGGGAGAAGACAATATAATGGGGAAAACATGAACTTGCGGCTTTTTATCATCATTTTTTTAAGCCGTCAATATTTTTTTTGTAACATTTTTTATAAAGCCGTTTCAACTTTTTTTAGGGCTCTTGTTGCATTTTTTATTTGCGTACGGCTTTTTATATGTACGCGCCTCTTTTTCTGATTTTTTTTCAAAAAAAAAAACTTGCAACCTCCTCCTACTTCTTCCCCTTTTTTATAATACACGGCCAAATCAGGCCCAAAATAAGGTAGCCCCCCTTTTTTTTGTTTACTTGAATATCGGCCTAACAAAAAAACCAAGGTTCAGGAAAGCGTTATGCGTATGCGTTCGGACTGGTCACCGAATACTGATTAAGAGGTATGCGGGGGCATACACGGGGTATATGCGGTTCTAAGCGGTTTTCTATTTTTTAATTTAAAAATAAAAAATATCTATGAATAACATTACCACTGAAGTTATGTATCTATGTGGAGTTAAAGAAGATATAAGGAAAACGGTTCATGTTAGATGGGTGTGCATATATACTTTTGATTGCCTCATATTTAATCAAAAAAAAAACATTTACCATAAAAACTTCACATTATATGATTCGTAATAACAAAACTTCAATACACGTACATGCACTACATGAGCAAAACCTCAATCGGCATATCTAAAAAATATTCGACGATACATTGCATATACTCGTGAAAACAATACATGAGAAAAACATAAAACATTGCATATACATAATAGTATAATGCATTGCAATTGTATAGAAATGCATGTCATATTCTAACAATTGAATGAAGAGACAGAGTTACATAATTAAGGACCTGAATGAGAAGATTGAAAAGTTGGAGCTGCTGGAGCTGTATGCGGGGCATATGCGGGATATGCGGGGCATATGCGGGGCATATGCGGGCCGCATATGCGGGGAGGGCGCATAATGCACTGATTCAAGTAATCGGTGCGGTCTGTACGCCGCACGGGCATATGCGGCGGCATATGCGGCCCGTGCGGCCGATTTAGTGAACACTGAAAAAAACCCAATCTCTCTCTCACTTTTTTTTCATCATACGTCATCTCCCCCTTCTTTTTTTTCTTTCGGCCCCAAAAGGGGCCCAACACTAATAATGGCCATGGGTAAACACCGCTACCCTAACTAGGGTTCCCGTGAAAATCGCCACGCCGCCTCCCGATTGGGGATCCTTTGCTGGAGGCGCACCTGCACTCGCGCGATGGGGCTTCGAGCCGCCGCTGCTGGAGACTAAGGAGGATCGCCGCCTTCGGCGCGACGCCATGGAGGGAGGGAAAATCGCCGCCCGATGTTGCTGCCTAGGTTGCGGGAGCAGGAGATGGAGCCGCCGCAGATCAGGATGGCGCGCTGGAGGGCGCGAGGATTGGAAAGCGTGGCTCGCTGGATGGCGCGTGCGAGCCTACAACCATGACAGCGAGAGGAGTATCACACTTGGACACACTGGAGCGCCGCCAATGAGAGGAGAGGGCGATGCGGCCTGCCTGGTGCACGCGAAGGGCTGGAGGAGGTGCAGCGCGCAGGGCTGCGCCGTTCACGATTGAGGCGCGTCGCCGCCTGTCTGTTGTGTCGCACCTGCTGGGAGAGGTGCCAAGGGCTGGAGAGAAGGGTCGCCTTGAGTGCGGCTAGGGCTTGCCGCCCTCGGAGGATGACTGCATTGCTGATGGCGCCTGCTTGGAGATGCGCACATACATCTGGGCTGGAATATAGATTAGGGTTTCACAGAAACCCTAGAACTTCTTGAACAAACTCCAGAAATTCAAAAGAAAAATAATCTTCAAGAATCGAAACATCTTGATAATCAAATCTCGAAACAGAAATTAAGAACAAAGCCTCGAGAATCGAACCTGCTCTGATACCATGTTAGAAAATTGGAAGCGGAAGCGAAACATGGAAAAAGATAAAGAACAAAATAAGAACAGCGGGATTTTACGTGGAACCCTACTCCGTGAGGAGCGGGATGAAACCACGGGAGAAGCCCTCAAAGGGGCGTGTTTCTTATTGCACTTTCTCATCTGATACAGGAGGCCTGGGGCTCCTTATATAGCCTCCAAAGGGCCTCCAAGTCCCACCACTGGACGGTGTGGGACTAAACCACTGGATGGGGTAAATGGATCCTGGATGTATCCATTTACCCTGCTACAACTCAATAGGCGCACATAACAAATACTCCAACAATCATGACACTAACAAATAATGAAACATATAAAATAATAATTTCATAAACCTATCAGGACCAAATACACTCATCCAATTAGATTTTGGACAGACCCCTTAAGTACGAAGCAATGAATAATAAATATTTTACAAGTTATAAAAGCAATGTTGCAAAGAAGTTGACTGCAGTTTCATATATCACAATTTTATCATCATCCGAGGTAGAAAATAAGATAACGCATCATAATGATTATGCTTTGGTTGAAGTAGAACAACACACAGTTTGAGGATGAGAAAGCAAGCATCTAAGAAGTTGCAGTAGTAGAAGTGACAATGATTGTGTTTCTCATCTTTTAATTAAACCCAAATATTTAGTATCCATGAACCAGAAGAGTGAGTTTAACGTCCATAACCCATAACAAAATTAAGAGATGAAGAGCAAGAAAATGATTGTATAACTAAAAATGGAATTTATTGATGAGGATGTCAT
The DNA here is from genome assembly GCA_037367405.1 of Ottelia alismoides. Classification (NCBI taxonomy): domain Eukaryota; kingdom Viridiplantae; phylum Streptophyta; class Magnoliopsida; order Alismatales; family Hydrocharitaceae; genus Ottelia; species Ottelia alismoides. The sequence continues at coordinate 286,402 of JAZKJV010000529.1, read as the reverse complement.
TAATATGAAACAAGGACAATTACTATCACTGAAAATGGCAGACCTCTATCCGACTCATAGGCCTTCTTCTACGCACTTGATCAATAGCAACTTCAGTACCATCTGTAATAGACTCTGCATCAACACATTAACATGTGCAAATTAGACATGCAAATGACAGAATTCGGTGGGAAGGCTCTCTCACAAAAAGGAATGAAGTTTCAATCCTATACCATGAGGTGGAATTGCAAACTTGTTACCTTTGGACGTTGGACGACAAGTTGCCTTCCAATCATCCTGCAAATGAATCACGCTACGATTTAGAATTGGTTTGGCCTTGATAGAATGTATCAATAAGTTAAACCATACCTTGGCAAAATAGCCATTCACGACAGTGTAATAGTGTTCATCATATGCAACCTCAGGAGGGTTGAGCACATTGTGGAAAAATATTGTAATAGAATGAAAATAAAACTCGGGCGGGTAGAGTTGTGATCCCCATCAAACTTAATAATGTTTTTGTCTCCCTACAAAGTCAATAAAATAATCAATAATTTCATAAAACACAGAATGATATCTTCTTCTCTGTATTTCAACTTTGTGGGCATATGCTTCCTTTTATTGCAGATCAAAGATAAAAATAAATAAATAAATAGACAAACAAACAACCAATTTCTAAGGTAGCCCTTCAATTTCGTGCGACTATTCATTTGAATCGGAGACCAAACTTTAACACCCACCACAGAAACACTAACAAGGAATATGCATCTTGGGGAATTCATCCATCCAAAGGAAGCTCTGAGGACCCGAGAATTCCCAATGAATCACCACTTCCGATTCCACCACGAAAGACCCATCACGAAAGACTCATGGAGAGATCTGCTTCTTTACAGTTGTTGACTAAATATAATTGTTGAGATATTAGTTATCTTTATTATTGTTTTCTTATTTTCTATTTTTTTCTTCTTCCTGTAATTTGACCAATAGGTTCCTCTCCTATATAAGAGAACCCTAGGGCCTCTCATAATGCAATTCATTCTTTTCCCACAACATGGTATCGGATCGACAGTCCTAGACCGGAGTTCCCGCATTCCATCATAACCCTACCTGCACCCCCCATCCCCACGCCGCCGCAACCAGCACTCCAAGTTGTCGGCAGCTGCCACGCTGTCGTGCAGGCAGCCTCCAGTCGTCGTCAAGGAAGCCAAGGCCGCCGCCAAGGCTGCCTCCGGCCGCTGCGCAGGCTGCCCCCGGCCCTCCCAGGCCGTCGCCGACTCTCCCATCCACCTCCACGTCCCTCCGCGACTTGATCTGCAGTCTGATTAGGTATGAGTTTGACCGGAAAACATGATTTCAGACCTCTAAAGCATGTTTTCCGAACCTAAAGAGCAGTGACGATTGATGAGGATGGTTGTATAAGTCTACATGTCTGACCAATCCTCTGTACGATTGCGTAGACTCGTTCATATCGGTCTACTCCCCAGTTGAATTCCCTTGTTCGGCTACTTTTCCATCATGTCAGAGAACAAGGGTGATATTTTTTCGTCCCAAGTCATTAAGGAACCGGCTCCCATCGCTAAGATGGATGGGACCAACTATGACTTGTGGTCCATGCTATTTCTCACCCTCATGCAGTGCAACAACAAGAAGCACATCCTGATAGATCCAGAGCCAACGGATAAGACTGGGGCAGATGCTTCTTGGAAGCAAGATGACGCGTATGCTTGTGTTTGGCTATGTGGGACACTTACCACAGAGATAGCCAATGATATTCTAAACTAGCCCACCACCAAGGCGATGTGGGACACTTTTGCTTCCACCCATGCTCAAGCAAAGAATGAGGCCAAGATTTTTTAGTTACAGTTTGACATCTACAAGGCCAGGCAGAATGACCGTCCTCTACACGAATACTACAGTTCACTTCGTGGCATGTTTGAGAAGCTACATAGCTATATGCCTATTACGACATCTCTTGAGCAGCAGAAGGCATATAGGAACTCCACGATGGTCGGAGTTCTTATGGCCAGCCTTGATACAGAGCATGATGCAGCACATACTCAGCTTCTCACCGGAGCTACCATACCTCCTATGGAGGAGGCCTATAGCCAACTCAGCCGGACTATAATGCCTCTTGTGGCCACTCCTCGGCCCTCGTCAGCTATGGTTGTTTTTTTTTTAAATCCAAAAGAGGGGATAACACTCAAAGGTGCCCGCCCCAAGATTTACGATTGATTATAGATAAGAGAGAAGTACAACTAACAAGAATGCATAGCCCAATCCTCCACCAAGCTTACAGAATGCGCCATTATATTTTCCTTATAGAATCTTTGACTTGAGAAGAGAAGCGCATTTCTTGCCAACCAAATCGCCCATATAATAGCAAGAGGATGAAACAGGTTCTGACGAGGACGATGTCTGCCAGCCACAATTGACCCACAAAAAGAGGACATGTTCGTCATACAGACCCAAACTAGATCAGCGTCAGACCAGATTGTTGTCGTCTTTTGGCAACAAAAAAACAGATGATCCAAAGATTCAATCGCAGCGTCAAACAGGAGGCACCTATCAAAGATGGCCCCCAAGAGCCCAGCGCAGCGGTGTCCCGTCATCAGCCTTTTCCACCTGAACAACCAAAAAAAGAAGCCAATCACCTCAGGGAGGCTGAGTCCCAGAAGATCTTATAATCTCTAACCAGATCCTCCGAACGCGAGGGGGAAGGCTTGCGAATCACACCATAAGCCTTCTTGACAGTGAAGGGTCCCTCATGCCAGACCCAGTAGTCCCTGATCCTCATCGGACCCCTGATATCCCGCAAGGCCTCATGCAAAACAAGAAACTCTTCTAGACGTTGATCGGAGAAGTGAGAAGAGAACAAAGGCATCCAATTTCCATCCGACCAGCAAGTAGCAACGCCCGTCTCACGGTCAGCCGCCAATGCAAAAAGACGAGGAAAGCGCGAACATAATGGCCCTGCATCCGTCCAGTCATCTGTCCAGAAAGCAAAAGAGTCCCCATTAACAAGCACAGGTCTAAAGAGCGAATGGAAACTGGGAAGAGTACCCAAAATCCCCTTCTAGGAAGGAGTAGGCGACAGGACCCGAGATCCGTCGAAGAAGGGTGCAACACAGATCGCCACTGACACCCCAGAGCCTGCTCACCCACTTCATTAGCAAAGCTTCATTCATCGCATCCAATCTTCGGATACCGAATCCCCCCTCCTTTAGGGAGTGTGACTACGTACCTATCCACCATATGCATCCCACCGTCCCCCCGATCGCCCTTGCCCCATAAGAATCTACGCATCAATCTCTCAAAACGATTCCAGATCCTCGTCGGCAAAAGGTACGCGGACACGAAAAAAATCGGGATCCAAGATAGAATCACCTTCAACAACACCAAGCGTCCCCCTCTGGATAAGATGGATGACTTCCAACACGCCAGTATGCTCTCCAATTTTTCAACCACCTGCAACTAGTCAGCCAGTTTGGTTCTGCCCAAGGATAATGGCACCCCGAGATATATGATAGGGAGGCAACCGCAATCAGAGCCCAGCGTTTGACTGCATATACGTGCGACCTCCTCCGATAAGCCAAAGGTAATGACAGTGGATTTGTTAGGGTTCTTTGATAGACCGGACAGCTCGCCAAAAAGTTCCAAAGTGATTGCCATGCCAGACGCCTCCTCAGTGCCTATGAAGAAAATGGTGTCATCTGCGTACTGAAGAAGCGGGACCGAAATACCATCTCGCGGTGCGGCCACTACAAATAACATTGTCCACAAGCCGAGCCAAGACATCCGAAGCAAAGACGAATAACAACGGGGCCAAACGACACCCCTGCCTGACTCCCCGCCTTGGCTGAAAGAAACCGCCCTTCGGTCGACCATTAACCAGAATCGTCATAGAAGAGGTCGTTATACATCATTTCATCCATGAATCCATAGGGCCGGAAAGCCCCTTCTGTGCAAAGCCGACCATAGGAACTTCCAATCTAACGTGTCAGGCTTTCGCAAAGTCAACCTTCCAGAGTAACGCCTCTTTACCCCGCCTCTTCCAATCATGAATCATCTCAGATGCCATAACCAAACAATCCGCAATCTGCCTTCCCAGAACGAAGGCCGACTGCGAAGGAGAGATAATGAGTTCGAGAGTACAGTTCAACCCGATAGCCAACACCTTTGCCACAATCAAATACAGGGCATTGGACAGCGCAATTGGTCCGAAGTCCAAAATGTTCTCCGCCGCCAAGTGCTTAGGGAGGAGAAAGATAATGGCCTTATTGATCTTATCGAACCCCACGTTGCCACTGCAGAACTCCGTCATAACCTCCAACACCTCAGCACTCACCAGATCCCAGAAATCTCTGTAGAAAGCCACATGAAGGCCATCTGGGCCTGAAGCCCCATCCGCATTGAAGCTCTAAACCGCATCTTTCAGTTCATCCAAAGTTACCGTCTGCGTCAAAGAAGTGGCCAAGGAGGGGGGGTCAATCCCAGAGCACCCGGCCCCGTCCATCTCCAGCGTCTTTCAATCAATTGTGACGAGAACTCGCGAAAGTGGTCAGCAATTGCTAATCCCACCTCTCTGTCGCCATCCACCCTTGCGCCACTGACAATCACGGATCTCATAGTATTAAACCTACGCCTCCCACTAGCAAGCCGGTGGAAGAAAGCCGTGTTCGCGTCGCCCTCCCCGAGCCAACAGCTCCTCGACCTCTGCCTCCATTCGGTAATACGCTTCTTGTCCTCATCGGCGATCTTCTTTTGGGCCAACGCGCGCTGGGCCAGCTCGTCACCGGTAAGATCGCAGCAATCTTCCAAGGCATCAAGCCTCACAACCTCTTCCTCCGCCTCCACCCTAGCAGCACGACGGGCGTCCCTGGAATCCCTCTTGAAGGCGCTCAAACGTGTCCTCAAAGAGATCAATTTCTGTACAAACCTAGACGTTGCGGAGCCTGAAACCACCAGGGAGGACCAATGCGACGTGACAAGATCCCGGAAAGAGTCCTCCAAAAGACAGCTCTTCTCATATCTAAAAAAGCCCCTCGGCGATGTAAGCTCTCCCAATCTCAAAGAATAGGAGTGTAATCGGAATGCGTTCTTGGCATATCAATCACAAAAGACGCAGGGAGTAAATCCATCAGCTCCGTGGAAGCCAGGAAACGATCTATGCGCGATCGAGAAGTAGAGCTTCGCCACGTGAATTTCGAACCAGTGGCATCCAACACTTCCAAGTCTAAGCAGTCGATAGTCTCAGCAAAATCTGCAGAGCCCGGGTCCTGGCCCCCCCTAGAGCCCGGCCTATCAGCGGAAAGAAGCGTGACGTTGAAGTCACCGCCAATGAGCCAAGGGACCCCCACGAAGGCCGTCCAAGCTTCCCGCAAATTAGACCACAACTGGTTCCGCTCAGCGTGATTGCAAGGCCCATAAACACAGGAGAGGGCCAAAACATAAGAAGAATTAATACACTCCAGAAGGATGGCGAGGACATGCGTGCCCCTGCACTCAGCAAGGAAATTAAAGGCAGAGCTTTTCCTCACCACAAGCACACCCCCCACAGAGCGCAAAGCACCGATCGACTTGAAATCATCAAGGCCACCCGCATCCAAAGAATGCCATACCAAGTAAGAAATAAAATCAAGCTTAGCTTCTTGCAAGAAGACCACATCATAGCCCCAATCTCGGAACCGTGTTCCGAGGATCCTCCGCTTTTCCGGGTCACCCAAACCCCTAACATTCCACGAAAGAACCTTCATTGGGAAACCAATTTCGAGCCCTGAGCGCGAACGAGTCCTGCTAGCTCCGCAAATATAGCTTTCTGCTCCGAGCTCAAGGGAGGCATCCCCTGATGAGGCCTTGAACGTTGTCGCCTCCTATAGCGCTTACCAGATTTCTTATCAGCAGAGTAGCCCTTGGTAGGATTCGAGCCAGCCACTTCCAAAGACGAACCACATGCCATCCCCTCAACTGATCCTTCCTCCAACCTCAAATGACTTATACAGGTCAGCACATTGTCCGAGCACTTTTGGATCTCAGCAGGGCGATCTTCCGTGCTAAGGGGGTCAGACATCTCAGCCTACGGCGCCAGCAAGTCACGGTCCAGGCTCCGACAACCCCACAAAGGCCTGGTCACAGAAGTCGGACAGAAAGGTCGGTCCAACCACAAATGATGGCCCGATAACGAGATCCGTTTATTAATCGGATATGTCAGCTTAGAGCAAGCAGAGAAATCCGAAACCCTGACAATGAACTGAGAAGCACTATTCCACATGCGCACGACCTGAGAATTAAAAGAAACCCTGCAATCCACCTTGGTAGGCTGCGACAACAAGGATAACGAAAGGGAGAAATCTTGATCCATGTCCATCTTGGGAAGTTGAACCGCCTCCTCAAAACTCACGCCAATAGGACCTGCAATGGGCAGCCCAACCGACAAGCTGGAAGAGGAAGCGTCAAGCAACGGCGCCGGCAGCGGCGGAGGATCAAGAAGTTGAAGTTGTACACGGAAGCAGAAACGCCCGACGTCCATGACCGAGGAGAAGACCGAGTCTCTTAAAACATCAACATCAGCACTGTTGCAATCCATCAATAGCACCATACTCTCCGGGTCGGAACCCGGACGCAGGCCGTCGTCCAGAATCGATATCACCGAACCCCACCGCTTTAGGGTCGGTTTCAAACATGAAACAGTACGAGAGAGGAAAGGGACTCCTCGCACTCGCACCACATACCTTACATAGTTATCCGCAACCCCATCTGCGAAGCGCAGCCTCCGCCAAGCAACCGTGCCTTCATCGCCAAGCGAGAGAAGGCGCTCCATTTGTGACAAGGGCAAGCCACGAATGCAGCATCTACGAGTAGCAATTGGCACCACATCCCCTGAGAATTGATTATCGAAGAGTCCAGCAAGATATTCGTGCACGGACTTGATCGAAAAGAAGTTCTCCGACCAAGACCTCACAAGAACCTCGGAGCAAACAGTGGACGTAGGGCCAGTGAGAACTGAAGCACAATGGCGCTTCCCCCGGAGCGCGTCACCGGCAGGCAAAGAGAAAGCACCCTTTGACGTCCGCACCATGCGACGGCCTTGCTTCACCAGGCAGGAGTCACGACGATGAATGACCCTCCCACACGTGAAACAACATGGAGGAGTCAAGCATTACGACGCCAAATGACCCCGAGCACCGCACCTGAAGCATCTCTTCCCTAGCTTTTTGTGAGTAACGCGGACCCATCCAACACTGGCATCGCTGCTGGCCACCCCAGCCACCAGACTAGCCTAACCTCCCGCCTCTCCCATCACCGGACGAACCACCCACCTCCAAACTCTTCCTCCAACTCTTCCTCTACACGCCAACCATTCCGAACACATCCCGTCAGAACCTGAGAAAACTCTTCCCGAAGGACGCCAACTTTCGATCAGCTATGGTTGTTTCTCGTGGACGCGGAGTGATGACCCAGTCTAGAGGACGCACTTCTCGTGGCAGCGGTGGTGGATGTCTGTGTGGCCCTTTAGTTCTTTATTTTGTTACTGTTTCAGTCCAAAAAATAAACTTATTCGCAGATCAGTCCTTTTCCCGATTAATTAAGTGCCTCTTATTTATGTTTAATAAACTGCAAATTCACTCCATAAATTCCTCAAAAACCACCATAAGCTCCTGCTAATTCATTTTATTACCTCTAAATTTGATTTGCAAATTAATTAGTTTTTTATTTTTAAAATTTAAAAATCACTAAAAATTGTTTTATTTGCTTTATAAAATTAATAAAAATTCAAAAATTATTTTAAAAATTTAAAAAATTACTGTTTTGAATTGTTTGAATTCCTGTATAAATTTTGTTTCAAAATTCTTAACAAAAACACTAAAAATGAAAAACACGGACAATACTAAAAAATCATATTAAATAATAAAAAAATCATAAATAAATAAGTTAGCATGTCTTAAAGCTTGAAAAAATTGCTTTCTATGTGTGTATACTTTCAAAAAATTTTTAAGTCCTATTTTAAAATATAAAAAATTGTTTCTTGATTTTATTCATGTATTGTTTTCAATTTTTATTTTTTTTAAATATCTTAAAAATCTAAAAATACCTAAAAATCATTAAAACAGGAAAAAATCATCTAAAACAGAAAAAGATTTTTATTTGATTTTTTAATTATTTTTACCATTTACTAAAAATCCAAAAAGAGTGTTGTGTCCTTTATTTTTCATTTTCCATATTATTATTTTCTTTAAAATCAAAAATATAAAAATTTGCAAAATTAAAATTTATTTAAAAATTTAAAAATCAGATAAACATAAAAAATATATAAATTAAAAATCCATAAAAATGCAAAAAAAATAAAAACACATTAAAACACCAAAAGAGAAAAAGAACTTCATTAATTTTTAATAATTAATAATCCTCGGGTATTGTATCCTCCATGAGTTTGATCCTGCAGACTATACAGGTAAAATTAATAGCACTTTTTCTTACTTAACATTTTATTGAGTCTTCTATAAGAATAATTTTTGTTTGACTTGGGAATTTTTGAGATCACTGCAACACTTCATTTTTGCTATAAATTAGTTAAATAAATTCCTTGAAATTTCTCTCCTCAACAATTAACCAATATTCACTTTCCATGTTATCCATCGATATTTAGTGAGATATCATTTTATTGATCAAAATTGAGTATTTGCAGTGTAGCTTTTCTTGGATATTTAGTGAGATTATAATAATGAAGAATTGAAGGTACAAGGAACAAAACTATTAGGATACAAAGTAATATATAGTCAAATGAGCAAATGCATTAATTGAAAGAGTGTATGGCTTTTAGTTTAAGGTAGGTGGGGTTATTTAGGTTAGGGGTAAATAAAAAAATTATTAGAAAAGCGGCCGAATAGGTGGTCGCATAGGGGGTATCAGTGTTCACGAATGCGCCTTGAGCGGCCGCATATGCGGCCGCATATGCGCGCGCGGACTTAAGGACGTGCCGCACACGTGAATCGGGCCACTATGCGCCCCAAGCGCATGAGCGGACCGCATATGCGGTCTATGCGGCCGCATATGCGGTCCGTTCGGCCGCTCGGCTGTTGGTTTTCTATGTCGGATCCCGTAGGTCCGATTACGCGTATTCTCCTCATCCCGAACCCGATTTAGGGTTTTTAGGAATGCATTAGGTCTTCGATCCTCTCCCCGACTCCTCCAGTTCTCAGTCCCCGACTACTCTTGCGAGCGCCAGACCTCCTCCGATTCTCCGATCTCCTCCGCCTCCTCTGCCCCTGACCATCCCTCGAATCACGAGCTCCAGGCAGCGCCTCCAGGCTCCACCGGACTCCTCCGCCTCCTTCGCCCCTAACCGGCCCTCGACTCGCGAGCGTCATCGCCTCCACCGGCTTCCTCCGCCTCCGCCTGTGTCTTCCGCCTCCTCACAGGTCCTCCTCCTCTTCACAGTTCCTCCGCGATTCCAACTTCGCTGCCTCCTTACAACCTCTGTTCCTCTTCACAGTTCATTGCCTCCAACTTCCGCGTCAGCCGCAGTTCACTGCCTCCAACTTCCGCGTCAGCCGACTACCCGTACAGTGCGACTGCGAACTGCGAAGGTTAAGGTCCGTTTGTATTTAGTTTTTTTTTCAATAATTTTCCCATTTTCCCATTTCAGATTATATTTAAATCTCTTATTGTCGAAGATTATGCATAATAGCATATTCTATTGTCTGCATTTCGGCTTGATTCTTTTTGTCAAACTTGTTTGCAAGTTGGGGGTTGCAAGCAGATTGTGACTAAGCATATATCATGAATGGCAATATCTTAATGAGGAAGAACTAAGAAGCGAATGGATGCATAAAGAGTTATACTCATTTTTTGTATTGAAATAAATAGAAATGTATGTTGGTTGGAATATATACCCACATGTGTCGTCAAGCACGACACGATACTCTTTAGGAGAGGATGATGCTTTAAGTTTTACATGTTCATGAGTGTGGATATGGATATGGTGAAAGGAACCATCATATAGTCCTTCATACATAATTTATGATGCCTTCCCTCATTGAAATAGAGATCTTTTCTTAAATCAATACCTCTATCAGTAATATGCTTATATTATTTATCGTGTCTATATTTACCCTTATCTTCTGATTTTGAATTTTTCAGATTATATTTAAATCTCTTATCTTCTGATTTGGTGGCATTTGTCTATGCATATTAAACTTTTTGTCTATATTTTTATCTTATAAATTTATAATCATGATTGAATGCCAGGAAACTATGGCATCTAGACTACCATCTGACAGTGGTTCTTCTCCTACGCCTGGAACTGGAAGTGAGCCTTTTATTGAATAAAGCGATACTTCGGAGTTTTTTGTTCCTCCCGATTCTAATGATCCGGGATGGAAGTATGCTTTTCTAGAGAATCCGAGTACCCCGAGCATGGTCACTTGTCGGTTGTGTCGGAAGGTTGTGAAAGGAGGGATCAATCGCATGAAGCAACATTTGGCACACATTAAAGGCAATACATCATCTTGTCCCAAGGTGTCTCCTGAGGTGAAGAAAGAAATTATGGACAATATGGAAGGAATTAAAGTGAAAAAGAATGAGAAGACCTCGAGGATGAAAGAAATTCAAGGGCAAGTCTCCATTAAGATTAATCAACCCTTGGATGATGAAGAGAGGGATGGGAAAAGGTTGTGAATTTCAGCTCAAGAAGTACCAGCGGAGACTCTCCGCCAATCCTCAATCAAAGATACCTTTGCCAAGGAGGAACGTGCACGCGTGAATACATTTGTGGCAAAGTACTTCTATGACAATGACATTGCTTTTAATGTTGTCAAAAGTGACTCATTTCTTCGAATGTGCGAAGCAATTGGACAGTATGGGAGGTCGTACAAGCCTCCAACATACTATGAGCTAACTGAAACTCTTTTGAAGGAACAAGTTAAGGAAACAAAAGACTTCTTGCAAACGCATCGTGATAGTTGGAAGACTTCTGGGTGTTCCATTATGACAGATGCATGGACTGATAGGAGAGGAAGGAGCATAATGAATATTTGTGTCAATTGCGTGCTTGGAACTAGTTTTCTGAATTCTATTGACTCGTCTGCAGATTCTCATACCGCGGAGTACATTGCTTCCTTAGTGGATAAGTCCATTGAGGAAGTTGGGCCTGACAATGTAGTCCAAGTAGTGACAGACAATGCATCTGCTAATATGGCTGCTGGCAGAATATTGAGAGCAAAGTACCCACGGATATTCTGGAGTTCTTGTGCAGCACATTGCATCGATCTCATGCTAGAAGAGATCGGTAAAGAATCAAAAGTGAAAACTGCCATCACAAAAGCAAGGACATTGACTGTCTTCATATACAGTCATGCAAAAACATTGAGCTTGATGAGACAATTTACGCAAAAGGGCGAGATAGTGAGGCTAGGAACAACAAGATTTGCTACCACATATCTCACTCTGCAATCTGTGATGGAGAAGAAGGATAAGTTGAGACTTATGTTTTCTTCTGATGAATGGAGAGCTTGTAAATGGTACAAGACCAAGAAAGGCGAAATGGCTTCAGCCATAGTTTTGAGTCCTTCATTTTGGACTCAAGTGTCATTGACATTGAAGGTCTTTTCTCCATTGGTACATGTTCTGCGGATTGTTGATGGAGATAGGAGGCCGGCTATGGGCTTTGTATATGGTGAGTTGCAAGATGCTAGAAAAGAGATCATGGGCATTTTCAAAGATGTCGAAGCATCTTACAAACATTTTGTTGATGCCATTGACTCAAAGGCAAAAGGAAAACTGGATAGTCCCCTCCACCTTGCTGCATATTATTTGAATCCCTACTTTTTTTATAGGGACATTGCTCAAATCCAGAGGGAAGGCCTTGCTCTGAAGGGATTCTTGGATTGTATGGATATTTTCTATCATGATTTAGAGATCCAAGATATCATCACCAGGAAGGAGTTGCCTTTATATGAAGGGGCAGAAGGATCATTTGGCAAACCTTTGGCTATCAGACAAAGGTCAATCATTGATGACGACTTCAATCCAGGTATAATTTCTCACTAGAATTAATAGACTTATATCTTTAATTATTATTAACTATTTTTTCTTGAAAATAGCCCGTTGGTGGGAATTACATGGCATGGAAACACCACAATTGAAGGAAATGGCAATGAAAATTTTAAGGTTGACAGCTTCTTCCTCAGGCTGTGAAAGGAATTGGAGCACTTTTGAGGCAGTAAAGTTAAAAAATTGGTGCCATACATCTCACATGCTACACTTCATTAATGTGGTGGTTAATGATATTTTTATGGTGATTTTGTAGATCCATACAAAGAAAAGGAACAGGCTTGAATTCAAGCGATTAAATGATTTGGTGTATGTCAGATTCAACGCCAAGTTGAGGGATCGCCATATGAAAAAACGAAATGATCCATTTGCCACAAATGACAGAACCCATTTGCGAGATTGGATTGGTGAAGATGATGAAGGAGATGATGAAGTTTTCCAAGGATCGGGGCTGACATGGAACTTAGTGGCTGATGCAACTGGCGCTGAAGATTTGGTTCAACATAGAAGAAGCCAAAGGCATGCTACTGGTTCAACCTCAATGCCAAGTTTGAATGAGGAAGAACTCCTGTCCGATGAAGAGAGTGACGATGAAAATGAAGACAATATCCCAGTGGAATTTGATGATGACTAGATTAGAATTGCTTTGGACTTAGTAGAATATTGTCGCTTGAACATTTTATTTTTCTTATGCTATCTTAATTAGTACTTTTGCTAATGTTATTTATTTTAAATCCCAGCTCTTTCAGATACTTGCATATTTTGGTGATTGTTGTTAATTACCATGTGTGCTAACTTTTTTATTGAAGACTTGAAGTATTGACCTCCATCATATGAAAGTTATTTTTCTTAGATGTTCTGTTGGACCACAATTATACATGAATTTAGTTCTGTTGTAGTCACTTTTGTATTTATTTATTTATTTTTAAATAAAAAAATTAGGAAACCGCTTAGAACCGCCTATACCCCGCATATGCCCCCGCATACCGCTTAAGCGCTATTCGGTGACCTGTCCGAACGCATACGCATACCGCTTTCCTGAACCTTGGGGGGTATACTTAAACGAGTATGCGGGTCAACCCGCATACATGGTCATTTCATCATACTCGAAGCAGCAAGGCTACCGAGTACGAGTATGTGTTATACTCGATTGTTTTCCTGAACAAATGTGTATTGATGTGTTAATTACACATTATTCTTCAATATAAGTGTGCACTTGAATGTTAGTTATTATTTTAAGAACTACGATGATCTTAATTTGAAAAAAAAACTTTTTGCACCACTTTCGAGATTTCCTCCAATATTGTCGATATATATCTAATATATCCCTTCAGGCTATCGATACGATAACAATATCGATTTCTTGGACCTTGTAGGGATCTCATAAAGTATAATACAAATGTTCTTGTAGAGATACATTTATGTATTCGTACTGCATTCTTATTTTCTTGTTCTTATGTCTATCATATGTAATTTGCCCATAGGTCTCTCCTCTATATAAGAGAGCCTAGGGTTCACAAGAATAAATAAATTCTCTCATTTTTTTCCAACATGTTATCAGAGCGGTGGTCCTAGGCTGGAGCTCTAGTACCATACCCTAACCCTAGCCCTACCTTTATCCCTGCCGCAAGTTGTCGCGCCGCCCAGCGGCACCAGCCATGCTGCGTGCACCCAGCGACCCAAGCCATGTCGTGTGCACTGCCCAGCGGCCCCAGCCGCACCGCCCAGAACATACAGAGGATACATGCAGAGGATACATGCTATTCCACCGTCCTGAACATACAGAGGATACATGCTATTCCAAGCATGGATTTCCCGCTTCTGCACGTGTCGTTGAACAGGTTGAACCCCATGCTGCTTCCACTTTGGATCAGAGATTTGATGATCTTGTAGCACGATTGAGGGGCATTATACCTCCCTCCAACTAAACTGCTTCTTCTTTGGACCCCGGGAACCATTCAGATGTGGCTACTTCAGTATCTTCTACTACCTCAGGTAGCACTTTTGCACTTACAAGCTATAGTGGATATGAAGTTACAGAATGGATCATGGACTCTGATGCTACGCATCACCTGTGTGGAGATAAAGGTCAACTTACAGCTTACAGACAAGTTCCCCCAGGATGGACTGTGGTTATAGCAGATGGAACTCATCCCCCGATCACTGGACAAGAGGAGATTAGCCTAACACCATCTAGGCGTCCACAGAATGTGCTTCATGCCCCTGACTTTTCTATGAACTTACTATCTATTAGTAAGATTACGAAAGATTTACACTGTAAAGTTATTTTTGATCCTTCTTCTCTTGTATTTCAGGACATCCTCACGGGCATGGTGATTGGGGGTGGCTGTGAGCAAGGCAGTCTCTATCGTTTGGTCCGCACACCTTATGCTGGCACTTCCTCCTATTCTGCTGGACTTGCCTCTCCATTTACATGGCACATGCGCTTTGGTCATCTTCTGCTCCAGAAGTTGTGTCGCATTCTACCTCAGATTTCTCCTCACTCGTTTCAATGTGAGGCATGTCAGTTGGGAAAGCATCGTCGGTCTACTTTTCCTAGTCGTCAGAGTCGGAGAAGTAGCTCCATTTTGAGTTCTTTCATATAGATATTTTGGGTCCGAGTCGTGTTCCTGACCATCAGGGACACAGGTTTTATCTTGTTGCTGTCGATGATTTTTCTCGTTTGTCTTGGGTCTTTTTATTAAAGAATAAATCAAAGGCTGGAGATGTTATCAAGAATTTTATCAATGAGGAGCAGAATGTATTCTCTTCTTCGGTTAAATTTGTGCGTACTGATAATGCTTTGGAATTATGTACTCATACTCTTCCTAAGTATTTTTCTGCCCGTGGTATTATTCATCAAACGTCATGTGCTTATACTTCCCAGCAAAAGGGAGTACATAGTCACCTTCTTGATATTACAGAACTCCTCATTCAGAGTCATGCCCCACATTCCTTCTGGGGTGATATCGTTCTTACGGCATGTTATCTTGTTAATCGCATGCCGTCGTCGGTCCTGGGTGAACAAATTCCTTTTTCCCTTACATTTCTTGATAAGAATTGTTCTCCCTTACTCCTCGTGTATTTGGCTCGGTTGCATTTGTCCACCAACTATCTCCAGGTATTGACAAGCTCTCTCCTAGGGTTGTCAAGTGTGTTTTTGTTGGGTACTCTAGGATACAAAGGAGATATAGATGTTATAATACATTGCGCAGGAAGTATTATGTTAGTGCCGATGTCACATTCTTTGAATCTGTGAGGTATTTTTCTCCTACAGGTAATCGTTTGACTTCCTCAAACATTGATGATGAAATCTATATGCCACCACCCCCCTCCAATCCAACACCATCACCTCCTTCACCACTTTCACCACCATCATCACCGTCGCCTATACTACCAGGTCCCATCATCCATGTCCCACCATTACCACACCATTATACACGTCGTCCCGCTTCTGTTCCTGGCCACAGCTCGTCATCTAGCACGCCTGAAGTATGTTCTGAATACAATATTCCTAAACTTGGATCTGATAGCTTGCTTGAGCAGGACTCCTTACAGGGGACGAACACAGAGGTTATAGCTCTAGACCTTCCTATTGCGCTTCGGAAGCAGAATCGTAGTGGTGCCTCTTATCCTTTGGCATCCTAGGTCTCGTTTGAGCACTTGACCGGTGATTTCAAGAAATTTGCTATTGCATTTTCTGTTGTGGACATCCCACGGAATTATCAGGAGGCGCTAAATGACAGTCGGTGGCGGTTGGCTATGGAAGAAGAAATGGTGGCATTGCAGTCACGTCGCACATGGAGTATGTTGGATGCTCCTGTTGGGGCTTCTGTTGTCAATTGCAAGTGGATGTTTACGATTAAACACCATATAGATGGGAGTTTAGCCCGGTACAAAGCTAGACTGGTTGCTCGTGGCTTTACTCAAACATATGAACTATCTAGACACATTTTCTCCTGTGGCTCACCATTCCACTCTACAGATTCTTCTCTCTGTTAATGTGGTACGTGACTGGCCTCTTTTTCATCTTGATGTTAAGAATGTCTTTTTGAATGGGGATTTACAGAAGGAAGTCTATATGCAGCAACCTCCCGATTTTTCGGATGAGGGGGAGTATCTGAAGGTCTGCAGGCTTCATAAGGCAATTTATGGCCTCAAACAGAGTCCTAGGGCACGGTTTCAGAAGCTATCGGACTTAATTGAGAAGCACGGATTTAAGAGGTATGCGGATCATTCATTGTTTGTACAGAGAACCTCTGGACGCACAGTGGTTATGATGGTTTATATTGATGATATATTGGTCACGGGTGATGACATGCAGGGAATAAAAAGGGCGAAAGATTTTCTGAGACAACAGTTTGTTACCAAGGACCTTGCTACCTTTCGATACTTCTTGGGCCTAGAGTTTGCTAGAAATCAGCAGGGTCTTGTGATGACACAACGGAAGTATGTACAGATATGCTAGCTGAGACAGGAATGATTGGATGTCGGCCGGCTACCACTCCTATGGATCCTGGAGTGAGGTTATATGATGATGATACAGAAGAAGTGGACAGGAAACGATACAGAGAAATAGTTGGAAAGCTTCTTTATGTTATTATAACCAGACCAGATATCTCATTTGCAGTCAGTCGAGTAAGTCAATTCATGGAACAACCTCGACAAATACACATGGATGCCGTATATATGATTTTAAGATATCTAAAGTCGTCCCCATGTACATGCTTATTATTCAGAAAGGAGGGAATACTTACTGTTTCTGCATGTAATGATGTTGATTATGCATGTCCAAAGGATAGGAAGTCCACTTCGGGCTTTGTAATTTTTGTCGGCAACTCCCTTGTTTCTTGGCGGAGTAAGAAACAAACTATTGTAGCAAAATCCACCGCCGAGTCTGAATATAGAGCTATGGCACAAGATAGTATAGAAATGATGTGGGTTCGTGCTGTACTAGCAGATTTACATATAGATGTAACCATTTCTATGCAATTGCAATGTGATAACCAAGCAACCTTGTTCATTGCAAACAATCCGATTTTTCATGAGAGAACCAAGCATATTGAAGTAGATTGTCACTACACGAGGGACATGATTCAGAAAGGACTTATTTTTACTTCTCATGTTAGCTCGGGGGATCAAACGGCATACATTTTTACAAAGACATTGCTCAAGGGACCATTCCAGAAATGCTCATCCAAGCTGAGCATGATTGACATCTATGCTCCATCTCGAGGGGGAGTGTAGAGATATATTTATGTATTCGTACTGCATTCTTATTTTCTTGTTCTTGCGTCTATCATATGTAGTTTACCCATAGGTCTCTCCTCTATATAAGAGAGCCTAGGGTTCACCGGAATAAACAAGTTCTCTCATTTTTCCCAACAGTTCTTGGCAGATAAAACTCTGAAACCGTTTACTTGGATGATAAAACTAAGGTCTATAAGAAGCTCGAGGAACAATACATGTTTAAATCTCAAATAAATACGTTATTGCTTAAGAAGAAGCTCCATAGTCCAAAGATAACTGATAGGACAAAGTCGGAGACATACTCCAATGAATTCGAAAAGATTCTGATGGACACTCTCACACTTAAAGAGAATAATGAGAAAGGAAAATCTCTCTTAAAGGAGAAGGATATGTGCATATCTTCATGAGTTTTCTTTTATCTTCTTATAATTATATATTATAACAATATTGCTCTATGGCAAGGAGACCATCACATTAGACGAGATAGTTGCTTCGATGTTTATGAATGAGTTTCGATAGAGGTCAATAGAGGAGGCAACAAATGATGAAGTTCATATGATTGCGACCAAGAGCAAACGTTCTGCATCAAGGGAGATGAGGTTCAAAGTTCGATCCACACCATGTCGTCAAATCAGATACTTCTATTGTGCCAAGGACATTCACAAGATTGTACTAATTGTACAAGACGTGAGAAGTAGAAAAGAAGTTATTGGACTCGAACTCAGACTAAGAGGATTCCATCGTAGTGTAGAGGTGTAGGTGGTGGCGGTGGTTTTAGGGGAGGTGGTGGTAGTGCAGGAGTAGAGGGAGGTGGTGGTACGACAGTAGGAGGAGGAGGCCATAATCCATTCTATCATATATGCACCATTACTACCAGTGAAAGCATAAGGCTATAAGAAATACTTGAAGAGCTCGAAGAGGCTCTAGCTGCGGCTGCGGTATCCGTAGCGGTGGTTCCTGGAATAGGAGTCATGATCTCTTGAATACGAGAGACGATATCATCCAGGCGAGGCTTGATTGGGGAAGCAAGTGTATATGAAGGCTCAATTTGTTCTGTTACGTGATCAGAAATGGGATATCCATGCTTTTGGTAGCATGTATACTCTGCATGTCCTGGACGATGGTAAAAGGAGCAAGGGCCATGTGGGCGTCCATCTCCTTTGCTATGAGGGGGTGTCCTCTAGACTGGGTTGTCCCTCCTCAGCCACGAGAAACGGCCATATCTGACGAGGGCTGAGGAGTAGCTGTTGGAGGCATGATATATAGGCCTCCTCCATGGGAGGTATGGTAGCTCCAGTGAGAAGCTGAGTACACATTGCATCATACCATGTATCAAGGCCGACCATGAAAACTCCAACCATCATGGAGTTCATATATGTCTTCTGTTGCTCAAGAGATGTCGTAATAGACTATAGCTATGATTCTTCTCGAACATGCCATGGAGTGAGCTGTAGTACACGTGCAGAGGACGACCATTATGTTTGGCCTTGCAGATGTCAAACTATAGCTGAAGAATCTTGGCCTCATCCTTCGCTTGAGCATAGGTGGAAGCTAAAGTGTCCCACATCGCCTTGGTAGTGGGCTGGTTCAGAATATCATTGGCTCTATGTGGTGAGGGTCCCACATAGACAAACAAGCGCATACACGTCATCTTGCTTCCAAGAAGCATTTGCTCCAGTCTTATCCATTGGCTCTGGATCTGTCAGGATAGTCTCCTTGTTGTTGCACTACATGAGGGTGAGAAACTGCATAGACCAAAACTCATAGTTGGTCCAATCCATCTTAGCGATGGGAGCTGGACCCTTGCAGGCTCCGGACAAAAAGTTGTCACCCTTAGTTCTCTAACATGATGATAAAACGGCTGAACAACGGAACTCAACCGGGGAGTAGACCGATATAAAGAGATCTA
The DNA here is from genome assembly GCA_037367405.1 of Ottelia alismoides. Classification (NCBI taxonomy): domain Eukaryota; kingdom Viridiplantae; phylum Streptophyta; class Magnoliopsida; order Alismatales; family Hydrocharitaceae; genus Ottelia; species Ottelia alismoides. Next base: position 267,216 of record JAZKJV010000529.1, on the reverse strand, counting down.
CACGATCATACGGAGGATTGGTTGTATGTGTAAACTCATACAACCATCCTCGTCAATCTTTGTTGCTCGCTAGGGCCGAAAAATGTGATTTATAGGTCTGAAATCACATTTTCTGATCAAAATAAGACCGGTTCATCTTGTAGAACGACTTGCAGAGATGCACAGAGGCGCATGGGAGGACTGATGGCGGCCTGGTAGGCCGAGGCGACGGCTGAGGAGGCATGGACAGCCGAGGCGGCGACCTAGGAAGGCTGGGACAACGGTCGAAGAGGCCTGGACAACCTGGGAGGTGAGGGCAGCGGCTTGGGCTGGCCCGAGCAGTGGCCGGGTGGCTGCCGGAGGTAGGGGCGGTGTCGGGGGGGTGCAGGGGATTGGTGGGATACGAGAAACTCTGGTCTAGGATTGTCGCTCTGATATCATATAGAGGGAAAAGACTAGCTTGCATTAATGAAAGGCCCTTGGGTTCTCTTATATAGGAGAGGAACCTATTGGGCAAATTACATGAAGAAGAAAAAATAACTAAATAATAAGAAATCAGTAAGAAAGATGGGTAATATCTCAACAAACAGTAATACAAGAAAAAAAACTCAAATACACCGCATCTACAACTAATAAGTGTGTATTTCTATCTCACATGCTCACATTAGATCTATGAAAACCTTACTTTATGACAAAATCATCTTAATAAGCTATATCTATGACTTCTAGCAATATGGACAATATATCCCAAATATATTCCTACTTAGATTAAGAGTTACGATGCCTCGTAGTTAAGGCCATCAAAATTGGCACTATTGACCTCATAATCAAGCCAAGTGTGACACTACGAGGCATCATGTTTTCACATCTAAGTCTGCAGCAATAGCAAGTTGGTGACGATAACACAAGCTTCAAGAACAAAGTAAATTCGACCCGTACTTCAAAATTCCAATAACATTAGAAGCATGGCCTTAAATTTTAGTACAAAAATCATTTTGCCAAAGTCTGAAAAGATGAATATTGAGAAATATCACTGACAATAGCCGATATCGCCGGAAATCGTAGAAATGGCAACAAAATTGACTTTTCCCCAAAATTAAGGATCGGTATGTTCTATGATCAATAAATAAAATAGAAAAACACACGTGTTTACAATGATAGAGTTGTAAATAGGAGATTTGACTTATATTATATCATACATACATACATACAACAACAAAACCTTTTCCCACATTAAGTATGGTCGGTTAAAACATGGTGAAACCTCCCACTTTTAGTACAATAAAAGATCCGGCTATTTTTTGCGTTGGATGCTGTCTACCAAATTGAACCCTGCTCTCTTTGGTTGTAGGCATACTACACTACCACCAGATCATTGAAGTTGATACATGATGTGCAAAAATATATCATACATGACATGTACTATATCATACACGATGCGCAAAAAATACGTAAATAAAAATTAAAATGTATAATATGCAACTGCTTACGTAGTACATGACGTTATATTCAATTACAACTATTCTACATATGTTTGTTCGTGTGTGTGAGGGGGGATGGGGTTGATGTACCAACAAGTGCATGTACTCAGAGCGGAAATTAATGAGAAAGTTTGAATCTTAATTTGTTAGTTAGCCTTCATGCAATTGCAGTTCATCAAATCTAGCATATATAAATCATGGATCACGGACTCCTTATAAAACAAAAGATTCTCATAAAAGAAATAGCATAAAAAATAAAACTTACAACAAAGGTGAAATCAGGTTGGGGGAAATACGCGAAACTTATGAAGGAAATTTCACATTTCAATAGTATTTGGCAACATCCCGCCAATAAGGTGCGAAATGCTAGGGTGTACCAATACCGGCACCTTGGCATTATCAATTGTATCGGTGGAGGAGTTCGATGAAAGGGGTAAAAACCTTGATGAGATCCATCTAGAGGACAGAAATAAGGAGTTGGCTTTAAGGCAGAGATCCAGGCAATGTTAGTTGAGGGAGGGTGATGCCTGATGAATATGTGATTCATCACTCTAAAAGTTGAAAATAGAGCTTTGTTCCCGAGTAATTAGTTGCATATTTCCACTTATGTTGCATAATTAGCATTCATGCATGCATAAATAACATTTGCATTTTAGCATTCATATTTGCATTAAATAAGAAACCCAATTCACTTGTAAAAATCACCTGTAAATACCCCACATATGTATATTTTATACTAACTCCAAATCCATTAAATTCAACTCTATAGTGTATGTATTACTAACACTAATAAAAGAAAAATATAAAATATATATATTAACTTGTAAAATAGACCAATAAAACCCGAGTCCAAGTTTGAAACCAGGAGCCTTAAAATGCACATATCTCTCATATAGTGTTCGATTTAGGTCTACTCACTTTTAAAATAATATACATTCAAAGACCTTCAAAACAAGACAAATTTCATTAAAATCAGAGATCGTATGCAAAACTTGGGTTTTGGGCCCCTGTTGTATATTGTACATATTGACATTTTCACCCTTGTATTTTAGCTCTTCATTTGACCTCATCTCCGATTTTGGTCAACATAAAACTTGTAGATCTACTTTCATGTTTTGAGTTTTTCCATATTCGGTCATCTTCCCCCTCTTAATTCACTTTCTTCCCCGCAATAATATGATTGGACCACATGGCACCTTTTGGTTGCGTCACGCAGCCCGTCTAATCACGCACCCCGCGCCCCGCCTTTCCAGTCGTTGGATCGCCTCCAGGCGCTTCCATCGCAGCCATCCGTTCCCTCAACTCGCTTCCACCCTTCGATCAATGTCCAAATCTCATCACGGTCGTCAGTTAGCGCTTCGCTCTCAGCGCGCCATGCGTCGCCTTCCACAGTCGCCCGATCGTGGCCTAGATGCTTCCATCCCAGCCGCTTATATCCGTTGCTATCCACAGCCGCCCGATCAACAGTCTCCTTTCATCACGATCATTCACCTCCGCCCGAACCTACTCTTGCCATGTGGCACTCCCCTTTGCCTTAAGATCATGCCTCGTTGATTTAATTAAAGCCGCATACGCGCGCCTATTTCTCCGCCGTTGGATCACAAGATCCAACGGCCATGAGTTCATCTCCTTCCTTCCAAAGACACCTCTCCTACATGGCCCCACCTCGCCAACTATCTCCGCCCTTCCCATTACGCACACCCTCTCAGCCATCAGCTCCACCTCCCGACGACCCCATGACCTACCCCACTCAACCATCTTCCTCGCAGGTCGTCACTCACCACACGACGGTCTCTCTCTCTCGCCCCATATTCCCCATGTAAATCACGTCGGTCGTCGTCAGCAACCGCCCACATCTCTCTTAAATACGCCACTTCTGCCCACCTCACAACCCATCCGCCCTTGCACGAGAGACCCTCGAGCTATACTCCTCCGATCTGTGACAGAGATTCGGCCAGAAATCGAGCGACGACAGAGGATTTTTCTCCGGCGAGATCAACGGCGAACCTTTGTCGTGCCGTAGCTTCACCGTCAAGCCGCTTGAGCTCAGGCACCTGCCGGCCCTAGAGCGACGACCGGCGGCTCCAATTAGAGCCCCAATTCACAGGTAAACTTCTTCATCTTCTTCTCCGATCTTCCCCTTCTTCCCCTCCGATCTTCTCTGAATTTATCCGTCTTCCTCGCTCAATCTCACCTTCCACTGATCATTGATCGAGTTTCCCCTCGAAGCTACCATCTTCGTGCACCCATCCGCGCCTCCTCTCGACCTATTGAGACCGCCGAAGCACCTCCGACCACTACTCCGCCCCTCACAGCGGAGGAGCACATCGGCCAGTCACCCACTTTACCCTATAAGGCCTCAACCACCCCCACTTCATCCACGAGAGCCCACACACCACCATTTGGCGAATCACTAACGTTGCAGGTGCCTACTTAGTCACTGGCCAAACTCGTCATCGGAGCTTCTTCGAGCTGCTTCGTCTGCGACATCCAGGCAGCCACCAAGTCTCCCAGATGCTCCAGCTGCTTCGCCGCACTTCCACGATGATGCCCAACTATTTAGGAGCGGCCCGGAGTCTTCATTGAGCAAGATAGAAGGCGGCGGAGTTAGGGGACCTTCGCCGGAGGTCAGCCAAGCCCACCACAGGAGGCAGCGGCAAGGAGGAACCAGATGTACAGTTACCGTCCGATCATCTTGATCGGACGGCCTACAGCGCGCCACGTCGCCCTCTTCCGGGAGTTACAGCTTCTGTTGGATCTTTGAGATCAGACAGTCTGAGGGCGTCCACATGTCAGCTCCGAGCTTCCTCCCTGACCCTTTAGGCTCGGGGCACCCGAGCCTCCCCTGAGCCAGCCGAGCCTGCCTCCGGACCCGAGCCTCTAGCCGAAGCACCCGAACCACGCCTGAGCCTCCAACGCCTTCCGAGCCACCATCCAAGCCTCGCATATCACGTGAGCCACGTGCAGACGCTGGGTAAATTGCATCCGGATACCTGCAAGTTTTGAAAATTGCATTTCAGTCCCCGCCAGGCAACATCACGTGAGGTGCACATGGTCCCGTGGAGAATTTGCACCCATAACCTCCTCATTATCGGTAATTGCATTTCAGTCCTTGTCAGCACGTTTCTATTTAATCAATTTGTTTTCTGTTTTGCATTTACACCCCTATGTTTGCACGTTTATTTCACCACTCATTTAGCATCATTTATTAATTCCGAAAATTACATGTTGTAGAACGTCTTAGATTTTAGCGTTTGAAGACTTGTTATATTTTTGTGAGCTTCGAGGAATTTAATATAATTCTTTTTGTGGAAAATAACATATTTTTCCCACTGTGTTCCTTTAATTGTTTATTAAATTAATTGTTGCTCCAAAAATCACCAAAAAAACATAATAGCTCTAACTTATGTAGTTTTACATTGTACCCAAAAATTACATTATTTGCATGCATAACGAGGCCTTAATAAATTAATTGGTGTTTTGCTTGAATGATTTTTAATAGGTCCAAAATTCATCACTTTTGAGATTTAATAATTTTCCTAGATTCATCTCATATAGAAGTATCTAGGATAATTTTTTATATCTGAAAATGATTTAATTTGGTATTTATTAAAATTAATTATGCAAAAATCACCCTGCATTCATTTTTAATTCATAGTTAATTCATATAGAGTCGAAAAATTCCAAAAAAAAGTAGCATAATTTCATTGCATTTCACATTCTGGCCAAGTTTCATAATTTTTGGACTTAATTTGACTATACTTCTCTCGAATTTGGCTTGAATTGCATTGCATTTCTGAAATTGCATAAAAAAACCACAAAAATATTCTCCTGAAAACCTAACATCAGAATTGACTTCGAATTAATCTAAGGAAAAAGCTGCCTACCTGAGTTCAACCTTGGGCTTACCCAAGTAAAAAAAATTGCCACTTGCATTTAATTGACCCACTAATCAAAGTGGTTTTGTTGAATCTGATTTTACCCGACTACAACGAACATCATTAAAATTTTCGTTAATTCTGTGATAAGAAAATTCCTTTAAAAATTAAAGGAAAGTTTTACAAAGTAGCCGTGAGACATGTTATGCTCTATGGATCTGAATGTTGGCCTGTGAACCATAGACATGTGCAGAGAATGGTTGTAGCAGAAATGAAAATGCTAAGGTGGATTTGTGGACACACACGTAAAGATCGGATTCGGAATGATGCAATCAGAAAGAAAGTTGGTGTAGTTCCTATCGAGGATAAGATGCGAGAAAACCGCTTAAGATGGTTTGGTCATTTGTAAAGAAGATCAACGGATGCACCAGTTAGGAGATGCGAGTGTTGGGATGTTGAGCCAGCTAAGAGAGGGTAAGGACAACCCAAGAAGTGTTGGAAAGAGACTATATGAAGGGATCTTAGTTTTTTGGATATAAGCTCGGGATTGACCCAAGATAGATCAGAATGGAGGCGAAGAATCCATGTAGCTGACCCTACTTAATTGTGGGAAAAGGCTTTGTTGTTGTTGTTGTAATTCAGTTGAATTAAGTAGGTAATCCTTGGCACTTTTCAATGCCAACACGTGTTTCTTCCATATCGTGGCGAGTGATCGGAGGTGCATAAATTCTTTTTACTCCCTTGTGGTCGGAGATATCGCGGTCCAGGGTGACCAAGCTGTGGAAGCAGCGCTTCGATCTCACTTTCAGGCCATTAATAGAAGGAGTGTTTGTGCAAGTTGGGGTGGAGGGGAAGGGCATCCTCGAGGATCTCAGATGTTTAGGTGGGTACCCTTTTACAAGAGTTTATGAAACCGGAGATCAAAAATGCCTTATTCCAGCTCAACGTTGATCGAGTGCGTAGGCCAGATGGTTTCCCCGTCCTTTAATACAGGTAGTTCTGGGTCATGATCAAGATTGATGTTATTGATGTGATCCAAGAGTTTTGTGATGGCGATAGGGGTTTCAAAAGCTGAATAAAGCCCTCATGTTTCTTTGCCAAAAAGGGAGGTTCCTAGCAGGGTGGAGGACTATCGGCCTATAGCTCTTTCCAATGTTATTTACCTAATCATTGCAAATATTCTTGCCAACCAACTTCAAGGAGTGCTACCTACCATCGTCTCTCCAGAACAAACGGCTTTTGTTCCTAGGAGATTCATGGCAGACATGTTGGTGATGGCGTCTGAACGGGTATCAGACTAGAGAAGGAACAAGACCAAAGGCCTGCTTTGGAAGATCGATTTTGCTAAGGCATATGATTGTGTCAACCGGTGGTTCCTGTGGACCTTTTTAGAGAAGAGGGGGTTTCTCAACCTTTGGATTGCATTATCACGACAGCCACCTATGCGGTGCTCACCAATGGCAAGCCGGAAGGGGGGTTATTTCAACCACTGAGGGGGGGTTAGGTAGGGATGCCCCTACCCCATTTGCTCTTTGTCATTGTGATGGATGCTTTGGTAGTATTGATGCGGCGGACAATGGATGCAGATTGGTGTGACGGGTATGGAAATTGAGATATCTCTATTCCTCTTATCCAGTATGCTGATGACACTATGATATCCATGGTGGCAGCTATGAATAAGATTCGACGGACATCACGTATAGTCGACATCTTTGGGGACATTTTGGGTTTGCAAATCGATAGAGAGAAATCGATCGTGGTACCTTTTGGGTGTCTGATCAGGAGGCGAAGGCGACTGCGGCTATTTTGGGATGCCCAATCGAAAGTATGCCTATCACATATCTGGGGCTCCCACTATGGCAGGGGCTACGATCATGTGATTCGAGATCCGAGATTGCAAGGCTTGAGAAAGATTGGTAGGATGGAAGGCAACTATGCTCTGTAAGGGGGGAAAATTGATTCTTTTGAAGTACATTCTCTCGACCATCCAAATCTTTTTTATTCCACAAAGCTTTTACCAACAGGAGTTCGCTCAAAGATGGAGGCGCTGATGAGACGGTTGTTATGTTCTGATGGGAAACAAGTGTGGAAGGGGTCCACTTGGTTGACTGGGGCAAAGTAACAACAACGAAGAAGAATGGCAGTTTGGGGATAGTGAGATTGGAGGCGATGAACAAGGCATTTGTGGCAAAGTGGGTGGTTTGGCTTTGGGGGAGTTCGGAAGACTTGGTGTATCGGCTAATGAGGAGAATATATGCCTTTCCTTTGTCCTTGGAGACCACACGGATACGTGCCTCCTCGTTGATGTGGCAGGCGATCACGAAGATCCTAACTGAGATAGCGATTAAGATGCAACCTATGCTGGGAGATGGGGAGAGGTTCAGGTTTTGGCATGACGACTGGACGACAGATGGGGTCTTAAAGGAGAGGTTCCCTAGACTATTCAGCATGTCTTGTGGTAGAGATGTGTTAGTTAGCCTTTTTGTGGGAACATGGTGTGTGGGCCTTCCCTGAAAAGTAAACTCCATATATTCAATCTTAACCCTACTTATGCGAAAACGTTTAGTCTCCAATGTATGTCTCCAAATCTCAAGCTTCTCATTTACTCCATCTCAAGTCTCATCAATCAACACAATATCATCGGCGAATAACATACTCCAAGGTATCTAATCTTGAATATGGCTTGTTAATTTGTCCATAATCAAAGTAAAAAGGAATGGACTGAAAGCTGATCTTTGATGCAAACCAACGTTGATGCCAAAATAGTCAGTCTTCCCAGACTAGATCCCTACACAAGATGAAGTCATATCATGCATATACTTTATAAGGTTAATGTCTAGGACAGGTACTTGTCTCATCTCCAAAACTATTCAAAATATCTCACGTGAAACAGAATCATAAGCCTTCTCCAAATCAATAAAAATCATATGGAGGTTCTTCCTTTTAGCTCTGTAAATCCTTATTGTTCTCCTCAGCAAGTAGATGGCTTCAATAGTTGAGTGACTTGGCATGAATCCGAATTGATTTTCTTTTACCTTGGAAACTTGCATCAACCTTCTTTCGATCATACGTTCCTAAATTTTCATAGGGTGGCTCATCAGCTTGATACCTTTGTAATTTGAACAATTTTGAATGTCTCCTTTGTTTTTATAAAGAGGCACCATGATGCTTCTCCTCCAATCTTCAGGCATTTTCTTGCTTTGCCAAATAACATTGAATAAATTTGTAAACCAAGTCAAACTATGCTCGTCTAAAACTCTTTATACTTCTATAGGAATGTCATCAAGTCTTACACCTTTCCCAGGTCTTATAACCTTTAAAGCCTCTTCTACTTCCTTTCTTTGTATTATTTTATAGCTTGCATGATTCAAGTAACTTTCACTATTAGCTAGATTTTCCAAATTGATCTCTCTATTTCCTTCCCCAATGAAAAGCTTATGGAAATACTGCTTACATCCAGTTTCTATATACTTCTGAGTAACAAGCACGCAACCCTCCTCATCCTTAATGCAACTCGCTTAGAAAAGGTCATTGATCTTTCTTTCTTTTGCTTTGGTCAACCTGAATATATTCTTCTAGCCCTTCTTAGAGCTGAGATTTTTGTACAAAACCTCATAAGCTTTTGACTTAACTTTGCTAACGACCTTTTTTGCTTCCTTCTTCAATTTTTTGTAGTTTGTGATAGTTACCTATGTTCTATTGTTGGCGCATATACATTAGTATCCGTACCTGTTCGTTATTTTATTTTTGGTTGTATGCTTTATGTAATTTACCCATAGGCTACTCTCCTATATAAGAGAGCCTAGGGCTTATGGAATAAACAAGCCATTCATTTTTTCCCAACATGGTATCAGAGCGACGGTCCTAGACCGGAGTTCTCGAAACCCTATCCCTAACCCCACCACACCCGCCGGCCCCTCCTCCTTCTTCTTCTTGCCTCATCGGCGCCGCCCGACCTCCAGTTGGTTGATCCATCGGCGCCGCCTTCTCTTTGCGCACCTGCGCACACGCTTGCTGTGCGCTGGTGTGCGCCTCCACCTTGCGCACCCGCGCGCTTCGCTCGCCTCCACCGTGATCTGCGCATCCTTGCGCACCGTGAGGCAGACCTAGCGCACCGCCTGTGCGCATCCTTGCGCACTGTGAGGTAGACCTAGCGCACCGCTAGTGCATCGCCTGTGCGCCTCCTGCGCATCCCCTGCACACGCGCGCTGTAGCACCAGTGCACGCATCTCCTGTGCATCCAGCGTGCGCACCTGTGCATCTTGCGTGCGCGTGACTCCTGCGTGCGCACCTGTGCCTGTGCGTGACCCCTGCGTACGTGTAGGGCTTAGTACGAACATCTTCATGGGGATAGTTTTTTTTTACACTCAAAAGAGGGGGAGACACTCATAGGTGTTCACCCCATAATCTTCATGGGGATAGTTGCTTGAGGTCTACACATGCAACTACCCCCATCTATGTTATTGTAGACAAAGCACATCTTCAGTCAATCGCTCCAGTCTTCCATCTCCAGTATGTCAGAAAGCAAGGCGGATATCCCATCTATTGGCGCCTTTCGTGGTCCAGCGCCTATTGTCAAGATGGACGGTACAAACTATGAACTGCGGGCAATGCAGTTCATGAGTATGATGAAGTCTACAGGTAAGAAGCACATTCTTACCGAACCTGAGCCTGCAGAGAAGACTGGAGTCAATGCCTCTTGGGAGGCTGATGATGCATATGCCAAGGTTTGGCTATCTGGTACGTTGGCTATTGAAATAGCCAATGACATCCTACATCAACCCACAGCCAAAGATATGTGGAATATTATGGCGGCAACATACTCTCAAGCGAAGAATGAGACGAAGATTCTGCAACTTCAGCATGACATATTTACAATAAAGCAGAATGGTCGCCCCTTACATTCTCTCTATACATCACTGAGAGGGATGTTTGAGAAGCTTTATAGCTTCATGTCGCTCACTGCCACGCCAGAATAGCAGAAGACGTACAGGAATGCGACAATGGTGGGCGTGTTCCTGGCTGCACTCGATCCAAAGTATGAGGCGGCACGATCACAGATTTTGGCTGACTCAACCATTCCTCCCATGGAGGAAGCTTTTCATAGATTGAGTCGGATTACAGTTCCTTCCACAGCCGCGAGTCAGAATTCTTCAGCCATGGCAGCCAACAGAGGTCGTGGGTTTCATCATCAGAGCCGTGGACGTGGACCTCGTGGAAGAGGTGGCCGCACTAGGCCAACATGTACTTACTGTCACCGGGTTGGACACAATGAAGACACATGCTACTCGAAGCATGGATTCCCTGCATCCGCACGAGCTGCTGAGCAGATAGAGCCCCCGTCTGCTGCTACTCTGGATCAACGGTTCGATGATCTAGTTGCCCGTCTGAGGGGCATTATTCCACCATCTGGTCCAGCACCGACTACAGAGAGTCATTCTGATGCTGCTGCTTCTGCCTATGCGTCTACCAGTGCTTCAGGTAGTATACTTGCACTCCACAATAGTAGATCAGATACATTGCCATGGATTATGGACTCGGGCGCTACACATCACCTATGTGGCGACCAGAGTCTACTTACAGGATACACTCAGATCCCTCCGGGACGGACAGTAGTTATTGCAAATGGCACACATTCCCCTATCACTGGTCAGGGGGAGATTAGATTGACATCTTCTATGCAGCTCAAGAATGTGCTACATGCACCTGATTTTTCAATGAATTTGTTGTCAATTAGTCAGATTACGAAGGATCTTCATTGTCGGGCAATTTTTGATCCATCTTCTTTGATTTTTCAGGACATCCATACGGGCAACGTGATTGGTCGTGGCTATGAGCAAGGAGGCCTCTACCGCCTGAATCAGACCCCATTTGTTGGAACCACAACCTCTCCTGCTGGACAAGTATCTACTTTACTGTGGCATCTGCGTTTTGGTCATTTACCGCTTAAGAAGTTGAGTCGAGTGTTACCTTATGGTCTTCCTCACACACCTATTCAGTGTGAAGCATGTCAGTTGGGAAAGCATCACAGGTCGTCCTTTCCCAGTCGTCCAGGTCGGAGTAGTACCTCCAAGTTTGAGTTATTTCATGTTGATGTCTGGGGTCCGAGTCGTGTACCTGATCATCAGGGACACAGATTCTATATAGTATTTGTGGATGATTTCTCCAGAGTGTCATGGGTGTTTCTGATGAAAAATAAATCTGAAGCAGGAAATATAATTATCCATTTTCTGAATGAAATACAAAATGTCTTTTCCACATCAGTAAAATTTATGAGAAGTGATAATGCATTAGAATTGTGTACTAATGTTCTTGCCAGTTATTACTCCTCAAAAGGGATTGTTCATCAAACATCGTGTGCTCATACATCTCAACAGAATGGAATTGTTGAAAGGAAACACCGTCACCTACTTGATGTCACGAGATCACTCCTTATACAGAGTCACGTTCCCTACTCCTACTGGGGTGATGCAGTTCTCACTTCATGTTACCTAATTAATCGTATGCCCTCTTCTGTCTTAAATGAACAGATCCCGTTTACCATCATTCATCCCGACAAGGATTTGTTTTCTCTTACTCCTCGTGTGTTTGGGTCGGTGGCATTTATCCATCAGTTGTCGCCTGGTACTGACAAGCTCTCTCCTAGGGCTGTCAAGTTTGTTTTTGTCGGGTACTCCAGAACTCAAAAGGGGTACAAATGTTTTGATCCTCTGCGTCGGCGGTATATGATCAATGCAGATGTTATATTTTTTGAAGATATTATGTATTTTTCATCATCAGGAGACAAGCAGCTACCACCTTTATCCACTGATGCCATATATATGACACCACCACCTCGGATGCCGTCACCACCACCACCACAGCTGCTGTCACCACCGCCACCACCACCACCACCACCGTCGTCACCACCAACTATATCACCGCTACCGTTTCATTATACCCGCAGGCCTCCTCCCGCTCATGGTCATGACTCGTCTACTAGCTCGCCTATGGTATGTAATGAAAATATACATGTTGATGAATCTGACGACATTTCTGAGCAGGATATGATGCAGGGGCCAGATGAGACTACAGCTGATTTAGATGTTCCCATTGCTCTGCGCAAGACGAAGAGAAGTTGTGCTACATATCTGTTGGGAAACGTGAATAAGTTGTTTATTCCATAGCCCTAGGCTCTCTTATATAGGAGAGTAGCCTAGGGGTAAATTACATAAAGAGGATAACAAGAAAATAAAATAGCAAGAAAACACAATAACTAAATATCCGTCAACACTCCCCCTCAAGATGGAGCATAGATGTCAATCATGCTCAGCTTGGAAGCACACTTCTGAAATGGGCCACGTAACAATGCCTTGGTGAATATATCTGCAGTCTGGTTCTCTGAAGTAACATGGGATGTGGTAATGAATCCTTTCTGAATCATATCACGTATGAAGTGGCAATCCACCTCAATATGCTTGGTCCGTTCATGGAATGCAGGATTGTTTGCAATGAACAAAGCAGCCTGATTATCACACTCCAAGTTCATAGGAAGTGGTATATCTAAGCATAAATCTGTCAGCACCGCTTTCACCCACATCATCTCTGTAGTAGCCTGGGCCATAGCCCTATATTCGGATTCAGCACTGGATTTAGCTGCCACAGTTTGCTTCTTGCTCCTCCATGAGACTAGGGCATCTCCAACATAGACAGCATACCCTGAGGTGGACTTCCTATCCTTAGGACATCCTGCATAGTCTGCATCTGCGCATGCTGAGACAGAAATCCCCTTTCCTTTCTTGAATAGCAGACCTTTACCTGGAGAAGATTTGAGATATCTAAGTATCATGTGTATTGCATCCATATGCACCTGGCGTGGCTGCTCCATGAACTGGCTCACACGGCTCACTGCAAATAATATATCTGGCCTAGTGATCGTGACATATAACAATTTGCCTACCAGCTCTCTGTATCTTCTCCTGTCAACCTCCTCTGTGTCATCATCATACAACTTCATGCTAGGGTCCATTGGTGTCGTAGCAGGTCGACACCCTAGCATACCTGTCTCACTCAGTAGATCTGTGACATACTTCCTCTGTGACATGACTAATCCATACGGATTTCTGGCAAACTCCAGCCCCAGAAAATATCTAAGGACTCCCAAGTCCTTGGTGACAAACTCGGTCCCCAGCCTTTCCTTTGCCTGCTTAATGCCCTGGTCATCATCACCTGTAATCAAAATATCGTCAACTTAAACCATGATTACAACAATACCTCTTGCCGTCTTCTGTACAAACAAGGAATGATCAGCATTGGAGCGTTTATATCATTGTTTCTCAAAGAGGTCTGACAGCTTTTGGAACCATGCTCTGGGGCTCTGCTTAAGGCCATAGATAGCCTTATGTAATCTGCAAACCTTGGAACACTCCCCCTCAGCAGCAAAACCTGGTGGCTGTTGCATGTAGACTTCCTCCTGCAGGTCGCCATACAGAAAGGCATTCTTCACATCCAGTTGATAGAGTGGCCAGTCTCTAGTAACTGCAACTGATAGGAGGATCCGCAGAGTGGAATGACGAGCCACCGGGGAGAACGTGTCAAGGTAATCTACTCCATATGTCTGTGTGAATCCCCTTGCAACTAGGCGTGCCTTGTACCTGTCAATGGAGCCATCTGCATTATGTTTCACTGTAAATACTCACTTACAACTCACCGGGTTGACATCCGGTGGTATAGTAACCAAGCTCCATGTTCCTCTAGACTGAAGTGCCGCCATCTCTTCCTCCATTGCTAGCCGCCATCGAGAATCCTGCAAAGCCTCATGGTGGTTCCGTGGAATATCTGTAGCTGAAAGTGCCAATGCAAACGTCCTGAATGGTCCAGATAGCCTTTCAAACGAAACCGCTGCTGATACTGGATACTTGGCACAGCTTCTCTTCGGCTTGCGTAGAGCGATTGGAACATCCAGATCCTCTGTGGTATCACCCTGCTCCTGTAATGCATCCTGCTGAGAAATGTCGTCAGATCCATCAACATTAATATTTTCATTACATACCATAGGCGAGCTAGTTGACTGGTCAGGGCCATGAGCTTGATTCGGCCGCCTGGTGTAATGGAATGGTAACGGGGATATTATTGGTGGCGGTGGTGGTGGTGGTGGTGGTGGTAATGGTGGTGGCGGTTGTGATGTTGGTGGTGACGGTTGTGATATTGGTGGTGCCATAAATACGGTCTCAGGAGATAATGGTGGTGGCTGCATGTTCCCGGATTCTGAAAAATACATAATGGATTCAAAGAATGTAACATCTGCACTGATCATATACCGCCGACGCACAGGGTCAAAAACACTTGTACCCCTTTTGAGTTCTGGAGTACCCCACAAAGACACACTTGACAGCCCTAGGAGAGAGCTTGTCAGAACCAGGCAACAACTGATGGACAAATGCGACTGACCCAAACACACGAGGAGTAAGAATGAACAGATCCTTGTCCGGATAAATAAGTGAAAAAGGAACCTGTTCATTGACGACAGACGAGGGCATACGATTTATAAGATAACATGCAGTGAGGACTGCATCACCCCAGTAGGAATACGGAACATGACTCTGAATGAGAAGTGACCTTGTAACATCAAGAAGGTGACGGTGTTTTCTTTCTGCAACCCCGTTTTGTTGAGACGTATGAGCACAGGATGTTTGGTGAACAATTCCTTTAGAGGAGTAGTAGTTGGCTAGATTGTTAGTGCACAGCTCTAAGGCATTGTCAGTTCTCATAATTTTGACCGTTGTGGAAAAAACATTCTGAATCTCATTTAGAAAGTGAATAATAATATTTCCAGCCTCAGACTTATTTTTCATTAGAAATACCCATGATGCTCTAGAAAAGTCATCCACAAATACAATATAAAACCTGTGCCCCTGATGATCGGGAACACGACTCGGACCCCAGACATCGACATGAAACAACTCAAACTTGGAGTTACTACTCCGACCTTGACTACTGGGAAAAGATGACCTGTGATGTTTTCCCAACTGACACGCCTCACACTGGATAGGTGTATGAGGAAGACTATAAGGTAGGACTAGACGCAACTTTTGAAGCGGTAAATGACCAAAACGCAGATGCCACAGGAGAGGAGATACTTGTTCTGCGGGAGAAGCTGTGATTCCGGCAAACGGAGTCTGGTTCAGACGATAAAGGCCTCCTTGCTCATAGCCATGACCAATCACGTTGCCCGTACGGATGTCCTGAAAAATCAAGGAAGATGAATCAAAAATAGCACGGCAATGAAGATCCTTCGTAATCTGACTAATCGACAACAGATTCATAGAAAAATGCGGTGCATGCAAAACATTCTTAAGCTGCATAGAGGATGTCAATCTAATCGCCCCATGACCCGTGATAGGAGAATGTGTGCCATTGGCAATCACTACTGTCCGTCCTGGAGGAATCTAAGTATATCCTGTAAGTAGACCCCGGTCGCCACATAGATGATGTGTAGCGCCCGAGTCCATGATCCATGGCAATGTATCCGATCTACTACTGTGAAGAGCAAGTATACTACCTGAAGTAATCGTAGAGGCAGAAGCAGACGCAGCAGCATCAGTATGATTCTCTGTCGACGGTGCTGGGCCAGATGGTGGTATAATGCCCCTAAGACGGGCAACTAGATCATCAAATCGTTGATCCAGTGTAGCTGCAGACGGGGGCTCTATCTGCTCAGCGGCTCGTGCGGATGCCGGAAATCCATGCTTTGAGTAGCATGTATCTTCAGTATGTCCGACTCGGTGACAATATGAGCATGTTGGCCTAGTGCGGCCACCCCTTCCACGGGGAGTACGTCCACGGCCCTGGTAATGAGAACCACGACCTCTGTTGGCCGCCATGGCAGAGGGATTCTGACTCGCAGCTGCTGAAGGTACTGTGATCCTACTCAATCTGTGAAAAGCCTCCTCCATGGGAGGAATAGTCGAGTCTGCCAAAATCTGTGAACGTGCTGCCTCATATTCTGGATCAAGTGCAGCGAGAAACACACCCACCATCGTCGCATTCCTATATGTCTTCTGCTGTTCTGGTGTGGCGGTAAGAGGCATGAAGCTGTGGAGCTTCTCAAACATCCCTCTCAATGATGTATAGAGAGAATGTAAAGGACGGTCGTTCTGCTTTATTGTGAATATGTCATGTTGTAGCTGCAGGATCTTCGTCTCATTTTCGCCTGAGAATACGTTGCTGCCAGGATATCCCACATGTCTTTAGCCGTGGGTTGATGTAAGATGTCATTGGCAATTTCAATGGCCAATGTACCGGATAGCCACACCTTGGCATATGCATCATCGGCCTCCCATGAGGCATGAACTCCAGTCTTCTCTGCAGGCTCGGGCTCGGTAAGAATATGCTTCTTACCCGTAGACTTCATCATACTCATGAACTGCATTGCCCACAGTTCATAGTTCGTACCATCCATCTTGACGATGGGCGCTGGACCACGAAATGCGCCCATAGATGGGATATCTGCCTTGCTTTCTGACATACTGGAGATGGAAGACTGGAGTGACCGAGAGACAACAATCTTTGTCTACAATGACATAGACGGGATCAGTTGCGTGTGTAGACGTCAAGCAACCAACCCCATATATATCAAGATCTGTGCCCTAGAGTTTTAGGGCGTGGAGCACGCAGGCACGTGCAGGAAGCACGTGCGAGCAAAACTGGATGTAGGTGCACGCTGCGCGGAGGCTGCGCGCAAAGTGCTCGACAAGGGACTGGCTGGAGGATGCGCGCAGTGGCTGCGCACAAAGTGCTCGATCAGGGTTGGATCTGCGCGCAAACTGGATGTAGGTGCACTAGGCGCACATGCGCTGGAGGCGCGTTAGGCGCTGAAGTGTCGCCACACGCTGAAGGTGCTGAAGGCGCTGGAGAATGCGCGAGATGCGCTGCGCAGATCGGCGAGAAGAGCGCGAGAAGCGCTAGGCGATCGGATCCAGCGCTAGATGAGAAGCGCTAGATGAGAAGCGCGAGAGGCTCTGAAGGGCGCCGCAGGTCGGCGATCGGATCGGATGGGCGATCGAAGAGAGGAGCGGCGCCGAGAGGGGAGAGAGAGAGAAGAGAGGCCGGCGGGTGGGGCGGGTTAGGGTTAGGGTTTCGAGAACTCCGGTCTAGGACCGTCGCTCTGATACCATGTTGGGAAACGTGAATAAGTTGTTTATTCCATAGCCCTAGGCTCTCTTATATAGGAGAGTAGCCTATGGGTAAATTACATAAAGAGGATAACAAGAAAATAAAATAGCAAGAAAACACAATAACTAAATATCCGTCAACAATATCCGATATCAGCATCCGTATCTTTTGATAGGCTATCTGGAGATTTCAGGTCTTTTGCTATGGCACTTTCAGCTGTCGATATTCCAAGGAATCATCATGATGCTATGCAGGATAGTAGATGGCGGCTAGCAATGGAGGAAGAAATGGCGGCGCTTCAGTCCAGAGGAACTTGGAGTTTGGTTCCTATACCTCCATATGTGAATCCAGTGAGCTACAAGTGGGTGTTTACAGTGAAGCATAATGCAGATGGTTCTACTGACAGGTACAAGGCACGTCTGATTGCACGTGGCTTTACACAGACATACGGGGTGGATTACCTTGACACTTTCTCGCCTGTGGCACGTCATTCTACTCTACGGATCTTGTTGTCAGTTGCAGTTGCTCGAGACTGGCCGCTTCATCAGTTGGACGTGAAGAATGCATTCCTATATGGAGATTTGCAGGAAGAAGTTTATATGCAACAGGATATCATTTGCAGTGAGTCGCGTGAGCCAGTTCATGGAGCAACCACGTCAGGTCCACATGGATGCTATACATATGATTTTGAGATATCTAAAATCATCTCCAGGTGCGGGCTTGCTATTTAAGAAGGGAAAGGAGATCTCTATCACAGCGTGTGTTGATGCAGATTATGCAGGATGCCCCAAGGACAGGAAGTCCACCTCAGGATTTGCAGTCTATGTTGGAGATGCCCTAGTCTCGTGGAGGAGCAAGAAACAGACAGTGGTAGCTAGATCCAGTGCTGAATCTGAATACAGGGCTATGGCCCAGGCTAGCACAGAAATGATGTGGGTGAAAGCTCTACTTACAGATCTATGTCTTGATATACCACTCCCTATGAAGCTGGAATGTGACAATCAGGCAGCCTTGTTCATTGCAAACAACCCAGCCTTCCATGAGAGGACCAAGCACATTGAGGTTGATTGTCACTACATACGTGACATGATTCAGAAGGGGTTCATTGCTACAATTCACGTCACATCAGAGAATCAGACTGCTGATATATTCACCAAGGCATTACTTCGAGACCCTTTCCAGAAGTGTGCGTCCAAGCTGAGCATGATTGATATCTATGATCCATCTTGAGGGGGAGTGTTGCCGCATATACATTAGTATCCGTACTTGTTCGTTATTTTATTTTTGGTTGTATGCTTTATGTAATTTACCCATAGGCTACTCTCCTATATAAGAGAGCCTAGGGCTTATGGAATAAACAAGCCATTCATTTTTTCCCAACATCTATCCTTAGACATAGCTTTAAAGCATGCTCTTTGAATCTTGAGCTTCTCTTTCACCCCTCCGCTAAACCACCAAACCTCCGTTTGGCATGGATCTCCTCCCTTTGACTCGCCTAGCATCTCTTTGGTCACTCTTCGAATATAAGATGCTACTGCCTCCCACATCTCGTTTGCACTTCCATTACAATCTCAAGATAAGTCTTCTAAAACCTTCTCACTGAAGGTTTATTGCTTCAATTGAAGATCTCACCATCTAGTTCTAGTGATCTTGAAAACTCTGCTTTCTTCACTATCACTTTTATTTGCACATACATGACTAACAAGCGATTTCGGGTTGTTAAACTCTCCTGGGATAACTTTGCAGTCTTTGTAACACAACCGATAAATTCTCATCAACGCAAAGTAATCTATCTGTGTTTTAGTCGGGCAACTCTTATATGTAATTAAATACTCCTCCCTCTTCTTGAACAGAGTGTTCGCTATAAAAGATCATAAATAGTTACAAAATCCAGAATGGCTTTTCCCTCTCTATTTCTATCCCAGAAGCCATGGCCTCCATGAACACTAGCATACCCTAAAGCATCATTTCCCACATGTCCATTAAAATCTCCACCTAGGAAAAACATCTCTTTGTGGACTCCTCACATAATCTTATCCAAATCCTCCCAAAAAGCTTGTTTAATCCTTTCACCTAAACCAATTTGCGGTGCATAAACTGAGATGATATTCAGAAATTCTTTTTCGAGCACAAATTTTAGCAAAATAGTCTGATCCTCGAATCTTTGCACCTCAACCACATAATCCTTCAAATCCTTATGAACAACCTCTCCAACACCATTTCTACCCTTATCTTTACATGATACCAAAGTTTAAAACCCGTCTTCTCAACCATATGTAAACATATATTAGTTTACTTTGTATCTCTCTGTTATTTTTCTTTTCTACCGTATGCTTTATGTAATTTACCCATAGGCTACTCTCCTATATAAGAGAGCCTAGGGCGGATGGAATAAACACTTCTTCTATTTTTCCCAACATGGTATCAGAGCGACGGTCCTAGACCAGAGTTCTTGAAACCCTAACCCTATCCCTACCCCCCACCCGCGAGCCTCTCTCTCCGCCGCCGGCGCCTACTCGTGCCCCTGCACCTCCGCGCCTGCACCTCCGTGCCATCCAGCGCACCCCAGCACGCCCCTGTGCGCCTCGTTGCGCCATCCAGCGCGCTCCAGCGCGCCCCCGTGCGCCTTTGAGCGCGCTCCTGTGCGCCCTTAAGCGCGCACCTGCGAGCCCTTCAGCGCGCACCTTAGTGCCCTGTACGTGTGCTCCTGTGCATGTGCCCCTGATTCAGCCCTACACGTCTCTAGAGTGCATACCATCAACTAAATGGGTTTGGTTGCTTGAAGTCTACATATGCAACTAAACCCGTCTATGTCCGTGTAGACAATCTTATCTTCAGTCTATCGCTCCAGTCTTCTGTTTCCAGTATGTCAGAAAGCAAGGCGGATATTCCATCTATAGGCGCCTTTCGTGGTCCAGCGCCTATCGTAAAGATGGATGGTACGAACTATGAACTGTGAGCGATGCAGTTCAAGAGTATGATGAAGTCAACTGGTAAGAAACACATTCTTACCGAAGAAGAGCTTGCTGAGAAGACTGGAGCCAATGCCTCATGGGAGGCAGATGATGCATACGCCAAAGTCTGGTTATCTGGAACTTTGGCGATCGAGATTGCAAATGATATTCTTCATCAGCCCACGGCCAAAGACATGAGGGATATTCTGGCAGCCGCATACTCTCAAGCGAAGAATGAGACAAAGATTCTGCAACTCCAGCATGACATATTCACCATTAAGCAGAATGGTCGCCCGCTACACTCACTTTACACTTCTCTGCGCGGGATGTTCGAGAAGCTGTACAGCTTCATGCCCCTGACAGCCACACAAGAGCAACAGAAGACCTACCGAAATGCTACTATGGTAGGAGTTTTCCTTGCTGCCCTTGATCCTGAGTATGAGGCCGCACGATCTCAGATCTTGGCGGATTCCACTATTCCTCCTATGGAGGAAGCCTTCCACAGGTTGAGCCGGATCATTGTTCCCTCTACGACTACGAATCAGACTGCTTCTGCTATAGCTGCCAACAGAGGTTGTGGAGGTCACCATCATACTCGTGGTCGTGGTCCTCGTGGCAGAGGAGGCCGAATTCGGCCAACATGTACCTACTGCCATCGTACCGGACATACTGAAGACACATGCTACTCCAAGCATGGATTTCCTGCATCTGCACGAGTCGCTGAGCAGATAGAGCCTCCATCTGCTGCTTCTTTAGATCAGCGCTTTGATGACCTAGTTGCTCGTCTAAGGGGCATTATTCCCCCATCTGGTCCAGCACATACTATTGAGAGTCAGTCTGACACTGCTGCATCCGCCTCTGCCTCTACCAGTGCATCGGGTAGAACACTTGCATTTTCTAGTAGTGGATCAGATACTCTAGCATGGATTATGGACTCTGGAGCCACATATCATCTATGTGGCGATCAAAGTCTACTTACAAGATACAGACAGATCCCTCCAGGTCGAACAATGGTCATTGCTAATGGCACACATTCCCCTATTACTGGTCAGGGGGAGATTAGACTGACACCTTCTATGCAGCTGAAGAATGTGTTACATGCACCTGATTTTTCAATGAATTTGTTATCTATCAGCCAAATTACCAAGGATTTACAATGTCGGGCGATTTTTGATCCATCCTATCTTGTTTTTCAGGACATCCTTACGGGCAACGTGATTGGTCGTGGCTATGAGCAAGGAGGCCTCTATCGCCTCAGTCAGCCTTCTTTTGTTGGAACCTCATCCTTACCTACTGGATCTGTATCACCTCTGCTATGGCATATGCGTTTTGGACATCTACCGCTTCAGAAGCTGCGTCGTGTGTTACCCCAGAGTCTGCCTCACACATCTATCCAATGTGAGGCTTGTCAGTTGGGAAGCATCATCGGTCTACCTTTACCAGTCATCAGTGTCGGAGTAGTACCTTCAAGTTTGAGTTATTTCACATTGATATCTGGGGTCCGAGTCGTGTTCCTGGTCATCCGGGACACAGGTTTTATATAGTTATTGTGGATGACTTTTCTCGTGTGTCATGGGTGTTTTTGTTAAAGAATAAATCTGAAGCAGGGAATATTATTATCAATTTTCTTAATGAGATCCGTAATGTTTTCTCTACTTCTGTTAAAATTGTAAGAAGTGATAAAGACCTGGAATTATGTACTCAGGTCCTAGCCAGTTATTTCTCATCCCATGGGATTATCCACCAGACATCCTGTGCCTATACCTCCCAACAGAATGGGATCGCTGAAAGAAAACATCGCTACTTACTGGATGTCACCAGGTCACTTCTTATACAGAGCAATGCTCCCTATTCTCACTGGGGTGATGCGGTTCTTACAACGTGCTACCAAATCAATCGTATGCCGTCATCCGTCATAGGTGACAAGATTCCTTTCACTCTTATCTTTCCTGGTAAAGATCTATTTTCCATGTCTCCTCGTGTGTTTGGTTCGGTTGCCTTTGTCCACCAGTTGTCACCCGGTACAGACAAGCTCTCTCCTAGGGCTGTCAAGTGTGTGTTTGTTGGGTACTCCAGAACTCAAAAGGGGTACAAGTGCTATGATCCAATGCGCATGCGGTATCTTGTTAGTGCAGATGGTACATTTTTTGAATCCGTAATGTATTTTTCATCCTCAGGTGATCAGCAGCTACCTCCGGTTACTATCGATGCCATTTATGTGACACCACCACCACCAGTACCATCACCACCACCACCACCAGCTCCTTTACCATCATCTGCACCTCCTATTACTATCCCTGTTTCACCACTACCATTTCATTATACCCGCAAGCCTACTCCAGCTCATGATCAAGACTCATCACCTAGCTCGCCTAAGGTATGTTCTGAAGATATTACTCTTGATGGATC
Organism: Ottelia alismoides; assembly: GCA_037367405.1. Lineage (NCBI taxonomy): Eukaryota > Viridiplantae > Streptophyta > Magnoliopsida > Alismatales > Hydrocharitaceae > Ottelia > Ottelia alismoides. The sequence continues at coordinate 244,362 of JAZKJV010000529.1, read as the reverse complement.
TAATGATGTTTCTGAGCAGGATGTGTTGCAGAGGACAGATGAGGACACGGCTGATTTAGATGTTCCTATTGCTATACGCAAATCGAAGAGGAGCTGCGCCACATATCCTTTAGCAGCTTCTGTGTCATTTGAACGACTATCTGGGGACTTCAGGAACTTTGTGGTGGCCTTGTCACCTGTAGATATTCCACGGAATTACCAAGATGCTCTGAAGGATAGTAGATGGCGTCTAGCAATGGAGGAAGAAATGGCAGCTCTTCAATCTAGAGGAACTTGGAGTCTAGTTCCTATACCTGCAGATGTGTCCCCAGTGAGCTGCAAGTGGGTATTTACAGTCAAGCAGAATGCAAATGGCAGTATTGACAGATACAAGGCTCGCCTTGTTGCTCGTGGCTTTACACAGACATACGGGGTGGACTATCTTGATACATTCTCGCCAGTAGCCCACCATTCTACCCTACGGATCTTGCTGTCAGTTGCGGTTACTCGTGAGTGGCCGCTATATCAGTTGGATGTGAAGAATGCGTTCCTATATGGTGACTTACAGGAGGAAGTCTACATGCGACAACCACCTGGTTTTGCTGTTGAGGGGGAGTGTTCCAAGGTGTGCAGACTTCATAAGGCTATCTATGGCCTTAAGCAGAGCCCCAGAGCATGGTTTCAGAAGCTTTCAGACCTCTTTGAAAAACAGGGATACAAACGCTTTAATGCTGATCATTCCTTGTTTGTACAGAAGACTTCAAGAGGTATTATTGCAATCATGGTTTAGGTAGATGACATCTTGATTACAGGAGATGATGCACAAGGAATAAAGAAGGCGAAAGAAAAGTTGGGCAGCGAATTTGTTACTAAGGATCTTGGAGTCCTTAGATATTTTCTGGGGCTGGAGTTTGCCAGAAATCCGTATGGGCTAGTAATGTCGCAGAGAAAATATGTTACGGATCTGTTGAGTGAAACAGGAATGCTTGGGTGCCGGCATGCTACAACACCAATGGACCCCAGCATGAAGCTATATGACGATGATACAGAGGAGGTGGACAGGAGAAGATACAGAGAAGTGGTGGGCAAATTGTTGTATGTCACAATCACTAGGCCCGACATATCTTTTGCAGTGAATCGTGTGAGCCAGTTCACGGAGCAACCACGTCAGGTTCATATGGATGCTTATACATATGATACTCAGGTACCTCAAATCATCTCCAGGTGCGGGTTTGCTATTCAAGAAAGGCAAGGTGATCTCTATCTCAGCATGTACAGATGCAGACTATGCAAGTTGTCCCAAGGACAGGAAGTCCACCTCTGGGTTTGCGGTTTACGTTGGAGATTTTCTAATCTCATGGAGGAGCAAGAAACAATTGGGTAGCCAGGTCTAGTGCTGATCTGAATATAGGGCTATGGCTCAGGTTAGCACAGAAATGATGTGGGTAAAGGTTGTGCTACAGATCTATGTATAGAAGTCCCACTTCCTATGACTTTAGAATGTGACAATCAGACAGCCTTGTTCATTGCAAACAATCCAACATTCCATGAGCGAACCAAGCACATTGAGGTTGACTGTCACTTCATACGTGACATAATTCAGAAGGGATTCATTGCTACATCCCATGTTAGTTCAGAGAATCAAACTGCAGATATATTCACCAAGGCATTACTACGAGGCCCATTTCAGAAGTGTGCGTCCAAGCTGAGCACGATTGACATCTATGCTCCATCTTGAGGGGGAGTGTAAACATATATTAGTTTACTTTGTATCTCTCTGTTATTTTTCTTTTCTGCCGTATGCTTTATGTAATTTACCCATAGGCTACTCTCCTATATAAGAGAGCCTAGGGCTGATGGAATAAACACTTCTTCTATTTTTCCCAACACCATATATATATATATATATATGCAATACAAAAATCACCAATATATATAGAGAGAGAGAGAATGTGTTGCATGATGTCACTAAAAATCACATGCAAAGTACTCAAGGGAGGAATGTAGAATATTACGTGGCACAACCTCATAGTATCACTACAACAGTGTTCTATAATGCTGACCTTCCTACAGTACTGCTACACTGTCCTCCACCAACCCTCGTCATAGATCTCATGTTAAGGCAGATGTGAAGCATATGTTAAAGCATGACATGTGAAGACAAGATCAAGCAGGCAACAATCTGGGGGTACCTCGAGATACTCAAGTCAGTCTAAAGTTGGAAGAAGATCGATGAAACAGGAAAGGGAGACGACAGTTGGATACCAACCAACAATGTCGGGTTGCTTCTAGAAATCTATAAGAAAGTAATGCATAGAAAATGGTAAACACACATCATCATTTTCTAAAAGATCACTAGAATTATTACATAATAGTCCACATACAGAAACAAATACACTATGCAAATAACAAACAGAAACCATTGTCAGATCGTTCGTATTTTCAACAATACCATGCAAGTTTTTTGCAGCAGAGAGGTAGCAAAAAATGAAGAAATGAAATAAAACAAAAGCTTAACAGAAAGAATATTTACAAAAATAACAGATGACAACAGAACATTATGGCTGATTGTTGGCAGAACTTACACCATAAGCATCATAGATTCGATCAGAATGATGTGGCTGTATAAAATCATCATCCTCGGCATGTCCAAATAATGCTGGGATGAAAGAACATTTAGCTACCTACATTGAATAGAAGTTAAATACTTGGTAAATTTTAGAAAAGAAAACGTAGAATACATTTCAATAAACATAATAAAAAAAGGTGTCATTCTTTTGAACAACAATTCCAAAACTCAAAGGGCAATATCGCTTGACTAATATCTATCTGGTTAATACAAGTGTCCCAAAAGTTCTAAAGAACTGCAAATAAAGCTACAACTGGGAGTAGTTCTTTTTATACTTCTCCTTGATACAAAGTAAAGATGGCCAACACTTGTGCTGACCAATCTACTATACATTGCATAAAATAAACCAATAAGATGTAAACAAACAAAATATGTGAATAAAATGAAAACTGTGAATCAAATCACAGAATAGAATGGGTTCTGCCCCCGCACGGCACAAGCATTCTCAGCCAAGGTTCAAAAAAACGAAAGGCGGAACGAGGCGTTTTCCGTGGAAGTGAGCGTAGCCTCGACGCGGTCGAGACGTAAGCCTCAGTTTGTATAGAAAAATAATTATAAAATATATAATAAATATATTTATTGGTAAAATAATATAATCTGACAAACATATAGTATATAACAATGTAATAGATGATGATATTATGAAGATAAAAACATGAAAAAAGAATATGTCAATGACTCAATGCCATAAATCTTTCTACTAAATTTCTACCCAATCAAAAGGAAATCATTGGCTATAACTATCACTAAAAATTTTATCTAAAAGGGATTGGCTACAATTGTCATTATAGATATCTAAGTTGTTGATATGAAACATATGATTTGAATTCTAACTATATGTTCTACTATACCCAGATGAAGAATGGTCTGATAGTAAGAGTTCATTGAAATAATTTGGCATGTTAATGGTAAATATGAATATGAAAGAGGTCAAATTTAAGCATATGAATATGAAAGAGGTCAAATTTAAGCATTCATCTTGCATAAATTAATAATTAGACATAATTAATAGTAAATATGAAGCAATTTGTTGGAATAGTTACACATAATTAATAGTAAATATGGAGTTATGGGCATGAAAGAAACATCGGATTTAGGCATTTAACTTGTATAATCATTATCCTAAACAAGTATATATTTATAAGCTTCTCAAACCACCATGTAAACTATTAAAATCATAAAAAAAATCTTCAAAAAAATAAAAACACCTCGGAAAACGCCTCGTCCGCCTTGAGGCGGAACTCCTCGAGGCTACGCCTTAGCCACTTGAGGTGCACGCCTCACTGGACATGGCCGAGGCGAACGCCTCGAGGCTAAAAAGGCTCGGCTCGCCTCGAGGCGTACGCCTCGACCGCCTCGAGGCGCGTTTTTTAATACCATGTTCTCAGCATTGACTATCCATGACTAGCACGGTAGACTATGCACGTACAAATTAAAATTTTGATCGAATAAGGGTTTTGCAGGATTTTTCTATTGTTTAAATCCATTATTTTTTATCTTGTTTAAATAAATTGAGATCAATTTATTATCTCAAATTTATTAGGTGGATAACTTAGTTATCTAAAGGAGTCTTTTATTAGTTAGTTGGGATAGATACGATCTCATTTTATTTCTTATTTTGTTTTGTAATCTCACCTCCTCTATGTATGAAAGGACTACTGGGGTTTTCTAAAAGGAAGGATATTATGATTTGATTTAAATATGTATTTAACCTCCACCTTTTATCCATTTTCCTATTTGGCATGCACATCATTCCCATTCCTCCTTCAAAAAGTAGAACTTGTCATAAACATTCCCTCTTTGCTCCTAATCCTCAAATCCCCACATGTATTTATTAGTAATGTATTTTACGGTGTTAGTAATGTCTTTTACGGTTCTTATTTTCTCATTATAACCCCTTTGAGGGTACTTATGTATTTTTTTCCTATTTTGAGCTCTCAAGGGTTCCGTCAGATATAAGGACTCCTAGACCTCTTGAATAAAATGTGCAATTTCACTCTCATTTTTTCACATGGTATCAGAGCAGTGGTCCTAGACCAATGTTCTAACCTAAATCGTGTCGCCACCACAAGCCCTAGAACTTGGCCAAGTCCCGCATGAGGACTTCTCCTTACCACTGCCACCATCTGCAGCACTCCAAGCCCTCGCGAGGGAACTAGCGGCGCTCCACCATCTCTGTGCTACCACCTGCGGTGCCCAGCGACGATCGAGACCCGCTGCCTAGAGCCCTAAAGGCCCCCCGAGGCCTCATCTGTGTCGTTGTCTGGTTTAGGGCTTCACATGAAGCCCATCATGCAACGTATGGACCACCACAGGAGCCTTTGCTCTTGCCTATCAACGTCACGGCAGCCGTCAATGCCGCCGGGACCCCTGAGAAGGCCTTAGGGCATCACCTGTAGTCCTAAAAGGCCGACCAAATCCATAGCCAACGACCTTTCTTCTGTTGATCTCCGTCGCCAGCACCTCTTCGCTTCTGCCAGCAGCCGGAAATGCACCTCTGGTCCATCGTTGGTGCCCTAGCTCTGTCGCTAGGGGACTACGACCATAGCCAAAGGTCCTAGCTTCGCCGCTAGGTTCCCTATCTCACCGTCAAGAGCATTCTGCCCTCGTTCTACTGCTGAAAAGTCCATACAAGGGTCTGAAATCGTGACTTCATTGAAATCTATGCTTGATTAAGACAACAAGAATTCGCTAGGTCACTTTTTCTTAACATGCACTATCACCTTAGCATCTGCCAAGATCAAGCACGTGTATCTGACTTCTTTTGTGATGGTACATGCCACTTCTATCAAATTAAAAGGCTCAGAGAACTATGAAATATGGTCTCTATCCTTCATAGTATTCATTGATGGTCAATGCAAGAATTATGTTCTTACCAAGGATCTACCCAAGGAGACGGACAAAGACTACGACACAGGGTATGTTGACAATTGTCAGGTCATTGCCTAGATGGCCAACAACGTCGATCCAAATATTGTATCCAATCTGCTCTACAAGGAAACTACAAAGGCGATGTAGAAGAGTCTTTAGCATACCCACTCCCAGAAGACTACAAAGTCTCGGCTCTCGGATATATATACACGGATCTGGTATGCTACTCAAGGAGACTAAAACCTTGTTAAGTACTACAGACTTCTCACGAGTTTGTTCGAGGAACTCCTCATTTTTCAACCATCCTGTCGTGATAAGTAGATAGGAGAATGTGTTGAATGGCAGGTTAATCGATTTATGTCCAGTCTGCATCCACGATACAAGTCCGTGAAGGACCAATTTCGGACTACTGATGTTCTACCATCCACTGAGACCATCTATGATCGTCTACAGGAACTTGATTCACATATTGAGGGTTCTACTGTTCCATATGAGACTACAGCTCACTATGCATCATTTGGGAACAGAGGACAATACAGCTACCAGGGCAGACGAGGGCATGACTTTGGACGAGGTCGTGGACGACAATCTTGACGTGGTCGTGATTCTGGTCGTGGGTGTGGACATGATCCTACTAGAGCTCGCTATCCAACATGTATATATTGTGGACGCTAGAATCACCCATCTGAGCGTTGCTGGGCAAAGTTTGGCATGCAGCCTAATGCCAATTGTGCCTATGAGATAGCTTCACACAAGGAACCATATGATACTACTGAGGTCTTACACGATCATCCTTCTGGTGACACACAAACATCATTTACGACGTCTGAATATGCCCATCTGTGGTAGCTTCTACAGATCTTTTCGTTGGTAACAGTACCACTTCTGCTCCTATTGCTAGTTTGGCCACAACCTCAGCTACAATGGCCAACTCTTTCTCTGAATCCAGTCCTGCTTGGATTATTGATTTTGGAGCATCTACTCATCTGACAGGAAAAGGTAGCCTTTTCAACTTCTCACAGTCGTCTTCCTCTGTGAAGACTGTTCGGGTTGCTAATAGGGAATCTTGAGATATTAGTAATCTTTCTTATTGGTTTTCATATTATCTATTTCTTTTATCTTCATCTTGTAATTTGCCCAACAGGTTCATTTCCTATATAAGAGAACCCTAGGGCCTCTCAATAATATAATACATTTCTTTCCCTTCTACATGGTATCAGAGTGATGGTCCTAGACCGGAGTTAACGTATCCTACACATGGTTCAAAAAAACGCGCCTCGAGGCGCACGAGGCGTACGCCTCGAGGCGAGGCGGCCTAAAATCGCCCCAGAACGGCCGCCTCAGGGGGCCTCTGAGAGGCGAACGCCTCAGTTGGTCGAGGCGGTCGAGGCGGTCGAGGCGGAGGCGAGGCGGTCCCTGAGGCGTTTTTTTATTTTCAAAATATTTTTTATTTTAATCATTTATCCTATTAGTAATTTCATATGTTTATAAAAGTCTAGTTGTTTAGGATATAAATATACAAGATGAATGCTTAAATTTGACCACTTTCATGTTCATATTTACCATTAAACATGTCCAATTATGTCAAAAACTCTTAATTTAAGGCAACATACAAATCCGCAAATCCGCAGATATCATTTAAAGCATTACTTGTAAACTTAATTTAAGGAGTTGTTACACAATAAGCTATGCAATATGCTGAGAAGGACAAACAAGATAGAATTCAAGGGGAGGTCATGTACATTCTCGTACAAACAGATCCATATATCTGAATAGAAATAAAATCTTTAATAAAAAATTTCGCCGGGGGCGCTGCCCCCACACCCCCGCAGGGGGGGAGCGCACCTGCTCCCCCCTAGACCCCCCCCCAGGCTCGCTGACCGGGCAGCGAGACCCCCGTCTTGTTGGGGTATGTTATGGCAGGAGGGGTGCATACACTAGTTCTTCAACTTGGATTAGAGAGTTAGAATTCTGATGAATACTAACATATGCATTCTCATACATTTGTATATCTTTCTATTTTGGGGTTCTTATCTTTATTATTTCATCATATCTTGTAGTGTAAATTATTATATATTGGGCAGAGAACATATAATTACATAAAGAGACATATAATTGTAGTTTTATACATATTTTTCTATATATAACTGAGGCTTACGCCTCGACCGCCTCGAGGCTACGCCTCGCCTCGATTCCAAGGAGACCGCCTCGTTCCGCCTTTCGTTTTTTCAAACCTTGATCCTACACAAGCCCTAACCCTACCCCCCCTCACATCGTCGCCTACCTCCCCAGTCGACTGCCGTCTGACCTCCCCAGCCATCCGGGCGCCGTGAGACCTCCCCTCCCCAGTCATCGACCCTCCTAGGTTGATGTTGGCCATCCCAGGATGCCACCGACCATCCCAGGCCATCGCTAGTCTCTCCCGTACGCATCCTTGCGCTTCCTCGCGCCTCTGTGCTTCTCTGTACACCTTTGCGGTCCGAACTACAGCCTGAATCGATCTGATTTTAACTGGAAAACGTGACTTTAGACCTATAAATCGCATTTTCCAGCCCAATGGAGCAGCGAAGATTGACGAGGATGGTCATATGAGTCTACACGTACAACCAATCCTTTGTATGATTGTGTAGGCTCGTTCATATCGGTCTATTCCCCAGTTGAGTTCTGTTTTTCGGTTGTTTTACCATCATGTCAGAGAAAAATGGTGATATTTTTCGTCTGGTGCCTTCAAGGGCCCGGCTCCCATCACTAAGATGGACGGGACCAACTATGAGTTGTGGTCCATGCAGTTTCTCACCCGCATGCAGTGCAACAACAAGGAGCACATCCTGACATATCCAGAGCCAACGGACAAGACTGGGGCCAACGCTTCTTGGAAGCAAGATGACGCGTACGCATGTGTTTAGCTTTGTGAACCTTCACCACTGAGATAGCCAATGACATTCTAAATCAACCCACCGCCAAGGTGGTGTGGGACACTTTGGCATCTAGCTATGCTCAAGCGAAGAATGAGGGAAAGATTCTTCAGCTACAATTTGATATCTACAAGGCCAAGCAGAATGGTCGTCCTCTGCATGTATACTACTCTACGCTCTGTGGCATGTTCAAGAAGCTTCACAGCTACATGCCTATTACAGCATCTACTAAGCAGCAGAAGGCATATAGGAACTCTACAATGGTTAGAGTCTTCAAGGACGGACAAGATACAGAGTATGATGTTGCGCGTACAAAGCTTCTCACCGGAACTATCATTCCTCCCATATAGGAGACCTATAACTGTTTCAGTCAGATAATCATGCCTTCTACGATCACTTCTCTGTCTTCTTCTGCGATGGCCGCTTCTCGAGGCCGAGGAGGGACGATTCAGTCTGCCTCCAATACGGTGTACATATGACGCAACCCCCATGGTAGAGGAGGTGGACGTCAGCGTGGCACTGGCACTTATTGTCATTGACCAAGACATACAGAGGATACATGCTACCAAAAACATGGATATCCTGCTTCTGGTCGTGTGGCAGAACAGATTGAGCCTTCAAAGACTCCAGCTTCCTAGGTCGATCCTCGCCCGGATGATATTATCACTCATATTCAAGAGATCATGACTCCTACTGCAAGCACCGCCACTACAGATACCGCAGCCACAGCCACAGCCGCAGCCAGAGTCTCTTCGAACTCCTCAGGTATCGCTAATGCTTTTACTGATAGTAATGGTGCAGATATAACATAGTGGATTATGGACTCCGGTGCTTCCCACCATCTATGTGGAGACAGAGCGCAACTGAGATCCTACAGGACATACCTCCCGGTAGATGGGTTGCCATTGCTAATGGAAACCACTTACCCATTACAGGACAGGGGGAGTTGCTTTTGATGCCATCCATGCACCTTCATAATTTTTTATATGCTCCTAACTTTCAAATGAATTTACTTTCCATTAGTCATATTACTAAGGATCTGCATTGACATGTCATCTTTGACCATTCGTCTCTTGTGTTTCAAGACATACTCACAGACTGTTGATTAGATGTGGTCGTGAGCAGTGGGGCTCTACATACTGGTCCAACCTACTTGTGGTAGTGTTTCTACTATACCTACCGAACCAGTCTCACCATATCTGTGGCACCTTCGTTTTGGCCACCTTCCTCTGCAGAAGTTGTGTCATGTTCTCCCTGAGATTTCCACGAGATCTGCTTTCCAGTGTGAGGCATGTCAGTTTGGGAAGCATCATTGTTCTTCATTTCCATCACGTCAGGTAGAGTAGTTCCCAGTTATTTGAGTTCCTTCATTTAGATATTTGGGGCCCGAGTCGTGTTCCTGATCACCAGGGACACCGGTTTTATCTAGTTGTTGTTGATGATTTTTCTAGAAGTTCCTGTGTCTTTTTATTGAAGAATAAGTCAGAGGCTAGATCGGTTGTCAAATCTTGTATTATTGAGATAAAGAATATTTTTTTCTGCCAACGTCAACTATCTTCATTCTGATAATGTCTTAGAGTTATGTATCTTACAACTTTCTGACCTTTTTAGATCTCTTGGCATTGTTTACCGGATCTCATGTGCTTATACATCCCAACAGAACAGTATTGTCGAGCGCAAACACTGTCACTTACTTGATGTGACCAGAACCTTGTTGATACATAGTCGTGCTCCTCACGCTTACTGAGGCGATGCAGTCCTCACTGCATACTATCTTGTGAATCGCGTACCCTCGTATGTGTTGGGACTTTCTAGATTATGTTTCCTGAGAAGGATCTTTTCTCCCTTACACCTCGTGTGTTCGGTTCTGTAGCTTTTGTTCATGATGCCTCTCCAGGTTGTGACAAGCTCTCTCCCAGAGCTGTCAAGTGCATTTTTTGTCAGCTAGTCTCGTACCCAGAAGGGGTACCGTTTCTTTGATCTTCTCAGGCGGAAATACTTTGTCAGTGATGGCATTACTTTCTTTGAGTTTGTCAAGTATTTTTCTCCTCCAGGTGACAGACTAGCCCCATCAGACTCTGGCGTTGAGATCTACATGCCTCCGTCTCCTACTGTCATACCACCACCTCCCTCTATTCATGCTCTACCATCACCTCCTCAGCCACCACTACCACCAAAACCTACTCCTGCCTCTGCACATGGTCATGTGGCTCCACCTTCTACTGTGACTCAGTTTTTGGCACGTGTTCTTACTCGCATGTCTCGCTCGGTTCCCCCTGCTTACAGGTTTTGCCCATAATCCAGCACGCCTCAGGTATGTAATGAGCATATTGTTTCTACTGATGGCACTACCGATTTGCTTGTGTAGCAGGATTCCATACAGGATGAGCAGGTGCCCTCTCAAGAGGGGAACCTACAGGCTCGGAACTTTGGCAGATGATCTTGATGTGTCGATTGCTCTGCGAAAGCAGAAATGTGTGTGTGTTACTTATCCACTTGCAACCCAGGTTTCCTTGAGCAGACAGTCAGAGGATTTAAGGAGGTTTGCCTAGGCACTATCAACCGGGGAGATACCACAGACATATCATGAGGCTCTCCAGGACAGTCAATGTAGGTTAGTCATGGAGGAGGAGATGATCGTGCTACATTCACGTGGTACGTGGAGTCTTGTTTCTGCTCCAGTTGGCACATCTGTTGTAGGATGCAAAAGGTTGTTCATTGTGAAACACGGTGCAAATGACAGCATGGATCGCTATAAGGAAAGACTTTTGGCACGTGGGTTTATCTAGACATATGGGGTGGACTATCATGATATTTTTTCTCCAGATGCCAGACATTCTACTCTGTGTATTCTTCATTGTGTTGATGTGACACGAGATTGGCTCCTTTACCAGTTTGATGTGAGGAATGCCTTCCTCTACAATGATCTACAGGAGGAGATCTACATGCAGCAGCCACCTGGATTTGTTGTTGAGGAGTATTAGAAGGTTTGCACGACAAGCCCTTTCGTCCTACCTTCTGACCTTCCATCACCACCGTTTGAGAAACATAGTACCAAAAATCGGGCAGGAACATGGACCCACCACACCTGCCACATGTCTCCCAGACCTATTCTCAGCAGCCCTTGCACTATCTTGGATAGGCACCCTTCTTGCACCAGAAGCACACTCTTTGCTCCACCAAAGTACCTCCCTCTAACAAACACTTTGGGAACAAAACATCCATCTACACTCCTCTTCATGAGCTCCCTCAACTCTTCATCGAAGCCCACGTCCATAGAGATATCCCTCTCGTTCATTCAACCTCCAAGTCTTCAAGGTTTGCTCGAACGGCTTCTTGTGCTTTGCGCTTCAACTGTACAGTCTGGGGTATGAATCGATCAATGGAAAGGTTTGGAATTAGGCAGTTTTGTAGCAGGGATGGAAGATGTGAGGTCCAGTCCTTCTAGTTCCCATGAGTTGATGACCTTCGAATCAATATGAAAATGGAGTAGGTTGTATATTGGAGGCAGCAGTGGAAGCGGCGGCGTGGCAGTGGAGATGGAGTGGTTAATGGGGCGTTAAGGTTGGGTGGTTGAAGTGAGAGAGAACATGTGGTAGTCGTTGCCTTGGTTGTGGGATGAGCCTTCCTCGTTATCAAGAAAACAAGAGTAAGCACATGATCATTATGGAAAGACGTGAAGACAAAAGTATATTGCTCGTAGCCCTAAAGTTCTCTTATATATGAGAAAAGCTCTAAGGAGAAATTACATAAAGAAGACTGGAGAAATAGAAAAATATAAATAAAGACAAAGACATAATTATCTCAACACTCCCCCTCAAGTTGGAGCATATATATCTATCATGCTCAGCTTGGAACAACAATGGTGAAAAGGACCCCTCGCAAGAGCCTTGGTAAACATGTCTGCAATCTGATCGCCTGAAGCAACGTGAGAGGGGGAAATATGCCCCTTTTGAATCAAATCACGGGTATAATGGCAATCTACTTCGATGTGCTTTGTTCTCTCATGGAAATCTGGATTATTAGCTATAAATAGAGCTGCTTGATTATCACATTTGAGGTGCATCGGAAGAGGCACCTCAATAGTTAGGTCAGTCAGGACCCGGACTTGACCCACATCATTTCTGTGCTCCCTTGAGTCATAGCTCTATATTCTGATTCAGCGGTGGATCGAGCAAAATGTTTCTTACTTTTCCATGAAACTAGCAAGCTACCAATGAACACAGTGAAGCCTGAAGTAAACTTCCTATCCTTGGGAAACCCAGCATAATGCGCATCTACACATCCAGTAACTGAGAGTCGTATCTCTTCTGAAAAGAAGACCTGCACTTGGAGGAGATTTCATATATCTCAAGATCAAGCACACGGCATCCATATGAACCTGTCTAGGTTGCTCCATAAATTGGCCGACTCTGCTCACAGCAAATGATATGCCAACATCCCTACAAGCCCTCTGTTTTGTCTCTTATCCACCTCCTCAGAATCATCATCATAGAGTTTAGCATTGGGATTCATTGGTGTAGTGGCAGATCTACATCATGTCATGCATGTCTCGGCCAGAAGGTCGGTAACATACTTCTTTTGCATCATAACCATACCATGCTAATTGTGTGCAAACTCTGAGACAAGGAAGTAACGTAGCATGTCAAGGTCCTTGGTCACAAACTGTCGTCCAAGGAAATCCATAGCTACCTGAATACCATGTTCATCACTACCAATAACAATGATGTCATCAACATAAACCAGAACAACAACAGTATGTCTCTGAGTTCTCTTTACAAAAAGATAATGATCTGCAGTAGATCTGACAAAGCCATTCTATTCAATCAACTTTGAGAGCTTTTGAAACCAAGCCCTCGTACTCTGCTTAAGGCCATATATGGCCTTGTGAAGTCGACACACCATACTAGACTCCCCCTCAGCAGCAAGCCTTGGTGGTTCCTGCATGTAAACTTCCTCCTGCATATCTCCATACAAGAAAGCATTCTTGACATCTAACAGGAAAAGTGATCAGTCACGTACCACAGCAACTGCAATAAGAATCTGCAACGAGTGGCGCAACCGGAGAAAAAGTATCTTGATAGTTCACCCCCATAAGTTTGTGTGAATGTACGAGCAACCAATCTGGCCTTATATCTGTCCATGGTACCATCAGCTCGGTATTACACAATAAACACCCACTTACTGCCTACAACAGACGCACCTGGAGGAGCATGTACAACACTCCACATACCTCAAGACTGTAAAGGTGCCATCTCCTCCATTACCAGACGTCGCTGACCATTCTTCAGCGCCTCCTGATAGGAACGTGGTATCTCCACATTGATAGTCCCATAATAAACCTCTGAAAATCCTCAGAAAGACGGTCCAACGAAACATGGGAAGCAAGAGGATGCATAGTTCATGCATGCTTTTGCCTCCGTAGAGCAATAGGTACATCCATGTCTTGAGTACTCGCAGAAGATGTAGCATCTTGGACATCCTGCACCTCAAGTTGTACATGAAAATCACCACTACCATTAGAAGAACTCAAATGCTCATAACATACCTTGGGCGTGCTGGATGATGGAGGAGGCACATGAGCACGAGGTCGACGTTGGTAAATCTGGGGAAAGAAAGTAGGTAAGGAAGGTGGTGGTGGATGAGGTGGTGGTGGTGGTGGTGGTGGAGCTGGAGGTGGTGGAGGAGGAGGAGGAGGTGGTGGTGGTCATGGTGATGGTATAGTGGAGATCGGATGTAGAGGCATATAGACCTCTTCCCCATCCTCTGAAGAAATGAGCTTGTCACATGTAGGAGAGAAGTACATAATAGACTCAAAAAAGTGACATCTGCACTAATGTAGTACCTTCGTCAAACAGGGTCGAAGCAACGATATCCCTTTTGGGTCTCAAAGTACCCAATAAACACACATTTGACAGCTCTAGGAGAGAGCTTGTCAAGACCAGGAGACATCTGATGAACAAAAGCCACTGAACCTAAGAAACTAAGCGTGAGCGAGAAAAGATCCATCTCGGGAAATGCAATCAAGAACGGGATCTCTTCCCCCAAAACCGAAGATGGCATACAATTTATTAGGTAACAAGAAGTTAGAACCGCATCCCCCAGTACGAATGAGGAGCACGGCTCTGAATCAAAAGAGTCGTGGTAACATCCAGAAGATGGCGGTGTTTTCAATCAGCCACTCCATTCTGTTGGAAGTAGACACACAAGATGTTTGATGCATAATATCATGGGATGCAAGAAATTGGCCAAGCTGAGTACTACGAAATTCCAAGGCATTGTCAGAACGTATAAACTTGATTTTTTCTGAAAAATGTTCCGTATTTCATTAATAAATTACTGAATAACAGGACCAGCATTGGATTTATTTTTAAGAAGAAAGACCCACGACAACCTTGAAAACTCATCAACATCAACAAGATAAAATCTATGCCCCTAATGATCTGGGACACGACTGGGACCCCAAATATAAAAATGAAAACTCAAACAGACTATGACTACTCCGACCCTGACGACTCTGGAAAGTGGACCGATGATGCTTCCCAAGCTGGCAGGCCTCGCACTGAAAGGTAGAGCATGGAAGGAAATTTCGTGATATATCGGCGATATATCGTCGATATATCGATATCAAGATGCGACCGATATGGCTACCGATATGAAGATATATCCCAGTTTCCGGGCATTTCCTTCACAAAAGAGCGTCGACATAAGCGATATTTCGGCGATATATCGTCGATATATCATCGAAATATCGTATATATATGATATCGAAACGATATCGATATCGATACGGCCTTCCCTGAGGCAGAGCGAGGAGAAATCTGTGGAAGAACATGACACATCTTTTGTAGAGGAAGGTAACCTAAACGAAGATGCCACATATAGGGAGACGCAGATCCAGTACAAAGAGAAGAAGCACCAGCATAAGAAGACTGCACCAGTCTATAGAGACCTCCTTGCTTACGGCCAAAATCAATCACCCTGCTCGTTAGAATGTCCTGAAACACAAGAGCAAACGGATCGAAAATGGCACGACAGAGTAAATCTTTGGTGATTTGACTAATAGATAGTAAATTTATGGAAAACTCAGGAGCATAAAGAACATTCCGAAGTCTCATTGCAGGAGTTAACTGTACCTCCCCCTAACCAGTAATGGGAGAATGTGTCCCATCTGTTGTCACAACAGATCGTCCAGTTGGGTTGGACTGAAAGCACTAAAGTGACCTCTATCACCACAGAGATGACGGGATGCATCTGCGTCCATGATCTATTCTGACAAGTCTACCCTGTAACAACTAGTAAAGGTATATACTATACCTGATGTAGATATTGATGCAGAGGCAACTACATCTAAGGATCCTGAAGAAGAGCTAGTTGACCTATGAGTAGGTATAATCTCCCTAAGTCTCGCCACAAGATCGTCAAATCTCTTATCAAATGCAGGTGAGGAACCGCTAGCCTGCTAAATATGTTCTGAGACACGTGCTGAAGCTGGGAACCCATGCTTGGAATAGTATGTTTCCTCAGAGTGACCCGGTATGTGACAATAAGTACAAGGATAACGAGGGGGCCGACTATCCCCTCTCCCGCCACGACCACCTCGACCACGAAACTGTATAGGGCCTCCTCTACCACGAGATGCTGCCATAGCTGAGGATGTCTGAGACAGCTGGGTACCACCAGAAGATATGGAGAGCCTACTCAACCTGCGATATGCCTTCTCCATTGGAGGTATCAAGGTTCAGGAAAGCGGTATGTGTATGCGTTCGGACTGGTCACTGAATACTGATTAAGCGGTATGCCGGAGCATATGCAGGGTATATGCGGTTCTAAGCGGTTTTCTAATTTTTTATTTAAAAATAAAAAAATATCAATGAATAACATTACCACTGAAGTTATGTATCTAAGTGGAGTTAAAGAAGATATAAGAAAAACGATTCATGTTAGATGGGTATGTGTCTATACTTTTAATTGCCTCATATTTAATCACAAAAAAACATTTACCATGAAAACTTTACATTATATGATTCGTAATAACAAAACTTCAATACACATACATGTACTACATGAGCAAAACCTCAATCGACATATATTAAAAATATTCAACGATACATTGTATATACTCGTAAAAATAATATATTAGAAAAGCATAAAACATTGCATATACATAATGGTATAATGCATTGCAATTGTATATAAATGCATGTCATATTCTAACAATTGAATGAAGAGACAGAGTTACGGAATTAAGGACAAGAATGAAAAGATTGAAAAGTTGGAGCGCTGGAGCAGTATGCGGGGCATATGCGGGATATGCAGGGCATATGCGGGGAGGACGCATAATGCACTGATTCAAGTAATCGGTGCAGTCTACATGCCGCACGGGGATATGCGGCCGCATATGCGGCCTGTGCGGCCGATTTAGTGAACACTAGGAGGTATTGTGGCGTCAGTAAGAATCTGTGCTCTAGTTGCATCATACTCAGGGTCAAGAGCCGCTAGGAAAACTCCTGTCATCATTGAATCCCTATATGCCTTGAGCTGCTATGCTGTGGCAGTCAAGGGAATGTAACCATGTAACCTCTCAAACATACCCCTTAAAGAAGTGTAAAGGGTATGGAAAGAACAATAATTCTGCTTCGACGTGAAGATGTTGTGCTGAAGTTGCATAATCTTAGACGTATTCTTCGTCGGAGAGTGTGTAGCGGCGAGAATGTCCCACATGACCTTCGTCGTGGGCTGACTCAATATGTCAATGGCGATCTCCATGGATATTGTCCCAGAAAGCCATACGTGCATAAGCATCGTCTGCCTCCCATGAGGCATTAACCCCAATCTTATCAACAGATTCCTCTTGTGTGAGGATATGCTTCTTACCATTACATTGCATTAGACTCATGAATTGCATGGCCCACATTTCATAATTCGTTCCATCCATCTTCACAATGGGTGTTGGACCTTTGAAGGCACTCAGGGATGGAATATCTGCTTTGTTATCTGACATGATGACAACAATCTCTAAGACTGCGGTTGCACACTGTAAGAATAATGTTTACACAGACATATGAGAAGATGATTGTGGGTGCATACTCATACCACAATCACTTCCATTCTTTGGTGACTCCATTGGGTAACTAGAGTGTTTTAGATAGTCACATTACACCCTAGAAATCCAAACTTAAGGTAATCGAGAGCAGCCCAAGGCGGCTCCGATCAGATGGCAGGCCGTAGGAACAGCAGCGGCGCGCAGGTGCAGCCCGCAGCGGCAAGAGATGGCGCGTGAGGCGAGGGTTGCGCAGCGCGGGCACTCAGTGGCGGTGCAGGAGGTGCGTGAGGCACGGGAGGCGTGGAGGTGAAGAGACCCCGCAGCGGCGAAGGCAGGAGGCGCAGGCGGTGTCGCGCAGGTGCGGTGGAGGTCGCCGAAGGTCGGCGCAGCGCGCGGCACATTTATGGATTTAGTGGGGTAGGGCTTTAAGGCACAATCTCCGGTCTAGGACCATCGCTTTAATACCATGTGGAAAGACGTAGAGAGAAAAGTATAATGCTTGTAGCCCTAGAGCCCTCTTATATATGAGAAAAGCTTTAGGGAGAAATTACATAAAGAAGATTGGAGAAATAGAAAAATATAAATAAAGACAAAGATATATAATTATCTAAACAATCATCAAGCATGGCGGTGATGGTTATGATGGGTTCTGCTCCATTCTAAAAGTCTACAAGAGAACTAGAGCAATACAAATAAAACATTGTGCTAGTTGTTTCTAAAAGTACACATACACAATTTTCAAATGCTAGCATTCGAGTATGAACAAAACATAATTACATTATTTCACAAATTTCTAATTGAACTTCTTCCAGCTTATCCTTGTGATGGTTCTAAAGAGACGTTAGCTTGCTTGCATTGTTGTTGAATCATTAAGCATGCAAAAAGATTGGGTCGTGAATGCTTTGCTATAATGCCTATCTTCGTAACAATTGCCATGTCTATAGAATGCATTGATAATTATATGTGCATGATGCATTTATCAACTGTTATGAATAAGTTGAACTGAATTGTACAAGCTGTGTTGATGACAATCGAAATTGTATGATTTACAGGATTGTTTATACATAGGATTACTTAAGTGGGCAACATAACTGCAGACTCTTATCCGTATTGATTCTACATATGATTCATGAGCTCAGAATGGAGGGGGACTACGGCAGAGTGCAATGGGGACTCCTCTCATTAGCGAACAGTGTTTTCGCAGTTGGTGGAAATAATATGGTTCCTTATTCAAACTCATGTATGGGAATATAGGTAGAAACTGTACGATTTAGCACAAAGGTCAATTTCTATTCCAAGGATGGGTAAATAAAATCTGATGAACAATTAACCTAAATTCTGAAGAGGGTTTACCTTTCCTTGTGACTGCTTGCCACTACATCTTTAGTGCATACATGTTTTAAATTAGATCTGGAGAAGCGTTCCAAGGATTCTAAATGCAAAATAGATTGGTTCAAGTTGTTAAACGTGTTAAGCCATATTTACAAACTTAAAGGTGACAGACTACCTGTCCGTAAGGAAATGAAGCATGTGAAACAGAGATTATCCCGCAAGCCTTTTCTTTTATACAAGTCTCCTTAACTTGTGATATTCATTGATAAATCTAATTGTTTTGACTTCCAGTTTGTTATACACATGAGTGCTTGATTATCTCCTCGATGTTATCTCTACTGCGTGACTCGGCTTATTTTTATTTTGTGATCCAAGTAAAGAGCAGTTCGTGAATACCGAAAGGAGTATGCCCCATCTAAGCTGCCAGTGGAAGTAGCAACTAGCAATTCACAACATTTACTATAGTAATCACTATTACTATTTTTAGTGCACTTCTTGAACAGCACGGCCCATTTTTAATTGGTTTATCTAAGAGCTTGATGCAATAACATAGTGAATTTTGTCACTTACATTTTATAAGCCATACAGTTATAATTGCGAGAATTATTTTAATGGAGAGAAGGATTCTCCATGCTCAAGAAGAATGAAGTAGCAACCGATGAATTCAAAATGGAGGATAACACCTCACAATCAATAGTTGTATTATTGAAAATCGCAAGGAACAACTCAATCATCTATCAACCAAGGAGTTCAAATTAAAGAAGCATTTGATTTTTGTGTTCGTGATGATTGGGTGATTAGAAAAAGAAATTAAGTCCAATCCACTATAGGCGGAGATATGAAGCGTGGAATTCAAGTTGGTGGATGGACAAGGGAGAAAATGATGCATTTTATAAAAGATTGGCAAGAAAAGATCCAAAGCCAGCACTTATTCAAAAAGAATTAGATCTTAAAGAATATTATGAATCAAGAAAAAGGCCATGTGGAATGAGGCTTCATGGAAATTTGAATCTAACAGCTGAGGTGATTGAAGATCTTTAGCCTCTTCGTTTTTACTTTGTAGTTTTGCTTTTTCAAGGCCCAAGGGCCATAGCAAACTTAGAGTTCTAGCTCTCTTTGTTCAAGGCTATGTCGGCCATTTGCTTTGTTTAACTTCTCTTTAGTTAAGTCTATGTTGGCCACACACTAATTGCAAGGCTATACGCCCCTCACAAATAGCCCCATGTATACATCGTTATGAAATCAATGAAAGCGGTTACCGAGCCGCACAATATTGGGCTTATGAGTAAAAAAGTCAAAATCAGATCATTAATACAAAAGCATTCCCCACCACAGAAACAGAGTCGTTTGGAGCATAAACCGACCACATGACACCGATTATAATCAAATTAAAAAAATTATGCATATAACATCATTAAACAGCAGTGTATTACTACCTGAATTACATCAAGATCCATAATGTCAAAGTTAGCCTTCTTTTTTATAACTCTACGCATGTGTTGTATTGCAAGCTTGACCTATAAAAAAGGAACGACTTAGTAATAACTATTATTTTTACCGTAAAATGATAATAACATGACCAGATAGCTTCAAAAAGTAATAAAATTTTGTGGAGATTTTTAAAACACTTATAACAAATAATTTGATTGATACACCTATTTTTCAACAATTGGTACTTAATTGCCAATATTAGGGCTCCACAATTCCATGACAGAGCAGACATGAAAGCTTGTGTGTGTATCATGACATCAGATATGCGAAAGGGAGAAAAATAGAATTGTTTATTCACCGTGGCCCTAGAGTTCTCTTATACAAGAGAAAGGTTCCACGGAAATTATATAATAAGGACAGGAGAAATATGAAATAGAAAATAAACACCGAGAGATACAAATATCTCAACACTCCGCCCTCAAGCTGGAGCATATATGTCTATCATGCTCAGCTTAGAACAGCAACGATGAAAAGGATATCTAGCAAGGGCTTTGGAGAACATATCTACAATTCAGTCGCCTGAAGCAACGTGAGAAGTGGATATAAGCCCTTTCTGTATCAGATCCTGAGTGTAATGGCAATCTACCTCAATGTGCCTGGCTCTTTCATGGAAGGCTGGATTATTGACTATAAGCAATGCAGCTTGATTATCGCATTGAAGATGCATGGGAAGAGGAATCTCAATAGTTAGGCCAGTCAGGACGGATCTGATCCACATAATTTCCATACTCCCTGTGCCATGGCTCTGTACTCTGATTCAGCACTAGATCTAGCCACAACTGTTTGTTTCTTACTCTTGCATGAAACCAATGAACTATCTACAAACACAGTGAAGCCAGATGTGGACTCTATCCTTGGGGCACCCTGCATAATATGCATCAGCACATCCTGTAACTGTAAGAGATGTGTCTCTTCTGAACAAGAGTCCTACTCCTGGAGAAGACTTCAGATATATCACAATCATGTTAACTGCATCCATATGAAACTGCATGAGTTGCTCCATAAACTGACTGACTCTACTCACTGCAAATGATATATCAGTCCTGGTGATCGTGACATATAACAGCTTCCCTACTAGCTCTCTACATCTTCTCTTGTCAACCTCCTTGGTATCCTCATTATAGAGCTTAGCATTAGGATCCATTGGAGCAGTGGTTGGCCTACATCATGTCATCCTTGTCTCAGGTAGGAGATCGGTAACATACTTCTTTGGTGTCATCACCATGCCACGATGATTCCTTGCAAATTCAAGACTAAGAAAGTAATGAAGATTGCTAAGTAACGAAGATTGCCAAGTTCCTTGATCATAAATTGTTGTCCAAGGAAATTCTTAGTTTCCTGAATACCATGCTCATCACCGCCTGTAACAATGATATCATCCACATAGACAAGAATAGCAATGGTATATTTATGGGATCTCTTAACAAAAAGAGAGTGATCTACAGTAGATCTGACAAACCCACGTTGTTTAACCAACTCTGAGAGCTTCTGAAGCCAAGCCCTCGGACTCTGCTTCAGGCCATAAATAGCCTTGTGAAGTCTGCATACCATATGAGACTTCCCGTCACCAGCAAACCCTGGAGGTTACTGCATGTAGACTTAAACCTGCAGGTCACCATACAAGAAGGCACGCTTGACATCTAACTGAAACAGAGGCAAATCACGTACCACAGAGACAGAAATAAGAATCCTCGGTGTAGAGCGATGAGCGACTGGAGAGAACGTATCCTAATAGTCCACCCCATACGTTAGGGTGATCCCACGAGCAACAAGTCTGACCTTGTATCTATCAATTGTACCATGGCTCGGTATTTCACCGTAAACACCCACTTGCTCCCAACAACAAATACACTAGGGGGAGCATGTACAATAATCCACGTGCCATGAGACTGTAACGCATCCATTTCTTCCTCCATAGCTAGACGTCACTGACTCACCTGCAATGTCTCCTGATATGATCGTTGTATCTCCACAGCATACAGGCCCACAACAAACCTCTAAAACTTCTTTGAGAGACGTGCAAGAGAGACATGGGAAGCAAGAGGATACATAGTACATGTACGCCTCTTCTTCCGTAGGTCAATGGGCATGACAAGATCCCCAACCTCCTCAGTGACCGAGACTGGAACATCTAAAACCTCTTGCACATCCTGTTGTAAATGCAAATCACAAGTGCCATCAGACAAAACCAAGTGCTCAGGACATACCTAGGGTGTGCTGGATGATGGAGGAGGCACATGAGCACAAAATCGGCACTGGTAAACCTGTGGAAAACAAATGGGTGTGGCAGGTGGAAGTGGTGGTGATTGAGGTGGAGAAGATGGTGAGGAAGGTTGTGAAGAAGTAGGACCCGGGGTAGACAAAATCAAATATAGAGGCATGTATACCTCTTCTCCAAACTCCGAAGGAGTCAGCTTATCACCTGTAGGAGAGAAAAACATAATAGAATCAAATAAAGTGATATATGTACTAACATAATATTTCCAACGAACATGATCAAAACAAAGGTATCCGTTTTGAGTCCCGGAATTCCCCACAAAGGTGTACTTGACAACTCTAAGAGAGAGTTTGTCATGATCGGGGGACGTATGATGAACAAAGGCAACTGGCCCAAACACACGAGGAGTGAAGGAGAAAAGATCTTTCTCGGAAAACGCAATCGAGAACAGGATCTTCTCTCCCAACATAGATGAGGGCATACGATTCACCAACTAGCAAGGAGTTAGAACCGCATCCCCCAGTATAAATAAGAGTACAACTATGGATCAAGAGGGTCCTGGTAACATCCAAAAGGTGACGATATTTGTGTTCAGCTACCCCATTTTGTTGAGAAGTATAAGCAGAGGAAGTCTGATGAACAATACCAAGGGTTCTGAGAAACTATGAGAGTTGAAGGCTACAAAATTCCTACGAATTGTCAGAACGAATATACTTGACATTCGCAGAAAAAACTTTCTTTATTTCAATAATGAAGACTGAATAACATGACCATCATCAGACTTGTTTTTAAGAAGGAAGACCCAAGACAATCTGAAAAAATCATCAACATCAACAAGATAAAATCTGCCTCTGATGATTTGGGATACGACTCGAACCCCAAATATCAAGATGAATCAACTCAAAAACAGTATGACTACTACGACTCTGAAAGGTAGATTGGTGATGCTTCCCAAGCTGGCAGGCCACGTACTGAAAGGTGGAGCGAGGTGAAATCTGAGGAAGGACATGACACAACTTCTGCAGAGGAAGATGACTAAACTGGAGGTGCCATATATAAGGAGAAGCTGATCCACTGTAAAGAGATGAAACACTAGCATACGAAGACTGGATCAGTCTATAGAGACCCCCTTGCTTACGGTCAGATCCAATCACCATACCCGTAAGAATGTCCTGAAACACGAGAGACGATGGGTCAAATATGGCATGACAATGTAAATCCTTAGTGATTTGACTAATAGACAATAAATTTATAGAAAAATCAAGAGCATAAAGAACATTCTGAAGTTGCATTGCTGAAGTTAACTGCACCTCTCCATGACCAGTGACAGGAGAGTGTGTCCCATCTGCAATTATTGTTGATATACATGGCCGAGTCGGTATGTATGTACTAAACTGCTTCTGTCACCACAGAGATGATGTGAAGCTCCTAAGTCCATAATCCATTCAGAAAAATCTGCCTGTAACAGCTAGTAAAGGCATATGTAGTACCTGATGTGGATGCAAACGTTGGCGCAGCTACCTTTAAGGATCCAAGAGGAGCAACAGATGACCTATAATTTCTCTTAGTTGTGCCACAAGTTCATTAAATCTCCGATTAGATACGAGAGGAACACCATCTGGCTAAATATGCTCTACAATACGAGTTGAAGCAGGAAAGCCATGCTTAGAGTAGCATGTGTCCACAAAATGACCTGGTCGGTGGCAGTAGGTGCACAGCAGACGGGGTCAGCTATCCCCTCCTCTACCACAGGTACTACGTCCTCTGAACTATGTAGAACCCACTCTACCGCGAGATGTGGCTATAGCTGGGGAGGTTTGTGACTACTGAGTACCACCATCGGGTGCTATAGAAAGCCTACTCAGTCTACGGTATGCCTCCTCCATTGGAGATATAGTAGCATCAGTAAGAATATGAGACCTTCTTGCATCATACACAGGACCCAAAGCTGCCAGGAACACTCCAGTCATAACCGAATTTATGTACGCCTTGAGTTGTTCTAGAGAAGCGGTCAAGGGAATGTAGCCATGGATCTTCTCAAACATACCCTTGAGAGAAGTGTAAAGGGTATGGAGAGGTCGACCATTCTGCTAGAATGTGAAGATATCATGCTGAAGATGCTGTATCTTCGACTCGTTCTTGTGAATAAGTAGCGACGAGGATGTCCACATTGCCTTTGTTGTAGAATGACTCAGAATATCATTGGCTATCTTCACTAATACTGTCCCAAATATCCAGACATGTGCATATGCATCATTTGCCATCCATGAGTCATTTACCCCAGTCTTGTCACTTGGTTCATCATGTGTGAGTATGTGCTTCTTGTCATTGTACTCCATCAACCTCATGAATTGCATGGCCCATAATTCATAATTAGTCCCATCCATCTTGACAATGGGTGATGGACCTTTGAAGGCACCCAAAGATGGGACATCGACTTTGGAGTTGACTCTGTTGTCTGGCATAGTGGCAACTATAACAAAGACTGGAGTTGTAGACAAGATTGTATGAGTCTACACTGATCTACAAGAAGATGGTTGTGGGTGTAGACTCATACCACAACCTCTTCCATGTATTAGATGTCTCTCCAGGTAACTAGAGTGGTTTTGGATAAGAAAATCACACCCTAGAAACCCAAAATCAGTCTGAACAAGAATCAAATCGCCCTTTTGGAGCGATTTCTAGACCTCCGTGAGCGACAAAACCGACCACTAGGGCCCTATATGGTGTCCCTAGTCGTTGGAAGCCTTAGGGAGGCGGCGGCGGCTGACAGCTGTGACTGTGTAGCGGCACCAGCTGTGCGGTTGCGGCTGTGCAATGACACCAGCGGCACAATGGCAGCCCACTGGTGTTGCCGGGTCCCTCTGGAGCGACGGCAGCAGCACAGCACCGCAGGGGCTGACGAGTGAAGAAGAGGGAACCGACGATGGCTAGGGTTTTGGTGGGGAGGGACGGATAGGGCATAGTGTCTGGTATAGTACTGTCACTCTAATACTATGTGGAAGGGAGAAAAAGAATTGTTTATTCACCATAGCCCTAGAGCTCTCTTATATAAGAGAAAGGCTCTATGGATGTGGATAGGAGAAATATGAAATATAAAATAAACACCGAGAGATACAAATATCTCAACAAGATAGCTTCAAAAAGATAACAAAATCTTGTGGAGATTCTTTAATGCCCTTATTTTTCAACAACGGGCACTTAACTGTCAATATTAAGGATCCATAATTTCATGAAAGAGAAGACATATGAAAGCCAGTGTGTGTACGCAAGTGTGTGTGCGTGCGTGCACGTGCATTTGTGGGTGGGTGTGGGTGCATGTGTGTAGGTGTGTGTGTATGTGGGCATCTGTGTAGGTGTGCGTGTGTGTGTGTGCGTGCATGTGGGTGTGTATTGGTGTAGGTGTGCGTGTGTGTGCGCATGTTCGACTAGCATATATATAGTTTTATGACTAACTAGATGACCCTGACTGCATCTAGAACATCAACAGTTTCACTGTTCGTAGCCTTGTGTTATTTAGTAACTTCACAAAATAAATATGTGTAGTTCTGCATTTCAAAAACCAGGAATTGAACATTTTGTACATCCAGGGTGAATATAGGTCTTTGCATAGATGGCATGCCAGTTAGGTCATTTTCTGAAATTTGTCCTAATATCACCATTATATCTAGCTGGAGGAAATGATAGTCACCCTCTTCAATATTGTCAATGTTAACATTTAAAATTATTAAAATTTAGAAAAAGAATAAACATGGATGACAAATAAAATTGTAAAGTTATTTATATATTTTCATATTCTCTATGTACCTGTTTCTTATTTTTATTTCTCTGTATCCGTTTTACGTAATTTACCTATAGGACTCTCCTCTATATAAGAGAGCCTAGGGTTCTCAGATATAACAACGCACTCATTTTCTCCAACATGGTATCAGAGCAGCGGTCCTAGACCGAAGCTCGTATACCCTAACCCTAATCCACACCTTCCAACCCCCCTCCCAATTTCAGCGTCGCCGCCGCCTGCCAACCTTCCCTTCCGTCGGCGCTGCCGCCATGCCCCCCCCCCTCGTGCCACCGCCCTCCAACCCCTCTCCTTCTCCCGACGCACCACCTCCCCGTTTCCCTCGACGCCGCGCACCCCCTCGACGCCGCCACAGGCCGTCGGCCTCTTGTTCGTCATTTTCTCCTCGTTTGCTTTGTTATGGATTTGATTGCATAGGTCTACATATGCAATCGAATCATCACATGCCCGTGTAGACATCTATCTATCAGTCTATGAATCCCTTGTGTTCTTCATTCGGCACCATGTCAGAAAAAAAAAGTTGACGTACCCGCCACAGGTGCCTTTAGAGGTCCGGCACCAATTGTCAAGATGGACGGGACGAATTATGAGCTTTGGGCGATATAGTTCATGAGCCATATGAAGTCCAATGTAAGAATCATATTCTTACCGATGAGAAACCGGTGGAGAAAACAGGGATTCACGCCTCGTGGGAGGCAGATGATGCTTATGCCAAAGTTTGGTTCTCAGGAACATTGACGATAGAGATCGCCAATGATGTGTTGCATCAGCCCACTGCCAAGGCAATGTAGGATATTCTTGCGGCAACCTATTCTCAGGCACGGAATGAGACCAAGATCCTTCGGCTACAGCATGAAGTTATACGATGATGATACACATGAGGTTGATAAGAGGAGATACAGAGAGATGGTGGGAAAGCTCCTTTATATAACTATTACCAGCCCAGATATTTCATTTGTTATGAGTCGAGTGAGTCAGTTCATGGAGCAGCCTCGACAAGTACATATGGATGTTATATACATGATATTGAGATATTTAAAATCTTCTCCAGATGCAGGACTGCTTTTCAAGAAAGGAGCAACTTTCTCTGTTTCCGCGTGTGTTGATGCTGACTATGCAGGGTGTCCTAAGATAGAAAGTCTACTTCGGGCTTCGCAATATTTGTTGGCAGTTCTCTTGTTTCTTGGAAAAGCAAGAAACAAACTGTTGTGGCTAAATCAAGTGCCGAGTCTGAATATAGGGCTATGGCACAAGCAAGTACAGAAATGATGTGGGTTCAAGCAGTGTTAGCAGATTTACACATAGATGTTCCTCTACCCATGCAGTTATAATGTGATAATTGTTAGAAAATCGGAAGCGGAAGCGGAAATGATAAACAGAGCATAGACAAGAAAGATAAACATCAAAGAACACAAAAGATTTTTACGTGGAACCCTACTCCGTGAGGAGCGGAATGAAACCACGGGAGAAGACCTCTACGGGGCGTGTTTGTCTATTGACTTTCTCAATGGATACAGGAGGTCTGGGGCTCCTTATATAGCCTCTCCAGAGCCTCCAAGTCCCACCATTGGACGATGTGGGACTAAACACTGGATGGGGTAAATGGATCTCCTCCAGGATCCATTTACCCTGCTACAACTCAATAGGCGCTTACAACTTATGCTCCAACACTCCCCCTCAAGCTGGAGCATGCAATGCTCAGCTTGGACAAACAGACAGAAACTCAACTCAACGCTACAAGACACTACGGACAATATCAACCCAACGCGCACATTGCTGCAATCGAGGACGTTGCTTCTCATGCTGTGCAGGTGAGGAGGACGAACGGCCTGGAGTGTGAGTCTACTGAAGACTCGGAATCTGACCATCGAGTCTGAACTTGCGCCTGAAGTCTCCTCGTTGGAGAACTGGGTCTCTCCCATCTGGCTCAGAGAATGGTGCACACTGCTCTGGTGTACCTATGATACCACATGAAAACCCTTGCCAACATATGGCATAGGAAATAGTCCTCTACTCTGGAGTCCCTATGGATCACATGAAAACTCTGGCCTGACAACAAGAAGAATGATGGGGACCGTGAAACAAAAGATGGCAACTTACCCCAGTCTTGTCACTTGGTTCATCATGTGTGAGTATGTGCTTCTTGTCATTGTACTCCATCAACCTCATGAATTGCATGGCCCATAATTCATAATTAGTCCCATCCATCTTGACAATGGGTGTTGGACCTTTGAAGGCACCCAAAGATGGGACATCGACTTTGGAGTTGACTCTGTTGTCTGGCATAATGGCAACTATAACAAAGACTGGAGTTGTAGACAAGATTGTATGAGTCTACACTGATCTACAAGAAGATGGTTGTGGGTGTAGACTCATACCACAACCTCTTCCATGCATTAGATGTCTCTCCAGGTAACTAGAGTGGTTTTAGATAAGAAAATCACACCCTAGAAACCCAAAATCAGTCTGAACAAGAATCAAATCGCCCTTTTGGAGCGATTTCCAGACCTCCGTGAGCGACAAAACCGACCACTAGGGCCCGATATGGTGGCCCTTAGTCGTTGGAAGCCTTAGGGCCTGTTTGGTTGCTGGGTTAGACTGGGTTGGCTCAACCCTGGTTACTATTCACAAGGGTACTTCCTCCTCACAGATTACTATTCACCCACCCCAACCCAGCCCAACCCAACCCAGTCCAACCCAGCAACCAAACAGGCCCTTAGGGCGGCGGCGGCGGCTGACAGCTGTGACTGTGTAGCGGCACCAGCTGTGCGGTTGCGGCTGTGCAGTGACGCCAGCGGCACAATGGCAGCCCACTGCTGTTGTCGGGTCCCTCTGGGGCGACGGCAGCAGCACAGCACCGCAGTGGCTGACGAGTGAAGAAGAGGGAACCGACGATGGCTAGGGTTTTGGTGGGGAGGGACGGATAGGGCATAGTGTCTGATATAGTACTGTCACTCTAATACTATGTGGAAGGGAGAAAATAGATTTGTTTATTCACCATAGCCCTAGAGCTCTCTTATATAAGAGAAAGGCTCTATGGATGTGGATAGGAGAAATATGAAATATAAAATAAACACCGAGAGATACAAATATCTCAACAAGATAGCTTCAAAAAGATAACAAAATCTTGTGGAGATTCTTTAATGCCCTTATTTTTCAACAACGGGCACTTAACTGTCAATATTAAGGATCCATAATTTCATGAAAGAGAAGACATATGAAAGCCAGTGTGTGTACGCAAGTGTGTGTGCGTGTGTGCACGTGCATTTGTGGGTGGGTGTGGGTGCATGTGTGTAGGTGTGTGTGTATGTGGGCATCTGTGTAGGTGTGTGTGTGTGTGCGTGCATGTGGGTGTGTATTGGTGTAGGTGTGCGTGTGTGTGCGCATGTTCGACTAGCATATATATAGTTTTATGAGTAACTAGATGACCCTGACTGCATCTAGAACATCAACAGTTTCACTGTTCGTAGCCTTGTGTTATTTAGTAACTTCACAAAATAAATATGTGTAGTTCTGCATTTTAAAAACCAGGAATTGAACATTTTGTACATCCAGGGTGAATATAGGTCTTTGCATAGATGGCATGCCAGTTACGTCATTTTCTGAAATTTGTCCTAATATCACCATTATATCTAGCTGTAGGAAATGATAGTCACCCTCTTCAATATTGTCAATGTTAACATTTAAAATTATTAAAATTTAGAAAGAGAATAAACATGGATGACAAATAAATTTGTAAAGATATTTATATATTTTCATATTCTCTATGTACCTGTTTCTTATTTTTATTTCTCTGTATCCGTTTTACGTAATTTACCTATAGGACTCTCCTCTATATAAGAGAGCCTAGGGTTCTCAGATATAACAACGCACTCATTTTCTCCAACATGGTATCAAAGCAGCGGTCCTAGACCGGAGCTCGTATACCCTAACCCTAATCCACACCTTCCAACCCCCCTCCCAATTTCGGCGTCGCCGCCGCCTGCCAACCTTCCCTTCCGTCGGCGCTGCCGCCATGCCCCCCCCCCTCGTGCCACCGCGATCCAACCCCTCTCCTTCTCCCGACGCACCACCTCCCCGTTTCCCTCGACGCCACGCACCCCCTCGACGCCGCCACAGGCCGTCGGCCTCTTGTTCGTCATTTTCTCCTCGTTTGCTTTGTTATGGATTTGATTGCATAGGTCTACATATGCAATCGAATCATCACATGCCCGTGTAGACATCTATCTATCAGTCTATGAATCCCTTGTGTTCTTCATTCGGCACCATGTCAGAAAAAAAAAGTTGACGTACCCGCCACAGGTGCCTTTAGAGGTCCGGCACCAATTGTCAAGATGGACGGGACGAATTATGAGCTTTGGGCGATATAGTTCATGAGCCATATGAAGTCCAATGTAAGAATCATATTCTTACCGATGAGGAACCGGTGGAGAAAACAGGGATTCACGCCTCGTGGGAGGCAGATGATGCTTATGCCAAAGTTTGGTTCTCAGGAACATTGACGATAGAGATCGCCAATGATGTGTTGCATCAGCCCACTGCCAAGGCAATGTAGGATATTCTTGCGGCAACCTATTCTCAGGCACGGAATGAGACCAAGATCCTTCGGCTACAGCATGAAGTTATACGATGATGATACACATGAGGTTGATAAGAGGAGATACAGAGAGATGGTGGGAAAGCTCCTTTATATAACTATTACCAGCCCAGATATTTCATTTGTTATGAGTCGAGTGAGTCAGTTCATGGAGCAGCCTCGACAAGTACATATGGATGTTATATACATGATATTGAGATATTTAAAATCTTCTCCAGATGCAGGACTGCTTTTCAAGAAAGGAGCAACTTTCTCTGTTTCCGCGTGTGTTGATGTTGACTATGCAGGGTGTCCTAAGATAGAAAGTCTACTTCGGGCTTCGTAATATTTGTTGGCAGTTCTCTTGTTTCTTGGAAAAGCAAGAAACAAACTGTTGTGGCTAGATCAAGTGCCGAGTCTGAATATAGGGCTATGGCACAAGCAAGTACAGAAATGATGTGGGTTCAAGCAGTGTTAGCAGATTTACACATAGATGTTCCTCTACCCATGCAGTTATAATGTGATAATTGTTAGAAAATCGGAAGCGGAAGCGGAAATGATAAACAGAGCATAGACAAGAAAGATAAACATCAAAGAACACAAAAGATTTTTACGTGGAACCCTACTCCGTGAGGAGCGGGATGAAACCACGGGAGAAGACCTCTACGGGGCGTGTTTGTCTATTGACTTTCTCAATGGATACAGGAGGTCTGGGGCTCCTTATATAGCATCTCCATAGCCTCCAAGTCCCACCATTGGACGATGTAGGACTAAACACTGGATGGGGTAAATGGATCTCCTCCAGGATCCATTTACCCTGCTACAACTCAATAGGCGCTTACAACTTATGCTCCAACACTCCCCCTCAAGCCGGAGCATGCAATGCTCAGCTTGGACAAACAGACAGAAACTCAACTCAACGCTACAAGACACTACGGACAATATCAACCCAACGCGCACATTGCTGCAGTCGAGGACGTTGCTTCTCATGTTGTGCAGGTGAGGAGGACGAACGGGCTGGAGTGTGAGTCTACTGAAGACTCGGAATCTGACCATCGAGTCTGAACTTGCGCCTGAAGTCTCCTCGTCGGAGAACTGGGTCTCTCCCATCTGGCTCAGAGAATGGTGCACACTGCTCTGGTGTACCTATGATACCACATGAAAACCCTTGCCAACATATGGCATAGGGAATAGTCCTCTACTCTGGAGTCCCTATGGCTCACATGAAAACTCTGGCCTGACAACAAGAAGAATGATGGGGACCGTGAAACAAAAGATGGCAACTTATGCTCATCTGACAATGACCGCAGACTTGTGCGTGTCTGAAACTGGACTCGGAAGACAATCGTCGAGTCTGAAACTGGATCTGAACCGTAGAGTCTGGAATCTGATTGGTCTGGAAATCTGCATCAATCTGGATCTGAACCGAATAGACCTGTGACTCTACATATACTCCCCCTTTCTCCCATACTTGTCGGAAAAATGAACATCGACAAAGTTGGGAGAAGACAAAATAGAAGGGAAAAAAATGAAACTTGCGGCTTTCCCCTTTTTTTAAATAAGCCGTCATCCTTTTTTTTGAAACATTTTTTTTAAGCCGTTGACATTTTTTTCGGCTTTTCATCCTTTTGTTTTTTTTCTCAATTTGCGTACGGCTTTTGAGATGTACGTGCCTTTTTCTTTTCTCTTTTTTTTCCTTCTTTTTTTTAACTTGCGCCCAAATTGGGCCTGAAAATAACGCAGCCCCATCTCCTTTTTTTCTGGACAACCGTCAGCCCACTTGGGCATTTACAAGACCAAAGGGTTCCCCGTATGGAAACCCATATCACGCGACGCTATTAGGGTTCCCAGCGGGGAACCCTTCTCTTCAAAAGAACGCCGCCGCCGCCTCCAAGGTTCACGAGGGTCGCCGCGGGAGCTCGAGGGTGGCCTAGGGCTGTGCGAGATGCCTCCTGGTTGGTGTCGTAGCCGCACGTTGATGGGAACCCGGACTGGATGGCGCCGCTGACTGGCGCGAGGGGCGGCGATGTTCCTGGGATCTGGGCGGCGTGATCTGCGGGTTTCTGGGAACATCTCGGGGGAGAAAGGCGCCTGGAGAACGTTGAAGGGATGCCGCCTCGAATGCCACCGCCTTGGCTTGACAGTAAGAGATGGAGTTGCTGGGTTTCGCGCTTCGCAGGGGCTCGCCTCCGCAAGGGAGATCCATCGTTGCTCGTGCGCGCCGCTTGGGCTTCTTCACGTGCGTGGGGCCTTGAGCTGTGTCGCCTGGAGCCGCGTCGTGAAGGGCATGCGGCGGGGCCGCTGTGCGTGGAGGAGGGATCGGCTGGGACTGTCACCTCTATCCAGGCGGTCTGGGACTAGATGGGGTGACCTGCAGGGTCACCGCCTGCTGATAGGGCTCCCCATGGAGCGGACGTGGGGCGTGCCGCCCAGGGCTCCCCCTGGTGAGATCTGGGGATGCGTGCGAGGGCGCATCGCGTGGAGAGATGGTGTGCCTGGGGCATCACCTGGAGGGCGTTAGAGGCTGCAGATCTGGGACTTTCGTCTGAAGGAGTTGCGTGCGGATCAAGAGAGGACCCATCAGACCCCGTCAGGGGATTCATTGAAACCCTAGAACTTTGATCACAAAGCAGGAAAAAAAACTTGAATGCTGCATCGCATATCTGATCTTGGAAGGATTAGGGTCTCAATGAGAAACCCTAGAGAACAAATCCTCCGAACTTGAATTTCATAATCAACCTCAATAAGAACTGAATCTCGGATAAAATAACGAACAAAAATTTCAAAAACAAATCCTCACGTAGTTCTGGGGACGCTCGCGCTGGGGGAAGGTGCTGTTGGTTTCGCCTCTACTGGAGCCCGTGATCTGGAGTCGCCTGGTGCTCAGCCGCGCGGGAGGAGTTCCGCGCAGGGATCTGCTGTAGACCTCCGTCTGGAGGTTGTTGGAGCCGGGACCTGAAGGCCTGGGGTCATGGGCTGCTGCCGTGAAGGTTCTACCGATACTTGTGTCCTGGAAGAAGACAAGCCATGCCTGGGCTGTGCCTGCGATTGTGCGGAAGGCACATTGTTGCCAATGGAGTTGCGCAGAGAGACTGAGAGATCAAAAAATCTCCGTTCTGGCTGCCGCCATCTCAAAAATTAGGGTTCACCAGGAACCGCAAGAAGAAGAAAAAAAACTCTGCAGAATAACTTGCTGGAATCGATTGACAATAACTTCATAACAATCTTCATAAACAAATCTTCAACATCAGCTTCGAATCTCAAACACAAATATGAAAACCTCGAGAATCGACCCGCTCTGATACCATGTTAGAAAATCGGAAGCGGAAGCGGAAATGATAAACAGAGCATAGACAAGAAAGATAAACATCAAAGAACACAAAAGATTTTTATGTGGAACCCTACTCCGTGAGGAGCGGGATGAAACCACGGGAGAAGCCCTCTACGGGGCGTGTTTGTCTATTGACTTTCTCAATGGATACAGGAGGTCTGGGGCTCCTTATATAGCCTCTCCAGAGCCTCCAAGTCCCACCGTTGGACGATGTGGGACTAAACACTGGATGGGGTAAATGGATCTCCTCCAGGATCCATTTACCCTGCTACAACTCAATAGGCGCTTACAACTTATGCTCCAACAATAATCAAGCTGTTATGTTTATTGCAAACAACCTTGCATTCCATGAGAGAACTAAACATATTGAGGTAGATTGCCATTATACGAGAGATATGATTCAGAAGGGTTTGATATCTACCTCTCATGTCATTTCAAGAGAGCAAACAGCAGATATATTTACCAAGGCATTGCTCAGAGGACCAATCCTAAAGTGTTTGTCCAAGCTGAGCATGATTGACATCTATGCTCCATCTTGAGGGGAGTGTAGAGATATTTATATATTTTCATATTCTCTATGTACCTGTTCTTATTTTTATTTCTCTGTATCCGTTTTATGTAATTTACCCATAGGACTCTCCTCTATATAAGAGAGCCTAGGGTTCTCAGAAATAATAACGCACTCATTTTCTCCAACAAAAAATAGTATAAGAAACTAATTAGGGATTGATGGCAAGAGAGAATATGCATGGCAGATGCATGCTCACAGTGAATTTCGGCAATGGATATTTGTAAGTATCAACAAGCTCCATCATCAACTCCACCAAATTCGAGAAGGGGCTATCCAGGACCATGCCCGCAATAGATGGGTCTTCTGCTCCATACATCAAGCTGAATATTGACATATTTCCAACTACAAATATCAGTTCGGCAGAATAAAGTACCCAGAGAGCCATAGCAGTAAAAGTATGAATAACAACGAATCATAAGTAACAACTCAACCAACATAATCATATGATGACCAAAATGCAACCTAACAGATGGTGCATGAAAACCACACGGAAATAATGCCAGAGGACAAACACCTTTGTCAAATCTTATATACGGATCTAACTGAGCCAGAAAAAGCTTTTTCTCAAGCTGCCTAAGCCTATCTCAGCTTGGCCTCCAGTCCAAGCTGGATCTGGATCAAGTTTCTTTCTCCAGGATTGAGCAGGCTCTGGAACCAGATCACAAGTTGACACAGTTCATCAAGCTGGTTAGGTTGTAGCAGCATGCAAATAGACATGAAAATGATCATGTATTAGATTGCAGCAGTTAGGATGTGTGAAAAGCCAGCAACGATAGGCTGCATGGGAGGTGTGAAATGACTAATAATCCACTACAACCCTTAATGGTGAGGTGAATAAGTGTTAACCAATCACCACAAAATAGAGACCTTCACATGAACATAGCACTAATTTACAGCCATCTTTGAAGCTAAACTATTGACGTAATAAAGAGTATGATGTAATTTATCTACTTTCTTCTATTATTTTCTTGTTTCTTCATTTCAGTTCTTGTAATATTTTTCAACTACTTTCCTCACATGAAGAAGGGTAGGGCTTTGATAAAAAGCTACATTTTTAGCTGCCAACAGGGTATTAAAAGCTGTTGCCCTCAACCAGTGGTCTGATCCACAACAAGTAATCCAATCCCAACCCCACCTTCACAGTTCTTTCTGACAGCGCCAACAGCCGGCGCAGGTTTTCTGCAGACTTTGGAAACAACCCCAGGCGATCAACTGGTGTCATTGTGCCACCATCTTATACTATTTACAAGCGACACCTAACATAGGGCCTCCTAGCAAGTAAGGCTTAAACATTCACTAACTCCAATGTGACTGCATGACCTTCGGCTAACCTGGCATCTGTGCTAGTAGTGTGGCCATGGTTTGACCGCAGCTCATCTACGTGGATGAACTAAGACCATGCCCATAGTTTCACCGTTGATTGCCCTGGCCCTTCCTCCTATGGCTCCGAGTGGTCAACCACAAACCACTTTTAAGGATATGAATACCCCTTCTACGCAAATACCTTTCTATGCAGTAATTGTCAAGTTTCATAAGTGAACTAAAAATTGTGAATGCAAAGCATCCTCAACTTTGTCGAAGGACATGATAAAGAACATATTCTTGATGAGGATGAGTCCAATGAGAAGAACAAGTACATTTTATGGAAGCACGACAATGCAGTGGTGAATTATCGCATCCGACCTATTCTTATTCCTCCGGTAGCAATGAAGTGCAGCATTATATAACTACGAAATGGAAGTCAGTCTCTCAGAAAACACATTCTCTCACAAAGATTACATCCTCACCATACTGTTATTAAGGGCGCCTTCACGAGCCATCGGAAAAGTCACTTCATTTTTTATCGAAAAAGTGGGAGATCTCCCAAGGCGGGAGTCACCACAGCAACATTTCATTAGTAAAACGATAGAGTACATTATCAACCATGGAAAGTCACTTCATTGTTGGTATTATTGAGCATACGAGGTAGTATGCAGTCGCATGATGACTCTTCCAGAGATTTCTGCTGCAGAGGAAGCATGCAGTCAGGTTAGCAGGTTTTTGATCTCCCTGGCTATCCCTCACAGTTATAATATTCCACTAATATAGATATATTACATAAACTTGGTCACGAACATGGTGCAGAAGCATGACAAGGCTCAGGCATAGTAGCAAGCTTGGTCACACAGACGATATTCATAAGCAAAATATTGGACGCCATGCTTTTGTCATTCAGCTTGTTGCAATTAAGGTGTCTGATACAATCTCCAATTACAGACTTGTTATTGTCTGTGGTGAGACTGCATCTACCTTCCTCCGCACATGCGTTTGGGTCATATCTCTTTGTAGAATCTCAGACTTGTTCTTCCCTACTTATTTCACCAGTCACTAAGCACAAGCCATGCCATGCCAGCTTGGAAAGCACTGTTGCAACTCCTTTATATTGGCATTATCAGTTTTACAGTTCCATTAAAGCTTTAATATTTAGATGTCTAGGGTCCCATCTGTATTCTTGATTATCAGGGGTGCTGTTTTTATCTCTTCATTATGGATGATCTATCTTGTGAATTGACATGTTTTATGCTAAAGCCTACAAAGAAGGTAAGAGATGCAGCAAAGGTCCTTATTATAGAAATTAGAAATCAGCCCCCAAATTCTTTTAAAATTGTGTCCCCTTATATACACTAGCAAAATGGGATTGCCGAGAGTAAGTACAAACACATCACATTCTCGATGTCACAAATACCGTTACTGTGCATATAGTGTGCCTATGACATAGCGGTGGCATGCATTTATGATTGCATGTTATCTCATCAACCCCGTACACTTTGTATCCTTCTGGATCAAATTTCTTAATATTTCCTCTTCCCTGAAACGGGTATATCCATTGTTCCTCAAAGAGTGAGTGAGTGTTGCTTTTATATATGACTTAGAGCCGGGCAGGGCTGGAGTAGGTTAGCTTAATCTTGAAGTGGAAACTTTAATGGGTACTCCAAGACTCAGAAGTAATACATGTATTTATAAACTTACTAGGACAGGTGTGTAGTTCCGCCTAGAAGGAAGAATAGTAGATGGCATAAATACATCAACACTCCCCCAGTAAGTTAGAGTGTATCCAGAACCCCTCTAATGGTTTGGTAGAAGCAATGGGCTCCCACTTTAACAACCAGGGTTCAAACCCCCCACCCCCCTTTAGTAAAAAAAAGTTGGAGTGTATCCAATGATTTTTTTAGAGAAAAGAGGGTGCAGTCCCAAGATTGGAACCCACCGTGGATTTATTGAACTAGTTCAAAAGATAGAGTAGTGTATCTATTGGAGTAAAAGTTGTATGTGTCACTTATATGGGAGATGGGCAAATGGATCTCTCCAGGATCCATTTACCCCATCTAGTTGTTTAGTCCCACATCTATCGTCTGTGGGATGTGGAGACTCAGTGAGCGCTATATAAGAAGCCCCTCACCCTCTGTATCCAATGAGAAAGATCAATGAACAATCAGCCCTTTGAGGTGTTCTTCTGTGGTTTCATCCCACCCCTTAGGGAGTACGGATCCACGTAAAATCCCGGTGTTCTTCAAGTTTTATTTCTATATTCGCTGATTTTGCTTCCGCATTTCTTATTTTCTAACATGGTATCAGAGAGGGTTAGATTCTCGAGGAAATATTCTTGAAGATTTATTTTTGTTTTCAAGATCCGATATTAACGTTATGTTCATGAAGATTCTTATATTTATTCTTGGAGAATATTCAAGTTTCAATTCTAGGGTTTCATTCTGAAACCCTAGTTCTCCATGATGCCGGTGTTGCCGACCCTCGCCGTTTCTTTAGCAAGCGGCAGCACTGCCCTCCACTCTAGTCATCACCACACCTCCAGCTGGCGACGCCACACTGTCGAAGCGGCAACCTGCCATCGAACCTCTGACTTCCTCCTCAGCGTTTCTCGCAAAGGCGACGATCCAAATCCCATAAAAGAAGGCGGTGGCACCTCTCCAAGTTCCAGGAGGCACCATCGTGTGGCGCTCCTACCTCCTTTTGTTGCAACAGGAGTCGAGCCCTCCATGTCCAAGCCCAACTCGTGTGAGCCCTATAAAAGGTCAGCGCGCATCGCGCACTGCTCTTGGTGGCGTAAGCTTGCATCGCATCCTCCGCTCTTCCTCCAGTGCCATCTTTAGCAGCACGGAGCCCCACCGTGCCATCCTCCCAGTAGTGTCGCCCAGGCACAGCCCTCTATCCTCCATCGCATCCAGGAGCCCTCTGCAAGGGGGTCGATCAGTCCTCCGCAACTTCAACCTGCTGCACAAATCCGAAGGTGGTGGCACACCTAGATCCAGGCGGTTCGTGCACAGTCTAAGCGATAACAGCCACGATCCCTCGCGGAGGCGGCGTGAGGCAACCCCACGACGGCGGCCTCCTTCTCCCATTCTCCATTGGCGGCTAAATAGGGAGTGGTCAACTGGACCATATAAAAAATGAGAGAGGGGGAGAAAGCAGGCCCAACAGGCTACTACTTTAAAAAAAGGAAAAGACATAAAAAGAAGAAGAACAGCGTATTAAAAAAGAAGAGTAGTCGAAAAAAATATTATTGAGATTGGCATTTGTGATGTATTTTCCCCATTATCTTGTCTACTCCCAACTTGGTCGACGTCATTGTTTTCTGACCGGTATGGGAGAAAGGGGAAGTATTGTTTACAAGCCGCATTTTCAGATTCTCCAGACTCCAGGCCAACCAAATTTTTCAGACTCTACAGTTTTCAGATGAAGATTTTCCAGGCGCAGTTTCAGACTCGATGTTCAGATTCTGATTCCACAGTGTGATGTGATGCGTAGTTGTTCAGACTCGACGTAAGATTGGTTCCGAGTCTTCAGTTTGATGTGCACATGTTTGGCATCATTTGTTGTGGTCCCCATCATTCTTGTTTTGCCGGCCGGGGTTTTCATGTGATCCATAAGGACTCCAGAGTAAAGATCTCATTGAATATGCCATGTGGGCTAGAGTTTTCATGTGGTTTCATAGGGACTCCAGATAGAGGTCCCAGTCTCTGAGCCAGATGGGAGAGATCCAGTTCTCCGACGAGAAGTCTTTCAAACTCCATTCTCCAGCGATCGTGCACTCCGACGAGGATGGCATTCTGCGGCTTTTCAGTTCGGCCCTTTCAGAGATGGAGTAGTTGTCCACATGATCCAGTCATATACATGTGGCGGGCCAGAGTTCTCCAGGTGGAGACTCATCCAGTTTCAATGGCTCTGACAGTCGTAGTACAGAGCACACTCAGTTTCACTCACACTCCAGCCCGTTTGCCCTCCTCACCTGCACAGCATTAGAAGCAATGTCCTCAACAGCAGCCAACAGTTGTGCGCATTGAGTTGATATTGTTTGTAGTGACATGTAGCATGAGTTGAGATTTCTTTCTGTTTGTCCAAGTTGAGCATTGCATGCTCCAGCTTGAGGGATAAGTTGTATGTGTCACTTATGTGGGAGATGGTTTTATTTATTTATTTATTTAATAATAATATTGAGGAGGGCACCTAAGCGTGATTCCCCCCTTTTGGCTTCAAAAAAAATTATGTGGGAGATGGGTAAATGGATCATTCCAAGATCCATTTACCCCATCCAGTTGTTTAGTCCCACATTTACCGTCTGTGGGATGTGAAGACTCGGTGAGGGCTATATAAGAAGCTCCCCACCCTCTGTATTCAGTGAGAAAGTTCAATGAACAATCAGCCCTTTGAGGCGTTCTCCCGTGGTTTCATCCCGCTCCTTAGGGAGTACGGTTCCACATAAAATCATGGTGTTCTTCAAGTTTTATTTCCGGATTCTCTGATTTCGGTTCAACATTTCCTATTTTCTAACAGTATCCAATGATCAGCCTAAGTGGACGAAAATAAAGAAATGTTCTTATGTGGAAATGCCTTGGTGAAGATTTTTTTTGGATAGTGCCTTGGTGAAGATGTTCATCGTTTGTGCATAATATAATTGTAAGGAGCAATGATCTTCCCATACTGCACAACATTTTTATTAAAATGACAGACAACTTCAATATGCATGGTGCGTTCATGAAATATACGATTGGAGGCAATACAAGTGGCAAAGTTGTTATTGCAGTAAAAAAGAACGAGAGTTTTGAGAAGAAATTCAAGTTCTTGTAAGAATGAGATAAGCCAATTGATCTCAAAGTGGCTTGAGTGATAGCTATGAAATATACATCTGAGGTAAATCTAGAAACCACACCCTGCCACTTGCTACTTGCTACGCCATGTAACAAGATTACCTCCAATAGACATAGCGAAGTCAGCTGTAAATTGTTTATCCTCATGGAAGCTAGCATACTCTGCAACCGCATAAGATATAACATCAGTGTGCATATTCGAAGCATATAAAACTCCTTTCTCAGGTGACAACAACGACAACAAATCCTTCTCCTACATTAAGTAGGATTGGTTGCATGGGTTCTTTGCCTCCATTCAGATTTATTTGGGGTGATTCTCGGACATAGATCCATATAACTAAGATGCCCTTGGATAGTCTCTTTCCAACACTTCTTAGGCCTCCCTCACCCTCTCTTAGCTAGCGCAACATCCCTAATATCGTATCTTCTAACTGGTATACCACCCGATCTCCTTTGCAAATGATCAACACTCCTTTCACAAGTGAACCAAGGAAATATCTTACCAGTGAGTGAGGCATACACCTCGCCAAAGGAGCCTGAGGTAGTCGCTCGAGGATAAAATGGGTCGTCTCGCCTCACCTCACCATTTTTTGTGTCTCGAGGCGTGTTGTTAGAAAATCGGAAGCGGAAGCGTAACATGGAAAAGATAAATAAAGAAGAAAGAACAGCGGGATTTTACGTGGAACCCTACTCCGTGAGGAGCAGGATGAAACCACGGGAGAAGCCCTCAAAGGGGCATATGCTTCATTGCTTTTTCTCAATGAGTACAGGAGGTCTGGGGCTCCTTATATAGCCTTCCCAGAGCCTCCAAGTCCCACCATTGGGCGGTACGGGACTAAACACAGGATGGGGGTAAATGGATCTTCTCCAGGATCCATTTACCCTGCTACAACTCAATAGGTGCACTACCAAATACTCCAACACTCCCCCTCAAGCTGGAGCATGCAATGCTCATCTTGGACAAACAAACAGAAAGAAACTCAACTCACGCTACAGGACACTACGGACAATATCAACCCAACGCGCACATGCTGCAGTCGAGGACGTTGCTTCTCATGCCGTGCAGGTAAGGAGGACAAACGGGCCGGAGTGTGAGTCAACTGAAGACTCGGAAT
The DNA here is from genome assembly GCA_037367405.1 of Ottelia alismoides. NCBI lineage: Eukaryota > Viridiplantae > Streptophyta > Magnoliopsida > Alismatales > Hydrocharitaceae > Ottelia > Ottelia alismoides. The sequence continues at coordinate 202,346 of JAZKJV010000529.1, read as the reverse complement.
CTGACCATCGAGTCTGAAACTGCACCTGAAGTATCCTCGTCGGAGAACTGGGTCTCTCCCATCTGGCTCAGAGAATGGTGCACTGCTCTGGTGTACCTATGATACCACATGAAAACCCTTGCCCTCAAGGGAATGGTCCTCTGCTCTGGAGTCCCTATGGCTCACATGAAAACTCTGGCCGACAAAACCACAAGAATGATGGGGACCTCGAACAAATGATGGCAACATATGCTCATCTAACAATGACCGCACACTCGTGCGTGTCTGAAACTGACTCGGAACATCAATCGTCGAGTCTGACTATCCGCTGTAGAGTCTGGAAATTCTGAACTGGTCTTGGAAATCTGATATCTGAAGAAGAATCTGAATAAACCTGTGACTCTACATATACTCCCCCTTTCTCCCATACTTGTCGGAAAATATGGACGTCGACCAAGTTGGGAGAAGACAAGACAAATAGGGGTACACAATACCAATAAGCCGTTACAAATTTTTCGGCTTCTCAAAACATGGATAACTTTTGGCCGTTTCATTCATCATTTTTTTTTACGGCTCTTGACAAACATTTTTTTTTGAAACACATTTTTTAAAAAAAACCGTTTCACATCATTTTTTTCGGCTTTTCTTCATTTTTTTTCAATTATGCGTACGGCTTTTTCTTTGTACGCGCCTCCTTTTGTTTCTCTCTTTTTTTTAACTTCTCTCTCTTTTTTTTTAACCTCTCTCTTTTTTTTTAAACTTCTTTTTTTTTTACCTTCAACGTAGACCTCCTCTCATCACATTGGGCCTTCCAGCCCTTTTTTTTAAAAAAAAATAAAATCCTAGGCCCATCTGGCCATTATTTCTCATTGACAGCCGCAGGAGGCCCTTTTCTTTTCACTCTCTCTCTCTATTTTTTTTTTAAATAAACGTTGGGGCCCCCCTTAGGGTTCCCAACGTTGAAACCTTCTCACAAGAGGATACGGAGATGGGCGCCGCCTCTGCTCGATGGACTTGGAGATGATGATCGGCGCCGCCAGGCGATGATGATCGACGCTGCGACCTGGGCGAACAGATGTCCCGTTCGATGGGTCTTGGAGACAGGGATGGTCTTCCAGAGAACCGCGCCGATTGCGCGATTGGAGAGGAGAGCGCGCCTGGAGCCGCCTGGACGGTGCGCGCCTGAGAGGAGTGCAGCAACATCGGAGAGGGCCTTCGCGCGAGGGGGTTCGGCGCTGGAGGTTTGGCGCGGCTGCTTGGGGTTGATCGGTGGGAGCAGCAGCGTCGCGAAGGCGGAGATGGAGGGGTGTCGCCTGGGGCACGGCGGACGATGCACTGCCTTGGGGAAGAGAGGCGCCGCCTGATCCTGCGCAGGAGGATCGTGGCTGCATCGGAGAAGGTGGTGGCCTGCCACCACTGGGAATTGCGTCGCTCCGATCGGGGTTGCCGCTTGGTGTGCGGCGATGTGGTAAGGATTGCGCCGCCAGATGCAAAGTCTGCGAGGTTGAATCTACGCCGCCTCGAATCTTCGTACTGCTTTGATCGGGGCACTGCTTGCTTGTTGCCTGTTGCGATGCGATGAGGGAGATACGCATGCCTCATCAATTGATAGGAGACTTCAAGATGGACACCAGCAACTGCGCACCTGTGCGCTTGATGCAGCAGGAGAATAAATCTAGGGTTTAAAACCCTAGAACAGCAACTTGAACGAACATGATCTTCCAAAAAAACTTCACAAACAATGAATCTCGAATATAAAATCGAATCATGAAATCCTCGAGGATCGAACCCGCTCTGATACCATGTTAGAAAATCGGAAGCGGAAGCGTAACATGGAAAAGATAAATAAAGAAGAAAGAACAGCGGGATTTTACGTGGAACCCTACTCCGTGAGGAGCGGGATGAAACCACGGGAGAAGCCCTCAAAGGGGCATATGCTTCATTGCTTTTTCCCAATGAGTACAGGAGGTCTGGGGCTCCTTATATAGCCTTCCCAGAGCCTCCAAGTCCCACCATTGGGCGGTATGGGACTAAACACAGGATGGGGGTAAATGGATCTTCTCCAGGATCCATTTACCCTGCTACAACTCAATAGGTGCACTACCAAATACTCCAACACGTGTTTTTTAAACCATGGACAAGATCATTCCATGTCCTCTTTTTCATCACGCATTTATCATGTGAGTACGATTTTTCTAAGTTTTACTTCAAGTTCGATAAAGCCTTAATTTGTGATCCGCATTAACGTATCTAGTAGACAATTGTTGCAAAAGGATCCATGTTGAGTCATCTACCGCATTGGCACTTGCATCGATGTTAAAGTCCCTATATTTTTTTCCAAAAGATGAAAAACTTAATCTATCATACTACACCACCAGAGGTGGCTGCTTCTGAAAGAGATGAAGAAAGTGGAGTGCTGTCCGGCATGAGATTGCTACATGGTCACAGGAGAGCAATGGGTTATTAAAGAGGTGGACACCAAAAATGAATTGAACTAAAGGCAACGACCTAGAGAGGTCTGTCTCAAGGAGGGGGAGCCAACACAAGGTTCCCACACCTTTGTGCTAGTGAACGAATGCAGTATAACAAGACTAATCACATAAAGGTCAACTATGAGGAGGTTGAAGGGAAGCATGAGGTTGGGGTCATTGCTTACAAAAAACAAAATATGGACCTAATTGAGGTGAAGCATAGTGTCGAGGCAACCGAAGTATAAGCCGCAGTGTTCCCTTGGAAATACGCAAATTAAAAAGTATTTTATAATATTAAGAATAATATATATGGTTTAGGAGTATCATCCATGGCCCACATATCTAATTTATTATTTATGCAACTTCACAAAAAATCTATTAATTGAAGTTTAAACCAGTCAGATTTATAGGTTTTCATGTTTGTGTAGGCTACAATGCAATAGCTAAATGCTTGAGCTTTCAAAATAAACGAAAACTATTTCAACTGCCTCATTTGTCCATCATCGAAATTTACACTGAAGAGTGTCATATTTATGTTTTTAAAGGGGTAGGCACCCCAAACAAGATTCAAGAGCTATATATTCCCGAAATCAGAATAATAATTTACAAATACCAAGACTCTAAAGGAGACTCGGTATGCTCATTTTTCATATAGAATTTATCCTATCACAACACCGCAACATTTCACACCAACCACAAAACTTACATGATGCACAGTGGGCTAAAATTATCGGCATAAGAATCAATGTTGTTGGCCCCAAGAGATCCCTATAAGCATGCAACTCTTGTGTAATCCATCCCGTTTGTCGTTGCCTCAAGCCAGATCTCCCATAACTATCACAAGAACATGTGGCCCACAACCTCTTAGCTGGTCGAGCGCAATGGACATGTTGAATTAGCACCCGAAAGAATCTTTATTGTGTGCACTCTCGTCATTACACGCCCCCTTCTTTACATCCATGTGAAAATCTTTACTCTCAATGGCAATTTCCATCTCTAAATAATCATACAGTCTATGATTATATCTTTCTAGTTGAGAACATGCAAGGTAAATAAATCCTTGTAAGCCCTTTTGATAGAGGTTAAAATCACCCATGACAAATAATATGGCCAATCAGGCAGAAATGGTTGAAGGAGGGGGACGCCAACACGAGGTTCTTCCACTCAATGGCTTCAGGGCGGCGGAGAAGAAACTTCATCCAGGACATTGAGGTGGGAGGTGTACGGTTTTCGGGAGAGGCGGCTATTGGGAGTGCGTTGCGGGACCACTTTGTGGGGGCTACTAGGAGGGGCGGGAGTGGGTGGGGCTGGCAGGGAACAGGGGTGGAATCTCTGTCTGCGGCTCAGGAGGAAGGGTTGACGACACCATTTACGGAAGATGAACTAAGGCAGGCGGTCTAGTCGCTGAATGCAGAAGGATCTCCTGGACCGGATGGATTCCCCGTGTTGTTCTATCGTGAATTCTGGGACTTGCTGAAAGAGGACGTCATAGAGGTTCTGAATGAGTTCAGAGAGGGCAACTTTGGATTTGATAAGATAAACCGCTCGCTTATCTTTTTGTTGCCAAAGAAAGACAACCCGTTGGAGGTGGACTACCGGCCCATCGCTATCTCAAATGCGATATACCTTATTGTTGGAGTATTTGATGTATGCGTCATATGTGAGGGAGATGGATAAATGAATGCCTCCAGGATCCATTTACCCCATCCAACAGGTTTGTCCCACATTGTCCAGTAGTGGGACTTGGAGGCCCGGTTGAGACTATATAAGGAGCCCCAGGCCTCTTGTAACAGATGAGAAAAAGCAATGAAGCATATGCTCCTTTGAGGGCTTCTCCCGTGGTTTCATCCCGCTCCTCACGGAGTAGGATTCCACGTAAAAATCCCGCGTTCTTCGTGTTCTTTATCTTCTTCCATGTTTTCGCTTCCGCTTTTTATTTTATAACATGGTATCAGAGCGGGTCAATTCTCGGAGAATTTTTTATGTTCATTGTTTATTCGAGATTCGAAATTCAATTCTTCGGAGTTCTTGAAGATTTATTATTTCGCTTTCATATTCGAGAGCAAGTTGAAATTCATCTCTAGGGTTTTGTTAAAACCCTATGTTTCCGAGATTTGGTTGAAGCCACGTTTCCATATCTGAAAGGCCGGCGGATGATCTCCATGCCATATTCATCTCCGAGCACAAGCATATTCAGTTTTTTTGCTCTCAGGCGAAAGGATTCCCATCGTGGGAATCCTTGTTAGATCTCATTCGACAAAGCGCCAGGCGCGCAGATCCCAGGCAGAGCCTCTGCTCCGCACATGCCAGCGACCTCTCCCTGCAGTCCCTCAAGCCGCATGCATCCTCTGTCCGTGAAGATCTTCAGATCTGCTCCTAGGCGGGGAGCCTCTTGGCAGCAAGCCCCTGGCCATCCTCCAGCACAGGTCACGGCGGTTGTTCCGCGACGGCGCAGATCCTCCCCGTGCGATCGTCGGGCCCTCCAATCGCCATCGCGAAGCGCAGGCGCACTGCAGCAGCATCCTCTTGAGCAGGCGGCAAGCCCTAAGGCACTCCATGTTGAGTCCAAGATCGTGTAGCTCCAGGCGGAGCCCCTTCACCACAAGCCTTCATCGGCGCGCACCCCACCAGTCGTGTACACAGGCCCGCGCGGCACCAGCACGCAGAACCCCAGGTTGGCATCGATCCCAGCCGTAAGCCACCTTCGGGGAAAGAGAACCTCCAAGCCCGCTCCAGATTCATGCTAGGAAGAGCCCCTTCTCCGCGTGTGCCCACAACCTCTCCCCGTTGCGCTCCCGACCTTCCTCTCCTTTTCAACCCGCGACTCCATCGGGGCGGCGTTGACGCCCCTTTCAGCCCGCTTGCGGCACAGGCGGCGATGAAGATCCCCAGCGGCGGCGCAGGAAGACAAGGGGTCCCAATCGTGGGAACCCTAGAGACATGCGCCATTTAAAAGAAATTTTTGGAGAGGGGCAACCGTGAATGAAAAAAAAGGGAAAGAAAAAAAGGAGAGAGAGAGAAGGCGGAGAGATTAAAAAAAAGGGGGGAGTTGCAATATGCGCCCAAGTGGCCCGAGTATTTAAAAAAAAGGTGTGTACATCTCAAAAGCTGTATGCAAAATGGAAAAAAAAGGATCTGCAAAAGCCGAAAAAAAAAGTTGAAATGGCATTTAAAAAAATGAAAATGAAAAGCCGCAAGAAATTCTTTGAGTATTTTTTCTCCCCATCATTGTTGTCTTATCCCAACTTGGTCGACGTCCTTGTTTTCCGACAAGTATGGGAGAAAGGGGGAGTATATGTAGAGTCACAGGTCTATTCAGATGCTTCAAATTCACATGCAGATTTCCAGACCAGCCAGATGTTCATACTATACAAGATTTTCAGATGAAGATTTTTTCATGCGCATTTTCAGACTCGACGATCAAATTCCGAGTCCACAGCCATGATGCGCAGACATTCAGACTCGACAGATTGGTCAGAGTCCAAGATCGAAGCACTCTATGATGAGGCCCATTTTTCGAGTTCTCCAGAGAGACTCCAGTTTCACACGTACGAGTTTGTGGTCATTTTCAGATGAGCATATGTTGCCATCATTTATTCGTGGTCCCCATCATTATTCTTGTTTTGTAGGCCAGAGTCATTGTTGTAAAAATCCCCTGACTGGCCCAACTAGTAGGTCTGACCTAGTCGATCGATTTTTGCTTGGAGATACCATTTATTTTTTATTTTTGAAAGCAAACTTATTCTAATATGCTTAATGTTTTATTTAAATTCAATATCTTCTTTTGTTTCATTATGATAATATAAAAAATGTACAATTCTATGTAAATATATACGAATATACATACAAAAATGCTTTATATATTTAAAATAATTAAAAATTCAAAACCGATTAAAGCCCGACTATTTCCGATTAGTCATCCGACTGCCGATTAATCCTTAGTCAGTGACCCAACCGACCGAGTACCGACTACCGATTTTTGCAACCTTGGCCAGAGTTTTCATGTGAGCCATAGGGACTCCAGAGTAGAGGACCATTCCCTATGCCATGTTGGCAAGGGTTTTCATGTGGTATCATAGGTACACTAGAGTAGTGCACCATTCTCTGAGCCAGATGGGAGAGACCCAGTTCTCCGAAGAGGAGACTATTTTCAGACTCCATTCTCCAGCGACCGTGGATTCCGAAGAGGATTGCACATCCATGACCTTTTCAGTTCGGCCCTTTTTCAGAGAAGGAGCAGTTGTCCACATTATTATGACGGGCCAGAGTACTCCGATGAGGAGACTCATTTCCAGTTACAGCGACTCTGACAGGCAAAGTTCAGAGCGCATGCTCTCCGATGAGGAGATTCAGCAGACTCACACTCCAGTCCGTTTGTCCTCCTCACCTGCACGGCATGAGAAGCAACGTCCCCGACTGCAGCAATGTGTGCGTTGGGTTGATATTGTCCGTAGTGTCATGTAGAGTTGAGTTGAGTTTCTTTATGTTTGTCCAAGCTGAGCATTGCATGCTCCAGCTTGAGAGGGAGTGTTGGAGTATTTGATGTATGCGTCATATGTGAGGGAGATTGGTAAATGGATCCCTCCAGGATCCATTTACCCCATCCAACAGGTTTGTCCAACATTGTCCAGTAGTGGGACTTGGAGGCCCTGTGAGCCCCAGGCCTCCTGTAACAGATGAGAAAAAGCAATGAAGCATATGCCCCTTTGAGGGCTTCTCCCGTGGTTTCATCCCGCTCCTCACGGAGTAGGGTTCCACGTAAAAATCTCACGTTCTTTGTGTTCTTTATCTTCTTCCATTTTTTCGCTTCCGCTTCCTATTTTATAACACTTATCATTGTAAAAGTCCTGGCAAATAGATTGAAGGGGGTCATGGATTCCGTGGTACTGTAGGGTCAGTCTGCTTTTATCCCGGGAAGGCAGATGACGGACGGTCTGGTCATGGCCTCGGAGATCTATCTCGAGTGGAAGAGGAAGAAGGCCAAGGGTGCCCTGTGGAAGATCGACTACTCCAAGGCGTATAACTGCGTACAATGGAAGTTCCTTTGGCAATCCTTGACGAGGAGGGGCTTCCTTAGTGCATGGGTGGACTGGATGAAGAGATGTGTTACGACGTCATCGTTATCGATCCTGGTAAACAGTAAACCTGAGGGTGGCTTCTTCCAACCGCAGCGGGGTGTAAGGCAGGGCTGCCCGCTTGCACCTATGTTATTTGTCCTTGTGGTCGACGCCTTGGGGGTCCTTTTCAAGCAAGCGGTCGAGGCGGGCTGGTGCGAGGGCTTCCGTATTGAGGATATATCTATTCCCCTATTACAATATGCAGATGATACGGTCATCTTTTTGGGAGGTACGGCCGATCAGAGCAAAAACACGGCCCAACTGGTGGAGACATTCGACGACATCTCGGGCCTCGTAAATAACTGGTTCAAGTCCTCCGTTGTTATCTTTGGGATGGGGGAGGCCGAGCGCGTAGAGATTGTGACTGCCTGCGGTTGTGGGTTAGGTGACCTACCCATTTCCTACCTGGGGTTGCCGTTAGCGGCTGGGAAGCTGAGGATCAAGGATTGGGATCATGTGGTCCACCGGATTGAGCAGTGTCTGGCTGGGTGGAAAGCTATCATGTTATCTAAAGGAGGAAAACTGGTCCTTCTGAAACATGTTCTTTCCGTCATTTCGATCTTCTTCTACTCGACCAGAATTATGCCGGCCGGGGTTAGGAGTAAAATGGAATCCCTGATAAAGCAATTCTTTTGGTCGGACGGGAAACAGCGGGGGCACAGCTTCATTTTGGTCAAGTGGGAGGAGGTCACGAGGGGGCGCAGGGAAGGTGGTCTGGGAGTCAGAGATATCAACTGCATGAACAAGGCTCTCATCGCCAAGTGGTTAATACAAATTTGGGGGCCCTCCACTTTGTCGGTCGCTAATCTGCTGCGAAAAATATACAGTGTGGGAGGAGGACTGGTTGCGGCGAGACTCCGCTTTGAGTTTCCACTCTGGACGGGCATCCGCGAGGTGCTCCCATTACTGGCTCACCGTTTGCGTCCCAAGGTGGGGGACGGACAAACTTTCAAGTTCTGGCGTGACGACTGGCTCGGCGATGGCACGTTGGAGGAGAAATTCCCGCGTTTATTCTCGTTGGCGGAATCGAAGGAGGTGTCGATCTCGGAGGTGGCCACCGTTGGTGGCGTGTGGTCCCCGCCTTTTGTCTCCGGCCTGTCTGAGCAACGTTTCGAGGAGTTCATGACGATGCAATCGATCCTCCCATCCACGAGGAACCTCACTAGTGGCAGAGACCACTTCCGATGGATAGGCAACAAATTCTCGGTGAAAAAGGCATACAACGAACTCAGTTTGAGTGAGGAACAGGATAGGGAGCTCTGCCAAGATGTCAAGATCATTTGGGCTGCAAGGATCCTGTTGAGGGTGAAGGTATTTCTTTGGTGCATGCGGAGGAACCATCTTTGCGACAAGGTACGGAGGGGACGCCTTCTTGGGGTGCTGGATACACGTTGTGATAGATGCGGAACGTCAGATGAGGATGCGGAACATTTGTTTTTCAAATGTCCTTCCTCGACTGCGTTTTGGAGCGAGGTGGCGGAATTGTGGGTGCGGAGTGAGGGCTTCTCGGACTTTTGGAGATCCATTAGATTGGTTGGCGGCAACTCTAATGACGATTGTTCGAAGCCTTTTGCTGCTCTATGGCCATCTAGACCGGGAGAAACGAGGCTATCTACAACAACCAAAGGTTTTATGTTGAAAACGTTTTGTCTCATTGTAACGCTCTTCATAATCTCTGGTTATCACGGTAATGTACTCTAAAACCTCTTAGTGAAATATATTGGCGGTGACCCCCAAAATGGGGGCTCACCCGTTTCATCCTCAAAAAAAAAATAATTTGGCCAATCATGCAGATCCTTCATCGTATCAAGAAACTATAGCATCATCGAATGAAAACCCTGTAATTTAAAAAGATAAAGTGAAATGTAGGAACCCATATACCATTGTACTACTGATAAGTGACTTAATATCAAAATTTTGGCCTAAAACCCTGAAATAATGCACAATAAATACCCTTAAAATCAAGAAATATGCAAAACACAATTAACAGCAAAAATGGATAAGTGTACATTATTATCTTGTAAATAAGTACAAGAAATAAATTAGAATAAAAAGCGTAAAATTAAGGTTTTGAATACAACAACAACAAAGCATTTTCCCGCATTAAGTAGGAAAATGACGAAGCCTTCTCCCACTCAAAATTAAGGAATTGAAAATGTGTAAATATTCACATGTATATAGTACAAGCTTTTTTGGAGACAAAGAGGGGGAACAAATGATGCATGCCCCACGTATATCAGATTATTGGCAAAAAATACAAATGTTACCTAATAGGAGACAAGATTCAAGGAGATTCTTGGTATGGAAGATTACATTTTTCAGAATAAAAACGCTTCGACGGGAAGATGACTCCATTGCGAGATAGCCAAAGTGCCCAGATAACGGCAAGGGGCTAGAGCAACTCCGAGTCTGCTCGAGATCTAGCATGGTAGAGAGTCTCATATATTTACAAGAGCACTACTATGTACCCAAGTAGCCTCCAAAGCTAGCCATATCTCTCTTGATCTCCCACAATCGAAAAACCGGTGACCAATGGTTTTTGTTGTTTCAGCACTGAGAGGACACAGATCATTCTCACCACCATAGAGTCTGGTCCAACGATCCCTCTTCTACCTATGTGTGTCAACCACAAGAAAATTTTGATATGGGAAGGTACCTTCAAACCACCAATGAACCTGCTGCAATCACTCCAAATCCAGTCATCCCTCACTGTACCCGGAATAGAATGAGAGAATATTGCACCGTGAAGGTCAACATACTCCAAGACATGTTGGTTAATAAAAACTCCTCTTAAGGTAGGCTACCATGCATTGTCAAGCCAAACATTCCCAACTTATGCTTCTTGGGAAGTTGAAAGAGTGAATAAACGAGGGAACTTTGTTGCCATGGTCCTGCCTCATGTCCAATCATCCGTCCAAAATGCAAAGGAGTTACCATCTCCAAAAACCAGCTTGAAAAGCGTACCGTCTACAGAAGTAGGGAGTAAGAAGACCGAGCAATGATAGGATGGAAGATGAGATACCAAGATGTGATTGAACACCATATATGTGTCCTAGAATCTTACATTAGATGTCTTTACTATTCCCTCATATTCGGCCGACCCACTTCATTAGCAATGCTTTGTTCATGATTTATAATCGTGGAATACCAAGTCATCCCTCCTGTAAAGGTAGAGTTACTATATCCCAGTCTACCAAGTGAATACTAGGCGAATCTTGGCATGACTTCCCCCAAAAGAAACTCCTCATATTCCTCTTTAATCTTTTCCGAATACCGATTGGAAGAAGTCTGGATAACAAAAAACGCAGGGATTGCAGCGAGAGCGGCCTTCACAAGAACAAGTCTCCCTCTGCAAGAGAGAATGAGCGCCTTCCACCCAGATAAGATAATTTCCTCTCCATCTTTTCTATAATGGGTAACCAATCAAACATCCATAGCTTACCATAAGTCTATGGAAGTCCCAAGTAACGAATAGGCGAACTCCCATGTGTTGTTCCCAACTCTGTAACACTCCCCTTCCTCTACACCCTGAAGGATGAACGGTATAACAATAGATTTTTGTATGTTCGGTATGTGTCTGAAGAGCTCCCCAAAAATCTCTATCACAACTATCATGTTTGCCACCTCCTGTCTCCCTCCGTTGATAAACATGACAGTGTCCCATATTGGAGAAGAGGGATGGAGATTTCCCCACATGTATATCCACATGTGGCACCATGATGGAGCACACTTGAAACCATGCGAGCAAAGACGTCAGTCGTAATAACAAAAAGGAGTCAAGCGAGCGAGTAGCTTAGGAGTACCCCTCTTTGTGGCTGAAAGAAATCACCTTTTGGTCTTCCGTTAACAAGTACGGAGAAAGAAGCCGTTATGCACCTTTTCATCCAGGAGATCCAAAGACTTGGGAATCCTCTTTTCGCAAGAGCTGAGCACAGGAATCGCCAGTCTATCGAATCGTAAACCTTTGAGGAACGCGTCTTCTTTTCCAATCTGTCATAGTTTCTATTTCCATTGCTAGGTTGTCTCGAATATGTATACCTGGGATGAACGCGGAATGCGCTGGGGAAACAATAGATCCAAGGACTATACCTAATCTGTTTGCCCGAACATTGGTCACAATAAGGTAAATTGCATTTGACAATGCAATTGGTACAAATTCCTCCACTCTCTCGGACTCTTCCTTCTTTAGGAGTAGGAAAAACAGTGCCCTATTAAGCATGTTGAAACCTGCATTTCCCATAGCAAAATCATCAAGCACAGCCAATGTTCAGAAATGCGGTTCATGCGGCCGCATATGCGCATGCGGAGGGGTAGCCGCACCACATATTGAATATGCAGTAATATGCAGGTCTCACGCATATGCGGGCTGCATAAACCGCATATGCGGTCAATTATGCGAGTCCGATATGCGGTACCCATTAGCAAGATCCGATTTTAGGTCTTAATCCGTTAACGCACCAAACCCCAACTCGATAAACCCCAAACCCCCCATCTCGATAAACCCTAAGGTCAAACCGCAGTGCCTCCATCGCCTCTCCCTCTCGGCCTTCCACCATCGCCGCGTAGATCTCTTGCGCCGCCAAGCTCCGCCAGACTCCAGCTTCTCCCTCTCGGCCTTCCAGCCTCGCCGTCTTGCGCCGCCAAGCTCCGCCAGACTCCAACCTCTCCCTCTCGGCCTTCCACCTTCGCTGCATAGCGGCTCTCCGCACCATCGCGCTCCGCCCCTAGCTGGTCTCATACCTTCGCCTCCCCCGTACTGTAACATCGCTCTTAATGGGTGCAAAATGGCATGCTTGTAATACCTTCTTGTTTTAAATGAATTACGGTTGGATATCTACTTTAGTCATTGTTTGGCTTTTTCCAAAAAAAATAAAGTTCTTAAATCATTGCTTTCATTAATTTGTATTTGAGTTCCCCAGTGAATTGACCAGGGAATTTAAGATGAAAGATGCAACTAAAAAATCATCGCTTTCTGCATTTTTACCAGTCATTTCGCACAGTTTCCCTCATTGATATTTACATTGTCCAATATAACAAATATGTATCAAAGCTAACACCGCTATAGTTTCCATAATGTAGGAAACATTGTTTTAAATGCCAATATCTTTTTGTGAAGTAAAAAAAACATGTTGGGGTCCATCCTTCTGTCACGTCAAAGGAATCCATTAGACTCACAGTTCAAATATAATAATATCTACACTTAAAGCTAACATCTAAAACATAAAACTAGCTTAACAAATTAACATATGAAATCTCTATCATATTATCATATGATTCATATTTTTCTTCATGATTAAAGTTATGGATTACATTCTGTATTTATTTTTTTTAATGTCACAATTTTTGTGTCATCTTTAGGTTTTTTGATATGGCTACCCCTTCCACTCTTACTACGGATTCCTCCACATTTTATGTTCCACCTGGCTCTACCGATCCAGGGTGGAAATACGCATACCTTGTTGAGAGGACGGATTCAAACACGGTTGGGTGTCGCTTGTGCGGCAAGATCATAAAAGGAGGAATCAATAGAATGAAGCAGCATCTCGCACACATAAAGGGAAACACGAGGGCATGTCCAAAGGTCAATGGTGAAGTGCAAAAGGAAATCAGAGATTATGTGGAAGATATTATGAAGAAGAAGAATGAGAAATTTGTTAGTATGAGAGAACTGCGTGAGGAAGTGACAATCAAAACATCTGATGGATCTTCTAACCATCCATATGAACGAGAAGCCTCAGAAAGTGGTGCAAAAAGACCTCGTGTTTTTGAAGATGAAGCATCTTTGGGTGCAACAATGCGGCAGACGGTGATTAAAGATGCATTAGCCAAAGAGGAGCGTGCACGTGTCAACAAGTTTGTGGCAAAATTATTTTATGATGCTGACATTCCCTTTAATGTAGTGACCAAGAATTCCTTTATCCGAATGTGTGAGGCAATTGGACAATATGGAAGCGGATACAAACCGCCTTCATATTATGAAATTGCAGAAACTTTGTTGAAGGAGGAAGTTGATGAAACAAAGGAATATTTAAAGCGCCACAATGAATCGTGAAAGAACAATGGTTGTTCAATAATGATCGATGCGTGGACCGATATGAGGGGAAGGAGCATTATGAACTTGTGTGTGAATTGTAACTTGGGCACAACTTTCTTGAAGTCCGTTGACACATCTGCAGATTCTCACACAGTTGAATACATCTCTTCTCTGGTAGAGGAGTGTATCAAGGATGTTGGAGAAGACAATGTTGTACAAATTGTTCCTGACAATGCTTCTGCAAATATGGCAGTTGGGAGACTCCTTAAGACCAAATATCCAAGGATATTTGGTCTTCATGTACAGCTCATTGCACTGATCTTGTACTTGAGGAGATTGGCAAGGAATCAAAGATAAAAAATTGCATCACTAAGGCTAGAACTCTCACTCTCTTTATCTACAGTCATGCAAAGACTTTGAGCTTGATGAGACAGTTCACCCAGAAGGGTGAAATTGTTCGGCCAGGGCAAACAAGATTTGCCACCACTTTGCTAACACTACAAAGCGTAATGGACAAGAAGGAGAAATTGCGGTTGATGTTCTCTTCTGATGAGTGGAGGGAGTGTAAGTGGTCAAAAATAAGAAAAGGTGAGGTGGTTGCATCCGTTGTCCTCAGTTCATCATTTTGGAGCCAAGTATCCTTGACGCTGAAGATCTTCTCTCCACTTGTCTGCCTCTTGTGTATTGTTGATGGAGAAAGGAAGTCGTCAATGGGATTTGTATATGGAGGATTGGAGGATGTAAAAAAAGAAATAAAGGCTATTTTTAAAGATGTTGAACATTCCTACAAGCCCTTTATAGATGCCATTACCTTGAAAACGAAAGGAAGATTGGATAGCCCCCTCCATCTTGCAGCTTTCTATCTCAATCCCTATTATTTTTATAGGGATAGCAATGCGATTTCTAAGGATAGCTTCGTCATTGATGGTTTAATGGAATGCGTGGAGATTTTTTATCCTGAGTTGGAGATTCAGGATGCCATCACGAAGAAAGAGATTCATATTTATCGAAGGGGAGAAGGAGCGTTTGGAAAGCCAATGGCTGTCAGACAAAGATCCACCAATGATGACGATTTCAATCCTGGTAATATATCTCAAGCTTATTATCGACTTCAAAGTTCTTAAGTTAGATTTACAATTTTACAAGAAATGATTAGTCTAATCTCTTGTAGCTCATTGGTGGTTGTTATATGGTTCTCAAACGCCTTATTTGAAGGAAATGGCTTTGAGAATTCTAAAGTTGACATCCTCTTCTTCTGGCTGTGAGAGGAATTGGAGCCCTTTTGCAGCAGTATAACTCTCACCATTTGGATGTACAATTGAGTATATTCATTGAGTCATTACAATTTATAATTGATCAATGTTACATATTATTCTTAATGCAGATTCACACCAAAAAAAGAAACAAACTAGAAACTAAGAGATTGAATGATTTGGTTTTTGCGAAATTCAATTCAAAGCTGAAGGAACGTCGATCACTAACTGGGAGAGATCCATTTGTTTCAAAGGACAGAACACATGTTATGGATTGGATTGGTGCCAGTGAAGAAGAAGAAGAAGAAGAAATCTTCCAAGGGTCAGGCCTCACATGGAACTTGGTTGCAGAAGCAAATGGGAAAGAAGAATTTGTTGAGAATAGGAGGAGCCAAAGAAATGTGGAAGCTTTGCCAACTTTGGGTGAAGAAGAAGAATTTATGAGTGATTCAGAGAGCGATGATGATATTCCAACAATCAATTTTGAAGATGATTTAGATTAGAATTTAGAAGCTGGTTTATAACTTTACACATTTGACCATTCTATATTCAGGAACATATTTTGATATCTAAATGAATTATGTAGCTTTTTATTGTGGTGCCTTTTTTCCAAAGTATGTCTTTATAGGAATCTAAAGGAAACATGAAGTTTTTTTGTCTCTGACATCACAATTAAATATATATATTTTTAATATTTTTAATTAAAAAAATGCAAACCGCATAATCCGCATATACTTCCGCATATCCGCTTACTCGCTCGGGACCGCCTGACTGAACGAATACCGCATACCGACTTTCTGAACCTTGAGCACGGCCATCACATCTGGTCCCACAACATCCCAGGACTCTTATAGAAAGACACAGAGAACTCATCGGGGTCTGGAGCACCATCAGCATTCAAATTCCACGCCACCACTTTTACTTCTACAGGAGAGAAAGAGTGTGTTAGCATGGTGACATGCTCCATAGACAACGTAGGAGCGTCGTTGACCAGCCATCTCCAACGATGACTCTCAAATCTATGGGAAATTCCATGGAAGAAAGAACCATTACCGCCGCTTGAAACCATTACCGCCGCTTGAAATAAATTGTGCACGCGTCTTCCGCTAGCCACCCTGTGGAAGAAATTAGAATTTGCATCACCCTCCATAATCCATTTCATCCTCCATCTATGTTTCCATTTTGTTGCAGCTTTCTTGTCTTCCTCTGCAATGACTTTTAGAGAGTCCAATCTATGCTTCAGTTCTTCCTCTCTCAAGTTGCTCACATCCTCTTCTCTGCAAGTCTCAACACCTCCATCTCCACACCCGTAGGATGAAACCTTTGTGACTCCATGATATCTTTCTTGAGCTAACACATTTTTTCTCGCGGCGAGTTTAGCATCCTAGTTAGTCCGACTATAGCACAGCCCGATGCAACATGCGTGTTCCAATGTTCGGTAACCAACTCCCTAAACCAGCCTCTAAGAGCCATGCCCTCTCAAATCTAAAAAACGATCGAGGTATAGTGCCCTCTCTTGAATCCCACGTTAGTGGGGTATTATCCGATCTAGACCGTGCCCGAGGAGAGACCCTAGAAAGGGGGAAAGTCTCCATCAACTCAGATGATGCGAGGAAATGTCAATACTTGAAGACGATCCAACATTTCTCCAAGTAGATATAGTATCGCAGGCATCTAGCACTTCCATCTGGAGCTCGTCAATCAACTCTGCAAAATCTCCAGACCCATTGACTTGGCCCCCGCGAGACCTAAGAGGTTTGAGGACAGCAGAAAGACATTAGAGTCTCCTCCAACAAACCACATCACATCCAGGTGGAGCTCTCTTACTACACAAAGTTTTTCCTAGAAAGTCGACTGGAGCATATCATCTGTTGGACCATAACAAAAGATAGGCACCATTACAATTATCCCGGAGAAGCATTGAAATGGTAGCAGATCTCTTAAATTCAGTCACTAAGATGAAGAAGTCGATCTTCAAGGCAATGAGCGAGCCCCAAGCACTGCCCAAAGCCTCCAATATTCTTTACTCCAGATTGTTGACCAGGCCCAAAGATCCCCATAAAAAGGTTTTCCACTCACTTAACCTCATCTTCTGTAGCATGAAAATATCAACATACCACCCATTAATCAGAGATCCCACTGACCTTATTTCCACCATATCTCCAAGTCTCCTTACATTCCATGTAAGAACCTTCATCGAGGAACAAGATACACCCCCACCACATGGACTACCCCTGCCAGCACCACGATGCTACACCGTTGTTCCCGCTTCAACTCCACCGAATTAGAACTAAGTTGTCGGTCGCCATTTAAACCTTCCATAAGGACCTCAACGATGGTCCTAATATAGCTAGACATCTTCCTCTTTCTGTACCTCTTACCTTTCTTCTAACGAGCGATTCCCCTGCCTTAAACTCCAACGATGAAATCAGACACCCCGTAGAAGCAGAGGTCTGAAATGAGGTCAAGGATAGATTCCAGTGTTCCAGACCTTGGGCGACACCATTGCTGTAACCTCTGGCCGATCCACGAGCGCAAGAAGGCTCTGTCCCTCGCCACCATGTCCATCAAACTCTAGAAGTGAGTTGAACCTCGGGAGGTATGGGTCCAACGATCAGGTCTTCGCAAGATACGAACTCACTATCCATTCGCCAAAAGAAACAGGAGCACCAATTAAGATCTGTTGAATTGAGTTCTTGATGGTCCGCTCATCGCTTCGGTCCACGTCTGGATTGGGTCTTCCAAGATCCAAAAGATACTATGTTTTGCGACGAGAAAGCGGAGCCTCGAGAAGGCTCAAACAGGTTGGAACTTCTATGATCCGAGAGTTTTCCAAACCAAAACCTCATTATGAGTAAAAGAAAAGCGTTGACACTCCAGTTCACAACTCCGAGAAGTTCGCCAACGCCTCCCAAATGGTCGCCTCCCTTTGAAAATGGTAAGATTTTGATTTTTAAATTCAAAATCCGCAAGATCCGCCTTCGATTCCAGAGCATGGTCATCAGACGCCATCGTCGTCATCATCGAACTCATTGTTTCATCGCCACCCTGCTCCCAACAGTCAACCACGTCATCCGCAAGTAAAGGCGGTGAAGGCGGATGGATTACCATCGCGAAACACCTAAAGCTCGCCCTACCAATCCTCAAAGTGCACGAGAACTCTGATGGAAATGTTTTGGCTCCTATAAAGGATAGTTGAGTGACATCGAGGCATGTTCCATTCATGTCATCATCCAACATGATCTCCACCACCTACCCACACTCCCTCAGCAAGATCTGCAAGCCATTCCTTGTTCTTAAAAGAAAAGGGACCCAGAAATACATATTACATGCATCGTGGGTCGTGTTGCAGATGCAATCGAAATGTTGTAGATGGATATAAGGCTCCTCATTTGACTTCTCATGAAAGCTAGGAAGGAGCGCAAGGAGTTGCGGCTTCAACTCGAATTGTTCGTAGATCAGTGGAATCTGGATCCACTCATTGATACAGCCAGCCCCAAGGGTGTATGACTGCTTCAGTGTTGGCTTGGGTCGGCCTCTCCCCTCCCCAATCCCTCGTCCATGAGATCCATCTACAAAGTGATCATCTATGTCCTCATCATCACCTCCTCCTCGAGGTGTCTCCCTCTCTTCCGATCTCCTCCTCAAATCGTACAGCATTTCTTGGAAGGCGATCTGGGCAAGTGCTTGGCCGGTCAGCTATTGTTGGATTGCATGAATGGAAGCTAGTAACTGACTGTTGATCTCGTTCTGACTCATGCTCTGCTCCTGATTCTGCTCGATGGTTAGAAGCAGCGGTCCCTTTACCCTTCTTGATGGAGCCATTTATGATGATGGTTGTGAATGCATGAGCTCAAGATCGGGTTGTGAATCTGCATTGAGAAATAATACCTGATCAATCCTCAGAAATGATGGAGCAAGTTCGAGATGAGCATCTGTCTCAAACAAGGGATTTACTGGCGAAAGAAAGGTAGTAGAAGGAAGGGGACCGAGATAAGAGACTTCTCGGTTTCCGAAGCAAGTGAAATTAGGGGAGTCCACAGAGAAGTCTGCAGTTTCCGTCCTGTCTTCTTAGAGATCACCCCTTATTTGGGCGGATGTTGAACCCAAGGAATCGATGTATTAATCAGCGGAGTCCGGACAAAACCATACAGGGGTCGACATCACGAAGGGAATGAGGAAGATCGATGAAGGATGAATGATAAGGTGATGAACAAGAAATAAAAGGAGTGTAAAACAGTAGAAGGCTTACAATGAGCAAGGCTCAAGAGGAAATATGCAAAAGAAAAATGCGACAAAATGGCGCAAAGGCGCGGGACTGATCTTTGAATCGTAATCTAGATCCAAACAAACACAATACAAAATTAGGTTCACCAACCCAACACATGTGAAGCCGTAAAAGTTCAGCTATTTTTCTCTTTTTAATCATAGAGTTGTGAATTCATGCAAAATATTGTCACGAGTCCTTAAGCGGCTAGCCCTAGAGGAGAGTGTGTACTGCCAGGAAGAGTCTCCTCGTACTTGTTCCACCTCCTTTGTATCATGTGATCTGTACTTTTTGAGATCCTCAATACCGATCCTGGATGTCTACTCAGCCAAAGAAAAGAGAGAGGAAGCCGATAGACGAAACCACTACTTCCCTCGCAAGCGACGTACTCGGACGTAAACTGATGAGACAGACACACCCGTGAGGGCATGGCCTAGGCTCGGTACTTCAGACCAAGTCAGGTGCTCTACACAAGGCGAGAACGTCGTCTTCGACAAAGCCCTACTCGATCGCGTACGATAGAAGCGCCAATACTTCACTGGTCCTAGGTGGTAGTTGAGGCAGCCACGGATCCGGTTTTTTGCTCTATTCCTTAAGGGTTGTGCCTCGTTCTGCCTAGAATATACCTGAATACAATGTGGACTTTGTGAACACCAAATAATGATGTTCGTTACAGATTTTAAATAGGTCAAAGTGAGATTAGCAGTCCCTTTTTATTTTTGGATTTTCATTTTTTTGAGTATTTTTCAATAGCAAACGCCTCACGATTTTTTTGGATTTTTTTAATTCCTATGTGACCAAAAACAGAGGGAGATAGTGGCAAAGCAATGCAAGTGGATATGAGGACGGAAATATATCCTCGTATCAAATGATTCCTGCAAAGATAGAAGCCTTGCAGCGCTTCCCAGCTCTCTCCATGCGGGATGCAAAACAGGAATTTATAAACCTAATCTATGTGCCGATATGCACACGAAGAAATCGCCCTAAACAAGAATTGCAATTAAGGGGAAGAACCAAATGCTAAATACAAGAGTAGAAACCTAAGGTCCGGTCTTGGAGGCTCCTCGATGCCCACCACAGTGGGTCCTACAAGAGATGTATGGAGACCTCTCACGATGCGCGGTTTCAAGTTAAGTATTCAACAATTAAGTTTGACCTAATCAATAATTAAGTTTGATCTAACATGCAACATATTAGGTGTTTGGCCTTAGATTACCGATCAATCAATCCTACAAAACTAAGGGCTCATTTCACAAAACAAATAAAAATAAGGCGGAAAACTCAAAAATCAGAGAACAAAGAAAATAAAGGCGATAAAAACTCGAAAAATCCTGTGAGCCCCCAAGTAAACAAACACTTAGAAATTAAGCCCGAGTGTCCAAGTCCAAGTACATGTATTATTAAAATAAATTGAGTAGAAATAAATGACACTCTCTCAAAAAATAAAAAGAAACTATGCTAAATTTGTCTCTCTCTCTTGCTCTATCCTCTTGGTCCATAAGTTGAAGGATCAAGTCTTCTCGACTCGGGTGCTCCAACCACCTAAGCAGTCGTCATTGTCTCGACGTTCCTCACAAGAAAAATAAAAGAGAAAATATTAGCACAATAAAGACTTATATCAAATAAAAGAGAAAATGAACAAGGAAAAATAATGAAAAATGGACCCAAAATTCTATCCTACGCATTACTCCCCGGCAATGGTGTCATTTGATGACAAGGATCTTGCGAGGGTCTAAATGATATCCTCACGGAGAGCGAAGATAAAATGTTGTTGAGGCGACAGCTTATGAGATACTAGGTGGGTCAACAATCAATCCACACAATGAAAATATAAAACAATGCAACCAAGTGTGAATCGAAATTTATAATAATCGTACAATAAAATGTGTATAGTGGACAAGTATGGTAGGGTGTTGAACATAGGGAGAACAGGGGATAGACAGCAAAAATTGACTAAAGAAGACAACAAGTGTTTTTGGGATTTTTATGAGTTTTTGAATTTTTGTGAGTTTTTAATTATTTAATTTTTATGGATTTTTGTTTTATAATTTTTTGTTGTTTTTAATTTTATAATTTTTATTTTCTATTTGAATTTTCTGATTTTTAATTTTATAATAATTGTAAATAATGATATAAGTATATATAGCTATATATAAGGATATATGATTTTATATTTATGGATATAAGTATTAGTACTCAAAAAATATTAAATAAAACATTTTTGCGTTTTTTTATATTTTTCTCTGTTTTACGTATTTTCTTATATTTTTTACTAATTTTTTTGTATTTTTAGTCGAATTACTATGGCAAAATAGCGACTAGAATAAATAGTTGAATTGTTTTGGAATATTAAATGTTTAACTATCACAAAATTTTCCAAAACTATTTTTAATATATAATAAATATAATAGACAAATTTCAGAGAAACAAGTATTTTTTTAAATTTTTTTAGAATTTTTTATAATTTTATAAAGATTTTAGAGCTTTTCAATTTTTAGAGTTTTTCTTTCTATATTTTGGGATTTTGGTCTGGAAGTACAAAATAGGATAATAAACAAAATATATTTTTTCGTAATTTTTCAAAATATTTTTATATTTCTTGTTTTTTTCTAAGTTAGGCAGGGGAAACTAGCGTTGTTTTTTATTTTTAATAAATAGAAAAATATGATAAAATACCTTAATAAAAATATATGTGATAGAATAATATATAAGGTATTTATCCTAATTTTCTATGAATTTTTAGGGCACAAGAGCTATTTTTAACAAAAATAAAATCTAAAAAAGAAAATACAATCTGGCAGGGGCATTTACGTAAATTTTTAAAGTTAGGGTACTAATCTCGAACACCTCAGAGAAATACAAGGTCAAAACTGCAATTTTTCCAATAATATATACTCAAAGCAGTATTTTTGTAATTAGTACAAAGTTAGGGGCAAATGCAAAATTTCTATAAAATAATACACATATTCCAAAAATGTGGACTAAAATGAAATAAAGAAAATCCAAGGACCCAAGTGCAAAATACCCAGTCACGTGCACGGGCATGTGAGGTAATGTGGATTGGACCTAAGTGCAAATATGAGAAGTACATAGGGTGAAATGCAAAATAACCAAAATATTTTACGCTGCAGACAAAAATTTAAATACTAAAATGAAATTACAAAAACTGCAGGGATATAGGGCAAAATTAACCTCGTTGCAGGGATTCCACTTGACACTTGTCCTCGCAACGGTTGATACCCCTTCGACGACGAGTGGCCGGGATTAGATCTTGGCGGATTGATGAAAGGCCGAGGGCATCCAAATCGAACGGCAGCTGGGGCTTCTGGACCAGAAGCTTGATCCAACAGTCGTGGACCTCCCTGGAAGAACAAGGAAGAACACTTCCCAGGTCGAGCTTCAATCGGCATTGGCGGTTGACTCCTACCACCTGGGGGGTCCCAAGGGTCACAAAACAGAGCTAGAAGCTCCACGGAGTTGCTGGTGGCTTCAAACATGTCCCTTGAGCCTCGATGAGGTCGAACGAGGACGGGGAAGGAAGGAGGCTCTGGGTACCTTCTTCTCTGTCAAAATCGACCCACTAGGGGTTCTTTGACCCTCCAAAACCTACAGGAAGCTGATGTGTACCAAAACAAGGGTTTTGGGGGTCTGATGGAGTGGAGATGAATGAGTATGGGTCGAGGCGACGTTCTCCGACGATGCGGCAGAGGAGGAGAACGGATCTCCTTATCTGAGCAAGATTAGGGGGAACGGAGGTGCTAGGGGTGTAGAGCAGTGATGGGGGGGGCGAAATGATGGCGTAAAGCGGACGGAGAAACGGTCGGATCACAGAGAGGAGGTTCACCGAAGCTCATCTCTAGCGAACTACGAATTGGATTTTTAAAATAAACGAAATTAATTGGAAATGAAACCTAAACTATCATAATGCTACGCATAGGAATCGAAAATGCAAAGAAATTACTGCTCACCTGCTCGGAGGAGCTGGGAGCGGAGCTTGCGGTGGAGCTGGCCGGCGGAGCTCAGATCTTCAACCTAAGGTCCTCTTCCTCCACGCCAAAGACATTTCCGCGTTCCTACTGTCACCAGGAAGCGCCACGGCGCGACCTTCGGGGATTTCGATGGGTTAACGGAGATCAAACTCGAACGAAAGTCGGAGGGAGGTTTATGTACACAGGGATCTTTGACCGAGGATCCTGATCGATACAGCAATCCATTGATCGAGGTGAGATGCTATCATGAAAGACCAATGATCGAGGAACAAAAGTCAAAGAGGAATCGAGTCGAAAGAATGCAAGGATCGGTAGGAAAAATTCAAGAAAGTCGAAGATACAAGTCTGGACAGACCTAGGGCACATGGGGGGCCAGTTGACCGGCGAGTCAACCAAGGCCGGCCCTCCATATGGCCACATGGGCCACTGAAGGACAAAATAAATATAAAATTCAAAAATAATTCAAAAACAAATAGTAAACGGTTTTATTATTTTTTCTAAAAAATGAAAAATATTTATTATTTTATGTAGTATTTTATTATGATTTTTTTATTTTTACAACTTAATTTATGAGAGGTTACTTTTTACATGTATATTTATAGGTATATTTACCTATGTATTGTATAATTTATTTTTATTTTGTATTTTTTTTTATTATTTTATATACATAATTTATATATTTATGACTTATTTAGATACACCTAAATATATTTTTATTAAATTTTTCTGAAGTTGTTTAAACAATTAATCAATGTATTTATTACATAGGTATATGTATAGGTAATTCATCTATGTATTTTTTTGTATACATATCTATTTTGCTTTATTTTGAGTGGTTTTATTTTAATCTAATTATGCATATTCCTTATAAATAATATTTACAAAATTATAAAAATATGAAATTGTGAAAAATATAAAGAATAAATAAAATGAATATTTTACTCGGATATATTGTACAATATGGCTTCAAAACCTAACTTATGCATCTTAACTCCAAATTAAATGAAACCACCTTCACTAAATAGCTAATAAAAAGTTATATACAATTAAAGATTATTTTGATGCATTTTGAGTTCATATGGAGAAGATATGAATCGCGGAAGTTGGGATTTGGAATTTTATCTTGAGTGTAGAAGGTACAATATGTAATATTTTTGTGTGAAATAAATTTTAAATTTTTCTATGTATTTTTATCTACAACTTTTGTGTACAAAGTTTATTTATTTGAGGTGTAAATGATAAAGAATAACATAGGTCTCAAAACGGGTTTATTAGGCATTTATGAATTAGGGTTTCTTGTATTTATCGGCCCTATCTCCCCCTACTTTATTCCTTGTCGACCTAGTCATAATGATGCCTAGGTCTCAGGGTTTGGGCTCATTCAATACCTTTGGTATTTCATTTCTTTTTCCTTTCTTTTCTTTATTCTTTTATTTTGACTTTAAATATTGTATTTTATATAATATTTAAATAATAAATATATGTGTTATTTTCTGCAAAATAATGATATATGCATGCATTTAGCTAGGGTTTAAAGGCCAAAATGAAAGAATAATGGTGATGAGATTAAGATTCATCAGTAACCCCTTTTCGCATCAACGGCAAAGCGCATCTCGTCTTTCCCTTTGAGAGAAACGCCCACGAGACTTCGGCACTCACCGAACCTCCCAGACGCTAAGAGCACTTTATTAGTTATCGACGAAAGCTGACAAGATGCTAAGCGATGACCTTCTTTGCCACAGTCGTAACACCGAGGTGCGTGAGTGCAGGAGGCACGGTGGCAACCTTGTCGTAGCGAAAGCAACAGGGACCAGCCTTACAATGGGAGACCATCTTCCAGCCCCTCTCCACCTCAAAACCCCGACCCTCACTATCTCCCAACACCCTCACCCTCCCAAACCTTCTCCCCCCAAATGGCTCATCCATTCTTCCAAGGACATGTTTCGGGACCTCCTCTCCTCTTCCCAGTCATCCCTCTCGCTTCTCCCTTTCTCGCTTCTCCCTCCCTTATCATCTCCATCTTCTTCTTCCATATATAGTACAACCTTTTGATTGTATTTGTGGAGTATCCTGCCATTGGATACCTCCCTTCTTATATTTGAAAACATATACTGTACAAACTTCCCTGATTTTTTATAACTCCATGTTAACTCTAAATGGCATAAAATCAACTCCATTGTGTATATAAAACTAGTGTCATAGTAGTTAATTCTTTTAACAAACTTAGTCAGTTCAACCCGCATATTCTTGTACAGTTGATGCATCGGTATACCTTTATGTACACCAGTATACATTGTCATTCAACCCTTCTTTTAGTGTGTGTTTACCCAGATGCATCAGTACATGCTTTTATGCATCGGTACACCAAAGAGATGAAGTATTCTTTCAACAGTTTCAAGTGAGATATTTTTATTTCTTACTATTCTTCAGGCTTCTTTAAGCATATAAAAGGGCCCTACACTCTACCCTTTGAATACACGCCAAGAGCACAAGTTCTCTACTCATTATTATGCTCTTTATTCTTTAACTCAACAAAATCTATTCTTGTGAGAAAATATTGTGGGCTCAAAAGAAGTTTTAACAAAAATAAATCGCTCTTAGTTCCTCACGTTCTTCGTGACTCGCAGTTTTTGCTCTCTTAGAAAGCATTCTGCTCCAATATTAATCTCGATTGGCATTTATATTTTGCATATATTCAAGGCTTTAGTAGAATAATTGTATTTTATCTTTATTCTTGTTAAAAAGGCTTTTCATGTAACAGAACACAAACCTTTGGACTCCTTGAGCATTCTGTGTGGATGCCTTCCTTCTTGTGTAAAAGATGATTCGATTGAGATTGTGCACCTCGAGGCGTTATGTTGAAAGCCTTTCTTCTAGTGAGGAAGACAAATTGTGGTAAGTTGTGTGCTTGTAAGATGGTTGGACTATACTAGAAATAGTTTATTTACAGGTCTTTGTAAACCACGGGTATGCCAAGCTCGGGCATAGGAAGTAGCCCTATGGTGGGTAAACCTGTATAAATTCTAGCGTATTATGTTTTTCTTGATGTAATTTGCTTGTTGAGTTAAATTGTTTTTAAATTGATCACGATTCCGCATTAACATTGTTCAACCTCACCCTCTAGTGTTTCTTCAATATTTTCTAGCATTAATGCGTTAACATGAGTCTTCATACAGACATACATTGAGATTCATAGGAATTGTGCATTCTTACCCGTAGCATGCTAGTCTCATGCAGAAGAACGGTAACATACTTCCTCTAAGAGAATCAAACCACCAATATTTTGAGCAACTTTAATTCCAAGAAAGCAGTGAAGTTCCCCTAAAATCCCTTATGATGAAGTACTTGGCAGGATACGTCGAATCTAGTGTGCCACAAATGTCATCGTTAGTTAGAATGATGTCATCTATATAAACTAGCATTGCAATTGTTCCCTTTTCTGTTTACTAGCGAATGATATCATCGTTATTAGATAGAATGATATCATATATATAAACTAGCATTGCAAGTGTAAACTTGGACACATACCCTACTTCTCATCAGTTATAGGCTCCACAGAATTTCTAACCATGCGTTATCCATGAAATGTTTCAAGATGATCCTCCTTTCGTCACTCTTCTAAAAAATGATTCCTTAAGTACCAAAGAGAAAAACATTGCAGACACCCATGTAAAAGATGATGTTTGTATAAGCAAACCTCATAAGGAATATAAAAATATAATCCATCTACATGGTACATATAAAAAAGTCATGTAGTATTCTTTTTTACGAGGAAAAAAGTGGAATCCTGAGATATGGGACCCACCTTAAACATTCATTTGTATTCAAAAAGTACAACCAAGCCATGTGAAGGGTCTTGCAATATTGCAATACATTTTCAAAGTAGAATGATTGGCCATGAAATATAGAACCATATCTAGCACACCAAATCTTTCCGAAGTAGGGCAAAGGGGAAAGAGCTATCTTCATGTGATTTGTCGCAGAAATCTTGAATGGAGCTCCATAGGGCATTACAGTCCTCCATTCGAAGCCACCGAATGCCAACCTCCTCCCATACTGTGGTCGAGAATCTGCATCTGAAGAAAAGATGCTCTAGGCCTTCAACATCATCATTGCATCTCGGGCGCGTTGCATCATTAGTCCGTGATATCTTGCCCCTTCACTCCTTTGTAAGCAACCACTCATGTCTAGCAAGACAGAGGAACACCTTGATTCTCCATAGGGTCCTGCTCTACCATATTAATGAGAAATCACGACAAAGATCCTCATGCGCCTCAACTTGTACTTGGGAGAAATCATTGTATGCTTTTTGACAGAAAAAGACCAACGGACCATGTCCAATGATCTCTACCATCAGAAGGTCCATCTACCCCTTCTAACTCCGACAACATATTTACGAAGTATGTCACTGACGGACCGCAAAATCGGCCCTCTAATAATGTGTTTTTAGCACCTTAATATGTCGAAGCAGTCGGGCCAATTCGGGTCATCAAAAGATCATCTCATTTAAATATATGCCATAATGAATCAAAATGAGATGATCGTAGTTTTTTTACTTGGTAAGATACCAAGGTCGAACTCAGGGACACGAGCCTCTCTCGTATTAATCAGATTTAAATGTGTTTAACTCAAGTGTTGAAATAAAGTATAGGTCAAATGATGCAAAGACTCAACAGAACATGACATGACAAGACATTAAAATTAAACATGCATTTTTTTATCAATTTTAATAATGCAATTAAATGAACATGCAAAGCGAATGTTATGCCCAAATAATCACTTAAGCCATAGCAAAAAAAATGCAAGTTGAACTGAATCAGCATTTAGAAGCATTCTACTCTCATTAAACAAGTAAGCATGATAAATAAAAAGATCAAGGCACTTAAACAATAAAATAGTACATCACAGTTCATAATCTCAAATCTAAAATTTAATCATGCCATGGTGAAGAGGACGAAAAGAGCTTCGAAACGAAACTGAAATCAACTTGATTGGAGCTATATAGCTCAAGATATTCAAGTTCAAACATAAGGGCATAAATGAAAGAAAAACATGAAAAGATAACTACAAAAAGGTCCCTGGGAGGGACTAAAACGCAATTAAAATAAAGACAAGTCCTTCCCTGTAATTTACCCAAACGCGCGGGGACCATTTTGCAAATATGGAGAAGTCTGTGGGCATCTCTGCAAATGTCCCAGAGTAGCACGTGCAATGCACGTGCTATCTAGCCTCGGAAGGAGGCTCGGCAGAGGTTCGGGGCAGCTTCGGCTAGACTCGGGAAGTCCGAGGCTCGATGAAGGCTCGGTCTAGGCTCGGCCAATCCAAGCCAGGAGGATCGGTGGCGGAGGCTCGGTGAAGCTCTGGTGTCGCCACGTGGCTGCATCGTGGTTCATTGGATCTAACGCATCCAACGGCTGGAGGAGTCGATGATGTGACCGTATAGTGACCGTTGGATCAGGTGCATCCAACGGCATCTGAAATACGTCGATGCGGCGTCATCATGGCCGTTGGATGGTCGCTGGGGATGGACCATCCAACGGCAACTGTGCGTCGTCCTCGGGCTGCAGCTGGCGGCGCCTTTGGAGCTCCGGCGAGGGAGCTCCTCCTCCGCCACTCTGTCCTGGTCACCCCAGACCTCCCCCGAGCTTGAAGAAGGATCGTCGATGAAGCTACGAGCTCGGGGGAGATCCTGAAGGCTCTGGTGCGGCTCGCCGGGGCTCGGAGGTCTGCTGCGACGTCGGTGAAGTTTGCTCCGATCAAGCTCCGGTCGTTGAGGCTCTCGATGACCTGCACGTTAGTCGAGCATAGCCGAAGCATAATCGCGTGCGTGCGTGCATAGGTGAGCGAGATGGGAGCTCATCGGGGCGGAGAAGATGGAAGAGCTCGGAGCTCCTCCGCCGCGAGGGCGGAGGAGGTGGGTCGAAGTCGATGGAGGGTATGGAAGAGGGAAGGGGTGGCCGGAGAGTGTCGCGAGGAAGGGGGAGTGGAGGCGAAGCTAACTAGATGGTCGTCGGAGTGTGAGAGTGGCTGGTGAGGCCTAGAAAATTAAAAGAAACTAAGAAGAAAAACAGAGGAAGATCAGAGGTTTACCTGGAGATTGGGCGAAGCGGAGCTTGGGTTGGACGTCGGGGTCGACGCCCGGGTCTTCGCTGAACGTCGGCAGCTACCCGACGCAGCTCGAGCGGTCGCGGAGCGCCGCAGCGACGCCGTGGACGGCGAAGGGTCATCACCGGGGAGGGAGGTCGTCTTCGCTCGATCCTCCGCCTCCCCCTGTCACTGGGAGACGGAGGAGGGCTGGGCCTCCTCCCACGTAAAGGTGGACAGGTCGATTTGTCGGAGGGAGCGGCGTATTTGAAGTTTGGACTCGGCGGGGTTGCGAGTGGCCGACGTGGGTTTCGATGGGATTGTGGGGCGATAGGGAGAGGTTGGAGGTTGATGGAGGAGTGCGCGAGGAAGACGGAAGACTGGGCTTGGTCGTGGGTTGGTTTGAGAGGGATGAGGTAGTCGGAGGTGATGGAGAAAATGGGAAGGGGGCGAGGTGCGCGAGATTGGTGATCGTGGGAGAGAGAGGGCCTGCGGGAGGTTGACGACGAGCTACAGCCGTTGGATTTGTAGATCCAACGGCCGTTGTTGAGGCGCGAAGGGAAGGCCATGATTTAATCAGGGGCGGCGCAATCGAAGGGCGGATGGAGCGGCCACGTGTCGATTGGAGAGCGAGGCGCCATCGGAGGGCGGTGATGAGAAGAAGCTTCTGATCTGATGGCTAAAAATAAAGAAAGATCTAATGGCTCAGATTTGATCATTGGCGCGCGATCAGAAGGTTCTCAAAGCGCCACGTGGCGCGTTCTGGGTGAGGCGCAAACGTGCGGCTGAGATTAAGGCGGGTGAAGATCAAACGGCCGTGGATGAAGGGCGACGTGGAGCGGCCTGGGCCATTGGATCAAGAAGGCGGATCCAACGGTCTAGAAAGGTGGCGGATCAGACAAAGGTGCCGGGCCACGTGGCTCGCCCAGATTGGGCCACGTGGCCCAATCAGGTTATTGCAAGGGTATTTTTGATTTTTGAGGGCTTATTTGGTCGAATTTGAGAAAACTCAAAACATGAAAGTTGTAGATCTTGACGAGATCTACAAGTTTCATGTTGACCAAAACTCGAAAAGAGATCAAACAAGAGCCCGAAATATTTTTGAGGGTATTTTTGAGTCTAAAAATACCACGATTTTTGTTTTGCCATTTTTTTGTGGTTTTTAATTTATTAAGGCCTCTGTTAATTATTAGACACTAACAGGAATTTATTGACAAAAACTTAAGCAAGGGGGTTAATTATGAGAAATAAAGATGATGAAACTGAGGTTCATCAGTCACCCTTTGCCATGGCCTTAAATTTCAGCGAAATTTAGTCGAATTTCTGTCGAATATCAATATCCTGTCAAAATCGAAATTCGACCGAAATGGCCGAAATGACCGAAATATGGGAGCCCTAGTACAAAAAATGACCGAAATGATCGAAATTTCGGTCGAAATTCGGCCGAAATTCTATCGAAATTCTGTTTCGTCAGTCACCGAAATGGCGGCCGAAACCGACATTTAGGGCCTTGCCCTTTGCTCGGAGGTTTGTGTTCTAAACGAAGGCACCTCTCCGACCAAACCAGAGCCACTATGGAGTTCCGATCTGTAGCAATAGCATACAACCTAGGATAACAATAGTAAAAAGGGCAAAACCCATGTGAATCACCCAACCACAAATGGAATATCTCTCCATTTCCCACCACTAGCCTTAGTAAGTCTCTCATCAAGGGCAGAAGCTTTGTAATTCCTAGCCAAAGTAAAGACGACAACAGCACAGTCAAAGTCCCCTTAATCTGTAGATGTTCCGCAAGCATCATCCTTTCCTCAAAGCCTTAAAACCCATTTCACAGGAAGGCCTTTATTCATATCTCCAGCTTCAAAATGCATGGTCCGCCCTCTACCTTTCGTCATGTCATGGTTTCCCACACCATGAGATGGATCCCACCCCTGCCACACCTCGATTTTTCCTAGAAGAAACGTCTCATCGTAGTTTTTATCTTCATTCTCACACCCACCGAGAGCAGTATGGTTGAGAAAAAGAAAATAGGAATCGATGACAGCACGTGCTTAAGAGGAACCAGTCTCCAATCCTTCGGAGTCGCAGCCTTCCAACCAGCTAGCCTTCGCTCAAATTTATCCAGAAGGGAATGCCAATTTGAGGATCTGAATCTACTGCCCACCAGGGGAAGCCCCAAATTAGTGATTGAGAGAGAGAGCACTACACTTCACAGCATCAACTCAGTCGCCCACCCATCGTCCTGAGATAGCCCAAAGGGTACAAAAAGCTGACTTGACCTTATTAATTGTGGAGACCAGATATATCGCCCAAAACATCCATAAATTGAGAAGCTCACCTCACCTATTCTACACCCCCATCTAGAAATAATATCATATCATCAGCATATTGTAGTATGGGAATGGAAATCCGGCAATTGGAATACCCTTGGCAGAAGTCATCATTCGACAACAATCGCATCACCACTGCTAAGGCATCAGCAGTAGTCACGAAAAGGAGGGATGCCAAGCGGCATCCCTGTCCCACTCCCCACTAGAGCTAAAAAATCCGCCTTTTCGATGCCCATTTACTGTAGTTGTCCATCATGACTTCATGCATAACTACCATGAGACATTAACCATATACCAAAATTTCCCTATAGACTGGATAGGAAATCCGCCAGAACCTGGGGCCTCATCTGCGTTAGGTTTATCAATCACCTCCCCGATCTCATGTGTAGTAAACTCTACTAATAGTGAGCTACCATGCATCTGCAAGATATGTGAATCTCCATTGCCATGCCAACCCCAGCCATCTCGTGCCAATTTTCTGCTCAATGACCAGTAGTGGGCAGAAAGTGCAAGCCCGCATCCCAATCGTCTTGGGCAGAAAGTGCACGCCCGCATCCCAATCGTCTTGTACCAGAGAGCCATCCACGGAGATGGAGTATATGTAATTTTTGTGTCTTTTATCATTCACCATGTAGTGAAAATACTGGATGTCAATGTCGCCTTCGTTAAGCCATTGTTGTCTCGATCACTGTCTTTATTCGACCTCAACTTCATGATCCTCTAACACAATTGCATGGAGATGGTAAGACCTTTCTTCAATCTCCTCGACCAATAACTCTCTAACGTCCTTAAGTCTATCAAGTCTGGATACTTCCTCCAGCACTCTAGTCCATCTTTGGTGTCGCAAGACTCAGATCCTTTACATGTACTCAATTAGTCTCCTTCACGGTTCTCCCAACTTGGTAGCTAAACAAACCATCTAAGTGAAGTTGCTCCACCATTCATTACCCATCTCCAGAAAGTTATCCTTTAGAAGCCATGAGCGTTCAATCTAAAAAAGGTTATGAGTCTATCCTCCTCATAGAATACCATGGGAGTGGAGTGTGATCTGCAGTGTTTGCCAAGGATCGAAATATCGATACATTATCGATCTCCTCGGAAAATGACATATCGGAGATATATCAAAGATATATCAACGATATCGTGGGAATCTTGAAATGGTGCAAAAAAGTGATTTTTTTCACGAATTAAGACCATCTTAGTTATTAAAACGATAAATAACATATAAATGCACAATTATATGCAAGAATGAGATGTATTTAGCACATCAATACACATTATATCGCACATATCGTTGGTTGCCAATATTTGCAGTTGATTGTTGACTGCTAAGAGGTATTAGAAAGGAACTTATGACATGTATTTAATACATTATGTTTATATTACATTGCATACTATGCATAAACAACATCAATACTGATTGGAGTATGCCATAGGTATGCCTATGAAGATCACTATATTATGAGTAGTTACTAACTTACTAATACCAATTGGAGTTGTTGAAATATTTATATCTCATTACCAATACTTTGCATTTTCTTATTTATTATGTCCATGATATGTAATTTTTCCTTGGAGCTTTTATCCTGTATAAGAAAGCTCTAGGGCTACTTTGGAATACAACTTTTCATTTGGCTCCTTTCCGCATGGTATCAGAGCAACGGTCCTAGTCCGGAGCATGTGCCCTGGAAACCCCCACCCCACATAAAACCATGCGCGCCCGACTGTCGCCGCTGCTCGCGAATCAGCTGCAGCAGCCACAATCATTGACGTCGCCTGTGCAACAGCGGCAGCAAGTACTATTGCCGTCGCCGAACCAAGGGTTGCAGCGGCCAGGGATGTCGTTGTCGGCAGACTTGCAACGGACCCCAGGGCTATCGCCCCCACGTCTTAGGGCCGATCGTCGCCCCTGCCTAGGGTTACCGCCCCTACATCCTAGGGCTACCGCCCTTGCCTAGGGTTGTTGCTCATGCGTCTTTGGAACACTGGTAGGTCTGATTTTGGTTCCTCGGGTGTGTTTTGATCCTTTAAAAATACCCTTGTTACCTAAAAAACACCTCCAGTGAATGGAAGAGGTTGTGGTATGAGTCTACACCCACAACAATCTTCGTATATGTCTATGTAGATATAGTTATTCCAGTTTATAGCCCCAGTCCTGAAGATTGTTGTCATCATGTCAGACAACAAAGCAGATATTCCAATCATGGGTGCCTTCAAAGGTCCAGCACCCATCGTCAAGAAGGATGGAACGAACTATAAACTATAGGCCATGCAGTTCATGAGCCTAATGTAGTGTAATGGCAAGAAGCACGTCCTCACGAAGGAGGAGCCAAGTGACAAGACTGGGGTTATTGGCTCATGGGAGGCAGATGACGCATATGCACATGCGTGGCTACTGGGACTGTATCAATAGAGAAAGCCAATGATATACTGAGTCAGCCTACAACTAAGGCTGTGGGACATTCTCGCCGCTACGTACTCTTCGGCGAAAAACGAGTCGAAGATTCTGCAACTTCAGCACGGCATCTTTACGTCGAAGTAGAATGGTTGTCCTCTCCATACCCTTTACACTTCCCTAGGCTAAGGGGTATGTTTGAGAAGCTACATGGCTACATTCCCTTGACTGCAACACCAGAACAGCTCAAGGCATATAGAGATTCGGTGATGACCGAAGTTTTTCTAGCAGCTCTTGACCCTGAGTATGACGCTGCTCGAGCCCAGATTCTTATTGATGCCACCAAACCTCCAATAGAGGAGGCATATTGTAGGTTGAGCAGGCTCTCTATATCTTCTAGTGGTACTCAACATTCTCAGACCTCTTCAGCCATGGCTACATCTCATGGTAGGGGGATCCCTACACAGTAACGTGGTCGAGGTACCCGTGGCGGAGGAGGGGTAGTCGACCCCGTCAGCCATGCACTTTCTTCCATAGGTCAGGTCACTCGAAGGAAACATGCTATTCTAAGCATGGTTTTCCTGGTTCAACACATGTTGCAGATTAGATCTAGCAGGCTAGCGGTTCTTCACCTGCATCTGATCAGAGATTTGATGAACTTGTAGCGCGGCTGAGAGAGTTTATGTATGCTCGTAGGTCAACCAGTTCTTCAAGACCCTCAGAGGTGGTTGCCTCAGCATCGGCGTCCACATCAGGTATAGCACATGCACTTACTAGCTATTGCATGGCAAACTTGTCAGAATGGATTATGGTATCAGGAGCATCCCATCATCTTTGTGGTGACATAGGACAGTTTAATACCTACAGTACGACTCAGTCAGGGAGATCGGTGGTAATAGCATACGGGGCACACGCTCCCATCACTGGTCAGGGGGAGGTGTAGTTAACCCCAGCAATGCAATTGAATCTGTAGAACATTTATTTTTTTCTTGTCCCGTGGTATATCAAGTTTGGCAGGAGGCTGATGTTGCTTGGTGCTGCTTCGAGGACTTTCAGGCCTTCTGGAATTCGATCTCCACAAATAGGGCTAGACCAATGAGGGAGCGGATGTATCCCATGGCTATTTTCTGGGCGATCTGGCATGGAAGGAACGACTTGTTGTTCTCGGGACAACGGTTTTAAAAGGAGAACGTAGGGTTTTTTGCAAAGAGGCCGTTAGATGATTGGATGATGTAGTGTTCTTTTTGGTGCGTCTTGGACGTTGTACTTTCTGTCCTTTTGTAGTTTCTCTTTTGGTTTATGAATAAATTTTGATGGGCGGACACCACCGAGTGTTTCCCCCTACCTTGCAGACTTTCAAAAAAAACCCACCAATGCGACTTCATAATCTTCTTTATGCTCCTGAATTTTCTATAAATTTACTGTCTATTAGTCAAATCACCAAGGATTTACATTGTCGTGTCATATTTGATCCATCTGCTCTTGCGTTTCAGAATATTCTTATGGGCAGGGTGATTGGATTTGGTTATGAGCAAGGAGGTCTCTATAGGCCAGTACAATCCCCATATGCTGGTGCTTCTTCTCTTCGCACTGAATTGGTTTTCCTGTGTGTAGCATCTTCGGTTTGGTCATCTTCCTCTGCAGAAGTTGTGCCACGTTCTTCCTCAGAGCTCCCCTCGCTCTACCTTTCAGTGTGAGGCCTGCCAGCTTGGGAAGCATCATCAATCTACATTCCAGAATCGTCAGGGTTGAAGTAGTCATAATCTGTTTGAGTTAATTTATTTTGACATTTGGGGTCCAAGTCGTGTCCCAAATCATCAGGGGCATAAGTTTTATCTTGTTGTTGTTGATGAGTTTTCAAGATTGTCGTGGGTCTTCCTTCTTAAAAACAAGTTTGAGGATGGTCCTGCTATTCAATCTGTTATTAATGAGATAAGGAATGTTTTTTTCTGCAAATGTCAAGTATATTCGTTCAGATAATGCCTTAGAATTTTGCGGCACTCACCACTCTCAATTTCTTAGATCTTATGATATTGTGCATCAGACATCTTGTGCCTATACGTCTCAACAGAATGGGATAGCTGAATGAAAACATCGCCACCTTTTGGATGTTACCAAGACTCTCTTGATCCAAAGTCGTGCCCCTCATTCTTTTTTTTTTTTGAGGCTCAAAAAAAAAGGGGGACACACGCGAAGGTGCTCACCCCAATGTATTAAAAAGAGAAAGAGATACTTACAAGGGGAAACTGAAGATGAGAAATTACAAAACAAAGTAAAGGGGGTAGACGGAGATCATAGCCCTTGCTGCTAAAAATTTACAAAGAGGTCCAGTCACGAAGGAAGCCCGAGGCCGTGGATCTAACATTCTCCAAATAGAACCGCTGACGAGCAAAGATAGCTTCGTTTCGCCCCAGCCACAGGCTCCAAAGCCTCGAGATAGGGTCAAGCAGCGCAGGCCATGGCCGACCCTGTAACATCCGGGAATTTGCGTAAACCCGAACTCGTCCGATTTTGGGTCTAATGAACCCAAAAACGTTGTCGGTCAATACTAAATAACCTAAAACGACCAATTAATCATGAATCAAAAGTCGTTCGGGCGAAATCGACCAAAAATCGGTCGCTTTGTAATGCGCGCCGCAAAAAGCCGCGATGCAAATTCGGAAACCGCGAAACGAACCGAGACCGTCATTAGATCCGATTCGACAACACGAGACCAACGGAATCGACCGTTCGTCAATCGGAGGTCGTTTGATATTTTTAAATCGTAAAATTTAACCTTAAACAAAATCTGTATCCGAAAATTTCGGGTATTCAAAACTCGATCAAAAGTATACCAATATTATAATCATTTTGATCGTCGTTGAAAGACGATCAAATCAAGATACTTCACGTCGAAAACGGAAGCCCGAGGTGCGCGTACGGTAGATTTTTAGGTATATCAAGTAAAGGGATATTTGGTATAATATATATATATATATATATATATATATTCACTATAGCATAGTCCCGCCGTTGGAAAAAGGAAAAAAAAATAGTATACTTGTAATTACTACTTTCCACTTGGCTTCCAAAAATTCCACATGTCAAGTAAGGAGGTTTCTTTCCCTCCTTATTTATATCACCACAAACCCCCTCCCCAACTTCCTTCTCTATCTCCAGCCGAGACCTTCTCTTCTTTTCTCTTAAATTTCTTCCCAAATCAGCTGAAGTTGCTCTTTACTCTTGGAACAAAAGGGTTGCTACTCCAAGTCATCCCCTCTTGCATGCTTGTTCTTCAAGTAAAATAGATAACTATAAGGTACAATCCCCTCTTCTTCCTATTCTTCTCTCAATTCCCATGACATCTCCTCTTCCAATAGTCATTATGCTGGAATTTCCCTGAAGATTTGTTGCTGCCCATCCTCCAAGATCAATCAAATTCTGTAGAAAGCACCTGTGGAGGCTCTATTTCAGACCTCCTACAACTTTTGGAGCTTTGAGGCTGCTCCAAATCCAAAGAAAAGTGCTGGAGCTTTCAAATCTGCAGCTTCTTCTCTCAAATTCCAGCAATTTCATGCAAATTTCTCTTCAAACTTGAAGAGATTTGAGGTACCATTCCCCAGCCATTCTTTTGCTGCCATGCATATTGTTTTACATGTAGATCAAAGCTTCAAATGTACAAATCCCTTCTCCTCCTCCTTGCTGCCATGCATGCTCATTATATTTGATTCTTTTGTACAATCCTTATATTTATCTTTTGATGCCATGCTTGTAATTAAAGTCTTTTAGGTTTGTAGAGAGTCCATATGTATCTTCTCTAAAGCATCATCTTCTCTAAAGAATTAGAACCACTCTAAGTGTTGGACTGTGAACCTCCCATTCTTGGTCTTGATCTAATGCATGATATTCAAAGGAGGGCACAAGATGCTGATCTCCCTGGAATTCCATATGTTCCTTTCTTAGTAATGCTTCCTATTGGTATCATAAATGGTTTATGTCAATTGGGTGACCCTGAATCTCACTGCATCATCTTAAATCCATTCATATTGATGGAGTTGCAGTGTCTTGTTGGTAGGGAATTGTTGAAAAATTTGAGTCCACGGAATTATGTTTGATAGGAATACAGAGAGCTGTTCAAGAATTCAAAAATCAAATTTTCAGGTTGTCATGACATTCCATGAGGATGGCAGTGGATTTTGTGAAATTCCAATCACACTGCCAAGGTGGGTAACGGAGATTTGGATGAGATAACCAAGATATTTTTTTCACAGACCGAGAAGGGAGGAGAAACACTGAATGCCTTTCATGGGGAATCGATAAGGAGCGTGTTCTCAAAAGGAGAATGGGTATAGACGTACACTTCGACTTCATGAACAATTTCCACATGGAATTAGACAATTTGTTTGCAGAAGGCATGATCTCAGTTGTTGAGATAGGACTTGATACTTCCAGAAAGTTGAAATATCCCTCATTTTCAAAAAAAAAAATATAGGCTGGAAGTACCCTGGTATTAGTGAGTTTCAGGTATTTGATTCAAATTAATTGATGTTCTATTTGGCCGTAGCATTGTAAACCGTGAGTTAGAATAAAACCTTCCATAAATATGAAAGTTGTAGACTGTCGGCATATAGGAACAAACCCATGGGAAATTACGAATCCGGTTTAAGATTTTGGTTGCTTAGGGTCATGTCTTCTCGATTTTAAAACTTTGGAAGTCTATGCCTTCTTTCTATTCTGAAGTGCAAAAATCTTACATACCAGATGTCTGAGATAGACTTTAAGCCTTCTAAGTATTAAGAAGTCTATATTCTCTTTCATTAAGATAGACTTTCCATCACTGGACTCGCTTTCTTCGTACCACTTCTCAAACTATCTTCAAATCGAAGTTTCTACTTATAATTTTGAGAAAATGAGGATGTTCACAAAGACTACGAAGGGTCTCTCGTGTTATTTGTGAAGTAGAAGTCTTTGTAATCATGCATGAATCACTTTAGATCGGTGAGGTTATCAACAAAAGATAATGAGAATTTAATCTATAGCCTAGTACATCCATAAGATTGTAATACAAAGATATCAGTTAATCGAGCCGGTCATGGTGATTTTTACGCCTGACTGTGCGAGGGCGCGGTGACCCTCAACTGGGCGGAGGAAAGGAAGCCCAGTTTGGGCAGCGGCCGCTTAATGCGCGGGTCTAGGATCCCAGTCTTTTACACGGTTTTTACGCGAGCTCGCAGTGTTTTTACGCCTCGTTGGGATCCTGACTTTGGACCAGTTCCGTTGACCCTGACTTTTAGGATACTCAGGCGGGGGATCCTTGGTTTTCAGTTTTACGTACGAGCTCGTTAGCCTGTACTAGTCAGGCAGGTTTCTAGAGCGACTTTTCTAGGGAGTCTCTCTCACCCGTCTCAGTGGCGTAGTTGGGGAGTAGACCTATCCCTCTATTGGACCGCGCTTCCAATTAGAGGGCGAGACGGAAGAGCCATTTGTAGGCTTCTTCACCGCTTGAGTTACTTCGCCAAACAGACTTGGCGATTCTATATCTAGATCATCCATATCTACATCTACAACATCTGGAGCTATATCTGAAACATTGAAGTTAAGAATTGGAGAAGTTATGATCAAAAGACCATTCTCTCTACCCAAGAATTTAAATAAATTAATAGATCTCTACAATCTCAACTTTTCCGTTTTTCACTCACCAACATGATCTCTGAAGAAATTGATAGATGCATTCACACTCATACACTTATGATTATACAACTGCTATATAAATATGTTACATATGGGAAATGCCGGGTTCTGGGGAAATCATTAGAAACGCATTACAAACAAACCCTTTTTACTTACGCAAGTAGACGTAGATTTTACTGGTACCACCTTTTTACTTGCCTGCTTTTGTACATATTAAATGTCAAGTTATTTTTATAAATTTTAGGGAGGTACCAGCAATGGCTGACGCCTCTTCTTTCCTATTTTGTGTGTGGCAGGCAAACAGCCTGCAGCTCAGTAGATATACATGCTTCCAGGAGATAGAGTTTATACCCGACGGTATGAATTACTTTGCCTCAGTTTTTGTTCAGATAATGATGTAAATGTTATCTCTTTTGTATCACACTTTGGGATATATGTTGTAAATGGAAGATCATTGTACATGTTGAATACTGATATGAATATTAATGAAAAGAATTTTGGTGCCATGTTGTCTCTTGTACTTGTGGTCATGTATGATGGAAATGAATGTCAAATTTGCGCGAAAAATTTTCCCTGCTTTTCTACAACTCTGCGATCAATGTGAATGAAATATTGCGAATTTTGTCGTAAACGGGTACCCGGATCCTGAGGGGTTCACAGACCCCGATCACAGAACAAGCTTTGAAAGAAATGAGCGAAGGAAGAGAGATCCAACCACCCCAAATCGGCCCATAACGCATCAACACAGCAGCAATGCAGAAATAGGTGATCAATAGTTTCCGTATCCACGCCACAGAGACCACAGAGAGGCGAAGAGTTGGGAAACATCCGTGCACAACGATCTCGAGTTAGTATTCTTCCCCTACGGAGCAGCCAAAGAAAAATACCCACACGCTCAGGAAGCCTGAGTGCCCACAATAGATTGCAATCACGCAAGAGCATGTCATCCCTCCCAGCGGGAACCGGCAATATGGCCATATACGCGGCACGAGTAGAGAAGGGCCCATTCTTCCAGGCCAAGTAGTCCCGGCCCACAGAAGGCACAGGGGCATCAACAAGAGAGCTTATGAGAGAGAGATATTCGAGCATCCGCTGGTCCGACAAAGACTCAGAAATAAGAGGGCACCAATCGCGCCCATCCCAGCAGCCGGCCACCGTAACATCTTTGTTGGGGACCAAAGCGTAAAGACGGGGGAAAGTGAGACTAAAGGGCCCCCTTCCCGTCCAGTCATCCTCCCAGAAGCGAAGCAGAGAACCATCGCCGAGGTTGAATGAGAATAGGGAGCGATTCCGACAAAGAGCGCCCATCACCCCACGCCAAAAGATAGAGATCTGGCCCCGATAATCACCACGAAAGGCCAAATGGATGCCATCCCCTGCCGCACCCCTCAAACAATTAATCAAGAAGTTGTCCTCCTTCCCCCAAATTCTCGCCGCCCATTTGAGCAATAGAGCCTCGTTCACCGACGCCAGGCGCCTCACACCCAGCCCGCCCTCCTTCTTAGGGCGCGTGACCTCATCCCAGGCAACGAGGTGCACACCCTTCCCCCCCCTCCCTTCTTCCCCCACAGAAATGCTCGCATACACTTCTCCAGACGCCAACGAACCCCCTTTGGCATCCCCCGCACCGAGAGAAAGTAGATAGGGATAGAGGAAAGGACGGATTTAAGAAGCACTAACCGGCCACCACGGGAGAGAATCACCGCGCGCCACCCAGCCAGGCGATGCTCGACCTTCTCGACGATCGATTTCCAGTCACGCGTGCGCGCGCGGCCCAACGTCAAGGGTAATCCCAGGTAATCGAAGGGGAGATCAGAAGTTTGACAGCCCAGCACGTGCGAGCACATCGCCGCCTCCGCCGAGGACATGAAGAAAGGGATCGCCTTAGATTTGTTGCCATTCATATGAAGACCGGAGAGCTCGCTGAACAGTTGAATAGTAGTAGCCATTGGGGACACATTCGAAGGATCCCCCTCGATGAAACAAATTGTATCATCAGCAAATTGGACGAGCGGTATGTGGTAAGGGCCCAAAGAGCAGCCCCGAGACAAACCAGCCCCCACAACACCCTCGATCATGCGCGGCAGAACATCAGCCGCCAGAACGAAAAGGAGAGGGGCTAGGGGGCAACCCTGGCGAATCCCCCTCCGCGGTTGGAAAGAACCCCCGACCGTCCTGCCATTGACCAAAAGAGATAGCGATGCCGTTGACACACAACGCCGCATCCACGTAATCCAGGTAGAGGGGAACCCCCTTCTCCACAGAACGGACCATAAGAACCGTCAATCAAGAGTATCATAGGCCTTGGCAAAATCAATCTTCCAAAGAATTCCCTTGGTTGCATTCCGCCTCCATGACTCAATAATCTCGGAAACAACGGCATAGCAATCAGAAATTTGCCTACCACGCACGAAGGCTGCCTGCGTAGGCGAAATGAGTGAGTCGAGGAGCGGGGCCAGGCGACGCGCGAGGGCCTTTGCAATAATTAGATAAATTGCATTGGACACGGAAATAGGCCTGAAATCCTCAATCCTAGTAGCCGACGACGATTTAGGAATAAGCACAATATGGGACCGATTTAGGATATCAAAGCCATCATTTCTCTCGCAAAAATCCCGCGCCACAGCCAGAACATCGTTCCCAAGAATATCCCAAAATTCCTTGTAAAAGCAAACCGGGAAGCCATCAGGCCCCGGGTCAGCATCACGATTGAGGTCCCAAACCGCCCCTTTGAGTTCTTCCAAAGAAAGCGGGAGCACGAGCGCCTCCGCAGAAGATGCAGGGAGAGCAGGAGCCCCCTGGCCCGACCAGCGCCACCGCCGCGGGGCCGAGGAGCCAAACGCAGCACGAAAATAGTTCCCCACGGCCACCCCCACATCAACCTCCCCCTCGAAATGCACCCCACCAATGGATATAGAAGAAATGGAATTAGAGCGGCGGCGGCCACTCGCCACCCTGTGGAAGTAAGCAGAATTGGCGTCCCCCTCCTTGAGCCACCTCACCCGAGATCGCTGACGCCACTCGATTGAACGCTTACGATCCTCCATCCGCGTCGTCGCAACGGCGGCAGCGCGCTCAGCCAACTCGTCCGAAGTCAGATCTCTATCATTCTCGAGAATGTCAAGGCGTAGAATCACAGCCTCAGCCGCCAACCGATCACGAATACGAGCCTGCCTCGACTCCCGCTTGAATGACGCGAGGGCCGCACGCAGGGAAGAGAGTTTAAGGGCAAAGCGACGTGCGGCAGAACCCGCAAAAAAGGACTGGTTCCAATGATTCCGAACAAAATCCCTGAATCCCGGCTCGAGGAGCCAAGAACGCTCATATCTGAAGAGCCCACGGGGACGCTGACCATCCCCGCTATCACAAATGATGGGACTGTGATCAGAGAAAGCGCGAGGACGAGAAGTGACCGAACAAAGGGGGAAAGCCTCCATAAAGTGCTCGTTGGCCAGAAACCGATCGATCCGCGATCGGGCAGAATTCGACCTCCAAGTGTAGACGATATCATTTGCCTCCAGCCCCTCCAGAGCCAAGTCCCGAACAAAGTCCATGAAGTCCGATGAGCCGGGATCGCTGCCCCCACGAGCGCGGGGACGGTCCCTTGATCGCAATGTGACATTAAAATCACCCCCCACCAGCCAGGGCATGTTATCAAAAGCAAGCGCATCCGCCCTGAGGTCCTCCCAAAGCTCCCGGCGATCGATATGAGAGGTAGGCCCGTAGACACAAGTGAAGGCCGCACGCAAATTATTTTCCGATAGGGTGAGCACCACGGAGATGGAGTGACGACCGATCCTCGAAGAAGAGAATGATAGGCGCGAAGAGCGCCAAGCAACAAATAGACCACCGCTCGCACCAGAAGCATCCAACGCACGAAACGCATCCAACCCACCAGCACCAAAAGACCGCCAAACATCTTCATCCAGCACAGACAACTTAGATTCTTGAACAAAAGCAATGTCGCAACCCCATTCCAAAAGACGAGCGCCTAAAGAACGGCGACGATGAGAGTCACAAAGTCCACGCACATTCCAAGACAAGATCTTCATAAACAAAAAAGGGGTCCCCAGGAAGCCGCAAATCCCAAAAGAGAAACTCAAAAGCCAGGAGGAGATCTCCTCCCCACGCGGACTAAGCCAGAAGCAGCTGCCACCACATCCCGAGGCGAAGAAGAGACTCGGAAAGGAGAAGAGGGTGGCGCGTCACCAAGGCGGTAGGATCGCCTTCGAGTGTAAGCTCGACCAAATCTTGAGGGGGGGGAGGAGCCCCCGACCACGTCCCAGGAAGCACCGCCATGTAGGTCGTCAGCAGCAGCATACCTTTCACAGCCCGACCATCCCCGCGAAGGTCGCCCCCCTCAGCGAGGAGGGGTGAAGACGAGGGGATCATTGAGAATAGGCGCAGGAGAGTCCAGCGATAATAACTGCGAGGGAGAGATGTCCTCCAGAATGTCCCTCGAGATAGGGGCCACCACACTGATGGGCATAGGACATGGATAGTCCGAGACCCAAGAAATGGATTCGGATATCCCGGACTGGTCGGACAGCACCCGATAAGGAGGCCCGAAGGAGATAACAGCAGATCCGAAAGAAGAGCCTCGTGTAGACGTAGCCACGTGACCAGAGAGGTCGAGATGAGAGAAATCCACATCGGGGCAATCCACCGCCACAATATCACGTCTGCCACTCGCGCCCCAAGGCGAATGAAATGATGGGCCCGAACCATCGGCCTCCCCGAGCGACGCTTCGGAATATCCCCCATGCGACGCTTCGGAAAAGTCACCAGACGACGCTTCGAAAATATCCCTGGAAGAGGCCACGTGTCGCGAAGAACATGAACCGTCACCCCTCGACGGAGAGCCCTGATGTCCACCGCGCAA
Source organism: Ottelia alismoides (assembly GCA_037367405.1). Lineage (NCBI taxonomy): Eukaryota > Viridiplantae > Streptophyta > Magnoliopsida > Alismatales > Hydrocharitaceae > Ottelia > Ottelia alismoides. Next base: position 157,875 of record JAZKJV010000529.1, on the reverse strand, counting down.
GGCGGAGGAAGAAGGAGAAGGATCGGACGCCGGCGGCGGCGGCAGTATGAGAATCTCCACCTTGAAAGACCAGGAGCCCAGGCGCAGACGCTCGAATATGACCTTCCCCTCCATCTCCTCAAGAAAACGAGGAGAACACTCCAGAAGAATCGTCGTGCTGGCCCAATCCGCCCCTGGCGCCAAGCCATCGTCAAGGACTGCAAGAACTTGCCCCCACCGAGCGATCATCTTAGAGAGCACAGCCACCGTGCGAGAGAGGAAAGGGACCCCCCGCACCTCCGCGATACAAACCTCGGTAGTATACACCGCTCCATCCGCGACACGAAGGGGTCGCCATGTAACATCAGCATGCCCAAACCCACGGAAAAGGCTCTCCCGTTGCACCGGGGATAGCCCGCGAACACAACAGCGCTGCGAGTCCAGGAAGACAATGTCGCCGTCGAAATCCTCGCCAAGAAACAAAATCGTCCTCGCTCGAATGTCATCCCAGGAGAGATCTGATCCACGTCGGACACCCACCGCAGCAAGGTGTCCCTTGGACGAAGCACGCCTGCACGCGAAAAACCCGCCGCCATGCAGCCCCGCATCCCGCCGCGCCGACCCGCCCCCCGGCTCCTCAACCCTCCTTCCCCTACCAACGGCAGCCCCACCCCCACGCCCCTTGCAGGGCAAGCCCCCCTGCACCACGTGCTCCGCAACCGAACCATGCACAGGAAACGAGCCATGCACGGCCTGTTCATCGCCCGCACCGCCACCCACCTCCAACAGCTGCACAGATCCCACCACCGCCGCAGACACCTCACTAGCAGGAACGCCACCCGCCTCGCGAGCCTGAACGCCACCCACCTCACTAGCAGGAACGCCACCCACCTCACTAGCAGGAACGGCAGCCGCCTCACGAGCAGGAACACCAGCCGCGACGCGACCAGGAGCCCCCCCCTAGTTGCACCAGCACCGGCAACCACCTCCGCAAATGAGCGAGTATCGCGACCACCCTGAGAAGCTCCAGGGCTGTCTCGCGAAGATGACCGGCGAGAGACCGCGCGTTGTCCGGCGCGACCTCCTTCACGAACGAACCAGCAAGACGCCATGCGATGCCCCACCCTACCACAATGGAAGCAGTGGGGCGGAGTATCACACGCAGCGGCTAGGTGACCACGCAGACCACAGCGGAAACACTTACGACCAGGCTTCGCATGCGAAACCCGTCGCCAACCTTCGCCTCCTTCGTTGTCGCGCACCGCATGAGCTCCCCTTCCACCACGAACCTTAGGTCTCCACGCGAAACGCTTTTCTAATTGTTTGCTACTTCCCTCGTCGATCCTAGGGGAGAAGATCCCATTCTCGATTGCATCTCCTGAGACGGATCTTTTTTCTCTTACGCCTCGTGTTTTTAGGTCAGTTGTTTTTATCCAGATGTCTCCAGGTCATGACAAGCTCTCTCCTAAAGCTGTCAAGGGTGTTTTTGTTGGGTATTCAAGGACCCAAAAGGGATATTGTTGCTTTGACCATGTTCGACGAATGTATTATGTTAGTGTGGATGTCACCTTCTTTGAGTCTATTATGTATTTCTCTCCTGCAGTTGACAAGCTCATTCCTTCGAAGAATGGAGAAGAGGTATACATGTCTCTACCTCCAATTTCGTCTACACCTAAGGTTCAGGAAAGCGGTATGCATATGCGTTCGGATAGGTCACCAAATATTGAATAAGTGGTATGCAGGGGCATATGGTATATGTGGTTCTGTGCGGTTTTCTAATTTTTAATTTAAAAATAAATAAATATCTATGAATAACATTTGTACTAAGTTTATGTATCTAAGTGGAATTAAAGATCTAAGAAAAATGATTTATGTTAGATGATTGAGTATATGCTTTTAATTGCCTAATATTTAATAAAAAAACAGTTAGCCATAAAACTTCACATATTAGATTATTCATAATAACAAAACTTCAATATACATACATGTACTACATGATCAAAACCTCAATCAAGATATATTAAAATATTTGATGATACATTACATATACTCATGAAAACAATACATGAGAAAAACATAAAACGTTGCATATATATAATGTTATAATGCATTGCAATTGTATACAAATGCATGCCATATTCTTACAATTGATTGGAGGAAGAGGCAGAGCTGCAGAATTAACCACCTGAATGGGACCATTGGAAAGTTGGAGCTGTTGAAGCAGTATGCGGGGCATATACGGGATATGCGGGGTATATGCGGGCCGCATATGCGGGGAGGGCGCATAATGCACCGATTCATGAAATCGGTTCGGTCTGCATGCCGCACGGGCATAAGCGGCCGCATATGCGGCTCGTGCGGCCGACTTCATGAACATTGACTCCACCACCTACCACACCTATTGTCTTTCCGCAGGTTTACCAGCGTCGACCCTATGCTCATGGGCCTCCTCCATCATCCAGCACGCCCCAGGTATGTTCTGGGCATTTGAGTTTTACTAATGGCACTGGTGATTTGCGGTGGAGCTTGACATGCAGAATACCCTGGATGTTCAAGTCTCTGCTATTGAAGAAGCCACGGACCTTAATGTGCATATTGCCTTACGGAAAAAGAGGCGTAGATGTACTATGTATCCACGTTCTTCCCATGTTTATCTGGCATGATTCTCAGAGGATTTCCAGGGATTTGTTGTGGGTCTGTCGGCTGTGGAGATACCCTGATCCTATCAGGAGGTTTTGCAGAGTAGTCAGTGGCGTCTGGCTAATGAAGAGATGGCAGCATTGCAGTCTCGTGATACCCGGAGTGATGTACAGGCTCCTCCTGGTGCGTCTATTGTTGGCAGCAAATGAGTGTTTACAGTGAAACACCGATCGGATGGTACTGTGGACAGATATAAGGCTAGATTAGTTGTTCGTGAGTTCACCCAAACCTATGGAGTGGATTATCATGATACTTTTTCTCCGATTGCTCATCATTCTCCGTTACGGGTTCTTATTGTTGTTGTTGTTGTGGTACGTGACTGGCCATTATTCCAATTGGATGTCAAAAATGTGTTCTTGTATGGAGATTTGCATGAGGAAGTCTACATGCAGCAACCACATGGGTTTGTTGCTGAGGGGGAGTCTCGTATGGTGTGCAGACTCCACAAGGCCATCTATGGCCATAAGCAAAGACCGAGGACTTGGTTTCAGAAGCTCTCCGAGTTGATTGAACAACAGGGGTTTGTCAGAACTACTGCAGATCATTCTCTTTTTGTTAAGAGAACTCAAAGAGGTACCATTGCTATTCTAGTCTATGTTGATGACATTATTGTTACAGGAAGTGATGAACAGGGCATTCGAGCAGCTAAGGATTTCCTTGGACAATAGTTTGTGACCAAGGATCTTAGCAAGCTACGTTACTTTATTGGCCTTGAATTTGCAAGAAATCGGCATGGTATGGTAATGACGCAAAGGAAGTATGTCGCAGACCTTCTATCTGAGACGGGCGCGACTGGATGTAGACATGTTACTACTCCAATGGATCCCAATACTAGGCTCAATGATGATGACTCTAAGGAGGTAGATAAGGGACGATACAGAGAGCTAGTAGGGAAGTTGATGTATGTTACTATCACCAGACATGATATATCATTTGTTGTTAGTAGAGTCAACCAGTTTATGGAGTATCTCAGGCAGGTTCATATGGATGTAGTGAACATGATCTTGAGGTATCTGAAGTATTCTCTGGGTGCAGGACTTTTGTTCAAAAGAGATACTTCTCTCACAGTTACTGGATGTGCAGATGCTGACTATGTTGGGTGTCCCAAGGATAGGAAGTCCACCTCAGGCTTCACTTTGTTTGTAAGTAGCTCGCTAGTTTCATGGAAGAGTAAGAAACAGACAGTCGTGGCTAGATTTAGTGTAGAATCAGAGTATAGGGCCATGGCCCAGGGAGCACGGAAATGATGTGGGTTAAGTCTGTTCTGATTGATCTAACTATTGAGGTGTCTCTTCCTATGCACCTCAAATGTGACAACCAAGTTGCTTTATTCATAATTAATAATCCAGCTTTCCATGAAAGGACAAAGCACATCGAAGTAAATTGCCATTACACTCGTGATCTAATCCAAAAGGGACTTATGTCCACCTCTCACGTTGCTTCAGGCGACCAGATTGCAGAAAAATTTACCAAAGCTCTTGCGAGGGGTCCTTTTCATTGTTGTTTTCCAAGCTGAGCATGATAGATATATATGCTCCATCTTGAGGGGGAGTGTTGAGATATTTATATCTCATTACCATTACTTTGTATTTTCTTATTTCTTTTGTCTATGATATGTAATTTTCCCTTAGAGCTTTTCTCCTATATAAGAGAGCTCTAGGGCTACTTTGAAATACAACTTCATTTTGCTCCTTTTCCACAGGAGTATATATTCCAGACCTGAGATTTTAACTTAATCAGCATTAGAATTGTTTCATCTCCATTGCCAAAAGAGGATGAAGTTCACCAGTTGAAGAACTGTCATATGCACCTGCAGCACCATACCCTACCAGACAAGGGTCTTGCTACCCAGTAAGCGAGCCTGGGGGCTTGGGGTAAACCAACCTGAAATAAAATGTATAAATCATCTTATATTTTTAATTTCAAGAGTAGCTGTGTAAGCAAAATCTCGAACAAATCGACTACTAAAAATAAAAAAATGATGATATCGAGTAAAACATACCCAATATCGACGTATCGGCTGTTATCAGCAGATATCTATGAAAAAATATACTGCACGCATTCAATTTCGACCGATTCAGGTCGATATAGCAATATCTCACATGTATCTCATGAGATATCAGTCGATACCTTGGATATTGACATAGAGGGAAATATCGAAATCCCTTGCTTTTCAATACCGATATATCAACGATATGTCACTATAATATCACAATATTTAAAACCATGAGTGTTGTGGAAGTTAGTGTTCGAAATTCAGTCGGAGATATTCAGTCGGAAGGGTCACTGAATGTTGAGAGTTTTATGCTATGATACTCTTTTACAGTTCATTTATTTATCAGCCCGTATTATGTAATTTACCCATTATGGTTTCTCTCTTCTATATAAGAGAACCCTTGGTATTTATGAATAAACAACAATGCATTTTCCTCAACATGCTTTCAAAGCGATGGTCCTAGACCGGAGCCATGAGCCCTACCTCTGAGCCCTACCTCCAGCCTCGCCCATCACACCTCACATCGGTAGCACAGTGGCAGCCTAGCAGTGCAATCGCTGCCCCAGCGGATGTCTTGCTACCTAGCCGCTTCTCAGCGATCACCTAGTTGCTGCCACCAGCATTCGGTAATGTTGCCAGAGCCGCCCAGCACCATCCGATGCTGCCCAGTGGGCCCCAGAGCTACCCAACTCCATTTGGCGTCGCCCGGTGGACCTCCTACTGCCCTGATTTCATAGTTTTTGGCCTGACTTCAGAGTTTTTGGTCTGATTTTGCCTCTTTTCATACCAAAATCAGACCACTTGGAGCCAACTTTTGTTTAGGGTTGGTTGTGGTATGAGTCTACACCCACAACCACCCCTCTTCATGTCTGTGTAAATACTCCACGATTTGTCTACGATCCCAGTTATTTATCTACGATGTTAGAAAAGCAGAGTTGATACCCCATCCACAGGTGTCTTCAAGGGTCTGGCACCTGTTGTCAAGATGGATGGCACAAACTACAAGTTGTGGGAGATGCAGTTCATGACGCAAAGACATGGTAAGAAGCATATTCTGATGCAAGATGAGTCGGTGGACAAGACTGGACCAGTGCCACATGGGAGGCATATGATGTGTATGCTAAAGTAGGGCTATCTAGTATTGTGTCTGTTGAAATAGCCAATGATATCTTAAGTTAGCCCACAGCAACGACAATGGGGGACATCCTCGCAGTTACACTCTCATGTGATGAATGAGTCGAAGATCATGCAACTACAGCATGATATCTTCACAATCAAAAAGGGTGATCATCCTCTTCACATCTAGTGTACACATCTCTTAAGGGTATGTTCGAGCGAGTCCATAGTAGCATACCTTTGACGGCTTCACCACAGCATCATAAGGCCTATTGAGATTCTGTCATGACTGGGGTGTTTCTGGATGCACTTAACTCGGAATACAACTCAGATCGCTCTCATCTCCTCACAGATGCTACCAACAACCTATGGAGGAGGTGTATCGTAGATTGAGCAGACTGAGCATCCCCTCTACTACATCTTCTCAGATGTCGTAGGCTATGGCAGCTTCCCGGGTACACATGACTCGCCTTAATTCAGAAAATGGCACACGCGGCAGAAGAGGCACACGCCTGTGCCCACCCTGTTCGTATTGTCACCGATCAGGCCATTCAAAGGACACGTTCTATTCCAAGTACGGCTTCCCACATCCACACATGTTGCTGAGCAAGTCTAGACTGCTCATGACTCTATCGATCATCGTTATGATGACTTTGTTGCATGACTACGAGAGATCATGCCCCCAACTTCTGGATCTTTTGGTACTTCTACCGACCCATCAGACATAGCTACTTCTGCATCCAGGAGCACGTCAGGTATCACTCATGCTTTTATTAGTCGTTCTTGACTAGACCCTTCAGAGTGGATCATGGACTCCGGAGCTTCTCATCATCTCTGTGGAGATCGCTCCCAGTTCAGTTCTTATAGCCCTGTACAACCTGGTAGATCAGTGGTGAATGCTGATGGGACCAATTCTCCCATCATCGAATAGGGGGAGGCTCATTTGACTCCCTTAATGTGTTCACAGATTGTTCTCCATGCACCAGAGTTCTCGACGAATTTATTGCCTATTAGTCAGATTACAAAAGATTTAAATTGTCATGCAATATTTGATCCTACTTCTCTAATTTTTCAGGATATATCACGAGTCGGGTGACTGGATGTGGTCGTCAGCCTGGAGGTCTTTACAGGTCGATCCAGTCTCCGTATGTTGGAGTTATCTCCCTTTTTACTGGTTCGATATCTCCATACAATTGGCACCTCCGCTTCGATCATCTTCCATTGCAGAAGAATTATTGTCTCATCCCTGGAATTTCTATGAAGTCTACCTTTTAGTGTCAACCATGTCAGATTGGAAAGCATCATTGGTCTAGCTTTCAAAGTCGTCAAGGTCGTAGTAGTCAGAGTCTTCTTGAACTTTTTTATTTTAATATAAAGGTTCCAAGCTGTATCCCAGATCATCAGGAATACAGGTATTACTTAGTTGTTGTGGATGATTTCTCCGAATTATCGTGGATCTTTTTGTTAAATAATAAGTCTGCGAGTATTATGATTCAGAATTTTGTCATTAAAATGACGAATCTTTTCTCTGCTTCTATTAAGTATATTCGTTCTAATAATGCTTTTGAATCTGTACTACTCAATTGTCCAAATTTCTTGGCTTGCATGGCATTATCCATCAGATCTCATGCCCCTACACTTCATAGCAGAACGGTGTTGCTGAACGCAAACAATGTTACTTTGTGAGCATCACTAGAACTCTTCCCATATAAAGTCGGGCTCCTTATTCCTTCTAGGGTGATGATGTCATACAACATGTTATCTCATCAATCGGATGCCCTCTACAATTCTTGATGAAAATGCTCCCTTCTCTCTCGTTTTTTCATGAAAAGGACCTTTTCTCTCTTACATCACAAGTTTTGTAGGGAGTTTGTCCGCTTTCTACATCCAGGTCGTGACAAGCTTGCTCATCAAGTTATCAAATGCATGTTAGTTAGGTATTCTCGTACCCATAGGAGGTATAAGTGTTTTGATCATGTACAAGGTAAATACTCTGTTAGCGATGATGTTACATTCTTTGAGTCTATCATGTTATATACTCCTACTGGTGACAGGATGAGTGCCTCTGAGTCCGGGGATGAAGTTGTTCTTCCACCTCCTCATCCACATACACCTCAGTATGTTCTCCATGCTCCAATGCCTTTCCCATATCCAGCATGCCTTAGGCAAATTCTGAAAACTTGGTTTGCACCGATGGACGGCTAACTTGAATGACGAACAAGAACATGTATATGATAAACAGGGACCACGACAGGATACTGATTTGCAGTAACCTATTGCCTTGCGAAAATGCAAATGTACTTGTGCGAGATACCCCCTCGCCGGACGCGTGTCTTTGGAAAGACTTTCGCATGATTTCAGGAAGTTTGTCGTGGGATTATCAGCCACTGGTGGCTTGCCATGGAGGGAGAGATGGTTGCGCTCCAGTCTCGTGGGACATGCACTCTTGTTTCTGCTCCAAACGATGCACCAATTGTGAGCTGCAAATGGTATTCACTATCAAACATGTAGAGATATTTCTATATTCTATGTACCTCTTTATGTTATTCTTATTTTTCTTGTTTCCATCTTATGTAATTTACCCATAGGCCTTCTCTATATAAGAGAGCCTAGGGTTCTCTGGAATAAACAACGAATCATTTTCTTCCAACATGTAGAGCCAAAACCCTAGCCGCCCACTACCTCATCTCCTCTCTTGTCGTCGCCCCCCCCCCCCCCCACTCCTCCCGTCGTCGTTGACACCCCCCCTCCTCTTCCCGTCATCGGCCCCTCCCCTCCCTCCTCTTCCCATTGCCGGCCCCAATCCCCTCCTCACACCGCCGACCTCAACCCCCTCATCCCGCCGCCGGCCCCAACCCCCACTTCCTGTCGTCGGCCCCTCCTCTCTTCCCGCCGTCGCCGCTACTTATGGGTTTGAGTGCATAAGTCTACATATGCACTCAAATCCCCTGATGATTATGTAAACATTTGTTCCTTGGTCTACAAACCCTAGTTTCATATCTCCAGCAAAATGTCAGAAAACAAGGTCGATATGCCCTCCATAGGCGCTTTCAAAGGTCCAGTGTCCACTGTCAAGATGGATGGGACGAACTATGAGCTCTGGGCAATGCAATTCATGAGTCTCATGAAGTCGAATAGTAAGAAGCACATTCTTACAGAAGATGAGCCGACAGAGAAAACTGGAGCTTATACCTCCTGGGAGGCTGATGATTCGTATGCCAAAATCTGTCTTTCAGGTACACTGACGATGGAGATTGCTAATGATGTACTCCATCAGCCCATTGCGAAGGCGATGTGGGACATACTTGCAGCAACATACTCGCAGGTGCGGAATGAGACCAATATCCTTCAGCTTCAGCATGACATATTTACAATCAAGCAGAACGGACGGCCTCTTCACTCCGTGTATACATCCTTGCGAGGGATGTTTGAGAAGCTCTACAGCATCATTCCTCTTACGGCAACTCCCGAGGAGCAGAAGACCTTTCGGAATGCTACCTTGGCGGGGGTCTTACTTGCAGCACTTGACCCTGAATATGATGTTGCTCGCTTGCAGATTCTTGCAGATGTCACTATTCCTCCAATGGAGGAAGTTTACCGCAGGCTTAGTCGGATTACAGTCTCGTCCAATGCTCCTACTCAGCCTCATTCAGCGATGGCGGCCACCAGAGGCAGAGGAGCCTCTTCTTCGTTCTGTGACTGTGGAACTCGAAATAGAGGCGGTCGCTTTCGTCAACCGTGCACCTTCTGTCATCTCCCAGGTCACGCGGAGGATACATGGTATTCTAAGCATGGTTTTCCGGCCTCGGCGCGTATAGCCGAGCATGTTACATCTCCACCAATCTCTGCTTCAGATCAGAGGTTTGAGGAACTTGTTGTCAGATTGTGCGATATTATGCCCCCTGCCTCTACAGAATCTCAAGGAGGCAACTCGGATATAGCACCTCTGCCAGTACATCAGCCACTACTAGCACCTCAGGTAGTGCTTATGCAATTACTTCCAGTCATAGATCTGACGTTTCAGAATGGATTATGGATTCCAACGCGACATATCATCTTTGCCGAGACAAAGATAAACTTACATCCTATAGGGAGATTCCATCAGGATGATCTGTCGTGATAGCCGATGGAACTCATTCCCCCATCATTGGACAGGGGGAGATCAGTTTATCTCCTTCTATGCGTCTACAGAATGTGTTACACGCTCCTGATTTTTCAATGAACTTACTATATATCAGTCAGATTACAAAGGAGTGGTTGTGGTTGCGAGCAGGATGGTCTTTATCGTCTGATCCGAACTCCCTATGGTAGCGTCTCCTCTCAGTCAAGTGGATTAGTCTCTCCATTTACATGGCATCTACGCTTTGGCCACCTCCCTCTTCAGAAGATGTGTCATATCTTGCCTAAGATTTCACCGTGTTCTTTCTTTCAGTGTGAAGCATGTCAATTGGGAAAGCATCATAGATCTGCTTTTCCTAGTCGTCAGTCTCGGAGCAGTATCTCCTCTTTTGAATTATTTCATGTTGACATTTGGGGTTTGAGTCGTGTTCTCGATCACCAGAGGCACAGGTTTTATCTTATTGTTGTTGATGACTTTTCTCGGTTGTCGTGGGTGTTTTTGTTGAAGAATAAATCTAAAGCAGGGGATGTGATCAAAAATCTTATAAATCTGAAGCAGGAAATATTTTATCAGTGTTGATGTCACATTCTTTGAGTCTGTGATGTATTTCTCCCTTGCAGGTGACAGGTTGACCTCATCCACATCTGATGATGAAATCTATGTACGACCCCCACATCTGTGTCCGTCTTTTCCCGCTCCAGTTCCCGTTGTTCCACCACCACCATCACCACCACCACCGCCTCCTCTACAACCACTTGTTTCACCTTTACCGAAATTCTATACCCGTCGGTCTGTTCCTGCTATGGTACTCGTCAATCATCCAGCACGCCTCAGGTTTGTCCTGATATTATTACTAACGATGGGTCTGATAATGTGCAAGTGCAGGGATCTTTGCAGGAGAATAGCATACCGGTGAGTATTGTTTCTGATGATCTGATTGTACCTATTGTCATACGGAAGCAGAAGCGTACATGTCAATCATATCCACTTGCTTCACAGGTTTCCTTCCATCGTCTCACAAGGGACTTTTAGAGGTTTGTTGTGGCTCTATCAGCCGTAAAAATACCACGGAATTATCAGGATGCCTTGAAGGTTGGCTACTGGCGTTCAGCCATGGAGGAGGAAATGGCTGCTCTGTAGTTGCGGGATACATGGAGCTTGGTTTCCACTCCCTAAGGAGCATTTGTTGTCACACTATCAAATATCTTGCAGATGGCAACCTTAACCATTACAAAGCAAGGCTAGTGGCGCGAGGGTTCACTCAAACATACAGCGTGGATTATTTGGATACATTCTCTCCAGTTGTGCGTCACTCGACTCTATGTGTCCTCCTGTCAATTGATGTGGTACGTGATTGGCCCTTGTTTCATCTTGATGTTAAGAATGCCTTTTTCTATGGGGATCTGCAGGAAGAAGTCTACATACAGCAGCCTCCGAGGTTTGCTGCTGAGGGGAGAGTCAGACGGTGTGTAGACTTCACAAGGCAATATATGGTCTTAAACAAAGTCCACGGACGTGGTTTCAGAAGCTTTCTGATCTAATTGAAAGGCAAGGGTTCAAGATCAAATGCACATCATTCTTTGTTTGTCCAGAAGACTCTCAGAGGTACGGTTGTTATCATGGTGTATGTTGATGATATACTCATTACAGGAGATGATACGCGGGGGATAAAGATGGCAAAAGCATTTCTGGGCCATCAGTTTGTTACTAAGGATCTTGGCACTCTACGATATTTTCTGGGGTTGCAATTTGTTAGGAATGCGTAGTGCCTTGTGATGACCCAAAGGAGGTATATTACAGACATGCTTGTCGAGACGGGCATGATTGGGTGTCGACCCTCAACTACTTCTATGGATCCTAGCATGAAGTTATATGATGATGATACAGATGAGGTTGACAGGAGAAGATATAGAGAGATGGTGGGAAAGCTCCTCCATATTACTATCACTAGACCTAATATCGCTTTTGTAGTGAGTCGGGTGAGTCAGTTCATGGAACAAACCAGACAAGTACATATGGATGTCATATACATGATACTGAGATATCTAAAGTCGTCTCCAGGTGCAGGATTACTGTTCAGGAAAGAAACAAACATTTCTGTCGCTGCATGTGCCGATGCGGACTATGCAAGATGCTCAAAGGATCGAAACTCTACTTCAGATTTTGCAGTGTTTGTTGGTAGTTCTTTGGTCTCTTGGAAAAGCAAGAAACAAATAGTGGTGGCTAGATCTAGTGTTGAATCTGAATATAGGGCCATGGCACAAGCAATTACTGAGATGGTGTGGATTCGAGCTGTGTTAGAAGATTTGCATATAGATGTACCTCTACCCATGCAGCTACAATGTGATAATCAAGCCGCACTATTCATTGCTAATAAGCTTGCTTTTCATGAAAGAACAAAGCATATTGAAGTAGACTGCCACTATACTTGAGATATGATCCAAAAGGGCTTGATTTCTACTTCTCATATCAGTTCAGGAGAGAAGAATGCCGACGTCTTCACCAAGCCGCTGCTTAAAGGGTCATTCCAGAAGTGTTCTTCCAAGCTGAGCATGATTGATATCTATGCTCCATCTTGAGGGGGAGTGTAGAGATATTTCTATATTATATGTACCTCTTTCTGTTATTCTTATTTTCTTGTTTCCATCTTATGTAATTTACCCATAGGCCTTCTCTATATAAGAGAGCCTAGGGTTCTCTGGAGTAAACAACGAATCCTTTTCTTTCAACAAAACACATAGCAGATGGTTCTGTAGAACAAGGCACATTTGGTGGACACAGGATTTACACAGACCTACGGGGTGGATTACCTCGACATTTTCTCTCCAGTTGCACGACATTCCACACTGCGGATTCTGTTGTCAGTTGAAGTTGTACGTGATTGGCATATATTCTAACTTGATATCAAGAATGCTTTTCTATACGGCGATCTACAGGTTGAGGTGTATATGCAGCATCTACCTAGGTTCGTTGCTAAGGGGGAGTATGTATGTCGGCTCCATAAGGCTATCTATGGCCATATGTAAATCTCCAATGCCTACTTCTAGAAGCTGTCAGATCTGATTGAACATAGGGGTTTATACAGTCAATTATTAATCATTCCCTCTTTGTTCAAAATACTCAGCGAGGTACAATTGTCATCTTGGTATATGTTGATGATATTATTATTACTGGAGATGATATTCAGGGTACTACTACGGACAAGAACTTGTTGGGACAACAGTTTGTCATCAAAGACTTAAGTGAACTGCATTACTTTTTGGGTCTGGAATTTGCTGGAAACAAGAAGGGCCTTGTCATGACCTAAAGAAAGTATGTAACTGATTTCCTTTCAGAAACAGGAATGACAGGTTGCAGACCGACATCTACACTTATGGACCCCAACATAAAAGTGCATGATGATATTACATAGGAGGTAGATAAAATAAGGTATAGAAAGCTAGTTAGGAAGCTTCTCTATGTTACAATTGCCAGACCTGATATTTCTTTTACAATAAGCAAGGTTAGCCAGTTTATGGAGCAACCAAGACATGTGCACATAAATGCAGTATACATGATCTTGAGATACTTGAAGTCTTCTCCAGTGGTAGGTCTATTATTTAGTAGAGGAACTTCACTATCTGTCATAGCTCGTGCAGATGCGGATTATGTTGGTTTCCCCAAGGACAGGAAGTCTACCTCAAGATTTGTTGTGTTTGTGGGAAAGTTTCTAATATTATGGAGAAGCAAGAAACAGACAATGGTATTAAGATCCAGCCCCGAGTCGGAATATAGTCACGGCGCAATGTAGTATTGAAATGATGTGGGTCAGTTCTGTTCTTTTTGGTCTGGGTGTAGACGTACCTCTTCCAATGTAGTTATTGAGTGACAACTAGGCCGCTCTCTTCATTGCAAATAATCTAGCCTTTCACAAAAGAACTAAACATATTCAAGTGGATTATCACCATATCTCATGTTCGTTCATGAGATCATACTTCAGATGTATTTATAAAGGCACTTGCCCAAGGACCCTTTCAGAGATGTTGTTTCCAGCTGAGCCTGATAGACATCTATGCTCTAGCTTGAGGGCGTGTTGAGAGTTTTATTTTATGATATTTATGATACTCTTTTACAATTTATTTCTCAATCTTTATTATGTGATTTACCCATTAGGGTTTCTCTCTTCTATATAAGAGAATCCTTGGGCTCTATGAATAAACAACAACGTATTTTCTCAACGCTAAATAAAGATTGTTCGGTATTCGGGAGAATATTCATAATTATTCGGATATGTATTTTTTAATTATTTTGAATATAAAAATTATGTCTGATATATATTCTTATATATTTATACTTATATGGTCATCAATCAATAAGCTTCCAAGATTAATACATATTAACAAGTTACATTTATGGAGCTTTAACATTTGTGGTGATACCGAGATAAATGGGAACCTTTAAAATTAAAAATAAAAAAATTAGCAGTATGTTGCAATAGTCAGTTGAGTACCTGAATATTTAGGCCAAATAGTCGGGAATAATCGGGTCAGACTGAATATTGACCGAATAGCAATATTTTATTTGATCCCCCCCTCAATAAGAATATCCAAATTAATATATAATCCATTCGGTCGAATACTGCAACAATGGTGATCTAAGTGTGCGCGTGAAAAAACCCACGCACCAAGCATTAATGCTCTTTGAAGCATGAAATTAAGAATATTAAAAAATGAAACTCAACTAGATAACACAAGCTTTTTTATATAATTCATTGATATTAGAAGATATTAAAATGAATACTATCATACATATAAGTTACGTTATTCTAAGCTTATAATTGGGTAAAGCGTACCTGGTCACTGCACCCATAGAGCGTCCCCATAGACCAATACAAGAAACACTCCCTTCTTCCCGCAAATAATCAACAACTGCACTGAGGTCATCTTTCTGAAATGAGAGAAAGTTGATAAGAAGATGAAAACAACAAATTTTATGGGTATCATATGCAAAAATTGATGCGTTTCATAAATTACATGTAACCTTGTCATTTTAATCCGTCACTGTCATGTCAATTCCATCTATTTTCAATAAATCCAGATAAATGAAGAAACAAAATCAACAAAGAATTATTATATTCAGCAATTATTATATTCAGCTCAAGGTCCACAAGAAAAGGAAAAGGCACATCATTAAGCGTGTTAGATCTCCATTTAACATGTCAGAAACATTGATATTAAACTTGAAAATGTCTGGCTAACATCTTCATGCTTGATTTGTTCTTCTACCCAAAAAGAAAAAACTGCCACAAGTAGAAAATATAAAGCAGCTATTATTTCTTACTTATGAGAAAATCAAAGGGCCAAAAAATGCTACAATTTATATGCCACAAAATTCACAAACTCACTTCATTCCAACCAAGAGTGACGTGTTCTCCTTCGGAAAGTCCAGATCCTGAAAAATCTAGTGTAAAAACGGTTATATTTGATGGGAGCAAAATAATAGCAGCTTCACTTGCATCAGCCCTGCAACCACTGAAAAGCACAAAGACATCCTTGATGGTAAATCGAATTGCAATAATTAGTGATTCAAAATAAAAAGAAGAGGGGAAAAGTTACTGAAAGGAAAATCAAAATGCGAAAATAGTTAGAAACTTTACACCGATAATATTGTATACTTTCATTACATAACCCTCCATAGTCATTAATTACAACTAAAACCCCGAATAGTCACTCCATAACTGTAGAGAGTATTATTATTATATATTATGTACCGTTTAGTATTTTCTTATTGTTCTCTGGACTACTATGTATTTTACCCATTAGGTCTCTTCCTATATAAGAGAGGCCAGGGTTCTCTTGAATTATATGTTGCTCATTTCTCCCAACATGGTATCAGAGCCTAAACCCTAGGGCTCATCCCACACGACACCCGCCCCCCCCTCCTCACCGTCGCCGCCCTTCTCTTGCGGCCCCAACCCGGCTCTCGCCAGTCCCACTACAGGATCCCCAGTCCCGCTTGCCGGGCACTAGCGCGGCCCCCAGTCCCGCTCGCCGTGCCCTAGCCCGGCCCCCAGTCCCGCTCGCCTCCGTCTTCAAGTTCGGTCATGCCCTAGTCGGCTACCGGCCCCCGCTCTAGCTGGATATATGGATTTGGGTGCGTAACGTCTACATACGCACTCAAATCCTATGCAGTCTCTGTAGACATTTGTCAATTTGTCTACAAACCCTAGTTCTTCTCCAGCGAAGATATGTCAGAATCCAAGGTGGATATGCCCTCCATAGGCGCGTTCAAAGGTCCCGCGCCAATAGTGAAGATGGATGGTTCGAACTACGAGCTCTGAGCGATGCAGTTCATGAGTCTCATGAAGTCAAACGGTAAGAAGCACATTCTTACCGAGGATGAGCCAGCAGAGAAGACAGGGATTTATGCCTCGTGGGAGGTTGATGATTCGTATGCCAAGGTTTGGCTGTCTGGAACACTGTCGATGGAGATTGCCAATGATGTCCTCCATCAGCCCACTGCCAAGGGAATGTGGGATATTCTGGCTGCAACATATTCACAAGTGCGGAATGAAACCAAGATGTTACAGCTTCAGCATGATATATTCACGATAAAGCAGAACGGCAGACCACTTCACTCCTTGTACACGTTCCTGAGAGGGATGTTTGAAAAGCTATACAGTACGATTCCACTCACAGCAACCCCTGAGCAGCAGAAGACGTTTCGGAATGCCACGATGGTGGGCGTTCTACTTGCAACCCTAGACCCTGAGTACGAGGCTGCCCGCTCTCAGATTTTGGCCGATGCAGTTATTCCTCCAATGGAGGATGTTTACCGAAGGCTCAGTCGCATATCAGTGTCTTCTAGCTCATCTACTCCACCCCCATCGGCGATGGTGGTATCACGTGGGAGAGGTGGTCAGCCTTCTGGTCGTGGACGTGGATGTGGTAGGGGTGGTCGCTTTCGTCACCCCTGTTCCTACTGTCACCGCACAGGCCACTCGGAGGATACATGCTACTCTAAGCATGGGTTCCCAGCATCGGCGCGTGTAGCTGAGCATGTTCTGCCCCAGTGAGCATCCAATGCAGACAACCGTTTTGAGGAGCTTGTGGCACGTCTACGTGATATTATGCCACAATCTACTACTGATTCTTCTGTTGGACCTTCTGATGTTGCTGCCTCTGCCTCTGTCAGTTCCTCGGTTGTCGCTAGTACCTCAGGTAGTGCTACTGCATTTACGTCTTGTCATGATATATCTGATTGGATTATAGATTATGGTGCTACGCATCACATCTGCCGAGATCGAGAGAGACTTGAGTCCTACAGAGACATTCCCCATGGTCGTTCAGTACAGATCGCAGATGGTACCCATTCTCCCCTTATTGGACAGGGGGAGGTCGTTCTATCTTCTTCCATGCATCTATAGAATGTGATGCATGCTCCAGAGTTCTCCATGAATACGTTGTCTATTAGTCAGATTACGAAGGATTTGCGTTGTCGTGCTATATTTGACCCCTCTTCTCTTATTTTTCAGGACATACTAACGAGCAGGGTGATTGGTTGTGGCTCTGAGCAGAATGGTATGTATCGTATGTTCCGGAATTCTTATGATGGCTTCTCTTCTTATTCCGCCGGACCACTATCTCCGTACATCTGGCATCTTCGCTTTGGTCATCTCCCGCTCCAGAAAATGTGACACCTTCTGCCTCAGATCTCTCCCAGTTCTTCCTTTCGTTGTGACATGTGTCAGTTGGGAAAGCATCATAGGTCCAGCTTTCCTAGTCGTCGGAGTCGGAGCAGTTGCTCCCCGTTCGAGTTGTTTCATATTGATATTTGGGGTCCAAGTCGTGTTCCCGATCATCAGGGCCACAGGTTCTATCTAGTTGTAGTGGATGATTTCTCTCGTGTATTTTGGGTCTTTCTTTTAAAGAATAAATCTGAAGCAGGAGATGTGATTAAAAATTTAATTAATGAAGTGCAAAATGTTTTTTCCTCTACTGTCAAATATGTTCGTACAGATAATGCTCTGGAATTCTGTACACGGTCTCTCTCTCAGTTCCTCTCGTCAAAGGGCATTATTCACCAAACTACTTGTGCTTACACATCTCAACAGAATGGCGTGGCAAAAAGAAAGCACCGTCACCTTCTTGACATTACTCGAACTCTTCTTATTCAGAGTTGTGCTCCTATATCTTTCTGGGGGGGTGTTGTTCTTACAGCTTGTTACCTGGTCAATCGTATGCCGTCATCTGTCCTAGGTGAGAAAATTCCTATGTCTATCCTTTTTCCTGATAAGGAATTATTCTCACTTACTCCTCGTGTCTTTGGTAATGTTGCCTTTGTTCATCTTCTTACTCCAGGACTTGACAAACTCTCTCCTAAAGCTGTCAAGTGTGTTTGTGTTGGTTACTCTCGGACTCAGAAGGGCTATCGCTGTTATGACCCCATAAACAAGAAATACTTTGTCAGTGCTTATGTCACGTTCTTTGAGTTTGTTATATATTTCTCTCCTGTAGGTGACAGGCTGGTACCATCCACTACCAATGATGATGTCTATGTTCCTCCACCTCCTACTTGGGGTTCACCTGAGTCTACTCCTGCACCAGTTACTACCCCATCTTCAACACCACCACCTCTGCCACCACCACCTCCACAACCTCCTATTCCACCTTTACCAAAATTTTATAGACGTCGATCAGGTCCTGCTCAGGCTACACGTCCGACATCCATCACGCCTCAGGTATGTGTTGATGACATTACTACTGACGGGTCAGATATGGTACATGTGCAGGATTCTTCATTGCAGGAGGAGACTACACCATCCAGTACAGTGGACGATGACCTAGATATTCCTATTGCTATTCGGAAGCAAAAGAGGACGTGTGCATCTTATCCATTTGCTTCTCAGGTGTCTTTTCATCGCCTCACAGGCGACTTTCAGAGATTTGTTGCAGCTTTGTCATCCGTGGATATACCACGGACCTATCATGAAGCTATGAAGATTGATTTCTGGCGATTGGCTATGGAAGACGAGATGCGGGCCTTACAGTCTCGTGGCACATGGAGCTTGGTTACTGCTCCTCCTAATGCATCCATTGTTAGCTGTAAATGGGTATTCACAGTTAAATACAACGCAGATGGCAGTCTAGATCGCTACAAGGCTCGGTTGGTCGCTCGAGATTTCACACAGACTTATGGTGTGGACTATATGGATAGATTTTATCTGGTGGCTCGTCATTCTACCCTTCGCATACTACTATCAGTTGCAGTGGTACGTGACTGGACTATATCTCAACTTGATGTCAAGAATGCATTCTTGTATGGAGATCTGCAGAAGGAAGTCTACATGCAGCAGCCACCAGGGTTTACTGCTGAGGGAGAGAAGTATAAGGTATGTAGACTTCACAAGGCAATTTATGGCCTTAAACAGAGCCCAAGGGCGTGGTTCCAGAAGTTCTCATCTGATTGAACGACATGGGTTCAAGAGATCGAATGCAGACCACTCACTGTTTATTCAGAAGTCTTCTACATGTACGGTTGTTATCATGGTCTATGTTGATGATATTTTGGTTACAGGAGATGATGTTCAGGGAATAGAGAGGGCAAAAGCGTTCCTAGGCCGTCAGTTCGTTACGAAGGACCTTGGAACCCTAAGATACTTTCTGGGGTTGGAATTTGCCAGGAATGCACAGGGTCTAGTGATGACCCAAAGGAAGTACATTACAGATTTCTTGACTGAAACAGGCATGGCTGGATGCAGACCATCGAGTATTCCCATGGATCCAAGCATGAAGCTGTATGATGATGACACTGCTGAAGTAGACAAGAGGAGATATAGAAAATGGTGGGTAAACTCCTTTATATTACCATAACTCGACCTGATATTGCCTTTGCAGTAAGCCGGGTGAGTCAATTTATGGAGCAGCCAAGACAAGTTCATATGGATGCCATATACATGATCCTGAGGTATCTAAAGTCTTCTCCACGTTCAGGGTTGCTATTCCGAAAGGATACAGATCTATCTATTTCAGCATGTGCAGATGTCGATTATGCAGGATGCCCTAAGGATAGAAAGTCAACCTCAGGATTTGTCGTTTTTATTGGGAGCTCTTTGGTCTCTTGGAAAAGCAAGAAGCAAACCGTTGTGGTAAGGTCCAGTGCAGAATCTGAATATAGGGCCATGGCGCAAGCAAGTTATTCAGGGCCAAGGTGCAAGCAAGCACGGAAATGATGTAGGTTCGATCTGTGCTAGAGGATCTACATGTAGCCATACCTGTACCTATGCAACTTCAGTGTGACAATCAAGCAGCGTTGTTTATTGCCAACAATCCAGCATTCCATGAGAGAACAAAGCATATTGAAGTTGACTGCCACTACACTAGAGACTTGATCCAGAGAGGCTTGATTTCTACATCTCATGTGAGCTTAGGGTATCAGACTGCTGATATACTCACCAAGCCGTTGCTCAGAGGACCCTTCCAGAGATGTTCTTCCAAGCTGAGCATGATCGACATCTATGCTCCACCTCGAGGGGGAGTGTAGAGAATATTATTATTATATATTATGTACCGTTTAGTATTTTCTTATTGTTCTCTGGACTACTATGTATTTTACCCATTAGGTCTCTTCCTATATAAGAGAGGCCAGGGTTCTTGTTAGAAAATCAGAAGCGGAAGCATAAACGTGGAAAAGATAAATAAAATAGAGAACAGCGGGATTTTACGTGAAACCCTACTCCGTGAGGAGCGGGATGAAACCACGGGAGAAGCCCTCAAAGGGGCATGTTATGCATTGCACTTTCTCAATGGATACAGGAGGCTTGGGGCTCCTTATATAGCCTCTCCAGAGCCTCCAAGTCCCACCACTGGACGATGTGGGACTAAACACTGGATGGGGTAAATGGATCTCCTCCAGGATCCATTTACCCTGCTACAACACAATAGGCGCATACAACTTATACTCCAACACTCCCCCTCAAGCTGGAGCATGTAATGCTCAGCTTGGACAAACAGACAGAAACTCAACTCAACGCTACAGGACACTACAGAAAATATCAACCCAACGCGCACATTGCTGCAGTCGAGGACGTTGCTTCTCATGCCGTGCAGGTGAGGACAATATCAACCCAACCCAGAGCTCATAGTTCGTCCCGTCCATCTTGACAATCGGTGCCGGACCTCTGAAGGCACCTGTGGCGGGTACTTCGACTTTGTTTTCTGACATGATGCCAAATGAAGATCATAGGGTATGTAGACCAATAGAGATTTGTCTACAATGACATATGGGGATTTGATTGCATATGTAGACCTATGCAATCAAATCCACCACCCGAGTTGCGCGAAGAAGACGAAGAACAGCAGCGGAGACCGACGGCACTTGAGGCCGATGACCTGGACGATCTTTAGGGCTCCGCGAGATGCAGCAGGAGACCGTCGAGGCATGGGCGGCGGAGGTGGAGGCCCGGGCGGCGGTGGCGGGACCCGGCAAGGGGGCGGAGGGGCAGGTGGGGCCCGGTAAGGGAGCGGTACCCGGCAAGGGCGGCTGTGGTAGGCCGGCAGGGGGCGGCGGCACAGGCGGAAGTAGAGAGAGGGCTGGCGGGTGGGGGTCTAGGGTTAGGGTATACGAGCTCCGGTCTAGGACCGCCACTCTGATACCATGTTGGGAGAAAAATAAGAGTTGATTATTTCTGAGAACCCTAGGTTCTCTTATATAGAGGAGAGACCTATGGGTAAATTACATAAGGCGGAAAAACAGAAATACAAATAAGAAAACGATACATATAGAATATAGAAGCTTTCAAAAAAAAACATATAGAATATAGAAATACACAAATATCTCTACAGGACTAAACTGCTAGATGTGGTAATTGAAGGGATCCAATTACCCATCACTATAATGATGCATACTCCAACACTCCCCCTCAAGTTGGGTATCCCGTGGGTGGAGACTGGTGGGGTAGCTACTTTCTGGTGGTCGCTTCGTGCGGTGGAGAACAAATCCATGGATGACTGTTCCAATTGTGGTTCTTTGGAACATCTGGACTGGACGGAACGATCTGATCTTCAATAACCAGAGGTTTTACTCAGAAAATGTAGTTTCTTATTGTAAAGCACTTTATAACTTTTGGGCCTCACGGTAATGTACTCTAATCTCTTTTTAATGAAATCATTTTTGCGGTGACTCCCACCTTGGGAGTTCACCCTCTTTTAGATTCAAAAAAAACACTCCCCCTCAAGTTGGAGCATGCAATGCTCAGCTTAGACAAATAGAAAGAAATCTCAAACTCACAATACAAGGCAATACAGATAATATCAACTCAATGCATACTCTATTGTCAATTGTTGTCGAGGGTATTGCTTCTCATGTCATGCTGGTGAGGAGGAACAAAAGGACTGGAGTGTGAGTTGAACCGGGTCTCCTCGTCGAAGAATATATACTCTGTACTGCATCTATCAAAGTCATTGAAATTGGAATAAGTCTCCACTTGGAGAACTCTGGCCCGCAACTGCTCCATCTCTCTGAAGGGTCGAACTTGAAAAAACTATGGAAACATCCTCGTCGAAGTCCACGGTCGTTAGAGGATGGAGTCTAAAAGTCTCCTCATCGGAGAACTGGGTCTCTCCCATACTTGCTCAGAGAATGGGATCTCTACTCTAGAGTCCCTATGAAACCACATGAAAATCCTAGCCCACAATGGCATAAAGAGTGGGATCTCTACTCTGGAGTCCCTATGGATCACATGAAAATCCTGTGACGCCCTGATCAAATATGGGGATCTCTCAAACAAAGAACGCACACATGTGTGCCTTGAACTGAAGACTTTGAACCATATGTAAAGTTTGTGTCTGACCATATGTAGAGTCTGAATCTGACATGTAGAGTCTGACATGTGGCCCGGAATCTGAACTAGAGACCTGTAAAACTCTACACATACTCCCTCTTTCTCCCATACTGGTCGGAATAAATGGCATCGACCAAGTTGGGAGAAAACATGGATATGGGGGAAAGAAATCTCAAATGATTTTTTTGTTCTTTTTTTCTCAGCTATTTTCTTATTTTTAGTTGTCTCCCTTTTTCCCGCATAAGATTTTTTTCCTTTTTTTGTACGCACCTCTCCCTTTTTTCTCAAAAACTCATGGCTCAACTTGGGCCCAAAAGAACTTATCCCTTTTTCATTGCAATGCAGCCTAATTGGGCTTAAAAAACGCAACTTCCTTTTTTATAGCAGAGCAGTCCCCCATGAAGATTAGGGTTCCTATCGTGGGAACCCTATGATGGAGCCATCAC
Organism: Ottelia alismoides; assembly: GCA_037367405.1. Classification (NCBI taxonomy): domain Eukaryota; kingdom Viridiplantae; phylum Streptophyta; class Magnoliopsida; order Alismatales; family Hydrocharitaceae; genus Ottelia; species Ottelia alismoides. The sequence goes on along the minus strand of JAZKJV010000529.1, from coordinate 134,698 downwards.
CGCTGGAGAAAAAATCACGTCCTACAATGATGCTAGAGAGGTGTGGTGGTGCCAACGTGCGCGGGGGGGGGGGGGGAGGTACAGCAATGCTACTACTGGAGATGAGCCCCATCGTCGCAGTTATCGAGATCGCGCTGGAGGAGGGCTTGCAAGAGGGACCTCCGCCTGGAGGCATCATCTCGAATCTACTACTGGAGACCCATTGCTGTGAGGAGATTGAGCGAATGGAGGAGCCGCACGATCCTTTTTTTTAGTTGGGATCAGCACACCTATGAACTGTGGGGTTGCTTTACCGCTTGATCACCGATGGGGTAGCGCATGGGAGATGGTTGATCATCGATGGAGCTTACGATTGTGCACCGCCCAGAACAAGACTTGGAGATACCACCATGGGTGAGTGGAACAGGGGGCGACGTTGCTTGTAGGCCGGAGGTTATGCCATCGCGCAAGGGGGTTGCATGGGAATAAGTTGGCGACACGCATGAGGATCATGCACGATTGTCATGGAGGCCTGATTGCGCGAGGTTGACGATTGGACTAGGGTTCCAAGCGCCAGAACTTGTGCCACCGCCGAATTAGGCTTCAAAAACCCTTGAATTTATGTAACTTGATGACAATCTTCAAGAAAAATTTGAACCAAGCACGAGCATGAAAATAATATTCTTCAAAAACTACAGAACTATGTTATCAATAACATCGAAGATTTAGGATTTCAAGAAACCCTAGAACTGAATCTCTAATCTTGAAAAAAATCATGAACATGAATTTCATAAAAAAATAATCTTCAAGAACGACCAAGAATTGAACTGCTCTGATAATCGAAACTTGAACAGAATATAAACATAAAATAGATCCTAGAGAATCGAACCCGCTCTAATACCAAGCTAGAAATCAACGATGCAGAAGCATAATATCAAAGAAATAGAAAAAAAATGAAGAGCACCAAGATGTTACGTGGAACCCTACTCCGTGAGGAGCGGGATGAAACTGCGGGAGAACGTCTCAAAGGGCTTGTGTTTTCTATTCACTTTTCTCTCTCATTTGATATAATGGGTGTAGGGCTTCTTATATGGCCCACACTGACTCTCCAAGTCCCAGAAATAGCTGGTGTGGGATTAAACCACTAGATGTGATAATTGGACCCTGAAGGGATCCAATTACCCATTACTACAATGATGCATACTCCAACAACGGTAAATCTGGAACCTCCCTCACAGATGTCATAGGTGTGCTCGGATGTAGGGTGTGTATCGAGAGGTTAAAACGGTATAAGACGAAAAAGAAGAAAGCTAAGGTACCGCTCGAGAGCATTTTTTATTGAAAATGAGGGTGACCTCCCACCGGGAGTCACCGCTAAACAACTGCTCGAGAGCATTGAGGGACCAGAAGCGGCAGTTTCAAACATGGCCAAGGAGTCTGTGAAGAATATATGGCTAGGGTGGCGAGTACGATCCCATCAGTCGAGCAAAAATCTGTTGTTTAATGAATATATTCTCATGGAATATGCAGGGCTTGGGGAATCTAAAATGGTTGCATCTTGTGTCTATGGGCCAAACCATCGTTAAGAACAAGGTTATGAACTGAGTTGCGCAAGGTGAGGGATAATTTCCCGGAAGATGCGTGGATTGTTGGTGAAGATTCTAATACTACACACTTCTCTTCTGACAGACCTGGTGTGAGGGGTGGACAGGATCCAGGCTCTGATGCTTTTGCAGAATTGATTGGTTACTTGCAGCTTGAGTTGTTGTGACATTCGGTATATGTGGGGAAATTATGGTTCATGTTCAAGGATGGATCGTTTCTTTGTTTCATGCGAGCTCAGGTAGGCTTTTCCGCTTGGCGGTGTTTCATCTCAGTTAAGATCTCGATCAAACCACACCCCTCTGATTTGAGACTCTATCAAGGGAACTCCGCTAAGGTCCTTCATATTTCAGAGATCTTGGTTACTAGTAGAGAGATTCAAATATCTTATTACTATGTATAGGAAATCCATGGGGGGATGGGTCGGCAGCCACTTGACCTACTCAGAAGTTGACTAGCTTGAGAAAGAGACTTTAATCATATAAAAAGGAAGTGAGGGTGGTGTGTCGCAATAGAGGCTGAGATCGAGAGATTGGATAGGGTAGAAGATTCTATGGACTTCGCCTAGGAAGAATTGCAAGAAAAAACAGCACATCAGAAAAATGTTGCAGTGAGGAACAGGAAAAGAACGGCAGATTGGAAACAGAGATCCTGTCAGAAATGGAACAAGGTGGGAGATGCAAACATGAAATTCTTTCATGTTGTGGCTAGTGGGAGGCAGAGGCGTAATTTTATTCATACGATGGTTGTGGGAGACTCTTGCATGGAGGAATAAAAAGAGATTGGGAGAGCCTTGGCGAACTATTTCACAGCATATACAAAAGTGAGGAGCCTAGGCATTGGACGTGGATGGGGACAGGGGCACCAGAATCTCTGTTGAGCACAGTAGCCGTTTGATCAAACTTTTTGATAGGGGATAAGGTGAAGATGGCAATGTCAAAGCTGAATGCGGAGAGGGACCCTGGGTCCTGCTGGTTTCTCAGTTCTCTTTTATCGGGAGTCTTGGGACATGGTTGGGAATCATTCCTTCGTCCAGACATCCTTCCAAAACCTAGAAGATGTGTCATTCCCCCAATACCGGTTTCAAAAACAGTTTGATCCCCAGCATTACTGAGCATAACCCACACCAAAGAAAGAGGGGGATCTCACAGTTCCTATGTTAGCAAGCAAGCTGGAGTTATTTCCATAAATAGAGAGGACCAGTTGGCATAGTGAGTCATTTCCCAACACCTGTTTTTAGTATTTCAGGATTCAGTCAATATATACATTGATAAATAATTATGCTCCAGATATTTAATATCTCAGGATTCGGTGAGTACATGTTCGTTTCCTTGTTTACTACCTTCCTCATATACCACATTGTACTTCTCCCTCCTTAGAGAGGTGGGAAAACAATCAGAACTCTGCATTTCAAATAATACATGACAGGAAATTGTGATGTACTTTAAAACTATAAATGCAATCATTATAGGGCTTTTTACAGGGTCCCCTGTGTTTCTTTGTAAGCATCAACTCAGTTAAACTTACTGTCTATCCACTGTTCAGTGACTTCATATGGCACAACAAAAGCAATAAAAAAGTTCTAAGCCTTCTCCCACTATGAGTAGGGTTGGCTACATAGATTCTTGCTCAAATCAATGTTGAAAGATTCGACGATTTTTTACGCTGGTTGTTTTGTGGATATAAGCCCGGGATTGACCCAAGATAGATCTGAATGGAGGCGAAGAATCCATGTAACCGACCTACTTAATTGTGGGAAAAGGCTTTTTTGTTGTTGTTGTTGTCGTCGACTACCTAACACAACCCCTACAAGAGGGGGATTTGAACCCTGGTCTTTTGGGAGGTAGACACACTGCACTACTACCAGACCATTTAAGTGGGTACGCACTACAAAAGCAATGTCAAGAAAAAAATTGGATATACAACCTGTTTCCGTGACAATATATTACGCAGGGAAGAACTGTTCCCTCAGGAACAGACACGGGAATGTAATGACTGCACTGGAGGACAAGACCTTTCCTGTTCTTTATCTGTAGAAAATCGCAGGACAGTTTATTGGTCAAAGATTGAGAAACAATTAACCATGTAGCTAAATTGAAAGAAAAAAAATCGTGGGACCGCAAAGAAAAAAATAAAAATATATATATACAAGGTTACGAGCAATAAAACTAAAAAATGTAAATACATTCTGTATGACACAAATCAACAAGTTGTCTTGCATTCCTTCCGTATGACACAAATCAACAAGTTGTCTAGCATTCCTGCCAAGCTCTGAAAGTAATCACTAATAACAATTTAGCTAAGTACACTGGCAATGGAGGCAGAAAACTATGCAAACGGCTCATGACATAGTGTGGTCTGGAGGAATAACCAAACTAAGGATAGCTAGAGGGTTAACATGTGATATGACCATTGTGATAGTTGTGATTTGTAAGGATCACGGAATGAAGGGTATCATGTACATTAGAGAAGTCTGATTTGCGATCTAACAAATAAAGAAATTTGACTTTTATTTTTTTGTTGGGAAAAAGAATGGAAGTTGTTTTATTCCTTAACCCTAGGCTCTCTTATATAGAGGAGAGATCTATGGGTAAATTACATAAACTGGATGAAAGAACAAAAAAGTAAATAAACAGTACAGAGACATAAATATATATATCTACATTCCCCCTCAAGATGGAGCATAGATGTCAATCATGCTCAAGCTTGGATGAACATTTCTTGAAAGGCCCTCTGTGCAGAACCTTGGTGAAGATCCCTGTCGTTTGGTCTCCAGAGCTGACATGAGATGTAGTGATAAGATCTTTCTTAATCATGTCCCTTGTATAGTGGCGGTCCACTTCAATATGCTTAGTCCTCTCATGAAATGCGGGATTGTTTGCAATAAATAGAGCTGTTTGATTATCACATTGTAGTAGCATAGGAAGAGATACATCTATATGTAAATCTGCTAGTACTGCTCGGACCCACATCATTTATGTACTGTCTTGTGTCATAGCCCTATATTCAAACTCAGTGATGGACCTGGCAACCACAGTTTGCTTCTTACTCTTCTAAGAGCCAAGATAACTGCCAACAAAAAATGCAAAGCCCAAAGTGGAGTTTCTATCCTTTGGACATCATGCATAGTTTGCATTACTTTTTTGAAAGAAGTACGCGGGTGGCCTCCCAAGACGGAACCCACCTCAAAAGTTGCATATAACTTTATAAAAATAAAAGAAGGATACAGGTTGTTGCATGTTCCAAGACCTACAGAACTCCTTACAATGTTCAATTACATTCTCAGAATAAAAGCTACCCCCTCCAAAAATAGTGATATTCTACGCGCACCAAATTGCCCAGACCACCGCGAACGGGAGCGCGTTGTCCTCATAGCTGAAACCGCAAATCGATCTGACGTCCCTTCAGAAGCTCAGACAGTCCCAGCTACCAAGCCAAGCGATATCTGCCCTACCCCACACCTCAGTCGAAGGCGGGCAAGAGAAAAAAAAAGTGATCCATACCTTCCACCGCAACGTCACATCTGTTGCAGAGAATATTGTCCACCCCCAACATATGACCTCGTCGTGCCTTCGTGAAAACCCTCCCAAGCCTGAACAGCCACAGAAACACCTTAATTCCGGCCGACACCTTGCTCCTCCAAATCAAGTTCATGTCCATACCAACCTCCTTCACTCCCTCTTCCCCTGCCTCCCCGAAGAAACTGTACGCCTTCTTAACCGAGAAAACGCCATCGCCCTAGACATAATGATAACTGCCAACCGATGGGCCCTCTCCCCGAGCCAATTCCACCTACAAGGCCAAGAACTCCTCAACCCCCTGCTCCGACAGGTCAGCCACAAATCGACGACCAAGCCCCCCCACGCCACACCTCCTGCACAACCACCTCCATATCCACCACCAGTTGCAGCAGTCTAGTGAAACGCACTCCCAAGGTTCCCTCCCATGTCCAGTCGTCCAACCAAAATCGGAAACCCCCACCATTCCCCAGCATAGGCCTCATTTTAATAGCCATCTCAGGAACCGCTTGCGAGATCCCTCGCCATAAAGAAGACGGAAGTCGACCCAACTCTACCTCCAACCACATTGTCCCCCGTAGATCTTCCTCGGCAACCTACAAACCAGATCCTCCAATTTCCCCCATAGACCAAAAGAATCTTCTCATCAACATCTCCATTCTTTTACGTGCGTTCGACGGCGGGCACCGCGTAGAGCAAAAGAAAATGGGAATGGCAGAAAGAACATGCTTAAGCAGCACCAGTGTTCCCCCTTTCGGTAGTGTCATTGCCTTCCATTCCGTCAATTTGCTTCCAGCCTACCCAGGACCGATCTCCAATCTCGCTCTGTGAGCTTCCCTATAACAAGAGGAAATCCCAAATAAGTAATGTGCAGGTCTCCAACTGGGCACCGCAGCACCTCGTCCGCCTCCTGAACCTCCAACTGAGAGATCTCGAAAGGCACTACCATTGATTTTTCTCGGTTGATCCATGTAGAGATATTTCTATATTCTTATGTACCTTTTTCTTTATTTTATTTCTTTATGTTCATCTTATATAAGTTACACATAGGTCTCTCCTCTATATAAGAGAGCATAGCGTTCCCAAGAATAAACAACTCCTCGATTTTTCCCAACATGGTATCAGAGCAATGGTCCTAGACCGAAGCTCTGTACCCTAACCCTAAACCCAATCCACAACCGTTGCCCCCCCTCCTCCCACCATCGCCACCGTCGTCCTCAGTCGTCGCTCTCGCCTTCCCGGTCACCGCTCTCGCCTTCCCGCAGCACCGCCGCCAAGTAGCAAAGCTAGCCCCGTCGCCGCTGACACCAGCCGCACGGGCCGCCGACACCGGATGCTGGTGTCTTTTCCCTTGGCCGCCGGCCCCCTTCTGCCTTCGGCCTACGGTCCTCTTCGCGTGTATTGTGGTCCCTTTGGGTTGATGGATTTGAGTGCATAAGTCTATGTATACATTCAAATCCATACATGTCTGTGTAGACATCCATTCTTTGGTTTACAAAACCCTAGTAATCTTCATTCGACAATATGTCAAAAAGTAAAGTTGGCGTACCCACCACAGGCACTTTCAGAGGTCCAGTGCCTATTGTCAAGATGAACGGGACGAACTATGGGCTATGCAGTTCATGAGCCTTATGAAGTCTAATGGTAAGAAGCATATACTTACTGAGGAGGAGCCGGTGGAGAAAACTGGGGTTAACGCCTCATGGGAGGTGAATGATGCATACGCCAAAGTTTGGCTTTCAGGTACAACGATAGAGATCGCCAATGATGTGTTACATCAGCCCACTGCGAAGGCGATGTGGGGCATCCTTGCAGCAACTTATTCTCAGACGAGAAACGAGACCAAGATCCTCCAAGTCAAGCATGATATATTTATTATCAAGCAAAATGGGCAGACTCTTCATTCGTTGTATACATCCTTGTTGGGAAAAGTGAGTGATTCATTATTCAAGGGAACCCCAGGCTCTCTTATATAGGGAGAGACCTCACGGGTAAAATACATAGTAGTCCGGAGAACAATAAGAAATTATGAAAAGGTACATAACATATAATAATATCGGTCTCTACACTCCCCCTCAAGCTGGAGCATAGGTGCCTATCATGCTCAGCTTGGAAGAACATCTCTAGAAGGGTCCTCTGAGCAATGGCTTGGTGAGTACGTCAGCAGTCTGATCCCCTGAGCTCACGTGAGATGTAGATATCAAGCCTCTCCGGATCAAGTCTCTAGTGTAGTGGCAGTCAACTTCAATATGCTTTGTTCTTTCATGGAATGCTGGATTGTTGGCAATAAAAAATGCTGCCTGATTGTCACACTGAAGCTACATAGGTAAAGGTACGGCTACATGTAAATCCTCTAGCACAGATCGAACCCACATCATCTCCGTACTTGCTTGCGCCATGGCCCTATATTCAGATTCAGCACTGGACCTTGCCACAACAGTTTGTTTCTTGCTTTTCCAAGAAACCAGAGAGCTCCCAACAAAAACTGCAAATCCTGAGGTCGACTTTCGATCCTTAGGGCATCTTGCATAATCGGCATATGCACATGCTGAAATAGATAAATCTGTGCCCTTTCGAAATAGCAACCCTGAACCTGGAGACGACTTTAGATACCTCAGTATCATGTACATAGCATCCATATGAACTTGTCTTGGTTGCACCATAAATTGGCTTACCTGGCTTACTGCAAAGGCAATATCGGGTCGAGTTATGATAATATAAAGGAGCTTACCCACCATTTCTCTATATCTCCTCCTGTCTACTTCGGCAATGTCATCATCATACAGCTTCATGCTTGGATCCATGGGAATACTCGGTGGTCTGCATCCAACCATGCTTGATTCAGTCAAAAAATCTGTAATGTACTTCCTTTGGGTCATCACTAGACCCTGTGCATTCCTAGCAAATTCCAACCCCAGAAAGTATCTTAGGGTTCCAAGATCCATCGTGACAAACTGACGGCCTAGAAATGTTGTTGTATTTTCTATTCCCTGAACATCATCTCTTGTAACCAGAATATCATCAACATAGATCATGATGGCAACCGTACCTGCTGAAGACTTCTGAATAAACGAGTGGTTTGCATTCGATGTTTTGAACCCGCGTCGTTCAATTAGATGAGAAAGCTTCTGGAACCATGCCCTTGGGCTCTGCTTGAGGCCATAAATTGCCTTGTGAAGTCTACACACCATATGCTTCTCCCCCTCAGCAGTGAACCCTGGTGGCTGCTACATGTAGACTTCCTCCTGAACCCTTGTGAAGTCTACACACCTACTGATAAGAGAATGCGAAGAGTAGAATGACGAGCCACCGGAGAAAAGGTATCCATATAGTCCACGCCATAGGTTTGTGTGAAACCTCGCGCGACCAGCCGTGCCTTGTATCGATCCAGACTGCCATCAGCGTGGTATTTAACTGTGAATACCCATTTACAGCTAACAATGGATGCATCAGGAGGAGCATTAACCAAGCTCCATGTGCCACGAGACTGTAAGGCACGCATCTCGTCTTCCATAGCCATTCGCCAGCAATCAATCTTCATAGCCTTCTGATAGGTCCGTGATATGTCCACATAAGACAAACCTGCAGCAAATCTCTGAAAGTCGCCCGTGAGGCGATGAAAAGACACCTGGGAAGCAAAGGGATAAGATGCACACGTCCGCTTTTGCTTCCTGATTGCAATAGGAATATCAAGGTCATCGTCCACTGTACTGGATGGTGTAGTCTCCTCTTGCAATGAAGAATCCTGCACATGTACCATATCTAGCCCGTCAATATTAATGCCATCTGAACATACCTGAGGCGTGATGGATGTCTGACGTGTAGCCTGAGCAGGACATGACCGATGCGTATAGAATGTTGGTAGAGGTGGAATAGGAGGTTGTGGAGGTGGTGGTGGTGGAGGTGGTGGTGGTGAAGATGACATAGTAACTGGAGCAGGAATGGACTCAGGTGAACTCCAACTAGGAGGCGGAAGGACATAGACATCATCGTTGGTAGTGGATGGTACCAGCCTGTCACCTGCAGGGGGAAATACATAACAGACTCAAAGAACATGACATCAGCACTGACAAAGTATTTCTTGTTGATGGGGTCATAACAGCGATAGCCCTTCTGAGTCCGAGAGTAACCGACAAAGACACACTTGACAGCTCTAGGAGAGAGTTTGTCAAGTCCAGAAGTCAGGAGATGAACAAATGCAACAGTACCAAAACACGACGAGTAAGTGAGAATAATTCCTTATCAAGAAAAATGATAGAAAGAGGAATTTTCTCACCAAGGACAGATGACGACATACGATTGACCAGGTAGCAAGCTGCAAGAACAGCATCCCCCCAGAAAGAGATAGGAGCACAACTCTGAATAAGGAGAGTTCGAGTGATGTCAAGAAGGTGACGGTGCTTTCTTTCTGCTATGCCATTCTGCTAAGATGTGTAAGCACAAGTAGTTTGGTGAATAATGCCCTTCGACGAGAGAAATTGAGAGAGGGACCGTGTGCATAATTCTAGAGCATTATCTGTACTAACATATTTAACAGTAGAAGAAAAAACATTCTGCACTTCATTAATCAAATTTTTAATCACATCTCCTGCTTCAGATTTATTCTTTAAGAGAAAGACCCAAGATACACGAGAGAAATCATCCACTACAACTAGATAGAACATGTATCCCTGATGATCGGGAACACGACTCGGACCCCAAATATCAATGTGAAACAACTCGAACGGGGAGCGACTGCTCCGACCCTGACGACTAGGAAAGCTAGACCGATGATGCTTTCCTAACTGACACGCTTCACAGCGAAAGGAAGAACTGGGAGAGATCTGAGGCAGAAGGTGTCGCATTTTCTGGAGCGGGAGATGACCAAAGCGAAGATGCCAGGTGTACGGAGATACTGGTCCGGCGGAATGAGAAGAGACACCTGCATAAGAATTCCAGACCAGCCGATATAGACCATTTTGCTCAGAGCCACAGCCAATCACCATGCCCGTTAGTATGTCCTGAAAAATAAGAGAAGAGGGGTCAAATATAGCACGACAGTGCAAATCCTTCGTAATCTGACTAATAGACAACAGATTCATGGAGAACTGAGGAGCATGTAGAACATGCTGTAGACGCATAGAAGGAGATAGAAAGACCTCCCCCTGTCCAACAAGGGGGGAATGAGTACCATATGCAATCTGTACTGAACGGCCATGGGGAATGTCCCTGTAGGACTCAAGTCTCTCTCGATCTCGGCAGGGATGATGTGTGGCACCAGAATCTATAATCCAATCAGATATATCATGAGAAGACGTAAATGCAGTAGCACTACCTGAGGTACTAGCAGCAGCAGAGGAGCTGGCAGAAGCTGTAGCAGCAACATCTGAAGGTCCACCAAAAGAATCAGCAGATGATTGTTGCATAATATCACGTAGACGTGCCACAAGCTCCTCGAAACGATTGTCTGCATTGGATGCTGACTGGGGCAGAGCATGCTCGGCTACACGCACCGATGCTGGGAACCCATGCTTAGAGTAGCATGTATCCTCCGAGTGGCCTATGCAGTGACAGTACGAACATGGCTGACGAAAGCGACCACCTCTACCACGGGGTCCACGTCCACGACCAGAAAACTGACCACCTCTCCCACGCGATACTACCATCGCTGATGGGGTAGGAGTAGATGAGCTGAAAGAAACTGATATGCGACTGAGCCTCCTGTAAACATCCTTCATTGGAGGAATAACTGCATCGGCCAAAATCTGAGAGCGGGCGGCCTCGTACTCAAGGATCTAGGGCTGCAAGTAGAACGCCCGCCATGGTGGCATTCCGAAATGTCTTCTGCTGCTTAGGAGTCGCTGTGAGTGGAATGGTACTGTATAGCTTCTCAAGCATCCCTCTCAGGGATGTGTACAAGGAGTGAATTGGTCTGCCGTTCAGCTTCGTTGTGAATATATCATGCTGAAGCTGTAACCATGGAAGGCAGTATCCCGATATATCGGCGATATATCGCCGATATATCGATATCGACATGGGACCGATATCGAAATCGATATATCGATATATCCGATTTCAGGCATTTTCTTCAGAAAGATTCCTAAATATAGCGATATATCGGCGATATATCGCCGATATATCGCCGATATATCGATATCGACACGATATCGAAACGATATCGATATCGACATGTCCTTCCATGGCTGTAACATCTTGGTCTCATTCCGCACTTGGGAATACGTTGCAGCCAGAATATCCCATATTGCCTTGGCAGTGGGCTGATGGAGGACATCATTGGCAATCTCCATCGGCAGTGTGCCTGACAGCCAAACCTTGGCATACGAATCATCTGCCTCCCACGAGGCATATATCCCTGTCTTCTCTTCCGGTTCTTCCTTGGTAAGAATATGCTTCTTACCGTTTGACTTCATTAGGCTCATGAACTGCATCGCCCAGAGCTCATAATTCGTCCCATCCATCTTCACTATGGCGCTGGACCTTTGAACGCGCCTATGGAGGGCATATCAACTTTGGAGTCTAACATAACACCGGAGATGAAGTACTAGGGTTTGTAGACAAAGAGACAGGTGTCTACACGAACTGCGTAGGATTTGAGTGTGTATGTAAACGTTACACACCCAAATCCATGGATACGACGAAGGAGGCGGCTACGGCTGAGTCACAGGAGGTGGCTGGCGCCGGCTGCGGTGAAGCCGGCAAGATGGGACCGGCGCACGAAACGAGGACCGGGGCCGACGCACGGTAAGAGGGCCAGATCCGATGCTGGCAGGCGGGTGTCGGGACCGGCACGGGAGGCGGGAGACGGGGGTCGGGGCCGGGCCTGGGGGCCGAGGCCAAGTCCGGGCGGGAGGCGAGGCTGGGAACGGGGGGTCAGGGCTGGGGACCGAGGGCCGGGCGGGAGGCGGGGCTGCGTCCGGGCGGGAGGCTGGGGGCCGGAGAGGCGGCGGAGCCGAGAGGAGGCGGGGGGGGCAGGGGGGAGAGCCTTAGGGTTTTGGCTCTGATCGATGTTGGGAAAAGTGAGTGATTCATTATTCAAGGGAACCCTAGGCTCTCTTATATAGGGAGAGACCTCACAGGTAAAATACATAGTAGTCCGGAGAACAATAAGAAATTATGAAAAGGTACATAACATATAATAATATCGGTCTCTACAATCCTTACATAGGATATTTGAGAAGCTCCACAGCTTCATGCCTCTCACGACTACTCCAAAGCAACAGAAGACATATCGGAATGTTACACTGGTTGGTGTATTCCTAACAGCCTTCGATCCTGAATATGATGTTGCTCGCTCCCAGATTCTCGCGGATGCTACTATTCCTCCCATGGAGGAAGCTTTCCACAGACTTAGTAGGATCACAGTTTCGTCCACTACTGCTAGACAGACTTCTTCGGTAATGGCAGCCATGGTTTTAAAAAACGCGCCTCGAGGCGCTGAGGCGTACGCCTCGAGGCGGTTTCAAGAAAAAAGCGCCTTGAGGCGCATGAGGCGGTCCTGGAAATATCAACTTACGCCTCGAATGAACAAGGCGCTCCTTGAGGCGTTGAGGCGTCGAGGCGTAGTTGAGGCGTACGCCTCATCTGGAAATGGGTTAAAGGCCAATACCCGATTATTTCGAAGCCCCATTCGCACGAACGAATCGCTGGAGCTTTCCTGGAACCCTAGACCTGCGCGGGCGGAAGAACAGGGTATGCAAAGTCGCCTATCCCCCTTTTTTTTCCACAACGTTGCACTTTGGATCTCTTCTCCCATAGATTTCGGTTGATCCTCTTCAGCCTTTTCGTCAGATTTTGTTGTTGGCACCTTGCCGGCTCGCCGTCGCCTCTATCCCTGAGGAGTGGTACCGCAGTCCGCAACCGTTGAAGGTACTTTTTCCCTGAGCATAACATTCTTTAGGAAACACCAAGCATCGTTGAAATTCTTTATATTGTGTTGAGTTGATAGAACTACATAGTACATACATTGAAATTCTTTATATTGTGCAAACGGATGACGTAAATTTTGTTTGTATATTTAATAGTTAAATTCAATCTTGTCCTATTTCAGAAATGGCTCCAAGATTGAAAAAGGGACATGATGGTGGACGTGATAGATCGGATATTGCATGGAAATATTGTAAAGAGGTTGAGTTAGAGGGAGAACAAAAGAAGAAAGGATACAAATACGTGAGTTGTAACTTTTGTAGCAAGATCATCACAGGTGGTATTGCAAGATTAAAAGAACATTTGGCGAGAAGTCACAAGAATGTTAGTGGATGCCCAAATGTACCGCCAGAAGTGGAAAATGAAATCAAGTTGTTTCTGATGAAGAAAGAGTTGGATAAAAAAAGATCACTTGAAGAGATGCAGGAGGTTCGTCGAGTGGGAGCATATGCCATGCAAGGAGGATCTGATTTTGGTGAGCATGTATCTACCGGATCAAGTGAAGCTCAACAAGTAAGAGGTCCTATGGATCTTTTTGTGGGAGGACGGGATGCTGGAACGACAAGTGGAAGTGGTGGATGTGCAACTACTCCAGATAATGCAGCAAAGATTACATTGAATGCGTCTTGGAGAAAGGAAGAAAGGAAGAGGTGTTGCCAAAGCATAGGGAGATTCTTCATAGAAAATGAGCTCCCTTTCAACGTTGCCACTAGTCCTTCATATGCGACAATGGTGCAAGATATTGGCAACTTTGGAAGGGGATTGAAACCTCCAACTATGCATGAATTGAGAACTTGGATCTTAAGGGAAGAAGTTAGCACTATAAAGTCACTGATGGATGATGCTAAGGCATCCTGGAGAGAGGTAGGTTGCAGCATTATGTCGGATGGTTGGACGGATGTAAAAGGGTGCACTTTGATTAACTTCTTAGTGAATAACCCTAAGGGCACATGGTCCTTGAAATCCATTGATGCATCTGAAGAAATCAAGAATGCCACGTTCCTGTTCAATTTGCTTGATGAGGTTGTTGAGTAAGTTGAAGAAAGCAATGTCATACAAGTCATCACTGATAATGTTGTCTCTTACAAGGCAGTTGGAGAGATGTTGATGCAAAAAAGAAAGCACTTATACTGGACTCCATGTGCAGCTCATTGCATTGATCTTATGTTGGAGGATATCTTGAAGTTGCCCTGCATGAGTCCGTCTTTAGAAGGGCAAAAAAGATTATCAACTACATTTACGCTCATGGTTGGGTTTTGGCAATGGTGAGGAAACATGTTGACGGAGATCTGGTTCGACCTGCTGTCACCTGCTTTGCTACAGCTTTCCTTACATTGCAGAGGCTGTTTGATGCCAAAGATCCTCTTGAGTCATTTTTCACTTCAAAAACATGGAAAAGCAGCTCCTATGCCACGAAAGCTCCATGTAGAAGTGTAAAAAACATTATCATGAAAAGTAGATCATTCTGGCCTGGTGTGGCATATGTGATCCGGACGACAAAGCCATTGGTAATGGTGCTTGGAATGGTGGATTATGAAAGGTATCCACCGATGGGGTTCATTTATGAGGCCATGGATAGGGCTAAAGAAGAAATTTCTCGAAACTTGGGTAATAATGAGGGGAAATATAAGCCAATATGGGAAATTATTGACAGGAGGTGGGACAAGCAATTACATACCCATTTACATGCAGCCGCATACTTTGTCAACCCTCAATGCCAATATGATCCATCATTTAGAGATGATTATGAAGTGAAAGTTGGATGGTTGTCTTGTGTGGAAAGATTGGTTGCTGACAGGGAGGAAAGGCTGAAAATTGATTTGCAAGTAAGTTCTTTCATCAATGCAAGAGGCTTGTTTGGCTGGTCAGGTGCCATCGAGACACGAAAGAAAAGAAGCCCCGGTATTTAACTTTTGTCATATCTATATGATAAGTTCATTTCAAATTTCTCTTAACAGTAACTTTGCAATCAATTACAGCGGATTGGTGGCAACTCTATGGCGATGAAACTCCTGAACTGAAGAAATTTGCAATGCGCATTTTAAGCTTGACATGTAGTGCATCTGGATGTGAGCGTAATTGGAGCTCCTTCAATCAGGTGATTACTTACTCAAGCTTGGTATAACTTACATTCGCATGCTAAATTTACAATAGATGTATCATGAAACATTTGATTGCTCAATGATAGGTCCACACCAAAAGAAGAAATAATTTGAGATAAGAAAAACTCAATGACTTGGTCTTCTGCATGTTCAACTTAAAGCTGAAGCAAAAGGAAGTGAGAAAAAAGACTTTGGAAGATCCCCTTTGCTTGAATGATGTCGATTCGGATGATGAATGGATTTCTGAACTCCAACTAACTGAAACTGAAGTTGAAGCGTTTCATGAACTTGATGGAAACATTCCTCTTGAAGATGACGTGTTAAATGAAGACATTGTAGAGGAACAAGGCGAAAGGAGACGACAAAAGAAGAAGCAAAAGAACCATCATGGGAAAGGTACCGTAACACATCTTATTTTGTTGTTGCTTCTTTGATGACAATTTAAGGACAAATCTTATTTTTTATTTTACTACTTTCAAATAGGAAAAAGTGTTGTCGATGTTGATGAAGATGAATTCCAAGAAAGTGAGGGGCATACTGATGAAGAAGATAATGAGGATGTGATCGTGCAGTATAATGACGACTCACTGGAGGACCCAATAAGCAGCACTGATGACGAAGATGATGGGCAAGATGATATTGAGGCGGAAATTGCT
The DNA here is from genome assembly GCA_037367405.1 of Ottelia alismoides. Lineage (NCBI taxonomy): Eukaryota > Viridiplantae > Streptophyta > Magnoliopsida > Alismatales > Hydrocharitaceae > Ottelia > Ottelia alismoides. The sequence continues at coordinate 118,918 of JAZKJV010000529.1, read as the reverse complement.
CCTGACGAGTGACGATATTTAGCTAGATAGCCTACATTAATACTTTCAGACTTTCAGTCATTTTTGGGTTTGAAACTTGTCTCCTTTTTTTTCATATGCTGGACTCTAGAAACTTTCTTATTTCGCTAATCAGTATTGTATCTTTAATGCCAGTGACTTTAATGCAATCTTATTTCTAGCATTTTAATACAAAGTTCTATATTTGTATAATTTTTAACCTACAAACTGAGGCTTACGCCTCGACCGCCTCGAGGCTTACGCCTCGCCTCAATCACAGGAAACTGCCTTGATCCGCCTCACGTTTTTTAAAACCTTGATGGCAGCCTCCCAAGACAGAGGAGACTCTTCTTTTCGTGGAAGTGAACCTCGTGGTAAAGGAGGTCGCATTCGTCAGCTCTGCACGTACTGCCATCATCCAGGTCATACAGAGGATACATGCTACTCCAAGCATGGTTTTCTAGCATCAGTCTGCGTAGCGGAACAAGTTGAGTCTCCAGTTTGTTCTACATCAGATCAGAGGTTTGATGACTTTGTTGCTAGACTGCGAGATATCATGCCTCCTGCTTCTTCACCATCTCCAGACACTCAGATGTAGCAGCTTCCGCCTCTGCGAGTACTTCTGTTATGGCTAGCACCTCAAGTAGTACTTATGCTTTTACATCTTGTCATGGATCTGAGATTACAGAGTGGATTATTGACTCTAGGGCAACCTATCACTTAGACGGGGACAGAGATAAGCTTAGAGCATATAGACAGGTTCCTCCAGGGCGAACTGTCGTGATAGCTGATGGGACGCATTCCCCGATAACAGGACAGGGGGAGATCAGTTTGATGCCTTCGATGCGTCTGCAAAATGTGCTACATGCTCCTGATTTTTCATATGAATTTGTTATCCATTAGTCAGATTACGAAGGATTTGCATTGTCGGGCTATTTTTGACCCATCGTCTCTTGTTTTTCAGGACATCCTTACGGGCAAGGTGATTGAGTGTGGCTATGAGCAGGGTGGTCTTTATTGTCTAGTCCGAACTCCCTATGCATGCATATCCTTTCATTCAACAGGACCAATCTCCCCCTTCACTGGCACCGACGTTTTGGCCATCTCCCTCTCCAGAAGATGTGTCATATTTTGCTGCAGATTTCACCGAGTTCATCCTTCCAGTACGAGGCATGTCAGTTGGGAAAGCATCATCGGTCTGCTTACCCTAGTCGTCAGAGTCGGAGCAGTAGGTCCTTTTTGAGTTATTTCATGTTGATATTTGGGGTCCGAGTCGTGTTCCTGATCACCAGGGGCACGAGTTTTACCTTGTTGTTGTTGATGATTTTCTCACTTGTTATGGGTCTTTTTTTTTTACGCTCAAAAAAGGGGGAAGCACTCATAGGTGTTCGCCCCAATGCATTAAAACGTAAAGAAGAGAGTACTTACAAGATGGATGAACAAAACAAAACAAAGGCTAGATGGTATCAGATTAGAGATACCACCCACGCACTACAACGCTACCCAGAAGTCCAATCATGACAAAAGCGTGACGCCGAGATGCATATATTTTCCTTGTAAAACCTCTGCCGAGCAAAGATTGCCTCGTTTCTTCCCAACCAGATGCTCCACAATTATGGGTCTTTTTATTGAAGAATAAATCTGAAGTAGGGGATGTGATCAAAACTTTTATCAATGAAGTGCAGAATGTTTTCTCTTCCTCAGTGAAATTCGTAAGAACTGATAATGCTTTGGAATTTTGTATCCGTGCTCTATCACATTTCTTTTCTTCTCGTTGTATTATTCATCAAACAACATGTGCTTACACTTCTCAACAGAATGGTGTTGTAGAGAGAAAGCATAGCCATTCACTTGATGGCACTCAGACTCTTCTCATTTAGAGTCGTACCCCACATTCGTTTTGGGGTGATGCCGTTCTTACAGCATGTTATCTGGTGAATCGCATGCCCTCATCTATCTTGGGTGAGAAAATTCCTTTCTCCATAGCATTCCCTGAGAATGAGTTGTTCTCACTTACTCGTGTTTTTGTCTCTGTTGCATTCCTCCGCCGGTTGCTCCAGGTCTTGACAAACTCTCTCCTAGGGTTGTCAAATGTGTGTTTGTAGGGTACTCCATGACTCAGAAGGGATACCGGTGCTATGATCCATTGCGTAAGAAATATTACATCAATGTTGATGTCACATTTTTTGAGTCTGTCATGTATTTTCCCCCTACAGGTGACAGGTTGGTTTCATCAGACTCTGATGATGAGGTTCACATGCCACCTCCTACGAGTCTGTCATCTCTACATGTGATTGTTGTCACACCACCACCATCACCACCTCCACCTCCTTCTACACAGGTGCATGTGCCCATTGTTCCACCATTACCAAAATTCTATACCTGTCGGCCTGCTTCTGCTCATGGCCATCGCTCGTCATCCAGCACGCCTCCGGTTTGTTCTGATAACAATGTTTCTAACGATGGGTATGGAGATGTATCTGTGCAGGGATCATTGCAGGAGACTAACCCACGGATGGAGGAGGTTCTCGATGACCTGGATATACCCAATGCAGTTCGGAAGCAAAGCGCACGTGTGCTTCGTACCCACTTACTTCCTAGGTCTCCTTTCGTCGTCTGACAGGGGAATTCCAGATACTTGCAGTAGCTCTATCTGTCGTGGACATTCTACGGAATTATCAAGATGCCTTAAAGATAGTCGTTGGCGTTTAGCTATGGAGGAAGAGATGGCTACCTTGCAATGACATGGTACCTGGAGTTTGGTATCTCCTCCTCCTGGGGCATCTGTTGTCAGTTGCAAATGGGTGTTTGTTGTTAAATAATCATGCAGATGGGAGCCTTGATCGATACAAGGCGAGATTGGTGGCGCGGATTTACTCAAACTTATGGAGTGGATTATATGGACACATTCCCTCCAGTTGCTCGTTACTCAACTCTATGTGTCCTTTCAATTGTTGTGGTACGTGATTGGCCTTTGTTTCAGCTAGATGTCAAGAATGTGTTTTATATGGAGATCTACAAGAAGAAGTCTACATGCAGCAGCCTCTAAGGGTTTGTTGTCGAGGGGGAGTGTCAACAGGTTTGTAGACTTCATAAGGCAATATATGGCCTTAAGCAAAGTCCAAGGGCATGGTTTCAGAAGCTCTCGGATATGATTGAAAGGGGGGGATTCAAGAGGTTAAATACATATCATTCACTATTTGTACAGAGAACACCCAGAGATATTGTTGCTATCATGTTTATGTTGATGATATACTCGTTACAAGAGATGATGTGCAGTCCTAAGGATCTTGGTACCCTAAAGGTGCATTTGGTTAGCGGGTTAAGGTGGGTTAAACTGGTAGAGGGTAACCCGTTTTTGGGTTTCGGTGTTTGGATAGAGGGTTAAATTGGAGTGGGTTAGGAGCGGGTTTGTTGTGATATGATTGTATTGAAGTTTGAAAAAGTGAGTAGTTATTGTGATGTGATTGTATTGAAGTTTGGAGAAGTGAGTAGAAGTGGAGTAGTTTATAATTTTTATATGATATGATGGTATAATATATTATTTTTTGATAGGATTGATGATGTAAAATTGATTTATTTAATTTTTAAAAAAGAGAAATGTGGGACCCACATGAGAGAGAGAGGGAGTGGGTTGGGGGGGTAAACTCCCCCAATGGGAGTTTAGGGTTAGAGTTTACTAGGAATGCGTAGGGTCTTGTGATGACCCGAAGGAAGTATGTTTTTTTTTTGAAAACTCAAAAGAGGGGGAGTCACTCGATGGTGATCGCCTCAATATATTAAAAAGTGAAACGAAAATAAAAGAAGAGAGAATAGAGAAGCTGTACAAAGACGGCCAACCGAAACTGGAGGCCACTAAGAAAGGACCCCCGCAACTAAAAGCAGAAGTCTAGCCATGGTCCCAATCCTCCAGAAGGCGCTTAGCACGTATTATGATATTTTCCTTGTAGAACCGCTGAGCCGAAAAGATTGCTTCGTTCCTCCCTAGCCAAATGCTCCACACCCTAGCGATTGGATCAAGAATAAGCTTCCTCTCCCTACCCCTCGAGTTAATCAAATTGTCGCACAAAGCTGGAAAGGATACGGGATTGACCCAAGGGAGATCCGCCCAAAGCGTGCAAACATGGCTGCATTCGAAGAATAAGTGAGTAATTGTTTCCCGTTCCGCATCACACAAACCACACAAGGGGCCAACGTTCGGAAAGAACACTGCATATCGATCGCGAGTCAAAAGCCGCCCCCGACGAAGTAGCCATAAAAAATTCCCAATGCGCTCAGGAAGCTTGAGGCCCCACAAGAATCGACAATCGCGCACCAAGATATCGTCATCGGCAATGGAAGAGTGAGCGAGAGCCGAATAAGCCTTACGTGAAGTGAAAGAGCCATCCTTCCAAGCCCAATGATCGTGCACAGCGGACGGGCGAGGAGCGTCAGCAAGTTGAGCCAATAAAGATAGATAATCTTGTCAAAAGCCGCCCCCGACGAAGTAGCCATAAAAAATTCCCAATACGCTCAGGAAGCTTGAGGCCCCACAAGAATCGACAATCGCGCACCAAGATATCGTCATCGGCAATGGAAGAGTGAGCGAGAGCCGAATAAGCCTTACGTGAAGTGAAAGAGCCATCCTTCCAAGCCCAATGATCGCGCACAGCGGACGGGCGAGGAGCGTCAGCAAGTTGAGCCAATAAAGATAGATAATCTTGCATCCGTTGATCGGAAAGTGATGCAGCGATCGGAGGGTTCCAGCAACCATTGTCCCAGCAAGAGGCCACCGACGCAGCTTTGCCCTGGACCAAAGCAAAAAGCCTCGGAAACATTCTGTCAAAAGCACCCCTTCCGGACCAATCGTCGGTCCAGAAGCGAAAGGAGCACCCGTCGCCCAGCACCGGCGAAAAGAAGGAACGGTAAAGTCGGAAAGCAGTCGTCACGCCGCGCCAGAAGGGAGAAAGGAGGCAAAGCGAGTTCCCGCTAAAGCCGTCAATCAAATCCGCACCAAGAAGTTCACGCAGGACATTTAGCAAAAAGTTTTCCTCCTTTCCCCACACCCTAGCAGCCTACTTGAGAAGGAGAGCTTCATTAACCAAATGCAGGTGCCTGACACCCAAACCCCCCAAATGCTTGGGCCGAGACACCACGTTCCACCCCACTAAGTGAACCCCTCTTCTCCCCGCCCCCTTGATTCCCCACAGGAACCCACGCATACACCTCTCCAACCTAAGGCGAATCCCCTCAGGCATACTACGGACCGTGAAAGAATAGATAGGAATAGAGGAAAGCACGGATTTAAGAAGCACCAAGCGGCCACCCCTGGACAGCAACACAACGCGCCACCCCGCGAGGCGGGCCTCCATCTTCTCGACGACAACCTTCCAATCACGCAGACGAGAACGGCCGACCGCAAGCGGTAGCCCAAGATAGTCAAGCGATAAAGAAGAGGGGCCGGACCCGAGGAGTTGGGAGCAAGCCAAAATCTTAACCTCCGACATACCGAAAGGCACCATTTTAGACTTCGCCACATTGATCACCAGGCCCGAGGCCTCACTAAATAGTTGGACAGTAGTGGCCATACCTGCCACATCATCGGGGCCCCCCTCAACAAAGCATAAAGTGTCGTCAGCGAACTGAATGGAAGGGACTGAATGGAAGGGACATGGAGATTCCCAACATAACAGCCCCGAGTCAAACCCGCCGAGGCACGCCCTCAATCATGCATGGCAGGACGTCAGCCGCCAAAACAAATAGTAAAGGGGCCAGAGGACACCCCTGTCTCACCCCCCGCCGCGGTTGGAAGAAGCCCCCCACAGGGCCTCCGTTCAGCAGTAAGGAGAGGGAGGCCGTGGAAACACACCTCCGCATCCAAGAAATCCACGTCGGGGGGAAGCCCCGCCGCCTCAAGACCGACCACAAAAATCTCCAATCAAGGCACCAAATGCAGGTGCCTGACACCCAAACCCCCCAAATGCTTGGGCCGAGACACCACGTTCCACCCCACTAAGTGAACCCCTCTTCTCCCCGCCCCCTTGATTCCCCACAGGAACCCACGCATACACCTCTCCAACCTAAGGCGAATCCCCTCAGGCATACTACGGACCGTGAAAGAATAGATAGGAATAGAGGAAAGCACGGATTTAAGAAGCACCAAGCGGCCACCCCTGGACAGCAACACAACGCGCCACCCCGCGAGGCGGGCCTCCATCTTCTCGACGACAACCTTCCAATCACGCAGACGAGAACGGCCGACCGCAAGCGGTAGCCCAAGATAGTCAAGCGATAAAGAAGAGGGGCCGGACCCGAGGAGTTGGGAGCAAGCCAAAATCTCAACCTCCGACATACCGAAAGGCACCATTTTAGACTTCGCCACATTGATCACCAGGCCCGAGGCCTCACTAAATAGTTGGACAGTAGTGGCCATACCTGCCACATCATCGGGGCCCCCCTCAACAAAGCATAAAGTGTCGTCAGCGAACTGAATGGAAGGGACTGAATGGAAGGGACATGGAGATTCCCAACATAACAGCCCCGAGTCAAACCCGCCGAGGCACGCCCTCAATCATGCATGGCAGGACGTCAGCCGCCAAAACAAATAGTAAAGGGGCCAGAGGACACCCCTGTCTCACCCCCCGCCGCGGTTGGAAGAAGCCCCCCACAGGGCCTCAGTTCAGCAGTAAGGAGAGGGAGGCCGTGGAAACACACCTCCGCATCCAAGAAATCCACGTCGGGGGGAAGCCCCGCCGCCTCAAGACCGACCACAAAAATCTCCAATCAAGGAAATCGTACGCCTTAGCAAAGTCAATCTTCCACAGGATCCCCTTAGCATTGGACCGCCTCCACGCCTCGACGAGCTCGGATGCCACAGCAAAGCAATCAGAAATATGACGGCCACGGATAAAGGTCGCCTGCGTAGGCGAGACAAGGGACGGCAGAAGGGGAGCAAGTCGCCTGGCCAAGAGTTTAGCGATGATTAAATAAATCCCGTTCGAAATAGAGATCGGCCTGAATTCGTCAATGCGACATGTCGGTTGAGCCTTGGGGATCAACACGATAAGGGCCTTATTAATCTAATCAAAACCACTGTTGTCGTTGTGAAAATCTTGAGCCACCTCCAAGACATCACCAGCGAGGAGGTCCCAGAAGTCACGATAAAAAGCTACAGAGAACCCATCAGGGCCCGGGGCGGCATTATCATTGAGGTCCCACAGCGCGGCTTTAAGCTCCTCCAAAGAGAAAGGCCTCAGTAAGGCCGAAGCTTCCGATTCCGATATCGAGGGAGCCCCCTGACCCAGCCAACGCCAACGGCGAGGCGTCCTGGAGCCAAAGGCGTTTTTGAAGTGGCCAACAAAGGCAGAACCCATCTCCCTATCCCCAGTAATGATGGAGCCATTGAGCAAAATAGAGCGAATGGAATTTAGTCGTCGCCTACCACTAGCCACCCTGTGGAAGTAGGCCGTATTAGCGTCCCCCTCCTTCAACCATCGTAAACGAGACCGCTGCCGCCATTCAATTGAACGTTTTTTGTCCTCGACTTCGACAATATCAAGGTTAGATGCACGCTCCTGAAGTTCCTCCGCCGTTAAGTCACGCACGTTCTCCTCGCGGTCCAGGCGCACAATAATAGCCTCCGCCGCATTCCTAGCCTCCACACGCGCGAGACGCGTAGACTTCTTGAAAGCTGCCAACGTCTTACGCAGCGAAGCTAATTTTTGATCCAAGCGAGCAGCAGCGGCTCCCACAAAGGTGTTCTGGCACCAATGGTTTCTGACCAGATCTTTAAACCCCGGCTCTAAGAGCCAACACCTCTCGTAGCGAAAGATACCCCTGGACGGCAGCTCATCCCCAGAGTCCCAAATAATTGGATTATGATCCGAAAAAGAGCGCGGCCGAGAAGCCACCCAGCACAAAGGAAAGAATTCCACCATCTTAAGAACCTGTCAATTCTCGAGCGGGAAGAGCTATTCCGCCAAGTATAGGAAATATCATTTGGCACGAGCCCCTCCAGAGCCATATCCGAAATAAAGGAGATAAAGTCATCGGAGCCCGAGTCCCGGCCCCCGCGCCCACGCGGCCGATCAGAAGATAGGGCAGTGATGAATCCATGATTCATTAACTTTTCTGTCGCATTTTGTCTTAAAACCCTTAACAAATACATGTAAATATTCATTAATTCTCATCTTTTAACAAATCACCATTCATGTGTAAATATTCACTTTTAACCACAAAAATCATGTAAATAAATAAAGAACAAGAAAAGAAACAAAAAGGCAGATTGAATATATGTATATATATATACAATATGACTTTCCAGAATATACTTCCGCCCCCCAGGTTTTCACTATTTACATTTAGGTCCCTCCGCAGGGACCTAAATGTAAACATTTGTATATTTTTTCTACAGAACAGTCCCTGAGGACCTTTTTGAGAACATTTTAATTAGTTTCTTTTGCGCTTATGCCCCTGGGCTGTAGGGGCTATTTTGACCTCGTGTGACTTTGTTTTCCGACGGTTTCTTGAGGGTAGTTACACAACTAATTAAAATGTCACGCGATTTATATTCAATCTGCCTTTTTGTTTCTTTTCTTGTTCTTTATTTATTTACATGATTTTAGTGGTTAAAAGTGAATATTTACACATGAATGGTGATTTGTTAAAAGATGAGAATTAATGAATATGTACATGTATTTGTTAAGGGTTTTAAGATAAAATGCGACAGAAAAGTTAATGAATCATGGATTCATCAACCCCCTATACTTAAACTTTGCTAGTCCCTTAGCAAACACTTATTTTGAAAAAGTAAGTGAAAAAGAAAGAAAGTTAGAATGAATTTGTTTTCCTAAACCAATTCATGAGAACAGACAAAGGACAGAGCTCGATCGGGCCTGAAACAAGCATTTTGTCGGAACCTTAACTAGGATTAGGATTTTGTCCTCAACAGTCTTCAAGTTCCATAATCCTTACTCAAGATCACTTCATCGGCTAGTTCAGACTCACTTATTCATATCGCAAACTCTATCATCCTTGAAGTCAACTTGTACAGTGTGTGAATTGATTTAGCTCTTCATGCTTAGAGAACCGAAGAAACCGTCCATCCCGGCTATACACTCCTATGGCTTCCTCATATCGCTACTCTTTCCTCGAGGAGGGAGGTATTCCCTTCTGAGTTCAGTTCTGCTATGTCCACAATCGAATATAGGGAGAAGTTAGAAGAATGAGAAAAGAAGTGGAGTGCGACCAGTGTAGACGCATCTCCTTGTGAAGCCCAACCGGTGTAGCTGAGTCTCCACTAAGATGTGCAGGCATATTTGGTGGAAGCTTGGACCATTGTGGTCTTATTTGGTGGCTTCTGCTTTGCTTTGACTTTGTAATTTGCTTGCACTGCATTCATCTTTTTGTGCCTCGACGGATATAGCATCTTTTTAGTCCGTCCCTTTTTTGAGGTCTTAGAAAAATTGTGTCAGCAGATCCTTCCCTCATCCGAAGCAACTATCGCAACCCCAATCTCTCCCGTCTTTAGACGTCAAAGCCGCAAAGATAAGGATAGAAACATACTACCAAGGTGTACTGCCCTTCGGAACTCCATGCGAGTCGAGCTAAGTGCAGAGTGCATGTGTTCAAGATTGGTTCACTGGTGTAGAGTTGTACGGATGACTCCAAATGGTCTACTTAAGCACAGATGACTTGATTTCCCGAATATGATCTTACGGAACCCAAAGATTTAAGTCGCAAGACCTGAAGAGTCTAAATTCCAGATCCTAGCCAGGCTCTTTACAACGAGAGTTAAAGGCCGAAATCAAGCTCCATCCTTTAGACTAGACTCAGTCCTTAGTTCCAGAAATCAAACTTATTCTGAAAAATGTGAATGCAAATACAACCATGTTTTTGTGAAGTGTATTTTCTGAATTTTACTCATTTTTATGGATTTTAAGGATTTTGTAATTTTTATGAATTTTTATGATTTTTATAAACAAGGTTTTATTCATAAATTTTACAAGATATATTTTATTCGAGTTAAGTGTCTAATGTATTTTACAAATTTTATCTACAAAGTATTTTACAAGGGTTGAATGGTTTTTACACATGTTTTAATAAATAGAATTTTAACTAAGTATTATACAAATTTTAAGTACAAATTTTAAATACATATTGTAATTACAAGTTTTAAATACAATTTTTAAGCATATTTTACTTATTTACAAGGATTTTATAAATAATAGATAAATAGAAGAGTGGATTTTAAATTAACCCTTACCCACTTTTTATGGATTTTATAGATATAGAAAATGCATAAAAGTACGAGTTATGGACGAAAGTATACATACAATATATACGCACCCCCCTATACTTAGCTGGTGCTATGTCCTCATAGCGTCAAAAGAGAAAAAGGAGGGCATGACTCGTGCTAAGTAAAAGTGAGTGAAAAAGAATAGAGTGTACAAGTCAGTCAACCCCCCCTATACTTACGATCAGGTCATCGTAAGTATCATGGGAGAGCAAAAACGGGATGACTGAATGAAAAGAATAAATAACGAAAGTTCAAAAGGAAAAGAATACGAACTCATCGAAATCACTCGGTCCCCCCTATACTTAGGATAAGGCATCCTAAGTATAGAAAAGAGTGTAGCCAAAAATTGGGGACCAGTGATTCGTGAAAAAGAAAGGCTATACAAAAGAATTAGTACAAAAAAAATAAAACGTAAATCAGCGGGCAATCGGTCCCCCCTATACTTAGGATCTGGTAACCTAAGCATAGAAGACGAGCAAAAACATGGGGACGATTGTGATCTACGAAGAATATACAAGTGTTGTGAATGTCCAGAAAACAATGGCTCAAAAGAATTTGTACAGGAAGAAGTGAAGGAGTGATCATGATTCCTGTACAAAATAAATCACTTCAGTACGGGCCAGATGATCAGTAGTCTCTACGAAATGCTTCAGCATCTGCCCGTTAACCACAAACGGTTATCTGATCACTTCAACCAGGGTCATACTGGATTTTCTGCTTTTTATGTGTGTATTGATACTTGGCTGAAAAAGTAGAGCCTCTTCTGTAAGTAAACTCTGTACATGGCATAGCTCTCTTTTCTGAAATATGCATCTCTGGAGTCGGACTACAGAAGGTGTCTATATTTGTAATCATTACACCATCCGACTCTCTACGCTGAATAGACTGTATGATCTGTGTCAAGGCCTTAAATGTCGGTTTCGGTCATCATTCCGGTACTGACCAAAACAGAATTTCGATGGAATTTCGGTGGAATTTCGACCGAAATTTCGTTCATTTCGGTCAATTTTTGTACTAGGACCCCTATTTCGGTCATTTCGGTCGAATTTCGATTTCGACTGGATATCGATATTCGACAGAAATTCGACCGAATTTCGCTGAAATTTGAGGCCATGATCTGTGTAATGTAATCGATTGATTCTTGTGCTGTAATATGTGTGCTTTCAATCTGCGGCACAGAGATATCTACTGCAGGTGACTGCTCATCTGAGTCTGATATGAACTCTGTCTCTGTATGTGAACAATCATCTGAAGAACTAGGTACCAAGTGATCTACCCTATCCTCGTGTAGGATATCGTGGGTATCAAAATAAACACTCTCAAGATCAGGAAACTGTGTCTCATCTATGTTCTGGCAATCTTCCGCAAGACTGGTGTCCTCTGAAGTGAATGACAATACTGATTTAGGACTGCTACATTCTCTCTCCATTTCAATGTGTATCTCTCCGTTGTTTGTGTGGAATGATACTCTCCCAGCATCATAATCGAAGAGTGCTCTTGCTGTCTGCAAAAAGGGTCTCCCGAGAATGATTGGAGAAAGGTGTAACTGTGTAGGGCATGTCATGTCTAGGACCGTAAAGTCCACGGGAAACTGCGAGCCCTGAACGGTCACGATAATGTTCCTCAGTACACCTCTAGGTCTCTTTATAGGTCGATCTGCAAATTGGAGTATCGCTCGTGATTTATAGAGAGGACCTAGCTTGAGCTTATCAAGCAAAGAGGATGGAAGTAAATTGATCGAGGAACCATTGTCTAAGAGAGTACGATTGAATGTAGTGTCTTCAATCTGACAGTTGACATAGTGAGCTCCCAAATCTTTCTTCTTCTTCGGTACCTTGTTCCGAATTGCACACGAAGTTGCCTTGGTCAATATATGCTTCTCAACTCGTGATCTCTTTTTCCTACGCGAAATACATTTGTTCCTTAACTGATTCTTGAGCGTAGGAAAATGATCCAAGGCATCGTGCAGTGGAATCTTCAGAAAGATGTGATCTTTAAGTAAACGTTCGATTTCTGAAGTGACAACATTATTTTTGGTCTTTTTCTTTCCTCTTCCAAACAAAGCATCGGGAAAAGGAACAATTTCAGGGGTTAGAAAATCGAAACTTTTTTTTTTGACACTCCAAAGAGGGGGAGACACCCGTAGGTGTTCACCCCATTTTATTAATAATAAGAAAAGAGAGAAAACTTACAGAAGGAGGAAAGAGTAAAAAAAGGGGGAAGATGATATCAATACTGATATCAATCGCCCCAGACCCAAAAACTCGCTACCGAATAGACCAGTCCGAACAAAGACGATTAGCGTCAATACAAATGTTTTCTACGTAGAATCTCTACCCAGCAAACAGTAATTTGTTCCTCGCCAGCCATACACACCAGATGCGTGCGAAGGGAACCAGTCTCACCGCCCTCGGAAGGTTTGCCGCGAGAACCATGCTCTCCCAAAAAGATACCATCGACGAAAGATTCAGCCACACAATGTCGTCCCATAAAGGCCGCACAAGTTCACAGTGTAGGAAGAGATGCTCAACCGTCTCCACAGCCGAGTCGCATAAGCCACAAGAGATGGGAATGGATGGAAAAATTGCTACCAGGCGGTCGCGAGTAGGAAGGCGTCCACGCCTAAGGATCCACAAAAAAATGCCAATCCTTTCCGGGAGCTTGAGACCCCATATGAGTTTGCAATGGTCAAGAAAGGACGCCTCCGGATGCACAGCAGTGGGGATGAGAGCAGAATAAGCCTTTGACGACGAAAAGGACCCGTCGTTCCAATAGAAGTGATCTCGCCCCCTCGAGGGAGTAGGGGCGTCCCCGAGTAAAGACATCAAAGCAGAGAAGTCAATCAGGCGTTGCGACGAGAGAGAATCCACCAGAATCGGGCACCAGGTGCCGTTGGACCAATATGAGACCACCGAAGCATCTTTGTCCCTGGCTAACGCATATAGTCTTGGAAAAATGTTCATGAAGATGCCTTTGCCAGACCAGTCCATGGTCCAAAAGCGGAAGGAGGAACCATCGCCGAGAGATGGTCGGAATAAAGACCGGTGCCTGTTGAAAACGCTAAAAGCTTCGCGCCAAAAGATGGGAGACCGAGAATGTGATCTACCATCAAAGACGGAGAGAAATGCATTACCCGCCGCACAGCGAAGGCATTGAACAAGAAAGCCATCCTCCCGGCCTAAAAGCCGCGACGCCCATTTGAGAAGGAAAACCTCCCGCACGATCTCCAGCCGCCGAACGCCCAATCCCCCGTCCCGTTTAGGACGCGAAATGTCCTCCCAAGCGACCAGGTGAATCCCTCGACTTTCAGAGCCACTCCTGCCCCAAAGGAATCCCCTCATACATTTGTCCAAGCGCAGTCTAATCCCCTTAGGCAAACCGCGCGCCGAGAGGAAATAAATAGGAATAGCGGAGAGGACGGATTTGATAAGCACCAATCGGCCACCCCGAGAGAGCAGTGAAGAGCGCCAGCCTGCCAGCCTTGTCTCGACCTTCTCCACCACCCGCTGGTAATCACGCAATCGCGGCCTGCCCACAGAGAGATATAATCCCAAGTACTCAAGAGGAAGGTTCCCGAGAGAGGCCCCCAATATGGAGGAGCAATCCCCGATCTCCAGAGGTGAGAGAGCAAAGGGCACAAATTTGGATTTGGCCTCGTTGATGCGGAGCCCCGATACTTCGCAGAATAAATGTACCGTAGTAGCCATTCCTGAAAATTGCAGCTGATCCCCTTCTATAAAACAAAGGGTGTCGTCCGCATATTGGATCAGCGGGATATGAAGATCACCTAGCGAGCAGCCTCGAGTATACCCAGCGTCATATACGCCTTGAATCATACGGGGCAGCACATCCGCCGCCAAGACAAAAAGAAGTGGGGCAAGGGGGCACCCCTGGCGAACACCCCTGCGAGGTTGAAATAAATTCCCAAACGGTCGACCATTAAGGAATATGGAGAAGGAGACCGTGGTCACACATCGACGGATCCAAGAAATCCATAATGAAGGGAATCCCCGAGCCTTGAGAACCGACCATAAGAAACGCCAATCCAAGGAGTCGTAAGCCTTAGCAAAGTCAATTTTCCATAGGACTCCCTTCGTACCATTTCTGTGCCAACCATCAATGATGGCGGAGGCAAGGGCGTAACAGTCAGATATTTGCCTCCCTCGAACAAAGGCCGCCTGGCAGGGGGAAATGATAGACGAAAGCAGTGGCGCTAATCGACGAGCCAACGCCTTCGCAATGATCAGGTAAATACCATTAGAGATGGCAATAGGGCGGAACTCCTCAATACGACGGGCACCCTGGGATTTCGGGATGAGAACCAGAGAGGCCCGATTAACCCTGTTGAAACCCCGGTTTCCTTCACAGAACTCTAGAGCCACGGCCAAAACGTCACCTGCGATAACGTCCCAAAAGTCCCTATAAAAGGAAATAGGGAATCCGTCTGGGCCTGGGGAGGCATCTGCGTTAAGGTCCCAAGCCGCGCTCTTTAATTCCTCCAATGATAGAGGGCGAGATAAATTAGAAGCATCTGAAGCCGAGATGGAAGGTGCCCCGGGCGCCATCCATTGCCATGAAGAAGAGGGGAGGCGATTGAAAAAATTCTTGAAATAGTTAACCAATGCCGCACCCATGTCTCGCTCATTCTGGAATATATCGTCCCCAATCTCCATGGTAGAGATACGATTGGATCGATTACGTGCACTAGCGACCCGATGGAAATAGGCAGTATTAGCATCCCCCTCCTTGAGCCAGCGAAGTCGCGAGCGTTGTCTCCATTCAATTGCTTTTTTCCTGTCATCCTCCGAAACGATCTGGGCCGCATCGGATCTCTCCTGTAATTCTTCCCGAGTAAGTTCCCTGATGCTTTCCAAGCGATCCAATCTAATAATTATCTCCTCAGCCTCGTTACGGACCGACCGCCTAGCCTGACGCGTAGGGAATTTAAATGACGCAAGAACCCGCCGCAGAGAGGAGAGTTTGAGGGCAAAACGATGAGCCGCATTGCCCGAGAAGGACGTTTGTGACCAATGATTTCGCACTAATTCCTTAAAATTAGGCTCCATAAGCCAGCTCTTCTCGTAACGAAAAATGCCGCGCGGACGAGATGACTCGCCCGAATCCCAAATGATGGGGCTATGATCCGAAAAAGACCGAGGACGAGAGGAAACCGAGCACAGTGGGAATGCCTCCATCCATCGAGAATTAGCTAGAAACCGGTCGAGCCGCGATCGAGAGGAGCTATTTCGCCAGGTGTATATGATGTCCGATGCAGCCAAATCATCCAGGGCCAAGTCGTTGAAGAAGTTCAGGAAATCGATAGAGCCAGGGTCCCTTCCCCCCCGCCCGCGGGGGCGGTCGTTTGAGAGCATAGTGACATTAAAATCCCCTCCCAAAATCCACGGAATATCCCCAAAGGCCGCAGCATCGTCCCGCAAATCCTCCCATAAATCTCGACGCGCAAGGTGACATATAGGCGCATAGATACAGGAAAAAGCCATAGAAACGTTTGTAGCCAGATGCAAAAGGATTACAGAGATAGAATGTCGTCCCATGCGAGAGCGGGATAATGAAAAGCTTGAAGATCTCCAAGCCACAATAGCCCCACCAGAGGAGCCAGTCGCGTCCAAAGCACAATATGCATCCATCTGTCCTGCTCCCACCGATCTCCATAATGCGACGTCCACTCCATGTATCTTAGATTCCTGTATGAAAGCGATATCGCAATCCCAATCAACCAGACGTGATCCCAAGGCCCTGCGACGCAAAGGATCACCCAAACCACGAACGTTCCACGAGAGTATCTTCATTAAATATTACAAAAATTTATCCCAAAAAGTGGTCGGAGGAAAGCCCAAGTTAAGCGCGTCGACGATCCAGACGGCGAAGTCCAGCCGCTTCCGCCACCGCTTCCCTAGATATCAGAATCGTCTGCGAAGAGGTCCCTTCGGAGGAGAGTTCCATGCGCCGAGCATATATAATGCCATACCGATTCGGGGAAGCAGCCACTGTATTCCCAGAGTTCCACACAGCTGCACTTCGGGTTGGAGATGGCGGCATTGCGCTTGGAGAAGAATCCCCTTGATTATCATAAGACCAAGAAATCCCAAAGGAAGAAAACGGCTGGTCGTAATGATGATTGATATCGAGGTTACCGATTTCAGGGGCGGCCACCGGGTGCTTCGCCTCGTTTATAAGCAGCATAGGCGGTGAATCTGGGGAAGAGGGGCTCCAGTCTTCGAAGCCCTGCGAAGGATAGAAAGGCACCGCAGAGATAGGAGTAGGGCATGGAATATCTTCAAAATAGATAATAGAATCCCCGCAGATTGTCGGTTCCTGCCCGACCCACGTAAGCGCCCGAATAGGGTCCGACCCGTTAGTGGGAATCGGAAGCGCCACATCGAGAGTTGGGGATATGCCGCCATAGTTTGGAGTGGGAATGTCAGAAAAATCCACTGCTAGCGTATCCGCCTCGAATAGGCCCCTCGGCACGTGAAGAGGCATCCGTCCAAATGCGCACGAGAAGCGAGGCCGAGGCGACGAAGACGAAGGGTCGTCATGATTCCGCAGTGCTTCGGGAACACCCGATGGAGGTGCCACGTGGGCCATCGAAGACGAACCGTCGTTGGAGCTGGAAGCATCGTTCCCGGCCACGGAGTGAACTGACGAAGCCACCGGCGCCGCCACCGGCGGCGGAAAGAAAAACTCAAGCTTGAAGGACCATCTGCCCAGATCCAGTATCTCCGAGAATGTCTTACCAGACATGGAGCGAGAGAGGTTGGAGGAACATTCGACCAAAATTCTTGTGCATGACCAGTCCGATCCAGGGGAAAGACCATCGTCCAAGATAGCCAGAACTTGACCCCAACTTCGGATTACCTTGGAGAGGCAGTGCGCCGAGCGAGACAGGAATGGAACTCCGCGGACCTCCACAACGCATAACTCGGAGGATAGAGACGCACCATCGGCCACCCGGGGGCGACGCCATTTGACCGCCGAAGAATCCGACTGAGAGATGAGGATTTCCCGCTGCTCCAGGGAAAGTCCACGAACACAGCAACGGGTGTCGTCCAGAAAGAAGAAGTCCCCCGAGAATCCTTCGCCAAGGAGAAGAAGAGTTTCCGCTCGTATCGCCTCTCTGTCGAGGGCCCGTCGATGCACCATGCCAATCACCACGCCCTGATTTGCATTCATCACCTTCGGTATGGGATTAAGCGTCGCCGCAGGAGCACCCCGGCGACCTGTGTCATGAGCTAATGTCGCTGGACGGGGGGGATTGCCAGGCATACCAGAACCATAGAGTGGCGCGGAAGGAATGGTCTTTCCTTTTGCAGAAGCAGCACCACAGCTCGCCGAAACCACCTGAGCAAATGATCGAGAGTCCCTAAGAGCCGAAGAAGACTTCACACTGGGATGGTCATCCACTCGAGATGACATCCTCGTCCGCCTGAGGTCCACGGAAGCTTCCCTGCAAGAGAACGACCGGTGGCCGATACGACCGCACTTGAAGCATCGTGGAGGCGCCATGCACGCAGACGCCAAGTGCCCACGCTCCGCGCAACGAAAGCAACGCCTTCCGGGCTTGGAGCGAGAAACCCTCACCCAACCGTCCTTGGTATCTTCGTCTTTGACATCGATATTCGAACGCAATACCGGTTGACGAGTGGCACGAACCTGATCGCTGTGTCGATAGCCGGAGCGCTTAGGAATCCATACTTGCTTCAGAGACCGCTTGCGCCATCTGCCCGCCGCTTGTGAGACCGCCGCTTCAGAGACCGCTTGCGCCATCATCTGTCCCCCAAGTATGACTTTCTGAAATCCCTTGTCAGGCGATCAAAAGAAATATGGGAAGCCAAAATCGAAACTTTTATTCAAATTGGAATCAGCTTGTACATCGAGAGTTTCAGAATTATTTACAAAACTCTCTAAAACAGGAGAAGAAATGTTTTTGTCGGGGCTCTCTGCCTGATCTGGCGTGATGTCATCGTCTGAGTCGCCAGTGTCCATATCTGAAGTGTTGGCATTGCTCCCGTCTCTTGAATCTGCATAAAGGTCCTCATCCTCTTGTGATTTCTCCTCCTCGGCTTCAGGATCATGATTCTGCTCGTGCTCCTCTAGTGCCCTCTCCTCTTCTCAAGCAGGTGCTTGTGGTGATCTACCGCTCCTGAGACGAATGAAGTTAGATAAAAATTCAGGAAACGAGATCTTACCTGTAGTATCTACCTGCTCTGGATGCCTCCTCTTGTTGTTCGGGTTCATCTGAGGCTGGGCTGGGAGAGTGGTCTTCGGCACGGTTAACTCGTCCAAACGACGGTTAACCTGCTCCATCTCTGTCTTGAGCGCGATCTGGAGCGTACTCAGCATATCCATGATCTGGTTGAGCGCCTGGGCCTGTGAAGACATCTCTGGTTCGGTGTGGTGACCCTGGCTTGCTCCTCTCTCCTGCCTTGGCGTGAAATGCTGAGAGGTGGAAGGCTGGGAGTAGCGCTGAGGTGTGGAAGAAGACTGCTGGGGCTGCTGAAAAGGATGATTCTGTGAGTAGTGAGCAGGGTGCTGATATGAAGGCTGCGGTCTCTGATGGTAGACATTCGGATGAGACTGCTGCGGCGTGAAGCTCTGGCGGTGCTGGAATTGCGGACGTCCATGCTGCAGATGACCGTACGGTTGCTGCGGCTGCTGATTCGGTATACTCGGCTGCTGCATCGGAGTATACCAAATCCCGTTGATCTCGAGAGTGGATTGCGACTCCACCTCCATCTCTGCGGTGCTGGTGATCTGGCCGGGATTGGCATGAGACTGATCCTCGTGCCAATCGATCTGCGGAATCTCGGGCTCGCTCTGGATGTAGTGGATCTGACGGGTGGGTGGAGCGGGTGCGATCCTTCGTACTGGTTGCGCATTCGAAGAAGTCTGGCTCTGTTGGTATTGGATCTGAAGATCAGCGACCTTCTTCGAAAGATCACTCAGCTGCTGAGGTAGAGATGAGAGTTTCTCCAACTCTCGCAGCGGCTGTAGGTCTTGGACCTGCTTGTGAATCACGTCCACCAACGTTAATTTCTCGCTAATAAAGCCCATGTTGGTGTTGGATTCAGAGTCCGAGATGTTCGCCACCCTGTGATGTTCTCGGTGATGTGGTGGATGTGGGGCTTTCTGAAATGCATGAGTAGAGTCTACGACTCTCGAGTTCTCGGCCATCCCTTCGAAGATGGCCCAAACTGACTCGGCGTCCTTGTTCAAGTAACTGCCGCCACATGCGGCACTGACTAGCCCCTGAACTTCCGGCTGGAGTCCTCCGAAGTAGTTCTGTACGAGCACCTTCATCGGGATCTCATGATGCGGGCATCTCTCCGTAAGATCCTTGAATCGATCTCATGCCTCATGGAATGATTCGTGCGGCAGTTGCGTAAAGTTGGAGATCTGACTCCTCATCATGTTCGTCCTTCCCAGAGGAAAATACTTGCGCAGGAAGGTGGACTTCAGGTCGTCCCATGTAGAAATTTCTCTCCCCAGATGGCTCAGCCAATAAAGGGCCTTATCGGCTAAGGCAAAAGGGAAAGCCTTGAGGCGTATGGCTTCCTGTGTTACTCCTGGATAACAAACCGATCCGCAAATCATCTCGAACTGTTGTAAAAACGTGAACGGCTCCTCTGCGACATTCCCATAGTACTTAGGAAGCAAAGAGATGAAGGACGGTCGGAGTTCGTATGGCCCTTGATTCGGCGGTAGCCGAATCCAATGGTGAAATGTTCGTGCGCCCGGGTCATACTCGTCCCGTAAAGTTGCGGGAACCGCAGGCGGTAACTGGTTCCCGGCCCCTGCTCTCAGTGCGGCTATTTCAGCCCGCAGTTCAGTATGAACTCTATATTGTTCTCGGATCTGCAAGTTCATCTGCTGTAATGTATCGAGAATGCCTGTCGTGACATCTGCGTTCAGCTCTGGTCTTCCCTCCTGATGTTCCCCAGGTGGTGGCCTCTCGTCTGCTGCTGGTCCTTTCCCGCGAGCCATCTGATCGTCTGTAAAGTAAAAACTCTCGTAAGAACTCAGCGAAAAGTACTCAGGAGATCTAGATGATGTATTGAGGCCAGGGTCTGCCTCAATAGTCTGGCCAGGAGGCGAGGGAGTCTGGGTCTGACTCACCTCGAGATCTGATGGGACCGACTCGGGAAGAGGGTCATCCCGAGCCTGTGAAGACATACGTTCGACGGTGGACGGTCAAAAGCTCACAGAATTTGAGCCGAAAAGCCGTCGAGACGTCATCTTCGATGTCAAGAGAGATTTCAGGAGAGCACGTTTACGATTCAAGAGAAAGAGAAGTGCGAAAGCCGCGGAAACTCACGCCCCGCAAACAAACACAAAGCAAACCCTGTTTTCACCAACTCAGCCCTGATGAAGACCGTAAGAGTTCGGTCTTTTTATCTTTTCAGTTTTAGGG